>CM062818.1:1269635886-1270887388 GCA_031772625.1 Pinus tabuliformis | reverse complement strand
TGTTTATTTGGCTAGGTTTATCAGATTTGGGCCTTTTAATTTTTGGTCGGCCATTAAAAACTATAGATGGCTTAAATACTCGGTTTCCCCATGTGGGCGAGTTTACTATGTTTTTGATACTATGTAATGTTTTATTTTCTATCCAGTAATAGAAAGAGTACCACCTCAGCTTACAAAAAAAAAATAGAAATAGCGCAAATATGAAGGATTTATGTGTAAGTCCAACATTCCATAGTTATTAAGTTGGGTTTGTTTCATATGTGGCTTAAGGATTGTGTAAGGTTAAGGGTTGTGTTATAAAGTTCCAATAACACTAACAATTCAAGGCTAGGTTATTGTAGTGAATCATTCCGCAGAGACTAGTTAAATCGGTCATAGCCATTAAGGTTTGAAGATTGGTGCACACAGGTAACTGACGACATCATTTTGGTATCAGAGCAAGTTTTCCTTCTCTTAGTAAAGATGGAGGTAGGAAGAAGGGGTCGAGGAAGAGCCTTCAGAAGAGCAGCAGATGAAGGGTTACGAGAAGAGATTAGAAATTTAACTGCATGTTTGGCAGCAGTGGAAGCAGGAAGGCATAGAGATCCGAAAGGTGAGGACGACAATGAGGAGGAAAACATAGCCACGACAAATGGGTCAGACGATGAAGGACCAGAAATTAAGCTATTGAGGTCAATTTGTTTTCTAGCAGCAAGCCAAAACTGGAGCTCTCTAATTATGATGGCAGTTTGTCCATAAAGGCCTTGTTAGACTAGATAAGTGAATTAGATAAATATTTTGAATATGAAGAAATCAGCGAAGACAAGAGGGTCAGGTTTGTTGTCACCAAATTGAAGGGACATGTAGCACTGTGGTGGGATAGTGTACAAGTAGAAAGGAGGAGATTAAACAAACCCTTGATCAAAAAATGGGATAGGATGGTTGCGAAAATGAAGAGCAAGTTTCTGCCTAGAGATTATCAAATTTCCCTTTATAGATAGGTACAGAACTTGAAGCAAAGAATGATGATTGTGATGGAATATACTGAAGAATCTTATAAAATTAATCTGAGAGCTGGTTATGTAGAAGATACCCATGAGAAAATAGCAAGGTTTGTGAATGGTCTACGGATGGAGATCCTAGACGAAATTAGCATTCTTTCCCCTAAGACCATGGAGGAAGCTTATCAGAGTGCTTTAAAGGCGGAGGAAAAGATTGCTAGGAAACAAAATGTGAGAAGAGGACGTGGTTCTGGTAGAGGTCAAGGACAGACCTTTGGAAGAGGTAGGATTCCCAACAGCAATGAATAAGGTAGTAGTTTGAAGACTTTGGGACAGAGTGAAAGGGAAGGTAACACCAGAGGAGGAAGGCCATACCATCAAGGAAGAGCTAATGGCAGAGGTAGAGGAAATGCCTATCAGTGTTACAAGTGTCACAAGTGGGGACACAGGTCCTTTGAATGTCTTGAAAATGAACAAACGGGGCAGACGGGAGCATATGTTGCTTAGCCCGATGAAGTGGAAGCACCACCACAGGAGGTGGAAAATATGCCAAAAACCAAGGAAGCCTTGGTGTTGAACAAGGTGTTATTAAAACTAGCTAAGGAAGTAGTTGATCAGACACAAAGGAAATCATTGTTCCGAACTGTATGTAAGTCACGTGGAAAATGTTGTAAATTGATTATCGACAACAGGAGCACTGATAATTTGGTAGCTATGAAGATGGTGGAGAAACTGGGTTTGAAGAGGGCAAAACACCCAACTCCATGCAGGGTGTCGTGGTTGCAAAAGGGACACCAATTGTTAGTTGATGAACAATGCGAGGTAGATTTTCAGATAGGCGAGGACAAGGATAAGGTAACTTGCGACATAATGCTGATGGATGTGTGCCATATTCTGCTAGGCAGACCATGGTAGTACGATAGGAAGGTATTCCATGACGGAGTGGAAAATTGTTACAGATTTATTAAAGATGGGATTAAGCATACCTTGGTACCCATGAAGGAAGAGGAGACAGCAGAAACAAGTGGAACGAAAGCATTGCTACTAGGAGGAAAGGAGCTTCTGCGACGGATTGAGGAGAGTGAATTGGGTTATGCAGTTTTAAGAAGACCAAGGGCAATGTTAGTACACACCAACCTTAGTGATTTACCTATGGAAATACAGAACATGCTGCAAGAATTTAGTGATATTGTGGTAGACGATCTACCGGACAAATTACCACCAAAGCAGAGCATTAGTCACCATATTGATTTTATTCCAAGAGCGAGTTTGCCAAACAAGGCTGCCTACCGGATGAGTCCAAAGGATAATGAAGAAATCTGGAAGCAGGTGCAAGAATTGTTGGACAAAGGACTGATTCAGGAGAGTTTAAGTCCTTGTGTAGTTCCGACTGTTTTAGCTCCCAAGAAAGGAGGTGAGTGGAGAATGTGCACGGATTCCCGAGCCATTAACAAGATCACCATCAAGTACAGATTCCCTTTACCTCAGATGGATGATATGATGGATTGTTTGAGTGGAGAAATGTACTTTTCAAAGATAGACCTGAAAAACGGCTACCACCAAATCAGAATTTGAGAAGGTGATGAGTGGAAGACAACTTTCAAGACTAATGAAGGCTTGTACGAATGGCTGGTTATGCCATTTGGGTTAAGCAATTCCCCTAGCACGTTCATGCAATTGATGAACAAGATGTTGAAGGAATTCATTAGTAAATTTGTGATTGTGTATCTGGATGATATACTTATATTTAGCGAGACGAAGGAAGAACATTTTCGACACGTGAGGTATGTATTGGAAAAATTGCAGCAAAATAAATTACTGATAAATTTGAAGAAATGTTCTTTTTTCAGGAAAGAGTTAATTTATTTGGGATTTGTAATTTCTGAGAATGAACTAAAAATGGATCCGGAAAAGGTTGCAGCCATAGTTAGCTGGCCGTCTCCCAAAAGTTTGTTTGAGGTACGGAGTTTCCATGGATTGGCGAGTTTTTATCGAAAATTTATTAAAAATTTCAGTGGTATTTGTGCACCCATGCTGGACACTATTAAGAAGACAAATCAGCCTTTCCATTGGACAGAGATGGCAGAGAAGAGCTTTTAGTTACTCAAAAGGAAGATTACCGAAAAACTGATTTTGAGGTTACCAAATTTTAACAAACTTTTCCAGGTTCGTTGTGATGCCAGTGGGACAGCCATTGGTGCAATACTCAGTCAAGAGGACAAGCCAGTAGCATATTTCAGTGAGAAACTAAATGAAACTAGGTAGAAATACATGTCTTATGACAAAGAATTTTATGCAATGGTTCAAGCACTAAAGCATTGGAGACATTATTTTTTGGCTAATGAATTTGTCTTATTTTCAGACAATTCTGCGTTGCAGTGTATTATGCAGCAGCATAAGCTGAACCATAAACATGTGAAGTGGGTGGAATACTTGTAGAGTTTCACATTTGTGTTGAAACACATCAGCGGTCAAGCCAACAAAGTGGCAGATGTGTTAAGCAGGAGGAATTTGATCCTATAGGAGAGTACAATACAAGCATTAGGTTTTGAACATCTTAAGGACTTGTATGAGGTAGATGCAAATTTTAAGGAAGCTTATGAAGCTTGCCAAAATCCATTGTTGAGGGATAATAGTCCATGGCTGGACTATAATATGCAAGAAGGATTTCTGTTCAAAGGAGGGCAGTGGTGTATTCCAGAATGTTCTATGAGAGAGAACTTAATCCAGGAAAAGCATAATGGAGGTTTAGCCAATCATTTTGGCATAGACAAGACCTTGGATCAGTTATGCCACTTTTACTATTGGTCGAAGATGCACAGAGATGTACAAAGGTTTGTAACTAGATGCAAAGTGTGTAAGCTTGCAAAGGGACACAACCAAAACACAGGGTTTTATACGCCTTTACCCATCCCGAACAGATCATGGGACTTAGTCAGTTTAGACTTTGTCTTAGGTCTGCCAAAGACGCAACAGGGATTTGATTCCATCATTGTGGTGGTGGATCGTTTCACCAAAATGGCACATTTCATTCCATGCAGGAAAATCAGTGATGCCATACATGTAGCACATTTGTTCTTTACCGAGATAGTCAGATTGCATGGCTTGCTGAAGTTTATTGTTTCAGACCGAGACGTTAAGTTTACAAGACATTTTTGGCGAACCCTATGGAAGAAATTAGACACCAAACTAAACTTCAGTTCAGCTTATCATCTGCAGACCGATGGTCAAACCAAAGTGGTGAATCGAAGTCTGGGAAACTTATTGAGGAGTTTGGTTGGAGAAAATTCTCGACAGTGGGATCGTGTGCTTGCACAAGCAGAATTTTCTTATAACAATTCACCCAATCGAAGCACGAGCAGTAGTCCTTTCCAAATCCTATACGGAATGCACCCACGTGGAGTACATGAGTTACGGGATTTGGTACAGTTGGAATGCAAGAGTGCGGATGGTGAAGATTTCGCAAAGGAAATCAGTGATCTTCATGAACAGGTGAAATTAAAATTACAGAACAGCAGCCAAAGGTACAAGAAGAAGGCAAATTTGAAAAGGATGGAGGTACAATTCAATGTAGGAGACATGGTATTAGCACACCTACTCAAGGAGAGGTTTCCTAAAGGTGAATACAACAAGTTGAAATGGAAAAAAATTGGGTCATGCAGGATTCTTCGGAAGTTTTCTGTGAATGCTTACAAACTGCAGTTACCCCCAGGTATTGGAATTTGACCCATTGTCAATGTGGTAGATCTGTATCCCTACATTGCGGTAGATGACGAAGACAGTCGGAAAGACGAACACGGGACACCCAGAAAGAGAATGATTCGTGGATTAAACAAATGCCCCCAGCAAAGCCTCTAGAGATCGAACAGATCCTAGATACCCAAGTGGCTAGACAGACTCGACGGAAGGAATATCTGCAGTACCTAGTCAAGTGGAAGGGTCATCTTATTGAAGATAGTTCTTGGTTAGATGCTGGCCAGATTCAAAGTGCTAGGTACTATATTGAAGAACTCATGGACAGGAGACATGAATTTAATTTACTCCAGGAGCTTGATGCAGGAGCATCTGAATGAAGATGCGATAGCTGGGAAATATTTTTGTTCTGTTTTATTTTGCTTCATTTAAAATTAAGGCTGACTCAGCCATTGTTAATTCTTAAATTATGCAAACAGATTAAGTTAGGATTAGTTAAGAAATGTTTGAAGAAACTATTGAGAAACTAAGGAACAGTTCCTCGAACTGTAAAAGAAACTGTTAATGATGTATTAAAAAGAAAACAAAAAAGAAGAGTAGAGAGTTAGCCAAATTAGAGTATGGTTGTAAGCTTACAATTAGAATGTAAAAGAAGCAACTGGTATTAGGAGAGCATGCCATAGAAAGAGACAGAGTCTTAATATGCATCCTTTGTTTATTTGTTATGTACAAAGATAAATTCAAATCAATATAATTGTGTGTTTCGAATGATTGAATGATGAATTCACTGTGAACCATAGCTTCTGTACCATATATATATCTATATATATATATATATATATATATATATATATATATATATATATATATATATAGATATATATATATATATATATATATATATATATATATATATATATATATATATATATATAGATATAGATATATATATAGATATATATATATATAGATATAGATATATATATCTATGTGTGTGTGTGTGTGTGTGTGTGCAGGTGAATTCGGCGAACACAAAGAGGGGAGAGAATACACAGAGAGGAAAGAGTGAGAACGAGGCGAAGGATCATGATAGATCGTTGAATCTATTCGAAGGAAGAACCAGAGAAATGTTGAAGCATTCGTGATTAAAGAATCACAGAGTTAAGCTGAGGAGAGAAGAATTGAATAGCGGAATAGTGAAAGGAAGAACCTTTGAAGAAATCCCAAAACCACAAAAGAACTGAAGAAAAGGAGGAAAAAACCCAAGTGAAGAGAAGGGCGAAAGAACAAATTATCATTGGACCATAGTCGTTGGATCTTTATGATCAATGGCCAGGATTAAATCTCATCGATGGAATCCTTTTGAAGTTATCAGAACCGGGCTTTGGGCAGTTGCGATGAGCGATCGCTGATTGATCGAGGACTGTTGGATCAAAACCAGATCAACGGTCACGATCTAATCGCAAATCAGAAGTCGGAGGTGTCAAGGGACAACGGCCATAGAATTGCGATGTTGCGACGGCCAATACACCAATCACCGATGAAGCACTGATCGGGACCAAAGGAAAGTAATGTGACATGCGATGAGCAGACCCAATAAGTTATATGTGTGTTGTTAATAATATTTGGAATCGAATATTGTGTTATCACATATCGGACACGATAGAGCCTGTGTTAATGAACCCCGCAGAGACCCGATTGCGATGGCGATAAAGTGTAGCCTTGATAGTTGTGCAAAGCCCCCATTAAAAGCGGAAAAGGCATGTTTATAGTGTATTTCTATTATAAAAGATATATAATAGAAATAGCGCAAATATGAAGGATTTATGCGTAATTCCAACATTCCATAGTTATTAAGTGGGGTTTGTTTCATATGCGGCTTAAGGATTGCGTAAGGTTAAGGGTTGTGTTATAAAGTTCTAATAACACTAACAGTTCAAGGTTGGGTTATTGTAGTGAATCATTCTGCAAAGACTAATTAAAGGGGTTGTAGCCATTAAGGTTTGAAGATTGGCATACGCAGGTAACTAACAGCATCATTTAGCCTCTCTAATATCATATAACCCTCACTTGCACAAGTTTTTATTCATTGCTCTCTTCTTCACTGAGCATGTGATTAAGGGTTTGCATCCCTTTATAAACTCCATCCACTACATTAAGACATCTGGGAATATCTAGGTCCTGAAGATGAACCACACTTGTTGGTTTGAAACGCGTCGACCAAAATCTTCAATGTGATTTCTTTCGAAAAATACTTTATACATTATGAAATGGATCACAGAAGCTTGAATTTGAATACCTCCAATGCTCTTTAGCTTTCTAGATTCACTCATGCAACCTTAAACCTAACATAATTAAGCTTCCCCATGGAAAATATTGTGCACCACTTAGATCATGCACCTTCTCTACACTATAAAATTTTCAAAGCAGAAAATCATGCTTTCCCTCTAACCTTAGCTTTGATACCATTTTTAATAATAAAATTTCAAAGAGAAAACCATAAACAACATAGAAACAACATAAGTTTTACTCTAGAAAACACTTGCAGGAAAAAACAACCATGAAGAAATCTTTGATTTCCATTTCGCTAGAACTAGCTAAGCTACCAACCAATTGATCCCTCATATGCTCACTTTCGGTGCCTTGCGATGGAGGATTCCAAGTCTTTTAAACACTTAATTACATGTAATACACAGGCTCAATGCCATGGGTCACTAGTACCACATGTTTGAAAACCATGGTTGTAAAGTAAACAACTTTGATTCTATGATCGAGTTAAGTTTACCTAACATTTTTTAGCTCTTGAATTCTTGTTTCCCATTTTTTTACAAACATTGACATCTAATTATTCATACATTTAGCTATATTTGCTTATATATGGCAACTAATCATCTTCCAATTGTGGATAGCATATGTCTTATTGCTACTCAATGACCTATAATTGTTACTTCCAAAATTTCTCAAAAACATTGCTACAATGATAATGGTGTCTTCACTTGGACCAATTACTTCTCAAAATATTCATTTGGATAATATTCAACTAGTAGGATGTCTAATACATAGTGTACATCATTTGCTTGGAGAAGCATTTTTTATGATGGTTGCAAAGGAATTTGAAAAAGTGGAACATTTACATCTAGTTGGTGGATACAAAAAGAGTTGCAAGCTCCATATATGTTTGGTCCAATGGGTTGGGTGCATATTTTATCTCACAATCCAAATACATCGAAGAACAACCAAATGTGGAACATTTTCTTCATAGTTACTATTTGTGGGAGACCCATTTAAATCCTTGGTACTAAACCGACTTCATTTTCCACCTCTCTAAAGCATTTGACATTCAAAATGTATGTTTCTTATTCTCATCCTATGGCTTCTAGCTTATCATGGATATTACTTCCTCTCTTGTTGTTTCTTTCTTATATAAATTTACTTCATCCTCAAGAATAATTTCTCCTCTTCTACCCTAGCTCCTCACTCTATGCTTGTTCAACAATGACATACTCACAAGCTTTTGTCAATGCGTATGTGGCATAACAAATATTAATGGTTATTTTATGAAATTGAAGCATGTTTCCTTGCCTAATCCTTTTCATTTAAACTAGGAGTTCATTTTTCCATGACATCACGTGTTATCATTTAGGTATTAATAATTATTAAAAGAAAATAAATAAATGTTGTATGGTAATATTTTATTTTTTTAATTTTTTTATCCACAGCGTTGGATCCAATGGTAAAAATTCAAGAGTTTTTCACTATTGAGAAAGGTTCAAGTCCCATGAGGGCCTGGCTTAAACCCATGGGGGCACCTTGACGTAGTGTTCAAACTTTTGGTTACACTTAGAGAGATTATATTAAATTGTCTCTTCATCCTTGGACACATAAGTAGCTTAGAGCCCACCCCATGTCCTCCTCATAAGAAATCCCTTCGGGGTGTAGATCAATTGGAAATAGAGTGTCATTAGATTAGAGCCCACCCCTATGTCCTCCTCATAAGAAATCCTTTCAAGGTGTAGATCAATTGGAAATAGTGTTGTGACATCATTGATTCAAACCTTGTCGATGTGTCATGCTTGGGAGTGTGTGGTGCACTTGGAGGTTATGGTGGTAGTGTAGCAATGAGAATCAACCCCATGTCATATGAGTACAAGCCCAACCTTCTTGTTTATTTCTAGAGACAAAAGAAATAAATAAATAGATATTAAAACTTTTTTTCCTAAAAGGCAGAGGGTGTTAGTTGGGTGGAAAATAAGAAAAAAATGTAGAAAAAGAAAAAAATTAAATTAAAAGACAATAAAACTAATGTGTATGTAATCAAAAAAGAAACAAATATATATTTAATCACTATATGATTTCCTATTTTTTGTTGATTTTTCAAATTTATTTTTATGATTTATTAAAGTTTGATTTTTATATAATTTTACTAGTGAAGAGAATTTAAGTCTTATTATAGAGTAGTCCTCTAATGATGACACCTAAGTTGGAAATGGGAAAACACAGCAAAAGGATGAAAAACAAAATTGGAAAAATGTCATCACAATATGACCTCCAATTAACCAATTAGTCACAAAAACACAAATGAATTTCAAAATAATAAGTTTTTTTTTTTTTTTCTTTCTATTAGTGTGTCAATGACTTGCAAAACTAGCTTATGCCCATGAATAGAGTAGGATCTAAGAAACCAAACAACATCTAAGTCCAAAATCACACAAGGATCTCATTACACCTAGCCTAGGTCTCAACAACCCTTAACATGGTTGGGTTTTTCTTGTGTGTCCTATTTACTACCATAAGTTTCAAACTTTAGTTATCTTACAAAATGCAAATCTAAATTGCACTAATAAAATTTAACAAAAAAAATAAAAATACTATTTTTAAATAAAAGAAATAATTTTATACAGCTATAAAATAGTATTAGAATATTACCTTAGTATATCTCAATATGAAATATAGTTTTATCCTAAATGTATTTTTAAATCTTACTTTCTCTCTTTTGATATCTTGAGAAGTGATTTCATTTTTATATTATACATTTACATAATTAAAATGATTATAAAATATATGAAATATATTGCCTTGTGCATATATGAAAAATATTGCGTTCTCATTTTTTTAATGTCAAAAGCAAAATTAAAGATATTTGATGTTTTAATACTATATTATTTTTCAAGTTATTATTAATAATTAATATTATAATATTATATTAAACCAAAAAAATAATTTATTTTTAAAAAATAATATTAATATATATATATATAACAACATTTATTTAATAATTTTATATTTTAAATAATAATATTTAATCAAATTAAAAATAAAATTCAATAATTTTTTATGATAAATATGCTCAGACATCATTACTTTCAAATTAATTAATTTAGTTTAATTATACTCGTATTGAAATTGGAATGGAAAGGATGTTTTTTTTTTTCATAGCTTTAAATTGTCTAAATGTGTCAAAGTTGCATAAATTAGATAAGAAATTTAAGGAAAAGAAGAACTAAATGACATCAGAATTATTTTACAACAAAAATATAGAAATTTGAATTTATAAATCCTAGCTTTTTTAAATACTAAATGAAGTTATTTAAACTTCATTTAATATTATGAAGTTTACTAGATGGTGAAAACAATGTTGGCTTACGTTGGGAGGAATGGAATATTTTGAAAATATATTTTTCACAAACATATGTTACTAAAAGAGAATTTTAAAATCATTTTATATTGTTTTTCAAATTAGAATTGACGTCTCCAAAACTTTCAAATATAAAATGATACAGAAAAGGAGCACTTTCAATACTTTTCAGGAAGTGAAGACAATCCAATTCATAATTTTAATTCATAAGAAGAATTGATAGCCAACCTGAATGAGGCGCTTAAACTCTTCCCATATCTAAATTAGCTATGAATTTTTTTATTATTTTTGATAAATTTGTAAGGTTAATCTAACCCTCAATATAATTTTATCATTAGTTATAAAAGAATATACTTTAAACAATGAATATATAGGTATATGCACAATTACCAGAGTATCAATTTATTTTTTCATTCATATTTATAATATTGTTTTTTAAAGAAAAATATAAATTAAGTTATATATAAGTTTGGTGGACTATATTTTTATCATGTTTAATGTATCACTACTTTAATTGGGCTGAGGAATTGAACCAGTGATTTCACATGAGTGTTCTAACAAAGCATCAAATCGCCATCTATCCAAGACCTTGTAAACAACCATATATATATATATATATATATATATATTAAATATTAAATAACAACTAATATTATTATTTTATTATATTCACATTTATATATATATATATATATATATATATATATATATTATAGCAATTTATTTCCTTATTTTACAATATAAACATTTAATTTATATTTTATAATATTAACTATTAATATAATCAATATAAATTCATTACACATTTTACATTTTATGATATTAACTATTGATATAATTAATATAAATTCATTTTAATTTTAGATTTACTATTCCAGATGTAATTTTTTTAATGTTAAATTTAATAAAGATTACACTTCTCAAAATTTAGTTCATCTTCATACTACATCCATATTAAATTAGTGTCACATGCCCATATAAATATTTTCATTATTAGTTAGTAAAAGAAAACAATAATATAGTATTATAAAATTATACAAGCTATGCATTGTAAATTTCTTTTTTACGAAGTACGGTTTATAGTTCCAAAGTATATTTTAATTATCTACAGAAATCAAATTTCCACGCCCATGATGTAACAGTATCATAATCTGGTTTTTCATTGGGTTTTATTTGCTCTAGAGAGCATTCGAGTCACATAATCGAATTCTATACTTTATTTTAAAAAGACCAATGAAATGGTACAACAGTATTTAATGCTCACTTATCCTTTCGGGCAGTTGGCTTCCCTAGAAGTGGGAAGCACTACATCTAGAGCCTTCGTTATGCACCACAGCTGGCCCTCCGTGTATTGGTAAGTGTGATTCATCAACGACTCTCTGACAGTCTCCAGATCGAACGGTGGATGTGGATGCCCATCGATCTAAGCTTCTCTGTGGTATGGTATCTAATCATTTTTTGCAACTCCGATGTAGAGGGTTAGGTTCCAGTCCAGTCTGTCGAGCTTCCTCTCAGGTAAGCATTCCTGCACTGTTACTCCTTCCTTTCCATCATGTGCTTTTCCTCATTCTCAGTGTTTTCTGCAATGGAGCTTAAGAGAGTACCTATTTTCCGCAGGTTACCTTTTGGTGTTGTTCTTGCTTTTGGATGCTGCTGGATGGTTATCTACACTCTGAAAGGTATGAGTTTCCTCTCATTTATCTAGATTTGTTGTCTCTATTAACGCTTCGGTTTAAAGTTCTTCAACTACCTCTCACACTAAGTTTCTTGTCTGCTTAGGTATCAACGGTGTTTTTCAAAGCTCTTCTTGTTCACTTGGTAATAGATTTAGACGTTATAGAGCTTCTGATCAACCTACCAAACGCAACAATAAATTCGGAGGTTATCAGCCGTCTAAATATATGTATTCAGAGAGAGAGTACAGGCTTCATGTAAGGAATTTTCGGGTAATGCCATAGACAATTCGAGCAGTCACTAAGGGTTTAGTCTTTTGGATGAGGGTTTTAGCAATTTTCTTTGGTTATGCGTAGATGTCAACTGTATTTATATTTAAACCGGTCTCTTAGTTTACGAAACAGCCTCATGCTGTGTTAAATGTTAATGGCCTTGGTCCATATTCCTAAGAGAGGGATTATTGTTGATCTTTTGTAAATTTGAAAACTAAATTGTTAAGGGTTTGCGGCCATGAGAATTCTGGGTTGTTTTCTTTAACTGCTGAAGAAGCTAATTTAGGAATTATGTGGAATTATTGAGAACGGTTAAGTTCTGTGAGTCCGTCAATCTATGATGAAACCCTTGATTTGAAGATCTGGTCTATTGCTTTATGTTTTGTATATATTTAACCATTTAGTTCTTTATATGGAACGATTTGTTCCAGTATGGTTAAATGGCTTCATCGATATATGTATGTTTAAATGGGAATCTTCCGATTGAAGTCTACAATTTTATTCTGGTTGTCATTCTGGATTATATTAAACCTCACCAAAAATTTCGAAGGATAAATTTTTGTTTGAATATGATAAAACTTCATGAATCTTTTCCTATAATGAGTTAGGATGTCTTGTACAACTCTTTCACCGGGTTCTATACATTTACATTTCTCTTTTAATTTTCCTCCTGTGTTATGGCTTATATATAGTGGGTTGTCATGAGCGTGGTTTCCATACAATATTGTTCGCTCACTTAGAATTCTAAACAAGCATCTTATAATTGTAGACTACATTTCGGTTTCTGCCCTATTTACATGATTATTCGAGTTCTTGATTTGTTCTACATATTTTTATATATGTAGACTATATTTTGTATTTTACCCTATCCACTGGGTTACACTTGGTCCTTACTTTGTCTTCTGAGTTTATAAATTCTTGAACAATAATAGAAATAACTATTCGCATTTTACCCTATCTACAGGGTTACACATGGTCTTTGCTCTGTTTTCTAAGTTTATAAACTCTTGGAAAATAATAGAAGTAATTACTTTAAATAAAAGGACAAACAATCGTTCTAATTGACAGAATAAATCTTATAATTGTTCCTCTAGTTAGCTCCAGATGTATACTTATTTGTTTTTGCACGTTACAGACCTTAATCTTCTTGTTTTCCTCCCAACCGTTAGACCTGTTGTTCCAGCCTCGCTATTCAGCTTGAGTCTCCCCCTGAGCTATCCTCTCATAGGATTTGACCTTAAGACTTATAGTCTTGAACAATAACAGTTATATGGTCTTAACCAGACTTATCTCCTTAAATATATCTGTCCTTCCAACACAGTTTACATGTTTTCTGAATTAAAATATTTCTTTGATCTCAAATACGCCTATCCCCTTGATCCCTCCCTTGGGAATAAATCTCCAAGGAAGTAGTTAGGGTTAGGTAACCACCTAACCTAACTACTTGACATATGAGAAATGTAAAATTGTCATCATTCTGACATTTCACTCTCCATGTAACTTTAATAAAAAATAATTACTTCCATCATTTTGACATTTCGTTCTCCATGTAACTTTAATAAAAAATAATTAATTATATAAACTTTAATAGTATTAAGTTTGTTCAAATGCTGTAAATAAATATTTACATTCACTGAGGACATCACATCTTCCCCCCCATGACTGAACATTGTCCCGATGTTTCTCTACTATGAATAAATTTGGAAAAGTCTCCCTCATAACCTGTTCATCTTCCCAGGTGGCCTCCTCTGGCCCAAATTGTTGCCACTGCACTTTAACTTGGGTGATAACTCATCTCTGCAGCATTACTTCTCTCTGATTGAGTATACCCAGTGGTTCGACCAAGAACTCACCTTCCAATTCGACCTATAAAACAAAACAAAATTTTAGTCAGCCCTCTTTTTTTTTGTAATTAGTTTTGCAGTCTTATTTATGATATTCCATATTCTTAATTTAAATCTTATGACTTACCTGTATATCTTGCCAATTGGTTATATGGTTAGGATCATATATGTATTTTTTTAACACGGAAACATGAAAGACATTATGCACATGAATATGGCTGGGTAAAGTAAGTTGATAAGCAAAAGGTCCAATTCAAGCTAAATTTTGGAAAGGACCGCAAAATCTAGGTGCCAATTTAGCGCATCCAATCCATTGTAGTGTTCTTTTCTTGGCTCGAACACGAACAGACATGATCTCCCACTTGGAATTCTCAAAAACTTCTTTTTCGATCAGCACAATTCTTTTGTCGGTCCTGAGCAGATTTTAAATTGGTTCGCACCTTTTTAACCATCTCTTCCATTTCTATTAGCATATCTGGTCCTAAAATTAACTTATCTTCTGGGTCGCCCCAATTTGAGGGTGTCCTACATTTACGCCGATAAAACACTTTAAATGGACTCATTTGCAGAGAAGTATGGTAATTGTTGTTGTAAGCAAACTCTACTAAATGTATATACTCCTCCCATTAAGATGTTTGTTACATTACATAAGTTTGTAGCATATCCGCCACTATTTGATTCACTTGCTCAGTCTTCCCATCCGTCTAAAGATGGTAGGCAGTGCGGAAATGCAGCTGAGTGCCTATACCCCAAATAAAGCTTTCCTGAAGGGTGATGTAAATTTTACATCACAGGACTCGGAAATTATAAGTTTTGGTATACTGTGCAACCTAAAAACTGTTTTCATGAATATATTAGCGATTTGAACCACCTTATAAGTAGATACTAGTATAAAGTGAGCAAATTTGATCAACTTATCAATTACCACCATCATTAAATCATTCTACTTTTTCTATTTAGGTAGTTGTGTTATAAAATTGATGGAAATAGTTTCCCATTTCCATTCTGGGATAGGCAATGGGTGGACCAAACCAACTGGGTGACGGTGTTCTGATTTCACTTGCTGGCATTCCAAAAAATGGACCAAATACCTGGCCACCTCCTTCTTCATGTCGGGCCAGAAATATTCCTTTCTGAGTGCAGTAATTAATTTCTGATATCTGCGGTGGCCTACATAGGGAATTTTATGATATTCATCTAAAATTAAATTTTTAATATCTTTCTGGTTAGGTACATACATTCTTCTTCTATAAATCAGTATACCTTCTTGATTTATTTTGTATCCCAGTTGTTGTTCATTGTTTTTCAAAATTTTAGCTTGCTGCCATAAAAATTTATATTCTGGATCCTGCATTCTTGCCTCTTTAATCTGCTCCTTAAATCTGGTTCGCACTTCACTGAACGATACCTCATATATATACAGTTGATCTTCTGCCTTAAATCATTCGCGACACAGTTCTCTTTTCCTTTCAAGTGCTTGATTTCAAAATCAAATCCACTTAAGAAATCGACCCAACGAGCTTGCATAACATTCAGAGTGGGCCACTTAAAATAAAGAGTTAAACTATGATGATCAGTCATTAACATAAATTTCTTACCCATCAAGTAATGTCACCACATCTTTAATGCATGAATGACTGTTGTCAGCTCTAAGTCATAGGTTGAATACTTTTTCTCGTGCTCCTTAAGATTCCTAGACTTGTAAGCAACAACCCTGCCCTCCTGCATTAGTACACCACCTACACCTTCCTTGCTCGCATCCGTACAAACCACACAATATTTATTTGGATCTGCAATGCTTAAAATGGCCGCGGGGGTGAGTAAATGTTTAAGCTGATAAAAATTCTTTTGGCAATCCATGCTCCACTTAAAAACTTTTCCTTTATTTTGCAGAGAGCTAATCCGATATGCTACCTTGGAAAATCCTTCAACAAATCGCCTGTAGTATCCAGATAGACCTATAAATGATCTTATATCAGCCACATCTTTTGGTACTGGCCACTCCATTATAGTTTTTATTTTCTCTAGGTCTATAGCAATTCCATCTTTACTACTGACATGCCCAAGATATTGGATTTTTTCTTTAAAGAAATCACATTTGTTGTACTTGGCGTACAGTTGATGTTCTCTTAAAACTTGTAGAACAATACGGAGATGTTCTTTATGTTCTTCTACATTTCGAGAGTAAATTAGTATGTCATCGATAAAAATCAACACAAATTTATCCAAATATTTATGGAATATATTGTTCATAAGGCACATGAAGGTCGCGGGAGCATTAGTTAACCCGAAGGGTAGCACAACAAACTCGTAATTCCCATAACGAGTTCTAAAGGTTGTTTTTGCTATATCTTCCTCCTTTATTCTAATCTGATGATAACCCAAGCGAAGGTCAATTTTTGAAAATACAGTTGCTCCCTTCACTTGATCAAACAACTCGTCTATACGAGGTAGAGGATATTTATTCTTGATGGTTAGTTTATTTAACTGGCGATAATCCATGCACATTCACAAGGTTCCATCCTTCTTCTTAACGAAAAGCACCGGAGCTCCCCAAGGTGATACACTTGGTTGGATATAATTTTTATCAAGCAGTTCTTGTAACTGCATTTTTATTTATGTTAACTCCTGTATACTCATGTGATAAGGAGCTTGAGATACCAAAGAAACTCCTAGAATCAATTCAATGGTGAAATCTATATCCCTCTTTGGCGGGAGTCCCATAATTTCTTCAGGAAACACATCCAGAAAATTCTGCACCACTGGTATATTTTCTAAAGAAACAAACTTTTCTTTTGAGTTAGTATATCCTACCTGTATTGCATAAATTTGGCATCCTTTCTAGATACACTTTTCCAATTGAGAGGTTGTTACAGGTCTCAGTTTTAATGGTCTTATTATCCCCTGAATTTCCTGCCTCTTTCCTTCTTCGTCCATATAGTTAATAGTTTTGATTTTACAGTTAATGAGGGACCAATGTTTTTCCAACCAGTCCATGCCTATTAAGATATCATATGATCCTAAGGGCAACACATTCAAGTCTACCATAATAGACTAACTTGCTAACTTTAGGGGACAACTGTTGACCTTGGCCAACACCCTTCTTTTAGCTCCCGTGGCTAATTGTACTAACCAAGGACTCTTAAACTTAACATCTTGCAAACAACATTGTTCTACTATTTTGGGACTAATATAACTCAAAGTAGCTCTTGGATCAATTAAAATAGATACAGTTCGGTCGAAGATTTTACCTTCAAATTCTATCATGGTCGGTTGGTATTCTGCCTGATGGTCTTCAAGGGCAACATTGATTTTAGGAATACTTCTTGCCACTTCTCCCACCATTGATGCTTCTTGAATTTGTGCAACCTAATCAGTCCCCTTGTAGTGTGGACAATTTTTAACATAATGTGGTCCTCCACATCCCCAACACTGTACTGGGGGTCTAGCTGCTACCTCTAATTTAGTCCTCACTGATTGTTCATTTGTCTTGGACTCACTGGGAAATTTGAATCTAGGCTGATTTATGTTCATATTTCTATTTGCCTGCCCTTTATGAGGTCTATTGACTATAGTCTTGTTCCCCTTACTGTCGGAGGAAAACTTATTCCCTTTTTTGTCAATCCATCTCTTACCTCCATCTCCTTTTAGCCTATTTTGCTGATAGCATAATCGAGCCTTTCGTATGACTTCATCCATGGTTTTTCGGTTATCAAAATTCAGGTGCTCTTTCATAAACAACAGAAAATTGTTGATAAATCGCTGCACCTTTGATTTTGCTTCCCATATGTATGGAACATACTATATAGCAAGGATGTAAATTTTGTTATGAACTCGTCCATAGATAGTTGACGCAATTGAAGGTCATGAAACTCCTTTAAAATATTTCAGTTAAATATTTATCCTTAAAATATATTTGAAATTTGTCCCAAGTTATGCTCTACTCATTTATGCCACGTATCATTTTTACTTCCTCCCACCACAAGGTGGCCTCTCCTTGCAGCTGAAAGATGGCCAATCGAGCCTTTAAGTTATGATGATATTTGTATAGCTGAAAATACTTATTCATATTGATGAGCCAGGCCTCAGTTGCCTCTTCTTGTTCACCATCAAAGAGGGGAGGTTTTATTTTCCAAAATTCTCCTTGTAGTTCTACTTTCTGTCTCTTTTGTGTTTTGTGTTCTGATACATTATCAGATTCTTCCTCTTGATTCTCTTCACCACCTTCAGTTTCTACATTCTCAGTATGAAATTCTTATTTGCAAATCATGTTCCCGTGATCAGGACTAGGAATTGGTTTTCATTGATTCTATCTACCAGACAATATTTTCATGATCTTCTCCTGGTCTTGCATCAACCTTTCATTATCTGCCCATAACCGATCCATCTCATCCTTTAACTCTTGCACAGTTTCCAATATTACAGTATTAGTGTTACGCGGCTCTTCCCCCAGTTGTACCCATACCTCGGGATTGGCTTCTTGAAAAGATGTTGGTCCTGTTCCTGTCACAGTTCGGTGTGGTGTAATTCTCGTTCTCCTCATGCTGGCTACTTTTCTTTCTCTGTGTACATCACAAATTTTGTTACTCATTTATTTTCCAGAGGTCTCAGTTTTGTAACCTGAGCGCTCTGATACCACATGTCACATACCCATATAATTTTTTTCATTATTAGTTAGTAAAAGAAAATAATAATACATTATTATAAAATTATATGTTGAAAATGCAACAAGATGATGGAGCTTAGTGGAAAGGAGTCGCCTTCACTAAGTGGGCCCGCAGGCTATTTTTGGCGCAAAGTATATTTTTAGACTATGTATATTTCTAGACATATGGATCATGGTCTATGAGTTGCAGGATGCTATTTGTGGATGATTGGTCATGTTGGTAAAAATAGATGGACTTCTATTTTTAGAAATTTGGGCGGTTTCTATTTTTAGACTGCCAGGCTAAAAATAGAACA
Organism: Pinus tabuliformis; assembly: GCA_031772625.1. Lineage (NCBI taxonomy): Eukaryota > Viridiplantae > Streptophyta > Pinopsida > Pinales > Pinaceae > Pinus > Pinus tabuliformis. Next base: position 1,270,868,328 of record CM062818.1, on the reverse strand, counting down.
GTCGAATATTATTGGCTCATAATAATATTTGGACTATAAACATTATCTTATCCTCTTGGAGCACTTCAGTTTGAGCTACAGATGTGGCACATGCAACTGTCTGAAGGAAATACGCTTTTCTTATGAGTCAGTTGAGTTATTGCATGCAGGACTTCAGTTAGAACTCATGTGGTTGAGTTTCGGTGGAGTTGATGGTGGAGTTGATGGAGTTGTGTTCAGTTTGACTTGGTTGAACTAGTTGTATTTTAGTCTAACTAAAGAATACACTAGTGATGAGTTGTGTGAATTAATTATTAATTAATTCACTAATTATTAACTCATAAAGCAACTAAATAATACATCAGTTAACTCAGTGCATGTACAGTTCAGTGGAGACAGGTGTTAGAGGTTGAGATTGCTATCAGTTGTGACTATAGTTGTGCATGAGATTTGCACATGCATGGATGGAGATTTCCCATGAGGCTTGCGTAGTATAACCAAGGGAATTCGAATTCACAGAGTGATTGATTCTCTTGCAGGATTGTGCAGTGGAGGCAGGCAAACAGTGGAGGAGATTTGAGGCTTCAGATCTGAGCTAGTTTGTGTGTAACAGGTGGAGATAGTACTGAGTACTTGTGAGGAGTATTGTACTATGTATTGTTACATGTTCTCTATCATTATAATATACAGATAGTGTGGGGTTTTCAGCTGTATGCTTTCCCCAGGTTACATACTGTGTTAATGTGCGCATGCGATTGATGTTTCATTGTTTTTAATGCTGCTAAATTAATGATCAAAGTAGAGGAGGTTATGTATTGTGCATGTATTCCACAATAGTGTATAATCAGGATAATCTCTATGAATAAGTGTTTAATTATTCAAAATTTCTACATGGTATCGGAGCAGAGTTGATCATCAAATATATTATTCAGAAAGTGATTACATTTTATTTCTTCAGGCAGAGTCTGTAATCGGGCCAGGTAGCCTCTGGATTCATCCTCCTTTTGGAAGGTGAGATATCCAGTAAAATCCCATATAGTCAATCTCTGTATGAGAAATACCTTGTTCTCACGAATTTTAGATCAGAAGCGGTTGAGTTTTGAGCTGGTGGAATTCGAATTTGCAGCAGTGTTTTCTTGGTGTCGAAGTTGAAATGTCTTTCAACGAATTGCGATTGGAGTATGCTCTTGAAGGCAGCTCGAATTATATTGCATGGAAAGACAAGATGGAGGTGGTGTTAGATGACAATGGGCTGAAGGAGTTCATAGAGGCTAAGGTCCCAAAGCCTACTGATGTTGCTCACGTTGAGGTTTGGCAAAAGAAGACAGCAAAGTGTCGAAGGATTTTGTTGGAGGGCATGGAGGATCACATTGTATTTAGCCTGCATGGAAAGGCTTCTCCATACTTGATGTGGAAAGCGTTGACATATCTATTCCAAAGAAAGAGCGACCAGAGGAAGTTGGTGCTCAAGGATAAACTCAGAAATATTAAGTGTGAGAATGGAGATAGTATGCCCGAGTATCTCACGAAGTTCACCCAATGCCGGGATGAGTTGGGAAGTGTGGGGGTGACTGTCGATGATGAGGACTTGGTGAGCTTGGCTCTCCTTGGTCTTCCAAAGAGTTGGCATTCCTATCAGGACTCTGTTAATGGTCGAGAGAAATTTCCAGGATGGAAGAGACTTTGGTCGGAACTTGTGCAAGAGGAGATCAGTCAGAATACCAGGGACGGATCTTCATCAAAGGCATCTGATGAAGAAAATTGCACTTTGGCTGCCAAAGCAAAGAAGGGGAAGGAGAAGGGTTCTCTTTCTGAATCCAGTTCTTCCAATGATGGGAATAAGGTTGACAAATAGAAAGTGTGATGCTTTCATTGTCATGAGGTGGGCCATTATGCTTCAAATTGTCCACTGAGGAAATCCAAGAAGGGATCCGAGGAAGGATTTGAAGGTGAGGCACTTGCTTCACAGTTTGAGTTGGATTTCACACTCTTCGCATGCATGGTTTAATCCATGGTGGGAAGTGGTTGGTTTCTTGACAGTGGAGCTTCTTTCCACATGACCGGTGATAAGAGTTTGTTCAGTACTTTGGAGGAAAAAGATCTCCAAATACTCATAGCGATGGGTAATGATGATAAGTATAGTGTCTCAGGTGTAGGCACGGTTATTTTTCAGAGGGAGCATGGAGCTCACCTTACCTTGACCGATGTCAAGTATGTACCAGGACTGAAGAGAAACTTGGTTCGATCGTAATGCTGGAAGACAAAGGCTATGATGTAGTCTTCAGTAAGGGAAAGGTTTTCCTTGGACACATCATCACTAGACAGGTGAAGCAGATTGGTTCACGGGTCAAGAACCTGTATGCTCTTGAGGTTCAAGATGCATGCAAAGCCTTGAGCAGCGAGGCAACTGATGGATACTTGGTGGTTGAGAGGGAGCGTATATTACCTCTCAACATGCAGAGCCAGAAGAAGTCTTAGACGATTGTGGAGGAGCCACGATTGGTGCAGCAGCTTCAGGAGGTTGTGGAGCAGCCACAACAAGCGAAGCTGAGAGGAGATCGAGTAGAGACATCTACTCATGCAGATACCTCCAGTAGGGGGAAACTTCGAGCCAGGTGGGCAGAGGGATCGCATGCAGCCATACCTCCAGGTAGGAGGTGGGGCGATATAGAGTGATCGTCCCAAGGAGGAGGGGCAGGATCCTTGAGGTACCCAACCTCTTGGATGAGACCTTGCTACGGGAGCCCTGATGTGGAGTAGCAGGAACTGACTGATTGGGTAGAGACAGATGCGGATGGAGTGGCAGGAGAGCGACAGTGTAGGGAATCCTAGGACAGCGCATAGCTAGCAGGCTGTAGCAATGCGAGAGGCACAAGTGTTTTGCACAGTGCTAGGTGGAACAGAGAAGTGTGCAATGGTGCGAGATGCATGGAGATGTTTCAGTAGCGCAGATGTCAGAGAGGGAGCACTTGTCAACAGCAGGTAGAGCTTCAGCATCAGAGTATGTTCCTAGCCCAACAGAGTGGTCAGTTGGGAGTGTTTTTGTTCCAAGTGTTGTTGGAGCAAGTGGACCAGGCAAATGTGTTGCATGCAGAACATTCCAGAGTTGCAGGATAGGGGTTGCAGATAATCCATATCTTGTTGAGAGGGAGTGTTGAAAATGCAACAAGATGAGGGAGCTTAGTGGAAAGGAGTCGCCTTCACTAAGTGGGCTCGCAGGTTATTTTTGGTGCAAAGTCTATTTTTAGACTATGTCTATTTTTAGACATATGGATCATGGTTTATGAGTTGCAGAATGTTATTTGTGGATGATTGGTCATGTTGGTAAAAATAGATGGACTTCTATTTTTAGACATATGGGCGGTTTCTATTTTTAGACTGAGAGGCTAAAAATATAACAGTCGAATATTATTGCCTCATAATAATATTTGGACTATAAACATTATCTTATCCTCTTTGAGAACTTCAGTTTGAGCTACAGATGTGGCACATGCAGCTGTCAGAAGGAAATACGCTTTTCTTATGAGTCAGTTGAGCTATTGCATGCAGGACTTCAGTTAGAACTCATGTGGTTGAGTTTCGATGGAGTTGATTGTGGAGTTGATGGAGTTGTGTTCAGTTTGACTTGGTTGAACTAGTTGTATTTTAGTCTAACTAAAGAATACACTAGTGATGAGTTGTGTGAATTAATTATTAATTAATTCACTAATTATTAACTCATAAAGCAACTAAAGAATACATCAGTTAACTCAGTGCATTTACAGTTCAGTGGAGACAAGGGTTAGAGTTTGAGATTGCTATCAGTTGTGACTATAGTTGTGCATGATATTTGCACATGCATGGATGGAGATTGCCCATGAGGCTTGCGTAGTATAACCAAGGGAATTTGAATTCACAGAGTGATTGATTCTCTTGCAGGATTGCGCAGTGGAGGCAGGGAAACAGTGGAGGAGATTTGAGGCTTCAGATCTGAGCTAGTTTCTGTGTAACAGGTGGAGATAGTACTGAGTACTTGTGAGGAGTATTGTACTATGTATTGTTACAAGTTCTCTATCATTATAATATACAGATAGTGTGGGGTTTTCAGCTGTATGCTTTCCCCGGGTTACATACTGTGTTAATGTGCACATGCGATTGATGTTTCATTGTTTTTAATGCTGCTAAATTGATGATCAACGTAGAGGAGGTTATGTATTGTGCATGTATTCCGCAATAGTGTATAATCGGGATAATCTCTGCGAATAAGTGTTTAATTATTCAAAATTTCTACATTATAGTAGCTAGGCATTGTAAATTTCCTTTTTACGAAGTAGTGTTTATAATTCCAAAGTATATTTTAATTATCTACGAAAATCGTATTTCCACGCCCATGATGTAACAGTCTCATAATGTCGTTTTTCATTGGGTTTTATTTTCTCTAGGGATCATTCAAGTCACGTAATCGAACTCTATACTTTATTTTAAAAAGACTAGTGAAATGGTACAACAGTATTTAATTCTCACTTATCCTTTTGGGCAGTTGGTTGCCCTAGAACTGGGAAGCACTGCATCTGGAGCCTTCGTTATGCACCACAACTGGCCCTCCGTGTAATGGTAATTGTGAGTCATCAACAGCTCTTCGACAGTCTCCAGATCGAACAGTGGGTGTGGATGCCCACCAATCTAAGATTCTTCATGTTATGGTATCTGGTCATTTTTCACAAATTCGATGCAAAGGGTTAGGTTCCAATCCATTTTGTCAAACTTCCTCTCAAGTAAGCATTCTTGCACTATTACTCCTTCCTTTCCATTGCACAATTTTCCTCGTTCTCAGTCTTTTCTATAATGTAGCTTAAGAGTGTACCTCTTTTCTGCAGGTTGCCTTTCGGTGTTGTTCTTACTTCCGGATGTTGTTGGATGGTTATCTACACTCTGAAAGGTATGATTTTCCTCTCATTTAGCTAGCTTTATTGTCTCTATTAACTCTTCGGTTTAAAATTATTCAACTAGCTCTCACACTAAGTTGCTTCCCTACCTAGGTATTGTCGGGGTTTTTTAAAACTCTTCTTGTTCACTTGGTAATGGATTTAGACGTTATGGAGCTTCTGCTCAGCCTACCAAACCATGCAAACTTCATGCAAGGAATTGTCGGGTAATGCCATAGACAATTCGAGCAATCACTAAGGGTTTAGTCTTTTGGATGATGGTTTTAGCAATTTTCTTCGGTTATGCATAGATTCTGACTGTATTTATATTTAAATCGGTCTCTTAATTTACGAAATAGCCTCAGGTTGTGTTAAATGTTAATGGCCTTGGTCCATATTCCTGAGAGAGGGATTATTGTTGATTTTTTGTAAATTTGAAAACTAAATTGTTAAGGGTTTGCGCCCATGAGAATTCTGGGTTGTTTTCTTTAACTACCAAAGAAGCAAATTTAGGAATTATGTGGAATTATTGAGAACGGTTAAGTTCTGTGAGTCTGTCAATCTACGATGAAACCCTTGATTTTAAGATCTAGTCTATTGCTTTATGTTTCCTATATATTTAACCGTTTAGCTCTTTATATCAAATGATTTGTTCTAGTATGGTTAAATGGCTTCATCGATATATGTATGTTTAAATGGGAATCTTTCGATTGAAGTCTACAATTTTATTCCGGCTATCATTCTAGATTGTAAAAAGCCTCACCAAAAATTTCGAAGAATAATTTTATGTTTGAATATGGTAAAAATTCATGAATATTTTCCTATCATGAGTTAGGTTTTCCTATACAGTTCTTATACCGAGTTCTGTACATTTACATTTCTCTTTTATTTTTCCTCATCTGTTATGACTTATATACAGTGGGTTTTCATGAGTGTGGTTGCCATTCAATATTGTTCGCTCACTTAGAATTCTAGACAAGCAACTTATAACTACATACTACCTTTTGGTTTCTTCCCTAATTACAAGGTTATTCAAGTTCTTGATTTGTTCTACATCTTTTTATATCTGTAGACTACATTTTGTATTTTACCCTATCTACTGGGTTACACATGGTCCTTACTTTGTCTTCTGAGTTTATAAATTCTTGAACAATAATAGAAATAACTATTCGTATTTTACCTTATCTACAGGGTTACACATGGTTTTTGCTTTAATTTCTGAGTTTATAAACTCTTGGACAATAATAGAAGTAATTACTTTAAATAAAAGGATAAACAGACGTTCTAATTGAAAAAATAAATCTTATCATTGTTCCTCTAGTTAGCTCTAGAATATACTTATATGTCTATCACTAATATCCTGTTGTTTGCACGTTACAAACCTTAATATTATTGTTTTCTTCCCAACCGTGAGACCTGTTGTTCCAGCCTCGCTATTCAGCTTGAGTCTCCCCCCTGAGCTAATATCCTCTCACAGGATTTGTCCTTAATACTTATAGTCTTGAATAATAACATCTATCCGGTCTTAACCAGACTTAGCTCCTTAAATATGTCTATCCTTCCAGCATAGTTTACATGTTTTATGAATTAAAATCTTTCTTTGATCTTAGATATGCCTATCCTCTTGATCCCTCCCTTGGGAATAAATCTCCAAGGAAGTAGTTAGGGTTACGTAACCACCTAACCTAACTACTTGACATATGAGAAATGTAAAACTCTCATCATTCTGACATTTAACTCTTTATGTAACTTTAATAAAAATAATTACTGGCATCATTCTGACATTTCACTCTCCATGTAACTTTAATAATAAATAAATAATTACATCAACTTTAATAGTATTTAGTTTGTTCAAATGTAGTAAATAAATATTTACATTCATTGGGGACATCACATCTTCCCCCCCAAGACTGAACATCGTCCTGATGTTTCTCTACTAGGAATAAATTTGGAAAAGTCTCCCTCATAACTTGTTCATCTTCCTAGGTGGCCTCCTTTGGCCCAACGTGTTGCCACTGCACTTTAACTTGTGTGATAACTCGTCTTCACAGCATTACTTATCTCCGATCGAGTATACCCAGTGGTTTGACCAAGAACTCACCTTCCGGTTCGACATATAAAACAAAAACAAAAAAATTAGTCAACCCTCTTTTTTTGTAATCGGTTTTGCAGTCTTATTTATGATAGGCCATATTCTTAATTTAACTCTTCTGACTTACCTGTATATCCTGCCAAATTATTATATGGTTAGGATCATATATGTATTTTTTTAACATGGAAACATGAAATACATTATGCACACAAATATGGTTGGGTAAAGCAAGTTGATAAAGCATAGGTCCAATTCAAGCTAAAATTTGGAAAGGACCACAAAATCTAGGTGCCAATTTAGCACATCCACTCCATTGTAGTGTAATTTTCTTGGCTCAAACATGAACATAGACATGATCTCCCACTTAGAATTCCCGAGAACTTCTTTTTCAATCAGCATCATTCTTTTTTCGGTCCTAAGTGGCTTTTAAATTGGTTCACACCTTTTTAACCATCTCTTCCATTTCTGTTAGCATATCTGGTCATAACATTAACTTATCTTCTAGGCCACCCCAATTCGAGGGTGTCCTACATTTATGCCTATACAACACTTCAAATGGACTCATTTGTAGAAAAGTACGGTAGTTGTTATTGTAAGCAAACTCTACTAAATGTATATACTCCTCCCATTTAGATGGCTGCTTGCATTACATAGGTTCGCAACATATCCTCCACTATTTGATTCACTCGCTTAGTCTTCGCATCCGTCCGAGGATGGTAGGTAGTTCTGAAATGAAATTGAGTGCCTAGACCCCCAAATAAAGCTTTCTAGAAGGCTTATGTAAATTTTACATCACAGTCGGATGTTATAATTTTTGGTATACAGTGCAACCTAAAAATAGTTTGCATGAATATATTAGTGATTTGAACCTCCTTATAAGTATATTTTACTAGTATGATGTGAGAAAATTTTCTCAACTTATCAATTACCACCATTATTGAATCATTCTTCTTTTTTTATTTAGGTAGCGCTGTTATAAAATCGATGGAAATAGCTTCCCATTTCTATTCTAGGATAGGCAATGGGTGGAGCAATCTAGCTGAGTGACGATGTTCTACTATCACTAGCTGGCATTCCAAACAACAAGAAAAATATTCGGCCACCTCCTTCTTCTTGTCAGGCTAGAAATATTCCTTTCTGAGTGCAGTAATTAATTTTTGATATCTGGGGTGGCCTACATAGGGAATTTTATGATATTCATCTAAAATTAAATTTTTAATATCTTTTTGGTTAGGTACATATATTCTTCCTCTATAAAATAGTATACCTTCTTGATTTATTTCATATCCCAGCTGTTGTTCATTGTTGTTCAAAATTTTAGCTTGCTGCCATAAAAATTTATATTTTGGTTCCTACATTATTGCCTCTTTAATCTGCTCCATAAATGTGGTGCACACTTCACTGAATGATACCTTATATATATAGTTGATCTTCTGAATTAAAGCATCCACGACATGGTTCTCTTTTCCTTTCAAGTGCTTGATTTCAAAATCAAATCCACTTAAGAAATTGACCCAACGAAATTACCTAGAATTCAGAGTGGGTTGCTTAAAATAGTTAGTTAAACTATGATGACCAGTCATTGACAGGAATTTCTTACCCATCAAGTAATGTCACCACATCTTTAATGCATGAATGACTGTTGTTAGCACTAAGTCATAGGATGAATACTTTTTCTCGTGCTCCTTAAGCTTCTTAGACTCATAAGCAACAACCCTGCCCTCTTGCATTAGTATGCAACCTACACCTTCCTTGTTGGCATCCATACAAACCACATAATCTTTATTTGGATTTGAAATGCTTAAAATGGACGTAGTGGTGATCCGAATTGGATCCATGAAGAATAGTCAAAGCATCATGACTGTATCAAATCAGGATAAAACTTCGAATTCAAGAGCACAGAGTGATCAGAAAGACCTCTGAATAGTGGCAGTTGGCAACCAGCGAGGAACAATGAGGACCTCGGTCAAAGCGCTCTGACAAAAGCCCATGGAGACCGTGCAGGAAGCAAAACTGGCCATTGGGAAGCCCAGATCGGGAAACAGAGGGCATTTCTAATACGCTAATCGCACATCACTGGGCAAAAGCCCTCGAGAAGGAAAGCCCCGAAGCACTCAGTCACATGGAAGCCAGGAAAACCATGGAGAAAGTGCTAAGGCGAAAGGCGGGACCTGTGCTCCAAAACCTGCGGTATTTATCGAGGGCACCCTTGGGCGGTTAGCAGAATTGAAGAAAAGTGAGCGATTCCATTCAGTGCCCGACGCATGCCAAGCGGAGGAGAGAGAAAACCACTGCTCATCACGCGCTAACAACCGAGCAAGTCAACTGCGCAAAATGAGCGAATGGCATTGGATCTGGGGGATCTAGATTTAACGGCTGAGATCGTGCCTGATGGGGGAACCGGATTTAACAAGGGATTAAGCCATGATGTATAAGGATTTGAGGTCTGATTTGACCGCTGAGGTGGCGGACGAGTCATTTCCCAACGTAACCAAAGAACCAAACCGACGAGGAAAAGCTGGCGCAGTTCGTAGGAGGACAAGTGGCCACTCCTTCTGAGCCATTGATGATGACGCCGAGACAGGGAACTCCAAGCGAGCAGCAGCGGGAAATTCGATGAGGGTGAAAGAGGAAACGAGTAGTCATGAGAGCGACTGGCTTTAAATCCATGAACAGACAAAACATAAAAAAAGGAGAACGGAGACCGAAGAAAGAAGAAGACGAAAATAGAGAACAAAGAGATAGTGAAGCAACGAGCAGAAAGACAGAGAGCCGAGCTGACCTGCAGCATAAGGAAGCATCAAGCCATCCCTGAGAGGATCTGTTGGGGAACTGAGCACCACATTGGGCTCCTCCCATTAAATACCAGAGAGGTCAAGAACTAGTAAGGAAAAGAGTCTGTGCACTCTAGTGGCTTGGGGAATCCAAGAACCACCCTGTCAAGCAATTCTGTTTCAGGAGACTTAGTTTGAGCTCCTCATTGTAATTCTCTGCTTTAAAGACACAATAAAAGAAGGCCACCACTGAAAGTTGGACCAGAGATGTATCCCTGGAGGATAGGGTGAACTCCTTATTAATTTGTTGTGTTCTTGTCTTTTCTTACTGTGTTTCTCTTACTGTTTTCCATTTTCTAGTGTCTGTGTATTTTGCAATCTGATCGATCTGTTGCCTAAAATAACATAGACACACACCATCACATGAGTCTGTAATACCTTCATTCAATAATTAATTAACTGAGGTTAATCAAGAGTGATTTTTAGATCAAGTGGTATCAGAGCTCTAGGTTGTTAAGGTTAGACAAGCTTGTGTTGGTTTAGATATTGAATGCTAACTAAATCAAAGCTCAAATTAGGAGAAGGAGAGTTGGTCGAAACTAGTCCTGGAATTGGGAGAGTCTATTCTTAGAAGACAATGTCAGAAGAAGGTTCTGTAGGGCCAGACCCTCAATTAATAGAAAGTTTCCTAGCCATAAAGTCCATGGTAGAAGAAATGTATAGGGACTTTAGAAAACACAAGGATGAAGATTCATCAGGCTCTAAATAAGGCAAAGGAGAAGATGAGTCTCACTTCCATGACCACTCAAAAGGAAAAGGGAAAGAGGAAAGCTTTCTCACACCTCCTAATAGCCCTGTTCATAACAAGAAGACATCTTTGATTAAGCTAGATGTTAAATTTGATTTTCCTATATATGATGGAGAGTTGAATGCAGAAAAGTTGGACAATTGGATTAGACAAATTGATGTTTATTGTATAGTGCAGAGTATTGATTCAGACAAGAGCAAGATTCAGATAGCAAGCCTATGCCTTGGGGGCACTGCCTTGGTCTGGTGGGAAGGCAAGACCCAAAGCTGACCTGAAGAGACATGGTAAGACCATCTCTGTCTGGAGTGAATTTGTTTCTGCAATCAAAAATCAATTCTATCCATTGGCCTACATGCAACAATCCATGATGAGTTGGCAAACTCTTCGACAGTTGAAAGGGAAAAGTGTGTAAGGGTATACTCAAGAATTTAGAAATAGAGCATTTATTCTAGGAATCTCATTAGACTCACCAGAAACTCTTTTGAAGTACATTGGTGGTCTACACAGCTACATGAGGCATAGCGTCCTCATGTTTAATCCCACTAGTATATATGAGGTATTTGTACAAGCTACTCATCTAGAAGCTACAGGAAAGAATGGAAATATAGAAGTTGGGGGACCATCCCAACCCACTGCAAGCAATAATAAGGAGAAAAGAAAGCAGAAATGGAAAGCAAGGAAGGCTAACACTACATAGAAGAGCAAAGCTTCATGCACTCACTGCAAAAAGGATGGGCGTGATGATGAGCATTGTTGGATTCTGCATCAAGAGCTGAGACCTAAGAACTTCGAGGGCAAGAAGAAGAAGACTATTAAAGCTATTCAGAAGGATTTGGGGTCAGACTCAGAAGATGAAACAACTATTGCAGCGACAGGTGTAAAAGGTAAGAATTCTGAAGCATCTACTAGTAATTCTGCTCAATCTATTATTGATGAAGAAAATAAGAGAAAAAGACATGAGCTTTTCCATATTCGAGTTGTTTCCAAACATCAAAAGATTGATATTTTTTTTGATAGTGACTCACAAGTAAATCTAATTTCTGAAGCAATTATAAAGAAGTTGGGATTAGTAACTACACCTCACAAGAAGCCATACCCATTAGGATGGTTGAATGATAAAGCACAACTACAAGTGACTAAACAGTGCAGACTCAATTTTTCTTTTGGGTCAACATTTGTAGATGAGGTTGAGTTAGACATAATTCCTTTGGATATATGTGGAATTGTTTTATGAAGTCCTTACTTGTATGACAGAAAAGCTATTTTCTATAGAGCTGAGAACAAGTATCTACTTGTTAAAGATGGAATCGAATACTTTGTAAGAGCTCATAAGCTCAAGAATAATTATACTCTCATAAACTTAGGGCAGATGAAAAGAATGATAAATTCATGCAAACAATTCTTACTGATGGTTGTAAAGGAAAAGAAACCTGATAAAACCAATGTATTTGAGGGCTGTAATGCTAAACAGCAAGCTGATTTAGAAAAGTTTGTTTCAAAGTATGATATCTCATTTCAAGAACCTAAAGGTCTGCCACCCAAAAAGGAAATAGTACATGATATTATTTTGCAGCAAGATGCTCCATTGCCTAACATTGGAATGTACAGGTTGTCTGCTTTAGAGAATGTTGAAAGCAAGAAGCAGGTGCAGGAGTTGCTCGAGAAAGGGTTCATCAGACCTCGCACATCACCATGTGGGTCACCAATCGTTTTGGTGAGAAAGAAATATGGATCGTGGAGAATGTGCATTAATTACCGAGCACTGAATAAGATAACAATCAAAAATTGTTATCCCCTTCCTCACATAGATGATCTTTTGGATCAATTGAAGGAAGTTGTTTATTTTTCCAAGTTAGACTTGCACAGTGGATACCATCAGGTCAGAGTTACAAAACAAGATGCATGGAAGACTGCTTTCAAAACAAAGCAGGGATTGTATGAGTGGCTAGTTATGCCTTTTGGCTTAACTACTGTTCCTGCTACTTTCATGAGATTAATGAATGATGTAATCAGACCTTTTCTTGATGATTTTGTTATTGTGTATCTGGATGACATTCTGATTTTTAGTAAAACATGGGAAGAACACTTAAAGCATGTTAAGCATACATTAGATGTTTTGAAAAGAGAAAAACTTCATGTTAAACTCTCAAAATGTGTATTTGGCAAAACATCTATAAATTATTTGGGTCATATAGTAGGGGGTGGTGAATTGAAGATAGATCCCTCTAAAGTGGCAGTCATTGTGAACTAGCCTAAACCCAAGTCTGCTACAGAAGTGAGAAGCTTCTTAGGGGCAGCACAATATTGGAGGAAGTTCATTTCTAACTTTTCGTCAATTGCATCTCTCTTACATGCTTTAACAAGATTGAACAAGGTGTTTCAGTGGGGAGGCAAACATCAGAAAGCCTTCAACACCTTGAAAGAAAATATTAGTACATCACCTGTACTAGCACTGCCTGATCTTCAAAGACCATTTGAGATCCAAACAGATGCTAGTGACTATGCCATGGGAGCAGTGTTGACACAACACGGTAAACCCATATGTTATCATTCTGAGACATTTAATCCTGCAGTAGTTAACTATCCTACATATGATAAAGAATTGTATGCATTAGTACAGAGCGTGAAAAGGTGGAAACATTACTTAATGGGCAAAGAGATAGTAATACATACTGATCATCAACCACTTCAATATCAACACTCCCAAACTAAGTTGCAGCAATCAAGACACTATAGATGGATGGTTTTTCTACAACAGTTTCATTTAGTCATCAGATATAAAAACGGCATATATAATAAAGTTGCAGACATGTTATCTAGACCCATTATAAGTGCATCTACTATACTTAAGCATAATTATATGTTACATGAAAGTAATATTGAACAATATGCTCAAGACATGGACTTTAAAGATGTATATGCAACTTTAAGTCAAGGCAAAAGAGTAGAAGAATTGGACTATCATGTAAAGGACCGACTCTTATACCATTGTGGGAAGTTATGCATTCCACAAACTGAAAGAGTAAAGATAATTAGAGAAGCACACACTTCTTTGATATCAGGTCACTTTGGGGTAAGTAGAACAGTTGCACAGCTGCAAAGATTTTGTTATTGGCCAAAAATGAATGAGAAAGTTTCTAGATATGTAAGAGGGTGTACTATGTGTGCTAAAAGCAAGCCTAGCAACAGAAAACTAGGCTTGTACACTCCATTACCAGTTCCTTCTCACCCTTGGGAAAGTGTTTCCCTGGATTTTGTTGGAGGACTGCCTAAATCTAGGAGAGGTCATGATTATCTATATGTTGTTGTGGATAGGTTCAACAAAATGTGTATTTTGATACCTTGTAATAAACAGATTATAGCTGAACAAACTACAAAATTGTTCTTGGAACATGCATGGGTTCATTTTGGATTACCCACTTTCATTGTATTTGATCGAGACACCGGATTTGTGGGGAAGTTTTGGTCAAGTCTATGGGAACTGATGGACACCAAACTAAAGGAAATCACAGCTTTTCATCCACAAACTGATGGCCAAATAGAAGTAGTTAACAAGACAGTGATCCAGATACTCAGAGGGTATTGCAGCAAACATCCTAAGCTTTGGGATGAACATTTGTGTTATGTGCAGCATGCTTACAACAGAGCAAAATATTCTTCTACAAAGAGATCTCCTTTTGAGACCTGTTTTGGTTTCACACCAAGGTCTCCTTTGGATTTTGTCTTTGGTAAAGATACCACAGTTGAGGGACATAGTGATGTGGACAGGGCAACTAGGTTCATTGAACAAATCCAGGAAATCCACCAAGCAATATAGGAACAGCTGGAAAAGAGCCAAGCCAAATACAAGGCAAGGCATGACAAGCATCGGATAGAGCATAGTTTTCAAGTTGGTGACCAGGTCTGGCTGTATATCAGCAAGGATAGGAGGCAAGGTGAAGGTAAAAAGCTAAAGCCTATCAGGTATGGACCCTTCCAAATACTTGAGAAGATTGGTGAAAATGCTTTTCGCCTTGATCTACCAGCTTACATGCACATCTACTCAGTCGTAAATGCAGATTGCTTGAGATTATTTGAACCCTCTCTAATTGAGGATCCCGAAGAGCAAAGTCAATTGCCTTCTATTGATAACCTGCTACCTAAATATCTCAATGAATTACAAGAAGACACAATTCTGGACAGGAAGGTGAGGACGACGCGCAGAGGAGATGTTGAGTACCTCAGAATTGGACTCAAGGGTTCAAAGCCGAGCAGTGCAAAGTGGATCGAGATTGGGCAAGTGAGACAGCAGTACCCTCACTTAGTCGATGCTTGAAAACCAACTTTTGGTGGTCCAAAAGCTTTTTTAGTGGGAAGGCCGTGATCCAAATTGGATTCATGAAGAATAGTCAAAGCACCATGATTGTATCAAATCAGGACAAAACTTCAAATTCAAGAGCACAGAGCGATCAGGAAGACCTTTGTACAGTGGCAGTTGGCAACTAGCGAGGAATGACAAGGACCTCGGTCAAAGCGCGCTGACCGAGGCCCATGGAGACCGCGCAGGAAGCGAAACTAGCCATTAGCAAGCCTGGATCGGGAAACAAAGGGCATTTCTCATGCATTAATCGCGCATCGCTGGGCAAAACCCCTCGAGAAGGAAAGCCCTGAAGCACTCGGTCACATGAAAGCTGGGAAAACTGTGGGGAAAGCGCTAAGGCAGAAGGTGGGAACCGCGCTCCAAAACCGACGGTATTTATCGGGGGCACCCTTGGGCAATAAGCAGAATTAAAGAAAAGTGAGCAATTCCATTCGGCACCGGACGTGTGGCAGGCAGAGGACAGATAAAACCACCGTTCATCGCCCGCTAACGGCTGAGCAAGTCAACTGTGCGAAATGAGCGAATGGCATTGGATATGGGGGCTCCAAATCTAACGGCTTAGATCACACTCGATGGGGGAACCGAATTTAACAGGGGATTAAGCCGTGATGTATAAGGATTTGAGGTCCGATTTGACCGCTGAGGTGGTGGACGAGTCATTTCCCGACGTAACCAAAGAACCGAACCGACGAGTAAAAGCTAGCACAGTTCGTAGGAGGAAAAGTGGCCACTCCCTATGAGCCATTGATGATGACGTCGAGACAGGGAACTCCAAGCGAGTAGCAGCAGGTGATTCGAGGGGGGAAGAAGAGGAAATGAGCAGTCATGAGAGCGACTGGCTTTAAAGCCATGAAGAGACAGAATAGAACACAAGGAGAATAGAGACCAGACAAAGAAGAAGACAAAGACAGAGAACGAAGAGACAGTGAAGCAAAGAGTAGAAAGACATAGAGTCGAGCTGACCTGCAGCATAAGGCAGCATCAAGCCATCCCTGAGAGGATCTATCAGGGAACTGAGCACCACACTAGGCTCCTCCCATTAAAGACCAGAGAGGTCAAGAGCTGGTAAGGAAAAGAGTCTGTGCACTCTAGTGTCTTGGGGAATCCAAGAACCACCCTGCCAAGTAATTCTGTTTCAGGAGACTTAGTTTGAGCTCCTCATTGTAATTCTCTGCTTTAAAGACACAATAAAAGAAGGCCACCACTGAAAGTTGGACCGGAGATGTAGCCCTGGAGGATAGGGTGAACTCCTTATCAATTTGTTGTGTTCTTGTCTTTGCTTATGTTTGGTCAATTTAGTGTATTCTAAATTTCTATTTAAAATGTCAATCTGGGATTCGTAAACTGACGAACTGAAGTGTACTATATGTACAAGATAACCATTTCCTTAGTATTTTGTCGTTTTTGAGTTTTTTTTTTAGTTTTTTTTTGGATTTATCTTTTCCTAATGTGTGATGGCGAAAATCAAAGTTAAGTGTGGATGGTGATGGTGATTTCTACAGTGATTTCCCCAAACTTAAAAGTGATAAAAAAGAAAGCTTTAAAACAACTGTAATGAAATCAATTCTTAAGAGGAAGTAAATGTATCAAATAGTGAACTAATGACAATGGCCCAGTATCCTTGCTTTTGAATGAAAAGAAAGTAAAAACTGAACTTAAAGCAACTCAAATTAAAAGCAAAGCAACTAATTCACACTACTTCAACTCTTCAGATCCTTTACCCTTCAGCTCAATCTACCTTGTGGGAAGCAATCATGAACAAGTCAAGTAATATGATATCTAAATGGCAAGAAATTAAATTTCATAAAGGAAACTAATCACACTACTTCAACTCTTCTGATCCTTTACCCTTCAGCTCAATCTACCTTATGGGAAGCAATCATGAATAAGTTTAAGCAATATGATAACTAAGTGGCAAGAAATTAAATTGCATAAAGGAAACTAATCACACTACTTCAACTCTTCTGATCCTTTACCCTTCAGCTCAATCTACCTTATGGGAAGCAATCATGAATAAGTTTAAGCAATATGATAACTAAGTGGCAAGAAATTAAATTGCATAAAGGAAACTAATCACACTACTTCAACACTTCTGATCCTTTACCCTTCAGCTCAATCTACCTTATGGGAAGTAATCATGAATAAGTTTAAGCAATATGATAACTAAATCACACTACAATAAGTAATATTCTGATTTCTTACTAATAGAGTCACTTGACTATAGAAAGAAACCATAAACAAATGAGTAGTATGATGTCTAAGTAGCAGAAAAAGAAATAAGCAAATCACAACTTGAAAAAGGACAGTGCTGGAATTAAACTTCAGAAAATGGAAATTAGCAGGAAGGACAAGATGATCTCATATGTCAATAGTTATCAAAAAGATGAAAATTTTCCCGGGCTGCCTAAGAAAACCTGCAGAAAAACGTTGATCAGCTGACAGCTATAAGAAAACAGAAGTGAAAATGTAAACAGCAGTGAATTAAAAACATCAAAACAGCATGTCATATACAAGCTAGTAATTATAAAAACAGAAACATAATAAAATCAAATGACAACTATACAGGGCTTCGGCATGCAGGGGCCCTTTGCCACCTCAGCCAGTCAACGAACAGTCACAAGAACGAGCTCAATAAAGTAGTCTTCTCATGTATTAAAGCAGCAACAACATATATAAAACAGAGTACAGTGGGGTGATAATAGAAACAGTTCAAAAATTACATTCAAAAAGCTTCTTTACAGCGTTCATCAACACGTTATTTATAATGAAAAAGTGCTGAAACTGACTAACTGAATCCTATGCTATTAACTGTGTTACCAAAGACATGTAGATCTCCTCAGCCGAGATCTAGCGTAACTGTCATCATGCCTATTAAATCTTCGGAGTGGTAGTTGTTGGATTCAGGTTACGGGGATGATCTCCAGGTGTGTCGATGTCTCCGTGGGCTGAGGACTGTGCCATGTAAACTTTCACGTGCTCCAAATAGAGATATGCCACCCCTAAATTCCTTGGTTGGCTTTGCCTTTGACCCTTGTTGACCGTGACCTTCTATGGATGATTTGGAAGATTTGAAGGGACACGTTCCATGTACCCGTCACCTGTAGCTTGCCCATGTGGCTCGTTTCTTCATAGGACACCTGTAGCATAGCCTTTAACAAAATAACTGCGGAATCCTATGCTGGCTGCGGAAACTAACAAGTTTGCGCAGCTGCTTGAACAAAAATCTAAACCAAACAACAGTCATAAGCATAGTTAGAAAACCATGTCAGAAGCTCTTTTTAGAATATAATGCAATGATTTAACAGCTTGATGGATGAAGCAAGTGGGAAAAAGAAGGCTGAGAGGGTGTATAGAAAGATGCAGGTTTGAGGCTCAACAGCTTACTATGTTTCTCTTACTGTTTTCCATTTTCCAGTGTCTATGTATTTTTTAATCTGATCGATTCATTGCCTAAAATAACATAGACACACACCAGCACATGAGCCTGCAAAACCTTCATTCCATAATTAATTAACTAAGGTCACTCAAGAGTGATTTTTAGATCAGTTGGTGAGTAAATGTTTAAGCTGATCAAAACTTTTTTGGAAATCCATGCTCCACTTAAAAACTTTTCCTTTCTTTTGCAGAGAGGTAATGGGATATGCTACCTTGAAAAATCCTTCATCAAATCACGTGTAGTATCCGGCTAGACCCATAAATGATCTTATATCAGCCATGTCTTTTGGTACTAGCCACTGCATTATAGTTTTTATTTTCTCTAGGTCTACAACAATTCCATCCTTATTAATGACATGCCCAAGATATGGGGTTTGTTCTTTAAGGAAATCACATTTGTTGTACTTGGCGTACAGTTAATGTTTTCTTACAACGTGTAGAACAATACGGAGATGTTCTTTATGTTCTTCTATATTCCGAGAGTAAATTAGTATGCCATGGGTAAAAATCAACACAAATTTATCCAAATATTGATGGAATACATTGTTCATAAGGCACACGAAGGTCGCGGGAGAATTATTTATCCCAAAGGGCAGCACAACGAACTTGTATGCCCATAACAAGTTCTAAAGACTGTTTTTTCTATATCTTCCTCCTTTATTCTAATATGATGATAACCCGAGCGAAGGTCAATTTTTGAAAATACAGTTGCTCCCTTCACTTGGTCAAGCAACTCATCTATATGAGGTAGAGGATATTTATTCTTGATTATTAGTTTATTTAATTGGCGATAATCCATGCACATTTGCAAGGTTCCATCCTTCTTCTTAACAAAAAGCATCGGAGCTCCCCAAGGTGATACAGTTGGTCAGATATAATTTTTATCAAGCAGTTCTTGTAACTGCATTTTTATTTTTGTTAACTCCTGTATACTCATGCGATAAGGAGCTCGAGATACCGGAGCAGCTCCTAGAATCAATTCAATGGTGAAATCTATATCCCTCTTTGGCAGGAGTCCCAGAATTTCTTCAGGAAACACGTCCGGAAAATTCTGCACCATTGGTATATTTTCTAAAGAAACTGACTTTTCTTTTGAGTTAGTATATCCTACATATATTGCATAAATTTGGCATCCTTTCCAGATACACTTTTCCAATTGAAAGGTTGTTACAAGTCTCAGTTTTAATGGTCTTATTATCCCCTGAATTTCTTGCCTCTTTCCTTCTTCGTCCATATAGTTAATAGTTTTGATTTTACAACTAATAAGGGACCAATGTTTTTCCAACCAGTCCATGCCTATTAAGATATCATATGATCCTAGGGCCAACACATTCAAGTCTGCCATAATAGATTGACCTGCTAACTTTAGGGGACAGTCGCTGACCTTGGCCAACACCCTTCTTTTAGCTCTCGTGGCTAATTGTACTAACCAAGGAATTTTAAACTTAACAGCTTGCAAACAAAATTGTTCTACTATTTTTGGAATAATATAACTTACTATTTTGGGACTAATATAACCCAAAGTAGCTCTTGGATCAATTAAAATATATACAATTCAGTGGAAGATTTTTACCTTCAAATTCTATCATGGTCAGTTGGTATTCCACCTGATGGACTTCAAAGGCAGCGTTGATTTTAGGAATACTTCTTGCCACTTCTCCCACTACTGATGCTTCTTGAATCTGTGCCACCTGATCAGTCCCCTTGAGGTGTGGATAGTTTTTAACATAATGTGGTCCTCAGCATCCTCAGCACTGTACTGGGGTTCTAGCTGCTACCTCTACTTCAGTCCTCACTAACTGTTCATTTGTCTTGGACTCACTAGGAAATTTGAATCTAGGCTGATTTTTGTTCATATTTCTATTTGTCTGCCCTTTATGAGGTCTATTGACTATAGTCTTGTTCCCCTTACTGCCGGAGGAAAACTTATTCCCTTTTTTGTCAATCCATCTCTTACCTCCATCTCCTTTTAGCATGTTTTTCTGATAGCATAATTAAGACTTTCGTATGACTTCATCCATGGTTTTTGGGTTATCGAACTCGAGGCGCTCTTTCATAAACAACGGAAAACTGCTGATAAATCGCTGCACCTTTTCTTTTTCTTCCCGTATGTATGGAACATACCGTAGCAAGGATGTAAATTTTGTTATGAACTCGTCCATAGATAGTTGACCCAATTGAAGGTCATGAAACTCCTTGGCTTTCTCATCATAAAATCTTTTAGTTAAATATTTCTCCTTAAAATATCTTTGAAATTTGTCCCAAGTTATGCTCTGCTCATTTATGCCACGTACCTTTTTTACTTCCTCCCACCACAAGGTGGCCTTTCCTTGCAGCTAAAAGATGGCCAATCGAGCCTTTAAGTTATGATCATATTCGTACAGCTGAAAATACTTGTTCATATTGATGAGCCAGGCCTTAACTGCCTCTTCTTATTCACCATCAAAGAGGGGAGGTTTTATTTTCCGAAATTCTCCTTGTAGTTCTACTTTCTGTCTCTTTTTCGTTTTGTGTTATGATACATTATCATATTCTTCTTCTTGATTTTCTTCGGCACCTTCAGTTTCTACATTTTTAGTACGAAATTATTGTTCGCCAGTCATGTTCCTGTGCTCAGGACTGGGAATTGGTTGTCGTTGATTTTGTCTATTAGATAGACTTTTCACGATCTTTTCCTGATCTTGCATCAAGCTTTCATTATCTGCCCGTAACCGATCCATCTCATCCTTTAACTCTTGCATAGCTTCCAAGATTGCGGTATTAATGTTATGCAGATCTTCCCCCAGCTATACCCATACCTCGAGATTGGCTTTTAGAAAAGATGTTGGGCCTATTCCTGTCACATTTCAGTGTGGTGTAATTCACGTTCTCCTCATGTTGGCTTCTTTCCTTTCTTTGTGTACATCACAAATGCTTTTACTCATTTATTTTCCAGAGGTCTCAGTTTTGTAACCTCAGTGCTCTGATATCACATATCACATACCCATATAAATTTTTTTCATTATTAGCTAGTAAAAGAAAACAATAATACATTGTTATAAAATTATACGAGCTATAAGAATAGAATATTTCCTTTCACTTTTAAAAGTCAAATTATATAATAAAAAAATTGAGCGTGCTCTGCTCCCGCCCAGAAATTTTCATCCTCTATGAGCGATCTCCTCCTTCAGTTCTTGGGGCCTCCCGCTCCCAAAGCTTTCAGCCCTCACCCAATTCATCATGGATCAAGCATAGCCTCCTCCTGAGGGTGCTTCGATCCCTATCCCATGTGCAAAAACTTCAGCTCAGCTGGGAGAAAATGTGGAAGCCTTCACTTCACTGTTCTCCTCCTTAGGACCGTCTCGTCCCAGACCATCCATATCAAAGTTTGTTAAGAAGATTAATGAAATGCCTGAAATAATCCTTCCCCCTTCTCTTCCTCGTCGTGCAGCTCTGTCTCTCTCCGAACGAGGTTTGGTGGGACAATTCACTGGTCTCTGGCCCTCTCCCCATTTAGTCCTTAAACAGGTAAAAAGAAACTGGACCTCATCTATCATGGGGAAATCTCCATCAGATCCTACAGAAGAGGATACTTTACCTTCTACTTTGAAACGAAAGAGGACAAAGATTTAGTCTTTAGAAACGGGCCATATTTCATAGATTCAAGAGGTCTTTATCTCAACAGATGGGCTCCGGACTTCGATCCAGAGCTGGATGTGCCAAATGTAGTGCCAGTATGGTTGAGACTCCCACATCTTCCTCTTCATTGTTGGGGAGATGAATCTATTAAAGCAATATGGAATCTTGTGGGGAAATATATAGATAGAAGTGATCCAAAGGAAAACATGCATGCTTGCGTGAGAATATGCATTGAAGTAGATCTGGGGAAAGGACTTTCCAAAGCAGTCAAGATCAAAGTGGATGACTGCGCTCACATCCAATAGCTAGACTACGAACAAATACCATTCAAATGTACGGTATGTCATGAATATGGTCTATTTTCAAATAGATGTATTAAAACTCAGGAAACAGAAGAAATAGAAAACCAAGAACCAAAATGGGAGCAAGTCAAGAAGAAAAAGTCAGCAACCAAATGCAAAACCTCATCTATTTCTAATCTTCCTCCCTCTTCAATTCCCTTCCCCCCTTCCTCGTCCCTCCCCTCTCTCTCCCCCCCATCCTTCCCTTCTAGGAATATTCCATCTCAAAACCCCCCTCCCCCTCAGCTCCCCTCCCTCCGTCCTCTATCCCTTGTCCCTTATTGGATTTATTGTTCTCTAATCCCTTTGGCTCACTTGTAGACCATGATCACTCCTGCCCTCCCCCTTCCTCCCCTCCCCTTCAATCCCTCCCCTTCCTTGCTTATCCCCTCCCAAAGCCCTCACCCCTCCTCCTTCGATCGCATAATCACTCGCACCCTTTCCAAAGAGCTCCTCTCCTCTCACGATCACCCTAAAAAGGCAAGCAGAAAAACTAACAGAGAAATAAGAGATGAAGCAACAGCAAAAGAAATGGCTCTGGGCACCCAACAACCTATGGACACTTTCATGGAAAAAAATGAGAAAATCTCCCACCCTAACAGAGGGAAAGGTCCCTTGACCCTTAACATCAAGTGATAATGATTATAGTCTCCTAGAATTGCAAAGGAATAGGAAGTATGCCAAAAATTAATGCAATGAAAGACATCATAACTTCAGAGAAACATGATATCTTTATGCTTCAGGAGACAAAGGAAAATGAGAAGGAAATGGAAATAATGATTCAAAAAACCCAAAATTATTAAGGAACCTTAATCCCAGTGACCAGAGCCTCAGGAGGAATATGCACACTATGGAAAACTGAAAATTGGGAGCTCATTCAACAAAAAAAAAGAGTTGCATTGGATGAAAAAAGAAATAGAAAACAAAAAAACTAACTGTTACAGGGATAAGGAAGTCTGCTAGTCCACCCTAAAAAATCATCTTATGCAGGAACAAATTAGAGGCATAATCATAGAAGGAGATCTAAATTTGGTATTAAACGCAGAGGAAAAATTCGAGGGAAAATACAATGCTGACCCTTATAGCGAAATGTTAGAATCTATTATTGAAGCATGAAAATTAATGGACATGCCTCCTAGCAATGGAAAGTACACATGGAGCAACAAAAGAATTAGGAAAAATAACATCAAGGAAAGATTGGACAAACTCCTAATACAAGACAAAGTTGTCAATGAGTTCAATGAGATAAAATCCAAAATCATCCACAATATAGCATCAAATCACAAACCAGTGGCTATCACCCTTGGGAAGTTAGATAATCTTGGCCCAATTCCTTTCAGATTCAGCTCCACATGGAACGACAGAGAAGAAGTCAAAAAAATCATAACTGAAGTGTGGACAACACCAATTAATGGCTCACCTAGCTATGTTTGGGAAACTAAACTAAAAGCTCTGAGGAGAAAACTAAAACAATGGGCAAGCATCAACAACATAGAAACACAAAAAAAAAAGTTAGAAATAGCAGAAAAAATAGACAAAATCCAAATGGAAAAGGAGAAGCAAGAGGAAACACAGGAGAGCATATGGCAGGAAAAACAAGCATATTGGGAGATGTATAGACAAAACAGAAAGGAAGAAGAAGAGTGGCAGATAAAATCACGAAGTCTATGGCTCAAAGCAAGAGACAAGAACACAATTGTCTTTCATAATACGGCCAAGATAAGAAGAAACCAAAATCAAATAGACAACATAAAAGATAATGAAGGCAAAGTAGTTAGATGACAAGAGGAAATAAGAAGGAGGCTTATAGATACTATAAAAATCTATTATCATCCCTAGCATCAAATAACGAGTATGAAGAATACCTTCAGCATATACCCAGGAAAATCAGTGAAGCAGAAAACAATGAGCTCACAAGAACAGTTGAAGAAAAGGAAGTAGCAGATGTTGTTTGGGATTTGCATCTGGATAAGACTCCTGGCCCGGATGGGTTCCCTATTTCCTTTTATAAAAGCAAATGCACCATTATTAAAAAATATTTGATAAGAATGAAAAGAGATGTTTTTGGGAAATTCAAGATTGGAGGATTCACAAACTCTTCCTTCTTGGCTCTTATTCCAAAAGAGTCAAATGCTAACTCCTTTAGTAGATTCAGACCTATTTCTCTATGTAACTCCTCCTACAAAATCACAACAAAAATCATGGGAAACAAAATCAAAGTATTGCTTCTAGAAATAATATCAAAACACCAAGGAGGATTTGTTCCTAAAAGACAAATTCTGGACAACATTCTAATAGTGCAAGAAGATTTTCACTCTAGCCTAATGAAAAAAGAAAAATGAATGATTTTCAAGTTGGATATGGCTAATGCTTTTGACAGGGTCAACCTGGACTTTCTCGCGACTGTCCTACAAAGTTTTGGTTTCTCCAAAATGGAAATAGATATAATAAAAAGCCTGTATTGTGGGTCCTTGGATTGCTCCATTGGTCAATGGAAGACCAAGTGAATATTTCTAGAGCTTAAGGGGGCTACGTCAAGGTTTCCCTCTCTCTCCTTTCTTATACATTATAACGGGGGACTCCTTGATTAGAAGTCTTGAGAAGTGCAGAAAAGAGAGGAATATCACAGGACTCTCAATCTCTCCCGAAGTAAAAAGTATAAACCACTCCATATTTATAGATGACACTTTGATTATGGGAGGGGCCTCCTTCATAATGGCAAGAAGAATAAAATAGGTAATAAATTGTTTTATGGAGGCCTCCGGGGGGATTTTAAATAATCAGAAATACAAAATCTATGGATGGAACACTTCATCTCGTTCCCTCCAAAAAATATCAGAAATTTTGGAAATTCCATTTCAAGAGAAGTGGAGCCACTTCCAATATCTTGGACTCCCAATCTCAAAAGAAAATATGAATACCGGAATTTGGAATAAGTACATTGAGAAAATGAAACAAAAAGTGCAGAATTGGGGCATGATCTGGCTCAATATGGCAAGAAGGGTGGTATTAATAAAGGCCCTACTCACAGCTCTCCCAATCTATTAGTATGCTACTATTCTAACTCCCGCAACTATACACAAACAAATCAAGCTTGTAATCAGGGGGCTCCTATGGAAAGGGGGTAAAGTGGAGACAAAGAAGCATAGCCTTGTGAAATGGGATGAAGTAACTCAACCCTATGAGAAAGGTGGGTTAGCAATAAGACTACCAGGAAAAATGAACATGGCTCTAGGAGAAAAAATAACATGGAGACTAATAATAGGAGAGAGCAGCTAGTGGAAGCAAATCCTAGAAGCAAAATACATGAATTGAAATAGAAACCTCTTATTGAGAAAAGGTTATCCAATTAGGCCCTGCTCCTAGGTATGGAATCTGATCAAAAAAACAATTTTACTCATTAAAGAAAATTCTTCTAAGATACTTGGTAATGGCAAATCCATAAAAATATGGAAGGATAGAATAATGGGAAATAAGCCTATAGCCTGCCATGAAATTCTGTAGGATCTAAGAAGATGGATGAAAACAAAAAGAATATCTGCATTGGATGATATATCTCTTTGGAGAGAGGGAGAATGGGGGGATTGGAGGATCCCCATCCTCCCTCGTGGCCTTGTCCCTCATTGGAAGTCCCTAATATCATTTCGTAAGGGGGCTACTCCGCTAAGTATAGATTCAAAAGATTCCCTTCGTTGGGATCCTGATGGAGGATATTTTTCAGTCAAATCAGGATATGCCACTTTACATCAGCAAGAAAATCGAGACTAGAGATTCTTGGGGGCGACATAGAAAATTGAAACACTACAAAAAATCCACGTATTCATGTGGGCACTGCTGAAAGGCAAAATATTGACCGTTGATAATCTTAAAAAGAAAGGATATGAAAGCCCATCGCGTTGCGCTATGTGTCATGAAAGTGAAGAAAATATCCAACATCTTTTCGCAGAATGCCCCTTTACCAGGGACTACTAGAGAGGGCTTTGCAGTCCCTTGGAGGTTAGCATCCAACATTCACTACCTTATCATGAGCTTCTATCAACCTGAGGAAAAAGATATCCATATTCCTTCAAAAACAAAGAAATAGTAAAAAGATATTGGTTTAGTTTGCCTTCATTTATGTGTTGGCAAATTTGGATAGTAATAAATCGGAGGATATTTAAAGACCGCACTCAAAATCTCAGAATAGTCCTGGCAAAAACATGGAGCATGTCATCTGAGTTCATCAACTCTAAAGGAGTAAAAGCAATAGATTTCCAACATCTACAGCATGAGGAAAGATTCTGGGCTGAATTCGCGATGAGCAAGCACCAAAAAATACACATCAACAAATCTCCCAATAATTTGCAAAATTGGAAAATAAGAATGAAACAAGAGGAGTTCGAAGCATGCACAAAAAATTTAAATAGGCCCTGCTCACTGTTTGATGGTGCTTCAAAGTCAAATCCAGACAAGGCTGGAGCAGGAGGTGTCCTTTTTTACCCAGGAGGGAAAAATACTATTACTTTTGAATGGGGATTAGGAGAAATATCCAATAACAAAGCAGAATCATATTGCCTCCAGTTGGGAACGGAAATCCTACGCCAATGCAGTGTGAAGAATCTGGTCATAATGGGAGACTCTTCAATAATAATCCATCCGATGGTGGAAAGAAGAAGCCCCAAGAACAAGGTCCTGAGACAAATAACAAAAAGGGTGTAAAAAAACTTGGTGTGTCTAGGTGAAGTCACCTTCAAGCATATTCTTAGAGAAAATAATTGTATCGCCAACATGCAGGCGAATCTGGCTATCAACTATCCTATGGGAGAATCTAGAATTGATAATGTGATTGCTCATAAACCGATACCATATGAACTCCCACCTTAATGTGCAGAGAATAACAAACAAAGAGGGAACTTCAAGTTGGGCAACAGTCACTTCGGCTCAAATGAGCAGATATATGAAGATCAGGAAATCAAAGGAAATCCCCAAGAACAACCGTTACAGTTAGTCTATGGCTAACAATGTCTGGCAGCTTCTCAAGCTTCCCATGAAATGCATATATCCTCTTCTCGGTGGAGGAAATTTGTGCAGCTATATATTATCTCCCTCAGTTCATCTTATCCTACCTTTGCCACCTTCGATCTCCCTCTCCTTCACCTCAGTCTCAGTAGTAACCTTCTCTTTTCAAATAGTGGTAGTAACACCCCTTTGGAGATTGAGCTGATCTGCTCTAATCTCTCCTTGCCTCATTACTTCGTGCTGCTCTGGTGGGTATTCCCCTGTTCCATTAGTCTCAGCGCTTCTCTAGCCCTTGCGCAGCTCTGGAGGCATCTTCAATCTTTTAGCCTTCACGCTGCTTTGGTGCCCCTGCTACCACGCAGATCCTATTGCCCCGCCTCCATGCAGCTCCTGTAGCCCCCAACACCGCGCAACTCTTTTTGGCCCCCAGTTTCTTCTGCTTCTGCGCAACTCTTACCGCTTCTGCTTTCGGTGCCTGTTCTCCCTTCCGACAGTTGTGGGTCTTCGCAGGACTGTCTAGTGACTTCTTTCGTCTCTTCTCCCTATTTCCTATATTCCCATCTCTGATATGTTGGGCTAGTTGCCCTCTCCCCCCTGGAAATATGGATCGGAATCTACTTGAAAATGTACCAAAGTGCCAAAATTGTGCAGTTTGTCGAGCTAATAAATTCATGATTGAGTAGGTCAGAGAAATGGTCAAAGACTACAAATTTGATGCAAAATATGAGAATTCCTTCCTAAAGAGACAAATAGAAGAACAGAGGAAAGAAATGTCTGCGCTAAAACACAACTGCAGGTATTTGGAGGAAACGATCAATTATCTAAAGAGCTTACTTATCACTCAGATCGGAGAAAACTCCAACGTTCAGAGCAGTAAGAATTGGCCTCAAGAACCCGTAGTCAACAAAAAGTAATTGCAAATGCCTCGCTCATTTTCAGCACTGCCAAGTCTTTCTGCTACTAGCTCTTTATGTTATGTAGATGTAAATTATTGTTGAATCAATATGTAAGTATTTATAAGGATAGTGCATTTTGTAATCTCAAAAACACAAGGCGAGGAGCTTGGAAGAAAAGGTCTGTCGGTCCTCTGATTTCTCTTCCAGGATGCCCTCACCCATTTTGGCTCTATGTAATGGGATCTTGTCTCCTTCCCTTTCATTTTTTGGAATAGAAAACCAGTAACCGACTTTGTTAAACAGTAAAAAAATAAAAAATATACGAGCTATGCATTGTAAATTTCCTTTTTACGAAGTACTGTTTATAATTCTAAATTATATTTTAATTATCTACGGAAATCAGATTTCCACGCCCATGATGTAACAATCTCATAATGTCATTTGTGATTGGGTTTTATTTTCTCTAGACAGAATTCAAGTCACATAATCGAACTCTATACTTTATTTTAAAAAGACCAGTGAAATGGTACAACATTATTTAATGCTCACTTATCCTTTCGGACGGTTGGTTACCCTAGAACTGGGAAGCACCGCATCTGGAACCGTCATTATGCACCACAACTGGCCCTCCGTGTATTGGTAAGTGTGATTCATCAACAACCCTCTGAAAGTCTCCAGATGGAACAATGGATGTGGATGCTCGCCGACCTAAGCTTCTCCATGGTATGGTATCTAGTCATTTTTCGTAACTCCAGTGCAGAGGGTTAGGTTCCAATCGAGTCTATTGATCTTCCTCTCAGGTAAGCGTTCCTGCATTGTTACTCCTTCCTTTTTTTTGGTAGGTAAGCACCCACGGGTGATTTGAACCAGTGACCTATCGCAAGGAGTTCCTTAACAGTGCACCCATTCACCATCAATCCAAAGCCCCGTGGGCCACTATTACTCATTCCTTACCATCGCGCGGTTTTTCTTTTTCTTAGTGTTTTATGCAATGGATCTTAAGAGTGTACCTCTTTTCTGCAGGGTGCCTTTCGATGTTGTTCTTGCTTCAGAATGTTGTTGGATGGTTATCTACACTCTGAAAGGTATGAGTTTCCTCTCATTTAGCTAGCTTTGTTGTCTCTATTAACGCTTCAGTTTAAAGTTCTTCAACTAGCTCTCACATTAAGTTGCTTGCCTGCCTAGGTATCGTCGGGTTTTTCAAAGCTCTTCTTGTTCGCTTGGTAATGGATTTAGATGTTATGGAGCTTCTTCTTAGCCTACCGAACCCTGCAGACTTTATGCAAGGAATTTTCGAGTAATGTCATAGATAATTCGAGCAATCACTAAGGGTTTAGTCTTTTGGATGAGGGTTTTAGCAATTATCTTCGATTATGCGTAGATTCTGACTGTATTTATATTTAAACTAGTCTCTTAGTTTAGGAAACAGCGTCAGGTTGTGTTAAATGTTAATGGCCTAGGTCCATATTCCCGAGAGAGGGATTATTGTTGATATTTTGTAAATTTGAAAACTAAATTGCTAAGGGTTTGCGACCATGAGAATTCTGGGTTGTTCTCTTTGATTGTTGAAGAAGCTAATTTAGGAATTATGTGGAATTATTGAGAACGGTTAAATTCTGTGAGTCCATAAATCTACGATGAAACCCTTGATTTGAAGATCTAGTCTATTTCTTTATATTTTGTATATATTTAACCGTTTGGCTCTTTATATCAAACGGTTTGTTCCAATATGGTTATATGGCTTCATCGATATATGTATGTTTAAATGGGAATATTTCGGTTGATGTCTACAATTTTATTCTACATGTCATTCTAGATTATATTAAACCTCACCAAAAATTTGGGTTGATGTCTACAATTTTATTTTAGATGTCATTCTAGATTGTATTAAACCTCACCAAAAATTTCGAACGACAAATTTTTGTTTGAATATGGTAAAACTTCAATGAATCTTTTCCTATAATGAGTTAATTTTTCCTATACAGATCTTGCACCAAGTTCTATACATTTACATTTCTCTTTTAATTTTCCTCCTCTGTTATGGCTTATATACAAGGTTGTCATGAGCGTGGTTGCCATACAATATTGTCCACTCACTTAGAATTCTAAACAAGCATCTTAATATTGTAGACTACCTTTTGGTTTCTACGCTATTTAAGGGTTATTCAAGTTCCTTTTTATATCTGAGTTATTTAAGTTCCTTTTTATATCTATAGACTAGATTTCCTATTTTACCCTATCTACTGGGTTACACATGGTCTTTACTTTGTCTTCTGAGTTTATAAATTCTTGAATAATAATAGAAATAACTATCTATCTATAGGGTTACACATGGTCTTTATTCTATTTTTTAAGTTTATAAACTCTTGGACAATAATAGAAGTAATTACTTTAAGTAAAAGGACTTATAATTGACAGAATAAATCTTATAATTGTTCCTCTAGTTAGCTCGAGAGTATACTTATCTATTTATCCCTAATATCGTGTTTGTTTTCCTCCCAACCATGAGACTTGTTGTTCCAGCCTCGCTATTCAGCTGGAGTCTCCCCCCAATCTTTTTGTTTTCCTTCCAACTGTGAGACTTGTTGTTCCAACCTCGCTATTCAGAGTCTCCCCCCAAGCTATCCTCTCACTGGATTTCTCCTTAAAACTTATAGTCTTGAATAATAACAACTATCTGGTCTTAACCAAACTTAGCTCTTTAAATTTGTCTGTTCTTCTAGCACAATTTTGAAATAAAATCTTTCTTTGATCTCAGATATGCCTATCCTCTTAATCCCTCCGTTGGAAATAAATCTCCAAGAAAATAGTTAGGATTAGGTAACCACCTACCCTAACTACTTGATATATGAGAAATGTAACACTGTCATCATTCTAACATTTCACTCTCCATGTAACTTTAATAAAAAATAATTATTGCCATCATTTTGACATTTCACTCTCCATATAACTTTAATAAAAAATAATTAATGATATAAATTTTAATAATATTCAGTTTGTTCAAATACAATAAATAAATATTTACCTTCAGTGAAAACATCACAATGAGATCTATTCTAATTCTTAACAATATTATTTATAATTGATATATATTAATTTTTTAATAATATTATTTATAATTATACAATCGGAAAGCGCGAGTAAAACGCAAAGGAATCAGGTGTCGTATATTTGCCGAGAGATAGTGAGGTTATTACAAGACATTGATAGCGGACTATCAATATGACAATTTTGAAGAGGAAAATTGTAAAATGAGCCAAGTTGCTTTGGAAATTCCACAGAAACTTTTTACACCGGATCATATCTATAACTCAATTTTGTGATATCTCTGTATGTAAGTCCATATACAGAGCATTTGTTTAGGGATATAACTATGTTTACAAGTTATTATTGAAAAATAATTTTATTTATTCAACATTTTTACATTTTTAACACCATTTTTGAAATTGTGTTTATTCTTATGATTTATAACATTATTTTTGAAATTGTGTAAATTGTGTTTATTTTTATGATTTCAATTATATAGATGATTTAAAAAAGGTGTTAGCACTTTTTGAAATTGTGTTTACTTTTATGATTTCAATTATACGGACGATTTTAAAAAAAAGTGTTAACCCCTTTTTTGAAATGAAATTTTGTGTTTATTTTTATGATTTCAATTATATGAATGATTTAAAAAAATAAAATAAAAAATATTATTATCGTTAGGTTGCAATTTGTAAATTTTAAACAAAATATTTTAATATTAAAAAATAATATAAATTTAAGTAAAAAAACATTTTTTTATTTTTATTATATTTATTTTTAATATAAAATTTATATCATATATATTTAAAATAATAATAATAATAAAATTCAATAAATCTCAGCGCACCTATTTTATATATACAATTTTAAGGCAGAATGCCAATAAAAAAATTAAAAATGTTGAATAAAATAAATTTGAATTTCAATAATAGCTTGTATCTGCACTCATAGATCCTTGGGCAAAAGCTCAGTATACAAGTCTATATACAAAAATATCAGAGAGTTGAGTTTCAGATGTAATCTGGGTCAGATATAGTAGGTCATGCCAACTTGCAAAAGATTTCTGTGTGGAATCTCCAAAGCAGCTTGTCCTTTTTTGCAATTCTTCTTCAAAATGTCATATGCATAGTTCACTATGAATCGTTTGAACAACGATGAATCTTCGCTTGCAATAACCTCGCTATCTCCCATCAAATATACCACACCTGATTGCATTGCATTTTCTAGGAAATCCAACTCCTCCTGGAGGCTCTCCATGGTGCGGGCATCCATGACTGCATTTTCAGAGACCGTCCCAATATCAACTATACTCTCTGGACGGTCACAATTATTTTCTTCACTCTCAGGTCGATTATTGATATCATGAGTGTATATGTTATCTGACAGTATAAATTCTCTCAAGGATTCCAGTAATTGATTCTCAAACTCCACATTCCCTGTCCGTTTGTCTCTATACCCATACCGAGCAATGCATTTGTACATTTTTTCTTCTTTGGGACCAACGCGGCGAAATAAAAAGCGTTCTCCAGCTGGAACTGTATTCACAGGCAGATACTTGACACAGACGAATACAAGGACAGAATGTATGGCAGGGAGGTTTCTGACGAAATGTGCAAATATTGCTGGAACTCCTTGTGCTAGTTCTGTGTATAGGAGTCCTATTCCTGGAACTTTGGTCACACCCAGGCTTAACATGTATTCTGTTGTCACCTTCTGCTCCACCTCATAGGCATATCTCTTTGCATGGACATAATGCCACACATACATCACAAGTAACAACACTGCAGCAAAAGCTAACGGAAGGTATCCCCCTTGGGGAAACTTGTACAACACTGCTGAGAAGAAAACCAACTCTATTGCCCCATATACAATGACGAAGATTAGGACCAGAATTAGATGAGTTTGCCATATTATAAGCATTACCAATGTGAGCAAGGATGAAGTCACAATCATAACTCCAACAACCGCTATGCCTGCATTCAATTTACATAAGGAATGCAAATTATTTCATGAAATTTTAAATTAAATGTTTCATATCACAAATGCCATAACATGATTCACATCCTATTTACAGTGTTAAGGAGTCAAATACTCAGTAATATTGACTACAACCGTTAAGCTAATCCTTTGATCCTTTAGGTGTTAAAATCAATTTAATACATACCATATGCATTGCCGATTTTGGTTGTATCTTTGAAGGAAGCGGTGACCACAACACATGCAATCATGAGGATGAAGTTGATTTCTGGTATGTAGACCTGGCCTTCATATTTAGATGAAGTGTGGATAACTGTAACACGCGGAAAGCAACCAAGGGCCATGGATTGCTTTATGATAGAAAAAGTGGCAGAAATCATAGCCTGGCTTGCAATAACCGCAGCAATAACAGCAACCACAAACATCGGCCAATATACAGCATCTGCAAGATGCAAAACAGTTTTTCATCTTTCAAAATTTGGTCAAAATAACATACTAGAGCTAATTAGTTACTTAGAGATCCAAACAAATGAAAATACACCTTAACTAAGTTCTTCCTGTAAATAGAACTAATTAGATTTTAATTATCAAAAAGAAATCCAAATAAACCCTGCAATTAATTATCAAAAAGAAATCCAAATAAACCCTGCAACGAGGATTGGATTTTGATTTTGAAGAAGCAACAACGTTGTCACTAATATCGATTCATTTTATCCAATCTATGCTAATGAATTAAGTACCTATAAGAATGAAAAAATTCGCAAACCTCTCCTGAAAATATTTGCAAACATCTCTCTAAAATCGCCTACAAAGTACCTCTAGGAATGAAAAACTAGCAAGCCTCTCCATAAATGTCATATACATGGACAAACTAAACAGAACCCAGACAAATAAACATAACAATCCATCTTGAATAAGAAAAATTACTTGGAGTTGACTTATAGAAAGTCTGTGCCACATCTTCAGGAAACTTCATGAGATACGCAGCTTGGCCCAGATATGCGCAGATTAAAGCAGGGTACACTATTCCAGAAAAAGCAATCTGATGAACCACAAACAAACCACAAACATCATCAGTCTACTTGCATTCATATCCTTCAAATCTAAATACAACTGTAAATTTAAATTTAGTACTTCAAATAAATCAATGCCCTGTAGCAATTTAGTACTTCAAATACATCAATGCCCTGTAGCAATTTAGTACTTCAAAAACATCAATGCCTGTAAACTTAATTTTAGTACTTAAAAAACATCAATGTCCTGTACCTGAATTGAACGAACAGAAAAATGACCCAGATCTGCAAACATAGCTTCAGTTCCTGCATGCTCCCTACTTAACGTTAGCAATAATGACTGGGTTTCGTATTTTCTAAATAAATTTATGCATGCTTCATAGCAATGAAGACAGGGTTTGATAATTTCTAAATAAATTTTTGCATGCTACATACTTTAAGTCAGCAATGATGGCTAGGTTTGATAACCTCTAAATAAAATTTTCGGACCGCTGGAAGCATACTGCATACCTGTTATGCATAGAACTATTCCTCCAAGTGAAATCCAACCCTGTTTTGAATTTCTTCTGAAGTAATCAAAGATGTATTTGGGATAGAAAGCTTTGAAGACGCTCGCATCATGCTTGGCGATGTTGTAGATTCCAATAAAGGCAATAAATAAGAACCATATCAAAATAGCAGGAGCAAATGAGTAACCAACTTTTTGGGTTCCGAACCTCTGAAGACAGAAGAGTATCACTAAGATCGCCACAGATATCATAGCCACCACCTCTGCAAGCCCAAATTTAAATTTAATTCCACTGTTGTCATTACAATTTTGAACACAAATACATTCATGAGCGTACTTACCCTGGCTGAGTGATTTGTCGACAGTCTGTATTCCCTGAACCGCTGATACAACTGTTGCATGCAGATAAAGAATAAGATTACCCTTCAATATCATTAAAATCCAGAATCAGTAAATATAAGATGGTCTGTATTGTAAATATTTAACAGGTATAGTACTGTTTTTTGGAATTGGATATTGGGGAGGACCAAGACCTGATATGCAAGGAGTGAGGACACCATCTCCAATAACCATGGAGGTACCAAGAAGCGCCAGCATGAGTAAAATTGTCTTAGCTACATTACTTTTTTCTAAAACTTCTTTTATCTTCAAAGCCCTTTTGAGCTGTCTACTGGGTGTAGCAAGCTTATATGTTGAAAGTTCTCTGTCCTCTGCTTGTTGCTTCGCTATAACGTTCACCTTTGCATGGCGGCATATCAGGGAATAAAGTGCAAACGTCCCACCTGACATCGACTAATTTTAATCCAGCTTCACAATATCTTATATACATAGAGACCAAAAGGTAAGAAATACTTGCAATCATTGGACACATACCGTCTCCGTTATCATCGGCCCAAAGCACAATGAAAACATATTTTACAAGGGGCAAAAGAGTGAGTGAATAAATTATAAGAGACAGAGCACCGAGAATGTCATCTGGATGACGGATTCCATCTGTAAAAGTGCTAGAAAACACATAAAGGGGAGAAGTCCCTATGTCCCCATAAACCACCCCAATACTCTGAAATGCCAGGTGCAAAATGGCGCTCATTGTGATCAGATTCTGCAGAGAAAGAGGAAAAAAACACAATAATCAACACTCAGATTAAACTGAGTATCACAGCTAACTTCTATGGTTTCACCTAACATTAATTTCAATTCGGTGCAACCTTACTAGATTCTTAAATTCAGAAACCTATGAAGAAGAAACAACAACGGTAAATAATCTAAACGTTTCAACAACTATATAATCCATGAATCCTGTGCTAAGGAACGTTTCAATTCTTTTGTACCCAGGTTTTCACAAGTTCAATCTCACTGTGAAGCAAACTTTATAGAAATCATACAAATCACAGCCAGCCCCAATTAGAGCTTAAAAACGTCCTATACAGTCCTAATTAGCTGAAGTTCAGAGCTCCCGCCTTATATTACAATATGAAAACCATTATTAATACTAACCGAGCCATGATTAGCCATTCCTGAAACTTTAACGGACTCCAAGTCTAAGGAATCAATCCGCCTGAGCGTTTTGCCATGAGAATTGGCCTGCAGATTGTTTCTTTCTTCGTTCGGAGCTCCAACCATCTCCTCTTTTTCCATGGAGGCCATCTGTTGTGGCTTCATATTTTCTTCTTTCTGGGAGCCAAATTGTGTTCCCTCCATCTTCTTGGCTTCCTAACTATGGAGCAGCAGCAAGATGCCACAAATCCTGAAGCTGTAGTTTCACCCAGATAGGTTTTTATAGCAGAAAGTACCGCTTGAACCTTGTTGAAACCACCTTGCCGCCTTCGAGGCACAATTCGATTATTTATGAAACATTAAAAAGGAAGGAAAGCCCTAATGAGATATTACAAGGACAAGTAAAGAAGGAAACCACATTCAAAATTGTATACGGGTACTTTTTGGCGTGACTGAGGGCCGTCCATCCACTTGTCTTTATTACCTCTACCTTTTTGCCGCTGAATGCTTTAAAAATTACCTTTTTAAAGCTTTTCTAAAATATCCTATTTTTTAGTTTAAAAATCATCTTTTTTTGTTTTTTTAACAGTTAGTAGACGCGTACGCGTATCTATGCAATCTGAAAACTAACAATCTGAACATGAAAACGAATATGCAGCGATGACCTGATACCGACTCTTGCATGGATGATGTTAAAATTTCATGCGTTTGAAAAGAAAATTATAACAGAATATAATTCAATATAATATATAAAATATATGGTTGAACTAATACATTTAGTAGTGTTGCACTGAACTAATACATTACTGAGATTAGTAGTAAATTTAGAGATATGTGAATATATATTAAATAAAACTAATACCTAGTTTTAGTTAACTGGCCATGCAATTATAAATATCTCATGGAAGTAAAGATAGTTCTAATTAATTAATTAATTAGATATGCTATCATAAATTTTTATGAGTAAATTTTATTTATTTATTTGTTTTTTTAATGATAATAATGAAATAGTTATGATTAAAATGCAATTAAATATATATTATTTTTAATATCAAGTAAAACTAAGTTGTTTTTTGTGCAATTTTTTGAAAGTTTTTCTGGTTTACAGTGTAATTTCTCTAAAATTAAGGAGGAATTTATTGAAATCACAAGCTTGATGAGTAACCCTACACAATGGCCATAGGGGTTTTTCAGGGTGTTAATCTATATATATATACATAGTTAAAAAAAGAGTAAATAACATAAATCAAGATTTCACCTCAAGTTTTTCCACCTAATTCCGGCACCAGAAAATCCAAAAAATCGCTCTAAAGACAACTCCAAGTAAAATACTATTTCTGCAACTTGATTGAACTTTTAGATTTTAATAATAACATTTTTCTAAAAAGTCTAATTTTATTTAAGTGAGGAAAGTAAAAGAGATATGAAGCAAAATAGCTTAAAAGAAGAAGGATTCTTTACTCTTATTCAAAGAGTTGATTTTTATTTTTTATTATTTATTAAATTATTTTTAAGTTAAAATAATATCTTTTAATTAGATATAGTATAAAATGTTAAGAGGTTAGTTTTTGGTTTATGATTCAAGAAGTAGATTAAATATAGAATAATTGATTTTATGTCCAAGCTTAAAATAACCAAAGCCAAAACATATGTGAGTAGCTTTATTTAAATATTATAGGTTTTTGAGTTTTTGGTTGGAATTTAATGAAAAAATGGTGAGATTTTCATCTTTTAAATTTAAAATCGGTTTTTGATTCTATATATGGATTCAACACCCTGTAAAACCCTGGAGTACTGGGATTGTAGAGAGTTCATATCTTAAATTTGTGATTCCAACAAATCCCTACCAAATTAGATCAAAAAATATTCCAAGAAAACTTTCAAAACATATAATAGATAGACTACGACTATGAGAGCTATCACACAAGTGGGAAAACCAATTGAGAATGAAGTGCCTTGATTTGAGTTCGACATTAATGTGACAAAAAAAACCTTGCAAACCCATATCCAAGCACGACTAACTAAAACTGCAAAGACAAAGAAGACTACGAACACTTAAAAACCAAGCAACGTAACATAATTGACTAATAGAACTTGAAAGTTGGGTAGACAGAGAAGTATCCAAGTCAATGGGATGGTTGGCCTATTTGGTAGAGGGCATGATCGTTGGGCCTACAGGTGAGTCCAACTCCAAGCATTGTAGTCATCCTTTGACATCAAGAAGAACCTCCTTCAACTCATCCAACTTTTACATAATGTTATCCCTCGACTCATGCCAATCCACCAAGACTTTTCCCATTGAAAGCTTTATATACTAATATAAATCAATTTTACAGAGATAATGATTCTAATGCACTTTTGGGTTGACCGTATATGTGATCCATGTAACCAATTCATTCATTTCTTTTGGGTTTGGGTTTCTTTGCCTCTCTTGCCTAGCATTTGCTCCTAGTATGCTAATTTCAACCTAAATACGTAGTGGTGTGTGTGACTAATAGATTTATACTAACACTTCATCCCTAAAATGTGCTCGAGATCCCCCTATTCCCTCTTCCTCCATCACCTCACCCATGGCAAACTCTCTAGTGAATCATCATAGCAAGAGGGAGGAATACTCAAGCTAGACAAAAGTGAACCAAGGCCAAGGGTTGGAGAAAATTTCACGAAAATTTAGGCCAAGAAACCCAAGGATACCATCCAACAAGGCACTGTGCAAGCTAGAAAAAGAAATAGAGAGCTCCTCCCCAAAATATGTCATAGGAAAGGGTAGGAGAAAGGCCCAGGGAAAACACTCCACCATCAAGTTATACATTGAGAGTTTGCAAGAAAAAATCATAGTAATCAAAGGAAATAACCAAGGAGTAGTTTTCAAAATATATATGGCAAGCTTTCCAAGGAACTTGGCTGAGAAAACTCTTGCAATGATTCTGGAGATATCTCCCACACGAACACATTCAATATGATATGCCATGTAGGGTGGTGGGTTAGACTTCAATATAA
Organism: Pinus tabuliformis; assembly: GCA_031772625.1. Taxonomy (NCBI): domain Eukaryota; kingdom Viridiplantae; phylum Streptophyta; class Pinopsida; order Pinales; family Pinaceae; genus Pinus; species Pinus tabuliformis. The sequence continues at coordinate 1,270,829,101 of CM062818.1, read as the reverse complement.
TCCTTTAATGATTGACATGAGGGGCATGTTAGAGGCAGCCTTGGTGCATTACCTAGGCTCCATGTCTAGTCACCACCTCACTTCATTGCGTTGGCACCCTGATTGGGGGAGAAGAATCATGTTGAGTAACACCAGAGCAATATTATTTGAGATGAGAGTATGGAAGAGCTTCCTAGGTGCAATTAATTATCGAGGATTGCAATTTATAGCCTTCATCGATGAGTTTGTCAACCACTTTGTTCCCTGAACACTGAACATGAAAGGGAATAACAACGAGAATTTGAGAGATTAGGAAAGCAATTTGGGATAGAAAATTTTCCAAACACCATCTATGGGAAATTTGAATGGGAGAGGAACCACATAGGAGTTTGTGAACCATTATGACCACTAATTAGGAATCCCCTTGAGGGCATATTTAAGAGAAGATCTTGCCTTAAGCCAAATTCTAATGCAAAGAGCTTAATTGTGTTGATGCTATTGATTCCCATGTGCCCAAAATAGAGATGAAAAAAAGCTCCAAAATATGAAAGAAAAAACATCTCCAAAACCCACATCTCCTTGTTTACCCTTAGAACAAAGCCTTAAAGAGAAAAAGACCAATGTAAGGGAGGAGAATGAAGGTCTACTCATAGGAGGTGAAGGCCCACTATCATGCATCCATAGTGGTAGACTCTAAACGATAGTGGTAGACTCTAAAAGATAAGATCTTTAGTAGGAAAAGCCTCTAGGTCAATAGTTTCCCAAGATACTAAGAGAATAAAATAGATTCTCGTAGGTAATTCAAAAGTCACTACTAGAGAGTCCACTGAGTGACTTTGACTTTTAAAAATGTTGTTGTTCTATTCCTTCCACTGAGTGACTTTGACTTTTAAAAATGTTGTTGTTCTATTCCTTCCCTATGGTCAAAAGCATGAATCTTGGTGTGAGGATTTCGCGTCTATTTAAAATGGAGTTTGAGAAAAGAGAAGAGCTCCATTCCTCCAACAGTTTTAAGAATATTAGATGGGTTCTAGTAAGATTGACATAAAAAGGGTGCTACTCAATGCCATGTGTCATTTATGATTGGATAGTTACTGAATAGATGTTCATTGTCTTCCTGGGTGTCATGACAGAACCCACTCCTTTTCGTTTCGTTCATTCTTATCGTTAGCAGGCTTGGTCTTATTCTGGGAAGGATAATAATGGCATTATGATACCATTTTCAACGTCCAAAACAACCAGCCCTGCCATGCCTTTCACGTTCGCTGCTCTGTAAGCAGAACGAACCCTTCCCTCTCTCGTCGGAGAATGACTGGTCCGCCCTTAAATAAATGCCTCTCCCTTCCGGTTACGAATGCTGGACATGACCCTGATTTATTTTCACGAAGTGGATGGAGGGTGAACTGGAAGGTATTTGAATGGCTCTTCCTTCACATATTTGGTCTTCTCAGTCGCTCGCTTTTTTCTTTCCAGATTGTAGAAAGTATATTAAGGGACCTTCAAAGCCACATGCCAACAACCTGTCCCATGTCAGAGTTTTCGATGAGCAGGGAACCATAGGAAATGAACCACTTTTGGCCACAGCTGTTTATTCCAAATCTGAAGGCTTGGAGTCTGAGCGTGCTTAGCTTCACTATGGTAAGCTTCTTTAACGGTGAAAAGGCCCCCTAGAAGAGTAACCTCATCGTAATTTATCTTGGTCTTCCGACTGGGAAATATGGCTTTGCAGTAAAATTTGTTCTAGTTGATTCCTGGCATGGAGAAAAAGCCTAAAGTTCCAAGACTCCATAGTATTCCAAAGGTTCCAATTTGTTTATGAGGAGGAACCCCTCCAATAGTTCACGATCAAGACGAGTTGATGAGATTTCATTGTTCTGCAAAGATCTTGGGGATCCTCTTGGGATGCCAGACGAGGGAACTAGCGATGCCAGACCAGGGAACTGATGCTAGGATTCATCTCAAAATTGAGCCATCTTCGCATCACGTACTTCCCAAAAGTAGTGGTTTTGAACCAAGTGCTTTCCTGAACATGCAAGATTCCAAATGGAGACGTACATCCCAAAAGTAGTGGTTTTGAACCAAGTGCTTTCCTGAACATGCAAGATTCCAAATGGAGGAGACACATTTTTGAGTTGGTTTTCCGCTAGTGTAGTTTTGTTCTAGAGTTTGTGTGAAATTTCTCATCCTCTATGAAGCCCTATCCACCATAGTTTGGCTCCCCGTACCATGCTTAAAGTAGTTTGGCTCCGAGTACCATGCTTAAAGTTTTGGGATCACGAAGACTTAACCATCCCCTTGCCTTAGGAAGTCCAAGTTTCCTTAGGAAACAAGAGTCCATTTCCTTTTTGTAGATATGCCTCCCCACATAAAGGAGCATTGAAGAGATCATATGGAGTTTAATATGCATTTGGGAGCTCCAAGTCAAGAAAAGAGGTATTAAATAGAAAAGGCTTGGAGCATCCATTTAAGCAACACTAGTTGACCTGCAAGGTTGAGAGAATGAACCGTCCAACTCTCAAGGTGCTTAGTTATTTTTTGAATAAGGTATGTCCAAGGTTTGATCTTCAGGTTATTCACCATGAGGAGGGCACTCAAATGCTTGGAAAGGAGCAAACAACATTCATATCCAAGAATCCTTGTGACATGATCTTGAATAGCCAACAAAGCATTTAAGAAGAAGATCTTAGACTTTTGCAGGTTGATCTTTGTTCCCAAAGCATCCATGAATTCTTCCAGGACCTCTTGGGAACGCCAACACTTCCTTGACCATGGAGCATCCCATCAACATTATATCATCAACAAATTGTTTATGGGAGGTTGGGTCTTCTTCTTTGAACAATCTTGTGGATCTTTCTATCTAGTCCCGCATCTTTGATAGAGCATCCTAGGCCTTCAGCTACAAGGATAAAAAGAAATGGAGATAGGGTGTCACCTTTCCTAATCCCCCTAGAAGAGTTAAAGGTGGTCGAGGGGGAAGCCATTGATGATAATGAAGAATAAATACGAAGAGTTGAGGGAGAGGATCCACCTGGTCTAGGAAAAAGAAAAACGAAAAGCTAGAAGCATACATCGAAGAAAATACCATCTGAGCTTGTCAAAATCCTTCAATAAGTCAAGTTTTATAATCATAACTTTTTTGGATTGTTGAAGTGAGTGAATAATTTCACAAGCCACTGTTATGCCATCCAAGATTTGATGCCCTTTTACATAGCTTAGCTGCTCTTTGGAAATAATGGTTGGAAGGATCAACTTGAGTCTATTGGCAATGATCTTAGATATTATCTTGTAAATGGTGTTGCACACGGCAATAGGGAGAAACCCATTGGGTTCATCTTCCTTTTATTTCATTGGATCTAGAGCCATTAATGTTGTCACTAAGAGCTGGAAGGATAGATGTAGAATTACGAGACTCCTCCACCACTTCCCAAATCTCGTGTCTCAAGAAAGGCCAACATGGTTGGTAGAGGTTAGTGGTGAATCTGTCCTTCCCAAGAGCCTTTTTTTTTTACATTCCCATGACAACAAATTCAACCTCCTTCGTGCTTATCAATCACATGAGGGTCTCATTTTTCTCTCGGACAATGAGGGAAGGAATATTTTGTGAGATATTAGAAATGGCCTCGTCACAATCCGGTTGGGGTTCTTTGAAGAGACAGTTTTAGGAAACAACTAACCCCCTTTCGATGTCCTTATGCTCCAATATTCAACTTCCATCAACCTCATTAAGAAAGGATATTTGGTTCTTTCTTCAGTGATTAATCATTGATTTATGGAAGAATTTTGTATTTTTCTCTCCCTTCTTTAGCCATATGAACCTAGATTTTTGTCACCAAAGGATTTCCTCCTAAACATGATGTTCCTCAATCTGGTTGATGAGGGTTTCCTCCTCCTTAGCATATGGTTCCAATATACCCTCGAATATTATTTTTTATTGGAGATTGGTCATTTTCTCCTCTAGAGCTCACTTAGATTGAGATATGTTGCCAAACTCATCTTTGTTCTATTAATTTATACAACATTTAAATTATTTGAGTTGAAATTGAATTTTTTGTATCACGGGACCCTTTGTGTGGTTTGCTTCAAGCCACCATTGCTTTGTTTTCTCCTTGAAATGTAGGTCCATTAACCAAAAGCTTTCAAATATAAAAGAATAGTTTTGGGGGCATGATTTGATAACTAAACTAAAACAAATTGGTCAGTGATTTGAGCCCCTTTAAGGAAGGATGGATGCTTCCAAGAACAAGTCTTTTTCCAACAAGGATTCAGTGACAAGAAATTGATCCAGATGGGAGGATATTGGTTGAGCTTCAACACCTCGATTGTTCCAAGAAAATGTTCCATATATTGTTTCTAGATCTACAAGTTTCAATTGTTGCATGTTGGTTTTGAATCAGTTAGCATTAGGATCCAATATATTCACATTGTCTTTCTTTTCCTCCAAAGATGTGATGAGTTTGAAGTCACTACCAATAATCCATGGAATCCCCAACATGATCTTATGCATATTGCTTAAATTGCTAAGAAAATGAACCCTATCATTGGGAATATGGGGGCAATAAAAATTGGATATGAATACTCCCATTATCGAGCCCACATGTCTAAACTTGGTAATTAGGATCCTTGGGGTTCCAAATAATTTTGAAAGGAGAACTTCATTTGGGGTTCAAAACAATTGTTAGGCCTCCACCTAGTCCCACTACATCAATAACTATATTGAGCTTCATCCCAACACTTGGAAGTGATTGTATCAATTCTTTCACTAAAGCATTTTGTCTCGTGGAACATGATAATTGCAAGTTGATCTTGTCTAATTTTGGTGCAAAGAAGCCTCTACTTTCCCTTGCAGTTGAGGCCTCTTAAGTTCCAAGAGATTATCTTCATTGAGAAGATGGGGAGGAGGAGACAAATGCCTCCATCATCAATGTTATTCTACCTGAATTTACCAACACTTCCTCAAGTTCTTTCAATCGCTACTTATTACTTCTTTGACCCCCACACTTCTCTTCTTTAGCAAATTTTGGTGGCTCTATCAAGGAATTTAAGTTGACACACAAAGAGGAAAAAGAAGAGAAATTTCCTAAAGGATCATTCGAGGATTGAAGTTTATATTTGAGTAGTTCTTTTTTGAGAAGTTGGATTTGGTCTTCTAGGATTGCCTTTGGGTCCTTTCCATTCCATTCTGCACTTAAATCTCGGAAATCCAATAAGTCCAGTTCCATATCCTTAGTTGCATCTAGGGTATTAGTGGTTGTTACCTCTCTCATAATTACCTCATGCTTGATGATGGGCATCCCTTCAGAGGAATGGTATTTGGAACTAGTTGTACAGTCTTTGTAGGATCTTCCTTGTGTTGCTTAGGTCATGCAACCATTGGTTCACTAGATTCCCCAACTTTTCCTTTCCTCGTTACATCCAGGGTATTAGTGGTTGTTACCTCTCTCATAATTACCTCATGCTTGATGATGGGCATCCCTTCAGAGGAATGGTATTTGGAACTAGTTGTACAGTCTTTGTAGGATCTTCCTTGTGTTGCTTAGGTCATGCAACCATTGGTTCACTAGATTCCCCAACTTTTCCTTCCCTCGTTACATCCACTTCTAAATTTGTTAAGTTTCCAAATCTATTCCGGGTTGGTACAACTAGATTTGCATTTTTCATGGGTGGGGAACATGAGTGCTTATGGTGTTGGCTAGGAAGCAAGAAACCATAACGCTGACAACGCGAAATTTCCTAGTAGTAGATGTTAAGGCTTCTCTCTGGTATGATGCCCAATTAGACCTCGTACCATTTGGGATGAGAGACCCATTTGGATTCTAGCCTAGTAACCATTCTCAGTTTTGAGAATGCTATGAGATGTCAATGATAACCAAAACAAGGATATGTAGATTCTGACATAAAATTTTTCAATGCACTAAGATAATAAAAGGGGTAAGCTAGCTAGGTTTGAAAGATAGAAGAGAATTGGGAATCAAATGATCCAATAAACACATAGTTGCATAAGCAAGGAAATAGTTGGCTATAACATAGGAAAACAATAGGTGCTTAACTTGCTAAAACACATAAGGAATAGTTACCATTTATCTAAAAAGTGCTCTATTGTAACTACTACAACAACCCCCAAAGTTTTTATTTTGTACACTTAAAATTTTGGGTTCCCCCTTGCTTTCCAAGTTAATGTATGTTTTTGTGCATTCTTTTGTTGTGCTTATTAGAATGGTTTAATCATCTCAAATGTCAAATGCATTCTCTATATTGACTATTTCTCATGACTTACTAAAGAAATGACTCCTTCACCATAGCCACTCTGCAGAGTATAAATTTTACTAGAATGGAAATCATATATCCTTTACGAATGTGCTTATTCAATTTTTTTTTTAACTAAGGATGCTTATATTGGTTTATATTGCAGATTATTAATATCTCATGAGGTTACATTAAATGGATTAGTAGATGGAGTCTTGATGAAGCACATGATTTCCTTGCTAAGAAAATCAAGCCCATTGTTAGCAGTGAGATCTAAACACCACTAGGAGTTGCATCTATGGAGTTAATTGATCCAAGAGAGACTATGATGGTCAAGAAGTGGTCAATAAACATTACGAATTGCATAGAGTGCTGATTTTGAGAGTGAGTCTCGTATTGGTAGAGCCCATTGTATCCATTTTACCTGCAACAAAACATATCATGTTATGATATTATAGATATGAGAGTACACTTTTACATTTGAACAAACTACCAGAAATATTTCCAGAGGGGTCTCGTGTGCTTGTAGCTTATCCAATACTTGCAACTGGTGGGATAATTGTTGCCATAATTGATCTATTGATGGATATGGGAATTGATCCCAAGGATATATGTTGGTTTCAGTTGTGGCTTCTTCCCTTGCTCTTCAAAAATTAAGTGATGAATTTCCTGAGCTTCATGTCTATACTGGCACTATTGATCTTGTTTTCGATGAAAATGAATTTATTATTCCAAGTCTTGGGGATGCATGAGACCATATTTATGGAAATTAACAAGAAGTGGGTTAAAACTTCATCTGGAAATCACAAAAACATCCTATTGGTTCTCTTTTAGTGGCAAGGTAAGTACTTTTAATATCATTTCAACAAAATGCACTCCTTTTGAATAACACACATTGCAAATTATTTGTTTTGATGGTAACAAAATATTATTTTCCTCATTCTCATGTCTCACATAGAACACATATCAAACCACGTGTTGGTTTACTGGTGAGGTTGATAAGAATATTAAACTATCCATTGGAGCTCCATTGTCTACACCCAAATAACATGAGCTTCAAAGGAATGAGGTTGTTTCTGGGTGGCATTTGATGATGGAGATGGACTACATACTTGCATATGGAGTTGTGGAAGCCTCTCTTATTTTGTTGCAAGATACAGATTCTAGGTATCTTACTCCCATTTGAGGCAACATATTTTCTCCGCAAGGCTCAAAATTACATGATGTGGGATGTGGTAAATAGTCAAATATTCTTTTATTTGCAAATCTTGAAGTAGCCTATGGGTTGTCTCATCACTGGAGGATCCCACGGTAAGGAAGGAAACCCAACTACGATCCATCACAATGAAGGGAGCTAGGATATGAATCACCACACTACGGGATTCTTTGATAGAATACATCTTGTCTTTCTACTAAAATTTCCACATATGGTAACTTCATCACAAACTAGGGAAACAATCTATGCTTAATCACAATTATTCGAGCAGTACACGACTCAATCGCAAATCTGAAAGTTAATATGCCCCAATGCAAACTAGGAAGCCTGAGATGCGACTAATCGCAAATAAGGGGAGCAAATGATGACTAAATTGCAAATTCACACATTAGAGAGTGTGTGGGTACATCATTGCATACTAGAGAAGTGATTTATGACTCATCACATACTAATGATACGATCTATGACCCAATTGCAAGGAAGTAAGGTTTCCTATGACTCAATCACTAGTCGCAAACCTAAACTTAGTCGCCAGTCGCAAACTTACTCTAACGTCATCACTAAAAATCAAAGAAAATATATGATTCCCCTCTATCTAAGTTATGAGGAATGAATGTAATATCCAATGCTTTAAAATAGGAAATGTACATCCATACCTCTTGTTGATGAACTTTTGGTTGGATAGATAAAACCATGATTCACATTTAATACCTAGGGTATGCTCATCTCTTACTTATCAATACATTTGGTTTCTAATTGGAAGGGAATCATGGATTTTGTTCTTGTATGTCGATTAAATTATACCCTACACCAGCATTATCTTACATCTCAAAATCATTAGAAAATAATGCAAAGATGTCACCAACTTCAAATTAAATAGAAATTTCAAGATATACATCTGCAATAATGTAATTATAATTATTTACAGCTAAAAAAAAAATCATTATCGCCAACTTGCAATAACTAAAGGAGATAAAAAAAAAATTTGGATGGGTGCAAGTCAACTGAGATGAATGATTATCAAGGATAGGCTCAAGAAAAAAGTTCCCTGGTGTATTTTCCATGAAGCTAATGGGCTCATTGGGCCCCTAAAGTTGATTCAATGTGTGCTTCATATGAGGTTCATTGTTTACCTAGGGTTGAATGCTCTTTCGTTTATAGGGTAACTAGAGATGGGACGAATTAGTAGCAAAGTACCCCTACAATTTCTAGTATCAGTCCCTGCTCAGTAGCAACCCATATGCCTTTGATATTTCTATGAATATAATGTTGATAGCTTGATTCACTCATGGGTTAGAGGAAATTTGTATGAAAACATCATTCATTACACCAATCACCTTTACTTTTGACCTATCCAACTAAACGATCTTTGTGTTATTTTTCGTAGGGACAACATTGAGCTTTTTGCACATAGAGTGGGGCATGAAATTAGAGGAAGATCTAGAATATACCAAAAAATTGCATACATTGTGATTGAAAAATTAAAAATTTAGAAGAAAAGGAAGGGTCTACATTTTAGAGTAATTTTTGATACTTATTGTGTTTGTAGTAGACCTATTGTTATTAAATTTGTTCATAGGGATAGGAGAAGTGACAAAATTTTGTGGGGTTGGTGGGTATTGATACTATGACTGAGAGGGTTGGAAATCTTTGACAGAAATCCCCCTCAACTGTGGGATACTATATAGATCATATAAGGAAATGTTAGCCCTAGTTTTCTTCATGTGTTTAATAATGTTATATTATAGGTCCTGGCCTAAAGAAATTAATGAATTGGTATTTTTAGGAAGAAAAGGAGAGTAAGCTTTCTACATTGGAGCGTTATTAGACTTGGAGTTATATTTAGAGCTAGAAGTAACCTTTGGGGTTGAGGAAACATATTTAGCATTGGACAAGGGAGTAAGCAGCTTCCTTAAAAAAGATTTACCCTTGGCGGGTTAAGTTACTTCAAGGGAAGGTCCTTTGTTGTGGAGACTAATTCCTTGGGGTTGTCTAAGTGACTGGTTCTTCCCCAACAAATACTTCTCCTATATTTTGTGTCTCCATGTCTACAACCCATTACAAGGAACACGACAGAGCTTTACTTGGTGAGTCTCCTCTTCTACTTCTTGGGTTGATTCATTGAACAAGGATTGTTGGTCTAGAAGTTGACTAACCTGAGGACCCACTATGGACATATTTTGTTGAATGATTAATTTGATGGTAGGAAAAAAAGTTGCCCATACCAAAGTTTTCAAGATTAAGATTCATATTCGAGTTATCAATAGGTTTGGGTGGGTTATTATTCCTCTTCTAGGATGGGTGGTGTTGTAGCTCGTTTTACTTTTTCTTTGTTCAAAAGAAAATGTATGTATGTCAAAAAAAAAAAAAAAACGAAGGAAAATATATTTGATTTATTTATATAGGTAGATTAAGATGCACTAATCAAATATTAATGCAGAGTCAAGATTAAATCCAAGTGGGTCCTCATACACCAAAGTCGGCAAATGTTAAATATCATTTACATTTTCAGGCGCAATGGAGGATACAGGTGAGGCCCATCAAATGGAGCAAAGTTGACAACACTACTTTCCCGATGGTTAGCTCTCTGAGTGCCTCCATAAATATTTTTTTGGATCTCGATTAACTACAAATCAACAGCGTTTAATGGTTACAGGGGGACTCCATCAAATTTCCTCCATATAGGAGTCTACCCCTGTATTATGATAGAAAGCAAGTGCGTGCTCCATGTAGTTGTTTTGCCATTGCTTTGTTATCACCTATCATCATACCCCTCTACCACCTCATCATCCACATCATCTGCTAGCTCATCAACCATCTTGTCACCATTACATCGTTTGAATTTCCCACATTCGCATTTAATTCCGTTTTTCCCACCCGTTGTTTTGTTTCCTCTATAACATCCATTTTCTTTTACTCATTTTATTTGCCATTGTCCTCTGCTCTTGCTTGCATGGATCAAATTGTACAAGTTGCAACTCCAGTCAGCATTACCCACCACTACTCAAGTATTTGCGCGAAATCTTTGACATCCCAAATTATCAAAATGCTGAAAAAAATCCATTTTAGCAGGTTCTTCTTCCCATATTCCATTGATGGACACCGAAGCAGATATATTTGACCCCATTTTCTCTATTAATTACATATAAAATTACCGACATGTTCTTCTTAACCAAGTTGAGTCTCCTATATATGCAGCTACTGTTGCATCAGGTGTTTTAGCTGCCATGATTCCTAAAACCCATGTGTTCCCAGAATTGATATATTGGTTGGTCTCTGCCCTCTATGCTCAAAAATGTTTTGTCATGAACAAATTAGGTGAAAATATTTTTCAAGTGTCTTCCCTTTTGATTCAAAAAGCATTATTTTTTCCTTCCTGAAGTTCTTACGCTCCTTTCTCAGAAGAAAATTTGTTTTCTACCTTTCAAAACTTATCTCCATCCATTTATGCTAAATTAACTTTCTTTTTAATGCCTGTTGGGAAGCATTTGCCCATGGAGCTTACTCATTTTCCTTTGGATACTTTTGTTGAGGAGGTTAGACCTATTATTCAAATTTTGTCCAAGATCTTAGGAAGGGAAGATACAAATATTATTGGCAAAGTTATATTAGGAATGTTCAGTCTGATGATGAGCCCTGAAACATTTTTTGACATACCTGCTTTCTAGGATAAGATGGTTAATTCTCAATTGACAGATGTTTCCCTCACTGGATGTTTCAGATTTCCTTCTCTAATTACTTATCTCTTCTTGTATACTCATGTTGAAAGATTCATGCACCTGAGATTAAATATCATGGACCCTCACAAGAACAAATAATCAGTGATATTTTGGACTGATGTGGTAAGAAGTACTGCAAATAATGAGGGCTTGATGCACTTCTTTTTTATCAGTTTGTTACTCAATAATAAACAGTCCTCCTCCACCTTTCATATTACCAAAGGCTTGGTCTTTTCTTCAGCTCAGTAAAGATGTTAAAGTAGGTGATTGGTTTATATTTGAAGCTTATGCGGAAATTAGATTATATGGAGCAGAAGTTGTCCCTTACAAGCTCCCTATATTTGTGCCTATGAGACTGCTTTCATTGGAATTCATCAGGCTGTGTCTGAATGCGGATCAAGTACATTTTGTTCTAGCAAAGAAGGGTGTCATGCGGAAAGAGTCAATTTTGCGGACAAAACCGACCTCCCTAGAAAACAAGGCTTTTCTAGTGACAAACAAAACAATCAAGCACTATCTTTCCCTAAATATGCATTAAAATAAAAGCAACCAGGTGTTTAAGGCTTACCTTTAGTCCAACGCTTGTTTGTAGCAGCCAAGCCTCTTCGATCTAGATGAGCTCCTTCTCCTTGAAGCCTGCATTCACTAACAAGCAAACGATTACATAGCACCTGAATAACTCATATAATAAAACATATTCATCATAAAGACCAAGGAGTTTATGAAACAAATTATATATAACAACTTGTTGAGAAAAATGAACTTAATTGTATTAATTGGAAACAAAAGAAACCATTACAACCAGTGCCTTGGTGTTGTGCAGGTCCCTCCCAGGGTCCAACAAGAGTTCTCCTCTACTTTGATCAGCTCACCCACTTCCAAATGAAGCTAAGAAAGGATTGGAATCTCTCCTCTCAAGCTCTATAAGGGAGTCCTAATTTCAGCAGCATCTACCCTTAGGAATGTTCAGCTTTCAACCTCTCCTCCCTCTGGCCCAATGCCTGTATTTATAATGCTTTGGAGGAAGTTAAACAGGTCCACCATCAATGGGATAAGTCCCTCTTTCAAAGGGATAGCTCCCCTCTTCATGGGATAAGTTCCTCTTTCATTGGGATGCATGAACCATCTGGAGGCGCTCAATCCACGTCAAACCATCTTCTAGAATGCTCTAGAATCGACCACAAGTAAGTTTTTTGAAGTAAAACTTGCGCCTTTTGACCTTTACAGGAGTACGCACCCACCCCTTTACAGACAGAGCGTACAAGTATGCAGGTATTATGTACTTGAGGTGCGTACACGCAGGTAAGAGTAAGAAAAAGTGTGGAACCAGAGTTATATTGATTTTTAAAGGCTTTCTCTCTTTTTTGGAGTTTGACATGAGGAGTAGAGGTATAAGACTTGCCAAGGAGGACAGTATGGTTATTGATGGAGCCATACTGACTGCAAATAGTCATGGTGACAAATTTTAGTGTAACAGATTGCCCCCTAAAGTGCGAAGTCTGTAGTAGATTAGGGTTTCATATCATCTAGGAAGGGTGAAGCACTTTATCATTTCGAGGATTATCTTGTGGAGAGCCTAGTCAGAACCTGCAAATATTCAACACAAAATACATATATGAGATCATATCATCGCAGAGGTAGGCATTCCCATACTCAGATCAAAAACTTAACTAACAACCTAACTACTGCTCTAATATAGGAATGATTTTGCAATACATCATAATCATAGACATCTGTAGACACAGTATGGACGTAGCCATCTGTTTATAATTAGTCTACTATATAATGAATACAAAACTCCTCGCAGCCTGGATGGCGGAAACTAGATCCAGGGTCTTCATTTCTACTTCCCGAAATAGTACGATTCTATCCATTCGAATAAATGAGTTGATGTCGAACATGGTAGAAACCACTTGAATACCAGTCAATGATGTAAACTGTTAACAAGTGTGAGAGAGACCACCAGTGATGTCAATGGTTCTCAAAGTACTCAGTACAATCCATGAGATGTGAATGAATGTGTTGATGTCGAACATGTCACAGAATCCCTTTGATCGAAAGTCAATGATGTAAACCGTCGTCAAAGGCGAGAAACCTGCCATTGAGGCATGCAGATTTCAAGGTACTGACGATTCCTAGATCATCTTTCTAGATAATGTGCTGATGTCGATAGAAAGCGATCCGTTGCAGGCAAGCCCACAACACGAAATCATAGATCAAGTTGAAGAAATGGAGCTGTAAGGATTGACTCAGGGATGGTCAAGGTGGATGACAGATATTTTGCAGATGAATGGTTTATTTGCAGTGACCTCTTGAACACATAACGACACAACAGATGGCTTGGTGACAATTGACCCAAAGTTAATACCCAAAAACCGGCTGAAGACTTTCAATGTGGTTTGATCAACTGTTAGGCAAAGGATTTCCCAACCCAGGTGAATGAAAAGTGTCGTGTTCAAGAGTGGTGATAAGGTTTTTCCGAGACAAAGGATAGCAAATAGGCTCATTTTTCTCTCTTTTCCCCCACCATTTCTGGCAAGTACCTCTTTATTTTTTACAAGCTTGAGGAGGATAACATTTGCTTGATTATAAGCTCATCCTTCGGATGAGTCCAACTTAGTTTAGATTCGAACCCTAAGAAGGAGTGGTCCGTTCCTGTTTGTAATCGAACAGGTCCTTTACTGTGAAATTTTAACGAGTCCAGTATAGGAGAAACTCGGCGTTTTTCAATTTTAGAGAGTCTGAAAAAACTTAAGAAGACTCCAGGGTTGACCTTTTTTGTAAATTTGTGTCTCCCAAGCCCGAAAAAGTATAAAATAATACTTGAGAGAAACACTTGATCTTTACGACCAAGGAGTACTTTCATGATTAGTGTCTCTGATCTGAAAAGTAAAAAGCGACCAAGGACACGTCGTTTTATTTCCAATATCGAATTTGAAACGACAAAAATCCGGCAATATTTTCATGTTTTTACGGTCAGAAAAGGGTTGTAAGAGGACCGTCTTTTAATTCCATTTTAACGAGTGTAAAAGAAACGCTCGGCAATCTTTTCATGTTTTAGGAGTCAGAAAAGGGATTAAAGATGACTCTGATGTTTTTGTTTGTAAAAATTGACAATTTTCCCTGAAAATCCTTTATCCTGCACAAAAACCAACACATTACTCATACCTATTGAAGATAGATAGAAATACTTTGAAAAATACCTTTTCATGGTGAAAAATAAACAAATTTACCATTTATTTACCCAAAAAACCTATAAAAAGGGCTTTTACCAATTCATTTTTACCATTTTACTGTTGAGGAGAGAAAAAGGGTTTTTGGCAAGAAACTTCCCGTGGACATTGCGGAGAATCCGACCGTCGAAACTGAACGCCGTCTCTTTCAGGTAATTTTCAACATCCTCCTCTTCAATTTCATCCGTTTAGAATTCTTTTTTAGGCCCCAGATTTCATTTTTTGGAGGTTTTGGGGTTTCAAAGACTGCCTCTCGGGGTACGCAGGTGCCACACTAGGGACCCGCGTACCCCGACATTTTTACAGTTGGAAAAATGTCGGGGGTACGCACCTTGCCTTCAGGGACCCTGCGTACCCATGCTCTGTTCCTAAAGGCGGGGTGCGTACCCCGCGCAACGAGTTTTTAAACCCCAAATTCTCCAAAATGGACCAAATTTTTTTGATTTCATGGAATCTAATGGATGTTTTTTGGCATGTAGATTGTTCACCATGCTTGATTGGCGCGAGAGAGAGCACGAAGATGCTGATTTGGCCGCCATTAATCATCAACCATCAATTGATGCTTTGAAGGCATGCGTCCTTTATAAATACTGGGCCATACCTGGCATGAGGGCCCAAGTGAGCTTTCTAGAGTGGCTGGTAGAAAGATGGAATGTTCAGGACCAGTGTTTTTATATTGGAGGGCACCAGCTCGAGATGGAGCCCGCAGATATCTACTTTCTCACTGGTTTTCCCAAGAGAGGTGAACACTTGACTCTGTTCGGGACTAGGCCAGGTGGCCAGTCCATTGCTAGTCTCCGACTAGAGTGGTGTAACACTCAGTCTCAGGAGAAGGGGATAGAGATCAAAACTATATCCCGTCCTCAACTTAAGGTAATTGCCTTTACAGTTACCAGACTTTGCGGGGCTACCGCTTTACACATTGCCACTGGATCCCAGATGCGGATCGCAATTGATTGCTATCGAGGTACCATTTTCAACTGGTGTGATGTTGTGTTGGCCAATGTAAAAGGCCAACTGACTAGAGCAAAAAACGGAGAGCTAAAGACCTTTGGATATGGGGCTTTAGTTGTGAGTTTTGGCTTAGAGAGGGTTCCGATGCTGATCCCACAACAACTCACTGTTGAGGCTGGGCTTCCTCGAGAGCCCAAATTGATGCGATGGGTTGCAGTTATGGCCCGTCATCCTGATGAGGGAACAGAGGTTGTCCGATTTACTCCGGAGTACTTTCACTGGTTAGAAGACCAGGTCTTTTCTATACAGGATTTTCCTTATGCCGGAGTTGATTTTCGTGGAGATCCGGACATGGTTCTTCCACCGGGAGAACAATGGGATGATACAGGTAACTTCATTTTCCACAAGTTTTTTAAACTATCTATTTTTTGTTTGTTTTATATCGTCTCAAAACTGATAGTAATAATTTTCAAAATGCAGATGTAGGCCCACGACATCCAGCCAATCTCCGGCCTTACGAGAGGAGACTACCAGTTGCAGCGGCACCGGCCCCACAGGACGAGGCCACAAAGACTTTGGCTGAGTTGGAAAGTGACCTAGAGCGTCTTACAGCAGACATACCGGAGACTACCATAGATGATATTCCAATCAGGCTTCAGCGCTATGTAGTCAGGGTCCCAGGACCTTTTAGGAGGTTCTTGTGTAGGGTGGCCCGTGCAGTGGTGTCATATGGAGATCATCACCAGTGATTGGATGGTCGTTTTGTAGACACATGTGACATTTTGGTTTTTTGTACTTATCATTTTTGCCGATCATAAGGTGTTTTCAACCTATGATCGAAGACGATGTATTTTTTGACACACTCCTATATATATACATATCATTATTACCGGCTTATCTTGTAAATCATGTTATGGAATGGTTTTAAATTTACATGTATGATTATTGCAAATGTCTATTTAACATTCGAGAAGCAATTGCATCTGCTAATGTATTTAGAGACCTTGGAATATGTTGATATTCAATGTAATAAAACTCACGTTCCAAGAGACGCACTCTAAAAAATAACCTTAATAACACTGGATTTCTAATGGCATACACTCTATTAAGTTGTAATACAACGAGTTCAGAATCTAACCTCACTATCAAACTCCGAATCCCAAATGAAATAGATTCAGACAATAACTCAATCACTGCACTGTATTTGGCAATGTTGTTTGTTGTTTGACCGAGGCTCACCCCATGCATAGATACTAACTCGTCAGAGGGCGAATAGATAACCCAAGCTGCGGAAGAGATATTCCGTGTACTACGACAAGCACCATCAGCAAAACCAATGTATGTTTGGAGAGGCATCGACATCTGCATCATCAAGAGTAAAACCAAGATAAGCAGAAATAATGACGAAAACACACTCTCTAGGCTAAGCACATTGTTTAAACTAACAAACACACCAGCGAGAAAGAAAAACTAACCTAACTAAAAAATCTCCATACCTACTCTTTTAAGCATAATACCTCTTTAGGTAAAGTCCATTTCTGGGCTTACCCAAAGAGTTCCCGTCAAAGTCTACCAACTCATAGGCCCCTTTTGCTAGCTTACGCTTGACAATATAGGGCCCATTCCACATAGGAACGAATTTTCCAGCACCTAATTTATCATTAGCTTGATCATATAATAACACTAGGTCTCCTTCCGAAAAATTTCGAGGGGTCACATTTCGATCATACTGAGCTTTCATACGTTTTGCGTGAGTCTCGATCGCCAATGCAGCATCACGTCGATTCTCATCTAATTGAGCTAAGTATAATAAACGCTTCTCCTCTTCGGAAGTAGCTGGAAGTAACTCGATGGCCATTTGCAGTGACGGGATTTCGCATTCAATGGGTAGCACAGCTTCCAAACCATAAACTAGTTGGAAAGGAGTGAACCCTGTTGATGTTTTCACTGAGGTTCGGTACGCCCAAAGCGCTAAAAATAACATGTTGTGCCAATTCGACCGATGAATACCAATGATTCGTTGGATCATGATAACTAAAACTTTGTTGATGGACTCAACCAGACCATTTGCTTGTGGATAATAAGGAGTTGAACTATCGTGACGCAAACCAAGCTGGCCTGTAAGTTCTGTCATCATAACGTTTCGAAAATGGCGCCCATGGTCAGTGATTATCGCTTGTGGGACACCAAACCTAGCAATTATATGATTGAATACGAAAATTGCAGCTGTCTTGCCATCTGCCTCGAATGTAGGCATCGCCTCGGCCCACTTAGTAAAATAATCTACCGCAAGGTTGATATACGGATGCCCCCCGCCCGAGTGAGGGTTACATATAATAAAATCGATACCCCGTTTGGCAAAAGGACCAACGGCAATTATAGGGTGGAGAGGAGCAGGTGGAGCGCGCATCTTTCGATCAAACACTTGACAGTTGTGGCATTTTCGGACCGCAGTAATACAATCTTTAAACAAGGACGGCCAGAAGTAACCAGCGCACAATATCTTTTGGGCTGTGGCATACCCAGACATATGACCGCCACACGCTCCAGAGTGACAGTCATTTAGAACCCTTTCAGCCTCTTCGTGACTTAAACAACGTCGAAAGATAGAGTCTGCCCCACGACGATAAAGAGTAGCTCCAATAATTTTGTAATGTTGGGACTGGAATCGAATTTTTCGACGTTCCGACTTTGAAGTTTCGGGCCGAAAGGATTGGGTCTGGAGATAGACGATGATATCCCCATACCACGAATCTAAAGTGCTGACTAGAAACAAATATTCGTCCGCAATGGGCTCCTCTGCCACAGTTTCCGTGTCAGCACGCGGGAAGTCACACATTAACTCTGCAAAAACTAAAGATTTCTTAGACTTAGATTTCTCAAATTCCAAGTCGAACTCCTGTAGGATAACAATCCATTTAGAGTACTTGCCCCCTAGCAATTGTTTGGTCAAAATGTAGATCATAGGGTTGCAATCCGAAATGACTGTAGTTTTACGGAATAAAATGTAGTGACGAAAACATTGGACAGCTTGAACGACTACCAATGCCAATTTCTCCACATGTGAGTATTTTAGCTCAGTTGGATTCAACGTCCGACTAAGGTAATATATCACATGTTCCGTTCCGAATTCATCTTCCTGAACTAAGACCATCCCAATGGTGGAATGAGCGGCGGCGAGGTACAAAAAGTAATCCTGGTTGTAGTTGGGAGGATGCAACAACGGTGCATGGGTCAACGCGTGTTTGAGTGCATCAAAAGATTTCTGAGCTATCTCATCCCAAGAGAATTGAGCGTTTTGTTTCAACAACCGGGTAAAACCCTTTGTAACCTCGGCGTAGTTAGGAATGAATCTTCGTAAAAAGTTTGCTTTCCCCTGCAAACTTTGGAGTTGGCGAAGACTCGAAGGAGGAGGCAATTTGATGATAGCTTCTACCTTCGAGGGATCGACGCGAATGCCGGCTTTCGAAACTACAAATCCCAGTAATCGACCCGTTTCTATACAGAAGACACATTTGTGTGGGTTCAACTGAATACGATAATTCCTACACCTCATGAAGATTGCTCGTAAATGGACAAGGTGATCAGCTCGATGTAATGAATGAGCAGGCAAATCATCGAGATACGGTTGCACAATGTGTTTGATGTCATGAAACGCGTAAGACATTGCCCTTTGAAAAGTTGCTCCGACATTCTTTAGCCCAAAAGGCAATTTGCAATAAGCAAATGTCCCCCATGGACAAATGAAAGCCGTTTTTGGTTGATCGGCAGGTAGAATATTGATTTGATTGTAACCGAAAAAACCGTCCATAAAGGAAAATATTTCGCTGCCGGCACAATCATCAATGATTTGATTGATATAGGGTGTTGGGTAGTTGTCCTTTGGACAAGCTCGATTAATGTCCCTATAATCGATGCATATTCTTATTGTTCCCTGTTTTTTGTTAACCGGAACAATATTCGATACCCAATCCGTTAACGGGATCGGATAAATGAAACCTGCTTTCAACAGTTTTTCAACTTCTGCTTTAATTGCAACAGCTTTTCGTGGGTGAATCTGATGCAAACGTTGCCGGACGGGTTTAGCATCCGAGTAAGTCTTGATCTCATGAACAACAATCGCGGGATCAATTCCTGGCATTTCCTCGTAGGACCAGGCAAACACGTGGTGGAATTCTTGAAATAGGGCCTTGTATGTCTGAATTTCTTCATTTGTACACGAGGCACCTATATGAATGTTTTCAATAATTCCAGACTTAACTGAAATGTCAATGGGAATAGTTCGAGAGATATTTCCTAAATTCAGCTCTGAATCAGGATGTTTCATGGGATTCTGAGCTTCCTTGACATATTCAACTGTAAAAATTGATGAGAAATCATTTTCAAAACGATCATCCTCATGTAAAAACGAAGATCTATGATGGAGATCCTCCCATGGTAAATCATCTATACACAGGACTTCACGAAGTTGCTCGTCAGATGAAACAACTTCAGGAAACGCTATTAACTCCGAGGTTGATGTGAAAAGTGATTCCTCACGAACCACATTCATTAGGTCGATTTTGGTTGAACACGGGTCGGTAAAAGACTGCACGACTTCATAGGCAATTTCATATGGACTCAAAGGCATAAAATTACCAAATGAGTCTATTTCAGATTCAGAAGGAACGATCCAAGGATCGTCATAATAAATAGTGTCTGATGTAATCATATGAATGGTTGCAAATGAAGATGATGCGTTGAGTGGAGGAAAAGGAAAAGTTCCCAGTAAACCGACATCTTTAACTAATCCTACTCCAACATCCTTATATGGGATAGTCGTTTTACCGACATGTTGAATACTCTCTGAAGAGGTTGGGTCGGATGAAAAGTAAGTCAGCTGGTCTATTGTTACGATCTTTCCATTATGTGGGAACTTTATTACTCGGAAGACCGATGAAACGACCGCTGTCATAGCGTAAGTCAAACTTCGACCCAAGAGAAGGTTGTAGTCTAGAGGGGCATCAACCACCTCCACATCTAGACTAACGGTTTTTCCTTCAACCCCTATAGGCAAATCCTGTAGAATGCCAAAAGGATGAAACCCACAGCCATCAAAGGCCTTAAGAATTGTCAGGGATTGATTTAGTGAAGGAGAACCAAGCGATCTCCAACACTGTATCGACATAATACACGTTGAAGCTCCCTCATCAATTACAGTCTGATGAATAGGCCTGTTTTTGACTATCACGGGGATCTGGAAAGCCATTTGATGAGGTAAATGCGGTGTACTATTTTCTAGATCAAAGATTATTAGGTTCGGGTCCTGAACATCAACAGCTCCTATAGCCAACAAAAGTAATTTACGTTGTGTTGGGCATGATTGCAGCACTTCCAAAGCCGACATTGATGAGGGTGAAATAGCTAAGTCCTCAACAATGTTATAATTCTGGGCCGCTCTCGCATGTGGATTGAAAGCTGACCTTCGAAGTACACCCTTGGCAGGCAGTTTGATTACTAAGTCTAGGTTAGGCTTCTCGATCTGTAGTGGATCGGAACCGGGAGCTGAGGTTGATGGATTAGAATGAGAAGATTCTGCTTCTTTGCCATCAACAGGACTTTTACTACCATAATCTTGCGATCGAGTCGCAATCCTTACATGGGACATCATCAAAATGGCTTCTTCATTGGCACTTGAGGAAGAACCTATCATTTTTCTATCTTTTGGAAATGGATCCTTCAAGACAGCAGGAATTTGGGAACCTTTGATGATTTTCGCAACCTGCGCTCGATGAGGGCAGTCTCTTGTAAAGTGATCCTCTTCACAAATAAGACAAGGATATCGAGGTTTGCGCTTTTCATCATTGGATTCCGCCTTTTCAGTTTTCTCCTTTGGAGTTTTGTCTGCTTTATTGTTTTTCTTCCCTTTCTTCTTCCCACCGGATTTTGATTTAGCCGTAGATGATTCTACAGCGTGAATATCTGTGGAGAGTTCAGCAGAAGAATCTCCTGTCGGGGAATCAGGCAAGGTTATGATAGGAGAAGAATTCTTGGAAGACTTCTTCTTACTTTTAGTGTTCACCGTACCAATCATGCCATCAGCGGCATGAGATCCCGAAGGAGCTGCAGCGATTTGATTTGACTTAGGAAGATCTGGGATTTTTTCATGTAACGTACCTGACTGAGTATAAACTAAGTCAAGGTACTGGGCTTGAGCAATCACTTGCTCCTCAGTAACTACTCTGGCCTTAGCTACATCTTCAGTAATCTTCGGTAACAATGATTTAACAAACCATTCAGCTAAGATCTAGTCCGGGATAAAAACTTTCACTAACCGCCTTCGACGTCTCCATTCATGAATATGATCAGAAATATAAGTGGACGTCGATTGCTTTAATGAATTTAGTAACTCTGTGTCATTATCATATCTGACTGGAAACTGAAAATGAGTTAAAAACGAGGTAGCTAACTGGCTAAAATTATAAAAAGAGGCCCGTGGTAACTCAATGTACCACTTGGCCGCAAGACCAATGAGAGTGTGCTGGAAAAGACGTAAGCGGATCGAATCATCCGAGATGGAATTAGAGGCACACAAGAGGTGGTAAGTCATCACATGATTCGACGGGTCCTCTCCAGATTTACCCTCGAACTTGGGAATGTCACTGGGCAACTTATTCGGCATTGGCGGCCAAAGCGGAAGATAATTAATTGGATCGTTCGTTAGGCATGACAAGTCTGGTAAATCTAAAGCTGTGATAAACGGTAGCTGCCGATTAGGATCCCTAAAACTCTGGGTCATGAGACCAGCCCCAGGAGGAGGATATCCAAGATAACTAGGAATAGGAATCGCGTTCGGGATATTGTATCCTCCCGGAAAACTAGGATTAACCGGACCGTACTGGGGTTGTTGTGGTTGTTGATAAGTGTACCCAGGATACGGTTGATACTGGTAAACTGGTTGCTGGACAGCAGCACCGAATTGGTACTGTCCCTGGTACGGTTGATAAGTGAATTGTGGTTGACTTGTGACAACCGTACTTAAAGCAGGTTGTCCTACAGGCATCTGAACCGTAGTTTGAATCGTGGATCCAAACGATGGTAAAGATGTCCGAGGAGTAGATACAGGGACAGTAGAAACCGGAGCTGTCGATACTCCAGAAGTAAGTGGGGTAGATGGAACAGATGTTGCGGCAGTTGCAGCAGTCGTTTGAGATGGAGTACGAGGCGAAATAGGCCCAGACTGAGAAACTACCGAAGGTACAGAAGTTTGAATATTAGACTGGATCGGTTGCTGGGGTGAACCAGAAACTAAGGGTTGTCCAGTTTGAGATGACAACTGTACATTTGGCTGCAATACCTGTTGAACTTGCGATGGATCCCACACTATGTTCATTCCAGGGTACTGACCCATAACAGGTTGAGGATATTGAGATCCATAACCGGGTTGAGGGTAGGATTGATAATTGAAAGGTACATTTCCCGTTCCTTGAACATAAGATTGACCTTGGGGTGGTTGGAAACCTTGGTTCGAGTACTGACCTTGGGGTAGATACCCTTGAGGTATGTAATGATACTGGGGTTGACCTTGAGGTATAAATTGATACTGGGGTTGACCTTGGGGTACATATTGAGTCTGGGGTTGACCTTGAGGAACGTAATGTACCGTAGGCACGTATTGTCCTTGAGGTAGCCCCCTAGATGCAAATTGTGTACCTTGAGGTTGCCCCCCAGGCGGTAACTGGCCACCTTGAGGTTGAGAATTGGGAATAGAACCTGACATCATAAGAATGTCTTCTACGCTCAATGGCTTTGCACCATTGCTTCCAATGAATAACCTTTGTTCAATGGGTTGAGGAGATGCTCCCGAAAAAGTACCAGAAAGTGACTGATACCCAGCGGGAACAGAAGGACCGCCGTACAAAAAAGATTCAGGCGATTGAGTAAACATGGACGACTGACCTGACATATTTACGGGAGTATAAAGACCCCTAGGTGGATAAGGAGCACGAGGTGGTGAAAAACTTAACCCTGAGTTGTCCAAATAATTAGTTAAAGAAAGATACCAAGTAGTACTTCTAGGTGGACTGTAAAAAATTGATTCACGCTCCCTTAGATCAATAGTAGGTTGATTTTCAGGGATAGGGATGCCTATTTCTTCTTCCGGAGCAAGTTCTTCAATAGCTATCAAACCAGAAGGAAGATTTTTGGTGATTACTCTTTCTACCCTAGGTGAATTAGGAGCACTAGAAGTTGGAGAGACTAACCCCGATGTTGGAGTAACAGGTTCAAATATCTTAGGTTCTTTGCCTATATCACTAGTAGATGAAAAACTACCAGCAAGTTCGGAAACCGAAATAGCTTCAGGATTATAACATGTTTCTAGAGTTTGGTAATCAGGATGAACAACCAACGAAGACTCTCCTTCTTCAGGTGACCCTACTTTACTGCCACTAGGAGTTACGAGGACTTTCAAACCTTCGTAATGGCCCAGGACTTCTTCAGGAGGTTGGCCCCGAAGTCTACGGGACTTCCTCAACAAATCAGCCACGGTTACAACCTCAAGAGACTGGCCCCGAAGTCTACGGGACTGTCTTGGTAATTCAGCCACAGCTAAAAACTTTTAACTACTGCACACGCAAACAAAGTAAAATCTCAAAGCAAACCGCCTAAAGTCTCTAAAGAACCAAACAAATTCGAATCACACGCCTAAAGAATCTAGGGCGTCAAACCACACACAAATAGTAACTTTCCGGACCGAAAACACTAGTTGGTGATGAAATCCAACATCGCAGAATTCAGTACAGAAATGGCGGGTGGAACAGTTACCCCGGCAACCTGCTTAATGAATAGACTGGACCAAGTTCCTCCACTTTAACCGTCTCGAGTGAAGTGAACCCCCCAGAAAATCCAAGTGAGTCTAGCCGATGTCTGCTCCAGGTACAGTGGGATCTTCCCTCCACCGTCACCTTAGGAAGAATCCTAAAGATAATAGTCACTAAGGTCACCAACAGCAACAAATATACCTGGGGGAACAGTCTACGATCCGATACACACACAAGGGCAGAGTAACAAGCTCAATCCCCTTGCCGGCTCCTTGACAATAATCCAAAGTTTACTGACAAGTGACCCCAGGCTCTTCGACAATGGTTAATCCGAGGTTTACCGTTTGTAGTACGTGCATATCTGGCGTCGTTCCCAATGAAGGAGGATTGGTTCCCTCACTGGTTCGGACACGATCTCATGCTTCTCCTTTAAGAGGAGCTTTCCCAGAGCATAAATGTAACAGTTGGATTTATCCTACCGCAAGATAAGCTACTTGTTTGTTTTTACTGTCTTGGAGAGTTAATTACTCTCCTACTCCAAGACACTAGCCTGATCTATGTTGGTGTATCAGAGCCCTAGTAAATAAAAATTTACTAAGTTAATTTTACTTTAAGCGTTAATTTTTATGGCTTTTCTTTAGGACAAAAGGTAGTGGAGATGAAACTTATGATGTGTAGACTCGACTCAAATCCACTAAAAAGATGCACCTAGGATGAAAAACAATCTTTCCTTTTCAATGAATTCCCTAGCTAAGAGAGTTGGAGAATGCAAAATTTATAAAGACAACTTTCTTAACAACGAAAATCAAAGAAAAAATCTCTTTATCTTTTCCAAAGCACACAATACATGACCACTAATTATTTCACGAAAAATTCCTTTCTCTTTTCAAAGACTTCAAACGCTACTAAAACAAACTTTCCTCAAAAGAGATTTTGTATTTTTCTTATTTTAACAAAGCATGTAAAACTAGTTAACAAAAATCAATTTTAAAATCTATGAAAATCTAAGAGAAATTTATCTAAAAGCAAATCTAAGAGAAATTTACCTAAAAGCAAATCTAAGAGAAATTTTCCGAAAAGCAAATCTAATGAGGTAAAAGCCTACAAAACATAATTCCAGGTTGTTTTACTCAGTTACAATTCAACCAAGGACTAATTCATGCAGAATCATAAATCAGTCAAAAACAAAAATAAAAAACTCTTGTTCTTTTTCTTAAGAATGAAATTCACAGCTTAACAAACAAGCCTTCTCGAAATTCCGCAAAGAGACAACACAACGGTAGGTTTCTCAAACAAAGGTGGATTTTACGAATGGTCTGACTCCTAAGAAGACTGAAAAGACCAGGGATATCCAAGGTTTTTACAACTTCTAAAGCCAGAGTCACTACAAGACCAATACAAAAATCAAACCTAGGGCTAGAATTTCTATGAACTTCACTAAAACCCTTGATGCTAATGAAACAAGCTTAGATGAAAACTTCTGATAGGTAACCAGTGGATCCGGGCAGCAATAAACAAGCTATAAACAAAATCTAATAGGTAAAAAGGAAAAAATGGAAATTTTCTAAACTTTTGATAGGGTACGCAGGCAACCTGTTTGCACAGGTGCGGCCACGCTCTGTGTAGAAAGCAGAAGTGCGTACAGGTACGCACTGTGCTTAACGCAGAGGGTGTGTACTGCTCTCAAAAACAAGAAAAATAAAAAACTAACTCAATTCTAAGCTAATCCACCCAAATTCACAGTCAATCAGTCAAAAACTAGAAAGAAATCAACTTTTCTCAAATCAAAGTATCAATCAAATCCATGGATTCCCCAGTATGGTCGCTATTTTGTCATGCAGAAAGAGTCAATTTTGCGGACAAAACCGACCTCCCTAGAAAACAAGGCTTTTCTAGTGACAAACAAAACAATCAAGCACTATCTTTCCCTAAATATGCATTAAAATAAAAGCAACCAGGTGTTTAAGGCTTACCTTTAGTCCAACACTTGTTTGTAGCAGCCAAGCCTCTTCGATCCAGATGAGCTCCTTCTCCTTGAAGCCTGCATTCACTAACAAGCAAACGATTACATAGCACCTGAATAACTCATATAATAAAACATATTCATCATAAAGACCAAGGAGTTTATGAAACAAATTATATATAACAACTTGTTGAGAAAAATGAACTTAATTGTATTAATTGGAAACAAAAGAAACCATTACAACCAGTGCCTTGGTGTTGTGCAGGTCCCTCCCAGGGTCCAGCAAGAGTTCTCCTCTACTTTGATCAGCTCACCCACTTCCAAATGAAGCTAATAAAGGATTGGAATCTCTCCTCTCAAGCTCTATAAGGGAGTCCTAATTTCAGCAGCATCTACCCTTAGGAATGTTCAGCTTTCAACCTCTCCTCCCTCTGGCCCAATGCCTGTATTTATAATGCTTTGGAGGAAGTTAAACAGGTCCACCATCAATGGGATAAGTCCCTCTTTCAAAGGGATAGCTCCCCTCTTCATGGGATAAGTTCCTCTTTCATTGGGATGCATGAACCATTTGGAGGCGCTCAATCCACGTCAAACCATCTTCTAGAATGCTATAGAATCGACCACAAGTAAGTTTTTTGAAGTAAAACTTGCGCCTTTTGACCTTTACAGGAGTAGCACCCACCCCTTTACAGACAGAGCATACAAGTACGCAGGTATTATGTACTTGAGGTGCGTACACGCAGGTAAGAGTAAGAAAAAGTGTGGAACCAGAGTTATATTGATTTTTAAAGGCTTTCTCTCTTTTTTGGAGTTTGACATGAGGAGCAGAGGTATAAGACTTGCCAAGGAGGACAGTATGGTTATTGATGGAGCCATACTGACTGCAAATAGTCCTGGTGACAAATTTTAGTGTAACAAAGGGGCATCCATTTTAATTTCCAAGGATAGTGGGACCTTTTGTTGTTAATAACAAGCAAGCTATAGGAGAAGTGCAAAAAGCTCTTGAAGATATGAATTTGCAGTTGGGTGAGAAATGGGCATATTACCCTCACCATATCATTTCAAACAGGAGAGTGGAAAATTATTATGCTCCATATGTACATGAACCTCGACCATATGTCAAGAAGATAGCAAATGGAGGACACACCAGTTTATCGAGAGGGGTGGAGATTGAAAAGTGAGAAGATTTTAAAGAGAGGCAGTGAAGATGTCATCGATTTGGAGGAGGAAATAGACAAAAGTACTAAAAGAGTCAAACTATTTGAGGGGGGAAGTTCATCATCTGCATCAGGTTTTCAATTATAGTTAGGAGAAGTTATTTGTACACCATCTTCTCTTATTCCAGACGAGACTGGCAAGAGCTCTGTTTCAATGATTAAACAGTTGTATTCTCAAATTGAATAAAAGAATAGGAAGGTTAAAGAAAGCATGGAGTCCCAATTGGAGGCTCAGTTTATCTCAGATTATTAAACTAGACTGCTTTCTGCTATGGATTTGGAAAGAAATCAGCTCAAACTAGCTTTATCTCAGCCCCCTGCTTTAACGATATCTTCTTCATCAGGTTTCAAGACTGTCGACTTAAAAGTAGATGCTAGAGAGATCCCATTGACTGATAAAATCAAATTACATAGGAAAACTAGTGAACTGATTCATAGTGATTTGAAAAAGACTTCCTTGGTTGCTAGTAGCGCTAAAACTTTATTAGAGAAAGTGGTTAATAAATTGAAATTGGAAAAAGAAAATTCTAGAGCTTTAACTACTCAAAATGAAGAGTTAAAGAAATCGATTGTTAAAATTGGGGTCAATCCAAAGGATAGAAGTGTTGTTCAAAAGTTGTTACAGGGAGCTGAATATAAATCCAGGTGTTGAGGAAGAAATTGAGGATGCCCTCTATAGAACATCCAATGGCTTCAGAAATAGCACAGGTGGAAAAAAAAAAAAAAAAAGCATTGATTCATGAACTTATACAGAGGAATGATGAAATCACCAAGCTGAAGGAAATGAATTATGTTTTGAAACAAAAAATTGATTCTCATGTTTGTACTATTGTAGTACAAGAAAATTTTGAAGACCCAGTTGATAAATTAACTAGAGTCATGACTGAGTTGCAAATTTTTGAGAATGAGATGAAGAAAATTCAAAGGGATTATGAGAGTGCCTTGAAGATTATAAAAGTCATTAAAAGAGACTTGGCAATGTCCAAGGAGAATGTTGAAAAGTATAAAAATGATTTTCAAGTTGCTTCTCAAGAAATTAAAGAGCTAAAGGAGAAGGTGAAGGGAAATATGTCCCTTATTTAAGCCAGAGAAATTTTATGGAATGATATCATCCATACTTTGAGGAACATCTGGGAGTCATTATCTATAGTAGAAGAGGAGAATATCATTATCAAGGACCTGGAAAAATTCATCACTGCTAATAAGCAAAAGTGACAGCAACAAGCTCAGTTTAAAAAAATGATTGATTTCCTTAACTCAAGATCTTCACAACAGTTAAGGGAATTAGCAGTTGAACACAGAACCGAGTATGTTTTAGAGATTAATAAAATTATTGTGAATAAATTGTACAGGAAGACAACAAAGGAAAAATTAACAGAGGTAAAACAAGCTATAATGAAATTCAATATTGATTTTGATAAAAGAACAAGAGCAGGTTTGCCTTCATGTTGGGACTAGCAGGGAAATCTATTACCCTGGGAGACTTATGAAACTTTGTTGGTGGAGGCTAAGAGAAAAATCGGTTCAACTCATGAAAGAACAACAATGCTAAAGGGAGCAACAATTGTGAATTATTTGCACAGAGATTTCCAGTTTTTATGGTTAATGAGAACTCTTTTTGTTGACAACCCAACATATAGCAGAATTACCAACTTCAGAATGGAACACACTAGGTTTGTCAAGAGTCCCAATTCATATATAGCCATCTAGAAAAAATGTAGAGAATGGATGTCACCGAAAGGAGAAAGTGCAGAAAATGGACCTTCATCTGCACCAGAGTCTCAGATTACTAAATGAAGCACTTTCTTTTTGGATATTTTTGAAATGATGTATTTATGTTTTCTCTTTTAAAAAATGTAATGTTCGAAAGAACTGTTAATTCAAAATGAGTTTAAAAAGTTAGCAGTTTTGGCAGTTGACAGCTTCTTAACTATCCTTTTGAAATTTTGTATAAAATCAATTCAGAAAGAGAAGTGGGGGTTCTGAGTTTTGGACCTCAGAAATTTTTTTTCTTGTATTCTCAATCTTCATGTGGATTTGAATAAAGAGTTTGAAGTGATTCTAGATAGCTATTGAGTACAAAATGTGTTTCCTGCTATTTTCATTTTATGTTTTTCTTCATAGAAGAGAGTAATGAAGTTGCTAGCCTTTACTTTTACAGTTTTGCAAAATCATATTCCTATGAGTTAAAGTTAAAAGCACCTTAATATGAACTCCTCTTTTCTATATGTCATTATATGATAATTACATATTTCCTCTAAAGTTGAAGACAAAGATTCAGCATTAAGCAGCCTATTGTTGAAGACTTTCCACTATCCTTTCTCATTACGCTTTCGTTTAAATTGTATTCATCATGAGAAGGCCATTTTGGATGATTGTTTTTCACATTGAAGGTTAAGAGGCATTTTCTTTATAATTATAATTTCTGGGGTTTTAAAATGATGGGACAACAAACTTATTTCACCATAGTTTTAAACTAATGTCTTGGGCACTGACCTCTCCTTAGCCAAACGTTGTCTTCCAAGGTACAACAGGTGGAAAGGCATATACCTAGATGAGCTTTCTCTTGAATTCTTATTTAGGTCAATTACTTCATTAGAGAGCTCCTTAACATTTTTTAGCACACTCTCTAGGCTAGTAGGTTCCTTCTTGATAATCTTATTAAGGGTTATACATTTATTTTCATTTGTCTTAGTTTCTTCTTTATGGTTTATGCCAGCCAAGGAAAGAATCTCATTTTCATATTTAATAGCTTCTTCAAATTTCAAGGCTAGGGTATTCCTCTTAAACCTCTTAACGAACATGGATATGAAGAGATGTAGGGATAAAGTATAAAAATCAATGGTCATAGGATATGTAGGATGAGAATCAATGGGGATTTTATTCAACAAAGTGGTGAAGTGCTCACTGAAATCATTAAATTTATATGTTTTTTCCATTTTGATGGAAATCAACTCCTTCAAAAGGGAAGCAAGTGTTTTCTCTTCACCAAATTTTCTAAGAAAATTTCTTTCAAAGGCATCTCTTTGCCACATCTTCATGCTCTACATTCATTATCCATAAGACCAAATAAAAGTTTCTCATGTGATCTTTAGGAGAAATAACATTGTTAAGATTTAATTTAGGAAGAAACCTTTCTAGTCACCTAAGAAGATCATGCATGATGCTTGCAAGGTCTAAGGCTCCCTATGACATCCACCAAAGTTAAGGTTGGTAGGCAATTAAGAATGGCGTACCTTCCTAGTAAAATTATTTAGAATTTGAGGTGGAATCAAGATTATGAACACAACAAGTTTAAACCTTAGTATCATAGGGTGCATGAGTGGGTGGGGAAGAGATGGAATGGGTTCGACCAAAAAACTAGAAATAACTTCAAGGGCATGCTCAACCAAATCCTTAATGGAATGAACCAGGACTCTGAACTTAGTAACTAGTATTTTCACTTATTTCTTTCCAGGGAGAAGAGGAGCTACAACAAATCTATTGAGTTTTTAAGGATAAAAATGGTTGATGCACCTAAGAGAATTCATTTTAACAAGAGGAACAGAGTATAAATCTCTTTGGTAAGATTCGGTTTTTAGGATTGGAGATTACATCTTTGTAGCTTGTCCCTCTCCCAGTTTACTCAACATGAGTAGATGAAATGTGGGGTGTTGGGTGTTTGGGTGGGATTATGTTTGCCATTAGTGTGTGCTTCGTGGGAAATGGGATTTCTACTAGCCATGTACCTCTTTCTAGTGCTAAATCTATTGATAAGGTGAAATGTCGCAACAATAGTCAAGGGTTCTCTCCAATATGATGTCCCAATTAGATCTCACACCATTTGGGATGAGAGACCCATCTAAATTTTTGCCTAGTAACCATTTTTGTTTTTAGAATGTTACAGGATTTCAATGATCATGATATCAAGGGTATGTATATTCTAACATAAAACTATCTCATGCACTAAGATAAGAAAGGGGTAATCTAGCTAGCAGTGAAATATAGAAGAGAATTAGGAAACAAATGAGCTAGTAAACACATAGTTGCATAGGCAATTAAATAGTTAGCTATAATATAAGACAATGATAGGTGCTTAACTTGTTAAAGCACATCAGGAATAGTCAACATTTAGATATAACACGTTGTCATAAATGAAAGTGAGAAAAATAAAACAGTAAGCATATGAGAGAAACAATCTAATTTACAGAATAGTACATAACCTAGCATTTTGCATCCCACAAGGAACACATATACATGAAATATTCAAGGGTAGTAAAAAATAAGAACAAGATGTATGTGATTATACAATTCTAGAAATGGCCTTCTAGGATTTGAATCTTACATCAATAAGTACAAAAATACCAACCTCCTAGTTCTAGTATGCAATGAAATCAATAAATGATCAAAAGTTCTTTCATAC
This sequence comes from Pinus tabuliformis, assembly GCA_031772625.1. NCBI lineage: Eukaryota > Viridiplantae > Streptophyta > Pinopsida > Pinales > Pinaceae > Pinus > Pinus tabuliformis. The sequence goes on along the minus strand of CM062818.1, from coordinate 1,270,797,374 downwards.
TGAGAGTTACACAAATTTATAGGAAGATTTTAGTAATTTCCATATGTTACTATTCAGTTTTTGATTAAGTTAGTTACAACTCTTCAATTTCTCATAATTTAAAATTAAATAAAGGAAAATAGTTTTCAAATTCTCATAAATAAATGGATAGTTGTAATGATCTAAGTGGATCTTTGGTTGAGAACCTCATGATGTTTTTAATACATACCAAAAATACTCATAGGATGATGTAATCACTTGACCCTTCTTGGTGGAAAGCTCTTGCTGCTACCATGATCTTAAGTTGTGTCCTAGGAAAGCATTGATCTCTCCTTCTCCAATGAAAACAGTAATTTGTTCATGGTAATGTGCAGTTGACAGTAATGGATGCATAGGTTTGTTACTATGTTGATTTTGATGTTTTTATTACTATTAATATACAACATGTAATACTCCTTATATATGGTTGTATACTTCCTATTTTCCTTCCCAATATAGAGGTTGCTCCTAAAAAATACACCATTTAAGACTTTGATGGACCAATCCCTTGCACTCAGCAACTCTTCAAAGTATATGCTCTTTTTTTGTTGGGCCTAACTCATTGTACTGATGTGTGCCACTATTTTAGTTGATTTTCATTTTGGAAAGTTGGTGCTCTAGTACTACTTGTTGGAAGTGTGAACAATACTGAGAGGGGGGTGAATCAGTATTATGTTTTATGTTAATTTTATACCATTTTTTCCTTTTATTTATAGAATTACTAAATCATTCATTAATCAACCAACAACATATATAAATAGCATATGCATAACCATGAACATAAGTAGTGATCATCATAAGCATAAGTAACCATGAGTAGCAACACAAAAAACACATCATCACACATAGAGACACATGATATAAGGTGGAAACCCAAAGGGTAAAAACCATTGTTAGCCGATGGTATTCATCTTCATCTTCTTATTAATATTCAATAATTTTCTTTACATATGAATCATTGACCACCTCCACTGTGCAAGCCATAACTTGCCAATCATGTAAGCCACTACTTTCTCCATGCCACTACCTGTATGAACTTTGTAGGGCACCACCTGTTGGAGGTCACCACTCCCTCAATTTTGCAAGCCACCACCTGCTAGAAGCCACCACTCCCCATAAGTATTTTCGAGCCACCATTGGAATATCCAGCCACCACAGGACGGAATCCACCACTCCCAAGTTCTCAGCCCTCTACCTGAAGGATGTTGCTAAACCCTAATACACAAGCCACAACTTTCCTCACGTAAGGCCCCAACCTTCAAGCACATCTCATGGACCTAATTTCATGTATTTTCAAATTATGGAACACACATACAATAATCTCATCAACAACTGAATCAAACACCTTCACATGTCATCTCTTCCCCTCAAAATAATATGTCAACTCACACAATAAAATTTTCTCACACAAACTCTCTCATCCAACATACTCATCAATCCTCACTCACCATATAATATGTAACAACAGCAATAAAATCCACAACTTATATTGCAATGCAATAAAAAATATATATGTAACATATGATTGCTACAACAATACATGACATGCACAACTAATCATTCCTGCAACACACTATTAGTAATATGATCTTTGATCCAAAGTCTCTACAACAACATCTACAACAATACTCTTATCTCCATATCAACACTAACTACCAACAATGTCATATGCAACACAATCATGTTAGACATATCTATAGCTAGCTCCATCCTACCGTCTAACATTTTTTGTTTCACACTCCGACATTTTATCAATGAAGAAATATGCAATCAATACAAAGCACTAATCATCATAATCTTTGACTTGATTATCTTCTAGAATGTGGAGTGACCTTTCTCAAACTATTGAACCAAATACCATGTGCAACAGGGAAAATTTTAAGAACCACCCTAAATTTATATGTATAATAAATGGGCGAATCCCCATGATACATAGGAAAAATGGGAGGCGATTTTATCACTAATATATATATATATATATATATTTTGGCGAATCTCTCACCAGATTATATTATCTTGTAAAGTCATGGTGAATCTTTCACTGAATTATAAAATCTTGTAAGATCTTGGAAAATCTTTCACTGAATAATAAAACATTGTGAAGTCTTGGCAAATGTTTTGTTAAAGTATGAAACCATATATGATAATAATAAAACATATTCATTAAACTGTAATATACTAACATACATGTTTGGAAAAAAGAAACATAATTTTCACTTCCTACAAACAATGTTGCAAGTTTTAGTGGCCATGTTTGTCATGGTAGGAGAGATTAATGTTTTCTCTACCACTTTTGTCAAGCTACCACTTTTTCCAAGCTATCAAATTTCTTTCTTATTCCATAGACTCCAACTGCGAGATTAAAAAAAAAAAAACACATCAAGTTTGGTTAGTACCCCAACACGCCAACAAGTAGCAAGCCCCAACTATATAATATAATGAAGTAGTAGGTATCCCAAAGGCCTAAAGGGATCTAATGGAAAGTAGTGACCATTGTCAGAAGCCTTCCAATCAATATATAAATATATAAATGTAGATTTATTATTATTTTGATTGGAAATTTTCAATTAAATAATAAAATTTAATTATGTCTCTCCCAGTCTAAATTGCTTACTAGCATAATTCACTACCTTCATACCATTTTTACCAGCATTGTAACATGTGGATTAATTTCCTTTTTGGTGCACAATCTTCGCCTTTTAGGACAATATGGTGCAGTAACCCAACCCCTACAGATCATTACGACAAACTAAGAATAACAGAGAAGATGAAAGGTTGTGCAAACCAGCATATTTTTCAAACAACTAATCGTGACCCAACCCCTACAGATCATTACGCCAAACTAAGAATAGCAAAGAAGATGAAAGGTTGTACAAAGTAGCATATTTTTCAAACAACTAATCGAAGATCAGTACCTTAACTTTTTCATGAAGATATCATATTGAGAATGTCTGAAAAATGGTGGGAAATGCAACCACTATCTATCTTCTGCGAGGGTGATGTGGAAAGAGTTAAGATTTCATTGTTTTGAATTTTTTTTTTGTTAAATGAGAAAAACCAATATTAATGGAGATATCAGTATTTTTTACTAAATTTTGTGAAGTGACTAAATGTAGCTTTAACCATTCACCTTAATATTTTTTTTTACAATATAATTTCCTAAGTCTATTTAATATCTTCATTATCATAAAACCAACCTATATCCATCTTAACTCCACATCTACCATTCTTAGAGGGATGAAATCTATTTATCCCTCCCAGCACTTGGTAGACGCAGAATTAAGATGGATCTAAGCTGATAGAATTTCCTCTTTAAATAGTCTATGCTCACATAAATACCATGGTATTACCATGGGTCAATACCATGGGTTATCATAAAACTGGAACTTAAAAACTATTTTTTTTAATTTATAAAAATTAATAAAATTAATAATTGATTTTTTTTTTTTTAACCAAGTTAAAATGTTTAAATGACATTAAATTAGAAGATCCATTTTTACTCTTGATCTACAAGCCCCGAGAGGGATCAAATATTTTTTGACTCTATGTTAGTTTGCATATCATGATATTTGATCCAGAGTAAAGATGGATCTATGCTAGTTTAATTCCCCCCTTTAAATAGGTTGCATTCCATATGAATACCATGGGTCAATACCATGTGCCATCTTTATTTTTATTAATACTAATATTAGGGTTAATAATGTTTTTTTGCATGGTATTAATAATAATTTGGCCCATGGTATTTGGCCGATAGGCTTCACCTAAATATAACACATTTTTTTAGTATTCGTAAATATAAGGTGGCTTATGGAGTAAATATAAAAAATGTTTTATTTGTTTATATTTTTATTAAGTTACCATACTTTTTTTATAAATATGGTATTTGGCCCATAGGATTCAATTAAATAAAACCTCTTTTTTGAGCCTTCTTAAATAGGGGTTATGGATTAAATACAGTGGCTTATGGAGTAAATATAAAAAATGTTTTATTTGTTTATATTTTTATTAAGTTACCATACTTTTTTTATAAATATGGTATTTGGCCCATAGGATTCAATTAAATAAAACCTCTTTTTTGAGCCTTCTTAAATAGGGGTTATGGATTAAATACAGAAAGAGGTTCTATTTATTTACCATACCTATAGTTTATTTATATTTTTATTTATTTACCATACCTTTGAAGTATAAAAAGAGGTTTTATTTATTTACCATACCTTTGAAGTATAAAAAGAGGTTCTATTTATTTACCATACCTCCACTTTATTTGTATTTTTATTTATTTACACACTTGTCTGTTCTTTATTTATTTACCATACCTCTTGTTTATTTATATTTTTATTAATTTACCATACCTCTTTTATAAATATGGTATTTGGCCCATAGGATTCACTTAAATGAAACCTCGTTTTTGAGCCTTCTTAAATAGAAAGAGAGTTATGGAATAAATATAAAAAGAGGTTTTATTTATTTACCATACCTCTAGTTTATTTGTATTTTTATTTATTTACCATACCTTTGGAGTAAGTATAAAAAGAGCTTTTATTTAGTTACCATACCTCCATTGTATTTATATTTTTATTTATAACTATCATAAATACATTTTCTTGAAAATGAGGGTGAATGGAACATTGCAACTCCTAATTTTAAGGGCTAAATTTACTTTTTTTACCCTCTCCCTTAAAATAAGGTGGGCTAACCTCCATACCTAACTATTTTATAAAATAAATTTGTGTCGATTTATAACAATGTACTATGATACAAAATATTCGCCCAATAAAAATATAAAACCCCTTAATTTCGCCCAAGGGCGAAAATTTGCCCCTGAAATTTTCCATGATGTAGAAAAACCATAGTTAATGCCCCTAGAATTCACTAGAGTGTGCACAAAATTTGGGAAGTCCACTCTAAAGGTATTAATGCACATTCTCCATTTGAGAATTGTGTTATAGCATAGGTAACTAGTCTCCTAGGGTGTTTTATAACATAGTTTTTCCTCTTATCAACTACGTTACTCTTTTTCTCATCTCAAACTTCAATCAAACTACTCCATCTCTTCCAAAACTCGTCCATATTCCTCTTCAATCTTCTCCAAAACCTATATATCCTATGCAACCATAAAAAACACCTCAATAATATTTCATCAAACCTTTGATCATCATGAAAACTCCTCCAAGTTTGTGGACATCAATGCCAACACAAATGACTCCATAGTTGACTCCTTAGACAAACATCCTAGGTTGACATCAATGCCAACATCATGAGGCCAACATGCCCAACATGCTACCCCTCCGGTGTTGATGTCAACCTACAACCACAAGACCAAGCTTATCTCCATACCTCTCTAATTGATTCGTCTCAATGTCACTCATGTGGTTATGTCACTCTCCCCCTTTGACATTGAGGGAAGAGGGAAAACAAGTATGGTTGAACCATATGTTGAATATTGCTAATATCAATTGATATGAGGATGAAAATTGATTAGATCCTCATGCCAATAAGAAAACACCATGCCTCTATCCAAACACCATGTGCTTCCTTCTGCTGCTAGGTTGAACATGATACCCCTGAACATGTTATGGGGATGCAAACATATCTCCATGCTATTGTCTTAACTCTTTTGTTTTGTTGTAATAAGCCTCCTTTCCACATGCAAGAGACTACTCCTCATGGATCACTACTTTAACCAGACCCAACAATATACAATGAAAGTATAAGGATTTATAAGCATATTATATGGAAAGATGAATGATATATCATGGTTGTAAAATTCCTCCAAACAAATAATATATGGTTGAAACATGACTCCTCTCTCATACATGAACATCACTCACATGACTCAACCAATGACCCATAAGAAAAACATGATAGTACATGGCTACAAAAATGACTCCAAGCTCACACATGGTTGAAACACATGACATCTACCAGCCCAAACATTGTTGTAACAACTCTCACCACTCAACATGATTCACTTCAACACATGCTGGATGTTACCCATGACTCTCTATAATGCACCAATAATGAAAAAAACATGTTACAAGGCTTCATATTAAGAGTAAGTGGCTGAAGATGATGCATGCCAAGACTCATGACTCTCTTCTCCCTATGCATAGTTGAAAATGAGAACATTAAATGTGTTGAACTAATGGACCAACTAAAATGCATGTAAATAGGCCATTCCAGCCATAATATCAAAGAGAACATGTAAAAACATATGGATGAAAGTATCTCCTTCCTCTACACATGGTTGAATCAATGATATTCTTCTATGCATGGCTGGTACATATGCTTTTCAACAAAATTGTCAAAGTAAGAAAATACATATGTATGGCTGAAAAAGTACCCTTTCACTCATGGAAACATATATAAATCTGTTGTAAGTCAATGAGCGAAATCAATAGGAAAATGACAAGTAATCCATGCAAACCTTGTACCATGCATAGCTCCCCCTGAGCTCATTATACCTCCAATGGGAAGGTTGATCATGTAGACCTAAATATGCATGAGGCTGATGAAAATACCATGATACTACTACTTATCTCCATCAACTCATCAAGATGTCATGCAATCCCCCTGAGGCTATGCACCTCTCACATACTTCTACAGTCTTTCAAGAATATGCATATGGTAATCATGGACTACATAGGGGGATGATATTTCTACTTCATAGGTTGCTACTCCTTCATCTTCCACATAGTCCTAGGCTAATTATTTTCATTCTTATCTAGTTTTTTTGGGTCTTCTTTGGATCTGTTGTTGCTTTTTCCAAATCTACCTTGAAGAGCTAAACATCATACAATCTCTAGCCATGTGACCATAATTGTCACAAGTATATCACCTCACATGAGAAGGATATGATGCAAGAGAATCAAATATTCTTTTAAATGTGTTATATCTTTGCCTTGCATAAAACATGTCTCTCCTCCATGGGCTAGATCTGCAATCAATTTCCTTGTGGCCAAACAAGTTACAAGAAAAACAATGACCATAAATTGAACGAGTATATATAACTAATGGTTGATCTCCTAGGCTGCCCATATTATTGATTAGTTCTTAAAGGTGTGCATCTGTGGTTGGCTACAATATGTCCAAAATTGTGGTAGATGTAACACTCTACATCATCCATCAAAGGAATAAAGAGGCTTTGATGCCTTTGAAATTTGATAGATTTTCCATAATCCTCTTTTGGAGTGAATGATCTTCTAACTGTAGGTTCTCCTTGAGGTCTTCTTCTCTATTATTGTTGGATCTATTGTTTCTTTTCTTGGTTATTACTCTTATTGTTTATTGTTTGCTATATGCCTTTTTGGTTATGTGTTGTTGTTCTTGCTTACATACAAGTTGGACTCTCCCTTTTGAAAACTAAGACCAGATCTATTCATTGGAGATATTTAGTTCTCAAGAAAATTTCCAATGCCTTCATACTCTTTTCTTGCTCGAGTTGATTGTCCTTTTCTTCCAACTCCTTTCTCAATGTGACAACTTTAGCCTCAACCCTTTCAACTTGGCCTTTCTTCTCTTTTTGTTGGCTTCTTATAACATATTCAACTCTTTTTGATTCTATCAACTAGGTCCTCAAACTAATAATCTTCTCCTTGACCTCCTTCTCTTTTTCATCATAAATTTGCAAAATATTCTTTTGATATTTGCATGCACCCATTAGTTTTTTAACTTTAGCAGATAATTTTTTGATAACGACCATGACAGACTCATACCCAACTCTAAGAAGCTTAACATTATCTTCATCTTCACTAGGAAACTCAACATGACTAGAATCAAAACCATCCAAAGTATAACTGAAAAGAAACCCATTAGTATTTATACCTTTAGATCCATTGCATTGGAGCATACTTAGTTATGCCGAAGCTTCACTTTTTTATTTGTCATCTTCATAATTCGTACTAGGGGGACTGATCTTCTTGTCCTGAAGTTCTTGCTTTTGAGAAGTCTTCTTCCTTTTCTTTCTTACTTTTCTTCTCTAACTATCCATTGTTGTTTCTATCACCTCCAAAACAACTTTCAATTTGTCCCAAATCTCCTTGGTAGATTTGAGATCTCCTATTTTCTCCAAGTCTGCATTATGGAGATTCTCATAAATGATGCATTTCCCTTGGCCATTTTGTTGCATTATGTTAGGTGAAAGTGGATCTTCACCACATCCTTCACATACCAAACTACAAATGTTAGATTCGCAAGGAAACAATTAAGATTCAACATTTTCATGCCATACCTTGAAATTTGCAGTAGTGAGGACATATACTCCTAGAGGATTCATTCCTCGAAAAAAAAATTCAAAATTTTGCCAACACTTCCTGGATCTACTCACTAGCAATTAAGTTGTAACCAAGAACCCCACACTAATACCATTTGTTGGATATTTTATGATCTGATACTACTTGTTGGATGTGTGAGTAATACGGGGGGGGTGGGGGTGAATCAGAATTTTGCCCTATGTTCAACTTATACCAATTTTTTTCCTTTTCTTTAGAAAAATACTAAATCATGCATTAGTAAACTAGTAGCATATATAAAAAAACACATGCATAATCATAAACATAAGTAGTGATCATCATAGGCACAAGTAAACACGAGAAAAAAGACAACAAAGCACATCATCACACATAGAGACAAATGATATAAGGTGGAAACCCAAAGGGTAGAAACCATTGTCAGTTGATAGTCTTTGTCTTTGTCTTCTTATTATTATTCAGTAATATTATTTACATCTGAATCACTGGCCACCACTAATGTGCAAGCCACAACTGTCCAACCATGTGAGCCACTACTCAGTCTAAGCCACTACCTGTATGAACTTTGCAAGCCACCACCTGCTAGAAGACACCACTCCCTCGACTATGCATACCACCACATATTAGAAGCCACTACTCCCAACAAGTCTTTCCCAACCACCACTTGACTATATAGATACCACTGGATGGAAGCCACCACTCCCAATTTCTCAAGCCTCTACCTGAAGGATGTCGCTACAACCTGAATATGTAAGTCAATATTTTCCTTATTGAAGGCCCCAACCTTCAAGCACATATCATGGACCTAATTTCATCTATTTTCAAGCTATGGCCCATACATACAATAAGTTCACCAACAACTAAATCAAACACCTACACATGCCATATTTGCACCTAAAAATAATACATCAGCTCAGATAATAAAATTTTCTCACGCAAACTCTCTCAGCCAACATGCTCATCAATCCTCACTCACCATACAATATGCAAAAATAACAATAAAATTCACAAATTATATGACAATGCAACGACAAAAATATATGTAGCATATTATTGCTACAACAATACATGACACGCATAGCTAATCATTCCTACAACATTTTTTTAGCAATCTAATCTTTGATCCAAAGTCTCTACAGTAGCAGCTACAACAATACTCTAATCTCCATATTAGCACCGACTGGAAAAAATATCATCTGCAACATAAGAATGTTAAACATATATGTGCACTACAACTCCATCCTCTAACATATGCTCCAAATATTGTCTATGATCCTCACTCTATCTCTGCATATCTATAGCTAACTCTCTCATACTATCTAACCCATTTTGCTTCACACCTCAACATTTTATCAAAGAAGAAAGATGAAATCAATAAAAATAACTAATATTCATTATCTTTGACTTTGTCATCTTCTAGAATGTGAAGTAAAATTTATTAAATTATTGAATCAAATACCATGTGCAAAAACCATAGTAAACACCCCCAAAATTCATTAAAGTGTGCACATAATTTGGGATATGGGATATCCACTCTAGAGGTAGTAACATGCCTTCTCCATTTAGGAACTAGATTATAACACAAATAATTGGTCTTCTAGGGTGTGTTATAACGTAGTTTTTCCTGTTATCAACTTTGTTACTCTATTTTTTAGCCCAAACCTCAATTAGACTACTCCATCTCTTCCAAAACTTGTCCATCTTCCTCTGAAAGCTTTTCCAGAACTTGCAGATCCTCTGCAGCCATTAGAAACACCTCAGTAAGATGTCATCAAGCCTTTTATCATCATGACAACTCCTCCAAGCTTGTTGACATCAATGCTAACACAAATTAATCCATAGTTGAATACTTAGGCAGACATCATAGGCTGACATCAATGCCAAAACCATGAGTCCAACATGCCCAACATTTCAATGTACAATATTTCTTATAGCGGAGAGGTTCCTCTTTTTTTAGTCTTCCAAATTGATAGTCCCTGGATTATAATTCCCTACATAGTAATTGAAAACAACATATACCCATTACATATATGACCTAACATGCAAGCTCCAAAGGATTATGGAATTGTCTTCAAGGTTTGGCTATGCTTGTGCACAAGTATTAAGTTCAATGGTAAGGAGAAGAAAAAAATGACCAATTTAACCTAGGAAACCTCCTTAACTTATCACAAATGTATATTCATAATTCTGACCTAGATGACCATGCATTTTCCTATGAAGGACCCCTTGTGTGCTTATGGGAAGAAAATTAGGGCTTTTATGAAGGAACACACTTGTTTAGATTCATAATCTTGAAGGAAAATGAGTGGTCAATTCAATCTCAAAAGACAAAGAAATGGTGTTGAGGTGTTTCCAAAAGATGAAACCTTAGGGTTCTAGTGAGGGAAACCCTAGGTAGACAAGGGAGTATAAAATACTCAAACTTTCAGGGCCATGATAGAAGGGTTTTTGTGAATATTAAGAGACTTGAGCTTAAAAGTTGAACTTTCATTAGAGAAATTTTGAGGTCTAAAATGGGCCTCCTAAGGAAATTATAAAATAAAAGTGGAAATAATAAAATAAGATTAGATTAGATCATTAAACTTTAGAGGGAAAAAAGAAAAAACTACTTGTTCAACTTGTATTTTCAACTTATCTCCCTATGGGTTTACTCAAATTTCGAGCGAGAACACTCGTTGGATGCAAAATTTGATTCATCATCCAAGGAGTAACCATGTTGCATACTTTGCATGGACCTTGCTACAAAAAAAATGAGAAATACATGAAAAACGTGATTACAATCACGTTTTTTCATGTATTTCTCGTTTTTCGTGTAGCATGGTTCATCGAAAATATGCTACACTCTTTGCATTAGGAATTAAGTTTTGCATCCAATGAGTGCTCCCACTTGAAATTTGAGTAAAACGTTAAGGAGATAAGTTGAAAATATGAGTTGAAAAAGTGGTTTTATTATTTTATTATATTTTAATATTTTTACTTTTTTACTCCCTCGTGAATCATCCCCCATGGTTGAAATCATCACCTTGAATCCTATTGGTTTTTATAAAGTTTATTTTGGTTGTACATTTTTCCTAGGAGGCCCATTTTAGACCTCAAAATTCCTCTAATGTGTGTTATGGAATATGAAACCCTAGGGGATACAATGAGGGAAAAACGTGGGAAAATATCCCAAAGGGAAAGGTACCTTGGGATATTGAATGCATAATAAGATATTTTTAATAATATTTATATCACTTAAATAGTCATCACTTTTCCTTGAAATTCACCTCCAATTGAGGTCATTTTTCCACCAAGAAACACTGGGAAAAGACCTCATAATTGAGGAAAAACTCTAGGAAAATAACAAACAATTAGTATGGAATAGTAAGGATGTAATGTAGCACTATATTAATGGTTATATTGCACTATATTTCTGTATTAATGACTAAAATTTCACTACAGTGGCTTGGGAGGCCCAAAAACTTAAAAAAAACCCCAAATTTTGACCTTGTAACTTAATGAAGAAGGAAAATAAAGTCTTGTAGCATTACATTGATGATCAAGGGTGTAGTATGGAAAATAATAAAGGATTAATGGAGTGCTATGTCACTATACTAATTACTATTTATGTGTTATAGTGACTTGGGAGGTCAAAAATTGAGATTAAAAGTTGAATGTTAACCCCTAGAACATGAAACCCTAAGGGTTTTGCTAAGGGGAAAACCTAGAAAATTCAAGCAGAAATATATTAAATATATTAGGGAAATAATAATGGATTTTTTAGTATTCTTAAATTACTTGATCATTCATACCTTTTACCTTGAAATTTAGCTCCAAATTAGGTCATTTTTACACCAACACTAACTGGGAAAAGTCATCATAACTTACGAAAAATTCGGGAAACTCATATTAATTAATATTTAAAGAATAATATACTTTTTTAGTTATGTAATTATTCCTATTTCAATGATATAGCACTATATTAATGGTTAGTGTTGTGCTACAGTGAAGGAGGAGGCTAGAAAATTGAGTTTTTGAGTGAATTTTAATCTTGTAACTCTTTGAAGAAGGTTTAAATAGCCCTATAGAATTGTGTATATGATAAAGGAGAGATATTGAAAATAATATGGATAAATTGGGTTCTATATTGAAGGAATAATGGATAGTGATGCACTATAGAGGCTCAAAGAGACAAAATTTGAGGAAAAAACACTAAATGTTGGCAAAATATGACCTTGTAATGTTATCAAATTGGTGGAAAGCTCAAGGGGATATTGTATCACATAATTAATAATTATTTTTGTGTTATATATATATATATAACAATGATCATTTATGGGATACAGAGGCTCAAAGAGGCCAAAAGTCTAGGAAAAACACTAAATTTTGACTAAGTATGAACTGGGAAACTATGTAGTGTTGGGATAATGGGAAAGGGGGAATTATAGAGATCAAGAGAAGGTAAAGGAGACTATATACCACATCCTTTAGGCTCATTGTTGCGCTTTGTGTCTAAATATAGGGAAAACTTTGAGGAAAAGTGATAAAAAAGTGAAAAAATGATGTTTGCTTTGAGCCTGTAGCATTGCATTAATGATTAGTAGAGTCATATAACACTAGGAAAAGGCTTAGTTTTGTTCTATAAGAAGTCTAAATACTCAAAAAATTGCAATAGGTCTCAAGTGAATGCCTTCCCCAAGGACTACCTCAGTTAACTAGGAGGAGGAGGGTGTCTCTATGTTGATGCAATGTTAGATAAACCATAGTTAATTGCATAATTTTTCCTCCATTTTGTCAAGTTGTCATAGGGATTATCATCTCTCCAAACCATATGTATGGATTTGAGGGCTATAATTGTACTTAGTGGAAAGGTAGGGACCCTCAATTCTCCCCAAGCATAAACCATTAAGAGGAATTGAGGGGGGTTGTTGTCAGAGCCACAACACATCCCTATCCTTTTCCAAGTTTGGATTTGTAGCGAGTTCTTGTTGGAATAAAGTTATATCATGGAATAAATCCCCATACTCATGGAAACACTAACACTGATTTTATCATAGTCCAAAGCTTGCTTCCAAATCTCATCTTGGTAATATATAACAATAAAGGTTGGTAGGAGTTGAGATATATCCATATAAACACAGATCCAAGAATAGGATTTATAACAACTTCTCTAAGTAAGTTCAAAGAATTTGACAAATTAACCCAATGAATTTCTAATTCCTTCCAAGGTTTATTCTTCCCAAAATTATTTAGGAAGGGAGAACAACTAGATCCATATTGGTGCAACCCTGAATTATTCCTTATTACTATTGAATCTCTTTGTTCAGAAGTGGAGATAGAAATCCACAAAGTTAAAAAAATATGGGCCATTGTTGAATAATCGTGTTTGATATTCCATATTTGTGAAGATTATAGTGAAGAAACCTTTAGTTCCCAAATCCAAATCCAAATTTTCCCTTTGGGATTCCATTTATTTTGGATCCAAGTGATTAAGACTCCTTATGCGAGCCAAATCCAAGGAATCTTCCAATAAGTACATGAACCTACATATATTGGATGTAAGCACCAATCTGAATAGCCTTTACTTGAAATTTAGAATCTGTTAGGGTCCTATAGTTTATAGGATCTCAAGGTGATTGAGTATTTTATCTCAGAAATCTCATATTGTAAATAATAGTCAATCTGCAAATGATTTTGAAAAGAAAAATAGAATAAAAATGAAAAGATGGTATAAACAGAGAAAAAGGAAAACAAAAAACATTGAAAAAAGAATAAAAGATAGAACTCCATCAAAGAAAGAAAAAAGAAAAAAGAAAAAACTGAAAGTGATGCAAATTCAAATGCCACTACTAATATATAGTTTTCTTCCTGATTGATAAAGAAATGTTGTGTTATAGGAGAAATAAGCGATAGGATTTAAGTAGTTTTTGATTTTCCATAAAAAGGTAATTATGGGTTTGCTAGTCAAAATGCACCCCTTGAAAGAAAAATAAAAAATATTAGCTTAGAAGAATGATTAAAGGGTAGGCAAAAATAGTTTGGTTTTATGAATGTATTTATTTTCCCTTTATCCTAAGTTTCAAGGGCATTATAAAAGGCACATATGGACAAAACCTTTTTTGTCGCATATGGTTTAAAAGGGTCAAAATTAAAAGTGGTAGGATTCTCCACCTTTTTAGATCAACAACACTTAATTTTTTTCGTCCCCCCTCTCCATCTTAGGTTTACCGTTGGGGGGGCGGGGGGGTCTATAAAAGCAGTATTTCCCACTGGGCCCCATCACCATGTGGCCCCCTCTCTACATTTCGCACCCCCCAACCTATACCACTTACTGCTCCCTACCCCCTCCGAAAACCACTCCCCCCTCATCCCTTTACCATTGTCCCTACCCGACACCTCGGCCACTCCTATCCCGCCACGTCTCCTAGCTGTTGCCCAATTAATTCCCTTCCCAGAAAAATTACCATTAAACATTTAATATTTTCCCTTGCGGGTAACCATTTCAACTCAACAGCCCCACTCCAATCTTCTAACACAACTTGCCACTCCCTCCTTTAAAAAACCTAAACCGGTCTTCATTACACCTTTCACCTGCTTATCCTCTGCAATTCACAAGTTTTTCTACAAGCGACCAACTTCCAAAGATTTTATGAAGCAGATAAATTGTCAGTGTTCTTTTCCCCTCCCATGACAACTCACGACCGTCCATTTGTTTCCTAGTAAATATTTATTGCCAAATTCATATTTATCATTCACTGATCAACTATGCCTCCAAAGAAGAAAAACCAGGACGACCCTGTAAATCCATTAGTCCCTCCATCCATAGACTTAGACCATATTCCATTAGCTAATAGGGATTAAAAGATCATTGACACTCAATGTGACTGTGAATTGTTAGAACTTTATTGTTGGTTGGAGGATAAACATGTTGATAAAACAGATGAAATTGGACTCTAGGAGTCCAATCTTCCTCACTATATTTTCCCTTTGACCTTCCATGCCCCTGAATTCACCAGGAAATGCCAAGTTTGCTATGTTCCCAGCGAAAGAGCCATTATAACCCCATCTGGTGAAATCATTTTTTCAATCATGGCCCAATCTATAAACCAAATGATGCTAGCTCCCCCTGTGGAAAACAATGCACCATTTTCCTTAGAAGCCCTCACAGAACTCTATCAGAAGCTTGATTTTGCCAGAAGAGCCAAGATTTTTTATATCTTCTTATCAGAAAACACCCAATTTCCAAATAAAAATCCTCCATACCCTTCCACAATCTTCCCTGATCAAGCTAAACAGATCATAACCATAATTTCATACATTCTAGGTTATTATTCTGATCAATGTGTAGATGAACCCATTCTAGGCTTCCTTTCCATTTTTTTCCGCAAATAGAAAACCATCTATTTTGTTTAATTTCAATCAATTCCTGGATGATAACATCCATGAGAAGTTTCTTAATTTTCCAACAAAAGAAGTGTTTAAATACACTTCAATTTTTCTTTAAATGTTTCTGTATTATCAAGCATACAGGTTCAGCTTTGCCATGCACAAGCTAGATGAAGAGGGAAACCAACAGTTTGTAATATTTTGGACATCTTTAGTGATGAAAGAGCAGCAATAATTCTCCTATAAACAGTTCATTGAAGAGTTTGTTCACCCAGCTATGAGTATCCTAAGCAGCTCAGCAGAACCCAGAATCAGTGAAGACATCAAGAGGATTCTACATTTGACAGATCAGGCCAAGACTAGAGACTGGTATTTATACTAGAATTACACAGAAATTAGAGTTTATGGATGCGAGTTAGCACCATACAAGCTCCCAAAATACCTCCCCATGAGGATTTTTTCCCTTGAATATATCAGACAAATGCTAAATTCAAATGATATTCACTTTGTGGTGGCAAAGAAGAAGTCCCAATTTCGGATAAAGACATAGGTGGGCCCTTTCATATGAAACACCAAGTCAGCAGGAGAAGAGGCAGATAAAATCCTTAAGGAGATGAAATTCAGCCTGAGTTTCACATGGTCTTATGACCCTTTGGGTATCATTTCTAAGCTAAGAGTAGAAAACAAAACTACTCCATACATCCATACCCCAAGGCCTGAGATAGAGAAATATGTGAACCAGTCAGTATGGGTAGAGAATACATTACAGGAAGCTGAAGAGAAATTGGTTTCTACTTCAAATTTACAGACTCCCACTCCTCAAGAGAAAACAAGTAAAACACAGAGAGAGGAGGGATCATCATCAAAAACAGGCAATGAGGCCAAGGAGTTCAGAATTATTTACAAGAAAAGAACTAAGATGATTCCTAGGACAGATGCAGAAAAGGAGGCAGAAGATCAAGCTGCCATCATAATTGGAGAAACACCATCTACAAGCAACAAGTTTGTTACATCTCCTCTTGGACCTTCACTATCACAAGGTCAAAAATATACATAGCTAACTTCATAGAATATCCAAGGAGAAAAGGAAAAAAGTGTTTTTGATAGGTACCAGGAGATCAAACTTAAGAATGAAATTCTTAAGAACAACACCTACACTCAGTTTTGGAAGCAGACTTCTAGTTCACAGAGTAGACTATTGTCAGTTTTTGATACAGAACAAGGAAGGATGCAGATGGCCTTCCTTGAGGCCCAAATTCCACATCCTAAGACACCAGCAGATTACAAGAGCACAACGTTTGAATTCAACACCAAAGATATCCATCCCATTGATCAAATGGAGATGCATAAACAGACTGGTGAGATGATTTCATCTACCTTAACTAATATTGTTATGTCATTATCAAAGCTACAGGTTTCACATGCAAACATGCAATCCTAGTTAAAAATGGAGAATATATCTTCTTTGGAAAAGGACAATAGAATAAAAGATTTGGAATATTTGGTGGTCAAAATAGGATATGATTCTAAAGAGATAAATGTTGCAGAGGAGATCATCAAGAAGAAAAATATTGACATTGTAGCATTGAGAAAGCGGTTGAAACTGCCAACCACAGAAAATCCATTCACTAAAGATATTGAAGAAAATGAGACACAAAAGCGTGACATGATGAAGTTAATCATGGAGAAGAATGTTCAGATCATACAGATGGAGGTAGAAATGGAGAAAATGATCAAAGAGAAAGAACAGAGTCAAAGGATAGCCATAGTCCCCCTGGATGTTATACCCATCACAAAAATCCCAGTTACAGGAACTGCAATTGCAACAACCTCTTCAACTCAAGCTACAAGTATCAAGCAGGTGACAAAGACACTGGAAAATATTTCCATCCAATCAGAAGAAATTAATAAGTTGCATGGGTAGCTCAATGCTTTGTAAGAACAGAAAGCCAGAACTAAAGCTTCTCATTTGGCTGAAGTACAAAAGTCAGAAAGGTTGCTAGAGAGGATACAGAGGATGGAGAAGGATACAAAAATTGGTCAAACCTTGGCCCAAGCCAAGGAAACCATTTGGATGGATATTTTGGACTCCATGAATGAGATTTGGCCATGAATCCAAATCATTTTTGAACAGAAGGAACTGATACAAAAGGCCATTGAAACCATTATTGAAGTAAGGGAGAAGCTGGGAGACATGCCTACAGAAGCTTCCAACATCATCAAATTCCTGAATTCAAAGAATAAGTATGAACTTGATATTCGGTTGTGTTATATTCTTTCCACGACCAGTGGGGGGGCGCGGGGTTACAGGGGGGGTTTGTGCATGGATTTCACACATGGTTTTAGGCATGATGGTTTTTAGTCCATGGTATTATGTAGATCCGGTCAATGGAACTACGGTTATGTTCTGATCCAAAGTTAATGGATTAGGGTTTATGGATGCTTCGACATGTATATATATGTATTGTAACATTGAAAGGAACATAATGAAAAATCAATCTAGTAGTCTCGGTTTTGGGATCCAGGGGAAAATATCTGTGTATATTTGTTTTATGTGTTATTCTCTCACCTTTGTTTATTTTTTGTTTTAGAATTCGTATGCGGGTAATTTCTATATGGGATTAAAACCTACATTTGATATCAGAGTTGTTTTGGCTTCAAGGGGACACCTTTGCTGCTGAGGGGTTTTTCTTGGGCCTGTGGTAGACCCTGTTTAGTGGGAGATCTGGAGGATCAATTTTGGTGGTGAAAGGAGATGGCGAGTAGTGGAAAGATATAGATCGAGAAATTTAATGGTCAGAGTTTTGAGTTGTGAAAACTCAAGATGGAGGATCTGTTGGTGGATAAAAATCATTGGATCACATTAGATCTGGGTACTAAACCAATAGGAGTGTCCGATGAAAAATGGAAGAAGTTGGATCAGAAGGAAAAAAGCACAATACAATTGTGTGTCTCAGACTCAGTATTGCTGAATGTATTAGGGGAAGCTACTGCAAAGGCTTTGTGGTACAAGTTAGGGACTTTGTACCAATCTAAGTCTTTGGTGAATAAACTGTTCCTATGGAAAAAGATGTATAACCTAAGGACAAAAGATGGAGACTCAGTGACAGAGCATTTGAACGCATTTAATATTGTGGTAAGTCAATTATTATCTGTTGATATTAAAATTTCAGATGAAGATAAGTGCATCAATTTGTTATGCTCTCTACCAGATTTTTGGAATAGTCTGGTTATTGCAATAGGTAGCAATGCAACTGCCTTGCAGTTTGATGAAATAGTCTCATCCTTGCTGACTGAGGAGATGATATGGAAAAATATAGAGAGACAGACTAGTGATGCCTTTTCTGTATGAGGACGGTCTGAGAACAAAAAAAAAAGGGTCCTCGAGTGGGAGATCTAAATCTCCAGGAAAATTGTAAAGGTGTGCTAAAAATGCGGAAAGGAAGGGCACTACAAAAGGGACTGTAAATCTAAAGCTCCTAAAAAAGGAAAGGGATTTGATGATGCTCCTTCTGTAGATGTGAAAACCACCTCAGATGAAGTTGGGGATGTGTACTTGGCTTTTTCTTCAAGTACACATGTAGATGATGAGGCATGGTTGATTGACTCAGGTGCATCCTTTCACTTCAGTCCCCATAGAGAGTGGTTCTGTGAGTATGATAAATATGATGGTGGTGATGTCTTCATAGTTGATGATAGGAAGGCTAGAGTCATTGGTCGCGGAAAAGTGAAGTTGAAGTTACAAGGTGGAAAGATTAGAACACTTCCGGGTGTTCTGCATATTCCTACATTGGTTAGAAATTTGATTTATATAAGCAAGTTCGATGATGAAGGTGTAAAAATAGTGTTAGAAAAAGATACCTGCAAGATGGTTCATGGAGCACTGGTATTGATGCAGGGAGTTCAGATTGGAACTCAATACAAGCTGCAAGATAGCACTATTATTGATGGGTGCAACAGTTCTGTGGTTCCTGAAGGTGGAGCAGAAAATCTAGTGGTCTCTGGAGAAAAGACCATGCTATGGCATCAAATGCTTGGACATATTGGAGAGAAGGGCGTTCGAATACTTCATGGTAAAGGTATGGTAGAAAGTATGACTAATAGCTCTCTGGATTTTGATTTCTGTGAAAATTGTGTATATGGGAAGCACAATCGGGTGAGTTTCCCCTCTGGTGGTAAGAGGGTGAAACAAATATTAGAGCTTGTGCACAGTGATGTGTTTGGACCTGTGTCGGTTCCATCACTAGGTAAGTCTATGTACTATGTATTATTTATAGATGACTTCTCAAGGAATACTGGATATATTTCCTTAAGAAGAAATCTGAAGTCTTTGACAGGTTTAAATAATTTAAGGCTCTGGTGAAAAACCAGACAGAGAAGAAGATAAATGTGCTAAGGACAGACAACAGTGGATAGTTTTGCAAGAAGGAATTTGAATAATTTTGTAAGAAGTGTGGTATAGCATGACATAAGACTACTCCATACACACCTCAGCAAAATGGAGTTGTAGAAAAAATGAACATGACGTTGATGGAAAGGGCAAGAAGCATGATCAGTGGTGTCAGGTTAAGACAACAATTCTGGGCAGAGGTGGTGGAGACTGCATGTTACCTGGTCAACAAATCACCTTCATCAGTGTTGGAGGATAAGACACCACAAGAGGTATGGACTGGTAAGAAACCTTCTCTTTCACATCTGAGGGTATTTGGATGTGATGCATATGTACATGTTCCAAAGGAAAAAAGAACAAAGTTGGATAGTAAATCTGAAAATTGCATTTTATTGGGTACAAGGATGGTTTAAAGGGATAAGATTTGGAACCCAATAACAAGGAAGGTTGTGTAAAACCGAGATGTGGTGTTTAGAGAGGTGAAAGATGTTATTAAACATGAAGTCCAACCAAAAGAACCTAAGAAGATAGAGTTTGAGCTTAAGGAGGAAGAATCAGACTCTATAGCAGAAGAGGAATCAGAAGATGAAGAGCCACAAAATTTGGTTGTGAGAAGATCAGTTTGAGAAAGAAAGCATCCAGAAAGTTATAGTCCATCTGATTTCTGTTCAATTTTTTTTTTATCTATTATTGATGATGATCGCAAAACTATGAAGGAAGCAGTATATTCAAAGGATGGAAAACTCTGGAAAGAGGCCATAATTGATGAAATGGCATCTTTGCACAAAAGTGAGGCTTGGGATCTAGTGGAGTTGTCGGCTGGAAGGAAACCCATTGGCAGCAAATGGGTGTTCAAGAAGAAGATGAATGCAGAAGGAAAGGTGGAGAAATACAAAGCTCGGTTGGTAGCAAAAGGTTTTTCCCTGGTGTCAGGAATTGATTTTGGTGATATTTTTTCTCCTGTTGCAAAGATAGATTCTATTAGATTACTTTTATCTGTTATTCCTGCTATTGATTTTGAGGTAGAACAGATGGATGTGAAGACAACATTTCTTCACGGGGATCTGGAAGAGAAGAGAACATGAAGCAAGCTAAAGGCTTTGCGGTGAATGGTAATAAATAACTGGTATGTGAGTTAAAACAGTCTATGTATGGGTTAAAATAGTCACCAAGGAAGTGGTATCATAAATTTGGTTCATTTATACGGGGACTTGGCTTCACCAGAAGCAAAGCAGATCACTGTGTGTATTTTAAATTAATAGGTGACCATGTTATTTATCTAGTCTTGTATGTGGATGATATGTTGCTGGTTGGAAATGACAAAGAAATTATCCAGGATTTAAAGACCTAATTGTCCTCCAAATTCAACATGAAATATCTTGGTGCTGCAAACTATATTTTGGGCATGGAAATTAAAAGAGATCGGGTAAAGAGGAAGCTCTGGTTAAACCAGATAAAGTATGTCGAGACAATACTATAGAGGTTTAATATGCAGGACAGTAAACTAGTGAAAGTTCCTATTCCTGTAGGTGTAAAGTTATCTGTTGAACTGTGTCCCAAAGAAGAGGACATGTCCCGTGTTCCATATGCAAGTGCAGTTGGCAACCTGATGTATGCGATGGTTTGTACTAGACCATAAATTGTACATGCAGTGGGAGTATTGAATAGGTTTATGTCAAAATTAGGGAAGGAGCATTGGACAACAGTGAAGCGGGATTTTAGGTATTTGTGTGGCACTAGTGATTATGGTTTGTGCTACCAAGGAAGACTAGGATTGGACAGAGTTTTGGACATCCATGGCTTTGTTGATGCAGACTGGGTTGGAGATATGGATCAGAGAAGATCTACAAGTGGGTATGTGTTTAACCTATTTGGAGGTGCAGTCAGTTGGATGAGTAAGAGACAATCTATAATGGCACTGTCAACTACAAAGGCAGAATACATGGCAGCCACTCATGCAAGCAAGGAAGCAGTTTGGTTGCAGAGAGTGTGTTCAAGTATGGGGTTAGTACAAGGAGCTATAAGGACAGATTTGTTGGGTTGTGTTATATTCTTTCCACGACTAACCTATGTAGTGAACTGGGGGGTTAGAGGGGGGGCAGAGCCCCCCCTTTGTTGTGCTGATTGTGTAGTGGGGGGGTCACAGGGGGGGCAGCTCCCCTATCCGAGGGGTTTGAAGGGGGCGGGTAGCCCCCCTCTACGGTGTCCTGGGTAGCACCCTAGGAAAATTTGTTTTGGACCCTATATTAGGTTGGGCGAACCTACCTATGGTTCTCGGTCCATAGTTTTGGATGCGGTGATTTTTCAGTCCATGGTATTGGATGCTTCAACATGTATAAATATGTATTGTAACATTGAAAGTAATATAATGAAAAATCAAGCTGGTAGTCCCGATTTTGGGATCCAGCGGAAAATCTCTATGTATATGTGTTTTATGTGTTATGCTCTCGCATTTATATTTTCTGTGTTTTAGAATTTGTATGCAGGTAATTTCTATACGGGGTTGAAACCTACATTTGGTATTAGAGCCAGGTTGGCTTCAAGGGGATGCCTTTGTCGCTGAGGGGTTTCATTCGGGCCTATGGTAGACCCTGTTCAGTGGGAGATCTACGAGATCGATTCTGGTGGTGAAAGAAGATGGCAAGCAGTGGAAAGAGAGAGATCGAGAAGTTTAATGGTTAGAGTTTTGAGTTGTGGAAACTCAAGATGGAGGATCTGTTGGTGGATAAAGATCAGTGGCGGTAGATCCGGGTACTAAACCAACAGGAGTGTCCGATGAAGAATGGAAGAAGTTGGATCGGAAGGCAAAGAGCACAATACGATTGTGTGTCTCAGATTTAGTATTGCTGAATGTATCAGGGGAAGCTACGATGAAGGCTTTGTGGGACAAGTTAGGGATTTTGTACCAATCTAAGTCTCTGGTGAATAAATTGTTCTTGCGGAAAAAGTTGTATAACCTGAGGATGAAAGATGGAGGCTCATTTATAGAGCATCTAAATGCATTTATACTGTGGTAAGTCAGTTAGCATCTGTTGATATTAAAATTCTAGATGAAGATAAGTGCATCAGTTTGTTGTGTTCTCTACCAGATTCGTGGGATAGTCTGGTTATTGTAATAGGTAGCAATGCAACTGCCTTGTAGTTTGATAAAATAGTCTCAGCCTTGCTGACGGAGGAGATGAGACGGAAAAATATGGAGAGCCAGAATGGTGATGCCTTGTCTGTACGAGGACGGTCCCAAAACAGAAACAAAAATAAGTCATCGAGTGGGAGATCTAAATCTAGAGGGAGATCTAAATCTCCACGAAAACCTATAAAGGTGGTGTGCTGGAAATGCGGAAAGGATGGGCACTACAAAAGGGACTGTAAATATAAAGCTCCTGATAAAAGAAAGGAATCTGATGATGCTCCTTCTGCAGAGGCAAAAACCACCTCAAATGAAGGTGGGGATGTGTACTTGGCTTCTTCAAGTACACATGTAGATCATGAGGCATGGTTGATTGACTCAGGTGCATCCTTTCACTTCACTCCCCATAGAGAGTGGTTCTACGAGTATGAGAAATACGATGGTGGTGATGTCTTATTGGGGAATGATAAGAAGGCTAGAATTGTTGGTCGCAGAAAAGTAAAGTTGAAGTTGCAAGGTGGAAGGGTTAGAACACTTCCAGGTGTTCTACATATTCCTGCATTGGCTAGAAATCTGATTTATGTAAGCAAGTTGGATGATGCAGGTGTAAGAACAGTGTTCGAGAAGGATACCTACAAGATGGTTCGAGGAGCACTGGTATTGATGCAGGGAGTTTGAACTGGAACTATGTACAAGATGCAAGGTAGCACTATTGTTGATGGGTGCAATAGTTTTGTGGTTCTTGAAAGTGGAGTAGAAAATCTAGTGGTCTCTGGAGAGAAGACCATGCTGTGGCATCAAAGGCTTAGACATATTGGAGAGAAGGGCCTTCGAATACTTCATGGTAAAGGTATGGTAGAAGGTATGAGTAATAGCTCTCTGGATTTTGATTTCTATGAAAATTGTGTATATGGGAAGCAGAATCGGGTGAATTTCCCCTCTGGTGGTAAGAGGGCGAAACAGATATTAGAGCTTGTGCACAGTGATGTGCTTGGACCTGTGAAGGTTCCATCATTGGGTAAGTCTGTGTACTATATATCATTTATAGATGAATTCTCAAGGAATACATGGATATATTTCCTTAAGAATAAATCTAAAGTCTTTGACAGATTTAAAGAATTTAAGGCTCTAGTGGAAAACCAGACGGAGAAGAAGATAAAGGTGTTGAGGGCAGATAACAGTGGAGAGTTTTGCAGTAAGGAATTTGAAGAATTCTGTAAGAAGTGTGGTATAGCACGACAGAAGACTACTCCATAGACACCTCAGCAAAATGGAGTTGCAGAAAGAATGAACAAGACATTGATGGAAAGGGCAAGAAGCATACTTAGTGGTGTTGGGTTAGGACAGGAATTTTGGACAGAGACGGTGGAGATAGCATGTTACCTGGTCAACAGATCACCTTCATCAGCATTGGAGGATAAGACTCCACAGGAGGTATGGACTGGTAAGAAACCCTCTCTTTCACATCTGAGGGTATTTCAATGTAATGCATATGTACATGTTCCAAAGGAGAAACGAACCAAGTTGGATAGTAAATCTGAAAAGTGCATCTTTATTGGATATAAGGATGGTTTAAAGGGTTATAAGCTTTGGAATCCAACAACAAGGAAGGTTGTGTACAGCCGAGATGTGGTGTTCAGAGAGGTGAAAGATGTTATTAAACATGAAGTCCAACCAAAGGAACCTGAGAAGATAGAGTTTGAGCTAAATGAGGAAGAATCAGACTCTACAATAGAGGAGGAATCAGAAGATGAAGAGACACAAACTCTGGGTGTAAGAAGATTAGTTCGAGAAAGAAGGAAACCAGAAAGGTATATTCCATCTACTTTCTATTCAAATTTTTCTTTATCTATTACTGATGATGATCCTAGAACTGTGAAGGAAGCAGTAGATTCAGAGGATGGAAAACTTTGGAAAGAGGCCATGGTTGATGAAATGGCATCTTTGCACAAAAATTAGGGTTGGGATCTGGTGGAGTTGCCGGCTGGAAGGAACCCCATTGGCAGCAAATGGGTGTTCAAGAAGAAGACAAATGCAGAAGGAAAGGTGGAGAAATACAAAGCTTGGTTGGTAGAAAAAGGTTATTCCCAGGTGTCGGGAATTGATTTTGGTGATATTTTTTCTCATGTTGCGAAGGTAACTTCTATTAGATTACTTTTATCTGTCGCTGTTGCTTTTGAGTTTGAGGTAGAATAAATGATGTGAAGACAACATTTCTTCATGGGGATATGGAAGAGGAGATCTACATGAAGCAACTTGAAGGCTTTGCGATGAAGGGTAAGAAAAAACTGGTATGCAAGTTAAAGAAGTCTCTGTATGGGTTAAAACAGTCACCAAGGATGTGGTATCATAAATTTGATACATTTATACGGGGACTTGGCTTCACCAGAAGCAAATCAGATCACTGTGTGTATTGTAATTTAAATTAATTGGTGACCGCGTTATTTATCTAGTCTTGTATGTGGATGATATGTTGCTGGTTGGAAATGACAAAGAAATTATCCAGGATTTGAAGACCCAATTTTCCTCCAAATTCGACATGAAAGATCTTGGTGCTACAAACTATATTTTGGGCATGGAAATTAAAAGAGATCAGGAAAAGATGAAGCTTTGGTTAAACCAGAGGAAGTATGTCGAGACAATACTGCAGAGATTTAATATGCAGGATAGTAAACCGATGAAGGTTCCTATTCCTGTAGGTGTAAAGTTATCTATTGAACAGTGTCCCAAGACACAAGAAGAGGAAGAGGATATGTCCCATGTTTCATATGCAAGTGCATCCGGTAGCCTGATGTATGCAATGTTCTGTACTAGACCAGACATTGGAGATGCAGTGGGAGTATTGAGCATGTTTATGTCAAAACCAGGGAAGGAGCATTAGACAACACTGAAGCGGGTTTTCAAGTATTTGCGTGGCACTAGTGATTATGGTTTTTGCTACCAAGGAAGACCAGGATTGGACAGAGTGTTGGATATTCATGGCTTTGTTGATGCATACTAGGCTAGAGATTTGGATCATAGAAGATCTACAAGTGGGTATGTGTTTAACCTATTTGGAAGTGTAGTCAGTTGGATGAGTAAGAAACAATTTGTAGTGGCACTATCAACTACAGAGGCAGAATACATGGTAGCC
This sequence comes from Pinus tabuliformis, assembly GCA_031772625.1. Taxonomy (NCBI): domain Eukaryota; kingdom Viridiplantae; phylum Streptophyta; class Pinopsida; order Pinales; family Pinaceae; genus Pinus; species Pinus tabuliformis. Next base: position 1,270,771,092 of record CM062818.1, on the reverse strand, counting down.
ACTCATGCAAGTAAGGAAGCAGTTTGGTTGCAGAGATTGTGTTCAAGTATGGGGTTAGTACAGGGAGCTATAAGGATAGACTGTGACAGCCAAAGTGCAATTTTCTTGGCAAAGAACCCCACAGATCATTCAAAGAGAAAGCACATTGATGTTCAGTATCACTTTGTGAGGGATATGATAGAAGACAAAAAGGTGTTGCTGGTAAAGGTAGACACTTTGAAGAATATTTCAGATGCATTGAAAAAATCTGTGAGCTATGAGAAGTTCTCCTGGTGTAGAGAAAAAATTGGTGTTTCAAGGCTGGAAAAGTGACTAAACTCTCCTGTGGCCCCCTGGAAAGAAAACAACAAGTGGGATAATGTTGGGTTGTGTTATATTCTTTCCATGACTAACCTATGTAGTGAACCGGGGGGTTAGAAGGGGGGCTGAGCCCCCCTTTGTTGCGTCGATTGCGCAACAGGGGGGTCACATTAGGGGTGGGTAGCCCCCCTCTACGAGGTCCGGGGCAGTGCCCCAGGAAATTTTTTTTTGGACCCTATATTAGGTTGGGTGAACCTACCTATGGTTTTCGGTCCATGGTTTTAGATGTGATGGTTTTTCGGTTCATGGTATTGGATGCTTCGGCATGTATAAATATGTATTGTAACATTGAAAGGAATATAATGAAAAATCAAGCTGGTAGTCCTGGTTTTGGGATCCAGGGGAAAATCTCTGTGTATATGTGTTTTATGTGTTATGCTCTCGCATTGTTTATTTTATGTGTTTTAGAATTCGTATGCAGGTAATTTCTGTACGGGGTTAAATCCTACAAGATTGTGACAGCCAAAGTTCAATTTTCTTGGAAAATAACCATGTTTATCATTCAAAGATAAAACATATTAATGTTCACTATCACTTTGTGAAGGATATGATAGAAGACAAAAAGGGGTTGTTGGTAAAGGTGGACGCTTTGAAGAATACTGCAAATGCATTGACAAAATCTGTGAGCTATGAGAAGTTCTCTTGGTGTAGAGAAACAATGGGCATTGCAGGGTTGATAAATGACTAAGCTCTCCTGTGGCCCCCTGTGGAAAGAAAACAACAAGTGAGAGAATGTTGGGTTGTGCTATATTCTTTCCATGACTGGCAGGGGGATTACAAGGAGGGCAGCATCCCTCCTCTGAGGGGGTAAGCAAGGGTCTCCGCTGCACAGGACCGTATATTATCTATGGTTTTGCACATGGATTTCTCACATGGTTTAGGTGTGATGGTTTTCGGTCCATGGTATTATGTAGATATGGTCAAGGGAACTACAGTTATGTTCTAATCCAGGTTTAATGGAGTAGGGTTTATGGATGCTTTGGCATGTATATATATGTATTGTAACATTGAAAGGAACATAAAGAAAAAACAATCTAGTAGTCTCTGTTTTGCGATCCAGGTGAAAATCTCTCTGTATATTTGTTTGATGTGTTATGCTCTCACCTTATTTTCTGTTTTAGAATTCGTATGCGGGAAATTTGTGTATGGAGTTAAAACCTACACTTGAAGAGTTAGGAATTACTGACAAGACTACCACAGTCTTGGAAGTCAAGAAGGTTTTAACTAAAAGAAATCTCATTATTCAATTGGAGGAGAAATGTAAAACATTGGAGTTGGGAGTGAACAGATTCTTCAACAGGATTGAAGCATTAAATCAAAAAGGATTGCCCAACACATATGTGATTAATGACAAACTAATTTCTCAAGAATATTATGTTATAAATATGAAGGAAGTGGCCAGAGGTAGTACTAAATTTAGTGGTATAAAAGGAAACTTGACAGGTAGAGCATTCTTAGAGGCAATGGGAAATGACTTCTTTATCCATCATGAGGTAAAACATATCTTCATAGTAAAGCCAAAATTTGCAAAGTATACTAAGGTTGATTAGATTTATCGAAGGGTAATCAATTTAACCATTCCAGATGAAAAAAGGTGGGACCAACTATGTGATCTATTGGAATAAAAAGCCACTTGAATACAGTGAGAACATCAGTCAGCACATCAGCCAGAGCAGCATAGTTATAAGCTCATTCAGCAACCAAATCCTCCAAAACAGAGCCACCTCTTCATGCAGTTGTCCACCTTGCCTATGATTCTGCAAAAGATCAATTTTATGGTTTAGATAATGCTAATAATACATTGTCAGTTGAGACAACGATTTTGTAATCATTTTGTAATTATTCTATAAATACTTCACAGTTTGAAGTATTACAGGTTGATTGTTGAATATAATTTCCTTTGCGAATTGTAATTTTCTAGTTGCTGGAAGCATCAATAATACAAGGACATTCTTCACAGGATTCATGTGGTGTATAAATTGGTGATGTTTTTCTTTTGTTCATGTGTTTAATCATTGTCTCCTTTCTCTGTCATTTTTGAAAAGCTTAATTACATAACAGAAACTGTGACGAATAGGATATGTTATACAGAACACCCTATTCTGGCTGTTAGTGATTTATATGTTTTATGCTAAAGTCAAATTAAGGAATCCTTCATTGCTCCTTAGTTTCTACTAAATCTTACATTTCTTCTGTTTCATAATCCATTCAAAATTCTCAAAGACCCAACTAGTGCAACCTAGCTTGCCCCGTGAAACTCCTTCAAAGTTTGATGCAGATCTAGTTAATCTTTAGAATCCATATCCTAATGGAATTATAACAATTTAATCAACCAAGAAATCCAATCAAAAAACAATCAGTACATTAATAACTAGCCCAAAATTCACATAAAACATAGTTAAATTTTATAGATATATCCCTGTCTAAAGCTAGCAGGGCTAGATCCCAGCTTCTAAAATGGTTTTAATGTTGTCCTATGTGTTTACTCCCTCAACCTCAAAAATATAGAATAACAACATAATCTATTGCAAACTTGGGTAAGCACCACCAAACTCTTTGTGACTACCAAACTGGTCCTATTGGCAACTCTAATGGTACACGTTCCAAGTCCAGATACATTCCCTAATTCCATGCTTTCAATGTCACGTGGGTCGAATCCTCAAGCATCCCCATAGTTTTGTTTTGATAGGAGGGGAAGGATCCCCTCCCCTCAACGTACCCATGTGCACTTTCATAGAATAAATGTGTGGAATGCAAAAACCCTAAATGCCTCATTTTAATTATTTTGTGTGATACCTTAATTATTATTTATTTATAATATATTTTAATGAATTTATTAAATTATTTATAATTATAATTACATTGAAGATATTTAGATTTTTAAATTTTAGGTATTTATGTTAAAAAATATTAAAACATATGTAAATTTAACGTTTTTAATTTAGAATTAAACAATCTTTAAATATTAAATTATAATGTCCCACTATTTAAATTTTAACATAAATAATAATAAATGTAAACTACTATTTTTAAGTGGAGTTTTAACGCATCTTAAACTTGGCATAATCTAGTATGAATTAAGGGAGACAAAAGAGGATATTATAACAAATAGCTATTTCCATCATGATTTTGAGGTCTTAATTATTACAAGAGAATTTCACCTAATAAGAGTACGTTACTTTTAACCTAATATGCTTCTTAAAGCCAAAATAGAATTTGTGTGTACTAGTGTATATTGATCAATAGTTTTGACCCTAATTAAATCCCATACAAGCAATCACCCTTAACATCAATTTATGACACTTTTAAAAGGAATTTTTTTAGGCTAGTACCTAATACCCTCATAGGCTAATGACAAGTTTTGGGCCTAATGCAGAGAGCCTTGCTCTTATTCGAAGATCCTGCTCTCAACTATCATAAAAAAGTGCATGAACACATGCACCAACAAACAAAAACAAAAAAGCCTTCCATAGAGGTATTTTCAGCTTAAAAGCAACATGTACAGATAAAGAGCAAAGCCAAATATGAAGTACTGAAATGGAAAATTATTCTATTAATCATAAGTGAAAAGTACAAGGGAATTATACCCAACAAATGAGATCATCCTATCCAACTTATAGCATGACCTCCTCCTCTAAATGTGATATAACTTTCTAATGACCTAGGGACAAGATGTCGGAACTTTGAATTTCTCCAATTATCTCACTAGCTAACTAGCATGACCCTTTAGGATGACAAGTATAAATAATCCTAGAGGTCAGCTAGGGAGAATGTATCTAGACACTTGGGATAAGAGAAGTTAGGAAGCTTCTCCAATAATGCACCCAAGTTAACTCGTAAAGGTGATCCTCTAATATGATCTCCTAAGGAACATAAGACTCTAGAGTCTCCACCAACCATATTGGGATAAAAATTTGAGTCTAGGATGAAGCTTGTTGAGATGATAAAGGGAACCATGTATTTATAATTATATCCCGATAATGATGCATAAAAAATGGGTAAAATCAATGGTCAAACATTTGCCAAAGGGTCAAAAGTAAAGGTACTCATGTGCACTGACTCGACTGAGGAGGATAGGCTAATAAAAGATGCCCCCTAATGCATGAGGTTACAAGAGTAACTGGTGGATGAAATGCATTACAACAAGAGTTAGAGCTAAAAAGGGGAGGAAGGATCCAAAACTATGAAGTTGAACTAGAGAAATCAAATGTTTGAGTCTCAACTCTATTGATAACATCCCCAAGGTGGGCATATTGATGATCAGTTGTAAAGAGAAACTGAATATGGGCGCCAAACATAAATTGTGAATCCATGACATGGAATTCTAAGACGTGGTCGCATACAATACATAGTTGATCCATGTGACACATTAGAAAGATCATAACCACCAACAAATACAATGTGGATATATGTCATAGTATAAATCAGTAGGATTATGGGTACATAATAGAGGAGGTTCCCCAAAGTAGTCCTCAAAGTACATGAATGATACATAACTCCAACACAACCTAGGAAGGTGGCATATAAGGGAGAGATGTCCCTAACCCAAGGTATTCTACACAACTTCAATGGTACAAATACACATCATGTGAATAGATGTGTTGATGTCAAGCATGGTAGAAACCATTTGGTTACCAGTCAATGAGGTATACAATTAACATACATGAGGGGACCCACCAATGATGAAATGGGACCAAGGTACCTAGCACAGTCCATTAAGTGTGAATAGATGAGCTAACATCGAACACTCATGGACTCAACCGATTAGGATTCAATGAGGTAAACCCATTATTGACCACAAGGAATCCTATCACTAAGGAATGTAATATCCAAGGTACTATTGGTTCTTAGATCAAGCTCCTAGATAATGAGTTGAAGTCTATAAGAGAAGATCCATCAAAGGAGGGCCTTGATGTTAGGTCCCTATACTACTAGTGTAACCCCTATTGTTATTAGTGCAACCCCATTATTATATTGTTGTGCCCATGTAGTCTCCATATTGTTATTATTGTGCCCCATAGAAGCCCACTATTTTTATTGTTGTGCCCTTACATTATTATTGTTATGCCGACTTTGATTATATTATGACCCCTTAGACTCCTATATATAGAAAGGAGGTCTTGTCATTTGTATCATCCAAGAATTGTTCATTTGTGTAATGTAAAGGAGGTTGCCCCCTCGAAGAGGCTTATTTCTTAGGCATTGATCTATCTTTTCTATCTTTTTGTGAGCTGGTTTCATAAAACTTGATGTATCCCCCATCAATTGAAACAAAACAGACTGAGAGATTATGTGAATCAATAAGGTCATCAAGAGATGAAGTACAACTAACACATGGATGGCCAACGAAAAAAGGTCAATAAGGATTGCAAATGGTTGACTCAACCTGATACTTCCTTTGAACACATAAAGGCATGACACAAAAGTGACTTGAAAGCATGACTAATGAGAAGCACATGATATCTTGCAACAACATAGGAGACATTGAAGCATGCTACATAGTGACTGGAAGAGTAACCAGTTGGAAGACTAGATAGACTCGTATGTATGGTATGACCCTTGAGCGAGCTAAAAGTCCCAGATGTGAGATAATGAATCAAATAGGTGCCAAGTTCAAGGGTGACGAACTGAAGTTTCCATTTTGACTAATATCAAAAGTAAATTATTTCCCTTCCCTTTTCTCTTTTTAGTCTTCCTCATGGTTTAATGAGCAAGAAAGATAAGACAAGTAAGCTTAATAGGTTCCTTTTTTATAAGTTTTATAGTGAGGATGAAAAAGAGATAAAATTACACTCGTTCCTCATATTTTAACAAGCTTAAGAATATAAAAGAGATACCTCATTGAGTTTTAATTTAATGAACGAGCAGGAGAAATCGAAAAGAAATTGACATTTTCATATAGGTTTTGTTGTCGCTTTAGATCACACCAGCAGCACAAGTGTTGCAGGAGAGATAGAAAGCCCCTTAGAGACAACCTCTGGGTTGATTGTAGACCAGTGCCTAGGACATCTTAAGTAGAGGAGTGCATGGAAGATAGTCTATGAGGGGGTTTTACAACACTCAAATTGTCACATAAATAAAAACATAATAAGAGGGACTTGGTTCAATAGGCCTTCATTAAGGTAGACTCAAGTCAATACATGGATCCAAATGCGGGGGGTATATCGGGGCAATCTCAAAGAGAAATGTCTTCTTCTGGTGGCCGACACACAACAATGGGACATATTAATACTAAAGTTGTAGTAATGGTGGAGAGAAGGAGAGGAAGGAGGGAAATAGGTGCATAGGGTTGTAACAAACAGAATCCTCAATAACAATGTTCCATCAGAAATATGGAAGAGGAAGGAGGTGGATTGATAGAAACAACTGAGTTCTAATTAAGGTTTCAAGCCAACTATAACATGGGTATCATTCTCTGCCAACAGCTAAAGTAAATATGAGCTACCACAAGTACTTCAGGCTAATCAAATACACAAGTAAATCTGTAGTTTATACAGGTATTGTAATGCTAGTGAATAACACAAATAAGTCTGCAATATGCACAAGTATTATTCTCTATTTAGCAGCCAAGATAAATCCATAAATCAAAGTAAAACCAATAGCTTCATTATACTATTTCAGAGATGGGAAAACACAAACAAAATGAGATTTACCAAGAAGAAACATGTTGCACATTGATCATGCTTGGAATCAGCAAGAGATTTTCATTAATACTTAGAGGGTCCAATAAGCAATTCATAAATTCAACACAACATTAGTCAAGGCCCCCATGAATAAGCAAATAGAACCAAAGTGGCATCTCAGAATTCAGACCCTGTGGGTGAGAAATTCCAGAACCTGAAATAAGTGTTCTTCCCCCAATTTATAAGAAGAGGGGGAGCTTGGATTACAGTTGCAACAAAATATCTAAGCAAGAGCTTCAACTGTCTGCTAGACTAGCTGTCTCAGTGTATGTAAGGCGTTGTTGCCCAAAATTATTAAAATTGGGATCGGATCCCTTCTTGGAAATAAAGAAACTACAGAATAATGAGAAAGAGAAGGAAAATGGAAATATGATGGAGGAGGTGTCCCTCTATTATTACTTTGGAGGCCCTTGATCAAACCATGTCTCTGTCGTGATGTGCTTCTCCTATTGCTTGGTCAGTTTCTGTCAATTCTGCCTTAACTACTTGATTAGTTCTTTCTTTGAAGACGAGTGGAGCCCCATGTCGAATCATTAAGCGCTCCCAAGAACCCCATACTGGTGCACCGCCTCACCATACTCTTATTCAATGCTAGAGTTGCTGGCCCATTCGTCTTCAAAAGCTCTATATCATGCTCCTGGTCTACCAGGGGATGTGTTTGATGATGTAACAAGGAGTCTTTCAAGTGCGGGCATTTATCACTGAAATATCATGAAACAGGCACATTCTAATTTCCCCTAAGGCCCCTTATGGTATATCCCCTTTCCTCTATTTCATTCATATGACCAGGGGCTGTGACCAAGTGCTGAGTCCTCGAGTGCTAAGGCCTTTAGGCTCCTGTCTGGGGCTTTTTTTCCTTTGTTATTTGGAATCCCTTATCCTGATGCTTGATACACTTTTCCTTAAGCATTTCCCCCTGACATTGCGATCACCAATCAATGGGATCAGGCCCACCTAGGACATCGCACTCGCAACATGGGAGAGGGAGACCCTTTCACTTCTTTTCATAAAACTTGTCTAGACGCGAAATCCTTATAGGGTGGAACACATGAAATATCGCATCCAGGAAGAAACCCCCGCATATTGCAATCTCAAGATGGGGAGACTTTGGTGTAGAGTGTTTTAACCTGTGTGACCGCCGATCACAAATCTGCGGGGTGATGTCATCACTGCCACGTGTCACCTTGCGATTGGTGACATGTGTCACCCAGAAATGCCCCCATAAGACCCTTGAAAACGTTAAATTTGTGTGCCACGTGTCACCCGTACTGCCACATCACTTCCGTACTACCAGTGACATCATTGATGACGTCAATTTCCATGTCATACATATGGGCCAATCTGATTGCGCCACGTGGCCCCTTGGAGGAGAGACAAAATGGCCTGCCCGGTCTTGGTTTTCCTGTGAATTCCTTTGTTAAATAGAATCGGCCCTTCCTCGGCGATTTAACACTGTATCGCAAATCAGAAAGATCACAAGGTTTTTAAAGTGGTAGCCCCTTTATTCCGCCGATTGCCGATATCATGGCACTGCGAGACTGTGATATGGCTTATATGCGGGATTGTGGGATTTACTGTGCCCAGGGCCCCTGACCTCCTATAAACCATACTGCCATGTGGAGGAGATAGAAAGGGCACGCTTGTCCCTGTCTATGCATGCATTTCATTTGTTAAACTTTTTCAGCCCTCCCCGGTGATTTCACATTATATCGCAACAAGTCGCGATATCGTAAAGTTTAGGAGTGGTGACCTCTTTGTCTCACCAATTAGCTGATGTGTCGATAATGCGAGACTGTGATATCGGCATTCAGCACCATGAACCATCGATAAACAGTAGGCATGTGTCTAGGACCCCACCAATAACTGATTTGTAATGAGATTAGCTCTTGGACCTCCTATTTGCGATTTTCTTTAAGTCTCTTCTCCTTGCCATCTGGATTTCCATGGGTAACTTCAAGAGGCCATATCTTATGCTCCAAAAGTCCCTTTTCCGGCTTCCATATACTGTTGGAAATCTCTTTCTGAGCACTATGCAATGGAGAGGGTCCGATTAAGCTCTGATAGCTTTTGTGGCCTAGAAGATGGCTTCAAACTTCACTATTCTCTAGCAATTTTGATCAACTGAAAACTCATAATGCAATGAGTGACAACATTGGCTCCTACTGGGGACAGTGCCTTGCTGGCAAGGTGCCAAGAACCTGTAGACCAGTATCCTTCACCATTGGGCATGGATTTAGAAATATATGTGTTATCACTCAGGTTGTCCTTAAGCTCCGGAAAAGGATACGGCCGAGGTAACCACAAACCAACTTTGGACTACAGGTTCTAGCCCACCTGCAATCAGAGAGGGCTCTCTCTTTCAGATTTTAGCTTTGTTGAAAAGGATCTTAGGCTAGTTATTGAGTTCAGGGGTTTTTGTTCCGATTTTGGTGGGATAATTGATGTTCTCAGGTAGAGAAGCAAAGCATAGTCTGAAAGTTTCAAACCATTGGGCGTGGAGTCGAAGAGGAGGACCGCTGGTGCGTTTTCTTGGTCCCAAGAGAGAAAATGGAGCAAGGTAGCTGCAAATGAAACAATGTTTCAGGTTTAAAGGATGGGATGAATGCTAAGTAATGAGGGGCAGTTAAGAATCCCTCAGTCAGCTTAACAGGGGTAGATAATAGAGCTCTACCTAGGGGCAGTAAAGAATCCCTAGATAATTGGCACACACAGGTGAATCGGGGTAAATATGAGCCAGAAGGAATTCATATTCATTACCAATTCATTCAGAGGAAAACATAAAGAAACAGCAGAAATTGAGCATAGAGTGTATTTAAACAAATTCTAAGCTAATCTTTCTTTATGCTATTTAGATAATGGTAAACAGTAAACAGAGGTAAGAAGCACTTATTGAATCAAGTTGCAGCACAAGAATTCCATCATCAGTCTCCAGAAAAACATTCATAACACATCAAACAGTCTCTTCTTAGAACTTTCGGCAATCTTTGATTACAGAACCAATTTCAGGTATACAGTGCGAGTCTCTAGTGAAAAATACCAATTTTCCAACCCTTGAAACAATGCTGAGGGCGGTATATATAGGGAAAACTCTCTACAGTTTGTTCATTACATATTGACCTAAACAGGTCCTAAAGAATAATTAGTCTGACCTAATCCTATCTGAAATAAATGCATGAAAATATCTTTGGCTGTGCTGAGGGCTGCCGTATCAAACTAAAGTGAATGTGCTTGTCCTCGGTGGCTTGGTGCAGTTGCCTCTGCAATAACTGTGCATGGGTCTCTGCTCCATTGTAGTTCGGTGGCCTTAAATGCTTCAACTGTGATTTGAGAGCTGGGATGGGCTTTCACTGCCTGATTTGACTTTGTTGGCGGCCATTCAATGTTAACCTGCTTTGGGAACTGAAGGTTTCCATTAAACAATTTAACTGGTACACTTTGCTGCTTCTCTTTCCTCTGATACTCTCTGACAAATGAATTGGGTTGCTTTTCTCCTTTGCTGTGGGTCTAATCACAAGTTAATGGTCGTTGTTCGGCCTCTGTTTCCTCTAGAACTGTCTTCTGCTCCTTTCTGCATGCTTCGCGAAGAAAAACGGGTCATTCGGCGCCTTTCGGGCTTGCTGGGGGCTGCGCGATAAAAAGATTCCCCATTTTGGCCTAATTTATCCAGCGATGCGCGATTTGCACTAGGCACAAATCGCGCATCAAAAACTGCCTCAGAAACTGATTCCGGGGCTCCAGAGTGCGATTTTCGCCCTTCGCGCCAAAATTGCTGATGACGTCAGCATGACGGACCTCGTACGACGGATGACGTGGCGGGATGACGTCAGCATGTACGGAGGTGACGTGGTAGTACGGTAGGTCTGATGATGTGGTAGGACACGTGGCAGGGTGACTCGGCGGTACGGTGGCAGGAGGCCACGCAGGCGGATGACGTGGCAGGTGACGTGTGGCTTACATCATGGGGGGGGGGGGCGGTAAATGGTTTCGGGCGCACCGCCTTTAGGCATGGGTGGTTTTGTCAGAGGGGGCTCCGCCATGCCCGGGAAGGTGACGCGTGGCGGGAGTACGGCGGCAATACCGCCCATCTTTCCTCTGATACTCTTTGACAAATGAATTGGGTTGCTTTTCTTGTTTGTTGTGGGTCTAATCACAAGTTAATGGTCGTTGTTCGGCCTCTATTTCCTCTAGAACTGTCTTCTGCTCCTTTCTGCATGCTTCGCGAAGAAAAATGGGTCATTCGGCGCCTTTCGGGCTTGCTGGGGGCTGCGCGATAAAAAGATTCCCCATTTTGGCCTAATTTATCCAGCGATGCATCAAAAACTGCCTCAGAAACTGATTCCGGGGCTCCAGAGTGCGATTTTCGCCCTTCGCGCCAAAATTGCTGATGACATCAGCATGACGGACCTCGTACGGCGGATGACATGGCGGGATGACGTCAGCATGTATGGAGGTGACGTGGTAGTACGGTAGGTCTGATGATGTGGCAGGACACGTGGCAGGGTGACTCAGCGGTACGGTGGCAGGAGGCCATGCAGGTGGATGACGCGGCAGGTGACGTGTGGCTTACGTCAGGGGGGGGGGGGGGGGGGCGGTAAATGGTTTCGGGCGCACCGCCTTTAGGCATGGGTGGTTTTGTCAGAGGGGGCTCCGCCATGCCCGGGAAGGTGACGCGTGGCGGGAGTACGGCGGCAATACCGCCCATCTCCCGGACGCTAACCTTCGGGCGGCTTGGGAGATGGGAACACCCGCCCACTATTGATCTGCGGGGCGGGTGATTGGACGGTTGGCGGGAGGGACGAGGCGGTGGGGAGTTAATGTACATGGCGCGCGGAATATCTGGATTTTAATACGGCGCGGTGGGAGGGTAAAAACTATGGTTTATGTGGGTTTTTGGAGTTAAAATGAGTGCGGGTTAATGTATTTACACTCGGGACTTAGGGATAGGGGCGCAATATGGGTTTTTTGAGGGTTTGTGAGCGGGGGTTTAAGGATTTGTGCACAAAACTTTAGGTTAGGGGTTGGAAAGAGGGTTTTGAGGGTTAGGATTAGGAAACAACGGTTATTAGCCTGACCAGGTGTCAGACTAATTCCTTTAAGACTCGGATGGGCTAAAAACAACCCCAGATGGACTGCCTTTTCCTTGACTTAGAAGAAATATGGCTATAATGCCAGGGAGGGGATATTCACATAGGGGAGTATTATATACATAGTTTTAGTAGGGGAAGGAGAAAACTGATAGGGAGTTATGTACTAGAGTTAGTAGTTAATATGGAGATGATAAGAAAGTGCTAAGGTAAGGGTCCTTAGGCTAATTTTGGGGAAAAGAACTTGTAAATGAGAAATAAAGAATGCTTGAGTGAAGCAAATCTTCACCAAGACAAATGACATGGAGAATGATGAAATTAAGAGGAATCAAGCAGATCTTGACCTCTTTGGGGAAGTTAGTAAATGACTTGGGAAATGAGAAGAAGGGGAAATTAGTTATGTCTAGCTCGAGCTCCTCCAGATGAAAAACTGCCTGATAACTGTGATCTGAAAAGATATAAGACTTTAAAACACAAGATTGATCATGAATCATCATTCTGCAACCTCACAGCTACCTACCCAGCCTACCTTCCTAACATTTTTTTTTTTTTTTTTTTGGGTGGGTGCACTTAGACTTGCAAACCCTGATTTACAATTTTTCTTTTGAATGCTTTCCTATCTAAATCTACACTTATTTCTGCCAAGGGCCCAGATTAAGCAGTTGGGTCCCTGTGATTCTCTACCTATCTACAAGTCTGCCACGATTAAACTGTTTGGACAGATACATTCTCTATATTCTAAACAGGAAATTGAAACCTAGGGAGACCAAGATTAGATTGTTTGAATCTCCCTTTAAAAACTCTTCAAAACTGGAACAACTCATCAAAATTGGAATACAGCAGTGCCATTTGGACTAGCACAGTTCATGGCATTTTGTGGAAATATGGAACACTGCAACCTGCAAAGTATGACGTATTTGGCATGTAAAAATGTTAATCATGAAAGATGAAACCCTGTTGCAACAGGAGGCTAACAGTGGCTCCACTTGGGGATGGCTTTTCCTTGTGAAAAGCCAAGAACAGCAGGTCAGACTGCCTTGATTTTTCTATTTGTTGATGTAGACTGGAAAACACTTCTTTGTTCTGGCTGCTAAAAATGTGAAACTTTGAAATCTGAAACATTCTCTCCTCAACTGAGTTACTGTGAACTGTATAGCATCGCCTGCTTTCTTCTGCGTGCTTGATAACTATGTACAATGCTGCTGGAACATGCCTTTGACTGCAAATATTTCTTTTCTACCATGAATTGCTTGTAATGTGACAATTTTCCTCTTGTTGTTTAGTTTGAAATTGGTGTAGAGACAGAGCCTTTAAAACTGGAATACTCGCATTGGCTGTGTCTTCACAAAATTTACAACTGCTCGTCAAATAATCGGCCTGCTTATACAAAATAAAAACAGAATGCTAATATATACAAATATTACTGTACAAAGATATATACAAGGCTGCATTATGTCCCTTAAAAGGGGTCATGGTAATGTTTCAGCATACGGCCATTAACAAGGCCTTCTTCAACAGTGCTGTCCTCTATAGACCTAAGAAAGTATGTGTTATTTCCCTGAACAGCAGAGACAACAAATGGCCCTTTCCATAAAAAATCAAACTTAGCATGTTTGCCCTTGTCTTCTCTTCTTGAATCCCACCTTAGAACCTTGTCACCAATACTGAAATCCTCAGCTTTAGCTCTCTTATCAAACATCTTTTTAAGCTTTTCTTGCAAAATTTGAGCTCTGTCGTAAACTTGTTCTCTGGTTTGCTGAAGATGAATTGTCTGATTGATTCTTCTTTGAATGTCATTTGGTTCAGCCTGAATCTCCTGTAACAGCTTGATAGTAGGAATACCCAAGGATGAAGGGAATTTGGCCTCCATGCCGTATACCAGCTCATAAGGGCTCATCCCAATTGATATTTTGCTTGAAAGTTTGTCTTCCCATAGGGCATTTATCAGTTTTTTGTGCCAGTTCTTCTTGTTTTCTTCTAGCATCTTCTTTATGATGTTGATGAGACTTTTGTTTGAAGATTCTGCTAGTCCATTACCTTGAGGGTAATAGGCTGTAGAGTGGCCCAGGGTGATATGAAACTTATGGCAGAAACTGATCATCTTTTTGGACTTAAAGGCAGCGGCATTATCAGTGATGATTTTCTCAGGGCAGCCAAATCTAGAAAGGATATTGCACTCAAGGAATTGGATAATGATAGTGTCATTGGCTTGTCTACAGGGAATGGCTTCAACCCACTTAGTGAAATAGTCGGTGGCTGTTATGATCCATTTGTGTTGGCCTGAGGAAGAGGGATGGATTTCTCCAATGAAGTCAAGACCCCATTGTTGAAAAGGTTTTTCGGTTGAGATAGGTTTAAGGGGCAGGGGTAACAACTTTCTCTTGCCCTCAAAAATTTGGCATTTGTGACATGACATGGAAAACTTCTTTACATCTGCAAAAAGAGTGGGCCAATAGAAACCAGCCCTTAAAATTTTATCAGCAGTGGACTTCCAATATAGATGTCCTCCACAGTCACCTGCATGGAATTCTTTCATGACATTGTTAGTTTCATTCATGGTTAAACAATTAAGCAATATACCTTCATGATTTCTCCAAAATAATGCACCATCTATAACACAAAACTTTAGAGCCTTCATTTTCAAGAATCTTTTCTTGGTCCTGGACAATCCTGGGGGAGCACACAGGTTTAACAATACAAAGCATATATCAGTGTACCAGGGGCATTGCATAAATATTTCACTGATCTGTGGAGTCTCCAGCTCCTGTTCATTGTCCAGTTGGTTAATGTCTAAGGCTTGAAAGTTTGTTTCGGACATCAGTTTAGCTAAACCTTGTCCCTTTATCAGCTTGGTTGGTTTTATTTCTATGTCATACTCAAGGATGCTTGCAATCCACTTGCCTCTTTTGCCTTCTAATCCTTCTTGTATCAATATGTCTTTTACAGCAGCGTGTGGAACATAGGAAATCACGTGTGATTACAGTATGTACACTCTAAAATCCTTGATGGCCTTAACAAGTGCGTAGGCCTGCTTTTCCATTATTGGATACTTCAAAGGGGCGTCTCTTAAGGCTCGGCTGAAAAAGGCAATTGGCTTTTCAGCTCCCTGTTCATTCTTTTGCAAAAGGATAGCGGCTATTAGGTGATCAGATGCAAACAAAAATATGATAAAATCTCTGTCAAACTATGGGCTAGTGAGGACAGGGGTTTGGGTTAATGCAGTTTTGATACTTCAAATGCTTGCTTGTTTTCCAGGGACCATCTTACCTTGGCATCCTTCTTTAACATGTTGCTTAACAGTCGTATTAGTTCAGCTAGGTTTGGAATAAATATTCTTAGGAAGTTGATTTTCCCAAGGAATGCTTGTAGCTCTTTAATGTTTCTTGGAAATGGAATTTGGAGGATGGCTTGAATTCTTTCAGGATCAATTCTAATCCCATCTTTTGATATAATGTGGCCAAGTAAATTGCCTTCTTCTAGGCCAAATAGGTACTTCTTGGGATTCAAGGAAATGCCATATTTCCTACATGTCATGAAAATTTGCCTAAGATGCTTGAGCTGTTCTTCATCAGATTTGGAAAATGGGGTTAAGTCATCCAGGTAGACAACTAGGAAATCATGTATTTCCTTGGCAAAAGCAATATCCATTGCTCTTTGAAATGTGGCACTAGCGTTTTTAAGTCCGAATGGCATCTTCACATACTTAAATGTTCCCCACGGTGTGGTAAAGGCAGTTTTGTCTTGGTCGTCCGGGTGAACAAGTATTTGGTTGAAACCTGAAAAGCCATCTAGCAAAGAGATTCTAGATGATCCCACTACTCTTTGTAGGATGTGATCCATTTTGGGCAAAGGATAGTGGTCTTTTAAGGAGACTTGGTTTAAATTTCTGAGATCTACACAAAGTCTGATTTCACCTGTCTTTTTTCTTGTAGGAACAAGATTGGACACCCACTCGGAAAATCTGATGGGTGCTATTATGCCTGCTTCAAACATCCTCTTTACTTCCTTCTCAATCGGGGGAAGAAGCATAGGGTTAATTCTTCTAAGTTTCTGCTTGAAGGGTTTCTGGTTTGGTTTTAAGGGAATTGTGTGTTGGATCACCGAGGTGTCATAGGATTTCAAATCCTCATAACTCCAAGCAAATACATCTTGGAACTCTTTGAATAAATCAATGTACTTGGGCTTTTGATCAAGAGGAAAATTTTTGGACAGTTTGATCATTTTTGGATTTTCTACTGTCCCAATGTTGTGTTCTTCTATATCAGTGTTTATTGGCTGCAATTTTGGCTTTTTGGGCACATCATTGCCGTCAAACATGTCTTCTAGTGGGGTCAGGCCAGCAGGCAGAAAATTATCTTTTAGCTCAATGATTTCTGCCTCTGTTTTGTCTATTTCTTCCAAGTGCATCTGTTTCAGCTATTCAATGTTTTCTTTGTCAAAAACCATCGGGTTTAGGATTTGTTTGGCTGTTGCAGCAGTTACAGCCTACTGATTTTCAGTTGCTTGCTGTTCTGAATCTGTCATAGCATCCATATCTATGTTAATATTTGAAAATTCATGCTCGAGGGTGAGAAAATTATTAATTTGGGCATCATTTTCGAACACTTGCCAATCTTTAATGTTATTTGGGACAGCGGGCCTATGTTTTATTTCCACTGTGAAGTGGTGGTTTGGGTCAAAGGGAAGCTTACATGTACTTGCAAAAGTGGCTAGGCTGTGAGCGTGAATGTTGTGATTTCTTGAGATCTTGTCAAGCTTGAATTCAGTGAATGCATTGAGTATATTAGTGGCAGTAGTCCTATAGGCTCTCATTCTATTGTCATTTGTAACAAAATTACCTTTCATCTATTGTATGATTAAATCAGAGTCACCTAGGATAGACACTTTTTTAGCTCCTAGAGCTTTGAGGAGTTTAAGGCCTAATAGCAAAGCCTCATACTCTGCCATGTTGTTGGTGCATTTGAAATTCAGTTTGTAGGCATGGCCTTGTGCATGGTTGTTATATGTGTTGTGAATCCAAACACCTGCCCCTGCCCCTAACTTGTTGACAGAGCCGTCAAACTCTAAGTACCATGTGGTTTCTTGCTTATGGTTAGTGCTAAGAGTTTCAGCCATTCTTGCAGCGGGCAGATTTGAGGTTTCTGTTTGAGGAGGTTCTTCTTGTATGCTGGTTGTAGTATCTGTTGTGACAGTCTCATGGGTGCGTATAATTGATTCTTGATTAATGTGCGTTTGTTGTTCTAGAGCCAAAGGCTCATCCTCAGTTGGAGAATTTGTGTCATCATTAAACAAAATAAAGGAATCCATGTCAGAATGTATTGAGTAAATGGGAAAATTTTCAGGCTTGCTCTCACTACTCACCACATATTTCATCAACGTTTCTCTGTACAGTCTCTTTGGTTGCCCAAAGACAGAAATGGTGGCATAGGAGAGGTCGAGTTGAAGGGATCCTTGCAGCTTTGCTCCCCATGATCTTGATAGGAGCATATCGTACTTTGGTGGGATGTCAGCCACCACCACATCCATGAGGATGGTCTTGTTGGGATATTGGACTAAGGAGACACACAAGTCTTTGATGAGGCCTAAACATTTCACTTGACTTGAGTCAAATGAGTATAAATCTTTGTAAGGTCTTGTGATGTCAAGGTTCAGTTTATCCATGACTGCCTTGGGCATAAGGTTGTGTGAGGCTCCTGAGTCAAACATAGCATTGTGCAAAACTTTGTCATGTATATGAAAACTGACATAAAAGGGTGGAATAGGTCCATGTGTTGATTTTCCATTGACTTCTAGACCGAATAGCAGTTTAGGAGAATCATCCAAAACATTTACATCGTCTTTGTTTTCTGGAATCTGAAGCGACCTTTGAATTTTTTGCCTATATACATCGTGTTTGGCAAGTTCTGAAAGAGGAACAGGTATTTTCAATTTACCTATTTCTGCCTCTAAATTAAATGGTTTTTCCAATGGAGTCTTGGTGTTGATGATGGAAGTTTTTTCTGTTTTATTTGAATTATCTGCGATTCGCTCTTGTTTATCAGCGTTGTGGGGATTGACTACTTGCGGTTTTACAGTTTCAGGAGGGTTTTTTGGAACGTTGTTCGAATTTTCTTTTGAGGAAGGAGGTGATAGAGGCTGATCAACAGAAGGCTGTGTGTCTGTTATGTCTTCTACAGTCACTTGTTGCGGGTTTGGGACAGTTGTATCAGCTGGTTCTGTCATGACAACTTTGTTTTTAATCTTGTTGGGCTGTTTGCCTTGCTTTATTTTACCAGGCTCGGAGATGTCAATGGTCCTAGTTCTCAGCTTATATTGTTTGTGTACTTCATACATAGTAGTATCATATCCTTGTTTAAAGTCAAAAGACTCAC
Organism: Pinus tabuliformis; assembly: GCA_031772625.1. Classification (NCBI taxonomy): domain Eukaryota; kingdom Viridiplantae; phylum Streptophyta; class Pinopsida; order Pinales; family Pinaceae; genus Pinus; species Pinus tabuliformis. The sequence goes on along the minus strand of CM062818.1, from coordinate 1,270,752,594 downwards.
CAGACTTAGTCTGAAACTGATTGTAATCAAGTTCATTTTGGTCTTCTTGGCTCAGGAAAGTTTGGTGCTCACCCTTTAGATCCATCAAATTCATGTGAGTGTCTTCTGTGGGTTGACTAGAATTGGATCCTTCAACATAGTTGTCTTGAAAAGGAGGTCTTATGTCATGGTCTTGGCTAGACCTACCAACATTTGTGTTCTGCGTTTTCCTAAAATTTGGATTCCTTATGGTATTGGACTGTTGTCCTTCCCATGATGCTTTTCTCTCAACGTTTTCTACTCTTTCTCCCAATCTTTGCAGGCCATTGATAATAGCATCAAGCTTCTGGTCAAAGGTTGAGGGTTCTTCCTTAAAGGTGGTTCTTCTTTCCATCCTAGCTCTGTTTCTTTTGGCAATTAAGTTGGCCTCAACGCTGACAGCAACATTTTGCATGTCTGCAAGGGTTTGAGGAGCTCTTTCTTTTAACTGGTATGCCATATCTGGGTCAAAACCATCCGGAAATTTGTACAAGGCAAGGTCAGGGGGTGGCCTCAGATTCTGTGGTATTGCATTGTAAACATTATTGAATCTTGCACAGTACTCCAAAACAGTTTCTTGAGGACCTCTTTTAATTGTATCGTATTCAGCTAGTATGTGCAAAGGGTCTTTCTTTTTCTCCCATCTGTTGGTAAATGATTGGTACATCTCATCTGGGGTAGTTATGGAATTTGCAGCAAGTGATCTGAACCAAGTTCTTACATCACCTATTAGACTTTGAACAAAAATTCTCATTCTCACGCTATCATCATCTATTTCATAGTTTTCAAAATATTCTTGCATCTTTTTGGTATGCTGAATGGCTGTGAAAGGACCAGTGGAATCAAAATACGTGATTTTCGATTAGTAATGTTGAGGTAAAGCCCCAGCATTAGCAGGTAATTGCAGGGGTGCATATCTATTAGCCATATTGGCAGGGATAAGTGGAACAACAGGGAAAAATGGAACAACTAGGACGACAGGGATAACTGGGGTAACAGGAACAACAGTAGTGGTAGTTGTAGTATTTGCAGTGAATGGAGGTGTGGAAGGAGTGCTATGCGATGTGGATGATGAACCAGGGGAAGCAGGAGTTGATCAGAATAAAACTTTGACAGGAGTTGGGACACAGCTTGGGTAAGCTGTTTCAGGAGTTTTATCAGCGAAATCTTCTTGTCTTTCTTGCTTCCTAAGGATCTTCGGGATTAGGTTCGGATTTTCAAAAACAGCTGGGGGATTAGGGTCTGGATTTGACCTAGTATATCGTGGATTTTTCTTGGGAGCCAGCTTCCGAATTTGTTTTTGGTATTTTTCTGGGAATGTTTTTAGAAATAGCAAAGAACTAATCAAAATTTGGGACAGCTATTTGTAACTTAAAACTAGCATGAAGATTGACTGAAGCAGCATTTATTTACTCCTCTTAATGCAAAGCAAAGAACAGTTTCAAAGGCTTCCTGGCTGACATTCAGGCTTCATCTGTAGTTTTAAGAGATAAACAACTATTAGAAAAAATTGATTTATGGTCTCAGCGTAGCTTTCTTACCTTCTTTGTGAAACTATCTGAGGAAAGTCCCCAACGGAGTCGCCATTATGTTATCACTCAGGTTGTCCTTATGCTCCAGAAAAGGATACGACCGAGGTAACCACAGACCAACTTTGGACTGTAGGTTCTAGCCCACCTGCAATCAGAGAGGGCTCTCTCTTTCAGATTTTAGCTTTGTTGAAAAGGATCTTAGGCTAGTTATTGAGTTCAGGGGTTTTTGTTCCGATTTTGGTGGGATAATTGATGTTCTCAGGTAGAGAGGCAAAGCATATTCTGAAAGTTTCAAACCATTGGGCGTGGAGTCGAAGAGGAGGACTGCTGGTGCGTTTTCTTGGTCCCAAGAGAGAAAATGGAGCAAGGTAGCTGCAAATGAAACAATGTTTCAGGTTTAAAGGATGGGATGAATGCTAAGTAATGAGGGGTAGTTAAGAATCCCTCAGTCAGCTTAACAGGGGTAGATAACAGAGCTCTACCTAGGGGCAGTAAAGAATCCCTAGATAATCGGCACACACAGGTGAATCGGGGTAAATATGAGCCAGAAGGAATTCATATTCATTACCAATTCAATCATAGGAAAACATAAAGAAACAACAAAAATTGAGCATAGAGTGTATTTAAACAAATTCTAAGCTAATCTTTCTTTCTGCTATTTAGATAATGGTAAATAGTAAACAGAGGTAAGAAGCGCTTATTGAATCAGGTTGCAGCACAAGAATTCCATCTTCATTCTCCAGAAAAACATTCATAACACATCAAATAGTCTCTTCTTAGAACTTTCGGCAATCTTTGATTACAGAACCAATTTCAGGTATACAGTGCGAGTCTCTAGTGAAAAATACCAATTTTCCAACCCTTGAAACAATGCTGAGGGTGGTATAAATAGGGAAAACTCTCTACAATTTGTTCATTACATCTTGACCTAAACAGGTCCTAAAGAATAATTAGTCTGACCTAATCCTATCTGAAATAAATGCATGAAAATATCTTTGGCTGCGCTGAGGGCTGCCATATCAAACTGAAGTGAATGTGCTTGTCCTCAGTGGCTTGGTGCAGTTGCCTCTGCAATAACTGTGCATGGGTCTTCGCCACATTGTAGTTCGGTGGCCTTAAATGCTTCAACTGTGGTTTGAGAGCTGGGATGGGCTTTCACCGCCTGATTTGACTTTGTTGGCGGCCATTCAATGTTAACCTACTTTGGGAACTGAAGGTTTCCATTAAACAATTTAACTGGTACACTTTGCTGCTTCTCTTTCCTCTGATACTCTCTAACAAATGAATTGGGTTGCTTTTCTCCTTTGCTGTGGGTCTAATCACAAGTTAATGATCGTTGTTCGGCCTCTATTTCCTCTAGAACTGTCTTCTGCTCCTTTCTGCATGCTTCGCGAAGAAAAACGGGTCATTCGGCGCCTTTCGGGTTTGCTGGGGGCTGCGCGATAAAAAGATTCCCCATTTTGGCCTAATTTAACCAGCGATGCGCGATTTGCGCTAGGCGCATCAAAAACTGCCTCAGAAACTGATTCCGGGGCTCCAGAGTGTGATTTTCACCCTTCGCGCCAAAATTGCTGATGACGTCAGCATGACGGACCTCATACGGCGAATGACGTGGTGGGATGACGTCAGCATGTACGGAGGTGACGTGGCAGTACGACAGGTCTGATGATGTGGCAGGACACGTGGCAGGGTGACTTGGCGGTATGGTGGCAGGAGGCCACGCAGGCGGATGACGCAGCAGGTGACGTATGGCTTACATCACAGGGGGGGCGGTAAATGGTTTTGGGCGCACCGCCTTTAGGCATGGGTGGTTTTGTCAGAGGGGGCCCCGCCACACCCGGGAAGGTGACGCGTGGCGGGAGTACGGCGGAAATACCGCCCATCTCCCGGACGCTAACCTTTGGGCGGCTTGGAAGATGGGAACACCCGCCCACCGTTGATTTGCGGGGCGGGTGATCGAACGGTTGGCGGGGAGTTAACGTACATGGCGCGCGGAATATCCGGATTTTGATACGGTGCGGCGGGGGGGTAAAAACTATGGTTTATGTGGGTTTTTGGGGTTAAAATGAGTGCGGGTTAATGTATTTACACTCGGGACTTAGGGATAGGGGCGCAATATGGGTTTTTTGAGGGTTTGTGAGTGGGGGTTTAAGGATTTGTGCACAAAACTTTAGGTTAGGGGTTGGAAAGAGGGTTTTGAGCGTTAGAATTAGGAAACAACGGTTATTAGCCTGACCAGGTGTCAGACTAATTCCTTTAAGACTCGGATGGGCTAAAAACAGCCCCAGATGGACTGCCTTTTCCCTGACTTAGAAGAAATATGGCTATAATACCAGGGAGGGGATATTCACATATGGGAGTATTATATACATAGTTTTAGTAGGGGAAGGGGAAAACTGATAGGGAGTTATGTACTAGAGTTAGTAGTTAATATGGAGATGATAAGAAAGCGCTAAGGTAAGGGTCCTTAGGCTAATTTTGGGGAAAAGAACTTGTAAATGAGAAATAAAGAATGCTTGAGTGAAGCAGATATTCACCAAGACAAATGACATGGAGAATGATGAAATTAAGAGGAATCAAGTAGATCTTGACCTCTTTGGGGAAGTTAGTAAATGACTTGGGAAATAAGAAGAAGGGGAAATTAGTTATGTCTAGCTCGAGCTCCTCGAGATGAAAAACTGCCTGATAACTGTGATCTGAAAAGATATAAGACTTTAAAACACAAGATTGATCATGAATCATCATTCTGCAACCTCACAGCTACCTACCTGGCCTACCTTCCTAACAATTTTTTTTTTTGGGTGGGTGCACTTAGACTTGTAGACCCTGATTTACAATTTTTCTTTTGAATGCTTTCCTATCTAAATCTACACTTATTTCTGCCAAGGGCCCAGATTAAGCAGTTGGGTCCATGTGATTCTCTACCTATCTACAAATCTGCCAAGATTAAACTGTTTGGACAGATACATTCTCTATATTCTAAACAGGAAATTGAAACCTAGGGAGACCAATATTAGATTGTTTGAATCTCCCTTTAAAAACTCTTCAAAACTGGAACAACTCATCAAAATTGGAATATAGCAGTGCCATTTGGACTAGCACAGTTCATGGAATTTTGTGGAAATATGGAACACTGCAGCCTACAAAGTATGACATATTTGGCATGTAAAAATGTCAATCATGAAAGATGAAACCCTATTGCAACAGGAGGCTAACAATATGAACTCACATAAAATCTCCATGAACCTTTGTTTGCAGGGATTCACTTCCTTCTCAAACTGAAATGCAAAAATAAAAAGTCTAACAACTAGAAATTTAAATGCTCAGTAAGTGAGTTATTTATATACATTCCTACTTATTCACAGGGCTCAATTCACCTAAGTGAGTTTAACCCTCTGATGGAGCCATGCCAACATTTGGGTGCTGGACCTAGTGCCTTCATGTCGCTGAAAAATAAAAATTAAAACAGGCATGCACCATGCAAATTATTCAAATAAAGAACCTGATACACATTGTTGATACAACCTCTGTTGCTAGCTTAAGAATATGCTCATGTACTCAACCACAGGGTCATGGAATGGATAGGGAAATTTTGCAGTTGCCTCTTTTTCATGAGCTATCTACTAACCAATATCCTCTTGGCCAGGGCAACCACAAACACTTATGAGCTCCACAACTTTAGATTTTTCTAAAAAATCTTGTTGCTAATCATTTGTTACCCATTTGTCGACGGGCCAACCCTCTTGGAAATCTACAATAGAATCTTCAGTTTCTAAGTTGTAAGAGTCAGAGACTGGAGGGCCTAATGAGAATTCCTGACTGAGACCTTTCTATAATAAGTAATCACAGACACTGCTTGGTCCTTCAACTTCAGGCTCTTCTTGAAATTTTTGCTACTGGAAGCCTTCTCCCCACTTGTTGGTATACAACTTCTTCTGAAATTTCACAACCATCTCTTCCTCCTTTGAATAATATGAATCATGAATTGGAGGAGGGCCTTGGTCTTGTTCTCCAGGAAAAATACGCTCATTGCAAAATGGAGGCTCTTTGCTGACTTCCTCATGGGCCTCATCTTCTTGTGCATCTTCCCATAACTGGAAGTGTTGTGGCTCTACATCTCTTGACTCTTCACCAGAGTCGTTTTCATCAGAGGAAGGAGAAACATCCAGTTCAACCGAATCAGACCCCTGAGGGTTTGTTGGTAGCTCAATGATGTTTCCTTATTCACTTTCTCGCTTAGTGGGTGATTCTTCTTGATGCGAGTGGATTTTTTCATGGAGCGGAACTCTAGAAACATCTTCATCAGGGTCTTTGATCTCGGGAATGTCTTCATCATTAAAATGCATGCAATAATATTCAAATAGAGTGTTCGGTGGATATAGTCCGTTACAATATTGATTGAATGTTATATGAAAACTTATTAGGGAAGATATACTACCACAAGGTATTGTTCTGTACCAGAATCTAGCACCCTCCTCTAAAGAATACATGAAAAATTTCATTTGTACATCTTCAAGGAAAATACCCTGTTGTTCCATGCATTCATGAAATTCTTTGAGGTGCTAGTCAGGCCTTCTAGCTATGCTTCCACTGAATCTAGGAAAATAGGTCTCCCATTCATCATATGAAGGGACGTAATTGGGAGAACCAACAATAAAAGAAAGATCCAGTGGGGAAAATTTGTTGGCCATGAATGCAGGAATGGCCATCTCGAAAACCTCCCTATATGAGTGATTTCAGCTTCAAAAGTAGGGGAAGATTTCGACTAATGTAACCTTAGAGTGAGTATGGGGCTACTTCAAAGCCAGGATGATATAATAGAGATATAGATAGTGGAGTCGCCAGAATGTTTACCATAAAATTGATAGTGGAGTCACCAAGGTGAGAGATATTAAACCCACACTTCCCTTGCTCACCTAACAGAGGAAATGTAAAATTTTATTGTACCCAGGGAAAAATATTCTAATATGTTCCCCGGAAACGATGCCAGAAAGATGTTGTCACTTTAGTTTTTGCAGGAGACATAGAAAGCCCCCTAGAGACAACCTCTGGGTTGATTGTAGACCAGTGCCTAGGACATCTTAAGTAGAGGAGTGCATGGAGGATAGTCTATAAGGGGGTTTTACAGCACTCCAATTCTCATGTAAATAAAAAGTTAATAAGAGGGGCTTGGTTCAATAGGCATTCATTAAGGTATACTTAAGTGAATACATGGATCCAAATGTGGGGGGTATATCAAGGCAATCTCAAAGAGAAATGTCTTCTTCTAGTGGCCGATACACAACAATGAGATAGCTTAATACTAAAGTTGTAGTAATGGTGGAGAGAAGGAGAGGAAGGAGGGAAATAGGTGCATAGGGCTGTAATAAACAAAATCCTCAACAACAATGTTCCAGAAAAAATATGGAAGAGGAAGGAGGTGGAGTGATAGAAACAACTGAGTGCTAATTAAGGTTCAGACCAACTATAACATGGGTATCATTCTCTGCCAACAACTCAACTAAATATGAGCTACCACATGTACTGCAAGCTAATCAAATACACAAGTAAATCTGTAGTTTCTACAGGTACTATAATGCTAGTGAATCACAAGTAATTCTGCAATATGCACAAGTATTGTTCTCTATTTAGCAGCCAAGATAAATCCATAAATCAGAGCAAAACCAACAGCTTAATTATACTATTTCAGAGAGGGAAAAATACAAATGAAATGATATTTACCAAGTAACAACATGCTGCACATTGATCATGCTTGGAATCACCAAGAGAGTTTCATTAATACTTAGAGGGTCCAATAACCAGTCCATACATTCAACACAACATTAGTCAAGTCCCCCATGAATAAGAAAATAGAACCAAAGTGGCATCTCAGAATTCAGACCCTGTGGGTGAGAAATTCTGGAACCTGAAATAAGTGTTTCTTCCCCCTATTTATAAGAATAGGGGGAGCTTGGATTACAGTTGCAACAAAATATTTGAGCCATAGCTACAGCTGTCTGCTAAACTAGCTGTCTCGGCCTATGTAAGGCGTTGTTGCCCAAAATGATTACAATCAAGATCGGATCCCTTTGTGGAAATAAAGAAACTACAGAATAATGAGAAAGAGAAGGAAAATGGAAAGATGATGCAGGAGGTGTCCCTTTGTTGTTCCTGTGGAGGCCCCTGATCAAGCCATGTCTCTATTGTGATGTTCTTCTCCTGCTTCTCAACATGTTTCTGTCAGATCCAACATTGAATAAGAGTATGGGGCTCCACTCGACTTTAGAGAAAGAAATAACGAGGCAATTAAGACCACTGCACCATACTCTTATTCAATGTTGGATCTGCAGACCCATCCATCTTTAAAAGCTTTGTATCATGCTCCTGGTCTTCCTAGGGATGCGTTTATGATGTAACAAGAAATATTTTGGGTGTGGGCCTTTATCACTGAAATATCATGAAACAGGCGCGTTTTGATTTCTCCTTATGCCCCTTTTGGTATAGCCCCTTTCCGTTATTTCCTTCATATGACCAGGGGTTGCAACCAAGTGCTAAGTCTCAATCATTAAGGCCTTCAGACTCCTATCCAGGGCCTTTTTCCTTTGTTATTTGGAATCCCGCATCCTAGCATTTGATAATCTTTTCCTTTAGAATTTCCCCTTGACATTGCGATCGATGATTAGTGGGATTGGGCCTACCTAGGACATCGCAATCGAAACACGAGAGAGGGAGACCCTTTTACTTCTTTTCATAGCAAAGGCTGACTTATCCGGACGTGAAATCCTTATTGGGTGGAAAACATGAAATATTGCATCTGGGAAGAAACCCCCACATATATCAATCATAAGTCGGGGAGACATTGGTGTATGAATGTTTTAACTTATGCGACCATTGATCACCGATCTGCGGGGGTGACATCATCACTACCACGTATCACCTTGTGATTGGTGACACTTGTCACCCGGAAATTCCTCCATAGGACCCCTGAAAACACCGAATTTGCATGCCACGTGTCACCCATACTGCTACATCAGTGTCACTTTCGTACTGCCACGTCATTGATGACATCGGCTGCCATGTCATACATAGGGGCCAATGGGATTACGCCACGTGGCCCCTTGGAGTAGAGAGAAAATGGCTCGCCCGGTCTTGGTTTTTCTATGAATTCATTTGTTAAATAGAATCGGCCCCTCCCCAACGATTTAATACTCTACCACAAATCGGCGAGATCGCAAGGGTTTTAGAGTGGTGGCCCCTCTACTCCGCTGATTGCCGATATCGCAGGACTATGGGACTGCAGGATTGCCGGACTGTGGGACTGCGATATGCGGGACGATAGGACTGCGATATTTGATATGGCTGATATGCGAGATTATGAGATTTACTATGCTTGGGGCCCCCGACTTTTAATAAACCATACCGCCACATGGAGGAGAGAGAAAGGCCCCGCCTGTCCTTGTCTTTCCATGCATTTCCTTTGTCAAAAATTTTCGGCTCTCCCAGGCGATTTCACATTATATCGCAAAAAGTCGTGATATCGCAAAGTTTAGGAGTGGTGACCTCTCTGTCTCGCCAATAAGTCGATGTGCCGATATTGCGGGACTGCAATATCAGCGTTCAACATCCTGAACTACCGATAAACCATAGGCCTGTGCCTGGGACCTTGCCGATAGCTGATTTGCAATGAGATTAGCTCCCAGACCTCCTATTTGCAATTTTCTTTAAGTCTCTTCTCCTTGTCTTCTGGCTTTCCATGGGTAACTTCAACAGGCCATATCTTATGCTCTAGAAATCCCTTTTCAGGCTTCCATATACCATTGGAAAGCTCTTTTTGAGCACTATGCAATGGGGAGGGTCTGATTAAGTTGTGCTAGCTCATGTGGCCTGGAAGATGGCTTCAAACTTCACTGATCTCTAGAAACTTTGATCAACTAAAAACTCATAATGTAGTGAGTGATAACAGGTTTTACAAACAAGAAAAGATGGGGAAAGGAAGCTCAAGATTTTCATAGGTTTAATGACTCATGAAAAGAATACCAAACTCCACATTTCTATATAGATTTAATGAGCATGAAAATATAACAAAAGGAGCTCAAGGTTTTCATTATTTAATTAACATGAAACTAAAGGCCAAAAGGAATATCATCTTAGAGGAACGAGTGGTATAAAGGGTAGAAACTAGTTCCAAGTTGATGGAACTGTATTAAGCATAATGAGGAAAATAGGTTGGAAGATAAGACTAGTCATCGCAACAGCCCCTCCAAGAGAGGGTAAGAACACCAGGTAAAAGTGAGTTGTAGGCCAAGTAGAGGGAGACAATGGCGGATATGTAAAACCAAGTCTTATCAATGTGCATAAAATAGACTAAATAGATATAGAAATCACAAGGTATATACTGTAGAATCCTCCTCTGTTAAGGCCAGAAAATGACAATGAAGAGTATATGAGGCTCAGATTCTAATTCATGGTGAGTCAAAAGGAGGAATTCTAAAAGAGAGTAAATGAGACACTACATGGAAACCAATATGGAAAGGAGGTGCTAAACTAGGGAATCCATGTATAGATAAGCTCTACTGCGAAGCTACAAAGTGCATAAGAGAGATGGTCTAATGTCACAACTTGACAGGGTTGGACCTAAGGCATAATGAAGATGGAAGTGACATTCAATAATGTAACATATATGGTGATATATTACCTACCCCCACATGTCAAGTTCAAGAGAAACACACCTAAGGTCCAATGAATGTCACAATAAAAATTCCACCCTATCCTATAAAAACCATCCAAAAAGACTAGACCCATGGTTAAATCACATAATGAAAGAAATAAAACATGGATTAGGTAAAAGGACCATATATTTTTCATTTTTATAATTTTTTTTGTATTTTTTGGCATATATTATGTCCTAGAAAAGAGCTCGCATCACACACAAAACCAAAAATAGATAAAACATCACACACACTCCCATGTGCAATATGTCCAAGAGAAACGTAGTCTAACAGGTCACGTCAAGTTGTGCCCACTATTGGGCACAGACCAAGGATTTCCATATATGAACTCATGGAGGAGTGGAGGTACCATATGGTGCACCATGAAGGGGTCGTGCCACAAAAAGTTGAATTTCCGAATTCCTAAAGGTTGATTATACTAGGAAAAACTTATAACTATATCATTAACATGAATAACCAAAGCAAATACAAGGTGAGTGGTCACGTGATCTAATAGGAAACACATTCTACTAAAGGTGATGTATGCTCACCATGTCGAGCTACATCTATAGAAGAAGACACCACCCAAGGATTAGGTGAAACATGGGGTCCACAAGTGTCCAAAGAGATCATGTGCATAGGAGTAATAGTAGTAGTAGAAGAAGAAATGTTGGGCGAGGGTAAAGGAAAGACACTGGTAAGAGATGGGATTTTAAACAATCCCGCACCAACACTCTCATAAGACAAGGGGATATCTCCAACAAATGGCACAATATTTCTCATAGAAGTAGACATGGTCAATGGTATGCAGTAATCTAATTGATCTATCATGGCAATATTTCCTTCATGGGGAAATAAGTTCACATGAAATACCGAAGAAATGACAATGCACATGGCATAAAACTAGCTATAGCCAAGGAGAAGATTATAGTCTAAGGGAGAATCTACAACCTCAACATTAACCTAGGCAACATTACCCCCTAGTTCGATGGCAAATTTTCAAATAACACCTTGAGGCATAAAGTGGTGTCCATCAAAGGCATGTAAAAGAGTACTTGAGTTAGTGAGTGTTGGAGAACCGATAGCTTTCCAACATGACACTGACATCACATAGGTAGAAGACCCTTCATCCACCAAAGTGAAATATATACCACGATTAAAAATAAGCATTGAGATCTAGAAAGTGACCTGATGAGAGATTCTAAAACAAGGAGCATCAACATTGAACGTAATCGGACTAGACTCTAAGGGATCCAGCCCTCTGATAGTAGTCCATAAGGCTTTGTGTTGTTAAGGGTATATTTGTAAAAGGTCCAGGGCATGCATTGCACATGGTGCTTAGGGAAGTTCGTCATCAATATTGTAATGTTCTGAAATCCATGCATTGGGATTGTGTGTTGACTTCTAGACAACACCCTTAGGTGGGCGATATATTGGTTATATATTCTTATCTAACATGAGAGGTTAGGTGGAATCAGAAGGGGTGGTCAATTCCTTAGAAGCAAAACTCGTCTCAGGAGGGTCATAGGATCTCACTTATGTAGTCACATTTACCTATTCCCAACACATAAGGATAGGTGCATTATTTATATTAGGATAAAATTTCCCCTGATTTCCCCCTTGCAAAGGTTGAGAAGTCTATGAAACCATTTTTTGTTGTGGCTGAGTGGGGAATGGATAGTTCAATACCATTGGCTACTACATAGTTATTGGTGGTGCAGGAACGTGATGGAATTCATCCATATAAGGGAACTTGTGAGTTAAATGCTCACCTTGACAAATATTGAAAGGGAACTTGATATTTTGACATTGTTCACTCCTACCCCCACCATGATTAGGCGGTATTTGTTGGTTCTCTTGAGCAACTATGTTTTTTGTTTATTTTTTAATTCTTTTTATTGTCAGGTTGTTGAGTATTCTTAGGTGATGTGGACTTCACCATAAGAACCTCGATGGATTGCTTAAAAGAAGAGGGTTCTTGTTGAGAGCAAGGAAACTTATTGGGGCTTGAGAAGTGACCCTCATTTTCCCTATTTGAGTAACTAGTTGGCTCATAGTATCAGAGGAAAGGGAGCCAATCACACCACAAGAGTGTGGTCCCATCTTGGGTTGTTGCAAGTTTACAGAAATTTAAGGAGCATTGGGGAGGATATCATATAATGTGCCCAACTGAGAGTAAATAAAATCAAGACATTGAGCACGTAATATGGCCTGCTCCTCAGTAACTACCCCAATCATAGGGACATCCATAGAAATTTGTGGGTGAAGGGACCAAGTGAACTAATCTCTCAGGACATAATTAGAAAGTCTAGTTCATACTAACCTTTTGTGTCTATGCCACTCGTGAATATGATCATAAATATGAGTGGCATCATCTTGTTTGATAGTTGACAAAAGATAAGTCCCAAGATCCTTCCTAGTAGGCAATTGAAAGTGGTTCAAGAAAGTATGAGCCAAGGAAGCAAAGTCATTACACGATTTTCATTCGAGTTCAGCATACCATTTGGAAACATCCCCCATTAGGGTTTTTTGAAAGAGTCTCAACTTCATAGAGTCATCCACCAAAGAGTTAGATGAACACAATAAATGAAAGGTGGTGATATGTGTAGAAGTTTTACACAAAATATTGTCACCATGACTATTTGCAGTCAGTATGGGTCTATCATCATTCATACTGTCCTCCTAAGCAAGTCTCAGACCTCAGCTCTTCATGTCAAGCTTTGAAAATGAGAGAAAGACATTAAAAATCAACAAAGCTCTGGTTCTTCACTTTCTCTCACTGTTTCCTGCGGTCCCGCACCCCCTGTTCACATTACCTGTGGACTTGCCCGCTCTGTCTCTAAAGGAGTGAGTGCGGACCCCTATGAAAGTAAAAAAGATGCAAGTTTATTCTAAAAACTCACTTTGGGTGAATTCTAGATGATTCTAGAAGGAATTTTGACGTGGATTGTTCGCTCTTAGGTGGTTCATGCATCCCAAAAGAGAAGGAGCTAATCCCTTGATGAGAGGAGCTATCCCTTTGAAGGAGGACCTAGTAACTTCCCTCCATTGCACTATAAATTAAGGCATTGGGTTGGTTGCTAGAGAGGTTAGAAGCTGAACATTTTTGAGGGTAAATGTTGGTGGAATTGAGACTTCCTAGTTAAGCTTGAAAGGAGAGATCACATACCTTTTGGCGTCATTGGGAAGAGAGTGAAACTTGTCAAAGTAGAGGAGACTTCTTGTTGGACCCTGGGAGGAGCTTGTACAACATCAAGCCACAAGTTGTAAAGTTCTTCTTTGATTCGAATTAATACAATTAGATTCATTTTTCTCAACAAATTGTCTTATGTCATTTGTTTCATGAATTCCTTGATAATCATGATAAGTATGCTTTACGATATTGGCTTTTTAGGTGCTATTTAATTTGTTTGCTTGTTTGTGTTTGCAGATTTGCTACAAGGGAGCTCATTTGGATCAAAGGAGCGAGGCTTCCACAAACTTGCATTGGACCCAAGGTAGGCCTAAAACACTTGTTTTCCTTTGTTTATAAATTGCATATTTAGAGAAAGATATTTTTTGATTGGCTTGCTTGTCACTAGATATCGTTAGATACTAGGGAGGTCGATCTTGTCCGCAAGAACGACTCATTCCGTGTGACAAAATGGCGACTCCGCTGGGGACTTGATTTCTTGATTTACTTTACTTTGACCTGAGAATCTGTGTTTTTGTTTCCTTTTTTGTCTTGTTGTGTGTGGAATTGGGTAGATTTAGTAGATCTTGGATTATTTTTTGTTTTTCATAACTTTGGGAGAGGACCGCACCCTCGGCTTGCAACACAGTGCGGACCTATCCGCACTTTTGCTTTTCGCACAGTGCGGTACCGCACCTGTGTGAACCGTGGGCCTGTGGACCTGTTGATGCCTCGAAAATCGCTGCAACAACATTGGGGATAACCACCCGGTCCGGACCTTAGTACAGCTCCTTTTCCGTTTGGAATAGTGGCTCCGACTGGGGATAGTGGGACCAGTTTCCCAAAAGTGAATAAACGGGATGAATGGATGATTTATAATCTAAGATAACGGGGAGCGAATAACTAAACTATCAACAAGAATACATAAACTATAATCTATCCCGGGAACTTATTTGAGCTTTAAAGTGCGGCGCTTGATGATCTGTGTCTATAAACAGGCATATAGATGACTCTATTTAACAGACATAGACATTCTTTCATTCATGGCTACTATGCTTAAGTAGTTAAGCAAAGCGATTAAAGCGATATTACCACACTTATCATTTATATCATTGACATATACATGATTAAAAAGAAACACATCATAAAACATCCAATAGTGGAATGAATATAGATCTGCTGTTACAACGCATGTATATAATCAATAATAGCAAGAATAATCACATAGCAATTCATATGAAAGGAATGAATTCAGACATAGATAGAAATACCATATGAGCTGCTTGACACTCCCAATATCAATCGCTACTTGTAGTTCTTCCTTCAACGCGAAAACATTCTCAACAAAGACAATAGTGCACAATTGCATAAAAAAGCTTCCTTGTCGAATTAAGAACAACTGGTCCAGTTTTATAAAAGAATATTGACTGAAGCACAAAAGTGCAAACTTCAGTCTTTTAAGTCTGGTACAAAACTTTACGACCCTTTCCAAAAACATGAAAGGGTCTATAAATACTAAATTAATCTAAATATCTATTAAACTGAAATCCTACTAAATTGGTATCAATAAATCTTGATCCTATTTCCCTCAGCAATCTGGCAATCGGCGGCATGATTCATCAAGTAGGCTGCTTGCCTTTAAATCTAAGCTGACTTATCGCAAGCATTGGCTCTACTTCAGGCGGTTTTTTGAGGCGCGAACTGAGCTGTGCGGCATAGGTGGCATCCTGAATATCGGGAATTATATACCCGATTGCATCTGTTAGACATTTAAGGGCGGCTCTCTGTGTGTGCGGCTTAATCAGGAAGAGCCAATATGCATCGAAGGTTAAACTGTTAATCCCGGCGATTAATCTCCCCTTTTCCTCTAAATCAGGAGAACATGATTGCTCCAATATGTTTGTTGTTGTCATCTTTCCTGGTGTACATTGGGAAATCATATTTGCTAAGTAGAGAGTCTTGTTAACTAGATCAACTAGATTGTTGGAAGTTGATTTACATCTTGAAGCCGCCCTCTCTGCTTTCATCACCTGAGTCTGCCATTCTGTGAAGAGTATATCTTTATGTGTTTCTAGGATCCTGGGCAAATTTGCTGCTCTCCCTTGATCAGAATCTTGCCAGTCAAGATATGCGGTTATGATCTCTTCGGCTTGGTCTAACTCATTCCTGGCCTTTTCTACCTGCTGATTTATGGATGTCGTTAGCTCACACAATGGCTCTGCCTGAGCGATTTGTTGACACAGGAGCCTAATTTGGGATATTAATGCAGTGTTTATTTGCAATGCTTCTGCTCTGAATTCATCCACTTGTGGAGCGCCCTTTATTATTTCGAGCTGCGACGACTTTTGGTATTACTTCAACATCCTTAGAAATGGGTGGGCCGCTGGTTCCACTTAGAACCTGAGGTGAAGTGATGTCCTGTGTATCGTTTGTTTTGGAAGTGTCTGTATCTTTGGAACATTCCAACCCACTGATGATAGAGTCAAATTGCTTCCATTCCTGGAGCAATTTGGGGTCAATACGAGTATCTATATTGACATCAATGGTGGTTTGTTTCTGCTTTTCGGCTTCAGACTCCTTCTGCACTTCTTCCTGCTGTTTCTTCTGTTGCTCTTCTTGTTCTTTCCTTTGTCTTTCCTCTTGCTCTTTCATTTGCTGTTCCTCTATCTCTTTCCTCTGTCTTTCCTCTTGTGCTCTCTTCTGCTTTTCTTCCTGTTCTTTCCTCTGTCTTTCCTCCTGTTCCTTCTTATGATCTTTTGTTATAACAGGAGGTTCCCTTGACTGCTGCCGACCAGGCTCGCTTGATGATGTCGCAGGGGTTGTTGCTAGTAAATCTAGAGGCAGAGTTTGCAACCTCTGTTCTCTAAGTTTATTAAATTCAGTCAACCCTTCATCATTATACTTTGCTAGGGCGAATTGTCTAACCTGACTTATTGACTCAGCTGAGGAGAACAGGTCATCAAAGATATCTTCCTTATGATCAAATCTTGTCAGTTTGGCCTGTTCTAATGCATTATAGGCAACTTTATTTGGATCGAAATGCCTATTTGGGAGAGTCGCTAGAGTCAAGGATTGAATTTTTGTGGCTTCCTTTTCTGCATGTTTGAGGTCATGCAGGGTATATACACCACACCTCAAAGCAAAAGAGGGCCAGCCTTGCTTCTTATTCTTCTTGAGCGTTTGTGTAACACTCTCGGAAATTATTTGGTAAGAGATTTCCATCGCAAGAAGTTTATCTGGTATGTACAGAGGGAGGACATGGGGTCTGGCTTGGCTGCCGAAAACTCTTATGTAGGTAAACCTTTCCTCTCCAAACCATCTACCTATTCTGGTTAAATCAATTCCAGCTTGATAAGAAATCTTGGGAGCAGGTCTATCAAAAATGGAATAATGAATAGGCAACATAAAGCCATTACAGACTTGGTATAGATGATGTTTATAAGAAGATTTCCACAATTTCTGGTGATATATATGAATGGGCGAGGGGTCTTGTGCAGTCCACCTCCAGCCGAGTACGGGGAATTCAGAGTTAAAACAGAGGGTATCTAGAATATAGGCACTGTAGTAAAATGGGGGAATTACTCTTTCAGAAATCTGGGTCTTGTTTCTAAACTCGAGCACAGCTTGTGCTTATTTGTCAGAAAGGATAGTGGCCCAATCCATAATTATACTGTTCACTGCTGCTTCCATTAGAGGAACCATTTCTATGGTAAAATTAGCAGAGTCATGCAATCCCCATAATCTACACATCATTATTCCCGCATAACAATAAGGAGAAGCTAGAGAATCAATCGAGTACCTATCGGAAGATTCGTGTTTGTGTTTGGCTGGATTTTGTCTCCAATCCCGGATGGGTTCAGATTCAACTTCATTTTCATTTGCAAACTTCTCCAGGAACGATTTATTATATATCTTCTCCGGCTCGGGCAAATGATACATTTGCCTTAAATCATCCGCCCTGAATGATCCGAAAATTCTCCCATCTCTGGTGCTGAAAGTTCTATCCAAGATTGGGATTTCTTCAATCGCCCATCGCACGACGTCTGTGTATGGGAGAATTTTCTCCTTGGCCGCTATCCTGTGAAGGAAAGAGTCGGCTAAATCCTTGAGAGTACTCTCAGACTTCCGAAGTAAATCCACACTAGCTTCTGCTACTGTCTTTACTGGT
Organism: Pinus tabuliformis; assembly: GCA_031772625.1. Classification (NCBI taxonomy): domain Eukaryota; kingdom Viridiplantae; phylum Streptophyta; class Pinopsida; order Pinales; family Pinaceae; genus Pinus; species Pinus tabuliformis. The sequence goes on along the minus strand of CM062818.1, from coordinate 1,270,735,017 downwards.
TCTTCGGCTTCAATCAGGTTGTAAGTGCCTTGCCAAGTAACTCTGGTGAGACCTGTACATGTAGTATCAGATATCAAGCCCTTCTTTTTGTCCACGACAGCTTGTCCTGCAACTGGTGTAGCGGAAGCGCCCGTGGTCTTCTTGGATTTCTTCCCCATCTTGCTTGAGCTTCCTTCTATGGATGAATTCTGCACAGCGGCGAAAATAAACGTAACACAGAGATATGCTAATGAAAATCCAATACGGGAAAGATATATTGATCAAAGCGTGCTGAGAGATTAACTCTTAAAAATGGCTGCGGATCCAATCCATGGGAAGATCTTACAGATACATTAAATGGCCGTTTAAGGCCTGCCACCCCTTAAATGCTCATTACACCATTATTCGGCCGAATGGCCCGCTTAAGCGTGCTATGGATATTTTGGCGGTTGAGTGCAGGTGATCAATTTCTTAAGAGATAAGGCTTTAAATATGAATAGATCGTAAAATCCCTTCATTTAACGGCTTTTTTTGAAATCCGCGCTATATCATAATTGGGCATCGGGAACACTTAAATCCTTTCAAGTTGACAATTTTGAAACCCTGATCGCCGATAGCGAAATCGCATCGCATCGGGAGAATTGGTATTATAAGAACATATGGATAGCATACCCCCGACTGCTGATAGCGAAATCGTATCGCATCGGCGTGAAAAGGCATAACAATGTGCATAGATAGTGTATCGCCGATTGCCCGATTGCCGATATCGCATCGCATCGGGGGTAAAACTTGGGCGCCTTATTATTATGCATAGGATATTGCCGATAGCCGATTGCGAAATCGCATCGCGTCGGGATGAATGACTTAAGGCGCTTAGATTGCATATAAAGTGTCGCCAACAGCCGATCGCAGATTGCGCATTGCATCGGGACTAATGGCATGGAGGCGTTTTAAAACGTGCATAGAGTATTGCCGATAGCCGATAGCGAAATCGCATCGGCGGAGACCAATGTGCCACCAATTTGTGTTTTTTATGTTATTGCGATATGCGATCTTGCGATTGCTTTATCGCAATGAAAAAAAATTGTTTTCTTTGATCAAAAATGAGTTTTTTCAAAGGTTTTATATAATGTCTTCATTTAGTTTGCGGACCTCTTAAAAATAATGCGCTATTGATACCAATTAATTTCTAAAGGGACCTATTTCATATAATAATTTTGTAAATATAAATGATATGAAATGGGGGGTTGTTGTAGGGCACAACAATTGGCGATTCGCTGGAAGAACCAGTTATCTCTGAAAAGTACAGAAATACTTAAACTTTCGCAAAATAGAATTCTAACCAAAGGGGAAAATTCTAATATAACTAGGTATATATGCATTCCAAAATGAATCTATTTTTGCTAATTTCCTCTCTTTTTTAAGAAAATAGATACATTCTAAGTTTTAAATAGGCCTCTATGGATTTATAATGATAAAACAGAATACTTTTCCAAATCAGCTTTTAAAATGAACTCCTCTGTCATAGGTAGAGCCTCTGCTGCCAGCAAACATTTGTAGTTTCGACAGGGATACCTTTTAACCATGCTATTGTCCATTGTTCCATTCAATTAAGAGTGTGATTAACAGAATGAATTCAAAACATGTTTTCATATTTTGTATTTCATTTCCTTTTTCTGTTATTGATAAGATAAAAGCCATTGTCCTGGTTTGGTGGCCAGCTATTGACAATGCCATTCACTGGTAGTAATCTAACCGAACAAGCTGGCTCGTGATGAGACCCCTTGTCTTATAATTTCAAGCCATTACCCTGTTTTGGTATGCAATATTGGTAATGTCGGTTAAACTATTTCCCTATGAACATGGTAAGCAGGCTTGTAATAAGACCTCTTATCTTTAATATCAGATATTTTAGAATTACACTCTGAGTAATCATAAACTTTAGTGAATGGGATGAACAATCTTCTCCTTAAGAGTAAATGGATGACAGGTTAAGAGTTGAAGATGCTGAAATTGGATTAGCTTCTATCTTAATATTGATAACCTTTTGAGACCGATTTGAAAACAGAAAATGATTTACAATACTTTTAAACTTCTGAGAGGAGTTCACAAAACTTGAAATGTGGTTTCAGAATACAATGATACCTAATTTCCTAGAAATTATCCCTTTTGGTTAAGAGTTCTATTATTTTAAAAGTCAATATCATAGTACTTCTGTAGATCAAATTTTCAAACACAGCAAAGGTCAATAGTAGATACCTTACAACATTATTTTCTACAAATCCTACAAACTACAAAAATCTATCAAACTAAAAGGAGAAGGGGTTACCTCCTCAATTAAAGAATTTCTTCAAGATAAGGCCATTAACAGGGAGAGAATCTCTCAACCCTGATAAGTCTTGCAATATAAAGGTCGAATGACCCACCTTTTCACAGATCTGAAATGGTCCAAGCCACATCTTCTGGAACTTGGTGTGTTTTCCCTTATCCTCATGGGCTTTGTCCCATTTCAGAACTAAGTCACCGACTTGAAATTGTTTTGAACCGGATGAGACTGAATCAAAAGCTGCTTTGATGATTTGTTGATGTTTGGCATGAGTAACCCTAGCTTTTTCTCTTTCCTCTTCTAATTTTAGAATTTGATCATGTCTAAGCTGAATAGAAGAAGAAGGAGTTTCCTCAATGTACTGTACTAGGGCTAAAGAAGGAAGAACAAGATTTGTGGGCAATACTGCTTCTTTTCCATACACAAGATTGAATGGGGAAGATCCTATAGAAGCTTTATGTGTTATCCTATCAGCCCATAATGCAAACATTAAAGATTTGTGCCAGTTTTTATGATTTTGCTCTATAGTTCACTTAATGATTTTGATCAGATTCTTATTAGTAGATTCTGCTAAGCCATTACCCTGGGGATAGTAATTAGCAGAATACTTCAATTTAAACCCTCTTTTAATAGCGAAATCAAACATAGCATTTCCTGAGAAATAAGATGCATTATCAAAAACAAGAGCATTCGGGACACCAAACCTGGTAATAATGAATTGGTCTATGAACTCAATGATTGCTTCAGAATTTGCTGTCTTCAAAGGAATGGCCTCCACCCACTTAGTAAAATAATCAGTAGCAGTAAGGATATACTTATGTTGTTTGGAATTGAAGCATTTCCTTACATATTCGTGGGAATCTCTAAACAGAGTAGGCCAAAAGTACCCAGCATGAATAATTTTGTGAGCTGTTGTATCAGCTCCAAAATGTCCTCCTGCTGGTCCATCATGTAACTCCTGCAAAACCTTTTGGGCTTCAGGTTTCTCAAGGCATCTTAACAGAATAGAATCATAATTCTGCTTAAAAAGCACGTCATCAATAATTGTGAAATTCTTTGCTTTTAACCTAATGGCCCTTTTGTTTTTATAAGACAGGTTTGGAGGGGCATAACCATTCTTCAAATAAAAGATTAAATCTGCATATTGAGATTGAGAATCAGTGACACTTATCTGGTTGATTTCTTCAGTTTGACTTGTATCGCCTGATTCTGGAATGTTGGATGCTCCTGCCCATATCCTGCAAAAACCTTGACCCCTAACAATCTTTGCTGGTTTAATTTCTAAGTCATATTCTTGAAGCGCTGTGACCCAATTTGCCCTTTTTTCACCCAGTTCTTTTTGGATTAATAGTTTCCTAACTGCGGGGAAAGGAACTATAACTTTTTGTGGGTTTTCAAAAGGAAGGGTCTATAATGCTTGACTGCTTTAAATACAGCAAAGGCTTGTTTTTCTACATCGGAGTAATACAATTCAGCACCCTGAAGATTTGAGCTAAAAAATGAAATGGGTGCTTCCAAGTTGTGATCATTTAGTTGCGTGAGTACTGCAGCATAAGACAAGTCGAATGCAATGGTATACAATGTAAAATGATTAGAAAAATTTGGAGTATTCAAGGTTGGGGCATTGATTATTGATTGCTTGATTAGATCAAAAGCTTCCTTTTCTGCTGATCCCCACTTAAAGACCGAATTTTTCTTAATCATTGTTTGAAGTGGCAAAATAATTTGAGAAAAATCTGGAACAAATCTTTTAACAAAATTGATCTGGCCTAAAAATGACTGCATCGATTTTTTATTGTGTGGGAAAGGGATTTCAGAGATTTCTCTGATCCAATCAGGATCAATATAAATGCCATCTTTGGACACAATAAATCCCAAGAGCTTTCCTTGATCAAGAGCAAAGAAAGACTTTTTAGGGTTAAGAGAAATACCATATCTTTTGCAACGCTGAAAAATTTGATTTAGATCATGCAAATGATTATATCTTTCTTTAGAGAATACAGTAATATCATCTAAATAGACGACTACTGTTCTATTAATCAACCCTCTAAAAGCTATATCCATAGTTCTTTGGAATGTCGCTCCTGCATTTATAAGTCCAAAAGGCATTTTCTGATATGCATATGTTCCCCATTTTGTTATGAATGTAGTTTTAAGCTGGCCATCAGGATGAACCAGTACTTGGTTATATCCTGAGAAACCATCTAGAAAGGACATTAATTCGGATCCAGCTACCGATTGAAGTATTTGCTCCATAGTAGGTAATGGGAAATTGTCTTTCAAGCTCGCTTTGTTCAAATTTCTGAAATCAATACAAATTCGAATGTCGCCATTTTTCTTTCTGACTGGCACCATTTTAGAGACCCAGTTTGAGTGTCGGATAGGAAAAATAATCTTGGCTTTCAAGAGTTTGTTAAGTTCTGATTTTATCTGGCTCTCCAAATTTGGATGTATTTTTCTTAACTTCTGCTGAATCGGTTTCTGGTCGGGCAGCATTGGAATGGTGTGCTGGATAATGGATGTATCATAAGTCTTCAAATCATCATACTTCCAAGCAAAGACCTGTTTGTTTTTCCTTAACAGTCTAATGAATGCCTCTTTCTCTTCAAAGGAAAGTCCTAATCCTAAATTAATATTTTGAGGAGCTTGTTCAGTACCTAGATTTATCAATTCAAACCTAAGGGTAGAGCTTTGGAGCTTTGCATTAGTTACAGGTTTAAACCTGTCTTTAATATCATAAAGATCTTCCAGTTTTACCACAGGCTTAGGAATTGCATTTTCCTGAGGTGTTTCTCTCATTTGGGAGTCATGTTCATCTTCCTCAATGATTTGATTATCATAGGACTTTTCGGAAATTAAGAATTGTAAAACATCCTCATCATGGTTGAATACTCTCCAATTAGTGACATTGTCAGGCACTGAAGGCCTAAAAAGCAATTCTACAGAAAATCTATCTGGGCTGTAGTCTTCAGAAGGTAAGAGCTTGGAAGCTACATTAGCTAGGAGATCGGCTGCCGAGTTTTGAGACCTGGGAATGGAAGAAATGTTGAATGCAGAAAAGTGCGAGGTAAGTTCCTGTACTAGCGATTGATAATGCTTGAGGTGATTCGAAAGACAATGAATTGCATTCCTCACCTGTTTCACAATAATTTCAGAATCGCCAAATAATTTTAGATATTGCACTTTAAGGCCGATTGCTTTATATAATCCCTGGACTAAAGCTTCATATTCGGCTGTATTATTAGTGCATTCAAATTCTAGCCTACAGGACAGCATTGTCTTTTCTCCTTTTGGGCTAACCAAAATACATCCTGCTCCTGAGCCCTCGCTAGACTTGGACCCATCGAAATATAAAGACCAAAATAAAGAGGTATTAACAAATGTATTTACAGTTTTCTCAGCATCATTGAAACATCTAGACCTATCTGTTTGTGAAAAATTCTCAATCTGAGATGTAAAATGATTAACAGAGAAAGGGGATGGTTGGGCAACAAAGTTACCAAAAAATGACTCTGATGAATAATTCCCCAAAATGTTGTTGTTGAATGCTACCGGCTGGTTTTCTTGCTCGAATTCAGTAACCGTATGGGTCATATGTTTCTCTCGATCGATCCTTATTTGATTTGGCTTGCCCTTGTAGGGAAGCCACATATGTGACCAATTAGTGGAAATATACCCATGCAATTTCTCAGACCAATCCCTACTCAAAATTAAACCGTAAAACTCAGGTATATCAGCTATTAGGATGTCAATCCTCTGTACTATTCTTGGATCAGCAGATAACCTAATGGTTACAGAGTTAATTTCTCCTAACACCTGTACTTTGGTCCTGTCCAACTGTACAATATGAATAACAGACTTTTGGGGTTCTATGTTCAGTTTAGAACAAACTGAAGCTGGCATTATGTTAGATGATGCCCCTGAGTCAATTAAACAGTTGTGCAAGTTTCTGTTGTAAATCTCATAGGTTAAAAGAAAGGGTGGAGTATGAGAATTTGATCTATCTCCAATCAGAACTGAATCAGTAGCTTCAACCATTCCTAGAGGAGGTTGGCCTGAATCATTAGCGGCTTTTGCACTGGGAAGAGGTGTAGAAGGAACAACATTCAATTCTTTAAGAAGTAATTTCTGCTGATGCTCTAATTTACTAAGTTTAAACATAGTAATATTTGCTTTAGTTTTCTTCATGTCATCAACAATATTATATTCCATTGAATCTGATACCACTAATGTTTTAGATGTTGAAGGAGTATTAGAAGTTGAAGGCTGGTTTTGGGGAACTGCCACAGGTGATTTCTTTGCAGGTGTTTTTTCTTTGGTTGTAGCAGCACCAGCACTCCTTTTCTTTGACGTTACCTGAACAGGTTCGGAAGTACTTTTGCTTCTAGTAGTGACCGGGAATGCTTCTTCTTCGTTTTCGGTATCAGAGTTGGGGAGTATAAAATCCCACATTCCATGACATTCTACTACTTCTTCTTCATCGCTAGTTTGTGAAATCGATTCCTCTTCCTCTTCTTCTTGTTCTGAATCAGCATTAGATATGACATTTGGTGGCTTTGATTCATTTTTCTTAAAAGTTCTAAAGGGCCTTTTGGTTGATGTCTCAGCTACTTGTTTTTTTATTTCAACCATTTCATTTGATAATTTTTTTAGAACTTTTTGCAAACCTTCCATGTCATAGGGGTCTTTTGAGGTTTTCTTTCTTGAGTCATCTTTAAAAGAGACCTTTTTGGCTTTTCTGTCTTCCAGGGCAGCTTTCTTTTCCAGGGCATTAATGCGTTTCTCCACAGCAAGCGCTTCTTTCATGTTTTCGGCTAAGGTAGGTTTCCCAACCCTGTCTACAAAGATGGCTATATTGGCAGGCAGAGCTGTTATATACCATTCACTCCGAATTTGTTCACTTGGTTTGGAGGCTGTGGGGATTTTATTTAGGAGTTTATTGAAACGGGCATTAAATTCCTTAATTGGTTCCCTATGCTCTATTCTCAAATTGGAGAGGTCATTTATTAGGGTAGCCAAAGACCTATCATCTCCATATTTGGTAAGAAACTGCTCTTGGCAAGTGTTCCAACTGGTAATGGAACCAGGTGGTAGGGAAAAATACCAGGATCCTGCTGATCCTTGCAAAGTATAAGGGAAAAGCCTAACAACAACATCTTCTTTTGTTACTCCTTTCAAGTTGATTGCCAACATGAAATTATTGATGTGTTCCTCAGCCTGGGTTCCATTATCTGGATTAAACTTAGGTAACCATTTTTCAGGAAGATCTCATAATGGATGCAATGGTGCAGTTATATTGACTGCACCAGGTCTGGTCCATGGATCTGCCATTATAATAGCAGTAGTGTTTGATACTACCGCTGGAACTCCGGATGTTTGGGAAGGAAATAATGTTGAGGAATGAGCAGGTTGGGATGCTGAAGCTTCTAATCCCTGGTGAATGACAATATGTAATGGGGGAGTGGGTGGTTGACCTTGCAGATAAGAAGTTGAAATGGAGGATGTGGATGAAAGCTCTTCACTGTCAGATCCTTCAGTATTTTTATTCGCCTTTTTCCTTTTAGGTAAAGGGAACTCAGTGGGTTCAATACCGAGCTTTCCACTCTGAAGTCTGGTGAGAGGATGAGGTAAATTGAACTGCGAAGTCGCACTGCTTTGTGATACCTCAGATCTCTGTGGCGAAATCGAGAAGCTCTGAAGTTTGTGGATAAGGGACTGAACTTCAGGTGATTCAAGACATAATTGTTCTGGAGTATGATGGGTTTGAGCAGTGGTAGTTGATTCCTCTTCTTCTTGTTTGGATACTGGCGAACCAACATTCGAATGAGAAGTTCGAGGGGATTTGGAGGGAGAATTACTGTTAGAATGGCTTGCAGATTTGGGTTTGTTTGCCATTCACAGTCAGGCCCTCCTTCTAGCGCCAAAAATGTTGATGCCTCGAAAATCGCCGCAACAACATTAGGGATAACCACCCGGTCCGGACCTTAGTACAACTCCTTTTCCGTTTGGAATAGTGGCTCCGACTGGGGATAGTGGGACCAGTTTCCCAAAAGTGAATAAACGGGATGAATGGATGATTTATAATCTAAGCTAACGGGGAGCGAATAACTAAACTATCAACAAGAATACATATACTATAATCTATCCCGGGAACTTATTTGAGCTTTAAAGTGCGGCGCTTGATGATCTGTGTCTATAAACAGGCATATAGATGACTCTATTTAACAGACATAGACATTCTTTCATTCATGGCTACTATGCTTAAGTAGTTAAGCAAAGCGATTAAAGCGATATTACCACACTTATCATTTATATCATTGTTGGGTGAAACTATGTTTGTTTAGTTCCGTTGTAGTACTTACCCAACTATTTAATTTATCAATCCGAGGTCCGTAGACTTACGAGACACATGCACTATATATGCAGGACTGAAGTGGAACTAATCTAATCTAATCTAATCTAAATTACTGAAATCAAATTAAAGCATTGAAACACTAACTAGGAAAGCATGAAATTGCCTAAAGGAAAATAAATACAACATGTGAAGAAGTGAATGGCAAACAACAGATATGAGCTCATGACAATAAAACTATGTCAAACTATATTACAATAACTAAATTACAAATCAAGAAAGAATCAAAGTTAATCTCCATTCTCTATTATTCATTATTCATCATCACAATGAAGAGAGAGCACTCTCTTATATACATGAGGAAGATAACCTTTCCATAATTACATTCAAATATTCTCTCAAGCACTCTCAACTAGTTTCCCATTATTACAAGATATCATCGCACAAATCTCTCAAACATGATCCCACAAATCTCTCATATCTTGGATAAGATATGTCTTCATGATTTTCTCCTTAGGATAGGATATGCCTCCATGATTTTCTCGATACGCCTCCATGATTTTCTCCGTAGAAAAAGGCTTGCATAATTATCTCCTTGATATGGTGAAGGAGATATTAATTCTTCACATATTTCCTACATCACAAAACTCACATATTCTTGAGATATATATATAAAAATATGTACATTTTCTAATAATTAATCGTAAATTCACTTATAATACAAAAATGAATAAAATGGAAAATAAGAAGGTGAAACCCAAGTGTATGTAGGAAAGTGATATGATAACATGTTAATGGGATGATGAAATGTAAGGAAAAAGGTGGATGAAAATATGACATTTCTGAGTCCCAACATCCTCCCCAACTGAACTTGTTGCATGTCCTCATGCAACCATGCATGGGTATCTTTTAAAAACATTTGGCATATTGAACTTTGGCTTTACATGATGATGTCTTAAATGTTTCCAGGATATGTGAGAGACATTGGTAACAATTTACATTTTCTTATGGTTGGTTCTTGTGTGACAACCATGAATACAAAGAATGTTGGTTCTTGTGTTAACAACATTCATTTCATTTTCTGTTCTCTTTTCTTCAATAATGTAAACATTCACTGGAAATCATAATGTGCATAAGAAAGCCCTTTTTGTAATATTAATAAAGCATGCCAATATTGCGTATGAAACAAAGTGCAACAAAGTATCATTGGAAAATAAATGTTCGTGAATGGTAAATGGAGTGATAGTGGTGAAGAAATGGAATCATGGAAGTGAATATGTAGTGAATGTAGTTCCCCCCCCCTCAACTGAATTGGTTGCATGTCCGCATGCAACTTAACATGGCGCATGAAAGGAAATGTAGCATGGTGAGGGAATTTTCCAAAATATTCAAGTTAGCATATAAGGAATTGCATGATTAAAGATTAGAAAACAACATACCTCTACTTACCCAAGAATGATGAAGTATGTAATAGGAATGTAGCTGCTGCTGTTGCTGGATCAGGAAAATGTGACTGATGTAACTGGATCCTGGAGAATGAAGGAATCTGAACTGCTGATGCTGAATCATGGAAAATGTGACTGATGTAACTGGATCCTGGAGAATGAAGGAATCTGAACTGCTGATGCTGAATCATGGAAAAGATAAATGCTGAGAGTGGTACTGTGGTACTCTCATAGATCAGAATGCATGCTGCTGTGACTGCTGAGGGAGTCATGAAAAAGTGTATAGTCTTCACCCGCTACAAACCCGATGGTACAATTCTAAACATGCGAATGAATGTGTCGATGTCGAGCATGAATAGAAATCATTGGATTATCGGCCATTGATGTATGTCGTTAACCAATGCGAGGCAACTCACCATTGATGTCAATGAGTGCCAAGGTACCGGAGTACATCTTGCGAAGTGCGAATGGATGTGTCGAGGTCGAGCCACTTGCAAGATCTGAAGATCAAGGGACATTGATGTATTCCCATGATCGCCAGTGAGAGAGCTTGCCATTAAGGCATGCAAGCCTCTAGGTACTCAAAATGAACTCTAGTCTATTTCCCAGATAAGGCGCTGATGTCGATGGGGCAAGACTTGTTGAAAGGTGGGCCTTAAGGAATCCCACATCAGTCAACGCGAGTTTGTACAAAAAGATTTGGTAGGACTATAAATGGAAAGAACTCACGGACAAGCAGTGTGGATCAGCATGGCTAGGAAATCAAGGTAATGTGATCATGGAAAGGGAATGAGTTTTATTCAAAAGGCAAACTGAAAAGGATAAATGGATGTATGCGATTCAGAAAAATAGGCGTGCATGAAGTTGTGAAAGATAAAGAAATGGAAGATGGGCTGCAACACAAGGAAGGTCTAGGCATGTGGAAGGAAAAAGGGAAGTAATCATGACACAAAAGGTGTGTAGTGGAAAATGTCATGGTATGTGCAGTGAAGAATTTGTTCCTTCAAGCGTCCAATGATGCATGTTTCATTGTGATTTCGAAAAATCACTTTGCATACTCTGAAAAACTTAGCACCATTCCTGCATAAAAATTGTCATCTTCGTGTGCCATCTCCATCGATCATTCCTGTATGAAGTGACTCAAAAACAAATTAGCGCATTTCAAGAATTTACAAAATGTCCATTTTTTAATTATTTTCCGAAATAACTCTAATTGTGGATGAAAAAGGTGTCGCATCGTAATGTTGAGCTTTCTGCATAAGCTTCTCGTTGTCCTACACATAACACCAATCTCATTTCACTTGTTAGTATATCTAACTTTTGCCCATAAATTCACAAAAAAATCCAACATACTTTGATTTCCCCCCAACTAAAATTATTGCATGTCCTCATGCAATTTACTCATTGATGGCACAACACTTTTTCAAAATGTTTTTATTGATGTGTAGGAAAGTTGATTGAAATCATTTGAAAAAGCGTTGTATTTGTTAGGGAACAAGTAGTGAGTGTAACAAGTTTTTTTATTTTTATTTTTATTTTTAATTTTTTTATTTATTTTTTTTTTTTTTTTTTTTTTTTAAGTTTGCAAAATATATACATAATAAACAAAATATAGTGGGAAGATTACATGGGCTAAGAAAAACGCTGCCCTTCACTCTCCAGTGCATAGCTATCATCCTTGTATAAACACTATGAATAGGCATAGGCATGGTTGTGACTTTGATAAATAACAAAAAGCTAGCACATAAAAACAAACATACACCAAGTCTTTAGGCATTTAAGACTAAACTTGGAACCAATCACTTGATTCATAGTATTGCAATATTACAAACCTTTCCTAACAAACAAAATGACTTAGTGTGTTGTCCAGCTCTGCGCCACAATTTCACGAACCCGTCTGTTATATTGCTGCTTATTGTCACCGAACATTCGGGCAGCCTCTGAATGTGCTAGAGAGTTTGGATTTGGTTGCCCATAAGAGTTTGGCTGCGCGTAAGAAGTGCAGGATCCTTTTTAACACCAGGGCCTGCGCTGTGTGGAATTTCAAGTAGATTTGAGTTTGGATTTTTCGAGATAATGTGTAATGAAAACGAGGGTGGAACAGTACTAAGCCATGCAACCTCGAACCCGAAATTGGTAATATCAGTTTTCTGAAACCGATCAATGATCTATGAGAGCAATGATCTAGGAGCTGAATATTGATCAATGGTAGTTCCAACAGGAGAAGCAAGGCGGCGATCCCCAAAAAAAAAAATACCTGAAAGAAAATACAGGACAAGTGTTAATTTATAGCGCTTTCTCCCACTGTCTGAAGCGGGAATTTTAACCACGAAAATCAGATCTGGAAAATCGGATTTTGGCGCAATCTATCAAATTCGGTTCGAAAGAAACCCAATTTTCTCCTAAACCACTGCAAATTTCAGGAAATTTCTCGCAAGTCACCTAATTACCCCCATTCCGGAGAAAACCCATGTCTCAGTTTTTGTTAATTCATCCTGGTTTGCGCAAAAAATCCATTTTAAAATCACGTGTTGAGACTGGTGCGATTTCGTGAAGCTTGTGGCAATAAAAATCAATTGGCGTGGGTGGCCAAAGACTGGAGAGCTAGGGTAATGTCGAAGGAAGGCTCAAATTTCAAAATATAATTAATCACGTAGTTATCAATATTCAAACCAGATTAATGTGGCAATAAATTAATAACTGCGATGCTCAAGACGAACTCCCTGGCTCGGGAATCAGCTGTTTTTTTGGTTTTGCCGTCAAGAAAGCGTGACTTATTTTTTCCAGCATCTTACAGCAATATATTGAAGGTATTACCAACCAGAAGCTGTTTGCCAACACAAAGTAAAGCCAATAGTAATATCGACCAGCAGAGAAGTTGTCACCTTCCAAAAATGCTGTAACAAAATATACAATGTCACCATAAAGTTGGCCCAAACAAATTGCCAATTGGAGTGTGTAATTGTATGGCTTCCTTGCTGCTATTGCATACACAGCAAGAAGGCAGGCAGGTCCCTCTATTACAGCAGTGATTCCTTCTACTGTAACTACAGCAGAATCTCTTGCTGCATACCTTGAATCACCCTTGCTGTACCCTTTCCAAACTTCCGCCAGGTAAAAAGGAGATTCGAGCTTGTAAAAGTTTGGAGAGAAAACAAAATACCCTTCGAGAACCAGATGAGTTAATCCAGTAAACGCCCACCAACACATAAGAATTCTATCAATGGATGAGATCTTGGAGCATCTTCCTGAGATGAACCAGATGAGAGTAACAACAAGGACAGAGGCAATCCCATACACACCCACAATCTGGGATGGAGGGAGGAAGAGAGGCACATATCCAGGCAGTTGCAGGTCCTCGGGATAATATGGATGACCAGCCATTTCGCTTTCTCAATGAATCTCCAGCAATGTCTTCATGGATTACAATGATTGGAGGGTATGCAAAACATGGCGATTGCGAAGAAGCCATCGCCCTCTTTCATCTAATGCAGGGCCGAGGGATTCGACCTGATAAGTTCATATTTCCCAGTGTTCTTAAAGCCTGTGCTGAACTTGGGTATCTTCAGCAAGGCAGGGAAGTCCACAGACTCGTTAGAGAAAGAGGGTTAGAGTCGGATCCCTTTGTAGAAAGTGCCCTCATGAATATGTATGTGAAATGTGGGCATTTGGAGAATGCGCGCGAAGTGTTCGACAGAATGTCTCATAGAAATGTGGTCACATGGAGCGCTATGATACCAGGTTATGTTCAGAATGGGTTTCGGGATAAGGCTATGGAACTCTTTGATAAAATGCGGCTTTTAGGAATCGGATCCAATGAGATTTCATGGAAATTGCAGGATGTGCGCAGAGCGGGGATGGAGAAGAGGCTCTGAAGCTATTTTGTCGAATGCATGAAGAAGGTGGAAAACCCAATTCTGTTACGATCAATCCGAGGGGTCGTCCGAATCACGTGGATCACTGTTATTATTTTTTTTATTTTTTTTATTTTTTTATTTTATGTTATTATTTATTAGTAACAGTCTAGAAAATGAAATTAATCCTATCTTTAAAAACAAAAATGGTTAGTTTTAAATTTTCTTTTTAACAAATGGACACAAAGATTTGCATATCAAAAAATGTTGGTGATGAAGCACGTTGCAAAAAAAAATGAATTTATTCTTGAAATTAGTCATTATCATCCCTATTTTCTGATCCTCAAGATCGTACAAAGACGCAGGAGGAGAGCATACTTATTCTAAGCAAAACTGAAACCTATTTTCTGATCCTCGAGATCGTACAAAGACGCAGGAGGAGAGCATACTTATTCTAGGTAAAAGCAGAACTAAAAATGAAAGCAAAAACTAAAACTGAAAGCCTACCTACTCTATACTAATTAGAATTTACAAATTAGCTACGTGTAGTTAAACTTCCAATGAAGCCATTCGCGTAGCAGTGACAACAATAGATTCAGTAGCAATTTGTCAAATGATGGATGAAAATATTTGACAGTGAATGAGTCTGGTTGCTGTAACTGCAAATCAACTAAAAAATAAAAAGATGAATCTAATCTAATACTTACCTGGAACCATTGGTCGATAAAGCTTTGATAAGCACAGTTACTCTCATTCAGATCATGCTGTAACTCCTGTTCTTCTTCTCCGATCTGCTGCTCTTCTTCCTCGATCTCCTGTTCGAATGGTTGTTCGCCATCAGATACACAGGATTCTTCAGATGTTGATATTTCTTGGGGAGTAGTTGAACTTTCAATTTTTGTCAAGATCTCCTTTTCCAGGGAAGAGGAGATTCCGACTTCTGCAAGGATCTGAGTGAGTAGTTCCAAGCTGACACTCATTATAAAATCATGTTGAAAGAAAAAAAACAAATAAAAATCAGCACACTAAAAACAAAAGGACCACAGAAATAATCTTGAATTCAATACTCAATTAAACCCTCTTACAAGGATTGCACATTAATTGAGTAATTGAATGCTTCAATTATAACCATGAACAATGAATTCATCACACATTCTTCACAGTTGCGAAAATCAAACACACCTGCAGAAATCAAAATTCACACTTGCATAAATGTAAACACACCCTACATGCCCTGATCCATAAGAGGTCGAGCCCATTACGGTATCTCGAATGCGATGCGTAGGTTGTTCCCCATGTCTTACCGCATTTAACACCTCGGAGTTAGGAACATGTCTAAACACACTTGCAGAAAAATCAAACTAAACTTCAATCCATTGTGCCTCCCCGGCAACGGCGCCAAAATGTTGGGTGAAACTATGTTTGTTTAGTTCCGTTGTAGTACTTACCCAACTATTTAATTTATCAATCCGAGGTCCGTAGACTTACGAGACACATGCACTATATATGCAGGACTGAAGTGGAACTAATCTAATCTAATCTAATCTAAATTACTGAAATCAAATTAAAGCATTGAAACACTAACTAGGAAAGCATGAAATTGCATAAAGGAAAATAAATACAACATGTGAAGAAGTGAATGGCAAACAATAGATATGAGCTCATGACAATAAAACTATGTCAAACTATATTACAATAACTAAATTACAAATCAAGAAAGAATCAAAGTTAATCTCCATTCTCTATTATTCATTATTCATCATCACAATGAAGAGAGAGCACTCTCTTATATACATGAGGAAGATAACCTTTCCATAATTACATTCAAATATTCTCTCAAGCACTCTCAACTAGTTTCCCATTATTACAAGATATCATCGCACAAATCTCTCAAACATGATCCCACAAATCTCTCATATCTTGGATAAGATATGTCTTCATGATTTTCTCCTTAGGATAGGATATGCCTCCATGATTTTCTCGATACGCCTCCATGATTTTCTCGATATGCCTCCATGATTTTCTCCGTAGAAAAAGGCTTGCATAATTATCTCCTTGATATGGTCAAGGAGATATTAATTCTTCACATATTTCCTACATCACAAAACTCACATATTCTTGAGATATATATATATATTAATATGTACATTTTCTAATAATTAATCGTAAATTCACTTATAATACAAAAATGAATAAAATGGAAAATAAGAAGGTGAAACCCAAGTGTATGTAGGAAAGTGATATGATAACATGTTAATGGGATGATGAAATGTAAGGAAAAAGGTGGATGAAAATATGACATTTCTGAGTCCCAACAATCATTGACATATACATGATTAAAAAGAAACACATCATAAAACATCCAATAGTGGAATGAATATAGATCTGCTGTTACAGCGCATGTATATAATCAATAATAGCAAGAATAATCACATAGCAATTCATATGAAAGGAATGAATTCAGACATAGATAGAAATACCATATGAGCTGCTTGACACTCCCAATATCAATCGCTACTTGTAGTTCTTCCTTCAACGCAAAAACATTCTCAACAAAGACAATAGTGCACAATTGCATAAAAAAGCTTCCTTGTCGATTTAAGAACAACTGGTCCAGTTTTATAAAAGAATATTAACTGAAGCACAAAAGTGCAAACTTCAGTCTTTTAAGTCTGGTACAAAACTTTACGACCCTTTCCAAAAACATGAAAGGGTCTATAAATACTAAATTAATCTAAATATCTATTAAACTGAAATCCTACTAAATTGGTATCAATAAATCTTGATCCTATTTCCCTCAGCGATCTGGCAATCGGCGGCATGATTCATCAAGTAGGCTGCTTGCCTTTAAATCTGAGCTGACTTATCGCAAGCATTGGCTCTACTTCAGGCGGTTTTTTGAGGCGCGAACTGAGCTGTGCGGCATAGGTGGCATCCTGAATATCGGGAATTATATACCCGATTGCATCTGTTAGACATTTAAGGGCGGCTCTCTGTGTGTGCGGCTTAATCAGGAAGAGCCAATATGCATCGAAGGTTAAACTGTTAATCCCGGCGATTAATCTCCCCTTTTCCTCTAAATCAGGAGAACATGATTGCTCCAATATGTTTGTTGTTGTCATCTTTCCTGGTGTACATTCGGAAATCATATTTGCTAAGTAGAGAGTCTTGTTAACTAGATCAACTAGATTGCTGGAAGTTGATTTACATCTTGAAGCCGCCCTCTCTGCTTTCATCACCTGAGTCTGCCATTCTGTGAAGAGTATATCTTTATGTGTTTCTAGGATCTTGGGCAAATTTGCTGCTCTCCCTTGATCAAAATCTTGCCAGTCAAGATATGCGGTTATGATCTCTTCGGCTTGGTCTAACTCATTCCTGGCCTTCTCTACCTGCTGATTTATGGATGTCGTTAGCTCACACAATGGCTCTGCATGAGCGATTTGTTGACACAGGAGCCTAATTTGGGATATTAATGCAGTGTTTATTTGCAATGCTTCTGCTCTGAATTCATCCACTTGTGGAGCGCCCTTTATTATTTCGAGCTGCGACGACTTTTGGTATTACTTCAACATCCTTAGAAATGGGTGGGCCGCTGGTTCCACTTAGAACCTGAGGTGAAGTGATGTCCTGTGTATCGTTTGTTTTGGAAGTGTCTGTATCTTTGGAACATTCCAACCCACTGATGATAGAGTCAAATTGCTTCCATTCCTGGAGAAATTTGGGGTCAATACGAGTATCTATATTGACATCAATGGTGGTTTGTTTCTGCTTTTCGGCTTCAGAATCCTTCTGCACTTCTTCCTGTTGTTTCTTCTGTTGCTCTTCTTGTTCTTTCCTTTGTCTTTCCTCTTTCTCTTTCATTTGCTGTTCCTCTATCTCTTTCCTCTGTCTTTCCTCTTGTGCTCTCTTCTGCTTTTCTTCCTGTTCTTTCCTCTGCCTTTCCTCCTGTTCCTTCTTATGATCTTTTGTTATAACAGGAGGTTCCCTTGACTGTTGCCGACCAGGCTCGCTTGATGATGTCGCTGGGGTTGTTGCTAGTAAATCTAGAGGCAGAGTTTGCAACCTCTGTTCTCTAAGTTTATTAAATTCAGTCAACCCTTCATCATTATACTTTGCTAGGGCGAATTGTCTAACCTGACTTATTGACTCAGCTGAGGAGAACAGGTCATCAAAGATATCTTCCTTATGATCAAATCTTGTCAGTTTGGCCTGTTCTAATGCATTATAGGCAACTTTATTTGGATCGAAATGCCTATTTGGGAGAGTCGCTAGAGTTAAGGATTGAATTTTTGTGGCTTCCTTTTCTGCATGTTTGAGGTCATGCAGGGTATATACACCACACCTCAAAGGAAAAGAGGGCCAGCCTTGCTTCTTATTCTTCTTGAGCGTTTGTGTAACACTCTCGGAAATGATTTGGTAAGAGATTTCCCTCGCAAGAAGTTTATCTAGTATGTATAGAGGGAGGACATGGGGTCTGGCTTGGCTGCCGAAAACTCTTATGTAGGTAAACCTTTCCTCTCCAAACCATCTACCTATTCCGGTTAAATCAATTCCAGCTTGATAAGAAATCTTGGGAGCAGGTCTATCAAAAATGGAATAATGAATAGGCAACATAAAGCCATTACAGACTTGGTATAGATGATGTTTATAAGAAGATTTCCACAATTTCTGGTGATATATATGAATGGGCGAGGGGTCTTGTGCAGTCCACCTCCAGCCGAGTACGGGGAATTCAGAGTTAAAACAGAGGGTATCTAGAATATAGGCACTGTAGTAAAATGGGGGAATTACTCTTTCAGAAATCTGGGTCTTGTTTCTAAACTCGAGCACAGCTTGTGCTAATTTGTCAGAAAGGATAGTGGCCCAATCCATAATTATACTGTTCACTGCTGCTTCCATTAGAGGAACCATTTCTATGGTAAAATTAGCAGAGTCATGCAATCCCCATAATCTACACATCATTATTCCCGCATAGCAATAAGGAGAAGCTAGAGAATCAACCGAGTACTTATCGGAAGATTCGTGTTTGTGTTTGGCTGGATTTTGTCTCCAATCTCGGATGGGTTCAGATTCAACTTCATTTTCATTTGCAAACTTCTCCAGGAACGCTTTATTATATATCTTCTCCGGCTCGGGCAAATGATACATTTGCCTTAAATCATCTGCCCTGAATGATCCGAAAATTCTCCCATCTCTGGTGCTGAAAGTTCTATCCAAGATTGGGATTTCTTCAATCGCCCATCGCACGACGTCTGTGTATGGGAGAATTTTCTCCCTGGCCGCTATCCTGTGAAGGAAAGAGTCGGCTAAATCCTTGAGAGTACTCGCAGACTTCCGAAGTAAATCCACACTAGCTTCTGCTACTGTCTTTACTGGTTCTTCGGCTTCAATCAGGTTGTAAGTGCCTTGCCAAGTAACTCTGGTGAGACCTGTACATGTAGTATCAGATATCAAGCCCTTCTTTTTGTCCACGACAGCTTGTCCTGCAACTGGTGTAGCGGAAGCGCCCGTGGTCTTCTTGGATTTCTTCCCCATCTTGCTTGAGCTTCCTTCTATGGATGAATTCTGCACAGCGGCGAAAATAAACGTAACACAGAGATATGCTAATGAAAATCCAATACAGGAAAGATATATTGATCAAAGCGTGCTGAGAGATTAACTCTTAAAAATGGCTGCGGATCCAATCCATGGGAAGATCTTACAGATACATTAAATGGCTGTTTAAGGCCTGCCACCCCTTAAATGCTCATTACACCGTTATTCGGCCGAATGGCCCGCTTAAGCGTGCTATGGATATTTTGGCGGTTGAGTGCAGGTGATCAATCTCTTAAGAGATAAGGCTTTAAATATGAATAGATCGTAAAATCCCTTCATTTAACGGCTTTTTTTTAAATCCGCGCTATATCATAATTGGGCATCGGGAACACTTAAATCCTTTCAAGTTGACAATTTTGAAACCCCGATCGCCGATAGCGAAATCGCATCGCATCAGGAGAATTGGTATTATAAGAACATATGGATAGCATACCCCCGACCGCCGATAGCGAAATCGTATCGCATCGGCGTGAAAAGGCATAACAATGTGCATAGATAGTGTATCGCCGATTGCCCGATTGCCGATATCGCATCGCATCGGGGGTAAAACTTGGGCGCCTTATTATTATGCATAGGATATTGCCGATAGCCGATTGCGAAATCGCATCGCGTCGGGATGAATGACTTAAGGCGCTTAGATTGCATATAAAGTGTCGCCAACAGCCGATCGCACATTGCGCATCCCATCGGGACTAATGGCATGGAGGCGTTTTAAAACGTGCATAGAGTATTTCCGATAGCCGATAGCGAAATCGCATCGGTGGAGACCAATGTGCCACCTATTTGTGTTTTTTATGTTATTGCGATATGCAATCTTGCGATTGCTTTATCGCAATGAAAAAAGATTGTTTTCTTTGATCAAAAATGAGTTTTTTCAAAGGTTTTATATAATGTCTTCATTTAGTTTGCGGACCTCTTAAAAATAATGCGCTATTGATACCAATTAATTTCTAAAGGGACCTATTTCATATAATAATTTTGTAAATATAAATGATATGAAATGGGGGGTTGTTGTAGGGCACAACAATTGGCGATTCGCTGGAAGAACCAGTTATCTCTGAAAAGTACAGAAATACTTAAACTTTCGCAAAATAGAATTCTAACCAAAGGGGAAAATTCTAATATAACTAGGTATATATGCATTCCAAAATGAATCTATTTTTGCTAATTTCCTCTCTTTTTTAAGAAAATAGATACATTCTAAGTTTTAAATAGGCCTCTATGGATTTATAATGATAAAACAGAATACTTTTCCAAATCAACTTTTAAAATGAACTCCTCTGTCATAGGTAGAGCCTCTGCTGCCAGCAAACATTTGTAGTTTCGACAGGGATACCTTTTAACCATGCTATTGTCCATTGTTCCATTCAATTAAGAGTGTGATTAACAGAATGAATTCAAAACATGTTTTCATATTTTGTATTTCATTTCCTTTTTCTGTTATTGATAAGATAAAAAGCCATTGTCCTGGTTTGGTGGCCAGCTATTGACAATGCCATTCACTGGTAGTAATCTAACCGAACAAGCTGGCTCGTGATGAGACCCCTTGTCTTATAATTTCAAGCCATTACCCTGTTTTGGTATGCAATATTGGTAATGTCGGTTAAACTATTTCCCTATGAACATGGTAAGCAGGCTTGTAATAAGACCTCTTATCTTTAATATCAGATATTTTAGAATTACACTCTGAGTAATCATAAACTTTAGTGAATGGGATGAACAATCTTCTTCTTAAGAGTAAATGGATGACAGGTTAAGAGTTGAAGATGCTGAAATTGGATTAGCTTCTATCTTAATATTGATAACCTTTTGAGACCGATTTGAAAACAGAAAATGATTTACAATACTTTTAAACTTCTGAGAGGAGTTCACAAAACTTGAAATGTGGTTTCAGAATACAATGATACCTAATTTCCTAGAAATTATCCCTTTTGGTTAAGAGTTCTATTATTTTAAAAGTCAATATCATAGTACTTCTGTAGATCAAATTTTCAAACACAGCAAAGGTCAATAGTAGATACCTTACAACATTATTTTCTACAAATCCTACAAACTACAAAAATCTATCAAACTAAAAGGAGAAGGGGTTACCTCCTCAATTAAAGAATTTCTTCAAGATAAGGCCATTAACAGGGAGAGAATCTCTCAACCCTGATAAGTCTTGCAATATAAAGGTCGAATGGCCCACCTTTTCACAGATCTGAAATGGTCCAAGCCACATCTTCTGGAACTTGGTGTGTTTTCCCTTATCCTCATGGGCTTTGTCCCATTTCAGAACTAAGTCACCGACTTGAAATTGTTTTGAACCGGATGAGACTGAATCAAAAGCTGCATTGATGATTTGCTGATGTTTGGCATGAGTAACCCTAGCTTTTTCTCTTTCCTCTTCTAATTTTAGAATTTGATCATGTCTAAGCTGAATAGAAGAAGAAGGAGTTTCCTCAATGTACTGTACTAGGGCTAAAGAAGGAAGAACAAGATTTGTGGGCAATACTGCTTCTTTTCCATACACAAGATTGAATGGGGAAGATCCTATAGAAGCTTTTTGTGTTATCCTATCAGCCCATAATGCAAACATTAAAGATTTGTGCCAGTTTTTATGATTTTGCTCTATAGTTCGCTTAATGATTTTGATCAGATTCTTATTAGTAGATTCTGCTAAGCCATTACCCTGGGGATAGTAATTAGCAGAATACTTCAATTTAAACCCTCTTTTAATAGCGAAATCAAACATAGCATTTCCTGAGAAATAAGATGCATTATCAAAAACAAGAGCATTCGGGACACCAAACCTGGTAATGATGAATTGGTCTATGAACTCAATGATTGCTTCGGAATTTGCTGTCTTCAAAGGAATGGCCTCCACCCACTTAGTAAAATAATCAGTAGCAGTAAGGATATACTTATGTTGTTTGGAAGATGGTGGAGTAATCTCCCCAATGATATCCAATCCCCATTGCTCAAATGGTTGTTCAATGTTGACTGGTTGCAGAGGGAAAGCTGATTTACGTTGTCTTCCACTAGAAGTCTGGCAATTGAAGCATTTCCTTACATATTCGTGGGAATCTCTAAACAGAGTAGGCCAATAGTACCCAGCATGAATAATTTTGTGAGCTGTTGTATCAGCTCCAAAATGTCCTCCTGCTGGTCCATCATGTAACTCCTGCAAAACCTTTTGGGCTTCAGGTTTCTCAAGGCATCTTAACAGAATAGAATCATAATTCTGCTTAAAAAGCACGTCATCAATAATTGTGAAATTCTTTGCTTTTAACCTAATGGCCCTTTTGTTTTTATAAGACAGGTTTGGAGGGGCATAACCATTCTTCAAATAAAAGATTAAATCTGCATATTGAGATTGAGAATCAGTGACACTTATCTGGTTGATTTCTTCAGTTTGACTTGTATCGCCTGATTCTGGAATGTTGGATGCTCCTGCCAATATCCTGCAAAAACCTTGACCCCTAACAATCTTTGCTGGTTTAATTTCTAAGTCATATTCTTGAAGCATTGTGACCCAATTTGCCCTTTTTTCACCCAGTTCTTTTTGGATTAATAGTTGCCTAACTGCGGGGAAAGGAACTATAACTTTTGTGTGGGTTTTCAAAAGGAAGGGTCTATAATGCTTGACTGCTTTAAATACAGCAAAGGCTTGTTTTTCTACATCGGAGTAATTCAATTCAGCACCCTGAAGATTTGAGCTAAAAAATGAAATGGGTGCTTCCAAGTTGTGATCATTTAGTTGCGTGAGTACTGCAGCATAAGACAAGTCGGATGCAATGGTATACAATGTAAAATGATTAGAAAAATTTGGAGTATTCAAAGCTGGGGCATTGATTATTGATTGCTTGATTAGATCAAAAGCTTCCTTTTCTGCTGATCCCCACTTAAAGACCGAATTTTTCTTAATCATTGTTTGAAGTGGAAAAATAATTTGAGAAAAATCTGGAACAAATCTTTTAACAAAATTGATCTGGCCTAAAAATGACTGCATCGATTTTTTATTGTGTGGGAAAGGGATTTCAGAGATTTCTCTGATCCGATCAGGATCAATATAAATGCCATCTTTGGACACAATAAATCCCAAGAGCTTTCCTTGATCAAGAGCAAAGAAAGACTTTTTAGGGTTAAGAGAAATACCATATCTTTTGCAACGCTGAAAAATTTGATTTAGATCATGCAAATGATTATATCTTTCTTTAGAGAATACAGTAATATCATCTAAATAGACGACTACTGTTCTATTAATCAACCCTCTAAAAGCTATATCCATAGTTCTTTGGAATGTCGCTCCTGCATTTATAAGTCCGAAAGGCATTTTCTGATATGCATATGTTCCCCATTTTGTTCTGAATGTAGTTTTAAGCTGGCCATCAGGATGAACCAGTACTTGGTTATATCCTGAGAAACCATCTAGAAAGGACATTAATTCGGAGCCAGCTACCGATTGAAGTATTTGCTCCATAGTACGTAATGGGAAATTGTCTTTCAAGCTCGCTTTGTTCAAATTTCTGAAATCAATACAAATTCGAATGTCGCCATTTTTCTTTCTGACTGGCACCATTTTAGAGACCCAGTTTGAGTGTCGGACAGGAAAAATAATCTTGGCTTTCAAGAGTTTGTTAAGTTCTGATTTTATCTGGCTCTCCAAATTTGGATGTATTTTTCTTAACTTCTTCTGAAACGGTTTCTGGTCGGGCAGCATTGGAATGGTGTGCTGGATAATGGATGTATCATAAGTCTTCAAATCATCATACTTCTAAGCAAAGACCTGTTTGTTTTTCCTTAACAGTCTAATGAATGCCTCTTTCTCTTCAAAGGAAAGTCCTAATCCTAAATTAATATTTTGAGGAGCTTGTTCAGTACCTAGATTTATCAATTCAAACCTAAGGGTAGAGCTTTGGAGCTTTGCATTAGTTACAGGTTTAAACCTATCTTTAATATCATAAAGATCTTCCAGTTTTACCACAGGCTTAGGAATTGCATTTTCCTGAGGTGTTTCTCTCATTTGGGAGTCATGTTCATCTTCCTCAATGATTTGATTATCATAGAACTTTTCGGAAATTAAGAATTGTAAAACATCCTCATCATGGTTGAATACTCTCCAATTAGTGACATTGTCAGGCACTGAAGGCCTAAAAAGCAATTCTACAGAAAATCTATCTGGGCAGTAGTCTTCAGAAGGTAAGAGCTTGGAAGCTACATTAGCTAGGAGATCGGCTACCGAGTTTTGAGACCTGGGAATGGAAGAAATGTTGAATGCAGAAAAGTGCGAGGTAAGTTCCTGTACTAGCGATTGATAATGCTTGAGGTGATTCGAAAGACAATGAATTGCATTCCTCACCTGTTTCACAATAATTTCAGAATCGCCAAATACTTTTAGATATTGCACTTTAAGGCCGATTGCTTTATATAATCCCTGGACTAAAGCTTCATATTCGGCTGTATTATTAGTGCATTCAAATTCTAGCCTACAGGACAGCATTGTCTTTTCTCCTTGTGGGCTAACCAAAATACATCCTGCTCCTGAGCCCTCGCTAGACTTGGACCCATCAAAATATAAAGACCAAAATAAATAGG
Organism: Pinus tabuliformis; assembly: GCA_031772625.1. Taxonomy (NCBI): domain Eukaryota; kingdom Viridiplantae; phylum Streptophyta; class Pinopsida; order Pinales; family Pinaceae; genus Pinus; species Pinus tabuliformis. Next base: position 1,270,709,889 of record CM062818.1, on the reverse strand, counting down.
TATTAACAAATGTATTTACAGTTTTCTCAGCATCATTGAAACATCTAGACCTATCTGTTTGTGAAAAATTCTCAATCTGAGATGTAAAATGATTAACAGAGAAAGGGGATGGTTGGGCAACAAAGTTACCAAAAAATGACTCTGATGAATAATTCCCCAAAATGTTGTTGTTGAATGCTACCGGCTGGTTTTCTTGTTCGAATTCAGTAACCGTATGGGTCATATGTTTCTCTCGATCGATCCTTATTTGATTTGGCTTGCCCTTGTAGGGAAGCCACATATGTGACCAATCAGTGGAAATATACCCATGCAATTTCTCAGACCAATCCCTACTCAAAATTAAACCGTAAAACTCAGGTATATCAGCTATTAGGATGTCAATCCTCTGTACTATTCTTGGATCAGCAGATAACCTAATGGTTACAGAGTTAATTTCTCCTAACACCTGTACTTTGGTCCTGTCCAACTGTACAATATGAATAGCAGACTTTTGGGGTTCTATGTTCAGTTTAGAACAAACTGAAGCTGGCATTATGTTAGATGATGCCCCTGAGTCAATTAAACAGTTGTGCAAGTTTCTGTTGTAAATCTCATAGGTTAAAAGAAAGGGTGGAGTATGAGAATTTGATCTATCTCCAATCAGAACTGAATCGGTAGCTTCAACCATTCCTGGAGGAGGTTGGCCTGAATCATTAGCGGCTTTTGCACTGGGAAGAGGTGTAGAAGGAACAACATTCAATTCTTTAAGAAGTAATTTCTGCTGATGCTTTAATTTACTAAGTTCAAACATAGTAATATTTGCTTTAGTTTTCTTCATGTCATCAACAATATTATATTCCATTGAATCTGATACCACTAATGTTTTAGATGTTGAAGGAGTATTAGAAGTTGAAGGCTGGTTTTGGAGAACTGCCACAGGTGATTTCTTTGCAGGTGTTTTTTCTTTGGTTGTAGCAGCACCAGCACTCCTTTTCTTTGACGTTACCTGAACAGGTTCGGAAGTACTTTTGCTTCTAGTAGTGACCGGGAATGCTTCTTCTTCGTTTTCGGTATCAGAGTTGGGGAGTATAAAATCCCACATTCCATGACATTCTACTACTTCTTCTTCATCGCTAGTTTGTGAAATCGATTCCTCTTCCTCTTCTTCTTGTTCTGAATCAGCATTAGATATGACATTTGGTGGCTTTGATTCATTTTTCTTAAAAGTTCTAAAGGGCCTTTTGGTTGATGTCTCAGCTACCTGTTTCTTTATTTCAACCATTTCATTTGATAAATTTTTTAGAACTTTTTGCAAACCTTCCATGTCATAGGGGTCTTTTGAGGTTTTCTTTCTTGAGTCATCTTTAAAAGAGACCTTTTTGGCTTTTCTGTCTTCCAGGGCAGCTTTCTTTTCCAGGGCATTAATGCGTTTCTCCACAGCAAGTGCTTCTTTCATGTTTTCGGCTAAGGTAGGTTTCCCAGCCCTGTCTACAAAGATGGCTATATTGGCAGGCAGAGCTGTTATATACCATTCACTCCGAATTTGTTCACTTGGTTTGGAGGCTGTGGGGATTTTATTTAGGAGTTTATTGAAACGGGCATTAAATTCCTTAATTGGTTCCCTATGCTCTATTCTCAAATTGGAGAGGTCATTTATTAGGGTAGCCAAAGACCTATCATCTCCATATTTGGTAAGAAACTGCTCTTGGCAAGTGTTCCAACTGGTAATGGAACCAGGTGGTAGGGAAAAATACCAGGATCCTGTTGATCCTTGCAAAGTATAAGGGAAAAGCCTAACAACAACATCTTCTTCTGTTACTCCTTTCAAGTTGATTGCCAACATGAAATTATTGATGTGTTCCTCAGCCTGGGTTCCATTATCTGGATTAAACTTAGGTAACCATTTTTCAGGAAGATCTCGTAATGGATGCAATGCTGCAGGCATATTGACTGCACCAGGTCTGGTCCATGGATCTGCCATTATAATAGCAGTAGTGTTTGATACTACCGCTGGAACTCCGGATGTCTGGGAAGGAAATAATGTTGAGGAATGAGCAGGTTGGGATGCTGAAGCTTCTAATCCCTGGTGAATGACAATATGTAATGGGGGAGTGGGTGGTTGACCTTGCAGATAAGAAGTTGAAATGGAGGATGTGGATGAAAGCTCTTCACTGTCAGATCCTTCAGTATTTTTATTCGCCTTTTTCCTTTTAGGTAAAGGGAACTCAGTGGGTTCAATACCGAGCTTTCCGCTCTGAAGTCTGGTGAGAGGATGAGGTAAATTGAACTGCGAAGTCGCACTGCTTTGTGATACCTCAGATCTCTGTGGTGAAATCGAGAAGCTCTGAAGTTTGTGGATAAGGGACTGAACTTCAGGTGATTGAAGGCTTAATTGTTCTGGAGTATGATGGGTTTGAGCAGTGGTAGTTGATTCCTCTTCTTCTTGTTTGGATACTGGCGAACCAGCTTTCGAATGAGAAGTTCAAGGAGATTTGGAGGGAGAATTACTGTTAGAATGGCTTGCAGATTTGGGTTTGTTTGCCATTCACAGTCAGGCCCTCCTTCTAGCACCAAAAATGTTGATGCCTCGAAAATCGCTGCAACAACATTGGGGATAACCACCCGGTTCGGACCTTAGTACAGCTCCTTTTCCGTTTGGAATAGTGGCTCCGACTGGGGATGGTGGGACCAGTTTCCCAAAAGTGAATAAACGGGATGAATGGATGATTTATAATCTAAGCTAACAGGGAGCGAATAACTAAACTATCAACAAGAATACATAAACTATAATCTATCCCGGGAACTTATTTGAGCTTTAAAGTGCGGCGCTTGATGATCTGTGTCTATAAACAGGCATATAGATGACTCTATTTAACAGACATAGACATTCTTTCATTCATGGCTACTATGCTTAAGTAGTTAAGCAAAGCGATTAAAGCGATATTACCACACTTATCATTTATATCATTGACATATACATGATTAAAAAGAAACACATCATAAAACATCCAATAGTGGAATGAATATAGATCTGTTGTTACAGCGCATGTATATAATCAATAATAGCAAGAATAATCACATAGCAATTCATATGAAAGGAATGAATTCAGACATAGATAGAAATACCATATGAGCTGCTTGACACTCCCAATATCAATCGCTACTTGTAGTTCTTCCTTCAACGCAAAAACATTCTCAACAAAGACAATAGTGCACAATTGCATAAAAAAGCTTCCTTGTCGAATTAAGAACAACTGGTCCAGTTTTATAAAAGAATATTGACTGAAGCACAAAAGTGCAAACTTCAGTCTTTTAAGTCTGGTACAAAACTTTACGACCCTTTCCAAAAACATGAAAGGGTCTATAAATACTAAATTAATCTAAATATCTATTAAACTGAAATCCTACTAAATTGGTATCAATAAATCTTGATCCTATTTCCCTCAACGATCTGGCAATCGGCGGCATGATTCATCAAGTAGGCTGCTTGCCTTTAAATCTGAGCTGACTTATCGCAAGCATTGCCTCTACTTCAGGCGGTTTTTTGAGGCGCGAACTGAGCTGTGCGGCATAGGTGGCATCCTAAATATCGGGAATTATATACCCGATTGCATCTGTTAGACATTTAAGGGCGGCTCTCTGTGTGTGCGGCTTAATCAGGAAGAGCCAATATGCATCGAAGGTTAAACTGTTAATCCCGGCGATTAATCTCCCCTTTTCCTCTAAATCAGGAGAACATGATTGCTCCAATATGTTTGTTGTTGTCATCTTTCCTGGTGTACATTCGGAAATCATATTTGCTAAGTAGAGAGTCTTGTTAACTAGATCAACTAGATTGCTGGAAGTTGATTTACATCTTGAAGCCGCCCTCTCTGCTTTCATCACCTGAGTCTGCCATTCTGTGAAGAGTATATCTTTATGTGTTTCTAGGATCCTGGGCAAATTTGCTGCTCTCCCTTGATCAGAATCTTGCCAATCAAGATATGCGGTTATGATCTCTTCGGCTTGGTCTAACTCATTCCTGGCCTTCTCTACCTGCTGATTTATGGATGTCGTTAGCTCACACAATGGCTCTGCTTGAGCGATTTGTTGACACAGGAACCTAATTTGGGATATTAATGCAGTGTTTATTTGCAATGCTTCTGCTCTGAATTCATCCACTTGTGGAGCGCCCTTTATTATTTCGAGTTGCGACGACTTTTGGTATTACTTCAACATCCTTAGAAATGGGTGGGCCGCTGGTTCCACTTAGAACCTAAGGTGAAGTGATGTCCTGTGTATCGTTTGTCTTGGAAGTGTCTGTATCTTTGGAACATTCCAACCCACTGATGATAGAGTCAAATTGCTTCCATTCCTGGAGCAATTTGGGGTCAATACGAGTATCTATATTGACATCAATGGTGGTTTGTTTCTGCTTTTCGGCTTCAGACTCCTTCTGCACTTCTTCCTGCTGTTTCTTCTGTTGCTCTTCTTGTTCTTTCCTTTGTCTTTCCTCTTGCTCTTTCATTTGCTGTTCCTCTATCTCTTTCCTCTGTCTTTCCTCTTGTGCTCTCTTCTGCTTTTCTTCCTGTTCTTTCCTCTGCCTTTCCTCCTATTCCTTCTTATGATCTTTTGTTATAACAGGAGGTTCCCTTGACTGTTGCCGACCAGGCTCGCTTGATGATGTCGCTGGGGTTGTTGCTAGTAAATCTAGAGGCAGAGTTTGCAACCTCTGTTCTCTAAGTTTATTAAATTCAGTCAACCCTTCATCATTATACTTTGCTAGGGCGAATTGTCTAACCTGACTTATTGACTCAGCTGAGGAGAACAGGTCATCAAAGATATCTTCCTTATGATCAAATCTTGTCAGTTTGGCCTGTTCTAATGCATTATAGGCAACTTTATTTGGATCGAAATGCCTATTTGGGAGAGTCGCTAGAGTCAAGGATTGAATTTTTGTGGCTTCCTTTTCTGCATGTTTGAGGTCATGCAGGGTATATACACCACACCTCAAAGGAAAAGAGGGCCAGCCTTTCTTCTTATTCTTCTTGAGCGTTTGTGTAACACTCTTGGAAATGATTTGGTAAGAGATTTCCCTCGCTAGAAGTTTATCTGGTATGTACAGAGGGAGGACATGGGGTCTGGCTTGGCTGCCGAAAACTCTTATGTAGGTAAACCTTTCCTCTCCAAACCATCTACCTATTCCGGTTAAATCAATTCCGGCTTGATAAGAAATCTTGGGAGCAGGTCTATCAAAAATGGAATAATGAATAGGCAACATAAAGCCATTACAGACTTGGTATAGATGATGTTTATAAGAAGATTTCCACAATTTCGGGTGATATATATGAATGGGCGAGGGGTCTTGTGCAGTCCACCTCCAGCCGAGTACGGGGAATTCAGAGTTAAAACAGAGGGTATCTAGAATATAGGCACTGTAGTAAAATGGGGGAATTACTCTTTCAGAAATCCGGGTCTTGTTTCTAAACTCGAGCACAGCTTGTGCTAATTTGTCAGAAAGGATAGTGGCCCAATCCATAATTATACTGTTCACTGCTGCTTCCATTAGAGGAACCATTTCTATGGTAAAATTAGCAGAGTCATGCAATCCCCATAATCTACACATCATTATTCCCGCATAGCAATAAGGAGAAGCTAGAGAATCAACCGAGTACTTATCGGAAGATTCGTGTTTGTGTTTGCCTGGATTTTGTCTCCAATCCCGGATGGGTTCGGATTCAACTTCATTTTCATTTGCAAACTTCTCCATGAACGCTTTATTATATATCTTCTCCGGCTCGGGCAAATGATACATTTGCCTTAAATCATCCGCCCTGAATGATCCGAAAATTCTCCCATCTCTGGTGCTGAAAGTTCTATCCAAGATTGGGATTTCTTCAATCGCCCATCGCACGACGTCTGTGTATGGGAGAATTTGCTCCCTGGCCGCTATCCTGTGAAGGAAAGAGTCAGCTAAATCCTCGAGAGTACTCTCAGACTTCCGAAGTAAATCCACACTAGCTTCTGCTACTGTCTTTACTGGTTCTTCGGCTTCAATCAGGTTGTAAGTGCCTTGCCAAGTAACTCTGGTGAGACCTGTACATGTAGTATCAGATATCAAGCCCTTCTTTTTGTCCACGACAGCTTGTCCTGCAACTGGTGTAGCGGAAGCGCCCGTGGTCTTCTTGGATTTCTTCCCCATCTTGCTTGAGCTTCCTTCTATGGATGAATTCTGCACAGCGACGAAAATAAACGTAACACAGAGATATGCTAATGAAAATCCAATACGGGAAAGATATATTGATCAAAGCGTGCTGAGAGATTAACTCTTAAAAATGGCTGCGGATCCAATCCATGGGAAGATCTTACAGATACATTAAATGGCCGTTTAAGGCCTGCCACCCCTTAAATGCTCATTACACCGTTATTCGGCCGAATGGCCCACTTAAGCGTGCTATGGATATTTTGGCGGTTGAGTGTAGGTGATCAATTTCTTAAGAGATAAGGCTTTAAATATGAATAGATCGTAAAATCCCTTCATTTAACGGCTTTTTTTGAAATCCGCGCTATATCATAATTGGGCGTCGGGAACACTTAAATCCTTTCAAGTTGACAATTTTGAAACCCCGATCGCCGATAGCGAAATCGCATCACATCGGGAGAATTGGTATTATAAGAACATATGGATAGCATACCCCCGACCGCCGATAGCGAAATCGTATCGCATCGGCGTGAAAAGGCATAACAATGTGCATAGATAGTGTATCGCCGATTGCCCGATTTCCGATATCGCATCGCATCGGGGGTAAAACTTGGGTGCCTTATTATTATGCATAGGATATTGCCGATAGCCGATTGCGAAATCGCATCGCGTCGGGATGAATGACTTAAGGCACTTAGATTGCATATAAAGTGTCGCCAACAGCCGATCGCAGATTGCGCATCGCATCGGGACTAATGGCATGGAGGCGTTTTAAAACGTGCATAGAGTATTGCCGATAGCCGATAGCGAAATCGCATCGGCGGAGACCAATGTGCCACCTATTTGTGTTTTTTATGTTATTGCGATATGTGATCTTGCGATCGCTTTATCGCAATGAAAAAAGATTGTTTTCTTTGATCAAAAATGAGTTTTTTCAAAGGTTTTATATAATGTCTTCATTTAGTTTGCGGACCTCTTAAAAATAATGCGCTATTGATACCAATTAATTTCTAAAGGGACCCATTTCATATAATAATTTTGTAAATATAAATGATATGAAATGGGGGGTTGTTGTAGGGCACAACAGGACCCTGTCAAAATTTTGGAAAACTTAAGATTTTCTCTTTTAGGTAGCTTAGTTTTTGTTTTGGTATTGTTATCCCCTGCCCAGACCTGCATGTGACTTGTCATGAACTTTCCTTAGGTTAATTCCATTGGTGTTAGGGTTTTAGGTGAAATTCCTAGAAGTTTTGGTTGCTAGGCTTGATTTTCATTTTGGTCTTGTAGTAGCTAAGAGCTTAGAAGCCTTAGAAGCCTCAGATCACCTTGGGGTTTACTGGTCTTCTTATGAATCTGACCATTTGCAAAATCTACCTTTGTTGAGGAATCCATTTTGTGTTTTCTCTTTGCGAAACTTTGAAAAGGCTTGTGTTAAAAGTTTGGATTTCATTTTTAAAAAAGAAAACAAAAATTGGTTGTTTTTTGACTGATTTGTGATTCTGGACAAATTAGTCCTTAGTTTGCTTATAGCTAAGTAAAACATCCTTGAAAAGACATCTTGTAAGCTTTTACTTCAAATAGTTTTTTATAGTTTATAGATCTCAAGATTAGAATTTTCCATAGTTTTGAGTGTTTTATAAAAAATAAAAAATCTCTTTTGGAAAAAGTTTGTTTTTGTAGTATTTGAGTGTTTGAAAGAAAAGGGAAATTTTCGTGAATAATAACTAGTTGTCTCGTTTTGAGTGCATTGGAAAAGACAAAAAGCTCTTCTTTTGATTTGTTTATTAAGGAAAAGATTTGTGTTTACAAGCGTTTGCATTCTCAAACTCTTTCCTAGCTAGAAATTCATTGAAGGGAAAAGATTGCTTATCATCTTAAGTGCATTTTTTAGTGATTTCAAGTCGAGTCTTCACACCATAAGTTTCATCTCTGCACCTCTTGACTTAAACAAAAACCAATAAAAATAATGCTTAAAGTAAAATCTATCTAGTAATATTTTTATTTCTAGGGCTCTATTACACCAACATAGCTTAGGCTAGTGTCTTGGAGTAGGGAGTAATCAACTCTCCAAGACAGTAAAACAAACAAGTAGTTGTATCTTGTGGTAGGAGAAAATCCAATTGTTACATCTATGCTCTGGGAAAGCTCCTCTTAAAGGAGAAGCACGAGATCGTGTCCAAACCAGTGTGGGAATCAATCCTTCCTCATTGGGAACGACGCCAGATATTCACGTATTAAAAACGGTAAACCTCGGATTAACCATTGTCGAGGAGCCTGGGGTCACTTGTTGGTAAATCTTGGATTATGTCAAGGAGCCTTCAAGGGGATTGAGCTTGTTACTCTGCCCTTGCGTGCGTATTGGATCATAGACTGTTCCCCCAGGTATATTTGTTTTCGTTGGTAACCATAGTGACCATATTCTATAGGATTCTTCCTAAGGTGACGGTGGAGGGAAGATCCCACTGTATCTGGAGCAGACGCCGGCTAGACTCACTTGGATTTTCTGGGGGGTTCTCTTCACTCAAGACGGTTTAGTGGAGAAACTTGTGCTAGTCTATTCATTAAGCAGGTTGCCGGGGTAACTGTTCCAACCGCCATTTCTGTATTGAACTCTGCGACGTAGGATTTCATCACCAACTAGTGTTTTCAGTACGAAAAGTTATTGTTTGTGTGTGGTTTGATCTCCTAGATTCTTTAGGCATGTGATTCAAAATTCGTTTGGCTCTTTAGAGGCTTTAGGTGGTTTTCATTGAGATTTTACTTTGTTTGCGTGTGAAGTAGTTAAAATATTTAATCGTGGCTGAATTACTGAGGAAGTCCCGTAGACTTCGGGGCCAACCTCCTGAGTTTTCACCGAGCCAGCCTGAAGGGTTAAGAGCCCTTGTAACTCCTAGAGACAGTAGAGTTGGGTCACCTGAAGAAGGAGAATATTCTTTAGTGGTACATCCAGATTATCAAGCTCTAGTAGCAGATTATAATCCATAATCTGTGTCTGTTTCTGAAGTTACTGGTAGTTTTCCATCTACTAGTGATTTAGGTGAGGAACTTGAAATATCCGAACCTGAAACTGAATTTGTTGCTACTCCAACATCGAGATTTACCTCTCCAACTTCTAGTGGTCCTGGTTCACCCAGGGTAGAAAGAATAATTACCCAAAATCTTCCTTCTGGACTAATAGCTATTGAAGAACTTGCTACTCCGGAAGAAGAAAAAGGCATCCCTATCCCTGAAAATCAACCTGTTATAGAGCTTAGGGAGCGTGAATAAATCTTTTATAGTCCACCTAGGAGCAGTGCTTGGTATCTTTCATTGACCAATTTTTTGGAAAACCCGGGACTAAGTTTTTCACCACCTCGTATTCTTTTCACCCAACACCTAGAGGTTACTATCCTCCGTTAAATATGTCAAGACAATTTTCCATGTTTTCTCAATCTCCAGAAACCTTTTTGTATGGCGGTCCTTCTGTTCCCTCTGGGTATCAGTCACTTACTGGTACTTTTTCGGGAGCATCTCCTCAACCTATTGAGCAAGGGTTATTAACTGGAAATAATGGTACTAAGCCATTGAGTGTAGAAGATATTCTCACGATGTCAGGTACTATTCCTAATCCTCAACCTCAAGGTGGCTAGTTACCGCCTGGGGGGCAACCTCAAGGACAGTACATACCTACGGGACAGTACGTTCCTCAAGGTCAACCCCAGACTCAATATGTACCTCAAGGTCAATGCCAGTATCAATATGTACCTCAAGGTCAACCCCAGTACCAGTACGTGCCTCAAGGTTATCAACCTCAAGGTCAGTACCCAACCCAAGGTTTCCAACCACCTTCCGTTCAATCATATGTTCAAGGAACTGGAAATATACCTTTGAATTATCAACCTTACCCTCAACCCGATTATGGTCCTCAATATTCTCAACATGTTATGGGTCCGTACCCCGGAATGAACTTAGTGTGGGATCCATCTCAAACTCAACAGGTCTTGCAACCGAATGTACAGTTGTCATCTCAAACTGGACAACCCTTAGTTTCTGGTTCACCCCAACAACCTGTCCAGTCTACTATTCAAACTTCTGCACCTTCTGTAGTTTCTCAGCCTGGGCCTAGTACGCCTTGTACTCCACCTCAAACGGCTGCTGCAACTGCTGCAACATCTGTTCAATCTACCCCACCTACTTCTGGAGTATCGACAACTCCGGTTTCTACTGTTCCTGTATCAACTCCTCAGACATCTTTACCTCAGTCTGGATCCACAATTCAAACTTCGGTTCAGATGCCTGTAGGACAACCTAGTTCAAGTACGGTTGTCACAAGTCAACGTCAATTTACTTATCAACCGTACCAGGGACAGTACCAATTCGGTCCTGCTGTGCAGCAACCAGTCTATCAGTATCAACCATACCCTGGGTATACATATCAACAACCTCAACAACCCCAGTACAATCTGGTTAATCCTAGTTTTCCGGGAGGACATAATATCCCAAATGCAATTCCAATTCCTAGTTATCCTGGATATCCTCCTCCTGGGGCTGGTCTCATGACCTAGAGTTAAAGGGACCCTAATCATCAGTTACCGTTTATCGCAACTTTGGACTTGCCTGACTTGTCGCGCCTTACGAACGATCCCATTAACTATCTTCCGTTTTGGCCGCCAATGCCGAATAAGTTGCCTAGTGATATTCCTAAGTTTGAAGGAAAATCAGGAGAGGACCCGTCGAACCATGTGATGACTTATCACCTCTGGTGTGCGTCTAATTCCATTTTAGATGATTCAATCCATTTAAGGCTTTTCCAACGCACTCTAATTGGTCTTGCGGCCAAGTGGTACATTTAGTTACCGCGAGCCACTTTTTATAACTTTAGTCAGTTAGATACTTCGTTTTTAACTCATTTTCAGTTGCCAGTCAGATATGACAATGGCACGGAATTATTAACTTCATTAAAGCAGTCAATGTCCACTTACATTTCAGATCACATTCATGAATGGAGGCGTCGACGGCGTTTAGTGAAGGTTTTTATTCCGAATCAGACTTAGCTGAATGGTTTGTAAAATCTTTACTGCTGAAGATCACTGAGGATGTAGCTAAGGCCAGAGTCATTACTGAGGAGCAAGTAATTGCTCAAGCATAGTACCTTGACTTAGTTTATACGCAGTCAGGTACGTTACATGAGAAAATCCCCGATCTTCCTAAGCAAAATCAAATTGCTACAGCTCCGTCAGGGTCTCATGCCGCTGATGGTATGATTGGTACGGTTAATACCAAAAGTAAGAAGAAATCTTCCAAGAATTCTTCTCCTATCATAACCTTGCTAGATTCTCCGATAGGAGATTCTTCCGCGGAAATTGCCGTCGATATTCATGTTGTAGAATCATCTACAGCCAAATCAAAATCCGGTGGTAAGAAGAAAGGGAAGAAGAAAAATAAAACAGATAAAAATTCGAAAGAGAAACCAGAAAAAGCGGAATCAAATGATGAGAAACGCAAACCTCATTATCCTTGTCTCATTTTTTACGGAGAGCATTTTACAAGAGATTGCCCTCATCGAGCAGAGGTTGCGAAAATTGTCAAAGGTTCCCAAACGCCTACTATTTTGAAGGATCCTTTTCCAAGTCAAGACAGTAAGATGATAGGTTCTTCCTCAAATGCCAACGAAGAACCCATACTAATGATGTCCCATGTTAGGATTGCGACTCAATCGCATGATTATGGAAGTAAAAGTCCTATTGAGGATTTGGCTGTTTCACCTTCAGCAATGTCGGCTTTGGGAGTGCTGCAATCATGTCCAGCACAACGTCAATTACTATTGTCGGTTATAGGAGCTGTTGACGTTCAGGACTGGAACCTTATAATTTTCGATCTAGAAAATAGTACACCACGCTTACCTCATCAAATGGCTTTCCAGATCCCAGTGTTCATCAAAAACAGACCTATTTATAGGACTGTGATTGATGAGGGAGCCTCAATGTGTATTATGTCGATACAGTGTTGGAGATCGCTTGGTTCTCCTTCGCTAAATCAATCCCCAACGATTCTAAAGGCCTTTGATGGCCGTAGGTTTCATCCTTTTGGCATTCTACAGGATTTACCTATAGGGGTAGAAGGCAAAACTGTTAATCTAGATGTGGAGGTGGTTGATACCCCTCTAGATTAGAACCTTCTCTTGGGTCGTAGTTGGTCTTACACTATGACAGCTATCATTTCATCGGTCTTTCGGCTTATAAAGTTTCGTCATAATGGAAAGATCGTAACTATAGACCAGTTGACTTACTTTTCATCCGACCCAGCCTCTTCTGAAAGTATTCAGCATGTCGGCAAAACGACTATCCCGTATAAGGATGTTGGAGTAGGACTAGTAAAAGATGCTGGTTTACTGGGAACTTTTCCTTTTCCTCCTATCAACGCATCGTCTTCTACTGCAACCATTCATATGATTTCATCAGACACTATTTTTTATGATGATCCTTGGATCGTACCTTCCGAATCTGAGATAGACTCATTTGGTGATGTTATGCCTTTGAGTCCATATGAAATTGCGTATCAGGACGTGTAGTCGCTTCCCGACCCATCTTTAACCAAAATTGACTTAATGAATGTGGTCCATGAGGAATCACTTTCAACATCAAACTCAAATTCAATAATGTTTTCTGAACTTGTTCACACTAATGAGCAAATTCGTGAAATCCTATGTGTCGATGATTTACCGTTGGAAGATCTTCATCATAGATATTTGTTTTTACCCGAGAGTGATCGTTTTGAAAATGATTTTTCATCAATTTTTATGACTGAATATGTCAAGGAACCTCAGAATCCAATGAACAATCCTGATTCAGAGTTAAATTTGGGAAACATTTCTCGAACTATTCCTATTGATATTTCGGTTAAGCTTGGAATTTTTGAAAACATTCATATAGGTGCCTCGTGTACGGAAGATGAAATTCAAACATATAAGGCCCTATTCTATGACGTGTTTGCCTGGCCATATGAGGAAATGCCAAGAATTGACCCCGCAATTGTTGTCCATGAAATCAAAACTTACCCGGATGCTAAACCCGTCTCGCAATGTTTGCGTCAAATCCACCCGAGAAAAGCTGCTGCTATTAAAGCAGAAGTTGAAAAATTACTCAAAGTAGGTTTCATTTATCCGATTCTGTTAACGGATTGGGTATCGAATATTGTTTCTGTCAACAAAAAAAAAGGGACATTAAGAATATGTATCGATTATAGGGACACTAATCGAGCCTATCCAAAAGACAATTACCCAAATCCCTATATCGATCAAATCATTGATAATTGTGACGACAGCGAAATATTCTCCTTCATGGATGGTTTTTCTGGATACAATCAAATCAATATTCTACCTGCTGATCAACCAAAAATGGCTTTCATTTGTCCATGGGGGACATTTTCTTATTGCAAATTTCCTTTTGGGCTCAAGAATGCCGGGGAAACTTTTCAAAGGGCCATGTCTTATGCATTTCATGACATCAAGCACATTGTGCAACCCTATCTCGATGATTTTCCTGCTCATTCATTACATCGAGCTGATCATCTCATCCATTTACGAACAATCTTTATGAGGTGTAGGCATTATCAGATTAGGTTGAATCCACACAAGTGTGTTTTCTGTATAGAAACGGGTCGGTTACTGGGGTTTGTTGTTTCGAAAGCCGGCATTCGCGTCGATCCCTCGAAGGTTGAAGCTATTGTCAAATTGCCTCCTCCTTCGAGTCTTCGCCAACTCCAAAGTTTGCAAGGGAAAGCAAACTTTTTACGTCGATTCATTCCTAACTACGCCGAGATCACAAAGGGTTTTACCCAGTTGTTGAAACAGAATACTCCATTCTTTTGGGATGAGATAGCTGAAAAATCTTTTGATGCACTAAAACACGCGTTGACCCATGCACCGTTATTGCATCCTCCCAACTACAACTAGGACTACTTCTTGTATCTCGCCGCCTCCCATTCCACCATCGGAATGGTGTTAGTTCAGGATGATGAATTCGGTACTGAACATGTGATATACTACCTTAGTCAAACTTTAAATCCAACAAAGCTAAAATACTCACATGTGGAGAAATTGGCATTGGCAGCTGTTCAATCTATCCAACGTTTTCGTCATTACATTTTACTACGTAAAACTACAGTAATTTCTGATTACAACCCTATGATCTATATTTTGACCAAGCAATTGCTAGGGGGCAAGTACTCCAAATGGATTGTCATCCTACAGGAGTTCGACTTGGAATTTGAAAAGTCTAAGTCGAAGAAATATTTAGTTTTTGCGGAGTTAATGTGTCACTTCCCGCATGCTGACACAGAAACTGTGGCGAAGGAGCCCATTGCGGACGAATCCTTGTTTCTAATCAGCACTTTAGATCCATGGTATGGGGATATCATCATTTATCTCCAGACCCAATCCTTTCGGCCAGAAATATCAAGGTCAGAACGTCAAAAAATACGATTCCAGTCCCAACAATTCAGAATTATTGGAGATACTCTTTATCGTCGTGGGGCGGACTCTATTTTTCAACGTTATTTAACTCATGAGGAAGCTGAAAGGGTTCTAAATGACTGTCACTCTGGAGCATGTGGCGGTCATATGTCTGGGTATGCCACAGCCCAAAAGATATTGCGCGCTGGCTACTTCTGGCCGTCTTTGTTTAAAGATTGTATTAATGCGGTCCGAAAATGCCACAACTGCCAAATTTTTGATCGAAAGATGCACGCTCCACCTGCTCCTCTCCACCCTATAATTGCCGTCGGTCCGTTTGTAAAATGGGGTATCGATTTTATTACATGTAACCCTCACTCGGCCGGGGGGCATGCGTATATCATCCTTGCGGTAGATTATTTTACCAAGTGGGCCAAGGCGATGCCTACATTTGAGGCAGATGGCAAAACAGCTGCTATTTTCATGTTCAATCATATAGTTTCTAGGTTTGGTGTTCCACAAGCGATTATCACTGATCATGGGCATCATTTTCGAAACGTTATGATGACTGAACTTACAGGCCAGCTTGGCTTGCATCACAATAGTTCAACTCCATATTATCCACAAGCTAATGGTCTGGTTGAAGCCATCAACAAAGTTCTAGTCATCATGATCCAACGAATCATTGGGATTCACAGGTCGAATTGGCATAACATGCTATTTTCAGCGCTTTGGGCGTATCGAACCTCAGTAAAAACGTCAGCAGGGTTCACTCCTTTCCAACTAGTTTATGGTCTGGAAACTGTGTTACCCATTGAATGCAAAATCCCGTCATTGCAAATGGCCATCAAGTTACTTCCAGCCACTTCCGAAGAGGAAAAACGTTTGTTATACTTGGCTCAGCTAAATGAAAATCGACGTGATGCAGCATTGGCGATCGAAACTCATGCAAAACGTATTAAAGCTTAGTATGATTGAAATGTGACCCCTCGAAATTTTTCAGAAGGAGACCTAGTCTTATTGTACGATCAAGCAAATGATAAATTAGGTGTTGGAAAATTCGTACCTATGTGGCATGGTCCCTATGTTGTCAAGCGAAAGCTAGCAAAAAGGGCCTATGAATTGGTAGACTTTGACGGGGTCTCTTTAGGTAAACCCAGAAATGGTCTTTACCTGAAGAGGTATTATGCTTAAAAAATGGGTGTGGAGATTTTTAGTTAGGTTAGTTTTCTTTCTAGCTAGTGTGTTTTAGTTTAATAGTGTGCTTAGCTTAGAGAGTGTTTTTTTGTCATTATTCCTGCTTATCTTGGTTTTACTCTTGATATTGCAGATGTCGACGCCTCTCCAAACATACATTGGTTTTGCTGATGGTGCTTGTCGTAATACACAGAACATTTCTTCTGTAGCTTGGTTATCTATTCGCCCTCTAACGAGTTGGTATCTATGCATGGGGTAAGCCTCGGTCAAACAACGAACAACATTGCCGAGTATAGTGCAGTGATTGAGTTATTATCTGAATCTATTTCATTTGGGATTCAGAGTTTGATAGTGAGGTTAGATTTTGAACTCGTTGTATTACAGCTTAATAGAGTATATGCCATTAGAAATCCAGTGTTATTGAGATTATTTTTGAGAGTGCGTCTCTTGGAACGTGAATTTGATTATATTGAATATCAGCATATTCCAAGATATTTAAATACATTGGCAGACGCAATTGCTTCTCGAATGTTAAGTAGACATTTGCAATAATCATACAAATAAATTTAAAAACATTCCATAACATGTTTTACAAGATAAGCCGGTAATAGTGATATAGTATAATATAGGAGTGTGTCAAAATATACATCGTCCTCGATCATAGGTTGAAAAACACCTTATGATTGGCAAAAATGATAAGTACAAAAAGCAAAAAATGTCATATGTGTCTACAATAGGCGATCATCCTATCACTGGTGATGATCTCGATAAGAAACCACTGTACGGGCCACCTTACAAAGGAACCTCCTGAAAGGTCCTGGGACCCCAATCACATAGCGTTGTAGTCGACGAGGAATGTCATCTATGCCGGTCTCCAGAATGTCTCCTGTCAAACGCTCTAGATGGCTCTCCAATTCGGCCAAGGTCTTTGTTGATTCATCCTGTGGGGCTGGTGCCGCTGCAGCTGGTTGTTTCCTCTCGTAAGGCCGGAGAGCGGCTAGTCGTTGTGGACCCACATCTGCATTTGAAACTTTTACTATCAATTTTGGGACGAGATAAAAACAAAAAAAAATTAAACTAGAAAAATGTTGAAAATGATTTTACCTGAGTCATCCCATTGCTCTCCTGGTGGAAGAGCCATGTCTGGGTCACCGCGAAAATCTACCCCAGCGTAAGGAAAGTCCTGAATAGCAAAAACCTGGTTTTCCAACCAATGGAAATACTTAGGTTTGAATCGAACAACCTCTGTCCCCTCATCAAGATGACGGGCCATAACTGCAACCCATCGCATCAGTTTGGGCTCTCGAGGAAGTCCAGCTCCAACAGTGAGGTGCTGTGGGAACAACATTGGGACCCTCTCCAGTCTAAAGCTCACGACTAAAGAACAATATCCAAAGGTCTTCAGTTGTCCGTTCTTGGCTCTAGTCAGTTGGCCTTTTACATTAGCCAACACAACATCACACCAGTTGAAGATGGTGCCTCGAAAGCAGTCAACTGCCATCCGCATTTGGGATCCAGTGGCTATATGTAGCGCTGCACTCTCGCAAAGCCTGGTAACAGTAAACGCGATTACCATGAGTTCAGGAAGGGCTATGGTTTTGATTTCTATCCCTTTGTCTCTAGTCTGGTTGTTACAGAACTCTAGCCGGAGGCTATCGACAGACTAGCCACCTGGCCTAGTCCCAAATAGAGTCAAGTGTTCACCTCTCTTAGGCAAACCAGTCAAAACGTATATATCTGCCGGCTCCATTTCGAGCTGGTGGCCACCAATGAAGAAGCACCGGTCCTGTATGCTCCACCTATCTACCAGCCACTGCAGAAAGTCCACTTGGGCCCTCATGTCAGGTATGGCCCATAATTTGTATAAGTTGCATGCCTTCAATGCATCAATCGAAGGTTGATGATTTATCACGGCAAGATCTACGTCCTCATGCTCCTGTTCTCGCCAATCAAGCATGATGTATATTCTACTTCCAACAAAAAGGCGAATTAGAATATAAAAAATGGAAGTTTTTGGGTGAATTTTGAGAAATTTAGGGTTAAAAACCCTTGCTGCGGGGACCCCACCCTCTCTGTTAGAGACAGTGCGTGACTTTTTCCCCATTACGAAAAAGTCAAGGCCCGCAGGCTACCTGTGTTGTGCCTGCAGGCCCCCGCGCGTGGGTTTCTAGCCTAAAAATCCTCTAAAAAATGAATTTAAAACCTAAAAACAAATTTGAAATGGATAAAACTGAAGAGTAGGATGATGTGGATTACCTGGAGGAGACAGCGCTCGATTCCGATGGACGGATTTTCTGCAATCTTCACGGGAAGTTTATGACTAAAAGCTCTATTTTCTCACCCAAATCTCAAACGGTAAAAATGAATTGACGAAAGCCCTTTTTATAAGTTTTTTGAATAAATGAGTTGTTAATTTGTTTATGTTTCACTTTAGAAAGGTAACATTTGCAGCATTTTTATCCATTTTAAACAGGTATGAGTAATGTTTGAGTTTTTGTTCATGATAACGAATTTTTCAGGCGAACTCGGTCATTTTCGACGAAAAAACATTAGAGTCACCTTTAAGCTCTTTTCTGACTCCTAAAACATGAAAAGATCGCCAAGTTTTTCTGTTTAAACTCGTTAAAACGGAACTAAAAAGACGGTCCACTTACAACTCTTTTTCTTACCGTAAAAACATGAAAAGATTGCCGGATTTTTGTCGTTTCAAATTCGATATTGGTTATAAAACGACGTGTCATTGATCGCTTTTTTACTTTTTGGATTAGAGGCACTAATTACGAAAATTACTCCTTGGTCGTAATGATCAAGCGGTTCTCTCAAGTATTATTTTATAATTTTTCGGGCTTGGGAGACACAAATTTACGAAAAAGGTCAACCATGGAGTCTTCTTAATTTTTTTCAGACTCTCTAAAATTGAAAAACGCCAAGTTTCTCCTATACTGGACTCGTTAAAATTTAACAGTAAAGGACCTGTTCAATTACAAACAGGAACGGACCACTCCTTCTTATGGTTCGAATTTAAACTAAGTTGGACTCATACGAAGGATGAGCTTATAATTAAGCAAATGTTATCCTCCTCAAGCTTGTCAAAAATAAAGAGGTACTTGCCAGAAAAGGTGGGGGAAAAGAGAGAAAAATGAGCCTGTTTTTCATACTTTGTAACCACTCTTGAACACGACACTTTTATTCACCTGGGTTGGGAAATCCTTTGCCTAACAGTTGATCAAACCACATTGAAAGTCTTCAGCTGGTTTCTGGGTGTTAACTTTGAGTCAATTGTCACCAAACCATCTGCTGTGTCGTTATGTGTTCAAGAGGTTAGTGCAAATAAGCCATTCATCTGCAAAATATCTGTCATCCATCTTGACCATCCCTGAGTCAGTCCTTGCAACTAAATTTCTTCAAACTTGATCTATGATTTCATGTTGTGGGCTTCCCTACGACGGATCGCTTTCTATCGACTTCAGCTCATTATCTAAAAAGATGATCTAGAAATCGTCAGTACCTTGGGATCTGCATGCCTCAATGGCAGGTTTCTCGCCTTCGACAATAGGTTGAATCATTGACCTTCGATCAAAGGATTCCGTGAAATGTTTGACATCAACACATCTATTCACATCTCATGGATTGTACTGAGTACTTTGAGAGCCATTGACACTACTGGTGGTTTCTCTCACACTTGTTAACAGTTTACATCATTGATTGGTAATCAAGTGGTTTCTACCATGTTCGACTTCAACACATTCATTCGCATGGATAGAATCATATTGTTTCGGGAAGTAGAAATGAAGACCCTGGATCTAGTTTTTGCCATCCAGGCTGCGAGGAATTTTGTATTCATTATACTGTGGACTATTCATAAATAGATGTCTGCATCCATACTATGTCTACATGTGTCTATACTTGTGATGTATTACAAGATCATTCCTATATCAGAGCAGTAGTTAGTTTTCTAGTCAGTTTTGATCTGAGTATGGGAATGCCTACCTCAGCGATGATATGATCTCATATATATATTTTGCATTGAATGTTTTTACAGGTTCCAATCGGGCTCTCCACAAGATGATCCTCGAAATGATAAATTACTTCACTCTTCCTAGATAATAAATGAAATCCTCATCTACTACAGACTTCGCACTTTAGGGGGCAATCTGTTACACAAAATATTGTCACCATGACTATTTGCACTCAGTATGGGTCTATCATCATTCATACTGTCCTCCTAAGCAAGTCTCAGACCTCAGCTCTGCATGTCAAGCTTTGAAAATGAGAGAAAGACATTAAAAATCAACAAAGCTCTGGTTCCGCACTTTCTCTCACTGTTGCCTGTGGTCCTGCACCCCCTGTTCACATTATCTGCGGACCTGCCCACTCTGTCTCTAAAGGAGTGGGTGTGGACCCCTGTTAAAGTCAAAAAGGCGTAAGTTTATTCTAAAAAACTCACTTTGGGTTAATTCTAGATGATTCTAGAAGGAATTTTGACGTGGATTGTTCGCTCTTAGGTGTTTCATGCATCCCAAAAGAGAAGGAGCTAATCCCTTCATGAGAGGAGCTATCCCTTTGAAGGAGGGCTTTATCCCTTTGAAGGAGGACCTAGTAACTTCCCTACATTGCACTATAAATTAAGGCATTGGGCTAGTTTCTAGAGAGGTTAGAAGCTGAACATTTTTGAGGGTAAATGCTGGTGGAATTGAGACTTCCTAGTTAAGCTTGAAAGGAGAGATTACATACCTTTTGGCTTCATTGGGAAGAGAGTGAAACTTGTCAAAGTAGAGGAGACTTCTTGTTGGACCCTGGGAGGAGCTTGTACAGCATCAAGGCACAGGTTGTAAAGTTCTTCTTTGATTTGAATTAATACAATCAAATTCATTTTTCTCAGCAAATTGTCTAATGTCATTTGTTTCATGAATTCCTTGATCATCATGATAAGTATGCTTTATGATATTTGCTTTTCAGGTGCTATTTAATTTGTTTGCTTGTTTGTGTTTGCAGATTTGCTACAAGGGAGCTCATTTGGATCAAAGGAGCGAGGCTTCCACAAACTTGCATTGGACCCAAGGTAGGCCTAAAACAATTGTTTGCCTTTGTTTATAAATTGCATATTTAGAGAAAGATAGTTTTTGATTGGCTTGCTTGACACTAGATATCGTTAGATACTAGGGAGGTCGATCTTTTCCGCAAGAACGACTCATTCCATGTGACAAGAAGTATTGTCTCCATGTCTCCCAACAAACTTAGGAATATCAAAAGGTAACTTGGATGACATAGGTGGCTACCTAGGATTGGGAGATATCGGATCATTGGTCAACGTATCCAATCCCAATAAATCAAGAGGTGTTAGAAAATGAATTTGCAGTTGACAAAATGAATCATAAGGGTTGTAACCCCTAGAAGGACCAGAAGGTCCCCCCATACTATAGTTAAAGGCACTAGGATTTGGACCAATGTTATAATTCATCCCAGCATACTGATATCCTAGGCCAACAAATGAGGTGTAAGGATTATGGCCCTATCATTAGAGAAATTTTGAGGTCTAAAACGGACCTCAAAACAAAAATGTACAAACAAAATCAACTTTATAAGAACCAATGTGATTCAAGATGATGATGTCAACAATGGGGTATGATTCATCATTTTTGGAGTAAAAAAAAATAATAAAACTACTTTTTCAGCTTCTATTTTCAACTTATCTCCTCACATATTTACTCAAATTTCGAGTTGGAGCACTCGTTGGATGTAGAATTTAATTACTCATCCAAGTAATACATGTGTTGCATACTTTTAAAGGAACCTGCTACACAAAAAATGAGAAAAACATGAAAAACATGATTGCAATCACATTTTTTCATGTATTTCTCTTTTTCCATGCAATAAGGTCCATCAAAAGTATGCAACATGGGTACTCCTTAGATGAGGAATTAAATTCCACATCCAACGAGCATTCCTACTCAAAATTTGAGTAAAATCGTAGGGAGATAAGTTGAAAATATGTGTTGTAAAAGTATTTTCTTCTTTTTTTTCCCTCTAAATTTTGGTGATGTAATCTAATTTTATTTTATTATTTCCACTATTAATAATATTATTTTATTATTTCCACTATTATTTTATAATATTTTGTAGGAGGCCCATTTTATGCCTCAAAATTTCTCTAATGTGACAGGGCTAGGAACCGCCAACATATAGGAGGTATGAAGTCCCAACTAGACCTCACATTGTTTGGAGTAGGAACCTGATCCGAGAAATGGGCCTAGCTACCATATTCTTAATGATTTGCCTTGGCTACAATAAATGGAACAAGAGAAAACACATACACTTTTGATATGAACAAGTAAGTTAGCCTTGTGATGTATTCAATTGTAAACTATATGATGGTTCTTCAACAGAAGGGAAGAGAAAGTTAGTCTTTAAAAGAAAAGCAATAGTACTATCCTAGTAAATACACACACATATTTCTAAAAGAATTGTTGATTATTTTTTGAAATAGTTCACAAAGAAATAACAACCATGAAATAAAGAGACACACGATTCAAATATGCATATTAAATCCAATGAAATAGTTCAATTTCATTAGTATGTAGAAGAAAAAACATACACCACAAACAATGAAAGAATAGTCTTACACTTATCCACAACATATGCATGAAAGTGTGACAGCTCCAAGAGCTTCAAATCATTAAGTGAAAGTCCCAAGATGCACTATTACAATGATACAAGGCTAGTTCTAATGGTGGAACATTAAGCCATCACTTGCCCCTCAAAGTTATAATCTTCTCTCCTATTCCTAGTGTTGGCTTGATGGGCCCTGACCCAGGTTCAACGTTAAGTAGCCAAGTAAATCCCTACACTACTGGCCCTTTAGGGCTTATCAATGTACTTCTCTTATTCGTCTTTGAAACCCTCGCAAAATTCTCCAATCATCCTTCACGGACCCTAAATAGCCAATTCAGATGCTTACGTGCCTCTGTAATTATCCTTACTTCTGTGTCTACCCTAATTAGCTTAAGTATTGGTTAACTTCAACATGCATTATGATTATCTTTGCGTAAACATATATTCTTACTTGCATTCATATGACAAAGTAAAATACATAGATTTGCGCATCAATATAGCATTAAATCATAAACCCAGTATTCAACATAACATAATTGCAACATTCATAACAGAAGTAAAATAACTCATACACAGATATCTCCAGAATAATTCTCTTTATTGATGGTTCAGATCTTCAGTACAGACTCTAAATTCCCTGCACACACAGTTGCAGGGGTCCGCGCACTCAGCTACAGACTTCAAACTAGGCCTCTGCGCACTCAGTTGCAGAGCCTCTTCCTACGCTAAGACTCTTCTCTCTTAGCTCTCACAAACCCAAAAACTTAGTTGGGACTCTACCCAAAACTACTTTAGACTCTTCTAAAACTCCCTTCTTATACATTCCCATGGCCCGCGGACCATGGGCGGATCTCATCAAGCCAACACAAACTATCTAAACTAAGGGCATAAACCCTTTTTGATTGTTTACATCTTCGTGCTTTGCAACCACAAAATGCAGAGAATTTATATTCTTTATACAAAACTTGGGCCTTTAGCCCCAAAACTTGGGCTTTTAACCCTTAATTGACCCCAAGGGACCCGTTCCCAACAGGCCCCCAACACAAACATGGTGACTCGCCCTCGAGTCACTTTACTAGCGCGAAGATCTTATCGCGAAGACCTCCCAGCTCCACCTGTACCACTGCGACTTTGGTGGTGCACTGTGTTTCCGGCTGCTTCACCTGCTCAACCAACTGCTCCATCGCTCGCTCTGCGCTGTCTGTCTATATATTCTGTTGTGTCGCCTAAAAACTGACCAATTTCCCTTCAATGGAGGTAGTGAGTACATAGGATTCCTCCAGCCAAGGCCCCACTCTGGCCTTCAGTACTGCCTCCTTGCATTGAGCTGCATCCACCTGTTCCTTTAATGCCTTCTCTTCCTATAGCTTTGCTAACCTTTGTGTAATGGCGATGGTGCGCGCCGTGGCTTTAACCTCATCATATCTCTGTTGCATCTCCCGCGCCTCTGTTTCTAGCCTCTGCACATTGGGATCCTCCTATGGGTTGGTGACTACATCAAGCGACCGCTCGAAGAGCGCAGTGCAATACTTCACTGTGGCATCTACAACTACTACTGCATCATTGACAGTGGTTGCGTGCTACTCTTTAACCTATGGTGGAGTCGAAGGCTGGGCCCTCAACTCGAGCTCTATAGTTTTAAGGTTCAGTTCAAACTGAACCTTAGCCAACTCTGTTCTCGCTTTGTGCACTCTGGCAACGAGCTTCTGAATTCTCACATCCACTGGCACATCTTCAGGAATATCTAGCTCTGGAATAGTCCTGCATGCCTCAACCACCACCTTGGTCATGTGCTCATTCTTTTCCGTGATGGCCTTAAGAATATCAATGGAAAAATTCTTCTGTACAACCAACTGAGCGTTGTTCACCTTTTGCTCACTGATAACGTTCAGGGCACGCTGTTCCCGAGCCCGAAGTTCCGCGATCACACCATCTTGCAAGGTGTGAAGGGCTTCACTTGGAAGCACGACAAAATTTATGCCAACCCTCTTGAGGGCACTGAAAGTGACTCTGTTAGCTTTTGCTTCTGTAGTCAATGCTCCATTTGGCAGCGCTATGGCTTAGGGATCCAACATGCACAACATTTATGTTTCCTCTAAAGTTTCAGGTGCAAAACTAGTTGATGTCACGCTGCTATGCCCCACACTAGTTTGTACCTGTGACGCCTAGATCTGCCGCTCTTACAGACTCATTTAAATGGCATCTAAGGCCTATTTATGTTGCTGCTTGAACTGTTGAAGTAGTTCCATGGTCGCATCCCTCATCGTATCACCAATTTCATTCAAATCACCTTATGTCAAGGTGATTGGGTTGAGGGATATTTTGCTGGCCTTGGACTTCTTCCGTGGCCCTACTTTCTCCTACTCCATGTTACACTTAACCTGGAATGGAGTAGTCTCCAAGTCTGCTCCTCCCTATTCAGATCACTGCTCTTCTTCTTATGTCTTCGGGGAAGGAGATTTCTGACTCCTGTCGGAGTTGCGCTCCTCCTCTTCTTCTTGCCCTTTTATCTACTTTTTGGCAGCATGCTCTGCTTTGGCTTTGTCCTCAGCCTCTTTCTTCCTCTTTTCGACCAACTGTTCCATCTTTATTCTGGCCTCTTCCTTCTTATGCTTCACTGCAGACTTGCTAGACCCAGCTATCAAGTCTAATGCCAGGTATGGAAGGTCATACCACTTTTGATCAAGGTCCTTCCGTGCTCGCATGGAGACACAGTGGAAGTCTGCCTTGAACTCCACATACTCTGCCAACTGTTCGAAGACAGTCAGTGATAACCGTAGTTTGCGGTTGATGGCCATGTTGATACTCATCTCCATCAAGATCCAAAATATCTTGCTATCCTTGACCTTTTGGGGGTCCTTAGTGACCCAGAACAAATCGAACTTCGCTGCTTCTGGTAAATCTTGTGCAACCGGAGGAAATTGACCATCCTCTGGTAACTCCCATGCGACTAGTACTATGGATAGTAGCAACCATGAATAATGAAAATTTTTTCTCTAATCCCGCACCTCTCTTCAGTTTGCGAGGAACTCGCTGCAGAGGTAGCATGCCTAGTTGAATTGTATGCCCTCCGTGCACTGGGCCACTAATGATATGATCGATGTCGACACTTCATCTACGTGACACTTCCTCATAATTTTCCCAGCTAGGATCTGGGTGGCTACTTTGATCGCGGGGTCAGTTATACTAGAAATGGAGTAGCCACGCGGCTTCTTAACAAGCTTAAATTTGTCCTTCATTTTCTCGGTGAGGTCGCGCTCACCTGTCTTTCTGCCAAATGCCATGGCCAGATTTAGTCCTAAATGCGACAACCGAGTGATCCTATGGATCAGCATGTTAGTGATCGGTATTGGTTCTTCCAACCACAAGCACCCATCATGCACCAAGAATAGCAACTATTTGATCACTATCATGGTTATGGGCACGTAGTTGTAATGCGGCACCCATAGCATGTTTAGCAGTCCTACCTTGTCCACCCCTCTTATCCACTTCCTTGGCTCCAACACTGTCACACCAGAGTCCTTATAGAAGACACGGTGCATGAATTGATTAGTCGCTAAGTGGGGAAAGCGCTCCATATCGGCCAAATCCCAATCCTCCAGCTTTAAATGGGGGATGCACGCCAGGCACGGTCCTTCAAATGCGATCTTTTCCGATAACAACAGTGTATGCAGTGTGACTTTGCTCTCATCAACATCCTTTGGGACCTTTTCCTTGCCTCGTCATGGAGGAATGTATTCGGGCAGTTTAGAGATAAGGTCAGACCCTTCAATGTCAATTTTCTCTGCCCCCATGTTAATGTCTTCCCCCACCCATATTGATTTCTTCACTGTCTTCTTCAGGTTCTAGGTCAACTACCTTTCCCTTCTCCTGTGTGGTGGGCTTTTCCTTCTGCGGGTGTTTTCTGGGTGACATGCACACCAACGATGTCACTTTCTGCTTATCTTTCTTTGTTTTCAGACCTTCTTTGTCAGTGTAGGCCTCGGCCTGGGTGACCTTAGCGATTTGGGTACCTCTGCAGGTATTTCGACACTTGCTATCTTTGGGGCAGCTTCCTCAGCTGCCATTGCTACCTCCAGGGCAGCTCCCTCAGCTACCATTGCTTCTCTAGCACTCACGGTTTCTGCGGGTGCCGACATGATGCTAGTAAAAAAATTATGTGTTTCCTTCAACAACCTATTAAACGCTGAACTTGCTATCAAAGCTTCAAAGTTCTCACAGTTCATACGCACCTAAGAGCTCAACACCTCAGTTCTCAAAATGCCAAGTGCTTTTCACTGGGTAGCCATTTGTAATTTATAGGTGTTTCCGAATTCAAATCCGATCGTTCCCCCCAAAATTTGTTCATAAATGCTATATTGGTAACATATTTTCAAAGATATTTCCCTTAGATTCTGACTTAAATGTCGCCGCCCTGCTCCATTTCGTTGTTTTTTCATCGTCAAATCATGAATAGTGACCATAACGGTCACTTTCCGACTGCCCTGCGTGGTCCCTTCTTCGATAGCACAGCTCCCCACGCGTTTCTGCTGACACTGTGACATTCCTTTGTTCCGCGCAGTTGCCCAATCACGCAGCTCCACAACTTGGGCAGTGTAGTTTATAGTCCCGCACCTCCTTTCAGCTGCTTGGGACACTAAGATTGTGCTTCCATCATGTAGCCATCTAGCTGGATCACTGGTGTATGGCTTCAATCGGCTGCCATTCACCTTTCTTGGGAAGGGTTCCCCATTTAATTTTACCAACTAAACTGCTCCACCGTCAGTAATCTCCTTGATGACATATGGCCCCAACCAATGCATCCTAAATTTTCCTGGAAATTTATCAAACTTGTTTTCATATAATAAAACTAAATCATTTACCTTGAAGGTGTGCAGTTTGATGTGCTGATTGTGCCATGCCTTTTCGCACTCCTTTTGAACTTGTTGATGGAATCCAGCTAGAAATCTATCCTCTTCAAGCTCTGTTAGCTGTACGAGCCTCTCCTTCAGGGCTCCGCGATCCGCCATTCCTGTGAATGTCGCTATGCGCAGACTAGGTACAATGTACTCTATCGGCATGACAACTTCTATGCCATAAACCAGCGTGAACGGTGTTTGTCCAGTCAGTTTCTTGCAAGTTGTTCTATAAGCCCATGGCACCGTGGGTACGTGCACATCCCAGTGATTTCTTTAAGCATTGTAAACCTTTGTTAGTGCGCTTTCTAATATTTTATTAAATGCTTCCACCATCCCATTAGCCTGTGGACGATAAGGCATACTTTTCTAATGGTAAACCTGAAATTCCTTCATCAATGCGCTGATCATTTCATTAAGAAAATGTGTTTCGCGATCGCTCATCAAAATCTTTGGACACCCAAACCTTGTTAGTACATACTCAAAAATGAACTTTGTTGCTGTTGCGCCTGTGCAGTCACAGGTTGTGCCTCCGCCCATCTGGTTAAGTATTTAGTCGCGGTGATGATGTACCGCACACCCGTCTTCTTTCCTTGAGGCTAAATTGGTCCCACAAAGTCAATTGCCCACTTTTCGAAGGGTTGTAACGATATCTATAGATTCAATGGTAGCTCATCCCTTCGCGAGGGTCTACCAGTTCTTTGGCATGCATCGCATGCCCTACAATACATTTCTGAATCCTTATGCAGTGTCAGCCACCACAACCCAGTGCGTAGAATCCTTTGCGTTGTTGATTTTCCTACATAATGACCTCCCACAGCTCCGCCATGAGCCTCAGCGAGGATGTTGTTTCGTTCAAACTTTGGCACATAACGTCGCACTATTTCATCTCATCCCATTTTGTATAGGTGCCCTGCAATGACAGAGAAGTTTGTCACGCGCACCACTAATTCCTTCTTCTGTTGACTTGTATATCCTTCCGAAGTTGTTCCTTGTTGTCAAGAAGTGTATAATATCTTCAAAGTGACTGTCCGCGACGCGCACTACAAAGAGTTGCACGTCAGGCAGTCCTTCCTCCAAATTATTAGGCTCTTCTCCAGTTTCAATGTGTGACAGATGATCTGGTCCTGCATTCAATCGTCCTGGTTTCACAATGACTTCAAAATCATATTCCTGGAACAACAATAGCCACCTACATATCTTCGCCCCCAACACAGGATTTTTGACCAGGTATTTCAATGCAGAATGGTCTGTATACATCTTAAAATGTTTGGCCAATAGATAATACCTGAAATTTTGGAGCGTGTACACCAAAATGTCTTATTTATATTTTCAAATGTCTTATATATATTTTTAGGTGTCTTGTTTACATTTTTAAGTGGAGCTTTTTCAAAAAAAGACAGTTCAAATTTAATATTGAATGAGTTATATCATTTTTCTATATATAATTAGAATTTCAATTACTTTTTATATGTAAAAATGGATATTCAAGTTGTAGTTTTATATGTTTCTTTAAACCTAATGTAGAATGCCCATTACAATGATAGGTTAATGGAATTCAAACGGTGAATCTACTTTGTGATTTGTGATTAGTATAAACATGTATTGAGTGCAAATTATAATCCATCATTCAAGTGTATTTTATATATATATAAATTAATTATAGATTTTTTTTAAAAGGAATATTTTAAATTATTTTGGCTTAATACACATGAAAGTTCAATAACTTCTTCTACATGCGTAAGTTTGTAAGTTTACATGCTCTTGATTACACTTCACTCATAAGTTTATAGCCTCACTATCACCTTTATCTAAATTAAAATTTAAAATAAATTTAAACATAAATAAGTAAAAGTTAGTTTGTAATTATAAAAAATAAAAGAACAAGTCAAATTAAAAGTCTTACTCATGTGAATCTACTTATGATTTTATGGCTATTAGATTCTAATCTATTGAAAATTGGATTCACTTTTATTTATATAAAAGTGAAAGTGTTTTAGTATTAAATTATTATTTTGTTAATTAAAAAGGTGTTGAGTTATATTTAAATATTATTTTAATATGTTAATCTATAAAAGATAGTTTATAAAGTATGTTAATTTTATTTTGGATTTGTGTTTTTATTTAAATTTTCCTCATTCTTTTCACATTAATCAATGAAAGAATTTTAAAACTTGAGAGTTAGAAGGATGAGTTGAAACATAGTTAGACATGCAAAACTTGAGAGTTAGAAGGATGAGTTGAAACATAGTTAGACATGCAATTCGCAACTTTTCAATGTTAGTTATGTAATAAATAAATAAGTTATAAATTTATTTGACTCATTTATTAATTGAAAGGATAGGAATAAAAATAGTAGGATAGAAAAAGTTAGGGTAATGATATAAGTAAAATAGTAGGATAGAAAAAGTTAGGGTAATGATATAAGTAAAATAGTAGGATAGAAAAAGTTAGGGTAATGATATAAGTTATATATTTTATTGTTAAAATGGTTTAAATAAGGAAAAATAATTTTATGATTTAAAAATAAAGGAACAATGATTTATATTTGGGTTATTTTGAGAATATTGTTTATTTAGTGTCTTTACTAAATGATTTATAAATTTTTTTTTTTAGGAATATCACTTTGATATTTTAACATCAATTATGAACCTAATAAAAGAGAAGGGATAATGGTAGGAGACTGCATATGCAAAACCTAAAAATCATGTAATAGAATCAAATACAAGTTGGTGCTTCATTAATATTTTAGCACCTCTAACATAATAATGAGTAAGAGTTAAAGTTTTGTTATTTTCAGTAGTCATGGTTGAAAACTTGTAAATGAACTTAATGGTTTTCAAACATTCAATACGAAGTGTAATAGAGAAGAAACTACATTACTGATGTTTCTTGTGACTATAGAATAAAGGCATGACTTTCTTTTCCAACTATATATGCCAACATAGAATAAGGATACAAGAAATTAACATTGTTGGTATAATGGGGATAAGAAGAAACTAGAATTCTAATATTAATTAAAGAGGTTTTTACTTGTCAACTTATGCCTATAAGAGCATTTTGGTTCATAACTTCTCATCTTGTCTTTTTAAAATTATATAGGTCATAGTGACGACTTACAAAATTTAGAAGTGTCAAGATTGTAATTTGTGAATACTTGTATTTGGTGAGAAATGACAAGCAATAAACTAGGAAAATGTTTCAAGGATAACAATTGTTTAACTTATCGAAAATGAAGTAAACTAGGTGGATTAATGAGAAAAGATTGAGCATGGAGCATAAGAACATATGTTGTTGGAAATTCTATAAGGATACTTCAAGAAGAATATGCACAAATTGAAAAAAGAAGTGAGGTCAAGTGGTATTAAGATGAGAACTTGATGAGGTAAGTAGGTCTTTTGAGGATGTATAATGATAATTACACAATGATGGATAAATTACTAGGGATCAACAAACCCTCATGCAAGTTGATTAAGCAAGATAAAAAACTTAAACAAAGATGACATAGTGTACATGTGTCATTAAGTAGAACGGTACTAGAATGAATAAGAAAAATATGTATAGTGATCATGGGATTTTAACTTGATATTGATGATTTAAATGATTGTATAAATGTTAATATATTAACAATGAATTTAACTAAAATTTCCTTAGGGAAGGAAGAACATCTGACGAGAGATTAAGGCTCGAGATGATGAGGCCCATTTGAAATTTAACGATGTACTTAGATGAGTATACCTATGATGGAAATGGTAAGCATCCCAATAGAAAGATTATGACACAACACTAATAGTACTTATGAGAACATAGATCTTAGAGGGATGTTGAATAATCTTAATTCATAGTTAGTATTCATTGCTTATATAAGTAAATGGAATTAATTCATGATAAGAATGTTTAAAGCGTATTGTCGTTCTATATTTGATAAGTATTGAGATGATTCTCATATTAATGAGGTTTCATGATGTGATAGTATGTTAGTTCTGATGAGAGGTTAATGATGTATATGTGGTGCTTATTTATTTACTTGTTATGATAATGATGTTGAATGATCATCATGGATATGATATGCATAGAGATCATGACGTTATGATATGATGTATATTGACCTGTGGTTCATTTATTATATGATGTCATGATATATATTTGATGCAAATATGTTGATGTTATAACTTGTGAGGGTATTTTATGTTGTGAAGCATGTGGTAATCACATGCAGATTTTACGACATGCGAGAGCATGCAATTCTTTACTATTTAGAATGTTGTGATAACAATGATGTTATGTTATTAGGATGACATGCAAGAGTGGGCATATGCATTATTTTCTTTGATGTTATGATTATAACTAATGCATTGGTTGCATGTTGAGGTGTGGTGACTGATAGGAACTCCACAAATGAGTCGAGAGGGCTGGTTTATTTGATGATCTCGTGGGAGCCCATACTTATGAGGGAGAATATGTAACAGCATATGGGTTGGGGAAAAAATCAATCAACACTACATATTCCACTGATTCCCTTGTCTTTTATATCTCTTGATGAATAACTCTTGAGGGGCTATGGGACCATCTTGAGGAGGCTAAGTGTCTAATATTGTAGGCCAAGTGCCTGATATTGGATTAGGATATCGAAGTCTAGTGGGGGTGTAAGGACTTTGATTCCTGGGGTTGTGCACCTTAGTGAGTATGGAGAGAGTGGGCCAATCTTGCGAGATGCCCCGAGTCATTGAGTACTGGGATCGGATGACTACCTTGGGGCAGATGAGGTCTGAGTCAGGCCCGAGCCTTGGGGCTAGCCTTGGGCTATGGTACAGACTAATGAGGCTTATGCCTAGTTCTGAAAGTGGGAAAAAGGACAGAGATTCATTGAGATTTCCTGGGTGTTGTGGAAAATTTCAATGCCTATGGGTTATACTAGTTCAACAAAGGGTGTAGGGAAAACGTGAAGTAATAAATAGCTAAATAACTAAAATGTTAAGTGATGCAATTTAACTTCGGGACGAAGTTCCTTAAAGAGGGGGAGTGTGTAATGTCCCCTAATAATAATAAAAATAATATAATATAATATAATATTAAAATATAGGTAAATAAATAACAAACAATAAAGAAAAGATAATGATGATAAATAAATAGTAAAAATAAATAAAGAAAATATAATAATAAATAATAAGGAAAAGATTATAATAGTAAATAAATAATAAATAATGAAGAGAATATAATAATAATAAATCAAATAAAATAATAAATAATAAACTGGAGTTCTAAATAAATATATATAAAATTAAACTATAAAAATAGTAAAAATAAGTAAAGTTAACAAAAAGTAAAAAGGAATAATTTAAGAAAGATTTAAATTAAGAGAAATATTAATTAAGTAAAGAAATAAAAGTTGCATGTTGACACATGGAATTTGTGCATGCGGTTCCCTTTCCATTTTTTGGTCTATTTAATAGACGATGAGGAAGATGAGATTCATCATCCCTTCATCCATTCTATTGGGGGAAAAGTGTCGTGAGACAAAAGATTCCCCAGTAGTAGTACGTTGATTGAGCGCTCGGGGGTGGCCAGCTGTAGAAAGATTATGTATAGTTGAGCCTACAGTTAGGTGGAGAGGCATCCCCAAAACATTTTTGCAGTTAGAAGAATTCAAATCGAGTTCAACTCCGAAATCACAAGTAAGGAATATTAACACCATAGGTAAGTCGTTTTTGCTTGTGTTTTTTTGCAAATTCTGTGTTAATTAGTGGACTAGTTATGTGTTGAATATTAATCATATAAATTGATGTAATTATTTGTATATTTTAAATCAAGGTTGTTACACATCACACAAAGGGGGGTGGGTGGGGTGAATCAGTGTAGTGGAAAACTTATCATCTCAAAATATTTCATCAATAAATAAACATGTAGCAATGTATCATAACAATTTTTAGCATAACAAAAAATGAAACCATGCATCATTATTACAACAACACAAGAGGACACAAGCTTTTACATCGAAATCCTTGTCAGGGAAAACCACAAATTATTTATCTTCTTCTTCTTCTTCAATTCATTACATATATTTGTAGGCACTGACTTGCCGAAAGCACCTGCCCCGTGATGTGCAAGGAACTATTTAGTAGGCTACAACCTGATTAAGGCACCAATTTTGAGAATGTGCAAGCAACCACTTTCAATAGCCTATAACTTGATTGAGGCACCGAACTTGAAAATGTGAAAATTTCTACTTGTTGTAGGCTTCCACCTGATTGAGGCACCAACCTTAGTGGAAGCACCCACCTCCTTCTTCAACTTCATGTGGGCCACTTTTCATAATATTTCAAATTGGATCCTGATGTCGTCAAAACTAATCCTGATGTTTTCATCAACATGTCATATCTTATTCATACCTTGTTACACCCTGTTCATCAATCTGTTCACATAAAAATTTTCTTCGAACCAATTCTATCCATATACACAACACTTACTGCAACCAGCTCATAAGCCCCCAAAACACATAAAACTAATTATGGACATCAAAAATATA
Source organism: Pinus tabuliformis (assembly GCA_031772625.1). NCBI lineage: Eukaryota > Viridiplantae > Streptophyta > Pinopsida > Pinales > Pinaceae > Pinus > Pinus tabuliformis. Next base: position 1,270,676,068 of record CM062818.1, on the reverse strand, counting down.
TCATCAAGGCTTTTCATGCCTTCAAAATTATTCACAAATAAATCCCAAAAACCATATAAAACCAAAATTTAAATTAAATGTTTGACAGAATAACACAATCTGGGTGTGCTCTACAGAATGGACAAAGTTCGAAAAGCATTCTACAAAAAGGCTACCACTAGTTAATCATTTGGAAAACTATAGTTCCATTGAAAAGTAAAAATAAAATTAATAAAATCATCCACTGGTTTGTATTGTTGACCTCGCGGAAGACAAACAACATGCCAACCAATTGTGTTATACAATACCTTGTGCAAGGGTGGAGTTATTGGCTTTATTTGAGCCAATTCAAAGAGGCCTTACCACGTCACAAATTGCAATCCAATCATCAGGATGAGCTTATCATAACTCTGCCAAGTTGTTTATGTATTTTTTCCAAGTCAAAGCTATACGATCCCATCAACAGTGCCAAGTCATCAAGCCAACAATACCAAAAACAGTGCCAAGTCTGAGATTATATGAGTGAACAACAGTGCCAAGTCATTGAGCTAACTATTCCAAATCAAAGCTATACAAGCCAAAAATAATGTGAAGTCATCTATCCATAACAAAAAACCAATAGTTCCAAAACTATACACGAGAAAACTTTGCCAAAAAATGTGTCAAGTTTGATCTATATGATCCAACCAAAATTGTGTTGATTCATCGTACCAGAAAAATGAGCCAACAATGCTAAAAACCATGCCAATGCTATGTTATACACACCAATAAATAATGCCAAGTCATCATGCTAGAACAACAATCCAACAATGTCAAATCATCGAGCTATAGGGATTTGACCCTATGACCAACTAACACAAAGACCTCAGGCTCAACATGAAGAAAAACACTCACGTGATATTTATTCACAATTCATGCTCTTTAATCATGATCATGCCTCCATATATATAAGCAGCAAGGGCCATATTTTAGGGATGATTTGACCCATGAAACCATGTAAAATGCTCATGATCTAATGGTCACTAGGTACCCGGGTGCTAACATCATCATGGTACCACACTGGCCACATGGCTCATTTCAAGTGGGACACATGTCACACAAAATGTGCATATTGGTTGACTAAAAAATCCCATATTGTCATGCCACATAGCACAACGATAACCTTCCATGTCATCCTCAATTAGCCACATCATCCTTTTTTACCATATCACCATAGATGGCCACATTCCGCAGCAGGATTGGGCCAACATGGAAGGATAGCCCCATGTTAAACTTTGGTCAAGTTGACATATTCTTTGTCATTAAGTTCTTCATTTTACCACTGGATTCATCAGGTTTGAGTAAACATGCTTGAACTTTAGCACCATTAAATTTCATTCAAGTTGGGCTGTTATCCCCCATTGATATTCCTAACAACATAGGTTCACTTTGAAACATGTGCAATGTTTAATGAATTTAGGGTTTGTGGGTTTTTTCCCACAATTTAGGTCCTCTACTATGTTGATATTGAAATGGCCATAAATTCTCATCTAGAAGGAGTTTTTCACAATGTGATATATTATTGGAAAGGTCTAAGAGAGGAATATCCAACCATACCATCCATAAACTCATTAGGACAACATAAGTTGGATTAAAACTCAATAAAATTTAAACCTATTTGACTTCACTTGATAAGGGCATGCAAGATACAAAGCTATCGTATTGACTTATGAATGGCATTGATGATTCCTTAGTCATCCCCGTTGACACCAATGACACTTTTTGGCATCAATGACAACACTATGTGAAAAAATCCCCCCCCCCCCCCCCCTTTTTCATTGATGGCAATACCACCAAACATTGATGGTCATTGATAGTAATGGATTGAACTCCCTGACATGTTGTTAAGGACTCCCCTTGACTAGCTGTGAATATTTTCTCTTATTTTTCCTTATCAATGTCTGCATTCTCTCCCCTGATGTCTTCCTTATCAATTTTATCAATGTTTGCATTCTCTCCCTAGTTGTCTTCCTTATCAATGTCTACCAATGTTTGCATTCTCTCCCCCTTTGACATCAATGGCAAAGGGTCATGGTTTCCTAAAAATAGTTCCATTTGTCTGGACCTAATCTCATTGTAAATGGAGTCTCCCCCTAAGCCCATACTTCCTTTGTGCTTAATATCTTCATCTATAAGTGCCTTCTAATGTTCCCCAACTATTCCTGAACATTCTTGTGGACCTGAGCCTATTATAAATAGAGCCTCCCCCTAAGACTAGATGACCGTAACCCAATTCACTCCAACTATTCCTAAATTATCCTATTGAATTGATCAATGAAATCTCATTGTGAATCTCCCCTTGTCAATATTCATTAATTTCTCTTGTTAACATGTTGCTTCCCACATACCAATAACATCTTCCATACAAATGATCATCGTGCCTACATACTTTTTCCTCTTCAAGTTTTAATTCAAATAATTATATTCTTGAAGAAGCCTTCACTAAGGGATTAGATCTGAGGGGTCAAATCTAACCTTGGTTCTTCATGTTCCATTCTCCATCCCATAGTGTTCAAATTTGGGTTAAAAGAGAATCCCTCTCTCTTGTTCCATCTCGAGTTGAGTCTGAAGTCATGTCTTGTGTGTCCTTCATTGTGACATATGTAAAATTCAATATTGAGCTCAAAATTGGTGAAAATGACCCAAATGATCTTCTAATTTGATCCAAAGGCCTCAATATAGGCACTTTATCATATCATCTAAACTTGATAACATCATGGGTTCTAGAATCCTATGCTTTATGTCCAAGTTTTGTGCATGAAAAATAATGACCAAAAATATTATTTTGATATTTATGATCATAAGAGTTTCTTGATGTTATTATATTCTAAAGATGTTCCTTGGAACAACCTCATCCTCTTGTTGATTTATTACTCTTTCTCCATTATTTCTTTTAGATCCTTTGTGACTTTTTTTTGTCGTGGAGGGTTTCGTACTTTCATTATGATTCCTTCTCATTTGTGAACTAGATATAACCTATATATTTTTGGCATCATTCTGAGGATCATTAGAAATGTTGGAATGAACATGCTTGGGTTGATTCATCACTTGCGTATGAGTTTTTGTTGGATGCAATGAATCTCTGATCAAGCTTCTTGGGATGATCTTCATTTGATGTTCTTGGAAGACTTCTTTTCTAATATGTCTCACAACCTTCCTGACAACCAAGACCTATCTTGATGAGAGGATATATTTGAATGTTGAGAACATGATCCAGGGACTTACCCCCTTTGAGAAGTTTTATGTTGTGTTTATGTTGTTCTGATTCTTATTTCAATAGCACAATTTCCTCTTCTAATCTTTCATAAATGTGTTCCTTCTTATTTAGTTGTTCAGACAAAAATTCCTTTATCCATTTGGCTTCTTCTAGCTCAACCTTCAGAGCAATAATGGACTCTCCATTTAGATCTTTGTCTTAGATTTGTTGCTCTAGTTGACCCACCCTCTTTCTAAGGGTTTTTATTTATTTTAATGCACTTCTAAGTTCTCCTTCATAATCTACTATTTCTTTAGTTTCTTCTATTTCAATGAAGAACAATATTTCTCCTCTTTCCATCAGTCACAATTTTATTCATTTCATAATCACTTTCCTCTTTTGAGAATAAGTTCTTATTCTTGTCACGTCACTTCTTCTTTTGATTCTTAGACTTGAATATGACTTCACCATCACTATCATTCATTTTTGCATTAGGACATCTAGAAGCATAGTGTGCTTTTCTTCCATATTCAAAACATTTGAAAGGGAGAGTACCTTTGAATTTTCATGTTCCCTTCTTCAACATTCTGATGAACTTGGCTTATTCTTCATCATATTCATGACTAGAATTTTCTTCATTCTTGTTCGTTCTTCCTTATTTGGCTACTTTGCATGTTGCTTCCTTGATTCATTATTTTTTCCTTCTTTATCCTTAGTTCATATGATAAGAGTGTTCCATGAAGTACATCCATGATCATTTTATCCATCTGATGGTTCTTCAAGGGCTAATACCTTGGGATTGAATCTTGACAGAAGAGATTTCAATATTTTTCAAACAACAACATTGTCCTTGATTTCTTCATCAAGACCTCCAACGGAGTTGACAATTTGTCTACTCAAAGAAAATACCAAGCAATGTCCTCATCTTCTTCCATTTTCAAACTTTCATATTGAGTCCTATAATATTGTAGCTTGGCTTATTTTACATTTTTTTTCCCTTCATAACAAGTTTTAAGCTTGTTCCATATATCATAAGTTGACTTACCATGCATTACTCTAACAAATTTTGAATCTAACAAAGCACTCAAAATGGCATACTTAGATATTGCATTAGATGTATAAAGGGCCTTACTAGTTGTATCTATAGGAGTATCAAAAACTTTATAATAAGTCTCAATCACTTCCCAAGCATTAGCACCAGGGAAATGAGATAAGCTTTTGTTGATAGGGTGAAATGCACTACCAATAGTTGTAAGGGTATCTCCCTAGTATAAAGTCCAAATTAGAACTCACACTATTTGGGATAGGAGTCCCATTTGGTATGTGGGCCCACTAACACCTTGTTTGTTTGAGAATTAAATTTTTGATGAGTTGAGGTAGAATAAGGGAAATAGTAATGATACCCCAATGAGATTCAACCTAGAGTTACAGCTTATTGAAATACCTTAAGCAAGAGATACAAAAGATTTTACACTAGATAAGTATATGAAAAAGAATCTCAAAGAAAGATTGTTAGCAAAATTTTATTAAGATGCATGAATAAGGAAGAATTCTAGTTTCCAATTGTCAAGTTTGCAATTAATAACCAATTTGATAGCATATGTAAATCAACGAACCATTCCAAGTAATATTTAAGTTTCCAATTAACAAAACAGTTCATTAATCTTCAACAAATAAATAAAAACGCACACCATTGAGAAAATACAAGAATAGTCTTACAAATTTCAATAATGCATGAATGAAATGCTTGTCGTGGCCTGAAAGAGCTTCTCAATATTGATTCTAAAATATCCCATGCACTATCACACAATGTATCTAAGAGATCCAATAATGGAAATGTGAAATTGTGACTTAATATTAGAAAGGAATGTACAAGCTTTCCATTTCTAAAGTGCTCTAAGGAGTCCAAAACTAAAAGTCCTTTATAATTAACCATGTGGATATATTTATACAAAGTTAGGTGACCTTTCACCTTCCATGCCTCATTGAGTACCCTCATGATTTTTCAACTTCTTTTTCACTTAATTTCTATTTCACTTTTAATTCTAATTCTACTTTATTTACATAGTTACAACGAAATTCAGATTAATAAAATAAACATATTTCATGACACTAATTCCAAAATAGACAAAGGTATGGTTTGAAAGTGGAATTATTGAGTTAGGTAAGTGTGTCATGCTTTGTAATAATAAATTATGGATAGTACTTGGCTTTATATTAGGCTCTCATATGCGATCTCACAATCGAAAGAACCAGGTACTATTGTCTTCATGTCTACTTCTGCTAAGTGGAATAGCGTGGAGAGCATTGTATGAAACTTTGTTGGTACTACCATGTGTTTCACAATAGATGTTTTGATGATCTTTAGATCATTCTAAGTGATGGACAACCTGCATGTATCTATGACTTCTTGAATTTCTTGTTGAATGTCTTGTTCTAGCCTCACTTCCCCACATGATCTAATGGAGACTATTTTATGAAACCTGAGAAGAATTTTTATCATGCTATGACATTGTCGATAATCACTCATTATCCTAACCACATACTTCCCCAACTTTTCATGGGCTTGGATGATCAATCTGACTTTTTCTTTAGCCCTTTCCCTTGCCACTTCATTGTTTCTTCGAAGATATGTTGAGGCATTAATTTTGTGTCCCACTCGTATATCATGTCCACAACGGTCAATGTATCCCTTGTGTTGATTTCGAATGGCCATGAGTGAGGAGGATATCTTCTAGAGTCGGATCAGTTCTTTGTACTATAATTTTTGCCAATGTTGACACTCGAAATTCATTTTCATGGGAGCTTAAAGCTGATAAAGTTTGATTCTCTTTATGAAGCCTCTAATTCTCTTGTTGCAAATTGGCCAGATTCTTATCTAATTATTTATTCTTACTCAAAAAATGATCAATGTTTTTCTTTGTAACAACAAATAATGCAGATCATATGAAAGTTGTTTCCATAGGATTGTTCATAGTATCTTCCACTATGTCTCATTCAGTAGTCACCGAGATTGGTTTGGTCAGTCTCAGACTGTACTTTTGCATTTCCTGAACAAATCCATTGGAGCCATGATCAAATTTGAAGCTTTAAAGGTCTAGCACTAGATTTTGTTCTTCAACAGGGATACTCATCTCTCCAAGTGGCAGATGTCCCCTAGTGAGTGGTGTAGAAGAATCAATATCCATGTGAGGAAATATGACTTGTGCTTCCTCTTGAGCTTGTTCCTTTTGTCTAATTTATTATTTTGCTTGCTTGTCTGCCATTTCTTTTGCAAGTATTTCTTCTTCATGTTTCTTTGTTGCTTCCTCCTATTTTCTTCTGGCTTCTTCCTATCTCTACCTTTCCCCCTCTCAAAATTTTTTTCTTCTTCCTTCTTTTTCTTTTTCTCCTCCTCTTATTTCTTCATTTTCTGCTCCTCTTTCTTAGTTTTTTTTTTTTTTTCTTGTAGCTTTTTCTATCTCTCTTACTTTGTTGTCTCTTTCTCCCTTTCTCTCTTCTGGGCATCTTTACCTTCAGATCATCCCCCATTTGTAGGTTCAAAATAATTTGTAGGTTGGGAACTACCAATTCCCTTTTATGAATATATGGCTTTTGCAACCTTGTAAAAGTTATTAAACTTTTTTTCTACCTCATTAATGCTTGGTGTGTAAGACCATTTGTATTTTAGTTGCTTACAATGAATTGCAACGACGCCCCTAGAACCATATTTGTGAAAAGTTAACTTACCAAACCTAAAGCATTCCAAATCATTGGCATATAATTTTTCTTCTTTGTAACTTCTACCACAGTATGTGCCTACAATTGGGAAAGGGGGCCATGGTGCCTTCTTCGTGCAAACTAGTATACCTCTAAGTCATGTTATTATCTGGTATGCTACTTCCTATAATATTACTTTATTCGTGACAAAAAAGGAAGTTTTTGAGGTGGCTTGAAAGATCTAAATACTCTAATATACATTTCACCCACTAGTGTAAACCAATCAGTGATATCATGCAATGCTCCCTTCCTCAATCGGACATACAAGGTAATTCAGCTTAAAAAAGAATGTGATTCAAGGGTGAGATGAATACTTCACCTATATTGTGATAAATTTCCATATAATGAATATACCATAAGATTCATCAATAGATATGTACTAGCAGTATGTCTAAAGACAAATTTTGTCTCCGCCCTGATACCTCAAACTGACATCTTGCACATATGGCATCTAGTAGATAGTATGCCATGTAAAATTTGGGTTTCTTTCTTGCAAGTGGATTCTGAGCTAGCTTTACATTTTCCTGTATGGAAACCACTAGAATATCTACTGAATTAAATATGCTTCCCTTTTGAGTGCATATGTATATCAATGGTACCCAGTCCTCTTTAAATGATTATGCATTTGGCCTACCATGAAAATGACAGAAAATGGCCACTATCATTTTATATGCCTTTCTCAAAAAATTGGTCTTGTATATTCCATTATCCTTGTGCCATAACTTATTGGGGTCTTGCCAACAATTTTTGAAGATGTCCTGTTATGAAACCAGCTCAAGAAAATATAGAAAAGATAGATCAATGCCTTAGAATTCAGCCTCTTCGAGGGGGGAACCTCCTTTACATTACATAAATGAACAATTCTTGGATGATACAAATGACAAAACCTCCTTTCTATATATAGGAGTCTAGGGAGTCACAATATAGTCCAGCCGACCAAACAATAATAATATAAAGCCACAAAAATAACAATAGAGGGATTCTATGGGGCACAAAAATAACAATATGGGGGTAATAGGGGCACAACAATATAAATAAGGGGTATAACTACAATAGTAATGGGGTAATCACTAGTATTATAGGGACCCAACATGCCCCTCTCCTTCAAAAAAGTGTTGTCCTCAACGCTTGAGTAGTTCTGGATACTTCTGCATAAAATTCTCATCCTCCTATGTGGAATCTTCAGCGGATAAGTTCTTCCACTTGATAAGATACTCTGAAATTGATGGATTTCGTAGCTATCGAGTTCTTGTTTCTGTGACTGCTTCCGGTTCCAATATAATTTTTCCTTCCTCGTCAAGTTCAGGCAATATTGTTTGAATTGGGAGCTTGTCACCTATAACCTTCTTTAAACATGAAACATGGAAAACTGGGTGCAATCGAGAAGCTGCAGGAAGCTCCAATTTGTATTCCATAGTACCAATCTTTTGCAACACCTTGTACAGACCATAATACTTTGGTGATAATTTATTATCCTTCTTAGCTTGCTTTAGGGACATTTTCTTATATGGTTGTAGCCGTAGGAATACCCAATCACCTACATCAAAACTTCTTTCACTGCGATGTTGATCTGCCTGTTGTTTCATTCTATTTTTTGCCAACACGAGGTTATCCTTTAAGAGTTGGAGGACTTGTTGTTGATGTTCGATGTGATGTTCCACTGCCTGAACCTTAGAATTTTCTCTTAAATATGATGTGATGGATGGTGGTTGATACCCATAAAGTGCCATAAATGGGGTCATTTTTGTTGTTGTATGGAAGGAAGTGTTATACCACCATTCAGCCAGAGGCAACCATTTGACCCATTGTGTTTGTTTATCAGATACAAAGCAATGAAGATATCCTTCCAAACATTTGTTTACTATCTCAGTTTTCCCATCAGATTGAGGATGATAAGATGAGCTATGAGCTAACTGAGTACCAAGACAAGAAAATAATTCTGTCCAAAAATTTCCAGTGAAAATGGGATCTCTGTCACTTACAATAATCTTTGGGTTTCCATGTAGCTTTTGAATTGTTTCCATAAATGCAGTAGAAACTGTACTGGCTTTAAATGGATGTGATAATGCACAAAAGTGTGCATACTTGGTAAGTCTGTCAACTACCACCATGATGACACTCTTTCCCTCAGACTTGGGTAAACCTGTGATAAAATCCATTGAAACCTCCTCCCAACGTTGGCTTGGAATGGATAAAGGTTGTAATAGACTCGGTGTCTTAATTGTTTCAACTTTATTTTGTTGGCAAACCAAACATTCCGCCACAAACTTTTGAATATCTGATTTAAGGCCATCCCAAAAAAATTCCTTCTTAACCCTGTGGTAAGTTTTTAAAAATCCTGAGTGCCCTCCTAAGGGAGAAGTGTGCAATTCCATAAGAATCTTTTGTTTTAGCTGGGAATTCTTACAGAGGTATAAGCGATCTTTGTACCATAATGAATCATTTTGCCAGATAAATGTATCAGAAGTACTGGAATCTTGTTGTAGTTTTCGAATAAGTGCCCACACTTCTTTGTCATTCTTCCATTCCTCCCTTGCTTCGTTTATCCAATCTGGTTGGATAATAGAAATAGCACACAACAATGCTTCCACATCCTCATCCTTTCTTGAGAGTGCATCTGCCACCACATTTTGCTTCCCTTTTTTGTAGATGATTTCAAAGTCATAACCCAACATCTTTGTGACCCACTTTTGTTGCTCTTCAGAGGATAATCTTTGTTCTAAAAAGTATTTAAGGCTATCATGATCCGTTTTTACCTTGAAGTGTCTTCCCATTAGGTAGGGTCGCCATTTCTTAAGTGCATGGAGTATTGCCAACATTTCCTTCTCATAAATAGCTTTGCTTAAAAACTTTCCCTTGATTGGACGACTTTCAAAAGCAATGGGTCTTTCATCTTGCATTAGAACAGCACCAATTCCATTTCCTGAAGCATCACATTCCACAATAAAGGTTTTTGTGAAGTCCGGTGTAGCTAAGACCGGTGCTTGGCACATTGCCTCTTTAAGATGTTCAAAGGCCTTTGTTGCTTCCGAAGTCCATGAAAATGAATCTTTCTTCAATAATGTTGTTAGAGGTGTTGCTATTCTCCCATAATTCTTAACAAACTTGCGATAATACCCTGTCAACCCAAGAAATCCTCGCAGATGCTTTATGGATGTGGGGATTTTCCATTCCTTAATGGCTTTAATTTTGCTAGGGTCTACCTTAACTCCTTCATGAGATACAATATGACCCAAATATTCCACCTCCTGGACTCAAAGAAACATTTGGATCTTTTTGCATATAATTGTTTCTCCTCCAATAGTTGTAGCACCCTATCAACATGTTCAACATGATCCTTCCAAGACTTGTTGTAGATTAGTATATCATCAAAAAATACTAACACAAATTTTCTAAGGAATGGTTTGAAAATTGAATTCATCAAACCTTGAAATGTTGAAGGTGCATTGGTAAGGCCAAAAGGCATGACCAAAAATTCATAATGACCCTCATGAGTTCTAAATGCCGTTTTTGGAATGTCTTCAACCTTCATTCTGATTTGATGATATCCTGAACGAAGATCCAACTTGGTGAAGTAAATTGATCCATGCAATTCATCCAGTAATTCATCAATAATAGGAATGGGGAACTTATCTTTAATAGTGAGCTTGTTGAGCTCCCTATAATCCAGACACATGCGCCATGATCCATCCTTCTTGTGCACCAATACTACTGGAGCTGAGAAAGAACTTTGACTTGGTTGAATTATACCAGCCTCTAGCATTTCTGCAACCATACGTTCAATTTCACTTTTTTGGACATAGGGATATCTGTACGGCCTGATGTTTGGAGGAACACTTCCTGGAATCAGATGAATAGCATGATCATGATCACGCATAGGTGGGAGACCCTTGGGAGTCTCAAATACCTTGGAATGATTGTCCAAGACTTTTTGGAGATATGGAGAAATAGATGATTCCAATGTGGAAACATCTAGCGAGCATAATTGTGCAATTACACCTCTTTGCTCCTTTTTTAGAAGCTTTGTCATCAAGGTTAATTTTAGGGGCGAATAATCACCCAAAGGCGAAATTTAAGGCTTTTTATATTTTAATGGGGCGAATTTTTAATTAAAATAATATTTTTTTTTTTATATAATTAACCCATATTTTATTTAAAAATTAATTTATTTTTTTATTTTAGCCCAGGGCGGATAAACTAACCGAATTGTATTTGATCAAAATAGCCCCATTTTGATATTTGTGGAATCGTATTTGATCAAAATCGCCCCCATTTTGATTTACAGTTTGGATTTTCTGGTTTGGGAGTGGTTTGTGAGGGTCGATTTGGTCCCGGGAGTGGTTTGTGAGGGTTGATTTGGTCATGGGATGTTAGATTTATTTTGAAATGGAGGGCGGCTCCCTGTTTTGACGGATTCAGCCCGCTGTTTTGGTGTATATGGCTCCCTGGGTTCTTGTATAAAAATGGTTTTGAAATAGGTTTTTTCATCCTAGTTCACAAATCTAGCAGCAGCAGTTTCGGTGGGATATTCTTACATTTTCAGATTTCAATCCGCTTATTCTTCTCTGGTTTCGGTATCCATTGTTTCTTGGATTTGAATGGCTCATGCCACTGCAGCAGCAACAACAACAGTCGGTACTTTTGTTGGCTGAGCGCGAGAAATTAGGCCCCTTTATTCTCATGTTCGTGTAAAAGGTATATTAACTCTGCTGATATTCAAGCATGGGATAAGTAGCCGTGATCTGCACCATTTTTGCAGTAACTTTCTGGTCATTGCTGTTTTATCTGTTGCTTATATCACGCCTATTTCGTTAAATGTCTGTTTCTTTTTCCTTTGGTGTTCCCTTTCATTCTGTTATCTTTCTTATAGCTGTAGATTGTGCTCATTTTTGTGCAATCCAGATGTGTTCTTGGGTGTTTAATGTCAAAATACGCTGTCATTTTTATTTTCAGGGTTATTTTATCAGATGATAGGTTAATTTCAAATTTCAATTCGCTGAATATGTTGTGCTTCTTTGGCACAGTACGTCATATTGTTTCTTGCGGTGATAAGGGCCAGAGCAGTTGGTGCCGGCAATGATTGTTGGAACCTTCAACATAGGAAATCGCAAACATATGCATCGAGTGGCCTTGTCACATAATTTTGGTGTATCATATTGTGATCTCAAGTTAATATGCAATGATATTTCTGTCCCTAATAATCTCTGATGGAAGAAATTCTACAACGTACTATACTACTATTGTGGTTCTTGTGTTGATAAATCTCCTTTGCCCATTGAAATAACTACTTCAGCTAATTCTTGGTAACGATGGTCACACAATGCCCTATGAATAGTAGAATTTCCTTAAGAATCTGCAGTCCAATGAAAGAAAGTCCATCCATGTGCATATCGAAAGTTAATCCCAGTACCATCATCGATTGCACACTCAATTTGTTCCCACTGCTCTTCGCTTGCTGCTTTCAAACACAAAATAATAGAATTTCCTTAAGAATCTGCAGTCCAATGAAAGAAAGTCCATCCATGTGCATATCGAAAGTTAATCCCAGTACCATCATCGATTGCACACTCAATTTGTTCCCACTGCTCTTCGCTTGCTGCTTTCAAACACAAAATAATATCTTTGACTATAACATCTTCATACTATGTATGATCAAAATTTGAACTTGGTTTTATTCCAGAGTGAAGCATGTGAGCAGATTGAGCATGCAACAAAATTTCCTCGTAGCCTTGCTTGGCATCCATAGACTCTAGAAGCGTTTCCATTCCCAATATTAGATTTCTCCTTATTATCCACAAAATTACCCTTACAGAATCAATTAAGACAATGTCATCTTTGTTGTTCGGGTCAGATTCACTAGAAGTATTTGAATATGGAAATTTTCCCATCTTTACAGAAGTATCTATATCCCACAATAATGCACAAGTCTCATCAAACCCTGAGGCATCAATGTTATCCAAGGAAAAATCCATAGCTTCTTTTATTTGATTTCTTTCCAGGGTGAAGGCTTTCAATGTGTCTTCAAATCCGCCTTTTTGTTTGTCAATTGAGGAGCGCTCTAGATCAACCCACCCACTCTTTCCAGCAGTATAAGTTGCACTACAACCTTTCTCCTTTTCTAGACTTCTCATGCCTTCTTGTTGGGATAAAAGTGGTGGTATCCATTGTCCACTTTCAGTTACCATGGTGAAAAGCCTTGTCTACGGTGTTTGAAGTAGTTTTTCTTGAGAAAATGAATAGGTCGGAAAAATGTAGTATGTATGCTCCTTTAATCTAAGGTCAACTAAGAAATTCATCAATTGAAGGTCACGTCCCCTTCCCATTATTTCTTGCTTATAAGCACAACTACAATCAACCACACACATTGCCATGGTGTCGATCATGTTCATTTGATGCTCATCATCTTGGAAAGGAAGTGTAACCAATTCACCCTAGCTAAACTCTTGCATTTCATCCTCGACTGCCTTACCATCTGCTTTGGTCATGAAAACAATGAAACTGATGTTCCATTGCCTTATTCGTTCTTCTTCCATTCTCGGCTGCCTCATTCTATTAATGGCATTAGGACTAGGCCAATCTAATGTCAGTGAAAGACAATTCTCATCCACCTGGCGCACTAGACTTTTTATATAAGGATTAGTTGTCTGAAGATCTTCATTATCAAGTATACTAATTGGCCTTCTACTTGAATTAATCTCATTGGCTAGTTCATCGAACCAACTTACCAGTTGTGAGACTACCTCAAAACTCAGATTTGCAAAATCCAGCTCTATGTCTGAAGATTCTTTTTGCATGATTGTTAACTTTGGATGTGAAATGACCAGGCTATGTTCCCTTGGAGTAGTATCTATAAGCACAGAATAGCTGGTGGAAATGAGTTCAACCATGGACTTGGAAGGACCTCCATTATCCCAAGGCAATTTTCTACTCCGACAACAACAGATAATTGTGGTATTTTCTCAAACAAATGTGTAGCCTACTTTTGCAGGAGTCTTTCAATTCTCTCTTGCCTCATTAAGAATACAACAATGTCACCAAAATCCTCCCTTATAAAATTATGGAAGACAGTTACCAATGTTGTGTTAATATAATCTGGTTCTACGTTGTAAATATGTAGAATTTATACAACATATCGTTGTTCATTAGCCATGAAGTTTGCCAAAACATTCAGTGCATCTTCATCTGGAGCTATAAGAAGTTATCCTTTTGTTCTATTCTCAAGTGACTGCTTGTTATTGGAAAGCTTAATCCCATGACAATGTTCTTTGAAAACCATATGTGTGAACATGGATTCAGAATCCACATATTGGTTTTGTTCTTCAGAAATGCATGTACCTGCAATAGACCTCAATTTAGCCTCTGCAACATTTTTGAGCATGACCATGGCAATTCCCACCTCGTTTATTGTTTTCTTATCATTTGGAAAATTGAAGGAAACTGTTTGAGAACCTTTGACATCCCCTGCATTATATATCAGTTGGATCCCACAAAAAGGAGCAGCAACCAAATTTACCATATTCCATTCCATATAAATACCCCCAGAATTTGTCAGAGCCTGAGGATGATTTTCCTAAATTTGAAGGTAGTTCTGGTAACAAGCAATTTCTTCGTCCACTTTCCCCATAAATTTTCAATGCATCACCCAGGTTATTCTATACCTCCAAAAAGATGGAGTCCAGGATGATAGAATATTTCTAGAGTGGTAATGCCAACTCTTGTTCATAAAAAGCGTTGGATAAATACCCGAAGGCAAATAGATAGTCAATACACAATTGGATTGTTGGTTGGTAGCGCAAAATTACATCTTGAAGCTCTCTCATAGCCTTTAATACATTTCCTTGGCTCAATTGAACATCCAAATATAGGCTTCAACCTGATTGCCCCCTTATAATAAACAAGGGCCTTCTGTAAACCCCCTGCTTCCATTAATAGCCCAGCCAAGCACAAATACTCCAGTCCAAATGATGATGATGCTACGGGTCCCTCAAAAAGTATAAAAACTTCATTCACTAGGCAACGCAATTATTGCATAGTTCTAACTGGGGTAACTTTACCCTTAAATTCCTTTTCTGGCAGTGGCCCTTTCTGCATTGACAATTCTTACTTAGACAATATGTTCATTGAATTCTCCATAGGCATGAAAATAGATAATTTCTGCAAACTTCATTCTTACCTCTGAAATCCTGTTTATGGTTAGAATAAGCACCAGATTTTCAATATGGCTTCTTCCATTTGCCCAATCTATAATCAGTTTTGAATCCCCCATATCTTAGAGACCATCAATTCCTTTTTAAGTTGCACATTTCAGAAGTAACCATAAAGTGTAAAACTCAGCTCTATTATTAGTCCTCTGGTCTGTTGCATACTTGAAAGAAACATAACGTTTTTCTATTAAATACAAAATGCTACTAGTTTCACATTTCCTTGGAGTTCCTTGATAGGCACTGTAAAAAAAAACCAGCCTTATTTTTGTTGATCTGTGGAACCTTAAGAATTCTTGGACGTTTGACTTTTTCAGGTTTTCATGACCCTCCATAGGCATATCTAATTTGATGGCATACCTGAGTTGAAGGATTATCTATATCTTGGAATATCATGTGATAAAAGAAATTCTTGTATGTAGTGATTTGACCTTCGAAGTAATATATGCAACATATCTCAAATAAAAATTCATTTGTTGTCATTGGTGGCTTGCCAAACCTATTGCTCTAAGTCCAAGGGTTGACTTAGTTTATTATCTATATTTTAGAGAGAATGTAAGCATCCTCATCAATTCTGCCATATTGCATATTCCTGCCCCTATTAGATATGCCATGCAAATATGTGTGGACTTCAGTTTGAGTGCCAATAGACTACTGCGATATGAGGTGATTAAAATGAGAATGAGAACCTACGCCTATATACCCTAGGCAAGTGCCCCGAGTTTGGGAAAACCCGAGTTGTTGGCTACAGTATTAGGGTGATCCAAACCTATTACTCTAAGACCAAGGGTTGACTTAGTTTATTATCTATATTTTAGAGAGAATGTAAGCATATTCATCAATTCTGCCATATTGCATATTCATGCCCCTATTAAATATGTCATGCAAATCTGTGTGGACTTCAGTTTGTGTGCCAATAGACTTCTGTAATATGAGATTATTTAAAATGAGAATGAGGGTCTACTTATATATCTCATAAGTATTTCTCGTATTCAGTGTTGTAAGTAGTAGGATCTTCAAAACGCTAAATGAGCTTTGTGTACAGGCTCAGGGAAACAAAAGCGATCCTTTTCAATTTCGAAAGCTTGCTTTTCTTCCTCAATCTTAGTCACATGCTTGATTTCTGATTCATGAAGTGGAACATCAAACAAAGGGCCATCGAAACTAGCTCTGTTATCATGTACTGAATTCTGTCAATCATGCATATCACTAATGGGAATCCCATTTCTTAGGCAGAGACCTGAGTCGTTGGCTATAGTATTAGGGTGATCCAAACCTATTGCTCTGAGTCCAAGGGTTGACTTAGTTTATTATCTATATTTTAGAGAGAATGTAAGCATCTTCATCAATTCTGCCATATTGCATATTCTTGCCCCTATTGATGAGGCAAGAATATGCAATATGGCCAGGGTTATACAGCCGCTGCTAGCAATTCTTATGGTGGAATATACAATACGGGTGACAGTCATAACAGGAATGATAATCATGGTCGAGGTTACACAGCCTCTGCTAGCAATTCTTATCGTGGAACCTACAATAAAGGTGAAAGATACAATGCCAATGAGAATTATGGTCAGGGTTATACAGCCTCTGCTAGCAATTCTTATGGTGGAACTTATATGGGCAGTAAGAATAATGAGCAGGGTTATCCCATGTCTGCTTCCAATAGTTATGGTGAAAGATGCTATGGCAATCAGAATCATCATAGCTATGATAGTTCACACCAACAAATTCAGTCTTCTGTCTCTATTGATGGGTACCATGGCTACCAAGGACGAATGGGCATTCACCAGCAAAATGGTAGAACAAATTCCTACTTAGATCAGGATAGCATGATGCCATTTGGCAATAGGAGTCAGCACGCAGTGAGAAATTCTCAATCCTATGTTCTTCCAAGATATGGAGGTTACCAGCAGTAATATCCAGCCTATAAACACCAAATGCTGCGTCCATCTGAGGGTGCAGGACAAGAAATTCATCAGAGACAAACTTACTCAAATTCCGAACACAGTGTTCAATAAATATTCAGTTTTAATGCAGAAAAGTAATGATGACCGATAATGACAGGCCAAGGCTTTTGGGCCCAGGTCATCTGTAGCAGGTCTTTAGAGGATTGTGTATTTAGAATTTGGTAGCTTGTCTGTAAAACGTTGAAAATCCCGTGTTCTAAGTTTTTACAATCCTGTGTTCTGTTAGCAACAGTGTCTTTGTTGAATTTCGATCTCTGTCATTAACATTCAGAGTCTAAGGATTGCAATTTCAATTTTATTCTAATATAAATTATTTTATTCTAATTATATTATGGTTTTGTTCCAGTTGCGCTTTTATAAAGTTGTTAAATCATAAAATTATAAATGATTATTCAAGATGTACAATAAGTTTTGAGTTGCCGTAAATGCCGTGCAACTTTGTGCACTAGGATTTTCGTTACTGAACAAGTCGCGGTATTACTGCTGTCATTGGTTCGCAGAGAATTATGCGTTGGAAGGAAAATAAAATAGATTGTAAGGGACGAAAACCCAAAATTGAAGTTATGAGAAATTAATTTTTTTATTAAATCGAGTACAAACAAGGGAGTGAGGATTAAGCAAAATAAGTGGAGGATTAGATAGGCAAATCCTTCATTAGCAATTTGCGAAAATAGTTGCATCTAAAGTTTGATAATATGAATACCAAACGTGCCAAAAACAAAAAAGAGAAGAATTATTATAGTTTTGGTTTTGGAATATGCAGGCAGGGTAACAATATAGAATCCAAGCACCACACAAGTGACTGTTGGTGATGAACAATCCATTATAGCCTCACCCCTCCCCTAAAATTTTTCCTTGGACCGGTGAGCAAGATAGATCATCCTGTAGTTATTATTTTTTGTTTCATTAGTTTAAGGTTGTGGATTAAATTGTTCAAATCCTAAATGCATTCATTAGTTTGCATGAGATCAAAAATCCATCTCTTCAAAATCATTTACAATGATGCTTGTCATAAAAAGGTATGAGATGCATGAGTAATTTTTGTTATGTTTAGAAAGTTAACCCAATTTTCCCTTAACAATACTCAAAACTCATTATGGTCATTAGGGCTACTATTTTATGCAAACTAAACTTCAAAGACACTTGCACTTGCAAAAGTATATAAATATCTAGTGGTGGACTTTCTCATGTCAATATTTCCAGCCATTTATGCATCTCTATAACCTTCAAGCGCAACATTTTTATTATCAAAAGATAAAACATAATTACTAGTACATTTGAAATACCTTAAAATTCACTTTACTACTTGCCAATGTTCTTTGTCTGGATTTGCAAGGAATCTACTCACTACTCGAATTGAATGTGCACTATTTGGTTGGCTACATACCATGGCGTACATCAAGTTGCCAACAACTGAAATGCAAGGGATTTTACTCATTTCCTCATACTTATAATCAGAAGGTTAGCCACTACATTTTGTTATTTCTATCATATGATCTATATGCCCAATATTTGTTGCATTGGATTTGTTACCCAGTGTTAAAACGACCAGATAACAACCCTATGATGACCCATAAATAGATTTACATCAAAGCTTTCCACCTCTACTTTGGTCAGTGCACTCACATTTGGCATGTCTTGGAGGAAGGTTGATAATCTATTGCAAGGTACACTATCCATTTTATAATCATCTGATTTCATTTAATGTTTTGGGGAATACTAATATATTTCACAAGCCAAGCTGGATAATTGGTTTCTCTTGATTGTAACCTTGTTCATATGTTTCACTGGGGAAATTTCAATTTCTCCTTTAATGCAATTTCTCCTTTAATTGCATTGATGTGCCATAGAGCAATGCAATGCATCTGGATACTTGAAGTCTTGGAATTGCAGAGCAGCATTTGCTTGATTCCTTGGTAGCTGTTTGAAGATCCTAACCAAACTGATGTTTCTTTCAGAATTGTGGTTCTTTGTCATAGTAGTATAGTACGCTGTTCCTGAGATTACCTTTGGTTCTGTTATGAGATCTGTAGAGAATTGTTGAGCAAGGGGGAGGATAGCTTCATCTTAAAGCATCCCTCTACCCAACGTTAAGCTTGATGGGAAGAATTATCCTATCTTCAAGTGAAGGGTGCTAAACATATAATTGAAGAATTGATTGTTAAGACTTGTGGAGGGTAAGAAGACAAATTGCACTGTTGCTAAAGAATTAGTAAAGCTATAAGACAAATTGCACTGTTATATAGAGTGTCTATACAACAGTCTATATATTACAACTAAGTACAATGTGGAGAATAGGAAATGGAGAGAAAGTGAGAATAGGTGAAGATCCCTAGGTGAGGTTTAAAAGGCTCCAGGAGATTAATGAAGAAACTATTGAGACCCTGCATAACAATGGCACACAATCAAGCTGATATTGTGGATCCAAATTTGACCACCATGCAGAAACAGCACTAGATATCAGCAAGGTCAACAGGTTTGGAAGGATATTCGTTTGACAATCGAGTTGGCTATGTTAACAACTTAACATATTGCATTGTTGCAACTAAGTACAATCAAAATTAGAGATAAGGAGGATGAATTAAATTGGTCTAACAACCTTGATTCAGTCCGCTACACAGCAAAGCTTGGTTACAAAGCAGTGCTCACAGAGAAAACATAAGGGGAGCCAGTATGCTGGTAGAGAAGCATATGGAAAATCAAAGACGAAGTCAAAACTAAGTTGTTTAGAAAAAAGATATTGAAATTTAACTGAGGATATAAACCTAGGATACCTACCACAGTCCGGGTAGAATTTGAATATTTTTCTAAATTCTTAACCAGACCATATAAGGGTTCCCCTACATATTAGCATCACTAGTTGTACTTTGTAGTCCCATTTACCTATCTGTCAGGCTTTATTTAGACTTAAATAAAATTATCTTGCCTTATCTACATTGTTTCTTAGCCTTATATCTTATGCTACAAAATTAGATAGAACTTTGTAATAAAGGCAGGACAACCTTTCAATCTGAGTCTTGACTTGCAGAATCCTACAAGTTGGTCAGGCTTAAATTTTTTTGTTGGCAGGTATTGAACGATGATACTATATCTATAAAATATATTTCTTCTGTACTAACTGTATTGCCTAGAATATTTTGGTCATTGAAGTTGTGGGTTGGCAGGCTCTAATAGCCCACTTGGAGCACAACCCCTTGAAAAATTCGGCTTTAAGAAGAATTACATGAGAAAATTGTTGTCACTTAGATGTCAGTAAAAACAGGTAGGTCTTTAGACTTTTGATCATAGTTGAGAACATTCCTGAGATAACTTTCTTTGATACTCCAGACTATAAAATTTCTGAGAATGCTGCAAAATGGAAAAACTGGAACTAGACATGCTTAAACCTTCTGCACTCCTCAAAATAGTTCCGCTTACACTGTTTGATTTATAAAACAGAGAATGCCAAGCCAACTGAGCAATGGCATTCATCAACTCCTATATCTTCAGACTTGATTGTTTCTCTTGAAATCTCATCTTCCGAAGGCTAGTGATTGGTCAGAAAGAAGCCTTGACTTTCAGTAGATGAGCTTTTCTCTAAACAAACCTCTTGATGTGGAAGTAATAGTGGCTTTCCTTGACCCTGTCAAGACTTCCAAATTAAGCTTTCCATCTTATTATATTTTAACCATTTATTTTTCACATGCTAAGGGATGGAGGCTCTACCCTTTCCATACTTAGATTTCTGGTTGTTCAAATTTCTTCCTCAGGTAGCAATACCCTTTCATTTGGCTTAGCATTAGCTTTTGAGTTTTGGGCATGGTAGACATACTGTAAGCTAGCTTGGGAGGAGGGGACCAGGTCCTGAATCCGTCAACCAACTTCTGTAGGAAATTAGGAATAATTCAAATAAAGTGATGTTGTTTCAATGTTATACAAATGAATTATTATATTTTATGTCTTAAAATTTAATAGTTTCCCATTATCATTGTTAAATAATTTTTGTGAAATTCCATTTTGCCTCAAAATTCAATTTCTGATATATGTTCTTTCAATGTTGACTCAACAATTATTTTGCAAAGTATAATTCTATTTTCTATGAACAAGTGAATTTATATGAAGCATATCTCAACGCTTGAAAACTGTTGATGCAGGTTTGCAGATCGATTGGAAATTTTACTTGTGGAATATTTAGTGAGATGTCAAAAGATAATCATGGGAAGAAACCATCAAGGCAAACAGATGTATTATCATACTTTCAAAAGGCTCCATCCAAAAATACACATCCTCTTCATGATTCAAGCTCCTTTGAACAATCTGTTACTGAGAAAGAGGTTAACTCTTGTGGAAATGCATTTGATATCCATACGATGGATGAAGAAATAGGTTCCTCAAGTGGTCAGAGTGAGATAAATGCAGTTTCAACAGAAATTGGTGATGAAAATGTTAAAGATTTTTCCTTGGAAAGTGACACAATCCATTCGCGGAAAAGGAAAAGAGGCCAGTGGGCCATAGGAAGAAAATTCCAAGAAAATTGGGTCTCAAGTTTTCCATTTATTGAAGAAATACCTCCTACAAATGAGAAAGAGCTTTTCCGACAAGTTAGATGTATTGCGTGTAGTTGGAAAACTCAAAAGGAAGTGAAATTTCAGATGAAGCTAGATACGGTACAAAAGCATGCAGGAAAGGTGTATGAAAAGAAAATTGTAAATGGTAAAGAGAAATCTATTGTTAGATGGAAATCTTCCAAGGAATGTCGACATGTTGAATATGCAGAAGAATATAAAAAATATTTATTATGTAAGAGGAAACTTGAGGCGGACGGAGGAACCATCATATCTCTATTTGAAAAGACGATGGAAAGAAATTTGTTATCCAAGACGATACAATTGAGCACTGTATTTCACATCTTATCTAAAGGTCGTCCTATGACAGATTATCCAGATCACATGAAATTACTATCTTTTCTTCAAGTGCCAAACTTTCCATCTTCTCATTGGTCTGTAACTAGTGGTTGGGGATGGGCAGGATATCTAGCTCAAGTAGAAAAGGATGATTTGAAAGAGAAGATTGCAAATGCTAGGTTTTTGGCATTGTCTTTAGATGAGGTTACAGCTATAGATAATACTTCATGGATTTGCATGAGCATTTATATGGTTAATGACCATATTAGACATTCCTATCTACTTGGGATTAATAAGATGAGAGAGACTTCTACAGCTGAAAATATTTATGAACTTGTTCTTAATGGATTGAAGGAAAGTGGTATGGATGAATTAATGATTGCAAAAAAGTTGGTATGTGTTGGAGTAGATGGAGCAGCGGTAATGCAAGGACAAAGGAATGGCCTTTGTGTTAGGCTACAACTATCAGCTTCACCATATATGCTTAATATTCATTGTATGGCTCATAGGATGAATCTTGCATTTAAAATAGTAAGCAAGTTTCCATCAGTTTCAAAAGTTGAAGATCTTGTACGTGAGACTCATGCATACTTTTCTCGTAGTCCCAAACGATATTTAGAGTTTCAACAATTTGCAGATGGTATTACGGATGGAAAAAAACTACTGAAAGATGTTGATACAAGATGGATCTCATTAAATGGACCAGCTCAAAGACTATTTAGTGAGTTCAAATCTTTGGTAGGGTTGATGTATGAAAATCGCTATAATGTAGACAAAGCTCAAGATCTTCTTTTTCAACTAACTAATATAGAGACATTATTGACATTGGCTGGAATTCTTCCTATGCTACATGAAATGAATGTCCTCGTGAAAATGTCTCAGAATCGCACAATGTATATTGCGGAATACACAAATGCAAGAAAGTCAGCATGTCTTGCATTGGATAATTTGTATATGATGCCAGACTCTTTTACTGGTCCAGAGTTTAAAAGTTGGACTGAGATCATCAATATAGAAAATACTGAAATTTTTTTTACCTTTGATGAAAAAGGGATACTATGTATCGTAGTGCGTGGGTATATGGTTCCCTTTCATTATATTAGTAAGACAGGACGAATCACCAAAGATTGCCCCGTGTCAAGAGACCAATTTGATAATATTGTGATTTCAGTGAGACAAAATTTGATAGAAATTGCAAGATCACTATCATTAGAGATAAGAGAACGATTTCCTCGAGATGAATTGTTGGAGGCCATGTGTGTGGTATACCCTCAATATTGGAACAATTGTCAATGTCGAAGAACTTTAAAAGCTGATTTTCAAAAAAGATTAAAATGTTTAGTAGACCATTTTTGCAAGAAAGTCTGGATACATGGAGAACAAATTGAAGGTATTTTAGATTCATCAAAATTGTATCAACAAGGTGGACGCTTTGCTGAAACAATGTGGAAGCAATATCCTTTTTTGGAGAATCCTAATGAAAATGGTGCTATAACAAGATTATGGACTACTTTAAGTGCTAGCCAATACCTGCAAGAAAACATATCAGAATATTTCAAATTAGCAGATTTGTGTCAAACCATGATTTTGGGATCAGTGGAGGATGAGAGAATGTTTAGTGCATTATCATTCTTGAAGTCAAAGTTGAGGAACAAGCTTGATAAACATGTGGATACATGTTTAAGATTATATGTAACAAAGTATGACATTGACAATTTTCCATATGAAAGAGCGCTAACTCTTTGGCGATCAGATTGTGATAGAAGGGGAGAAAACAATATAATAAATCTATCTAATGAACTTGATATAGAACATAATGTTTTGGAGGCTCATAATGACAGTTCATTTAGAGAAGATCATGTTCACAATTTAGAAAATGAGGACCAAGATGAGAACTGGGAAATTGAACTACCCTAGGACTCTTATTTTGGTATACATGTTCCATTGATCATGCAAAATTACTATATGTCAACTTCAGGTAAAAATAGGTTCTATATTTGTATTTTTCATTGTAACATTGCAACAACATTATTTTGATGTGTGTTATTTTAAGATTGATGTTTCATATTTAATCATTACATTGTTTGTTTCTTATATGTGACAGGAAATAAAGCTGGATTTGGTGAGGTTGGGACCTATTTCTTTTCATTTTCTAGCCATTTCTTGTCAATGATTTGTCAGCCATGTTTTCAAGTCTTTTAGGTACTAAGTTGTTCGGGTCCCCACATGTCCTTAGGACCATTAAGGGATGAGATAACATGAGTCAGTCCAACTCATGCCCCGAATTTACTTTTTACCTATTGATGTAAGTGTTTTGTTACCACTTATCACCAACAAAATTCTACCATAACATAAACCAACTTGAAGACGACACTTCTCATCTTCCTTTTACATAAATGCTCTATGGATCTCCCTACTATACTTTTCTGAGACCAACGTCCCTTCTTGGTAGGTGACAGGTCTCTCCACCATACCACTAATCACACAATAGTAACTACTGCCTTCTATAAATCTCTCTAGTCTCAGTTATTTGTGTCCCTGTCACACTCGACCAATATAATCTTGCAGGTCTACTTTTTTATCATATCTTTATTTTTTGTTATTTTGTGTATTTAACATTAGTACCATCCAAGAGTAACGAGTTAGTGTTCTTTGGATTTGATCTTTGATTTGAAATGAAGTCAGATTTGATGAAGCTGGGACCTATTTCTTTTCACATAGACAGTGTCCTAGTATTAAATGATAAATAACTAATTTAAGAAGTCTAACGCTAAGCAACAATGGGCTTATTCAAGTACATGAAATTGTGTTGATGTCTAGCTCTAATATCTTAGAAAATTTTAGCAGTTTGTTTGTTGCTTGTTTAGAGGATTTTGTCAAGTTTGAAATTTTTGGTTTATTTTGGTCATATTTTTTTAGTCGCTTGACTTATTTCATGCATAGATCGACAGATCTAGTTTTATTTTTATAATTATTGTTGTTTTCTTTATATATTTGGTGGTTTGAGGAAAGATATTTGATTTCCTTTCACTTTGTGGCATGATTTCAACATCTTCACCTTTTAGAATATAGTAAAATATTATTCTTATTTTATGTTTTCTTGGAAAAGAATTATTGATATTTGGAAAGGGAAATAAGCCCTAGGTAGCTAAGCGAAGAGAAAAATGGTCTATGTACTAGGTTCCTGCGCATTCATCGTAGGAGACTATTGGCATGAGACCGACATTCCTTTTATGCAATTACACATTTTCAAGGCGGAGCTGAGTTTGCTGACTTGGGAAGAACACTGACAACTGATCATAATGCTAAGGAGATTATAATGTTGGTTTCAAAAACAAGATTGTGAAAATTGTTTGCACTAGTTCTTCTTTTGGTCATATTTACTACCAAATTTGTGTCTTGCTGATTTTTTACATTTGTAATGACCTTGTGCAGAGATGGTTTGAAGAGCCCGATGTTAGAGTGTGAAGACTCTCTACAAACCACAAGGACTACATTTTCTTGGAGGGCACTCGATGTTCTTGGTGTTGCTGAGTCTCTTCGCTCGAAGCGTAAATGGATACAATGGTCATTGGTATGGCCATAACATCACTTAATTTGATCCTCTTTACTAATCTCCTAATATCATTTCGATACATCAAATTGCTTTGTTTTCATGGAATCCAAAGATACATCAGTAATGTTATTTTGTCTTGGAAATACTAAATTATTTTGTTTTGGTATCACCCAGTTTGAGTTGTTCTTTGCAACTACCACTTGATCATTTAACAAGCATTTGAAATTCAAAGTGAAATAAAGCTCTTTTAGTTTTTTTCCAGAAGAAGATTAGATGTTGATTGATGTCATTTTCCAACAAATGTGGTATTTAAGTTACTTTCTTCTTGCAAGTCGATTTTACCGTTATTAGTACACTGCTAGTAGATTTGTTTGACATGATCATTTTCTTCAATTTTAGGGTCGACTAGCTTAATGATAGTGTCCTTTTGCTTCAGCTCATGTTCATTCATCAGTTCTCAATTGATTCTCTCTGTGTTCAAAATGGATTCAAGTAGCTTAGGAATTACATCGATTTCCATGTTCATTCATCAGTTCTCAACTGATTCTCTCTGTGTTCAATGGATTCAAGTAGCTTGGAAATCACATCAATTTCCTTTTATATTGTATTAAAATGTACAGGAATGTCATAGTGGAATTTCTTTCCACAACAATACTTCTTTGTAACTATGGACTTTATCTCAACTCAACTAGATTTCATTTCTAACAAGAGATTTCCTTAATAAATTCCTCTTGACAAATTTTTCTGTTATAAAACTTTGCAAAAGCATACCCTTGGTATAGCTCACTACACAAGAAAATTCATTTTTGAAGCATAATTCTTATACTTTCAACTTTCATTTCTCTGTATAGACTTTCTAGAAAATAAATTGCGTGTAAAGAGTCTATATTCCACTCTTGGATTCATTTTGTTCGAGAGTTATGTGAAGGACTAACGAACCTAGTAGTCACAGGACGAAACAAACCCTGAGGCAGTAAAAATTTGTACATGGGTCCACATTTGCTCCCGTTATGGTCCTTACAGAGAGTGCATTGAAGGTAGGTATGTTGCAGTTGGTAGAATATGACGAATGTGCTCCCTTCATGTTCTCTAAGACGACAACTTACAATTATTTGACAATTTCCTCATCCAAATGATTTTGAATGAGTAATTTCATCTAAATTTAACTGATTTTCAAACTGGGATTTAGTCTTCTTAATTTAACTGATTTTCAAACTGAGATTTAGTCAGTGTTATTGAGGAGTGAAATAGAAACTGATTTTCTCTTGTAGAGAATAACAAGGATTGGTGTGAGCTTATACTCTGCCTTATAGACCTTCAAATACAAATAAGCTCTTGTATCCCTATTTCAATCACATAATTTAAATGAATATAATGTCATTTTATTAGAAAAATGCAATGAGTATGAAATAGATCATCAGAATGGCCACTGTAGCCCAGGCTGGTGAGAACTTGAGTATTTTATATCTGACTAAACACATGCACGTGAAAAGAAACATCACCTGACACAGACATGAACAAGATAGAATCTAGATATTAGAATTTTGGGGAAAAACAATTGTGCCTTAACAGAGAGCTTCTTATCCTACACCACACATTTCACTCTTTCAAGGTGGAGTTACAAACTGAACATGCAATGACTGAGCTGCATGGTCACCAAAGTTGTAACACACCCAAAAAAACAATGCTTCATATCGGCTTCTCAATTATGTGTGTTTAGCATTAGTGATATAGTCTCTTCTGAACTTTTATTTCAAGTAGAAATTTGATTAAATTTCAAAAGTGCAAGAAATCACAGAAAACCCTCCGGCAGTAAATTGATAGGATAAATCTTCAAAAAAACCTGGAAGCTGTCCTGTTCATATTGTCCTGGACTTTTTAGCCAAGTTAATATGTCTGTAAAGAATACTATTTTATCCTAAGAAAAGATTGACACTTTGTTTATCACCAGATGAAAATAAATTAGAAGCAAAACATAAGGTTGGTGACAAATCCAAAACAAGTTGCAAGACTGTAACCCAATCTGCAAAACATCAAAAAACTGATTGTCCCAGAGTGGGATGCACTATGGGAAGCTGTGCTGTCCCATCTTTTACTAGTGTCAGCTTCATAGCACCTGCTTCCATTTCCAGCAGCTCTGTCTTTAAGAGAGCATCGACCTCTATCTTGATAGTGTTGTCATCAAGAGATTTGTAGCTGATTTCCATTTTTAATCTTTATGGCAGCTGTTTATAGTCTTGTAGGACTGAACGTATGGATGTTTCAAAGCTTCATTAGCTGTTATTCTTTTGTTTCCATCCACTTGTAACATTTGTTTCAGCAAATCCACACCTTCTAGACACCCAACATTTTTAACAAATCTTGTGAGGGATAAGAAAGGCTTTCCCGGATTTGGAAATATGATATCCAACTACTCCTTTACAGATTGCCCACGAAATAGCGGCTCACCGATGAACAATTCTGCCGACATGTTATTTGTTGCTTTTTTCTAGACTAGCTCTCACAAAGCATTTGAGTTGTTCCTGTTCCTGGTTGGTTTTTTTATAATTTTATAGACAAGTTCCATGTCGTGGAAATGTGAAAAAAGATAGTGATATTGCCACCATGTGGCTCTTATCATATATGGTTTTATACTTCTTCAAAAAATTCTCTAAGAGTTCACAATGCTAAAATTCACTAGGACTTTACAAAGTTTTATTATTTAGTGAAAGACTTGCCAAGTTCTTACAAGATTTTATAATTGAGTAAAATATTCGCCATGCCTGGTGAGAGATTCGCCAGAAAATTATATATACATATTATATTATTGATAAAATCGCCTTCCATTTTTCCTATATACCATGGAGATTCGCCCAATTATTATATTTATAAATTTGGGGGGGGTTCTTAAAATTTTCCCTGTTTGTCATACCATGAGAGCTGATTATCTTTCCTGGTTTCCCTGCAATACCCCTTAATTCAACTTCCTTTCCTTCCGTAGAAAATTTGATGAAAAGTTCTTGAAAATTAAAAGCTATTGTACCCAAGGATTGTAGCCATTGGACTCCTAGTACAACATCCGCACCTCCCATTGGAATGGAAAGCATTGGGCTAGTCAATACATATTCTCCCATGGATAGCTTGATATTATGGCACTTTCCAGAGCAATTTATTGTTCCTCCATTTGCAATCATCACTTGACACTCTGGTGCTGGATATAGGAAGCAATTCAATTCTTTTGCTACCCTACAATGAATAAAATTGTGGGTGCTTCCTGAATCAATCAACACTATTACCTTTTTCTTCTTGATTTGTCCTTCTATCTTGATGGTTTGAGGAGTGGTAATTCCCGCCAATGCATTACAAGATATGGTCGAATTTATTTGTTCTTCATCTAGGCTTTGTTCCTGGAGTATATCTTCTTCTTTTGACCTTTCTTGCTCCTTTCCTTCTTCCTCTTCACAATCTATGTAGAATAATTTCTTCTCAGCACACTTATGACCTTTAGTGTATTTGCTATCAAAACTGTAACAAAGCCCTTTTGCTCTTTTTTCTTCCAATTGTTGTGGTGTCAACCTTATAGGTTGTGGAAGACTGGGGGCAAAAACACTTCCGTCTTTATAGTTGTGAGTGGTATGCTTCCTGGTTGCCATAATTTTGCTTTCCATTTTTCTTGCTAACCTGAAAGGCTTCTCTAATGAATCAGGTTCCCAAAGGCGAACATCATGTTGGATATTATCCTTTAAAGACCCTATGAACACATCAATCCTATGCTCCTCTGGAATATCTTTTACCCTTATGTTCAATTTTTGGAACTCCTCAATGTGCTCCATTACTGAACCCTTTTGTTTGAGACTTATCAATTGGCTAAAAAAAGTGTTGCTTTTTGTATCTTCATAATGTGCTATCAATTCTTCCGTAAAAATTGCCCAAGTGATAAATTGTTTACGAGAGCAAAGCCATTGATACCATACAAACTAATTTGGTTCCAAATATACAGTTGCCATACGTACCTTTTGTGTGTTTTGCACATTATTGAGATCGAAGAATTTCTCCATCTGTAATATCCATGTGGCGGGATCCTTGCCATCAAACTTCCTCATATCGATTTTTGGAATATGGTGATTCTTCGATCCAACATTAGCGTCTATGGAATCATGATTAACATTTCTTTTGTTCTCATCATGAGTTTCCTTTACTACCTTTTCACCATTAGTGACCCTTTCTTGTAGCAACTTCTTCAATTCTTCCATGTCTGTCTTCATATCTATCTTCAAATCTGCCATGTCTCTCTTCAAATTTGTCTTCAAATCATCCATCTTAGCTTCCATGCCCTTTATCTTAGATTCCACGCCATTTATCTTAGATTCCATGCCATTTATCTTAGATTCCATGCCACTTATCTTAGCTTCTGTTAGCTTTTGTGAGCGTGACATTTGTTGCACTTGTTCTTGTAATTTTGATATATCATGTAGCATTTCTTCCTCTTCTTCATGGGTCATGCTAGAGCTTTCAGGTTCCTTACTAGGTGTTTGAATTTTCTTTCCTCGGGGCATCAGTTACCGATAATAATGCTTTATTATGCCCTTTGAATTCCGTTAAACCAAGCTTACACAAAAATTAAAAAAAAAAACTACACATCTTTTTCACTTTATAGAAGCCTGATATTGAATCTGATGTATCTCTGTAATTTCGGATCATCCAATTCTGAAATTGCTACCTGTAGTAGCCTTCTGTGTCCTCTTTCCAATGCCACAAGTCTGAGCCAAATTGGATTCTCCAAGGAAGAGTTATGTGAAATCTCCCACAGTGACCTGTTTTTAGACTGGTTCAGTAGAGCGAACTTTTACGACGTGCCATGAGTCACTGTTTCAACCTTTGAATCTGAAACACACACACAAGAAACTACAGTCCGTCCTCTTTCTGTACCTTCTTACGAAATTTCAATCTGATCCCCAGAGAGAAAGTTATGACGATTTTCGCCAGGTCACCTGTTTTGAATGTAATTCAGGAGTCTGCAAAAAGACCAACTTCCTCAGATCATATCTCCGCAAATATCACGCAAAACACTCTGAAATTCAGACCCAAGGTTCAGCGTGATTTCTTCTCAAATGGGTTTTTTTGCGAGTTCTGAAACGTCACAGAAAAAAAGTTATAGCGAAAATTCCATGATGACCTGTTTGGAGCAGCGAAACCCTAGAATCCAAAGCTCTGATACCAAATGTTATGAAACCAGCTCAAGAAAAGATAGAAAAGATAGATCAATGCCTTAGAATTCAGCCTCTTCGAGGGGGCAACCTCCTTTACATTACATAAATGAACAATTCTTGGATGATACAAATGACAAAACCTCCTTTCTAGATATAGGAGTCTAGGGAGTCACAATATAATCTAGCCGACCTAACAATAATAATATAAAGCCACAAAAATAACAATAGAGGGATTCTACGGGGCACAAAAATAACAATATGGGGGTAATAGGGGCACAAAAATATAAATAAGGGGTATAACTACAATAGTAATGGGGTAATCACTAGTATTATAGGGACCCAACATGTCTTTTCTAGCTAAAGGCAAAACATTTATACCATTTTGTTGTAAGTTCAACATGATAGCTAGGAAGCTTGTAATATTAAACAATGTGTGGATGGATGTATGATGTTATAGATAGGTTGTTAATGTCTTGAATGGTCATATATATTATGTCGATGCACTTTATTATCCATTCAATTGTCTCTGCGCACATGAGGATTGTAGGGTGTGTTGCTACTTTATGCAACCATGAGTTCTTTACATTCTGATACACTTCATTGTCTTCCTCATCTTTGGGGACTTCTTTGCATGAAAATAACGGTATATTCTAGACCATGTCATTGGTATAGACTTATCAATATAGAGTGATGTGTCAATATATAAAAGTAATGAGATCATAGAACTTTCCTCTGCCCCTTCTTCACCACCTTCAGAAATCTCTTTTTCTGGCCTTCTTTTAGGTGGTGCCATACATTTTTTTGATGAGGAAATACTGAAGTACTCCAAATATATAGTACCTGACATCTCAAAAATGTTCATGGTAACAGAAAATGTTAGGAAACCCCAAAATAATTGTAGTGAATTGCACAAAATATAGCCATTAAGTGTGTTATTGTGCAAGGGAAGGTCATAGACTATTAAAGGAAGATGTGTCCTAGCACAAGCGAGAGGTAATTGGTGGCATTGAGAATTGTAGTAACAAATTGGGGTCAAGAATTTCATTCCACATTGGATGATCTTAATCTGATGAGTACAAATAAGTCATTGCACAAGGGAAGAGGTGACACTTCGCATCATATCATGTGAATAGATGGGAGGATGTGTCTCAGTGCAAGGAGAAGGGTAGAGGCAACGAGATTTTCAATTATAAAAAAACTTTTGATTCGCATCATTGTATAAGGAGGAGGGATACACAAATGACGAAAGATGTGCCGCAGTGATTTAGTGAAGGTGATCCTTTCGTTGTGTAGGAAGAAATGTGAGGTTGTGCATTAGTTTTAGGGATACTCATGGAGGATTCACTCAATGAACCTCTGACATATCATGTGCGTTCATGGAATATTAAACAATACCCTTAATTTGACTATGTATTGGAAAATATCTCTAAAAATCACATTATTTAACCCCCTACCAATACAAAACCAGTACACCTTCCCAATTTAAAAAACCCCTACTTTCACTAGATATTGTAGATATCCATTTTTTCATTAACATTTTTTATACCCCTTTATATTTTTTCATTAAATTTGAGCTCAATTTTTGTACCTGCCAATATAAAGCCCTTTATCCCCTATATATCCCCCAATATATTATGTGATTTTTTCCTCAATATAGATCCCCCAATATGAATGCATGTGGTATGGTATTACTTCCCCAGTGAAGCCCCTGTGGGGATACTAGGATGATGTGTTGTAATACAAATAAATGTGTAAGATCACATTATGGGATTGAGAAAAGGAACAAGGAAATTTGGTTAAGTGAGAGAAATAAGGCGAAAGAAGATGGGAGGAAAGGTTATAAATGTTTGTATATAGGTATATATATAAAGTAAACAGGGGTAAAGGAAGGCCAAAAAATTGGAAGTTGAATGGATGTGCAAGAAAAGAAATAAGGAAAACGAAAAGATAGAGTTGGGCACAATGGCCTACTTGATACTTGGCACAACCATCTAGCTCCCAGCAGTGGCACAAGGATCAACAACAGTGGACACAGTGATAAACTTCTCTACATCGATAAGTTAAGAGACTTGGTGACAAGAGAGTGGGGTAAAAATGACTTGGGTATCCTCCCTTTTATAACTTCTCGCACATGTGAGGGGATTTTAATGCTCAATAATTGTTATTTCGTGGGGAAGCTTGTGCATTGTTGGTAGGCAATGTACTAGGGCACTACTTTATGTTGAGCCACACAAAGGAGTAGTGATGTGCCACGCTAATGAATGGCACTGCATTATTCTTGGTAGGTGCACTAAACTGCTAGACAATGTTGCATTGCACTAAGGAAGTAAGGTGCTCTAAGATTCTTTTCCAAAATTAACAAGTGTAACCATTTGTATATTAGTTGACTTAGCGAAAACAAGGAGATTCATCACTTGAAAAATCAAAGTAGCGGGACTCCAAATTTTAGAAGATTCACTAGTAGGACCTTAGCATCTCTGGTTTAGTACTTATTTATAACATAGCGTACTCATTAGGGAATTATTGATCTGAATCAATGGTTGTCACCTGTTTAATTTTTTGTCCTTGATTAAAAGTTTAGTTTCTTTGTTAACTCTTCTTAGTCTCATTTCGTTATGCATCAATCAATATATGAGTTAGACACTAAATTTTTTTATAAGAGATGGAGATATTATGTATGCAAGTTTAAAATGTTAAAAATTAGAAATGAACCTATTGTGTTTCTCTTCTTCCAGCGAGCTTCCATAGCCCCATCAAAGTCACTCAAGGAATCACAAGTAGTGTTTCCCTACCATCCAACGTCCATAGCCTCGACAAAGTTGTTTGCATCACCTCTCTATGTAGGAAGCCTTTATCATGCCTATACCCTATTATTTGTTTTTGCTTTCATGCAATTTTGCATTATTTGGGTAGTCTTTGTGACAGGATCCCGACTTATTTTACTATCAGAGAGGTTGTTCCTTATGTTTCAGAGACTAATATTTTTTGAAATAGGTTTTCTCACAATTTTTAATCTTATCCCCATCCCTTCTCTAACAAGTGGGTTGAAAAATTCAAGCACACAATTTATTGATTTGAGAGCAATTATGGCATGGAGATCCTATTAAGGATTTGGGTTTCATAGCTTAGTAAAGTTACCCACAATATCCAATTCTTATTTTCCATTTACATGAAACAAACTCATAAGATGTTCAGGAATAAACCAATTGAAGGAGATATAAGTTTGATTAATTGATGAACAGTTACCATAGTCTCATTTATGACATTGCACCATTTATTCATAGGATGGGAAAGTTATTTATGTACGAGGCTACTTATTTATGTACAAGGACCTTATAATAAAGTTGAGATGAAAATTGAATGAAATAAGTGAAAAAAAAAAAATGCGATAAACAAAATAAAGAAAATGCGGCATAAGGGAAAATAACACAAGAAAAATATGCACAGAGGGGTGGGGTGGGAGGTGGACAGCTCAAAGAGTTATTATTGAAAGTACAGCTTAAGGTCTTGGCCATTAATGGAGAGGGAGCTCAATCTCCCTGTGTAAGGTTTTCACTCTATAGGTATGCGGGCCAAACTTTTCATGGATTAGGAATGGGTCAGGCAACAAGGATTGGAATTTAGTGTGTTTGTGCTTGTCCTGATGGGGTTTATCTCATTTCAAAACAATATCACCCATACGAAACTCTTTGTCACTAGCAGATTTCTCATCAAACCATCGTTTAATTCTTTGTTGGTGGGACACAAATTTAACATGGAATTTCTATTTTTCTTCCTCAAGTTTCAGGAGGGTATTAATTCAATTCTACATGATAGGGTACAACCTACCATGGGAATCATGAGAAAGCTACACGGTGGGTAGATAAAGATGGGGAGGCAGGATGACTTCCTTCCCTTATACCAAGAAGCAAGGTGGGATACTAGGGGAGGATTTTAGTGTCACTTGATCAACCTATAGAGCATTTTCATGTGCCATGTATTATTTGATGCAAGTCACATATCTCAACCCTAAATTGATTGCTTTGGTTGTTCCTCGAGAAGTAGAGGTTTCCTTCTTTCTTTTTTCCTTTCTTATGTAGGTGGGCACCATAAGAGTCAGACCCCATGTAGTTAGCAAGCACACCTTCTAAACCATTAGAACCACCAAAAATCCAAAACCAAAGTCTCAACCCCTTAAACCACTAACAGTAAAGGGAGGAGTCCATATCCCAATCACCCATAAAGATGGGAAAAATAAAAGAACATTTCAGAATGGAAGGTTGTAGGGACATGCCTTGAAATAGGAAAACTATCAACCAACTAAGAAAATTAGAGATCACGTCCACCCTCACATAAGTAGGCACATTCATGGTTGATTCATCACATGATGCCAAAATCATAATGGAAACTTATGGGGAGTCCTTTCCCATTCCATTTCCTTTGAAGTTGAGTGATTTGTCTTCCCCCATCCACATGGGGCATTAATGATTATCAAAAACATGTTCATAAATAAAAGTGGGATTATACTATAGCTAAATCAGGAACAATGTTTAAGGATTGTCATATTATCCTAACCCCATTACCACCATCTAATCACTCATCCTTTAATTGATTCTTCCACCTATCCAATTCTTTGCACCACATTTTTTATCTTCTCTTGCATCATATCACACACTATATCTTGTTGGGTTGTGTTATATTCTTTCCACAACTAGCTGCCCTAGTTAACGGGGGGGTTAGAGGCGGGGCAGAGCCCCCCCTTTGTTGTGCCGATTGCGCAGTGGAGGGGACACATGGGGTTTGAGGGGGTGGTAGCCCCCCTCTATAGGGTCCGGGGCAACGGCCCAGGGAGATTTTTTGGGACCCTATATTAGGTGGGCAGACCTACCTGTGGTTTTGTGCATGGTTTTCACACATGGTTTTGGGCGCGATGGTTTTCGGTCCATGGTATTGGATGCTTCGGCATGTATATATATGTATTGTAACATTGAAAGGAACATAATGAAAAATCAATTTGGTAGTCCTAGTTTTTGGATCTAGGGGAAAATCTCTGTGTGTATTTGTTTTATGTGTTATGCTCTCGCTATTGTTTATTTTCTGTTTTTTGAATTCGTATGCAGGGAATTTTTGTACAGGGTAAAAACCTACATATCTAATAACCCATCCAAGAAAGTTAGTTTTTAAATCTCCCATTACTTATGAGAAATTGTATTTTTTTATATTAAGTAACAAATTTAATATATTTAAATTAAATACATTAATTTAATTATTATAAATTTATATTATTTTTAATTCTTTTTTATTTTTCCAATTAATTATGAAAATTTATTAATTTCAAATTTTAAATAACATTTATTAATTATATTTTTTTAGTTAATTAAAAAATTCATTATCCTTCTTAATTGTGTTAATAGGCATATCTATTTTGGAATTGGGCTTCCCAGTGTTTAACTTAATTATCAACAATTATTAAGTAAATGGTAGGGATTTAATCTTTATAGAATATTTTAAAATATTCTTAATAGTTTACAGAGATCAAAGGTCTAGACCTGTTTCTATAGTTGTGCATTTTTCCCTTTCAATTAAATTTATTAATTAAAAAAATGTTATATAAACAAATGTCATACGAAATGAGTTATGGTTTTTTAGACATGTGGTATTAATAAGCCATGGTATTATAACAAAGCTTATCGTCTCCATAATAAAGTAGGATGAATCTCCATAATTAATCTTGTTACATGTTTTTTTTAAATGCACATATATTTAAATTATATATTAATTATTTTTACTAATAATGATCATAATATAATTTTAAATAAAGTTATATTTAGTTTTTTTTTCCTTTTTCTTTTTCTTTTTTTTAATTAAGCAATTTGAGATGTATGATGAAGTGTTGTAATATTTCTTATATATTGATACATATAAACACTTACAGCCATTTAATTTATATAAATACCCTAATTTTTATCTCAATCATAAAATACTTCTTTTTTCTTCTTTTTTTTTTGGGCTTCTTGTTGGTTCAAAATGCGTTGGCCAAAAATTTCTCTAATGTGATTTTTACCAAAAGACTCTGCTTAAAACAATTTTTTTTTTTAATTTCAAAAATAATATTAAAAAAATCAAAATCAAATCTAACAAAATCATAAAATAACATGTTAATTTTTATATAAAAACCATATTATTTAAAATTTATATCACATATTATATTATTACATCGTAAGGCATTTCCCGCTGAAATGATTTCCCTTATGTGCCATTGTGTCGTGTCTTGAGCTATTGATTTGATGTGTTAGACGATTGGAATGATTCCCGCCATCTGATCATTGTAGGCAGTTATGGAGGTTAGCTAGTGTAACGACCCAGTGTTGTGAATACTGAGAAAGGGAAAAATGATGAATGCACCACTCGGGTTATAACATGACCAGGTGCCGGACTTGAATCTATTACAACAAAAACTGCAGGCTACTCCTTTGTACTCATGAGCCGAATGATCAGCTAAATAGGACAAAAGGAACGCTAAAAAGGGAGGTGGCAGCGTGATGTGAGCTTCAAGAGATATCTTGGGCCATGGTCATATGATAGAGCCTGCTTGGTCGTGGCTGAAAAGTCAATCTCTTTCACATGTGGTGGTTGGAGGGGCGTATTAGAGCTGTGAGGGCTCTTTTCACCCATTCGCCTTCCACACTGTCGATCCTTACCAATGAATTTGTCATGGAAGATCTCCTCGCATTCAGCTGAGAATGCGTAGATGAGGAGTGACTACTGGTATTTCTATGAAGACTGCAATGGAACGAACTAGGGCGATTCGTGGGTGAACACATACACATCTTCCTAGGTGGAGCACAAGGAATGGACTTCATGGGGACATCTCATTTTGGTGTAATGGGACGCCGCGTGGATCGAACATGCGACGAGGATCTGTCGAGGGTGAAACCAGTTGAAGATGAAGCGGCGGCAAAAGCAAACGAAGAATAAGAAGAGGCGCCGCTAAATTTAGCACGGGTAGGTGAGAGGGTTCTGTGAACAACGAAGTTGGACATTGGGTACTTTAGAAAAAATTCATAAAAAAGAAAAGAATATGATTATAGAGTTTTTTAAATTTGGTACATCATTCATATTGAAATATATAGTTTTTTTAAGACGAAAATGGTTGGTTAATTATTTTGAAGTACTTATTTATATTTTTTTACTTATTGAGAAATTATTCATTATTATGTGTTTTGTAAATGATATCTCAAATTAATTAAGATGAATTACATTTTTGAAAGATTACTAAATATTTTCAATTTTGTAAATGACTATAATCAATCACATTTTGATTTTTTAATTAGTTTAGTTATATTTTTCATTTTTTAAATTGTGAAAAGTTTTAAACCTTACTCTACATTAACATGATATATCAAACTACTCTACAAGGGAAGATAATTTTTGTAATGATCTCTACATTATTTTCAACTGCATGACATGGGTTAGATTTACTTAAGCAAAAAATTTGGATTAAAACAAGAACATGGCAGACACTAAGGAGATTAGTGGTATAGAGCAATGTGATATTTTGAATAGTTTCAAGAATCATAAGGGAAACAATACAAAGGTGAGTCAAAATTCAAAAGAGAAACACATGCAATTTTCTTAAGAAGAGGTGTAGTTGATGCTATTCTTGGGTTTAATTTCTAAATTGGAGATATGTCCATTTTTATTCAAGGGTAGATCTTAATTCACATAGAAATTCAAAATTTATTTACAAAATTGTTATAGTCCTTTGTAGACACATGTTTCAAACTATAAAAAAAAATCTTTGTACTGATTAAGGTTGTCTATAGCAAGAGGAAGTGATGAAGAATAAATATGGAGGAGTTGTAAAGTGGTGAAGAATAAATATGGAGGAGTTGTAAAGTGGTGAAGAATAAATATGGAGGAATTGTACCAAAGACTATAGTAGGAGGAAGTGATCAAGAATAAATATGGATGATCAAGAATAAATATGGAGGAATTGTACCAAAACGACCTCTGATTACGAAGGTGATGAAGAATAAATATCGAGGAATTGTACCAAAGACTATAGCAGGAGGAAGTGATCAAGAATAAATATGGAGGAATTATACCAAAACGACCTCTGATTTCGAAGGTAGCAAATGACGATCGGTATTTAACTTCAACATAGGCCTCATGATTTGTAAGGCTCAAGGAAAAAATATTGTAGTATGATTTTATTATAGCATGGTCCTTGCCTTTTCTTGATATTTTTTTGTCTTTCAATAGTTGTTAAGGAATCATTAATTAGTGCTATATGTTATTGTGTTACGACATTTCCTTGCAACATCTAGTGCAATTGCTAGTTTAAATTTATATTACATATTATATTCACCTAAATATAATTTTTTATTTAATAAAACTATTTTTTATAAATTATTTTTTTAATATATATATATATATATATATATATATATATATATATATATATAAACCTGATTAGTTTTGAAAAGTATGAGGTGATTTAAGTACTTGATAGTAATGGGGAAGAGACATTTAATAGTAATGTCAAATTGAAGTGCAATTCTAAGATAATTATGACCACTTAGATGTCATAAATTCTAATTTTTTAAACTACAAGAATTTACAAGTAATTATTAAAATTTTAAGTAATATTAATCAAATTATTTAAAGCATGGTATTTAAATATGTCATAGTTTATTTATTTTTCAAATTTCCTCTGAAATTTATAGAAATTTGGGTAAGATTTTGATAAAGTTTGGTAGGAATTTTTGTAAATCTAGCTGTCAAACGTCAAAATTTTAGGTGTTTAGGAGTTTTTGATAATGTTGAATCCATTTTCACCATTAAAAACTAGATTCAATCATCCCTGCTACAAAATATTTTGAAATGTTTTTTTATTTTTTGACAGATTCCAACTTTACAAATTTGATCATCCCACCATTATATAATGTATATATTTTTTCCTTTAAAATATGTAAGTCACATTGTAAATAAATTCCATAACAAATTTTGTGGTGAGCTTCAAATTTTATCTAAACGCCCTGACATTTTCATATTTTTAAAGTTTATTTTAATGTTTATAGAGGCTAACCTATCTCTAAGAATAGAACCTCGGTGGAAAAGTGAAACCCACTCACTTCACAATAATGTTTTAATTTTTTTTATTCGTAAATGTTTTTAATATAAAACCTTATAGTTTTAAATTAACAATGATGTTTAATTATATTTTGATATAATATTTACAAATTAATAGTTATATATATTTTATTATAATATTTAAAAAATAATAATTATATATATTTTAATATAATATTTAAAAAATAATAATTTAATATGTAATTTAATTATTGTGATAATAATAATAATTATTAAAGTTTAAAAAGATTAAAAAAATTACATGAAAATTTTTAAAATTTTGCTTTTATAATTTAGAAAAATATGTAAAGCAATCAAATATTATTATTAATTTTGTTGAATTAAAAAATGGAAAGTTAGTAGTGTGACAAATATTTTGATCCTTTTTGCCATGGTATTTTTAGAATTGACCAACCCCAAATTTTACCATGAGAATTTGTTTTTATTGGTCTAGTTAGCTCAAGGCTCTAGCAATTGATTTTCCTATGCACCAATATTAGTTTAGCATTGACCAATGTAATTTATAATGCTTAGCATTTAAAAAAGAGTATTAAGTTTTTTACATTATTAAAAAACTAATTTTCAAACATTTGGTTGAACAATAACTTGAAAGCCTTATTTTAGTTTTTGCACAATATAATGTCATAATTTAAGTATATCATTGCAATATCCATCCATGAATTTAGATATTTGTGTAGCGATTTTTATGGCTGCACATCTCAATTTGTTAGTTCCCTCTAAAACAAAACTATAAAATTTGATTTGTCTATTGCTTATTATTAATTTAACATTAACCAATGTAAAATATAAATTTTTATGAAATTTTCCCTAAAACATAATTACGCCGTAAGGCGTTTCCCTTTGAAATCCATCCCCCTTTTTGCCTACCTGTCATCCTTGGACACCGTACGATTAGATGTTAGACGATTACAAAAACTTGAACCGTCGATCAAAACAGTTACAAATTCGTTGGAAATAGTTACAAATTACAAATAGTTTCTCATCTGTTGTAGGTGAAGCTCTGGTCCTTGTGATGCTCTGTGTTTCCCTCGCTGCGAAGGAAAGAATCGTTCAGGTAAGGGTGGGTGCGGGTTAACACTGTTTCTTGAATTCATGGAAGATACTCTGATTCCTCGTAGCCTCCATTAATCCCGACATATTTACAGTCGAAAATGGTCCATTTCAGGTTTAACGAGCAAGCCCAGGATGGCTACTCAAGATGTCGAGATGAAGGACTCAACAATCGCGGTCTCCAATTCTTCTGTGCCATCGCCTCCTCCGGTTCTCACGCGTAAGTTCTATGAGATTTTTCCATTGCAGGTAGTGCCTGTTTTTCCCATGTTTGTGTTGAAATTGAGGCATATTTGTGGGTGTTGCAGATCTGAAGATTACTGGGCTTCTAGTGCCCCCCGGCACACGAGAGTTAGCATTGCTAAACTACTCTCGAAAAGTTCCTAAATGTTACTCAAATTAAAGGAAATTTCAGGGGAATGCCCTTTTCTCTTAGTTATTTTCTCATCTGTTGTAGGTGAAGCTCTGGTCCTTGTGATGTTCTGTGTTTCCCTCGCTGCGAAGGAAAGAATTGTTTAGGTAAGGGTGGGTGCAAGGTTAACACCGTTTCTTGAATTCATGGAAGATACTCTGATTCCTCGTAGCCTCCATTAATCTCGACATATTTACAGTCGAAAATGGTATCGATTGTAGGAGCAGGAGTGTTGGGATTGCCCTACACTTTCATGAAGACTGGATGGCTCTCAGGCCTTATTGTACTGGCACTGGTGGCATGCATTGCCTATTATGGCATGATGATGTTGGTGTGGTCTAAGAGGGCCCTCGAAAGGCAAGGATTTCGTAAAATAGATAGCTTTGGAGATCTGGGCTTTGCTGTTTACGGAAGTACAGGGAAAGCCATGGTGGATTTTATGGTGGTCCTCTACATGGCAGGAGTTTGTGTGGGTTATCTCATATTCATAGGGAATACTCTGTCTTTCATGTTTACAGGATCCAAACCACAACCCAATCCCAAATCCCAAGAATCCTCGTTGAATCCTCATGGAGTCTATTTGTCTACCTCGTTGGATGTTACCAGGAAGGTAGGCTTCATATGGGCCATTTTTCCACTGGAGCTCATCATGAGTGGGATTCGAACCCTTACCCATCTGGCCCCTTTTAGTATTTTTGCAGATATCGTTGACATTTCTGCAATGCTAACTGTTGTGGTGCAAGATGTGTTGTCCATATTGAGTACTGTGGGTCCAGATGTTCAGGCTTTCACTGGTTTCTCTGCTATTCCTTATGGAGTGGGTGTAGCAATCTATGCATTTGAAGGGGTAAGCATGATTTTTCCCCTGGAATTAGCTATGGAGAAAAAACATAGATTTGGTGGAGTTTTGGCCGTTGCATTTCTCTTCGTTTCTCT
Source organism: Pinus tabuliformis (assembly GCA_031772625.1). NCBI lineage: Eukaryota > Viridiplantae > Streptophyta > Pinopsida > Pinales > Pinaceae > Pinus > Pinus tabuliformis. Next base: position 1,270,633,763 of record CM062818.1, on the reverse strand, counting down.
CATTTATGGGGGTTTCCAAGCATTCGGGTATATTTCTTTTGGAAGTGCAACCAGAGATATGGTGACTCTAAACTAGGGGAAAAGCTGGATCACAGATTTTGTTCATATTGCCCTATGTCTGAACCTTTTGTTCACATTTCCACTAATGATGAATCCTATTTATGAAGTCCTAGAAGGGAGGTTTAGCAGAGGGGAGTTTTCCTTCATGATCAGATCTCTTGCGATTTTCTCGATAACAATAGTGTCAATTCCAATCCCTTCATTTGCAGATTTTTTTATCTCTGATTGGGAGCAGTATTGGTTGTATTTTAGGGTTTCTATTTTTTGCTCTGTTTCATTTGCATGCTTGTTGGCATGAATTATCTCTGATATGGATCCTTGCTGATGCCTTGCTCATCGTATTCGACATTGTCTTTGGCATTGGTGGGTCAGTTTCGTCTATTACTCAAATCTGTAGCAAATAAACATTCTTGTAAGTGGCCAGGGCAGAGGTTCCAAGCCATGTCAAGAACATGAAAACACAATAAGCATGGAGTTATATTTGGGCCTTGAGCTTCACAGGTTCAAACCAAAATTAATGTAAAAATGTAATATTATTATCGACTACCAAAATCAAAGTGCAGTTCTTCTATTTATCAAATTGCTTGTGTTGCTATCAATGCAATCACGACATTAAGCATGGATTTATGGTTTCTAATATTGATTGTAACTCTTTTTAGTGGATATCATTCAGTGCTATCATTTTCTGATACTGATATTTTTGAAGTTGCAAGTAGAAGCACATAGTTTGTAGGCTAAGGCTTCAGTAAACAGGAAAAATAATTTTAATTAGGTTGTCCGACAGTGGTTATTACAGGGGATTTTCAATTCCCATAGTATTAGCCCTCACTGTTTTTTTTAATAAATAATCTTTTGTTGTAAAGCAGCTTCTGGAAATCTCTAAATATACATGTCTTCAAGTAGGCTTTAAGGCTTTGACTGCTTTGACATATCCCTTGATGGACTATTCAGCCCATCCATATACATGGAAACTACTTGCAGAGGAAAAATAATCTCTACAAGTGGGGTGCCTTGGTGGAACTCTTTAATGCGGTCTCTCTGATTCTTATTTTGAGGGTTAAGAAGCAATCATCTAGGGTGTAAGCATCAAAGTTGTGATAAAAAGCAGTCACAAATTCATCCCTAGTAGTCACCCTTTCATTCCATTTGTGTTTCTTCAAATGCAGATCCTTCCAGGTGTGGGGTGGAAAATTGGACTTCCTGATAATCCTTCATATGATTAAATGAAAGAAACTTGACAATTTTCCTATTGAAGCCCCTTGATTTAGTCTCTCTCCTCCGGTTCTCATGCATAAAATCTATGAGCTTTTTCCATTACAGGTAGTGCCTGTTTTGCCCGTGTTTGTGTTGAAATTGAGGCATCTTTGTGGGTGTTGCAGATCTAAAGATTACTGGGCTTCTAGTGCCCCCAAGCACACGAGAGTTAGCATTGCTAAACTACTCACGAAAAGTTCCTAAATGTTACTCAAATTAAAGGAAATTTCAGGGGAATGCCCTTTTCTCTTAGTTATTTTCTCATCTGTTGTAGATGAAGCTCTGGTCCTTGTGATGCTCTGTGTTTCCCTCGTTGCAAAGGAAAGAATCGTTCAGGTAAGGGTGGGTGCGGGGTTAACACCATTTCTTGAATTCATGGATGATACTCTGATTCCTCGTAGCCTCCATTAATCCTGACATATTTACAGTCGAAAATGGTATCGATTGTAGGAGCAGGAGTGTTGGGATTGCCCTACACTTTCATGAAGACTGGATGGCTCTCAGGCATTATTGTACTGGCACTGGTGGCATGCATTGCCTATCATGGCATGATGCTGTTGGTGTGGTCTAAGAGGGCCCTCAAAAGGCAAGGATTTCAGAAAATAGATAGCTTTGGAGATCTGGGCTTTGTTGTTTATGGAAGTGCAGGGAAAGCCATGGTGGATTTTATGGTGGTCCTCTGGATGGCAGGAGTTTGTGTGGGTTATCTCATATTCATATGGAATACTCTGTCTTACATGTTTACAGGATCCAAACCACAGCCTAATCCCAAATCCCAAGAATCCTCGTTGAATCCTCATGGAGTCTATTTGTCTACCTCGTTGGATGTTACCAGGAAGGTAGGCTTCATACGGGCCATTTTTCCACTGGAGCTCATCATGAGTGGGATTCGAACCCTTAACCATATGGCCCCTTTTAGTATTTTTGCAGATATCGTTGACATTTCTGCAATGCTAACTGTTGTGGTGCAAGATGTGTTGTCCATATTGAGTACTATGGGTCTAGATGTTCAGGCTTTCACTAGTTTCTCTGCTATTCCTTATGGAGTGGGTGTAGCAATCTATGCATTTGAAGGGGTAAGCATGATTTTTCCCCTGGAATTAGCTATGGAGAAAAAACATATATTTGGTGGAGTTTTGGCCGTTGCATTCCTCTTCATTGCTCTCATTTATGGGGGTTTCGGAGCATTCGGGTATATTGCTTTTGGAAGTGCAACCAGAGATATGGTGAGTCTGAACTTGGGGAAAAGTTGGATCACAGATTTTGTTCAGATTGCCCTATGTCTGAACCTTTTCTTCACATTTCCACTGATGATGAATCCTGTTTATGAAGTCCTAGAAGAGAGGTTTAGTAGAGGGGAGTTTTCCTTCATGATCAGATCTCTTGTGATTTTCTCGATAACAATAGTGTCAATTCTGGTCCCTTCATTTGCAGATTTTTTATCTCTGATTGGGAGCAGTGTTGGTTGTATTTTAGGGTTTCTATTTCTTGCTTTGTTTCATTTGCATGCTTTTTGGCATGAATTATCTCTGATATGGATCCTTGCTGATGCCTTGCTCATTGTATTCGGCATTGTCTTTGGCATTGGTGGGTCAGTTTCGTCTATTACTCAAATCTGTAGCAAATAAACATTCTTGTAAGTGGCCAGGGCAAAGGTTCCAAGCCATGTCAAGAACATGAAAACCCAATAAGCATGGAGTTATATTTGGGCCTTGAGCTTCAAAGGTTCAAACCAAAATTAATGTAAAGATGTAATATTATTATCGACTGCCAAAATCAAAGTGCAGTGCTTGTATTTATCAAATTTCTTGTGTTGCTATCAATGAAATCACAGCATTAAGTGTGGATTTATGGTTTCTAATATGGATTGTAACTCTTTTTATTGGATATCATTCAGTGCTATCATTTTCTGATACTGATATTTTTGAAGTTGCAGGTAGAAGCACATAATTTGTAGGCTAAGGCTTTAGTAAACAAGAAAAATAATTTTAATTAGGTTGTCCGACAGTGGTTATTACAGGGGATTTTCAATTCCCATAGTATTAGCCCTCGTTGTTTTTTTTAATAAATAATCTTTTGTTGTAAAGCAGCTTCTGGCAATCTCGAAATATACATGTCTTCAAGTAGGCTTTAAGGCTTTGATTGCTTTGACATATCCCTGGATGGACTATTCAGCCCATCCATATACATGGAAACTACTTGCAGAGGAGAAATAATCTCTACAAGTGGGGTGCCTTGGCGGAACTCTTTCATGAGGCCTCTCTGATTCTTATTTTGAGGGTTAAGAAGCAATAATCTAGGGTGTAAGCATCAAAGTTGTGATAAAAATCAGTCACAAATTCAGCCCTAGTAGTCACCCTTTCATTCCATTTGTGTTTCTTCAAATGCAGATCCTTCCAGGTGTGCAGTGGAAAATTGGATTTCTTGATAATCCTTCGTATGATTAAATGAAAGAAACTTGACAATTTTCCTATTGAAGCCCCTTGATTTAGTCTTTCTTTTGACCCTATCAAACTTGGGATTGGGAACACTCTCAAGATGCCACTAATTGATACGGTTTCTTTCTTTTTTAACTTGATTGTCATGATTCCCATGATTTACCATTCTCCCATTAATGTTCCCTGCAAAGGGGTTTCAATAATGATCATTTGTATTCACCCCCCCCTTTGTAGTCCTGGGATTCAGCCCCCCTTTTGTAGTCTTGGGGTCTTTGTTGACCTTCACCACTACTCTCGCCTGCCTGTATCCTTCTGTCAATTTCTATAATCATTATACACAGGGCTTGGTTCATTTGTTCCATGGTGTCCCTTGTCATATTCAAGTGAGTCCTTGATAGTGTAATTTATGTCCTCCAATTATCCTCCCATGAGTAATTTAGAATGAAGCCATAGTTGGTATTCATCCCTGTTATGAACCTAAATCGAGATATGTTTTTATTTCAAAAACCATAAGAGACTCACAGTATAAAACTATTACCTGGATACTATTATCTATAATCTGAAGCTAATAGGGTGTTAACAATAGTAAACAACAGAAAAAAGATGAGAAATAAACTCAGCACCAACAACAACAATGCAGTAATAACAGTAGAAATTCCAGCAATATTTAGCAATACATTTGATAACTGATTCTAGAGGACTAATTGCAGAATCAAGTCTGTAGTAGTTACTGGCAACAGCAACTGGATACTCAAAATACACTGCACACAAAACTGAAAGCTTCATGAGAACATAGGGATGCCAACTCAGGTCAACTCCAAGGGAAGTATGGTCGCTGCTTCAATTTTTTTTTCTTTGTTGACATGCTACCTGCAATAATATGGCTCTGAAAAGCCCTCTACACTAATGCCTAAGAACCCTTTTTATAGCTGATTATCCCAAACATTAAGTACTAGTTGAAATATCAAATTTAAATTAATTAAATTGTAAAATGATGTAGAATGATGATTGAATAATGTTACAAATCTAAGTTACAACTCAAATTTCCAAGGCCAAAACCCTCCAGAAGTGCCAAGCTGAGTTCATGACTGCACAGGATGAAAGACTCAGAATAACATCTGAAATTCTTAATAGTATGAAAATAATCAAACTACAAGCATGGGAAGAAAAAATTAAAGAGCTGATAGAAAATCTCTGAGCTGTGGAGTTCAAATGGTTTTCTTTAGCACAGTTTAATAGAACATATGGTACCATACTCTACTGGATGTCACCCATCATTACTGCATAGTTCACCCCTAGTAGTCACCCTTTCATTCCATTTGTGTTTGTTCAAATGCAGATCCTTCAAGGTGTGGGGTGGAAAATTGGATTTCCTGATAATCCTTCGTATGATTAAATGAAAGAAAATTGACAATTTTCCTATTGAAGCCCCTTGATTTAGTCTCTCTTTTGACCCTATCAAACTTGGGATTGGGAACACTCTCAAGATGCCACTAATTGATATGGTTTCTTTCTTTTTTAACTTGATTGTCATGATTCCCATGATTTACCATTCTCCCATTAATGTTCCCTACAAAGGGGTTTCAATCATGATCATTTGTATTCACCCCCCACCTTTGTAGTCTTAAGATTCAACCCCCCTTTTGTGGTCTTGGGGTCTTTGCTGACCTTCACCACTACTCTCGCCTGCCTGTATCCTTCTGTCAATTTCTATAATAATTATACACAAGGCTTGGTTCATTTGTTCCATGGTGTCCCTTGTCGTATTCAAGTGAGTCCTTGATAGTGTAATTTATGTCCTCCAATTATCCTCCCATGAGTAACTTAGAATGAAGCCATAGTTGGTATTCATCCCTGTTATGAACCTAAATCGAGATATGTTTTTATTTCAAAAACCAGAAGAAACTCACAGTATAAAACTACTACCTGGATACTATTATCTATAATCTGAAGCTAATAGGATGCTAACAATAGTAAACAACAGAAAAAAGGAAAAAAAAAAAAAAAAAAAAAAAAAAAAAAAAAAAAAAAAACATGAGAAATAAACTCAGCACCAACAACAACAATGCAGTAATAACAGTAGAAATTCCAGCAATATTCAGTAATACATTTGATAACTGATTCTAGAGGACTAATTGTAGAATCAAGTCTTCAGTAGTTACTAGCAACAGCAACTGGATACTCAAAATACACAGCACACAAAACTGAAAGCTTCATGAGAACATAGGGATGCCAAGTCAGGTCAACTCCAAGGGAAGTATGGTTTCTGCTTCAATTTTTTTTTTATTGACATGCTACCTGCAATAATATGGCTCTGAAAAGCCCTCTACACTAATGCCTAAGAACCCTTTTTATAGCTAATTATCCCACTTTAGCATCAGTAATCTTCATGTCAAATAACTAGGCTTTATAGAAAGCTTCATTAACTAACAAAAAATGTGTAACCATGTAACCTAAAATTTATCTTAACATGAAGTCCGTTAACTGACAAGAATTTATAAATGACTCCAAATTTTGAATGATCCACATAAATTTATAGTGATTCTCATATAGCACCAATAACTATCATTAAAAGCAGATATCTTTAGACATCATATCAACACATATGTAAAAGTTTTTGTAATAATCAAAGATCCTAATTAAACATTAAGTACTAGTTGAAATATCAAATTTAAATTAATTAAATTGTAAAATGATGTAGAATGATGATTGAATAATGTTACAAATTTAAGTTACAACTCAACTTTCCAAGGCCAAAATCCTCCAAAAGTGCCAAGCTATGTTCATGACTGCACAAGATGAAAGACTCAGAATAACATCTAAAATTCTTAATAGTATGAAAATAATCAAACTACAAGCATGGGAAGAAAAATTTAAAGAGCTGATAGAAAATCTATGAGTTGTGGAGTTCAAATGGTTGTCTTCAACACAGTTTAATAGAACATATGGTACCATACTCTACTGGATGTCACCCATCATTACTGCATCTATGGTTTTTGTCGGGTGTGCTATCATAGGGGATCCATCGTTAACTGCCAAAACCATATTCACAGTGCTTGCAACATTCTGTGTGATACAAGATCCAGTGAGAATGCTACCTGAAGTTTTGGCTATATTAATTCAGGTTAAAGTATCCTTAGATCATCTGGACAAGTTCTTACAATGAGCTGAGACCAAATAATGTTGTGAGGAAAGCACTTGCCGGATCCCAGTATACCATCGAAATTCAAAGCCAACATTGAAGGGAATAAATATGCACATTAAAACTGGAGAAAAGGTAGCAATTTGTGGCTCAGTGGGATCAGGGAAATCTTCTCTGCTATATACAATTCTTGGAGAAATCCCAAAAATTTCAGGAGATGTAAGTTGAACATTAACTACTCTTCTTGAGCAAAAGTAACCATTTCATAGTTCAACAAGATTGTAGATGCAGCTTTTTTTGCTTTCTATATACATAAATTCTTCCATAAACTTTTTGATTGGACTACGTGTAGGTTGAAGTATATGGCAATGTTGCCTACGTGGCACAAACAGCTTGGATTCAGAGTGGTATTGTCAGAGATAACATACTCTATGGGAAACCAATAGACAAAATTCAATACAAGAAGGCAATAAAAGCCTGTTTATTAGACAAGGATATAGAGAGTTTTGCTCATGGAGATATGACGGAGATTGGGGAGAGAGATTGAATATGAGTGGAGGACAAAAACAAAGGATTCAGTTGGCTAGAGCAGTATATAATGATGATGACATTTATCTATTGGATGATCCCTTTAGTGCAGTCGATTCTCATACAGCTTCAACTCTATCAAATAAGGAGGAGACATTACATAAGAGAGACTCCAAGGCTTGCTAATATTGCTTGTCATAGTATGACAAATCTGGTTTACCTCTGTATCAAATCTGTAAAGATCTTAGAATGAGATCCAGACATATTAATGTGAAAATTTATGTGCATATTAAATATAAAAGATTTGAGTTTTGGGTTATCAAAGCTATAGATTGAGAACTACATGGATTGCTTGATAGGATGGCTGGTTCGATTTGTATATCAGGATTGCCAGCTTCTTTGTGGTGGTAGTGTGAGATCAATTGGGAATTGCTACTCGTTTCATACTTCAAGAGGGAAATGAATTTCCCAATGATGGTGGTGATGAAGGAACCCAACAAAAGCACAAAGAATAGCATAGTTGATTGAATAAAAAATTTATGCAAATACAAAAAACACACCCTACAAAGTGATGTCTTCTTGAATATTGATAAATATGAATGATTTTCCTTTCACAGTTCTTGTGTTTTGATTCTTTATGAATAGGAATTGGTTCATTCAACTAAAATTGGTACTGTTGATTTTGGTGGTACTTCTGTTCTCCAGCTTGATGATTGGGTGTTGTGCCGAATTTACAAGAAAAATGGTCATTCTCAGAGAGTACAAGGGGTAGAACGAGATGAATCACCAAGTGCAGATGAAGTGATGGCTTCTTTGCTTGATATTGATCAACAGAACAAACTGCAACTGCCCAAAATTTCCTCTTTCAGTGGGTTGTTGGAGAGTGACGATCCTTTCGTAGATGGTTTTTTAAAGCCATGGATGGCAATGGAAACAGCAGCAAACTACCTCAAGTCTAGTCCTCCAACCTCTCTCACAACAATTTCAACAATAACAATGACAATAATAGCGATTGCCAATATGAATTTGTCCCAAAACAAGAAGACTTAGCAGTGGAGAATGACAACAAATTCAGTTCTCTCAAGAGGACCCTCTCCTTAGCATATGGGCATGATGAAACCAAACCTGCAAAGAGATTCAACAACATGCATAACAACTACAACTACAACGTCAACAATAATGTTTCAGCCTTGCTTAATTCAATGCAGCCCAATCAAAATTTCCAACAACAGAACCTCCTAAGCACATTGAATGACAGTCAACAGAATTTCAGACTTCCCTACGTTCAGAACATGCATTGGACCACCTAAGCAAATAGAAAAAAAATTCAACAGTTGCAAAGCCACTGACGTTTGACACACAGACAATATATCTAGGACAATGATTTGATATTTATCGAGTTTAAATGTCATAAAAACAATGTATGAAACAACTAAATTCCCCCATTTCACAATTAGTATAACAGCACATGCATGAACACCATAACATTAGAAAATTAGCACACCATGAATTGTGCAATGGAATGAAAACATAAAGGACAGTCTTCATCCCTCCTTATCAGATTGACATGTACTGGAACCCTCCTGTCTGTTGGCTCCAATTATTTAGGGCATTCAGACTTCTGGATACTCTGCAGAAAATAGAGAAAAAATAATAATAATAATAATATAAAAAATAAAAAATAAAAAATCAATGCCTATAAAAAAAATTGCAGTGTAGCATGAAAATCAGATTATGCTTGTTTAAACTGACATAATATGCAGCTTTCATCATAAAAATAAAAATGCTAGCACATGCTACTTCACACAGCATTACCATTTAGAATAACCATAATTGTCCAAAAGACATAACTGGCACAAATACCACTTGAATGAAAATAACACTGAAGCACAATTCCCATTCTAAAATCTAATTTCTGCATCCCTGTAATAAAAGTGGCATCATATAGAATGCTTCAAGATAGGTCTGCAATTAGATAAGTAATTGGACTGTTGAGAGGCCATGATGGATGAAAGTTGTATATATTATTATTCTCCAAGGACCACAGAGCTAACCGAAATCCATTTCTATATGATTTGTGACACAGGTAGGGTTAGTCAATATTACCATACTAGCTAAAAATAGAGTTTCAGATAACAATGTGATATGGTTTAAGGTCTTCATATCACACCAAAGTTTGAATTGAACATTGAGGCTTATGATAAATACAACAAACTGTATCTTCGCACATTGTTTGATTTCTCCACTGGATTTGGTTTTGAAAGGATCATAAAAACAATGTATGAAACAACTAAATTCCCCCATTTCACAATTAGTATAACAGCACATGCATGAACACCATAACCTTAGAAAAACTAGCACGCCAATATAGATCTCCTTCAATTGCATAATATTATGATAAGTAATTGTGTCCTTACATTCGAGCTCCATATCTTCAACTACTAATATTGCTCTTCCACATGAGGTCCAAAGGAAATCTGCGTTCATTTGGTTCCAAAGTTGGAAGAGCTTCAAAATCATTGTCTAAAAGCTATATCCTCTGTTTTAATCTTCTCCTTCTCCTCTGTTTTGTTGGGCAATACCAATGGAGATATGAGAAAGAGATGTCTATGTGTACGATGTTGCCATGGAATATAATAGGCATAGGAATAGTGTGGGCTGGAGTACAATACAGAGCTCCTTCATGAGCCCAATTATTTGTTTTCACCTCCTTATCAACCACCTGTAGCTTCTCTGCGTCATAAGGAATATATCTTGGCAAGGATTGAGTTCATCACAATGTGACATGGTTTAAGGTCTTCATATTTCTAGGCAAATACATTAGAATGTTGTTTGAAAAGATTAACATACCTCTCCTTAAAATTTTGTATATCGATATGGATACCCAGTTGTTTGTTTGCATGAATCATTTGTTTAACTTCACCTTCAATTAGGCAATCTTTAAGGTATCTAAACAAGTTCAATGGAAATGTATGACTACTTTTATTCCATTTCATAGCCACTTTAACCCCCGAATAGGGCTTTCGGCATGGCTTCCTCAATTCAAACTCATTATCATCGACCCTTGCTTTCAAAAAAGCCCATTCACATTTCAATATTCTTCCACACACTATGCCTTTTATTTGTTTTCCTAATACCATGCCATATTTATAGGAATATATCCTGGCAGGGATTCAGTTCATAACAATGTGATATGGTTTAAGGTCTTCATATTTCTAGGCAAATACATTAGAATGTTGTTTGAAAAGATTAACATCTGGAGGACAATACAGATCTCCTTCAACTCCATAATTTTATGATAAGTAATTGTGTCCTTACATTCGAGCTCCATATCTTCAACTACTAATATTGCTCTTCCACATGAGGTCCAAAGGAAATCTACGTTCATTTGGTTCCAAAGTTGGAAGAGCTTCAAAATCATTGTCTAAAAGCTATATCTTCTATTTTAATCTTCTCCTTCTCCTCTGTTTTTTTGGGCAGTACCAATGGAGATATGAGCAAGAGATGTCTCTGTGTATGATGTTGCCATGGAATATAATAGGCATAGGAACAGTGTGGGCTGGACGACAATACAGAGCTCCTTCATGAGCCGAAGCATTTGTTTTCACCTCCTTATCAACCACCTGTAGCTTCTCTGCGTCATAAGGAATATATCCTGGCAGGGATTCAGTTCATCACAATGTGACATGGTTTAAGGTCTTCATATTTCTAGGCAAATACATTAGAATGTTGTTTGAAAAGATTAACCTACCTCTCCTTAAAATTCTGTATATCAATATGGATACCCAGTTGTTGTTCATGTGAATTCATTTGTTTAACTTCACCTTCAACTAGGCAATCTTTAAGGTATCTAAACAAGTTCAATGGATATGTATGACTACTTTTATTCCATTTCATAGCCACTTTAACCCCCGAATAGGGTTTTCGACATGGCTTCCTTAATTCAAACTCATTATCATCGACCCTTGCTTTCAAAAAAGCCCATTCACATTTCAATATTCTTCCACACACTATGCCTTTTATTTGTTTTCCTAATACCATGCCATATTTCTAGGAATATATCCTGGCAAGGATTCAGTTCATAACAATGTGATATGGTTTAAGGTCTTCATATTTCTAGGCAAATACACTAGAATGTTGTTTGAAAAGATTAAAATCTGGAGGACAATACAGATCTCCTTCAACTGCATAATTTTATGATAAGTAATTGTGTCCTTACATTCGAGCTCCATATCTTCAACTACTAATATTGCTCTTCCAAATGAGGTCCAAAGGAAATCTGCGTTCATTTGGTTCCAAAGTTGGAAGAGCTTCAAAATCATTGTCTAAAAGCTACATCTTCTATTTTAATCTTCTCCTTCTCCTCTGTTTTGTTGGGCAGTACCAATGGAGATATGAGCAAGAGATGTCTCTGTGTACGATGTTGCCATGGAATATAATAGGCATAGGAACAATGTGGGCTAGAGGACAATACAGAGCTCCTTCATGAGCCCAAGCATTTGTTTTCACCTCCTTATCAACCACTTGTAGCTTCTCTGCGTCATAAGGAATATATCCTGGCAGGGATTTAGTTCATCACAATGTGACATGGTTTAAGATCTTCATATTTCTAGGCAAATACATTAGAATGTTGTTTGAAAAGATTAACATACCTCTCCTTAAAATTTTGTATATCGATATGGATACCCAGTTGTTGTTCGAATGAATTCATTTGTTTAACTTCACCTTCAACTAGGCAATCTTTAAGGTATCTAAACAAGTTCAATGATATGTATGACTACTTTTATTCCATTTCATAGCCACTTTAACCCCTGAATAGGGTTTTCGGCATGGATTCCTCAATTCAAACTCATTATCACCGACCCTTGCTTTCAAAAAATCTCATTCACATTTCAATACTCTTCCACACGCTATGCCTTAGGGCGTTTCCTTTGCAACATTAGGTGCAAATGCTAGTTTGTAACTTAAGTAACAAGAACTAAACTCTTTTACAACACTTACTTGAATAATATTTTTTTTCATAATTCAACACAAAAACAATACCTTTGAATTTTATAATTTGGTTAATCACTTTTTCATAATTTCATTTTATCAAAATTAAAAATTTTAATTTATTTTATGTTTAATTTAAATATACTATTTAAATTAATTTTTTTTTAAATTTCAATTTAATATAATTAAAATATTAAAGAATATCAAGTGAAATAAACACCTTAAAAATTAATTATTTAAAATATTAAAATTTAAATTTAAAAATGATTTTCCTTCATTATTTAACTTTTAATTCATTTTTTAAAACAAATGACAATTTCAAGCTTTCAAACTATTCAGGCATTTTGGGTGAATATAGTTGGCATGGATAGATATTTGAGAAAATGAGACATTTCCATGCTTCCAAACTAATCATATTGTGCAGGAATTTTGCATGAACCTAGTTGGCATGGATAGATATTTGAAAGAACTACTCATTTCCAAGCTTTCAAAATAATCATAATATGCAGGCGTTTTGCGTGAATCTAGTTGGCATAGACAGATATTTGAAAGAATATTTCCAAGCTTCCAAAATAATCATAGCATTCAAACATTTTGGGTGAATTTAAATGGCATGGATGCATATTGAGAGAATAAGAAATTTGGAAGCTTCCAAACTAATCATAAAGTATTTGATTTTTAGGTCGTCCCTGCTAGAATTGTGGTTGGAATAGAATTCTGGTTAGTCACTGCTTGAATTCTGGTGGGCATGGATGTATTTAAAAGAATCGTGCATTTTTCATTTTAGGTAGTGCCCGCTTGAACTCTAGTTGGCATTGGATGGATATGGGAGAGAGTCATGCATTTTCAGTGAAATTAACATGTATTCTCCTTCCCTCCAGAGAAACAAGGATTTAATGTGATGAAAGCCTATTTTTTTCCATGTGTTTGTATTCATCCTCATGTGTATAATAAATACTTTGCTTCCACTTAGTATATTCAAGGTGGAAATATGGACCAGATGTTTGCTTATGAAAATTGGTGCTTGTGGCCTATGCTTGAATGATATAAGTAGAATTCGAAAATCAATTAGAGCTACTCTGTTTGTTTGTGATAAAGTGAAGGTGTTATTTAATTATTATTATTATTAGGTTTAATTTGGTGATATAACTGTGAATAAGATTATTTATTTTTTATTGTTTAAAATGTATTTTTATTATATTAATAGTTTAAATGACTTGGAAAAACTCAAAGTATTTGGATTGTGTAAATTACACTATTAACAAATCTTTACCAAATTCTAAGCAAAATTAATCCAAAAATCCAAAACATAAATTATAACTAATGATATTTGAGAATGTTGCTTCCTTGTTGAAAGGATTTCTTCCCAAGTTAGAGGTTCATTTGCTGAAAACATTTCAGTGCTCAATCAGTCCCTCAGTTAGTCTTACCCGTATCCAATGATGTAGTCATAATTAAGGTGAGCATTTTTAATTTATTTTTTTTCCATACTAAGTTGGGCTTAGGCTGGGGCAGTAACAATGTTGGATGGAAGAACTGGGGCAGCTTTAATGTTGGATGGAAGAATGATTTGCCTGCCAGTGAGGCTATCATTGATTGTGAGAGGCTTGGTCAAATTTAGACACCCCTTGGGATAGTTTAATTTCCTCAAAGGTGCTTGCATCCTCACCCCTCCCCATGAGATTTGAACCTATGACCTAGTGAGGACTAAATTGAGGTGAACATTTTGTTAACATTTTCTATTAAATGGCTTATTTATCCAGCATTAGTGCCTCCATCCAGCATTAGTTTCTCCAGTTAGATTGATCTTGAGAGAATTCTGGCCACCACCAAACTAACTTTAAGTAAAGTCATTACTATAAAATATCTCTCATCCTTAACCTCTCCATATAAAATTTAGTTTTGAAGTTATGACTTAATAGAGACTAAAATAAAATACACATATAAAATTTATATAAAATTTAGATTTGAAGTTATGACTTAATAGAGACTAAAATGAAATACACATTTTGATTAACATTTTCTAAAAGGTATCCTATTTATCCCGTGGCTCCAGCTGGGTTGGACCTGGGCAGTTCTGGCCACCACCATGCCGACCTTGGGCAGGGTCAATGCTATAAATCATACTTGACTAACAACAGTGGATTCATTTATTACAACGTGGACAGACTATCAGAGCCAAGTTCACAAGTTCATGGAATACGAGGAGCTTCATACGACCAGGTAAGTTTTGCAGCATCATAAGTCAATCCATAAAGAAACATTGTAGCATTCTTCAGTCGGTCACGGAGAAGATTTCAGTCCAGGGCAGTAAACTTCAGTTGCCAGGTGGAAGTCATTACAGTTATCCTTCTCCATCAGAAAAGTCTGCAATTCCGGGATTGGGCCACGTTCTAGTTCAACTCTCTGCTTGGAAGCGCGTTGAATCTCATTTTTCGGTTCAGTCCGTGCACCCATTTCTTTCTCAATTTCAAACTCATTTATCATCCTCAAACGTCTCAATTTTGGGTGAAAAGGTCACCTGCGTCTTAATGTAACATAAAGTACGCTGAAATTTTTGCTATTTATTGAGATTAGATTAAAAGGAATCTTGAAATTTCAAATTTTGATCTGTTATTTCCTACTCAATTTCAATCTCTCTCATCCTTCGTTCATTTTAATGTCCCATAAACAATAAAGTCGGCGTGCTTCAAAAAAAATTCAACGGTCCCTGTGAGTCGGTGCCGGCTGGAAACTCCAGTGCTCTCGGGAAGAAAATGCCAGTTGGCTGAGTAAAGGCAGATTCAGCGTGAATCGGTGAAAGATTGCGGTAAGTGGTCAAAAGAAGCAAATTCCCTGAATGGGTCCGTGTTCTGATTTTTATTGATGAAAGTGAACTCTTGAGATTTGCAAGAAGCTCGTCAAACTATGTTTTGTTCATTAATCTTATTTCCCACAAGATAAAAGTTGGTGTGCATCATAAAAATCTCAACAGACCTCGTGACTCGGCGCCGGCTGTATACTCCAGTGCTCTCGTGACGAAGCTGCGCGCAGACTGAATAAAGGCAGATTCATGCGTGAATCGGTGAAAGCGCGGTAAGTGGTCAAAAGAAGAAAATTCACTGAATGGGTCTGGATTTCAATTGTTTTTTATGAACGGTCGACTCTGGCAACCAATAAATCCCAGGCTATCGGGCCATAAATGAACGGCGGCTGTATACGCCGACCGTTCGATTTTGCTAAGGCCGAAATCGAACGGTGGGCGTATACCGCCGCCGTTCATTTATGGCCCGATAGCCTGGGAAATATGGCTCGCCGTCGACTCTTGCGGCCAACGAGAACCCATGATCACGGGCATCGGATGAGATTTACTAGACACTCCATTCCACAATTTGCCATCAATATTCGGCATCTCAAATAAGATGGTCTGCAATCCGAGCCGTTCAATTTCAGGGGAAATTAAATAAATACCCTGGCATCTCAACGAACAGATTTAGAAAATATCTGAATTCAAAAGATGCACCAATTATGTTGGACAAATTAACTATATATTATTTTTTTTTAATTTTACAATCAAAATTTTCTCAATATACTATAGTTTGACATAATTTATTTATTTTTTTTAGTGTTTTTTTTTCAATTTTCTAAGTTATATTTTTTAATTAAAAAATTATTTAACTTAACTTATATAGAGTAGTGGAATTATAAAATATTATATAAATTATGAAATTCAATTTAAATTTTTCTATAAATATTTATCTAAAAAATAAATATAATATTTATTTATTTTATATAAATTATTTTAATTTCCCTCTGAAACCAACTCCCCCAAACTGCCATTATGTGCAGTTGTCCTCCATCCATCTTTATATTAGACGATAGAATTATCTTCTACTATCTGATCCATACCTCCATATATCTGGATGGTTAGTCATGTGGTATTTTAGTTATTTCGTTGTACTTCCATCACGCATATCTAAGGGGTTACTCTAAACTGTTACTAAATTCAGGTGGGATTTAGTTATTCTATTTGGTGCGATTACCTCTGTTATAATCATTGTTCCAACTTCCCTAATCAGGCTCGTTCCTCCTACTTGTGTACATCAAGCAGCACAGAGTGTGCCAGAACAAAGGAGTACAACGCAGAGGATTAATGGTCCATCACCACCCTAGACCTGGTCGGTTGGTTTCTTACGGGGATCTTGCCACTAAGTGACTTGAGCATCAAGTGTTTGGTAATAGACATGCTCCCGGTGTGCAAATTTGCTGTGTTGCAAGGTTTGAAAGAGGGATTTTATAGAGGTGAAGCCGAGAGACAAATAAAAAACTTGGGGCTCACGGTGGCATGAAGGTCATCTTCTATGTGTTGATGCTTGATAGGAGCTTTCGATGTGGAGGGAAGATCGTAGTGTGCCGGAACAAAGGAGAACAAAGGAGTACAATGCAGAGGATTAATGGTCCATCGCTATCCAGACCTAGTCGGTGATTTCTTACGGGGATCTTGCACTAAGTGACTTGAGCATCAAGTGTTTGGTAATAGACACGTTTCCGGTGTGCAAATTTGTTGCGCTGCAAGGTTTGAAAGATGGATTTTACAGAGGTGAAGCCAAGAGACAAATAAGAAACATTGCAATTTCAACTAATTCAACTGCAATTTTAGCAATTTTAAGGTGAGACTTTAACGTGTCTGTGTGTCGTGGAATTGACTTAGTTAAAAATGTCATCGATCAATCAAATTCATAGATATATATAATGACAAAAATGTTTGTCATCTAATTCCCCAATATATTATTTCAAAGATGGGAAGGATCTATCCAATTCACAAATAAATTACCAAAATGAACAAGATAGTAGTTGATTATGTAAAACAATGTGGACAATGCCGAATACAATTGGTGCTCAACATTTCGTGTCAGCAACAATCACTGTTTCAGTCATATGTTACAAAGGGTGGCTGCAGAACAAACCCTAATATAATTAGTCTTCATTCAAAGCTTGCTCGAAGTCTCCACGTTCCCAATTATTTTCTTCTTCAACTTTCCAGGCCTCTCCACACAGCTGTGGTGAGAGCTGCATGGAGAATCACTCTCGTGGTTGTGTGCTTGACTAACTGATAAATGGCATGCATAGAAATATTTTCTCTTTATCTGAGAATGGATTAGTTTCTTATATAAATATCTCGATTTCGATCCACTCTTATCACAAGTTTTGTTTGCAATATGTCTCGTTCCTATATTCTCTTATGTGCTATATTAATCCATTTCGACGTGATCAAGGAGTTATTTATTATTGCTACTCGTTGATAATATATTAGAGAGGTGTTAAGCTTCCTCTCCGAACGGCTTTCTGGAAACCAACTACAGTAATTTCTGGAAACCAACTGCAGTCATTTCCTTAGATTATGGAAACCAACTACAATTATTTCCTTAAATTATGGCAATCAATCTTGTTGGGAGCTTCTAGAGTGGTCCATTACTCCCTTTGCAGTTCTCTACCATGATCTGTGGAACACTTGACACATAGCCAACAGAAGCTTGATGGAATCTTGGGTATATATACTTTTGTTTGGTCCCCAAGCTCACTAACTCAATCCCCTTCAACTTTCCACCATCAAGTTAGAGTGAGCAGAGCTTGGAAGTGCCACATGGATGAGAGATTTTGGGTGAATTTTTATCTATATTACTGTTGCTCCTCCTCATTGTTCGATTCCTACTGCATCTTGCTTGGCATATTTTTCTTAGGTATGATCTTTGATGTTGTTCGATTTGCAAGCAACTTGCTTGCAGTTTTTTTTTCAGTCACCACCTTTGCTAATAAGGGATCATTTGTCTCGGACAATACATTGACTTTAAGATCATTTATCTCTGATAGAGCGTAGGAAAGTTCTTGATTGCTAATTTCATCTCTTTTGCGTAGCAACTCACCCTTCTAAATATGAATATGAGCCATCCCAGCCTCACGCTTTTCACTTTTGATATGTAACATATCTACTGTATCTTTTACGCTTTTTATAATCACATCGCTGGTTGTAATTTGTTCTTCTAAACTCGTGTTTTTCTCCTGTAACTGTAAAAGCTCTTCACTTTCTTTAAGGCATTTTGAAGGTCATCTTTCAACTTTCCATTCTCTTGCATCATAGGAGTTTGCTCAGATTGTAGGCAGTTGTGTACGAAATACATCGGAGTGTGAATAGCATCAATGGTCGGAGGTATGTTTTCTTGAGCATCAAGTTTTTTACATTCTTTATGATTTCTTTAAGTTTTAATTCCACATTAAAGAATTGTTATTTAGCTATCATTTGGTATCAAAGCCATTTTTATCTCTGCCTTGGTGTTTATAGACATGCTCTATTTTGGTAACGTTATATTTTGAGAATTTTCTAAATTAAAGCATTTATTTGGAAATATGTCTAATTTTTGCTCAATTTTTATGCTTATAATATTTATATAATTATATGCATTTTGGATAATTATTGTGCAAAATTTATTAATTATGCTCGTATTTAATTTGCATGAATTGATTATTTATGTTTTAATTAAAACATGCTATTTTGGATGAGTATACGAGACCCATTGTTAAATGTTATGCATGAATATTATAGTTTTATTTATGCAAATTATCACTATTCTCATATCAAGCTAATTTTTATGCATAAAAGAAATAATGTCTAGTGATCCATATAATTTTAATTGATTATAGAATAGCCACAACATCTCTAATAAATAAAATTATATATTATGATTGATTAGGATCACATAAAGAATATTTACACATTAATTGTAATTAATTATACTAAATATAATAAATTTTATCCCACAAGAATTTTTATTATATTTATATAATTAATTAGGATAAAATATTCATAATTTACCCATAAGAATTATGAATTAATAGTTTTATCATAAAGTTCAATCTAAGATAGAATTTATATCGAATTATAATCATATTATACCCTTTAGAATTATGAATTAAGTGAATAATTTGATAAAATTCTATCATAAGAATAATTGAATCTGCTTGAATTGAAAATTTAGTCCACAAACATTTTTTATGTCATTAGATTCAATTTTAAGCATGGTTTACATTGGTAAAGCATGAAATTTTATTTTTAGGCCTCAATTTTAACATAAACATGTGATCTTTAATTTTATGCAGTTGTACAACCTGCAAATTTCTCTGAAATTCGTTTTGATATCCCTGAACTTAAGGGAGATAACTATAAGGTCTGGAAGGAGAGAATTCCCCTTCATTTAGGGTGGATGGACATAGACTATGCTATTAGGAAATATGAACCACCGACACTCACTAATACCAGCACTATAGTGGACATCACGCTTTATGAACGATGGAAACGTTCTAATCGCCTAAGCATGATGTTCATTAAGACTAAAATTTTAGCTGGTATTCGTGGTTCCGTTGATCAGCATGAAAAGGTCCGAGACTTGCTGAAAGCCATTGATGATCAATTCGTCACTTCAGACAAGGCACTAGCAAGCATCGTAATCATGAAGTTCTCATCCCTGAGGCTCACCAGTGTGAAAGGTGTACGCGAGCACATCATGCAAATGAGGGACATTGTGGCTCAAATAAAGAAACTCAAGGTTGAAATATCGTTCCTAGTGCACTACATCCAGAACACCCTTCCGCACCAATACGGACCCTTCAAAATCTCATACAACACACATAAGGATAAATGGTCAATTAATGAACTCATGACCATGTGTGTTCAAGAGGAAGAGAGACTGGTGATGGAACTGGGAGAAAGTGCAATTTTGGTAACGCGTGGAAAGGGAAAATCTCAAGCCAATAAGAAAGGGAAAGGTAAAATACCTCCCCAAGCCGATATCAAGAAGGATTCCAAGTGTTTCTTCTGTAAAAAGAAGGGACACATGAAGAAGTAATGCGCCAAATTTCAGAAATGGCTTGCGGAGAAAGGTAATTCAATCTCGTTTGTTTGTTATGAATCTAATATGGTTAATGCTAATAATAAGACCTGGTGGATTGATTTTGGATCAACAATTCACATTTCGAATTCCTTGCAGGGTTTGCAAAACCTAAGGAAGCCAGTGGGAAGTGAGCAAAGCATCTTATCAGGAAACAAGATGGGCTCGCATGTGGAAGCTATAGGAACATGTTATTTAACTTTAAGTAGTGACTTTGTTTTAGAATTAGAAAAGACCTTTTATGTTCCAAGTTTTTCTAGAAACTTGATTTCAGTTTCAAGACTTGTACCTTTTGGATATTCCTTCAACTTTTCAGAAACATATTTCAGTTTATTTTATAAATCAGATTATGTTGGGAATGGTATTTTGTCTAATGGTCTTCACTGCATTAATTTACAAAACAATGTCACTTATGATTCAATGCATGTTCACACTAGCACTAAAATATGTGTTATTAATGAAGATTCCTCTAAATTATGGCACCGGGGATTAGGTCATATCTCCATAGAAAGAATTAAAATATTAGTAAATGAAGGGATACTTAATACTCTGGATTTTACTGATTTTGAGACTTGTGTGGACTGCATAAAGGGAAAGCAGACCAACAAGTCAAAGAAAGGTGCCAATAGGAGTTCAGACATATTAGAGATCATACATACTAATATATGTAGTCCAGACATGGATTCACATGGTCAGAGCTACTTCATCTCTTTTGATTACTCACGATATATGTATCTCTACATGCTTCATAAAAAGAACGAAGCATTAGATGCCTTTAAGATCTTTAAGGCTGAAGTAGAGAAACAATGCGGCAAGCAAATTAAGATTGTGAGATCAAATAGAGGTGGAGAATATTATGGTAGATATACAAAAGATGGATAAGCACCTAAGCCATTTGAAAAATTTCTTCAAGAGCATGGGATTGTTGCCCAATACACCATGCCTAGTTCACCTGACCAGAATGGTGTAGCAGAAAGAAGAAACCAAACATTATTGGACATGGTGTGGAGTATGCTAGCAGCTCTAATCTTCCTAAATCCTTGTGTACTGAAGCACTTAAGATGACAGTGTATATATTAAACTGAGTTCCAACCAAGGATGTTCCTAAAACGCCATTTGAATTATGGAAAGGTTGGAAACCGAGTTTGTGACATATGCGCGTTTGGGGATGTCCGTCTGAAGTGAGAATTTATAATCCACAAGAGAAGAAGTTGGACCTAAGGACCATTAGTGGGTATTTCATTGGATATGCTGAAAGGTCTAAAGGTTACAGAGTTTATTGTCCATCTCACAGCATTAGGATTGTGGAATCAAGAAATGCAAAGTTTCTTAAAAATGACTTGATCAGTGGGAGTGATCAAACCAGGAACATAGTTTCTGGGAAGGATCATTCAAAATCTCAACCTTCCACCTCAAGTGATAGATTGGTTATTGTTCACAACACCCATCAAGTACAAACTGGTGTTGAACAACCAATTGTTGAAGTTCCACAAGCTGCTGACAACATTCCAGTAGATCAGGTAGTTCAAGAATTGCCAATAACTTTTAAACAACGAGTTGAACCACATACTTCTCAGGAAGATGATGGTACAACATTAAGAAGATCTACTAAACCAAAGAGGTTAGAAATTCCTGATGATTATGTTGTGTATCTGCAAGAATCTGACTACAACATTAGAGCCAAAAATGATCCCGAATCCTTTTCACAAGCCATGAGTTGCAAAGAATCAGAATTATGGTACGATGCCATGAAGGAAGAGATGAATTCTATAAAGAGTAACGAAGTCTGGGATCTTGTTGAGTTGCCTAATGATACAAAAGCCATTGGATGTAAATGGGTCTTTAAAACAAAGAAAGACTCGTTAGGAAACATTGAGAGATACAAGGCAAGACTTGTTGCTAAGGGATTCACTCAGAAAGAAGGAATCGACTACACAAAGAATTTTTCTCCTGTATCTAAGAAAGATTCCTTGCGCATTATTATAGCGTTAGGAGCCCATTTTGACTTGGAGTTGCAACAAATGAATGTGAAAACAGCTTTTCTCAATGGAGATCTAGAGGAGGAGGTTTACATGAAACAACCTGAAGGATTCCCCTCTAGTGATGGTGAGCAATTAGTTTTCAAGCTCAAGAAATCGTTATACGGTTTAAAACAAGCATCCTGCCAATGGTATTTGAAATTCCATAATGTAATTTCTTCTTTCGGTTTTGTAGAAAATATTATGGATCAATGTATATACCTAAAAGTTAGTGGGAGTAAATTTTTTTTTCTTGTTTTATATGTGGATGACATTTTGCTTGCAACCAATGATAAGGGTTTGCTGCATGAGGTGAAACAATTCCTCTCTAAAAATTTCGATATGAAGGATATGGGTGAGGCATCTTATGTCATTGGCATTAAGATCCATATAGATAGATTTCGAGGCATCTTGGGTCTATCTAAGGAAACCTATATTAATAAAATTTTAGAGAGATTTTGGATGAAGGGTTGTTTACCAAGTGTAGCTCCCATTGTTAAGGGTGATAGGTTCAATTTGAACCAATGCCCAAAGAACGACTTTGAAAGGGAACAAATGAAGAACATTCCATATGCTTCTACTGTCGGAAGCCTAATGTATGCTCAGATCTGCACAAGACTTGACATTGCATTTTTTGTGGGAATGTTGGGACGATATCGGAGTGATCCAAGTTTAGACCACTGGAGAGCTACAAAGAAAGTAATGAGGTACCTTCAAGGAACCAAAAACTAAATGCTTATGTATAGACGGATGGACAATTTGGAAGTAATTGGCTACTCAGATTCTAACTTTGCTGGATGTGTTGATTCACGCAAATCAACATTAGGATACATTTTTATGATGGTCGGTGGAGCTGTATAATGGAGGAGTGCCAAGCAGGCCTTGATTGCCACTTCCACTATGGAACCCGAGTTCGTCTCCTGTTTTGAGGCTACTTTACATGGTGTATGGCTTAAGAGTTTCATTTCTGGGCTTAGAATTATGGATTCTATCTCTAAGCCATTGAGAATATACTGCGACAATTCAGTTGTTGTTTTTATGGCTAAAAACAACAAAAGTGGGAGTTGAAATAAACACATTGACATTAAGTATTTAGTTATAAGATAACGTGTTAAATAAAAGAAAGTGGTCATTAAGCACGTCAGCACTGTGTTGATGATCGCTAATCCTTTGACTAAGGGCATGCCACTATTTAAATTCAAGGATCATGTAATGAATATGGGACTTGGTTCCATTATGTAGTTTCTCATTGTATGGACAATGTTATTGTAATGAAATTCTTAATTACTGTGATGTTTTTCTCATATTTATGTGCACTTTAATTTGATTTGAGAGAATTCATCTGTGTAGGACCAAGAATAAACATAAGGTTTATTCATTAAGAAATTGTTGCCACATAAATTTTAATAGAAATAAATACATAGTAATACATGGAAGATAATACTTGTCATTAGAGGACTTATCCCCATGATTCATGTATCTATTACTTAATACAAATTATTAATGGGTTTTAAGATGAGACATTAAGATTGGAAGTATGGACCAAGTGGGAGAATGTTAAGCTCCCTCTCCCAACGACTTTTTGAAAACCAACTGCAATCATTTCCTTAGATTATGGAAACCAACTGCAGTTATTTCCTTAAATTGCGGAAATCAACTGCAATTAGTTAATTTATTCTTGGGAGCTTCTGGAGTGGTCCATTACTCCTTTGAAGTTCTCTACCATGATCTGTGGAACACTTGACTCATAGCCAACATAAGCTTGATGGAAGCTTGGGTATATATACTTCTGTGTGGTCTCCAAGCTCACTAACTCAATCCCCTTCAACTTTAAACCATTAAGTTAGAGTGAGCAGAGCTTGGAAGTGCCACACGGATGAGAGATTTTGGGTGAATTTTTATCTATGTTGTTGCTGCTACTCCTCATTGTTCGATTCCAGCTACATCCTGCTTGGCGTATTTTTCTTAGGCGTGATCCTTGATGTTGTTCGATTTGCAGGCATCTTGCTTGCAGTTTGTTTTAAAGTCACTGCCTTTGCAGATAAGGGATCATTTGTCTCGAACATAACATTGAATTTAAGATCATTTATCTCGGATAGAGCGTAGGAAAGTTCTTGATTGCTAATTTCATCTCTTTTGTGTAGCAGTTCACCCTTCTGAATATAAATATGAGCCATCCCAACCTCACACTTTTCACTTTTGATATGTAACATATCTGCTTTATCTTTTAGGCTTTTTATAATCGCATCGCTAGTTGTAATTTGTTCTTCTAAACTCGTGTTTTTCTCCTATAACTGTAAAAGCTCTTCACTTTCTTTAAGGCATTTTAAAGGTCATCTTTCAACTTTCCATTCTCTTGCATCAGAGGAGTTTGCTCAGATTGTAGGCAGTTGTGTACAAAATACATTGGAAAGTGAATAGCATCAATGGCCAAAGGTATGTTTTCTTGGGCATCAGGTTTTTTACATTCTTTACGATTTCTTTAAGTTTTAATTCTGCATTAAAGAATCATTATTTAGCTATCAAGAGGTCGTTGAATTGAAAGTGGTGAATCATAAAGAGGGAATGGAGAATCACGGAAGTGCGCAGCGAATTACGTGCCTCTCTCACCATTGAGATTTCTTCACAGAGCGGCAATGGTGTATACAAATCAGACATCCATAATCTATGATCAAGGTGGTGTTCACTTTACATGGATTGACACCTTGCAACGTTGCACACGTGTGGTGTTGTCTCTCGTCAGTCATTTCAAAATATGGAAAGGCCTGCAGACAGAGAGAGCCAAAACACTTCCCGCGCCTCCCAACTTCAATAGCAACACTGCCCACCCCAACACCATTGAAACAACAAAATCGAGCACATCATGACAATGATGTGCACGACAGTTCAACATCACCCTATCTCGACTTTAGTTAGAGAAATCTCAGTAGGCCCCGCAGCGATAATCTTTATGTTATAGGCAAATGTTGACTGATCAATAGTTTTTTAAGAATGTTGGAAGAATATTACCAATATTAAAAGATCTCTAAATATCTTAATATATATATTCTTCACCAAATGTTACTCGTTGGAAATGTTTGTATATTGCAGTGTAAAATTGAATTGCTATAACTTATCTTAGTATGAGTAAATAGTATGTCGGTTAGATGCCTAAGTACTTTAAATTGGGAAAAAATCGGGTAAACAGATTCCCACTTAATTCCTTCACTTAAAAGATGAGCATTTTTGGTATAATAGCTTTGATAATCTATTGTAGTTGTAGTTGTATTTCGTTACCATCGAGGAAAATTCATTTATTTATTAATTTTGTAAGTTTTAAACTACGTTTAAAGATTGTCTCTTTTAATTTTATTATAATTTAAATTTTCCATTGTCTAAACCTCTCTTTTTCGACGGCTAATCGTGATATCTTAATTCTTTGACTTGAAAGATTCAACATTTTTTCTATAATAACTTTGAAAATCTATTGTGGATGTAGTTGTATTTCTTTACCAACGAGACAAATTCATTTATTTATTAATTTTGTAAGTTTTAAACTACGTTTAAAGATTGTCTCTTTTAATTTTATTATAATTTAAATTTGCCATTGTCTAAACCTCTCTTTTCCCACAACTAATCGTGATATATATATAGATAGATTCAAGCTTGTCCTTAAATAATTTTATCCTATGAAAAAAAAATGCATATATTATTTTTTTTCTTAAATCTTGAATGTCAGTTCAGGGTTTTATACTTTTTAATGTAGGATGATAAGAAAATAAGAAAGTTTGATTCTACAGATTAAAAATTATTAAATATATAAAATAAAATAAAAATATATTAATAAGATAAAAAATATACTATTATAAAAAAAAATAAAAAAAATAAATTTCCATATCACTTAGAAATTCATATCTGCATTTTTTTCCTTATCTTTTTGGATGGTTAATAGATAAGAATTTAGAAAACGAGCTTTGTAAAGAGTATTAATAATATAAAAAACATATATTTATATAAATTAAAATTTCTAATATTTAAAGGTTTGTATTTTTTTAATTATTTTAAAAGGTTAATAGATACTATTTCTTCTTAATAATATAGAGTTAAGTGGAACACTCAAATTATAATATTCAAAAAATGATCAATAAAAAGTGGGAAGTTTAGATTTTATAAAAAATAAAAAATATAATTTTGATATAGAAATAGAACAAATTTTTATTTAGATTCTTATAGTTTTTGTTATCTTATATTTTTTTCTTAAATATTCCTCTTAGCTAACTAAGAACATGGTTGTCACTATATATAATGTTATATTAGTAGAGATAACTAACACTAAAGGAAAGAAGCTTCCTAAAATTGTTTCAATCTCCAATCAAAACCATCCCCTCCTAATTAAGAATAAAAGGAAACAAAGACCTAGAATCATCCTAGAATATGCTTCTTACTTTATCATGTAGGAGAAGAATATGAGAAATGTGGAACATAATAGTTGCAAACAAAAAAAAAAGAAACAAAAACCATTAAAAAACATGATATGCTATGAAAAATCAATTTGATAAATAAACCCAACACCCTAATGCAAGTTTAATGTATCATTCTACACAAACAATGGTTACAATATAGACATTTCAACTTAAGAAGAGTGATCTATAGAGATTTTCTTCTTAAATATATAAGAATACGAAATATAATTAATCATAGAATAATTTTTTGAATTGTTAAAATCCTTAGGGGTAGAATGTGGCTATTAAGTTAAACATCATGGAAGAGTAACAACTTAATGCTACTCTTTCCTATGCTACTGCCTTATCGTGTTTCCTTTGCAACATCTAGTGCAATTGCTAGTTAATTGTATGTTCAAGAGTATTGATTTAGTCTCTAACGATGATTATTTATAGTCGCTTCCGGTTTGCTTCCTTCTTTGTTCACAGATTGGGCCATTGCTGCCCTCAACATCATGCATTTAGACAACAATCATGACTCTTCGGTGAGTTAGATCTTGTCGAGGTGTTAGTGAGTGCATTCTTCCAGGGTTCACATCTAGTGCAATTGCTAGTTAATTGTATGTTCAAGAGTATTGATTTACTCTCTAATGATGATTATTTACAGTCGCTTTCGGTTTGATTCCTTCTTTGTTCACAGATTGGGCCATTGCCACCCTCAACATCATGCATTTAGACAACAATCATGACTCTTCCGTGAGTTGGATCTTGTCGAGGTGTTAGTGAGTGCATTCTTCTAGGGTTCACATTTAAGGGCTCTAGTATAGTCCTCAGTCCATCTCTTTTCACAAGTAAACTATAGCGTTAACTTAATAGGAACTCCATGAAGTAGAGGAGCAAATTGTAGGAATTTACAGGGTAAGTTCCTTAGAAAGAATACCAAAAGGACACCGCTCACAACCAGATCTCAAATCAATACACCAGTATTTTTGACGTGGTTAAAACCCTCAGAGTGCAAGGAGGGAAACAGTCCACGGCCTGTCCCAACGTGGGTACAGACAATTTATTAATCAAAGAATGAAAATTTACATAAGCTTCTCTCATGCACGGATTACCCGAACAATGACCCTCCATGCGCTTTAAATAGAACTCATGGACCAATCGGGTGTCAAGCCACGGATCAAGTGTCGGTAATACCGAGGTGAGAGTGAACCGTCGGATCACTACATATCGTGACCGTCGGATTGTAAGTTACAAAATGTACAACGGTAAAGAAACACACTTTACCTAACTCTAACCTAACTCTATACTAGACCAAGTTGAACTTAACTATATCCTATGTGTCGGAATATCCTAACATCCCCCCTTAAGAACAACTTGGGATAGGATTGAAGGATTTACAAATATGACACAATAGGAGAAGGAAGGAGGCACTAGAGCCTATCCCCCCTTAGTGACAACTTCCTGAACTCCAAGCATATATCGAAGTTTAGTGAACTTCGCCTCTGTGAGAGCCTTTGTGAAGATGTCTGCAACCTGATCATCCGTTGGACAATATTGCACTTCAAGAACATGGTCATGAATGAGCTTTCTGATGAAGTGCATGTGTAGTTCAATGTGTTTGCTGCGCTGATGCTGGACTGGATCTTTGCATAGCTGAATGGCACTTTGATTATCACACCAAAGTGTGGTTGGATGCTGCTGCTCAAAGCCAAATTCTGATAGGATCTGACGAAGCCACAAGGCTTCCTTACTAGCTTCCACGGCACCACGATACTCTGCTTCTGCTGACGAAAGAGAAATGGCAGCCTGTTTCTTACAAGCCCATGTAATAGGTCCTGAACCAAGAGTGAAGACATAACCGGCAGTAGACTTCCGATCATCAAGGTCACCAGCCCAATCAGAATCAGTGAAACCAACTAACAGAGGAGCTGCTTTGGCACTGTAATGAATCCCAAACTGTACTGTACCTCGAACATAACGAAGTATTCTTTTAGCTGCTTTCCAATGACTTTCACGGGGGTTTTGCATAAAACGAGCAACAAGGCCAACAGCAAAGGAAAGATCAGGACGAGTATGGGTTAAATACAAGAGTTTTCCGACAAGTTGACGGTATAAGGTAGCATCAACTTCAGGAGAAGTACAAGAGACTGAAAGTTTGACTCCAGACTGAAAGGGAGAAGGGGCTGGCTTACAGTCTTCCATGTGAAAATGACGAAGAATATCACAAGCATACTTGGACTGGGAAAGGAAAATACCTTCTTGGGATTGCAAGACTTGAAGACCGAGAAAATAGTGTAAGTGTCCTAAGTCTGTCATTTCAAATTTCTTTTTAAGGCTGGACTTCACATGGTTTATAAGGTTGGGATCACTACCAGTAAGAATAAGATCATCAACATAAAGAACAAGGATGATAAGAGAGTTGCCCACTTTCTTGGTGTAGACAGTATTGTCAGAATGACACCTAGAAAAGCCAGATTCTAAAAGAAAGCTATCCATTTTGGCATACCAAGCCCGAGGAGCTTGCTTGAGGCCATAAAGGGATTTCTTAAGTCGACAAACGAGGCTGGAGTCTGTTTGTATGAAGCCAATGGGTTGTTCCATATAGATTTCTTCCTGCAAGTCCCCATGCAAGAAGGCAGATTTAACATCCATTTGATGGACTTCCCATTTTAAAGAGGCAGCAAGGGAAAGAACAAGGCGGATAGAGTTCATTTTGGCAACTGGAGAGAAGGTTTCAGTGTAGTCAATGCCTTCAACCTGTGAAAAGCCCTTAGCAACTAGACGAGCTTTATGTTTATCAACTTTCCCATCTGGTCCATACTTGGTTCTGTAAACCCATTTGCATCTAACAAGTTTTCGTCCCTTTGGTAGAGGAACAAGATCCCATGTATCATTTGTCATCAATGAATGATATTCTTCATTCATAGCTGCTTCCCAATGTGGATGGCCTGAAGCTTCTGCAAAAGTGTCAGGATCATGATTTACTGGAGCTTGAGCCAGTAAAGAAGAGGCTCTTTCAAACTGAGAACGTGTACGTCGCTGATCTGTAGGATCACCGGCAAGATCACCTGCTGCATCTCGAGTAGCACGGACCCATCTTGGAAGTTGAGGATCCTGAGAAGGTGGGGGAGGATTGTCATCCTCACTTTCATCATCTGAAGAAGAAATGTTTTCAAAAGTAGAAGAGATAGGAAGAGGTGGCACATCCGCCGGACTAGGCTCGCAGGCCGATTTATTTTCATCAAATTTTACATCTCTTCTAATGATAACATTTTTGGACTTAAATGGAATAAGTTTGTAACCTTTTACATCTTCAGAATATCCAACAAAAGTACATTTCTCACTCTTAGGTTCTAAAGCTTTATGCTTTTCATCTGGAATATGGGCCCATGCTTCACTTCCAAACACACGAAAGTGACTTACATCTGGTTTAATGGAACTCCAAGCTTCTTCTGGAGTGATATTCTCTAGAACCTTAGTAGGAGTGCGATTGATTATATAATTTGCACAATTAATTGCTTCGGCCCAAAAACTAAGACTGAGTCCTTTAGATTGCAGCATACAATTAGCCATTTCCTTTAAGGTGCGATTTTTCCTTTCAGCTACACCATTTTGTTGTGGAGTGTATGGAACAGTATGTTGCATTTGAATTCCATTTTCAGTGCAAAAGTTGATGAATGTGTTTTTAACATATTCTCCACCATTATCAGTTCTTAGCTTAAGAATTTGATGTCCAGATTGTTTTTCAACAAAGGCTTTGAAGGCCAAAAAAGTGTTAAATACTTCGCTCTTGAGTTTTAAGAAGTATACCCAAGTGCGTCTGGAGAAATCATCAATGAAGGTTAAGAAGTACTTGCAACCAGAGAATGAAGCAACAGGAAGAGGACCACATAAATCACTGTGCACAAGCTGTAAAGGGGCTGAGGCGTGCCAAGAGGCACGTTTGTCAAAACTGTCCCGATGATGTTTTCCGAGTACACATCCGGAACAAACACCATCTCTGCAAGATATCATAGGAAGACCTGTCACCATATTTTCTTTACATAGATGCTGAAGGGAGCGATAGTTTAAGTGACCAAATCGCTCATGCCAAAGTTTGCTCACTTCATCATTATGAGCAACAAATACTGAGGGAAGATTTGATGACCCAAAGTTGTGAAACTTATACAACCTTGTGGAATCATCAGCAAGACCAGTAGCTAGAATCTGTTTAGGATCTTTTAGATCCTTGATTACAACATCATGAGGTGAAAATTCAACAATTTTGCCTTCACCTGAATGAGTTATCTGATAGACAGATAGAAGGTTGGAGGATAAGGTTGGAACACATAATACATCATTAAACTGACCATTGTCTAGATGAACAGTTCCAGTCCCTACAACATTAAGAGATCTATCATCACCAACATATATATTTTTGGTGTTACAATCTTTTAAAGAAGAAAACATGGCTTGGTTTTTGGCCATGTGATAAGAGGCTCCAGAATCAATGAGCCACTCATGAGAATGAGAAGAAGAAGAAGATACATTTAATGCATAACCAGACTGAGATGATTGACAACGACATGCAGAAAGTGCCATTCCGGAAGTTGAAGTTGAAGTAGGCTCCACATGGATGTTATGTTTCTTCATTGCGGCTTCCAAGGCTTCCATCTTCTTAAAGCATTTAGATTCTAAGTGGCCATCTCGATTACAAAAGTTACAATGTCGGTCAGTCCTCTTCCATTTGTTTTTATTGGTCTTGTCATTTTGCTGAAATGATCTTTCATCTTGAGGCTGAGTTGGTTTAGGACCATTCCTTTGAGGATAAGACTTCTTAGGATTCTTTGAATTTGGTTGCTGCTGGGCGGCTAACGCTTTCGAGGAAGAGTTTCCAAGATTAAGAAGACCAAGGTGTAAGAGTTTTTCTTGTTCTCTTATTAAGGAATCACAAAAGGAGTCAAAGGAAGGGGGTTTGTAGTCTTTGCCTTGACAAATGAAAGCTTCCCTTGTAGAATGGAAAGTGGAAACAAATACAGAGTAGGCTGGTCCCAACTTAGTAAGGATGGAATAAATAAGGTTACCATCTTCTTTCTTAACTTTAACACCTTCCAAGAGATATCTAAGGGTCTTGAATTTGGACAAGAAATCTTCAATGCAAGAAAAATTATTAGGATCCAAAGTAAGCAACTCATTCTCAAGTTGATGGGCTCTAATTTCAATTTTAATCCCAAAAACTTTAGCAAGTTTTTCTAATGCTTCATGAGGAGTTTCAATTTCTGCAATGTGGAATCTAAGATCAGGAGAAACAGACATTCCTATCAAACCACGTGCTTGATCTTGTCTATTTTCCCATTTTTCGGCCTTGTCTTCATCTTTGGGTTTCTTCTCTTGGTCTGTGGCTATTCTGAAGAGACCTTTACTTCTAAGTAAATCTCCCATGTAGGCTACCCATTGGAAGTAGTTAGTGCTGTCAAGAATGACTTGGCATGGACTTTCCATTTTTTGAAAAAAAACTGAAGCTGAAGATGCTGAAAGTAAGTGGTCCAATGGATAGATCTCGAAAAAATAGGCGGTTTTAAAAAAAACGGCTCTGAAAAAGGCTTCCGGATGAAGAAGTTATGGCTTTTTGAAAAAAAATTGTTGACGTTGCCGGCAAAGTGCGCGAATGTGCGGGAATGAAAAAATCCGCCCCCACAAAATGGAGACTTGAACCCAAGACCTCTACTCTCTTAAAAAGTATTTGAACCAATTGATCTATACAAAATATTTGAGAGAGAGAGAGAGAGAGAGAGAGGGGGGGGCCTCGATTTGCGTGCTTGCCTTGGGAAGGCTCTTTTCCCCTACAAAACACAAAACACAAAACCCAACACGAATATGCAAAGAAAAACGAACCTTACGGCTCAAAGTTAGCTTTAGCCAAAAAACTAGAATTTTAAAAAAAAATCTCAAAGTTAGCTTTTAACCGAAAAACTAAATATTTTTCTCAATGTTTCTGATTTTCCAAGATCACACTAAGGTGCAGGGAAAAGAGCATACGCATGAGAAAAATCCTTTCTTTCTGTTTCTGATTTGCCCAGATCGCACAGAGTCGCAGGGCAAAGAGCATATGCAGAAATGAAAGGTATAGATCCGGGAAAAAAAAAGGCTAAATAAACCGAAACCGAAATAAGCAGAGAGAAAATGACAGTAAACTGCAAAAAAAACACTGTATACCTCCCGATCTGAAAAATGACGCAGCTAGGGCTACCGGAAACCTTTTCGCGTGAAACGAAAGGGGTTCCTCACTGAAACAGATGCTCCGAACGCAACAGAGCAGTCCTCTCGGCCCGAAAGCAGTCAGAAACAGCAGATCTAGGAAACGACAGCCGCATGCAGTTCTACCGGCTTCAGATTTGGATCACCAACGGACGCGGCCCTCAAATAGCTCTGATACCATGTAGGAATTTACAGGGTAAGTTCCTCAGAAAGAATACCAAAAGGACACCGCTCACAACCAGATCTCAAATCAATACACCAGTATTTTTGACGTGGTTAAAACCCTCAGAGTGCAAGGAGGGAAACAGTCCACGGCCTGTCCCAACGTGGGTACAGACAATTTATTAATCAAAGAATGAAAATTTACATAAGCTTCTCTCATGCACGGATTACCCGAACAATGACCCTCCATGCGCTTTAAATAGAACTCATGGACCAATCGGGTGTCAAGCCACGGATCAAGTGTCGGTAATACCGAGGTGAGAGTGAACCGTCGGATCACTACATATCGTGACCGTCGGATTGTAAGTTACAAAATGTACAACGGTAAAGAAACACACTTTACCTAACTCTAACCTAACTCTATACTAGACCAAGTTGAACTTAACTATATCCTATGTGTCGGAATATCCTAACACAAATAATCATGGAGTCTGATATTATTCGAAATTAGAATATATTGTGTCAAGAGTAGGTGGCTAAAGGAGTTATTGGGTAAAAAAAAAAATTGATGGAAATGATGCTAAGGATGAAATTTTCTATAGGATAAATGAGATTCAGTCTCATTTTGATGTTATGAGGTTATTAGGATCATTTGTATGAAGAAACCAACCCCTCTAGGTAGATGACCTAGGTGACTTAAGTTTTGGAGGTTTTTTAGTGATATTTTCTAGTTGAGATTCTCCAAAATTTGTTGGAATCATAAGTTTAACACATTAACTTTTTGTAATTTAAGTGTTGTATGGGTCTATTTAAGGTGTTGAATCCATTTATGCATTCAAAAACAAATTTTAAACAACAAAAATCATGATTTACAAAAAATACCATGATTTAATGAAAATGTATTTTGTCAAATTTAATAAAAAACTCTAAAATGTAGAATAATTAAACAAGAAGTATTTTTATTATTAATAATCTTAACACAAACATTTATAAATTAAAAATATTTTTATTTTTTATTTTTATATATTTAATAGTAATAACTCAATTAGCCCCAAGGGTTAGCTCAATCGGTCGAATCCCCATTGTTAAAATACCTCGCCAATCGAGAAGTCATAGGATCAATTCTCCTCGATGCCCCTTGATCCCCTTCGAAGTTGATCAGTTCAGTTCTTTCCTATGACAAAAAAATAATAATAACTCAATTTTAACTTTACATTAAAATTTATTAATTTAACAATGCCATTTAAATTTAATAACCTATTTATTTATTTAGCAATAATTAAGTTTTGTTTGCAGGTTAAAATAAATATTTACGTCGTAAGGCGTTCCCTCTGAGAAAGACATCCCTAAAATGTGATGTGTGTGATCCTGAGCCATTGATTCTATGTTAGATGATTGGGATGTTTTCAGCCGTTAGTTTAATCCTTTTTCTTATGGAAAAATACTTTTTTTCCCACCTGCTGGAAGACAGAGAGGGACGATTTGGCAATGGGGCATGAAAGGCCAGGAGGCAATGGGGCATGAAAGGCCAAGCCTCCTCGCCATGAGAATGGTATTGTAGAGGCGAGAGCGAGAATGCCTCTGTTTTCTCCTGCTCCACGACCGTGTACATGTTTACCAGCTTCTGCGTCTCTTTGCTTTCAGCGTCCTCTTTTCTTT
The DNA here is from genome assembly GCA_031772625.1 of Pinus tabuliformis. Taxonomy (NCBI): domain Eukaryota; kingdom Viridiplantae; phylum Streptophyta; class Pinopsida; order Pinales; family Pinaceae; genus Pinus; species Pinus tabuliformis. The sequence goes on along the minus strand of CM062818.1, from coordinate 1,270,598,927 downwards.
TCCGTTCTCTGCTTTATTTTGTTCTGTTATATCTGTTTATAAGTTTCCTTTAGGTTTCCTCTGGTCTCTTATATGATTTTTTGTGATGCTGTGTATTTCTTCTTTTTTTCCCCAATGTTGTACAGTTTAAATTTATACGATCTTCATTATATTTTCTGTACAGTTTTCAGTTTAATTTTTAATGATCTTCATCATATTTTCTCTGGGGTTTTCACGCATGAGAGTTAAACTTTTAAATATTTGAACTCCTCAGCATGTACGGTTCTGCTATATGAATATCTGCAATCGGACATGGAGTTTAAGCAGTATTGGAAGAGACAAGGGAAAAAATTAGTTCCTTGTGTGAAAGACTCCGTAAAGGATTTGGAAAAAAGGTTTGCGCGAAGGGTGAATAAACTAGATCCTGGTTTGCAGTACTGTACAGTGATTATTATTTGCTAATATGTAATATATTTTTGACATTTTTATGTTGTTAATTGGTATTGAAATCTGATTAAATCTACATTCCTCATCTCTGCCATTTACAGAGGATTGCCTATATATATTCGCTATCTCTGCCAGCTGCAGAGGATTTGCTTTAAGTGGAATTGGAGGAGGGGCTGCTGCGGCAGATTGGCTTTTGTTGAAGGAGGAGCTGTGGGTAATGTTTCTTGCCCGCCCACTCATTGTTTTGACAATTTGTAGGATAAAATAATAGCCATGAATTAACCCTTTAATATCTTGCATTCAAATTTGTTTTACAGATTTAACTGGAATTGGAGAAGGGGCTGCTGCGGCGGATTGACTTTCATTGAAGGAGGGGCTGCTGCGGTGGATTAGCTTCCGTTGAAGAAGGGGCTCTGGCGGATTAATATTGTGCGAAATTCAAAATATGTGAGTAATTACGCCGTAAGGCGTTCCCTCTGAGAAAGACATCCCTAAAATGTGATGTGTGCGATCCTGAGCCATTGATTCTGTGTTAGACGATTGGGGTGTTTTCAGCCGTTGGTTTAATCCTTTTTCTTATGGAAAAATATTTTTTTTCCCACCTGCTAGAAGACAGAGAGGGATGATCTGGCAATGGGGCATGAAAGGCCAGGAGACAATGGGGCATGAAAGGCCAGGCCTCCTGGCCATGAGAATGGTATTGTAGAGGCGAGAGCGAGAGAAATTGCCTCGGATTGCAGAGGCTTGTCGTTGGCCATAAATGCAGTTGCTGGAGCGATGAGGTTTAAAAAGAATGAGTATGAGTGGAGCCATGCTTCAAATTCGATGAGAAAGAGGGATGCTTCCGTCCCAACAAATCTCAGGGCCATTGACGCAGAACTTTATCAGGTGTTAAGATGGACTTGCAATGAATTGTCAGAATTCCATCTAAATATTTTTTTTTCTAAATTGTGCAGCATTTCTGGAAGATGAAGAAATTTCTGGAATATGAAGAAATTGTTGTGGAGACGCTGGTGCAGATGTGGGATGCGGAAAGCTTCCTCAACGAGCCAGGGACACCTTATTTTATGGATGCTTGGCGGCAATGCATTGATGAACTGGTAAGAAGGTGCTTGGTGGAGCGTGTGGAGTATATTGTTGATGATGACTATCACAGTGTCGAGTATTTAAAGATTCATGAAGCTTTTCGTGACATGGCAATTGACATAGCCAAAAGGAGGGAACATGCTTATTTGCAGCAGGTCAACAGTTGCGGAGCTTTCCGACTGACAAAGTTTCCAGGGATTGCAGACGAATATCGGTGGGCTATAATGCTATTCGTGATCTGCCAAATTATTTGAGATGTTCAGAACTGAGGAGTTTGGTTTTAGCCTCCAATATTCGTTTGGAAAAGATTCCAGAAGAATTGTTCAACAATACCCCGTCTCTTCAGGTTTTGGATTTGTCATCCACTCCAATTAAAGGATTGCCAACCTTGAAGCAACTTCAATAGCTTCAGTTTCTCAACTTGTCTAACTGCTCCAAGCTTGCTGATTTTCTTGACAGCCTCTGTAGTATCCTGTCACTTAAAGGTTGGATTTGTCATACACTCCAATAAAATCATTGCCTGAGAACTTTTGTAATCTATCTAGTCTTCAAGTTTTGAATGTTAATTCTTGAATGTTACATTCCTTAACTCGCCATTCTAGAACATACATCTAGTCTATTTCAAGTTGGTAATTAATAATAAAAAATTCGAGTGTGAGAGTTAAGCAAGTTTTGTGTTGATTTGTATTTGTTTGCAATAAGAATACATTGGAATAGATGTTGTTCTTATTCACAGCATTTCTCCTACATACTGTCCTACAGGAATGTGGTAATAAAACATGTGACCATATTGGCTCCCTTGGATGCCCCTGACACAGATGGGATTGATCCAAGTAGTTTTCGCTGCTAACGAAGTTTTATTAGTGGTTCTGTTTGCATGCTTTGATGAACTCACTCCTAGTTCTATCTCATTTTCTAGATACTTTCTTTTTGTCCAATTATCATGAATGTTGTTTAGAATGTTGCCTAGGGCTAAATTGCTGCCTAACAGAAATGATGTGAAAAGTACAAAGAATGTGGATTCAATCAAGGGATGAACTATAGGATTTCTGTTTATCAACTTAAGTTTTGGTGATTTCTCCCACCTAATTTCTAGTATGTTATGTATTGTTATGATCTTGCTCTATTTGGTGAATTTATGGGGTGCATCACTGTGAATATACTTGATAGCTAATGGAAACATATGAATCCAAATAATAGATAGCCCATGACAGCATGCCGTGATATCAATTTTAAGTTGCTCAAGCTGGAACACAACTTACAGTTCAGATCTTTCTCTCTCTGCCAAAGAATGATTGGTTTTGAGGAAATTTATCTGAAGATTTCTTAAATTATGGGGAATGTCAAGCAAAAGAGTAATGAAAACCAATCAAAGCTTCTCTTTGAAGATTGCAACTCTTTCCATCGATCGCTTTTTCAAAATGCTCTATGTTTTTTCTACTGAAATGGATGTCGTTGATACTACCTTGGTAACTATCTCTTTATATCGATTCCTCGTTGAAACTGCTTTGGGAACTGTGCTTTATTTGTTTTTTGGATCTCTGATTTTTCCCATGTATATCTAAAAAAATGAAATTTACATTCTTGTTAAATGCATTGACAGAATCAGAGACCTTATGGCTGTGATGATAGTTTATATTAGCAGTTTCAGACAATATTTCGGGTAGCTAAAGACCCTCGTAATGACGGGCTACAATTTGATTTCAAATGAACTTTAGAGTACATAAGCGGCTGTGTCATGATTCTCTACAATTTGGTTTGAGTCTTCACTTCTGAAGACATTTTAGAAGGTAGGTTCTATCCCTCCCTTCCATGACTTGAAATAAACCAGGACTTCTCTTGTTCATTTATTCGAATGCTCTAGGATTGACAACATGGCCTTAGCAATAACAATGGTAGATGAAGATTTGTTAATCGTTACGGGAGAACCTTACTTGATGGAGGATTTTGAATTTTCACATTTCTCTGAAGGCCACCGGAGCTTTCGTTCATGACTGAGATTAACAAATGCTATTTATCCTTAGGTTTCAGGGGTCATCCTTATCATGATTGTAGATTTGGATCATCAGAGGGCCCAGACACAAAGCCAAAGTGAGCTTTCATTCACAACTAAGAATAAAAAATGTTATTTATCCCTAGGTTTCAGGGGTCATCCTTATCGTGATTGTAGATTCGGGTCATAGGTGCCCTGCGATGACCCCAAGCTACAATGGCGTTACAGTCGGGGATTTTGAAGTAGGATAAGTAAAGGATTCTACTGTCATGTTTAAAGCTTAGTAAAGTCTGGTGTACACACAGTCGTACATTAATCGAATGACAATTGGATAGTAAGAACAGGCTGCAAATCTGACAAGTACCCTTTGTTTATTGAAACCCTGCCATAAGTCTGGTCAAAATAACCTCAGTTTGGATAGTTGCAAATATAAAGAAGCATATACTAGGACCATAAGAATGCCACATTAGTACTGGACATATGCTCTGACGCTTTTTTCCTCTGATATACTCTAAACAATGGACCATCATGAGCATTGCTATAGTATGCATCAGGTTATCATGAGCTCGAAGTTCATTTTGCATTTTTTCTGTATATTAGCCATAAATTTATGTGGCTATATAACATCCTACATATTCTCAAATAGTAATTCTGCTTTTGGGGTATTAACTCTTGACCTCACTAACTTTAAGTAACTAACTGAAGTTTAACTTTTACCAGAAACTTTCAGTTTTATCTCCAAGGCAAAATCTCTGAGATACGTCAGACACTTCTTCCTTGTATCCATTCCACTAAAAGTTTCCTGAATGTAGTTGATGTTTTCATCTCCCGTGAGAAGAAGCTTCTGTTGAATGATGTATCTTGCGTCAAGGTTTTTTCAAGTGATCTTTCTCCAATTCAATGATCTCTCTTTCATAACCTGAATGAATATGGAATCATCCTTATCAATCATGGTGTAAACATCTTCTAATGAAACTGACTAGTGATGTCATTATTTGACTTTCTTGACATGTAAACATTGCTAAGGTCACCTTAACCCTGTTATGTTTTTCTTGTTCTTTTCTATTTCAATGATTTACTTGTCCTTAATCACTTGATTTCTTTGTGCCAATTGGGTTTTATGTGCTTTGCAAGAACCGAATTCTTCTTTTTCATTAGATGATGTGGAATTAGATATTTCATGGCAAGTTTTTGGACTTATCAAATCTAAAAATTAAGAGTATGGACACACTGACTTGCTCTTGCGGCTCAACGGAGGACATAGAAAGCAGGATGCATAGTTGGGGTCACCAATTTGGATTCGTCTCTTAGGAGCTTCCATGTCTAACACCAAAGTAAGCCCAATGACAAGATAGAGTTTGATGGTTATTAGTTAGGAGGATGACCATCAATAATTTTCACCATATTCTCATTCCTAGGGCTAGAAGTGAAAAGGTATCACCTTATTCCTTTTTGTCTTGTGAAGTAAATATTTCTATTGCCTGATAACATAGGGTTACATTTTAGTGTTGATACAGTCTTCCATTGGACAGGCCCAACCAGATACAAAATTTCAGTCTTTTCAAAAGAGTTTTAGTCCAAAAACTAGCCCTGTTGACTATATCTAGAAGTCTAAAAAATGTAACTGGGCCTCTAGGGCCTGTAAGGAAAGCCCCAGGTGTGATTACTTGTTAACATGTCTGAAGAAGTTCTATCTACAAGAATTTTAATTTGCGGCAATGGCCTGATATTAACCAAATGTATATTGATAACCGTCAACATTGAGGGAGCCCCATTGGCCTTAAGCTATACAGGCTGAGTTTATTTGGAACTGAAACTACCCATAACGGGTTTATTCTACTATGCTTCTGTATAGATTCTGAGTTTTGTTTCTTGATTATTGAATATACTTAAATAGGATTTCATCCTTTAAATTATCACAGTTGAAAGGCACTTTGTCTATGGTTTATGCTATGCTCATAAGGAAAAATTAGTCTTCCATTTCTCTTGATTTAATGTAGTATAACTATCTTGTTTCTGAAATTTTCACCTTTTAATAAACATAACTATGCTATTTTTCCTTCCAGTCACCGAGGGCAATGGAATGTCGTGGTGGCAAGTCTTCAGCCCAACCCACAGCATTTCAGTTCTTAATTCAAACTCACATAATCATTTTTATACTGGTACCGACTCTATGCACTCCCGGAGGTCTTGATTATTTCTTGTATTTTTTTTGGCTTTCGTCCATGGTAGTTTTAGAGAACACACAGTATATATATTTATTCTTTTTAAAAATAAATTACTATTTCCATGGCGTTATTTTAGAAATAATACACACGGTTCTTTCTTTTCTTCACTTTTTAGAACTATTGTTCAGTTTCTTTAAGAAAATATATTACACCTCTTACAGAAAATATTATACAGTTTCTTTTAAAGAAATCATTACATAGTATCCTGTCACTTAAAGGTTTGGATTTGTCATAGACTCCAATAAAATCATTGCCTGAGAACTTTTGTAATCTATCTAGTCTTCAAGTTTTGAATCTTAATTCTTGAATGTTACATTCCTTAACTCGCCATTCTGGAACATACATCCAGTCTATTGCAGGTTGGTAATTAATAATAAAAAATTCGAGTGTGAGAGTTAAGCAAGTTTTGTGTTGATTTGTATTTGTTTGCAATAAGAATACATTGGAATAGATGTTGTTCTTATTCACAGAGTTTCTCCTACATACTGTCCTGTAGGAATGTGGTAATAAAACATGTGACCATATTGGCTCCCCTTGATGCTCCTAACACAGATGGGATTGATCCAGGTAGTTTTCGCTGCTAACAAAGTTTTATTAGTGGTTCTGTTTGCATGCTTTGATGAACTCACTCCTAGTTCTATCTCATTTTCTAGATACTTTCTTTTTGTCCAATTATCATGAATGTTGTTTAGAATGTTGCCTAGGGTTAAATTGCTGCCTAACAGAAATGATGTGAAAAGTACAAAGAATGTGGATTCAATCAAGGGATGAACTATAGGATTTCTGTTTATCAACTTAAGTTTTGGTGATTTCTCCCACCTAGTTTCTAGTATGTTATGTATTGTTATGATCTTGCTCTATTTGGTGAATTTATGGGGTGCATCACTGTGAATATACTTGATAGCTAATGGAAACATATGAATCCAAATAATAGATACCCATGACAACATGCCGTGATATCAATTTTAAGTTGCTCAAGTTGGAACACAACTTACAGTTCAGATCTTTCTCTCTCTACCAAAGAATGATTGGTTTTGAGGAAACTTATCTGAAGATTTCTTAAATTATGGGGAATGTCAAGCAAAAGAGTAATGAAAACCAATCAAAGCTTCTCTTTGAAGATTGCAACTCTTTCCATAGATCGCTTTTTCAAAATGCTCTATGTTTTTTCTACTGAAATGGATGACGTTGATACTACCTTGGTAACTATCTCTTTATATCGATTCCTCGTTGAAACTGCTTTGGGAACTGTGCTTTATTTGTTTTTTAGATCTCTGATTTTTCCCCTGTATATCTAAAAAAAAAATGAAATTTACATTCTTGTTAAATGCATTGACAGAATCAGAGACCTTATGGCTGTGATGATAGTGTATATTAGCAGTTTCAGACAATATTTCGGGTAGCTAAAGACCCTCGTAATGACGGGCTACAATTTGATTTCAAATGATTTTTAGGGTACATAAGCGGATGTGTCATGATTCTCTACAATTTGGTTTGAGTCTTCACTTCTGAAGACATTTTAGAAGGTAGGTTCTATCCCTCTCTTCCAGGACTTGAAATAAACCAGGACTTCTCTTGTTCATTTATTCGAATGCTCTAGGATTGACAACATGGCCTTAGCAATAACAATGGTAGATGAAGATCTGTTAATCGTTACGGTAGAACCTTACTTGATGGAGGATTTTTAATTTTCACATTTCTCTAAAGGCCACCGGAGCTTTCGTTCATGACTGAGATTAACAAATGCTATTTATACTTAGGTTTCAGGGGTCATCCTTATCATGTATATTTGGGTCATCAGAGGGCCCAGACACAAAGCCAAAGTGAGCTTTCATTCACAACTGAGAATAAAAAATGTTATTTATCCCTAGGTTTCAGGGTTCATCCTTATCGTGATTGTAGATTCGGGTCATCGATGCCCTGCGATGACCCCAAGCTACAATGGCGTTACAGTCGGGGAGTTTGAAGTAGGATAAGTAAAGGATTCTACTGTCATGTTTAAAGCTTAGTAAAGTCTAGTGTACACACAATCGGACATTAATCGATTGACAATTGGATAGTAAGAACAGGCTGCAAATCTGACAAGTACCCTTTGTTTATTGAAAACCTGCCATAAGTCTGGTCAAAATAACCTCAGTTTGGATAGTTGCAAATATAAAGAAGCATATACTAGGACCATAAGAATGCCACGTTAGTACTGGACATATGCTCTGACGCTTCTTTCCTCTGATATTCTCTAAACAATGGAACATCATGAGCATTGCTATAGTATGCATCAGGTTATCATGAGCTCGAAGTTCATTTTGCATTTTTTCTGTATATTATCCATAAATTTATGTGGCTATATAACATCCTACATATTCTCAAATAGTAATTCTGCTTTTGGGGTATTAACTCTTGACCTCACTAACTTTAAGTAACTAACTGAAGTTTAACTTTTACCAGAAACTTTCAGTTTTATCTCCAAAGCAAAATCTCTGAGATACGTCAGACACTTCTTCCTTGTATCCATTCCACTAAAAGTTTCCTGAATGTAGTTGATGTTTTCATCTCCCATGAGAAGAAGCTTCTGTTGAATGATGTATCTTGCGTCAAGGTTTTTGCAAGTGATCTTTCTCCAATTCAATGATCTATCTTTCATAACCTGAATGAATATGGAATCATCCTTATCAATCATGGTGTAAAAATATTCTAATGAAACTGACTAGTGATGTCGTTATTTGACTTTCTTGACATGTAAACATTGCTAAGGTCACCTTAACCCTGTTATGTTTTTCTTGTTCTTTTCTATTTCAATGATTTACTTGTCCTTAATCACTTGATTTCTTTGTGCCAATTGGGTTTTATGTGCTTTGCAAGAACCAAATTCTTCTTTTTCATTAGATGATGTGGAATTAGATATTTCATGGCAAGTTTTTGGACTTATCAAATCTAAAAATTAAGAGTATGGAAACACTGACTTGCTCTTGCGGCTCAACGAAGGACATAGAAAGCAGGATGCATAGTTGGGGTCACCAATTTGGATTCGTCTCTCTTAGGAGCTTCCATGTCTAACACCAAAGTAAGCCCAATGATAAGATAGAGTTTGATGGTTATTAGTTAGGAGGATGACCATCAATAATTTTCACCATATTCTCATTCCTAGGGCCAGAAGTGAAAAGGTATCACCTTATTCCTTTTTGTCTTGTGAAGTAAATATTTCTATTGCCTGATAACATAGGGTTACATTGTAGTGTTGATACAGTCTTCCATTGGACAGGCCCAACTAGATACAAAATTTTAGTCTTTTCAAAAGAGTTTTAGTCCAAAAACTAGCCTTGTTGACTATATCTAGAAGTCTAAAAAATGTAACTGGGCTTCTAGGGCCTGTAAGGAACTAAAACAAACAAAAATGTTGCATGAGGATAAACAAACTAATTGAGAAAACCATCATGATGAGTGATCAGATTCAGTGGCTTTTACTTGTATGGGCTACTTATTGCTGCCTAGAGAGCAACTTGGTTTTGGAGGGATGACCATGTGCCTTTCAATGTGTCAAAGCCTTTGATCTATTGCTGCCAATTGTCTTTGCATACGATCCAAGGAGAGAAGCTGCCTGGAGAGCAGCCTGGTTCTAGAGGGATGCCCATGTGCCTTTCAATTTGTCCAAGCCTCTGAACCATAAACACTAATTGTCTTCGCATACGATCTAGGGAGAGAAGCATGTCCTCTCTGGTTGCATTTTTTCAAGGAGAACCGTACCAAGGAAAAATTTCAGGTGCCAGTGGATGTCCACAGTGTACATATATTGGTTGTATCTTCCTCGAGTATGACCAATGTTGGTCATCCACTATGCAAACTCAGCCAAAACTTCGGAATCAGTGAGGGTGCACTGCTCATTTGCCAACTCTCGTTTCAGCTGAATCAATTCATCTTGAATTGGTTGCAGTGTAAGTTCCCTAAACCTGGTTGCTGAGCTTTCTACTCTCGTTTGGGCCTTGGCGAAGCCACGCTCCTAGTAATGAGTCGCACCTAAGCGGACTGAGCATGTTGATGCAGCATGTCTTGCTGCTCAAACAGAGTAGGGGAGTCCGTTGGAATGGAAAGTGTTTTTGACTCGAGGTTGGACCTCCCAGAGTGTCTTGGGATGGGCTGTGAAGATCCAAGGATGATCGTCATTGGCTTGGGCGGGGGGCGAAGGGGAGCTAATAGGCCCATATCTAGGGGCAAGCCTTGTGCTACTGCTAACCCCTTGACTGAAAACTACAGACCACTCAAAAACGACCATAGTGAGAATTTTAAAAAAATGTCGTAAAGAAAAGACCCTAGACCTGCAAAATGTGGCACGGACACATTCCATCATTGGAAGAGAGTGAAATTTGGAATGAGTGCTCCTACTGGCATGGCTAATTCCATCCCCTTCCTCACTGAGATTCAGGAAAGCCTAACAATGGACTAGGAGGTCACCAGGAAACCACTGAGGCAGGCCAGAGGTCTCAGCCTAAACATCTGACTCCACTGCCAATGTGTGCATTATCCCAAAATAGCCACAAGACACAGAACCATAACAACATAATCCCGAATTCACTCTCCACAACAACTAGAAGACAATGAAATTGCAAGAGCCAAGGACGAGCATTTTCTTGATAAACATCCTGAGACTTGAGAACTGTCTAGAGGCTTTCCAATATACAATGCATAATAAAAGCTTGGAGCAAAATGCAAAAGCTAAGTGCCTTTGCCTGCCCTTGAATAAATGTCGAATTGATGGGGCAGAGCAAAATGACAAAGCTCTTGATTGAGCTGAAATCCATCAAAAATACAAAATCAAGTTGGATGGTGCTACGTCTCATTGAGCAGTGGATGGTGTAATGAGGGAGGAGCTTCATGTGTGCGTTGGAACTCCCGTGCTTGTTCCATGTACCTTTCAATCCTCTAGAGGGGTGTGCTCCCACGTCCCCTGCGCGTGTTGATTGGTGGGATGGTGGCATCCCGTCCCCCACCCTCTCATGCTTCTGGCATCCCATTCGGGGAGTACTACCTTATTCCTTTAAGGTATTCGTGTATCATATTTTGTCCCAATAAAATTTTATTGTTAAATAAACATAGGTTTGAAGTCTATCTTGCAAGTGCATTACTAATTAATAAATGATCATAGTTCCAAACTTGCACGCATCAACTGGGAAATGGTGTGCAACTCCATTACATCCATATCCTTGAGAGCTTGTGTTATCCATGTTGATGTAATTAGATGTAGCCTTAAACCTATTTATTTAAGGAGAAGCACCATTAGGAAATTTTAGGAAGCTTCTCTCAAGAGTAGTAAGTTCCCACAAATTCTTTTTTGTATTATTTTCGAATAAGAATTGATGTTTATCTTCTTTTTTTATTTAGTGACCTTATCTTCTTTAGCACATCTCTAAACATACTTAACTACTCTCTAAAATATCTTAATATGTTGTTAACATGAAATCTATATAGGATTCTTTATAAAAGCTGTTACTACACTTTTCCCAAGCTACCTTATCCAGTTCATTAGCAAGCATCTCTTTGTTAACATTGAGTCATTTGTGGACATTAAAAGCATTTTCCTCTGTCTTTCTTTCTTTGATATTAAGTTTTTTCTACTGATTGGAGATCATATTACATGATGCATGATTAACAAATGCTTCTTATTTGTATGAAAAATACACTGGAGATATAAAAGACTTAAGACACATGATAAATGAAGAGTTTGGTTTTATTTATCTAGATCACAATATCACGCATATGAAAATTATTTCACCATTTGAAAAACTTATTATTTCTTTATCCACTCACTATATGAGTTCCATTGGGAATGTAGAGCCTTACAACAATAATATATTAGTGCAATTTTCAAAATTTCATATAATCTACTAATTATTAGCACTAAACTCTTTATAAATGAAGTTGAAGCACTAAAAAACGGTGCTTGCCTTTTAATTTAAAAGAGAATTATCATGGTAAATTGGTATAAGAATATTAGTAGAAAAAATCACCTAATCATAAGCCTAAAAATTGGCAAAGGCTAATTCTTCATGTGGCATAATCAATTAACCATGTGATCTTGCTACATGATGCAAAAAAAATGACCCATGGATCCTAATACTTTTTAGGGTTCTTTTTCAATTCAATAAGCTTTTCTTCTTCTTCTTCTTGAGATGGTAAAGATAATGACTCAAGAATGACTCTAAGCTTACTAGATAACCAAATTCTCAGCATACCTTGCAATTTCCACACTAGCCACTTACGAATTTTCAATCAATGTTTAGATAATAAATAATGGATGGGCATAAAAAAACATAAACATTAACACCAAAAATAATAATAATCACATGAACCTACTGAGAAAGTGGAAACACATAAGATATCATCTTCACATTGGATACTTTGGAGAAAGGAAATCTTGAGTACCATGATCAAATAAAGAAACACGGAAACACATAAGATATCATCTTCACGTTGGATACTTTGGAGAAAGGCAATCTTGAGTACCACGATCAAATAAAGAAACACCAGAGTATGGGAGAAGTGAGTGTTAATTTTTAAAATTTTGATATATTGGTTTTCAAGAGAGATTGCAATTAACAATGTACAAATTACTGAATAAATAATTACCAATTAAACTTTTAAGTCACGTTTTAAAGGTGCAATTAAGTTGAGCTTTCATCTTGTCATTCAATTGATGGACATTGAATATTAAATATAACATAAATATATAGGAGTAGCATGTGAGTGTCAGCTTTATAAAGAAGATTATTTTTATTATTAATAAAAATATAGATAGTCAGTTTCATTTTAAAGGGTTATAAATATCAGTTATAAATACAAGACTTAAAAGGTTGTAAATATTTAAAGGGTTGTAAATATGAGTTATTAATTGTTTTTACTCAAAACCTAATAAATAGCAATTTAGCAATTTCTTTTTAATTGAGTGACTCAAATTCATGTTTCTTTAGGTTGAAGGTAAACCCACTAAAGTGGAAAAAACTGTGATGCCAATAATTAGAGGGATTGTCATCATGGGGTGATAAGAAATTTAATATTCCAAGAAGAGGAGGTAGTAGTAGATTCTAAATAAATTAGAAATGCAACAACATAAATGTTTGCAACGAATTTAGAGAGATCCACCTTGTTGAATAATGCACACATTACATGGATGATGGATTTCCGCACTTTATGCCTTACCGCGTTTTCTTTGCAACATCTGGTGCAAATGCTAGTTATAAAATTATACTAAAACCTAACATAACACAGTTATTTATTCGTTTATATTTACTATTTGTTTCAAACTAATGCGGGAGTTTTGACTTAGTGTTAAAATATATTTATTTATAAAAACACTTCACATAGTCCACTTATTTAGTTGTTTATCGAAACTAACGGAAAGCTGACTTCTGGTTAAAAAATCATCTATTTATGAGACTACACTTAACCTAACATGGTCGCTGTGGATACTGATTAAATGGCCATTGGTAATTCACCACACGAATGGTTGCTTGTGTGTAACAAAATCTCTGCTTGCGTTATTGTTTGACAACCAACTTTTTTCAGACATTTTCCTTGCGATGATATGTCAAGGTTTCATGTTATAATCTTTTTTTGGTTATAAAAACCATATGTTCATGATTTCGGGAATTATGGTAAAGATTTAATTTCTATAAATTATGTAAAGATTTAATTTCTATAAATTATGTAAAAATATTTATAAAGATTTAATTTCTATAAATTATGTAAAAATATTTATAGTAGTATTTATAAGTTAAAAGTTAAAATTTATTTCCAAATTAATTATATTTTTTTAATTAATTTATATTAATTTATTTAATTAAAGAATATTGATAAATCTTAATATTTCTCCATAATATTATAATAAAAGCTAAGAATTTTCATTATAAACTATAATGAATCTCTAAGATTAAGAATATTGTTTAAATCATATATTAATTTTTTAATAAAAAATATAATAATAATTTAAAATAACATTATAATTTAATTATTAAAGTAAGTGTTTTGATGCTTATCATGAATTGATAATGAGACTCACTTATATACATATCTTTTTTTTATTTATTCTCACTATTAAACTCTTTTTAAATTCTCTTATTATCTAAATTTGTTTCATTAAGATATTTTATTTTCATTTATGCTTCATATAGTAGTTTCGGTTTCAGCTGTGATAATTACGGCATTCTAATTCTTTGATAATATTCTAATTGGGGAAAACTCCACAGTTAACCACGGGCTTGAGCGAGAGGTGATCTTGGATGGGTGACCTCCCTGGTTACCGAGTGCAAGCCCGTAAGTGATGATTGACACTATGTGATTCATTTCACCAGTTTCAACCCCACTTCTTCACCACTGAACACTACCCAATGCAATGCATGTTAAATGAACTATTCAAAAATCATAAAAAATAAATAACTAACTTTTTTAACTAAATTAAATCTAAACAATAATATATAATATTCTAATTCTTTAATAATATTAATAAGAAAACATAATTCCAATCATCGTAAATAAGATTGGCTAAGAGCTCGTCTTCCTCGGATGTAAGGAAACAGGTTAACGGCCCAAGACCCAGAGGCATCTGGCAGGAGTGAAAGCCTGCTCCCTTACGGACCACCAGCAGGTTATTTCAGGTGGCGTGGTTTTCCTTGATAACGGTGATGAGTCAAACCGACATTCGCGGATAGCAGCCAGAGATGGCTGTCCTCACTGTTGGTTTGACACCTGAGTTTGATAGGTTTTGCCACCTTCGGAAAAAGAAACATGATTTCAATCATCATGAGTAAAGTGTTTCTGGTGCCTCGTGCTATTCTATTGGTCGCCAAGACCCTGTTTTCCTTTTACACGAATTGTTTGCCTGTGCACTTACACATTCATGTGACCAATCTCTGCCCACTCTACATTGCACAGTTTGTGTGCACCTTCATCAACCTATTAGTTCGCCAAGACTCCGTATTCTTTCCACACGGATCGTATGCCTGTGCACTTACACGTTCCAGTAACCTATATTCAAGCGTTTTTACTTATGGCCATACACATGCCTTACCAGCTATATGTTTTTCAAAAGGTGGAAAAACCTATCAAACTCAGTTTGTCAAACCAACAGTGAGGACAGCCATCTCTGGCTGCTATCCGCAAATGTCAGTTGACACATCACTGTTATCAAGGAAAACCACGCCACCTGAAATAACCCGCTGGTGGTCCGTAAGGGAGCAGGCTTTCACTCCTGCCAGATGCCTCTGAGTCTTGGGCCGTTAACCTGTTTCCTTACGTCCGAGGAAGACGAGCTCTTAGCCAAGCAGAAGCAGTTTTAGGGCATACTCCAGGCCCACTATATGTTAGGTGAGAGATGGACTCCCTTCCACCATCGGAATTTTAAAATATTTAATAGTTTTATTTTTTTGGTATAATAGTTAGGTGAGAGATTTGGTTTTTATGAGTTTACTAGTTAAGTGAGAGATTTGATTTTTATAAGACTAATAGTTAAATGGGAAATTTCATCTGTATAAGTGGAGTGTCCAATTTTCTATTAAAAAAAAAATACAATCATGAATGTTTAATAAAAATATTATTCATTATTTAATTTTTTAATTGAATTAAAAAAATATTATTTAAAATTTCTAGCCTTGAAGTTTGGTGTAGTTTTAAAATTTTGATATAATTTTGAATTGTGGTCATTTTTAAATAAATATTCTATATGTTTAGAATTTATAATTAATAAATATTATTATTAAAAAATAATTAAACTTTTGAATTTTAATTTAAAATTAATAAATATATAAAATTCAAAAAATTAATAGTTATTAAAATATTAAATATAAAAGGAAATCTTCAATAATTCTAAAAATTGAAAGTAAGTATTTGTTCCAATTGAAGGAATAAAAATTAACGATAGTTTAATTTAATTTAAAATTAACATTATATTATTTAAAATTAACAAATATATGAAATATATAAAATTCAAAAAAATATAATAAATAATAATCTAAAAAATATAATAAATAATAATCTAAAAATAGAAAGTGAATATATAAGAATACTAAGAAATAATAATTTAATATAGTCTAAAAATAACAAAGGTAAGAAATTAAAAAATATAATATTTTTTTTTAATGAAACGATGATTATTTTGCATTAAAAAGAAGTGGCAATAAGATCAAATTTTTTTATATTTTTTAATATTTTTACATTTTTAAGGTCAAAATCCTTGCCCTAATGATGAATTACAATAGATGGTTTGAAACATAGACTCCAAAACAACGATGTGATTATTCCGAAATTTATTTGATAATGATATGGATCACAGAAGTCTGAAATCAAACAAATTTAAAGCCTTCAATTTTATAGTACACCCATAACAGGTGATTCTTTATTCCAGTAAATCTATAATAAGTTTTTCATCATTTCTAGTTCCGTTAACTACAATTTTATATTGAAATCTACCATAAATTTTTAAAAAAATCTCTTAAAAACAAAGCATATTTTCAAAATTTTAAAATTTAATATG
Organism: Pinus tabuliformis; assembly: GCA_031772625.1. Taxonomy (NCBI): domain Eukaryota; kingdom Viridiplantae; phylum Streptophyta; class Pinopsida; order Pinales; family Pinaceae; genus Pinus; species Pinus tabuliformis. Next base: position 1,270,582,678 of record CM062818.1, on the reverse strand, counting down.
CACCAAATATCCCAACTTCTAATGATGTGCCTAAGTTTTCCTCCGTGGAGCTACGTGCTTCGTCTCCACACACTTATATATAGTTAATTAATATTAAAAGAAAAATCTAAAAGAAAAACTTTAAATAAACCATCTTTAATATCTTAAAGATAGTTGTCAAAGAGAAGAAGAGAAGGTAACTAAAAGGGTAAAATGTTAAGTTAGTTTGGAGATTAATTTTTTAGTTTACTAATTTAGGAGATTAGAAGAGAGAGTATGGTGATTGAATCATACTAGAATGGTGAAAATGGAAAAAATTAATTGCAATTATAGTATTGAGGAATGGTAAATGGAGAGTGGGAAAAAAATTAAAAAACAAGATCACAATATTTTATTAAATCAAGTTTGTTACACATTGAATACATGATAGATTTTATTATATAGCAGTGATATTGATAGACTGGATAAGCATTACTATGTGGATGATAAAGATCATATGAGCAACTACAACTCACTTTTACATTTCAAAAGAACAAGTTCTAGAATACAACCTTGAAACTCACATAATCTAGAATATTCATCTCTCTTATCTCTAAGTTTCCCACTTAAAGGAGAAATGAATTATTTATCACACCTAACTTCTCTTCCTTTGTAGCACATGATCCTCCTTATCATCAATGTCCATGTCTCGTTCAACATGGAATTTTCACCAAGTTCCCCACTTAATGGATAAATGAATTATTTATCACACCTAGCTTCTCTTCCTTTGTAGCACATGATCCTCCTAATAATCAATATCCATGTTTGATTCAACCTGGAATTTTCAACCATTATCAAAAAATATGTTGATGTCTATAAAAGAGAACAACCATCCATCAAAATGCATGGGTTCCTAACATCTGCAACCACTAGTCTACTAGGATGTCATTCACATACATGGATCATTCAACTAGTCTTCCATCACATGTCTTCATGCTTGTACTTGTCCATGTACCCTGTATCTTGAGTTCCCTCCACACCATCATCATCCCATGTTTTCTTGAATTACCTGCAACCATGCTTTGGGTTTTCTCAGTGAACCCTGAACCATGTTATAGAAATTAACAGAAATTTGTTGCTACTAATGAAATCGAACTAAAATCAAGAGATTACAAATTTCCTCTATTATTCTAAGGAATGGAAATCGTAATTTAGAAACACATGCAATGACATGCAACCATTAAAACCATGAGAACACAATGATTTATAGGGGAACCTAACTGGGAAAAAACCCTTTGTTTTTTTCATTACTCAGATGAAAATGAGAAACTATTACATTGTCTTGCTTTGAATCTGAAGCACAACCTGCACTGTAAACATGTTCTCTTGTTCATTGTCCTGCTCTAGCCGACACTTATCCAATTCAAGGCCCCAACTTGCTCCTATTTCCCTACACAATCCTTAAGGAAATTATCTGCTTAAATATAGGAATTTTCCCTTATTTGCTTACATAATTCCCAAGGAATGATTCATCTACTTAACTGCCAAGCTTGTACACTCAACTAGTATACAATTGACAATTACAATGTGCGCTTTCCTCCACTCCAGCTAGGAAATTCGAAGTCCACACATGTCTAGGCTATTTTTAGTTGATTGACTAGTTTAACTAAGAGATCATCGAGTTAAAAATAGTTCTACTACTCAACTGACCTTCAACTGGCTCAACTAGGTACTTAAGCTCAGTTAATTGAGTCAAACTAAAAATAATTGAACTAGATTGCTAAATTTTAGGAATCATCACATGCACAACTCTACTTTTAGCCTATAACTCGAATTTACTGAGTAAATTAGTAGAAAAGGGCCATGTCACACAAGTTAACTACCATCCAAGTCGTGTTGTTGATGTGGAAAATCGAATGACTAAATTCGACTAAGGCATGAGTCAAATTTAGCCTTTCTTGCTATAGTTTCTAACACTCCCTCTTAGCAAGAAAGGGATTTTGCACCACTCCTGTCATGCACTTGTGGAATTTGAATTTGCCTCTTGACAATTCCTTTGTCAAGATATTTGCATCATGCTCCTCAGTTGGAATGTATTGTAGCACCATAATTATCCTCTACACATAATCCCGCAAGTGATGGTACCTGACATCATTGTGCTTGGAACTGTCATGAAATATTGGATTCTCAAAGAGTTTGATACAACTATGATTATCACAATAAATCACCGTCGGATCCATCTCCTGACTAAAAAGACCCACAAGTATTTTCTTCATCCATGTGGCCCCACATGTTTCTTGACTTGCAGCCATGTATTCAACCTCTGCTGGGCTGAGTGCCACATGTAGAAATTTCTACAAATCTTGCTCTGATACCATGTAGAAATTAATGTGTAGATTCAATACTGCTCATGAACTTTACTGATCTGAATTGGATCCTAAAACACTCTCTAAGTTTTTATGACTATTTCAAATTATGCCAAAAGATTCAAGTCCTAGAAAAAAATCAAAGCTATCAGAAGGAATCCTCGTGAGAGTTGCAGTTGTGGCCAGAGCAGAGTAATGAGGACCTTCGGTCGAGCGCACAGACCATTGGCCCATGGTAACGCGCATTGGTGCAAATTGGCAAAGTCAGAGGCCAACTCAAGAAACGGGGGTGGTTTCTGATACACGATTAGTGCTAAAGCGCTAATCGCATATCGCAGGGCGCCCCCCTCAGTGAAGGAAAGCCCAAAGTGCCTGGACCTAAAATCGCTATGAAATTCAGAAAAGTAACACATTTAGTTTCGTAGCGTGGGATTCCACAAACTGAGAAGATATCAGAAGGCCTCGAGGCAATAAGCAGTTTTGACTGAGTCCCACCCGATGCCACACATCGAGCGACACGCGTCCAGTGAATGAGAGAGAAAACCGCTTGCATCGGACGAGTAAACATCGTGCGACTTGTCCACCTAATATGAAGGACGACCGTAGGATCTGGGGAGCCCAGATCAACGGCGGAGATGCGTCCTGATGACTGACCAGATTTGATAGGTCAAAAAGCAAGATGATAGGGGATTTGAAGTCCAACATGGATGATGAGTTGACAAACGATTCATGATTCGTGGGTGATCTTGAAGCAAACAGAATTAACGGCCATTCAAATATGATTCAAGGAATCTGACGCCCAGTTCGTTAGGAAACAGGTGGCCACCTCCCTGCGAGGCGTTACCCAGTAATGATGATGCAAAGCAGAGGAATTCGAACAGACAGATGTAATGAAACCAGAAGGCCGGGAAGCAGAAACGAATGGTCAAAAGAACAGACTGGATTTAAAGCTGTGACCTGACAGAAGTAGAAAAACACACAGAGAGGCAGACAAGAGTTAGCTAGATGCAGGAATCTAATAGCAGAGAACAGAGAGTAGAAGTCGAGCTGACCTGAAGGCAGCATCGAGCCAGACAAAGCCAGAGAGAGTCAGAGAGTCTGTGTACTCCATTGAAGGCTTGAGAGGTTCAAGAAAACTCCTCAGCATAAGCCTGTCATACTACTGTGACCCTCAAAGGTCGAGTTTCAGTAAGGAGAGTTTGTGCACTCCATTCCTACTGACTTCATTCTGTTTAGTGAGTCTCGAATCGAGCTCACTATTGTAAAAACTCTGCTTGAAAACATAATAGAGAGGCCACAACTAAAAGGCTGGAACAGGAGACGTAGCCCAGGAGCATTGGATGAACTCCTTATTAAACTTGTTTTGTTTACATGTTTGACTGTTATGTTTCTCTGAGTGCCTCAATGTCTATGTATTCTAGCAATCTTATCAATCTGTTGCGTAAGTAACATAGGCACATCCATGCACATGAGTCTGTAATACCTTTAATTCTTTGTCCTAGATAAATTCCAGATCATTTACTAAATCACAAGACTTGAAGCTATGCTACTCATATGTGAAAGTTAATTCACCATCTAAAACAAGAATCATAGACATGCAAAAGGAAACATCACACATGCACATAGATTTATCTAGGGAAAAGCAACTACTCAAAACCCTTACTATCTATATTGCATTAATCAGAGAATAGAGAAGAAATACAATGCTTGATCAAGCCTAAGCACACCCTGCAAGTGTATATTCTATCCCTCTACTTGACTAACTGAACTTGGCCCATCACTTAGTCAATTTCAAGCCTTCCCAAGATACTATTTCCTTATGTTGTTCCTCTGGGAATTAGGCCCCTATTAATTAGGAATTTTCCACTCTAGAATTGTGCAAGTGCATTAGGTCCTTCCTCTGACTACATGCACCATCTGTACACATCGGAATAGTCTACAACTGATAGTAAATTGCCTTGAAATCTCCATCTCAACTGGGTAACTTGAATTCTCTGCATGCAAGAGCTAATTTACGTTGGTTGATTAGTTATCTGGATGATCACTGAGTGTGGTTGAAGTTCCACTTCCACAACTTGACCTTCCACTAGTTCCTCCAACAGTTAGGACTATTTTAGCTGACCATAACTCAATTCAACTTAATTAAATTGCTACAACTGAAATTAACTCAACATAGGCTCCTAAAATTTAGGAACCCATTTCACACAACTGAACTTCATTCCCCTAACTCGAATTGACTGAGCTAGACTCCTATTTTTTTAGGAATCAACTCAAGTAAATTGAACCTCAAATCATTAACTTGAATTGAGTGTTCTTGACTGAGTGACAATTTCCATGCCACCTCAGTTAACTCCTCAAGTTGTCTACTAATATGGAATTTCGAATTTCCTCAATTTTAATTAAGGAAAAAATCAAAATTGAGATTATTGTTGCATTTTCAACACTCCCTCTCAGCAAGAAAGGGATTCTCAACTACCCTGATCTAGCACCTTTGGAATGTACTGCATGCAACACTTCTCTCTGTAGCTACTTCTACTGCAACATTTGCAATTTAGAATCATCCAAAAATTAAATAATAATAATAATAATAATAATAATAATAATAATAATCATTGAATCAATCTGTAGTTGTCTACTGGGAAAATTGTGATGTTGTTACTCTACTACTAAACCTCCTACTCTGTTGTCAACACTCATCTACACTCCTCAGTATCTGACTAACATTGATCCTCATACTACTGAATATTGTGGGCCCTTATAGCAAGGGTAATGATCCATGAGACAAACACACCTCCATGGACCCTGCCCAAATTTTTGCAACTCTTGGATTAAATATCTACATTGCTCCACCTCACTCCTGGAGGTATAGTTGCATGTGCTCCCTCTACCCACTTAGCTCGAACTCTCCTCCTACTGGAGGTCTCTAACTGGTCCTCTTCATCATCATCCTCCTGGCATCCCAACTTCCAACTGACTAAGGATTCCTCTTGAGAGCTAAATCATGCTCCCTCTCAACCACAAGATCTCTAATCCCTGTCCTGCTCCTCAAGTTTGTGCATGAATCTTCCTATAATGTGTAGAGGCTCTCAATCCTGACACCAAATTGCTTGATTTGACATGAAGCAAGATGCTTGAGGTAGGCCTTCCCATCTCTGAAGACTACCTCATACCCTTTGTCTTTAATCCTCAATTTCTTCATCAGTTCAAGTTTATTTCTATTACCGAATAGCTCATTGAGAGTCTTCCATGTAGCAAAGGGAGTCTCTTTTCCATGTAGTTTCAAGACTATGTGATCTCTCACATTCTTCAGGATGATCCTCCTAGCTCTAGCTACACACTTCTTCCAATCTGCTAGATTTTGAACATCAGCGACTGTCGTTTTCTGTATATCATTATCAATGAATTCCTTCAACCCATTATCTTCTAGCACTGCCTCCATGTGGTCCTTCCAATCAACATAATTCGAGCTTCCCTCAAGGACGTACTTGAGTCTTAGTCCAAAGAAATTAATCTTCTCAATCTTGAAGAAAACCTGCAACATTGATATGAAAATTCGAAACTCTTGCAATGAAAACTTCGAAATCTTTGTTCTACAGTGATTCTAGCTCTAATATCATGTAGAAATTTCTACAAATCTTTCTCTAATACCAAGTAGAAATTAATGTATAGATTCAATATTTTTCATAAAGTTTACTAAATCACAATACTTGAAGCTACACTACTCATCTACAAAAGTTAATTCACCATCTAAAACAAGAATCATAGACATGAAAAAGGAAACATCACACATGCACATAGATTTATCTAGGGGAAAACAACTGCTCAACACCCCTTACTATATATATTGCATTAATAAAAGAATAGAGAATAAATACAATGATTTCTCAAGCCTGAGCACACCCTGCAAGTGTATAGTCTATCCCTATGCATGACTAACTAAAATTGGCCCAACACATAGCCAATTTCAAGCCTTCCCAAGATCCTATTTCCTTGTGTTGTTCCTCTGGGAATTAGGCCCCTATTAATTAGGAATTTCCCACTCTGGAATTGTGCAATTGCATTAGGTCCTTCCTCTAACTGCATGCATCATTTGTACGCTTCATAATAGTCTAAAATTGATAGTACACTTCCTTAAATATCCATCTCAACTGGGTAACTCGAATCCTCTGCATGCATGAGCTAATTTAGGTTGATTGATTAGTTATCTGGATGATCACTGAGTGTGGTTGAAGTTCCACTTCCACAACTTGACCTTCCACTAGTTCCTCCAATAGTTAGAACTACTTTAACTAACCATAACGTAATTTAACTAAATTAAATTTCTACAACTAAAATTAACGCAATCTAGGCTCCAAAAATTTAGGAACCCAGTGCACACAACTGAACTTCATGCCCCTAACTCGAATTAACCGAGCTAGACTCCTAACTTTTTAGGAATCAACACAAGTAAATTGAACCTCAACTCAATAACTCAAACTAAGTGTTCTTAACTGAGTGACAAGTTCCATGTCACGTCAGTTAACTCCTCAAGTTTTTTTTTGATATGGAATTTCGAATTTCCTCAATTTTAATTAAGGAAAAAATCAAAATTGAGACTTTCTTCCTGCATTTTCAACACCATATATCTCTGTTTCCCGCTATACCTAGAAATAGTTGTAGACCTAACACTGAAGATAGCACATGAAGTATTTTTTCTGTCTAATGGACTCCCTGCCCAATTTCCATCAGTGAAACCTTGGAGATTCACTCCCTATGTCCTCATGTACCATAAGCCATACTTTATTGTGCCTCTAAGGTATCTTAACACATGCTTTGTTGCCTTCTAATACAGCTTGGTAGGATTCACCATGGCTTGACTCAATTGATTAACTACATAGGATATTTCGGCCCTTGTGTTCACTAGATACATCAAGGACCCCACAAATTGTCTGTAGATGGTGGCATCTACTACCTATCCCGAAGAACCATGCTCCTTCCTCTAGTTTGTAGCTATAGGTATGTATATGGGCTTGCAGTTCTCTATGTGAAATATTTGAAGCATTTCATAGAATAATTCCCCTGACTCACAAACATCTCACGATCACCCTGCCATACTTCCAACCCAAGGAAGTAATGCATCAATCCCATGTCCTTCATCTCGAATTATCTTGCAAGGTCCTCCTTACAACAACAAATCAATTTCTCATCCCCTGTGAGTATCAATTCATCAACATACATTACCATGATAAGAAACTTTCCATCTACCACAATATGATAGAGATTGACATCTACTTCACTTTTGGTGAAGCCCAATCCTCTGAGATATGTGTCAATCCGAGTAGACCATGCTCAGGGTGCTTGTTTGAGACCATATAGGGTTCTTTTGAGTCTGCACACATGTTTCTCCGTATCATATGTCTCAAATTCCTTTGGTTGATCTATGTAAATTTCCTCCTCAACAACACCATTGAGGAAGGCAGTCTTCACATCTATCTGATGTATCTTCCACCCCATCTGCATAGCGAATGCTAGAATGGTTCTAAATGAGGAATATCTTGCCACTGTTGCAAATGTTTCCTCATATTCCATTGTAGAAATTCTCACTTAAGATCACCTGATAATGCAATATACTAAAGCAAAATACTAGATCTACTTCTACAATCAAACTTTGCGGAAGCTTAATCAATTTGAGCTAGATCAATCAGAACACATATAACAAAGAAGAAGAAATCATACACATGAAACACAGAACAATACTCTAGGGAAAGCCTCAGCTAAAAACCTCGATATTTGTATTATCATACAAGTGGAAATATGTCCGGATTACACAAAGGTTTAGCTCACAAGCTATCCATCTCTCAGTACAATCCCTCAATGTTGCTCATAGACTGAATAGATACAACATATGCCTTCCTCCAATCCTCCAAGCCTCCTATTTCCTTGTGCAGTTTCTCTTGGGTCCTCAAGCTGCCACCTGTGTGTAATTACCTCACACACTGCTCACTAACCTCTGAAATAATTGCACAAACCTAAAGGAGATAATTCCTTCTGCATGGATGAGTTTCCTATATAGGAAAAATCCTCCAACCGATAGTACACTGTCCCTTGGTTTAATCTCAATTGGGTCTTTCTCTGAACTGACATGCATGATTTATTTATGAGAGAATATTCAGTTATCTGGAGAACACTAGTTGCATGCATGCATGCATTAACTGATTGAACTCACAATTAGTTCCTCCAACTGTTTGGAACAAATTTAACTAGACTTAACTCAGTTAACTGAGCTAACTAATTACAACTCAAATACAACTCATCCTTATCTCCTTAATTAAGGGATAACTCCCTCAATCAAAGGGGAAGCTGTTGCATGTCTTCACATAGACTTCATGTTTGATTTTCTACAACTAATTAACTCAAGATGAATTAATTAATTATTTTTCAAATAGCTGCTAAGATCAAATTCGAATTTTAATTCTCAATTTTAGTTCAGGGACTAACTAAAATTGGAATCTATCCCGAAATTCTATTTATAGCAAAGCTATTTTTAGCATTTCTATTTTATCATTCCTTGTTGCTATCTCCAACACTGGTACCTGAAATTCTATTTATAGCAATGCTACTTATAGCATTTCTATTTTTAGCATTTCTTGTTGCTATTTTCAACATCCACTCCCTCTACCTAAGAGAATCCTTTGGCCACAAATCTGGCCTTGTACTTCGCGATGCTCCCATCAGCTTCATGCTTCACTTTGTACATCCATATAGAAGAAACCACTGACTTGTTCTCTGGTCTTGACACCACCTCACATACACTATTCTTCAGGATGAAGTCATACTCCTCCACCATGGCATCAACCCACACTAGTTGAGATATTTCTTCCTCAAATGAAGAAGGCTCTGCCTCAATGAGTTTTGTCATGAGAACCATATATCTAGTGTACCTCTCTGGTGATCTCCTCTTCCTACGCTATGATGTAGGAGCTCCCACATGCTCACATTCATCCTGTATCGATTTTTTAGATTCTCTAGTTCTCTTCCTTCCCTCTCTGGAAGATTCTAGTTGAGTGGGTGCCTCCATTCGGACTCTTGTTTTCTCCTCCACTTATGGTTGTTCCACAACATCTTGAAGCTATGCATGAGTCTCCTCCTTAGAAACTAGAAGCCCCTCCTCATTTTGGATACTCATCTCTCATTTTAGAGAGTGTCTCATAGCCTTCTCCTTACCAAATTTCACATCTCTCCTCATTACTATCACCCTAATTGAGGGAAACTAAACCCTATAGTTATGAGGAGTTTCTATGTATCCTACAAATATCCCCATCTCAATTGTAGGCTCAAATTTCTTCCTGCTATGCTTGGAGATGTGTCAATACATAGTAGCTCCGAAAATTCTAAAATGAGATACATCTGGCTTTCTCCCTGAGAAAACTTCTTCGGGTGTGATCATGCCAAATATTTTGTGAGGGCTCCAGTTCTGCAAATAAATTGCAGTGTTGCATGCTTCTTCCCATAGGTGTAATGTCAACCCTTGATCATGAAACATGGCTCTTACTTCTCCCACTATGCTTATGTTTTTCCTTTCAGCCACCCCATTTTGTTGCGGGTTATGAGGTGTTATAAATATTCTTATAATACCAATTTTGGCATGCAAGTCCTTGTAGGTGCTAGAAACAAATTATCCTCCATTGTCACTTCTTAGGGCTTTGAGTTTCTTCCCAGTCTCCTTTTCAACCAATGCTTTGAACTCAACAAATTTTGAGAAAACGTCATCCTTCTTTTGCATGAATAAGATCTATCATTTTCTAGAAAAATCATCAACAAAAATCACATAATACTTGTGTTTTGTTATAGAGGCTATAGAAAATGGTCCACATACATCAAAGTGGACTCGCTCTAAGATTGCTCTAGCTCTGTTATCTCAACCTTGGAAGGTGGATTTGAAATATTTCCCCAATGCACATCCCTTGTAGGCATCACATTGGTCAAGGGTACATTTTAGGCAACTGGTGGTAATATGCTACATGATTTGTAAGGCTCCATGGTGTAAGTGTCCCATGCGCCTATGCCAGAGTTCTCCAACATATTGACTCTACACTTTTTCTGCCTTGCTACTGAGTCAATGCAGTGTAATATTCCACCTCAATTTTGTATAGGTTCTTCACTCGAACTCTAATTTGTTACAGCTGCCCAGTAGCTACATGTCTTAGAAGGGAATTCCCCTTACTAAAAACAACATCGTGGACTTTATCCTCCAATACATCTATAGAGATCAAGTTCTTTTTCAACCTAGGTACATATATAACATCTTTCAGATGAAGATGGGAGCCCAACTCCCTCTTAAAGGTTATGGTACTAATTCCTTTGGTACTATACATCCCATAATCCCCAAGTTCTATGTGCATCTGGAGATCCTTCTCCTCTGGGATATTGAAGAATTATTTGCATCCTGTCATATGGAACAAGACACCTAAATATAGATACCACACACTCCCCATTATAGTGCTTGTCATGCATTCAATTCTCATCAATTCAATTCCACAGTCGCTGGCAGGTTGGCCTGTGAGAGACACTTTAGGTTGCTGGACGCTCCCTTGCCCATGGCATGAGAGCAACTATGGCCTAAGAGATGCAAGATAGCAGTGGGACCCAGGGACAGGCTGTTTGAGTGGCTAACTTGTCTCCTAAGGGTTTTGTTAATGATGTTGGATGATTGTATATGATGTTCCATCGATTCCACTTCCTTAAGGTGACATAAGAGGTTGAATCTAATTGTAGTAGCATCTCTCCTCATGTTTACCTTGGTTGGCATGGTTACTTTGGGTAGACCTGGGAGGGGGTGTTATGGATTGGTATTAGAGCATGGTTGCGCTCTATTTGGGTCATGTATGGTGCTACAGATATGGGTGAATGTGTTGGTCATGCATGCATGTCAGTTGTGTGTGTGGCTCTTACGCTTCCATTCCATGTGCTTGTTGCACTACATCATATTGATCATGCTAGTAGTAAGGTTATCTTGAGGAACTTGATGTCGATTTTATGGAATGTGTCATCATGGGTATATGATTAGTTATACAATTATATGCATCTTTATTACATCCTTGTACATTGGGTTGCATTCTTGGTTATTGGATTACATGCATCAATCTTGTAGGTTGATTACAAGAATTGATCGCTTATGCTCGACTACATGTAGTTATGCGTATTTGTAGTTGATTAGGCAATTTTTGTGGACAGTTGCATGAGGAAATGTGTATAATGGAATACTGTTTGTTGTCATGCATGAGGTTATAGCATGCATTGTTGATATGGCCTTGCATTGATGACTAGACCCTAGTTAGTATGATGGTTATGCGTTGATGCACATACTAATATATGTCTATATGTTATTATGGTTATGTTGTACATGCATCACGTTGATTTGATGATCTTACAGACAAGGTTTCCTCCCCGAGTATACTAAGGTATGTTAATTTATGGTGATTTGGTTTAGCTGACATAATATGCCTTGCAGGAAAGAGATCAGATGGTTAGCAAGGTGGTAGACTACATAGAATCTCCCTATGCATCAGATGGTCAGCGTGGTGTGGGGCACCCTTTTGATTTGGTAGACACATTGAGAAACCTGAAGGAATAAATAAGGATTTGCAAAGCAGTTAGTGACAAAATCATGCAGGCACAATAGAAACAAGCAGAGGTGAATGCGATATTACTTCAGAGTTTTTCAGATTTGCAGTGGCAGGGGCCTCTTTGAATCAGTCATGGGCAAGAGGACATAACTAATGGGGCATATGGCAGTAGATCTCCTAGCAAACATAGACCTTATGGTGGTCATAGGGCAGATAGCTCTGACACCATCAGAAATGGTAGGATGTTGGACACTCCGGATAGGAGGGGTGACAAACACAGGTATTACTCTTGTTCTGGTTCTGATAGACATCATGATCATCATCAATATCATCTGTATAGGAGGAATGATAGGGGATACTTTCCGAATGAGTTCAAGAAGGAAAAGCCACCTACCTTTGATGGAGAGATGAAGAAATCACAAGATGAGAAGGCTTTGTTGCTTGGCATGAGGAAATTATTTAGATTTCATGATTACTCAAAAAACATGAAAGCAAGGATAGCCCTTTTCAGTCTCAAAGGTAAAGCAGATATTTGGTGGGAAGATGTGAAGAATGTCAAGGACATACATGAGGATTATTTGACTTGGCATGCGTTTGAAAGGCTCTTCAAGAAGAAGTACTTGTCTGAGAGGTATTATGATGATAGAGCTAAGGCATTTTATGAGTTGCGGATGGGTTCTATGATAGATGAGGAGTATACTGGCAGATTTTTGGAGCTGTTGAGATATGTGCCTTACCTCAGAGAGGATAAGGCCAAGGTTTATAGATTCATCAGTGGATTTTTAGTTGCATACAGAGACTGGAATGAGTTTGATGAGCCTAGATCGTTGGAGGAGGCCATCTGAAAGTTGAAGCATTGTTCTGAGAATTCGAAGTGCAAAGTTGAGTTGAAGCATGACTTGAAAAGAAATGAGAAATCTAAAGGAAAATGGCCACCAAAGAGAGGAAAAGTTGAAGATGCAAGTGAGAAAGAAAATCCAGTTCCTTACAAGAGATTCAATACAGTTGTGAAAGGACATGGAGAGTAGCAAGCTAGAGGTGGTGGTAGGGAACCATTGTAGTGTTGGATATGTGGTAAGGATCATCGTAAGAGGGATTGCCCGCAGTATCAGTGTGGTGGTAGACCCAGATCTATAGTGCTCAAGAGGCACATACAGTTGGTGATGTTGGCCATAGCATTCCTCAGATTTATGTATTTGTGGACAATGGGAAGGTGGATCATCAGGCATCGATCATTGAGATGGAAAGTAAGCTTTGTGATCAAGTTGTTTCTATTCTAATTGATCCTGGATCTAACTGTAGTTATATTAATCCTAACTTGGTGGATAAGTGTGGTTTGAGAAAAGAAGTGCATGCAAAATCTTGGTTGGTACAGTTGGCTACAGATACAAAGAAGTGATTTCACCATTGGGTAAGAGCTTGTGCATTTGAGTTACATGGTATGCCTACAACAGCGCATTTGAATGTATTGCCACTGGGATCATATAGAATGATTTTTGGTATGGATTGGATATACCTTCACAAGACTAAAGTGGATTGATTCAACAAGGCCATTGAGTGTGTGGATGATAGTGGGGAAAGGAGGACCTTGGAGGGAAAGAAGAAACCTACATTAGTGAGGACGTTACCACTATGCAGGCTAAGCATAGTTGCATAAAAGGTTGTGTGATGTTTGTAGTACACATTTCCAGTGACAAGGGTAAGGAGGTTGAGGATGTAGATGTGTTAAGCAGGTAACCAGTATTGTAGCAATTTTGGGATGTGTTTCCTGAGGACATTTTAGAGTTGCCACCTCATAGACAGGTATACTTTTCTATTGAGTTGGTACCAGGGATAGCTACAACATAGAAAGCACCTTACAGGATGAGCACACCTGATTTGGTAGAGTTGAAGTTGCAGCTAAAGGAAATGTTGGACAAAGGATACATCAGACCCAGTGTATCACCTTGGGTCACACCAGTGTTGTTCGTAAAGAAGAAAGATGGTACTCTTAGATTGTGCATTGATTACAGGCAGTTGAACATGGTAACGATCAAGAACAGGTACCCTTTTCCAAGGATTGATGATTTGTTTGATCAGCTAAAGGGAGAATCAATATTCTCTAAGAACGACGTGATATTGGGATACCATCAGGTACGCATCAAAGAAGAGGATGTCTTCAAGACTGCGTTTAGGACCAGGTATGGCCATTATGAGTTTGTTGTTGTTCTATTCGATTTGACTAATGCTCCAACTACATTCATGTGTTTGATGAATAGTGTGTTGCGTCCTTATTTGGACAAGTTTGTTTTTGTATTCATTGATGACATACTGGTATATTCTAAGAATGAGAAGAACATGTCGAACATTTAGCAGCAGTGTTGAGGTTGCTAAGAGAGAATCAGTTGTATGCTAAACTTAGCAAGTGCAACTTCTTTTAGATTAAAATACACTAATTGGGACATGTTGTCTCCAAGGAAGGCATAGCAGTAAATCTAGAAAAGATAAGGGCCATCATGGAATGGGCAGCTCCTAAGAATGTAGATGAGGTGATATCATTCATGGGATTGGCATGTTACTACAGGAGGTTCATCAGGAACTTCTCACACATTGCATATCCTATCAAATCATTACAGCGGAAGGGTAAGAAGTTTGAATAGATGGTGGAATGTAAAATAGTTTTGAGTAGCGTAAGCAGTTGTTGACACATGCACCAGTGCTAAAGATTGTGGATCTATACAAGGAGTTTGTGGTGTGTACAGATGCTTGCAAAAGGAGACTTGGTGGAGTTCTCATGCAAGAAGGACAGGTAGTGTGCTATGAGTCATGGAAACTGAATGAGCAGGAGGTTTACATTGATAAGCGATCACAGTGGGTTAAGGTATTTTTTTGACCGGCCAAATCTAAATGTCAGGCAAGCTATATGGTTGGCTACCCTTAATGAGTTTGACATCGAGATCAGATACATCAAAGGGAAGGATAAACGAGTTGCAGATGCTCTTAGTAGGAAGGTACAGGTAAATCATATAGCAGTTATAATCTCCTATGGGACAGAGTTACAGGATAGGACCTTATAGGCATGACAGTTGTTATAGCTCCATTTACCACCCTTGGTATTTGTGATGCTTGGTTTATGGCCTAGGGCAACCCCTCCTTCCAGACTTTGTCTAAATATTTTAAAAACAGTGTTTTATTCCCTATATGCTACTTTGCCCTGAGATAAAAGTGTGTACACGCGGGTTAGTCAATACCCAACTCGCGTATATGTGTTAAAACACTTAAAAAAATTAAATTTCCTTAATCGTGGGCAGAGTTCACAGGTTTTACCTGTTGATTACCTCCTAGTGCTCATGGCCCAACTGTTTCCCAACTAAAAAACTAATTGGGAGAAGTATAAATAGACTTCTATGGGAAGGCCTTAAGGAGGAGAAGAGATAAAATTATTATACTGAGATTATCCCTGACTGAGTCTGAAGTATCCCTATGCTTCAAGCACTTACCCAAGTTTCAGGAAACCCTTGTTTCCTTGAGTGTTGATATTCTCCCATTTGCTTGTGATATCATGGTATTGATTATGGAAGGAGGTTGTTGAAGACTGGAACTTGATGGATCTGGAGGATGGTTCCACTTGGAGCCAGAAGAAGAAGACTCAGGTGAATTCTCTTCGTGTTAGTTATAGCTTTCTACAATAAAAAGAAACATTGTCTTGTTCCTGAGATTAACTTTGTTTATGCATCAAATATTGTTTTAATTCATGTATGAATGTTATTTTGATGTATAATTAATCATCTTGCTTATATGATATAAAGTTAGTTTCATTAAAATGCTTTATCTATATGCTGCTATGTATGTTTGAATTGGTTGATTTGCAAATTCGAAGATCATCAGGACTTGCAGAGGATCTGAACCCTGCTAGAACTACCCAAAATGAAGGACATTCGGGTATGGTCGCTATCGCATAGTTTGTTTATATAAGCATGTTGCCTGAGTTGTATGAGTGTTTCTTACTGTAGTTTTCTCTTGCTCTGTTGGGGTTCCAACCCAAAGCCCTAGGGTACTTATTCCCGTAACAGAATTGGCGACTCCACTGGGGATAACAATCTTGTTATTCCTAGTTTGGGTTTTTCAGTGTCAATCAAGGCTCAGTTCTTGGTTTGCTTGCTGTGACAATATTGTTTGGTCCAATAGAATCTCAGACCTTAAGTCTGATCTTTTTGATCTGGCTTTATTTTTTATTTTTCTTGCAAAGCTTTGTATACGCACTTTTGTCTATTTACAGTAGCGTACACACGCTTGTTTCTGTGAAGTGAACCCATGTATATGTGAGTTTCCTTTATCAGAAGTGCGTGTACACACCTCTGTGCTTGAACACAGTCGCGTATACCATTTTTTGCATTGTTTTTCAAATCTCTTTGCCCAGAAATATTTGTTTCTTGGTCTATTTGGTCTCTGAGTGGTCAATTTCTGTCTTTAGAATTTTATTATTCAGTGAGCTTACTGTTTTTAATTCTCTTCCACTTTGAAAAGTTTTGGCCTAGGTTTGCTTTTGAGTGAGTTTTATGATTTGTGTTTTGGCACACAAGACTTCTTATAGAGGTTCTTGATTGTTCTGGTCCTCTAGAACAAAAAATTGTTTTCAATCTTAGTGTCAAGCTCGATTATTGGTCTACTTGCTTTGCTTTCCATCATTTCGTGGCCTTACACCTTTTCTTGCTTTTTGAAAGTTTCTTTTTGACAAATTTGAAAGTGTTTCTTTCTTGGCTTCTTGGTTAGTTTGTTAAAGCTCTTTGTTGCATTTTGGGTCATTTAGTACAAGTTGAAGCCCTTTTTGTTCAAGTTTTCATTCGTTGTCGAATTTGTGACTTGCAAAGTTTCCTTGTGCTCTTCTTTTGGTCTTTGAGTCTTTGGTGGCATTTAGAGTGATTTCGAAAGGTTGTTTTCATTGCTTCTTGAAAAAGAAAGGTTCTTAAAAAACATTGTTTTTGTCTTCTTTTTCCAAGTTTGATTTTGGTTTCTTTTGATTTTTTGAAAGTGAATTGTGATCTTTTTTTATTTGTCCTTCTTGTTTGGAGAATATTTTGTATTCAAAACTTGTATTCTTTTCAAACACTTAAGTTGGCTTATTAATAAGTTATAAACAATTGCTTTCGTTCTTTTTAGAGTAATCTAGGATCTTGCATTTTCATTTACACCTTGCATTAGGGTAGTTTTGCATTATTAAAACATCAATAGTCTTTTTATTTTTTGTGAGTGTGAAGTGTGCTTTAAGAAAAGAAAAGAAAAAGTTTTTGCTTTATAGAAGTTTCGTAGAACCCAAGTAGAAATTTCTTTTCATTGAAGAATAGCCATTTAAAATCAATAGCCATTTAAAATCAAGCGCTTAATAAAATAAACTAGAAATTTTTGTATTGTCATCAGAATACACCAACAAGTTTAGGTTTATTTAGGGCCTTGGATTAGGCGAGAGGAGAGTAAACTCTCCAAGGCCGCTTTAAATTGTAAAACATAGAAGTCTGATTAAAGAGCGAAATCTAATAGTGTTATGGGGACTGGTAAATCTCCGTGACTAGGAGTTAAGCACGAGGGTTTGTGAAGATAAGGACGAGAGATACCCCCTCTCTTACTTGTCGGATCCTACCTCACGACTGTTCCACCTGGCTTCTGATACGAGTTGGTGTCCATAGTTACCTATCTTAGGAATCCACACATGTGGCTTCAGAGGGGAATCTCGTGGCACTTGAGGTTGACGTTGTATCACGTTCAATAGTACTTTTGGAGGGCACCCTTGCAAAGTTTGGGGGCTTGCAATGGCAAAGGTTGTTGTCTAGAGGTCAGCGTAACTGCCTCTGATACCTTCGCTAGTAGGCCTGGGGCATAATTACCCCAGTGTATTTTTGGAAGGCACTTATTATTAACTTTCTTGTATTTTGGTGTCCAGTCCTAATCACCCGGAGCGGAAATACTTGGAATTTGTTTGACTGCTAATATCTTTAGGGACATTTTAGTGAGTGTTTTGTGCTCCTAGTCGGCCTAGCTTTTAATTTTCTTGAGTCTTTAAGTAGATTTTATAAAAATAATCCAAAGTGGCTGACCAACCATCTCGACGGTATCGGAGATTTCGTGGGCTTTCACCTACGAGTCCAAAGCCTTCTCCTAGAAGGCGTAGGAGCGATTCTACTAGTGGTTTCCAACTAGTGGCAGCAAGTGCATCAGAGATTGATCCTCCACTTGGGGGCATTAGTTCACAAGATAGACCTGGTACTACTACAGAGTTAGAGAGGAACACACCAGTTCTTTTTCGAGTACTCTTCCTGTCGGAAGATAGTATTGAAGTAGAAGAGCTTTCAGAGTCAATTGCGGCTTTGAATTCTCCTCTTCCTCCTAATCATCCAAACATTTTGTTATACGTTGGAACTCCGACTCACAGGCCTTCGAGCCCAGGTCCACATACATCTATCCCTTCGATGACCACTGCTGGAAGCATGGCATCCATGACGAGTGTTGCGAGCATGCAAACTCCCATATCTGTGCAAGGGGGAGGAACTATTTCCATCCCTTCTAACACTCCTAGCACATCCTTATTTGGGTCTACTTCCATTCCATCGATGAGTGGAAGTTCTCAAGCTAATGCATCCAGTTTTGGATTTTTCCCTTTTGGAATGCCCTCTCAAGGTATTCCTTCAGTTCCTTTGAATATACCATCAACCGCCTCTACATCCATGATGAGTGGATCGGCTTATTTTCAGGGTTTCCCATTTGGAAGTGGTCATATACCACATTCCAATCCGACAATAGGGTCAATGCCTTTTCCTTTTACAAGTCAAGGTAGTAACCCCTTTCAGAGTTGGACAAACCCTGCAGTTAGTGGGATAGGAGCTGGGAATCAATTTTTTGGCCAACAAGGGAATGTGTCATATTCCTTGGTTAATTCATTTCAAATTTTTTCACCCTTTGCTAATGCTTGGAACCCTTATCAGGGGCTATCAGCTCCTTTCAATACTTCGTTAGGGGGTAACTTCACCGGTTACGGAGGATTTTTGACAAGAGTTGGTCAAACTCTGAATTTTGCTGGACCACAAGGATCACCCTTTGGTTCAGTAGGCTCTATGAGTTACTTCGGGCAACCTGGTGCCTTTCAAAATCTAGGTCATTCTTTTCAGACCTATGGGAACCCTGCCCAGTCCGAATGGAATTCCCAAGGTCCTCCACGACTTCCTTTTCTAGCCACGCTTAATTTTCCAGACTTGACTAAATTGACGAATGATCCAATTAGGTACAATCCGGCTTGGCCTCCGGTCCCAACTAAACTTCCATTGGATATTCCAAAATTCGAAGGGAAGAATGGTGAAGACCCAGGAGACCATGTGACCACATTCCACTTATGGTGCTCCTCCAACTCCCTGATAGATGATTCAATTAGGTTGAGGTTATTTCAGCACACCTTAACAAGGAATGCAGCCAAATGGTATATAGAGTTGTCAAGGGGCACCTTTACTTCTTTCGCTGATTTGGATAATATTTTCTTGAACCATTTTCAGTTGCCTGTCCGCTATGAAGCCGGAACTAAGCTTCTGGCCAATTTTCATCAAGACACGGCAACGCACATTTCGGATCATATCCAGGAATGGAAACAGAGAAATAGGCTTATCAAAGCCGAAATTCCACGAGAGTTCTGTATCAAATGGTTTCTCAAATCTTTACAACCTGAGATCTCCAAGGATGTTTCTCTTTCCTGTGTTTATTCGGAATAGCATGCTATTTTTCGAGCCCAGCAATTAGAACTAATATATTCTTAGTCTGGGACTCTCCAGAAAATCCTGCTAACGCTCCTAGATCCAAGGTTGATTTAGCCAAACTGAAGCCAAGTCCTCACACCGATGGTATAGTTGGATCAATTAACGCAAATACGGTGAACCTTTTGAACCAATTACAGCAGTTGTCTTTACAAACTGCTTCTTCTAACCAGGCAACACCATCTACACCTTCGCCCTCCCAACCTACCTCCATTAACGTCGTCCAGGCTTCTAACCCCAAAATAAATCAACAATCCGATGGGAAGAAGAAGGGACAAGGTAAGAAGAAGAACCAGGAAGGTAAGGGTAATGCGAACAAGCCCAGCAATGGTGTCAGTGAGGGTAGAAAAGAGTCTAAGAAAAAGGTTAAATTTCCATGCAAGTTATGCAGTGGAGATCATTTGACTCACCTCTTCCCCATGATTCAGGATGCTCACCGCTTGTCAGTGCAACAAGGGTCCTCTAGCTCCCAAGATGTCCTGACGAACCCTTTTCCCCAAGGGTAGCAATTACTTGTTGGTGTGAACTCGAATGTTGGTACCTCCGCAGGGGGCAACCAGGAAGGGGGAAATTCCTCGAATGTGTATATGATGAACTCTCATGTCGACGTTGCAACACAAGCACGCGATTATGGTGAAACGGAAACATCTAAGGCAAAATCTATTCCTGAAACCACAGACCCGCTTCATATTGAGTGACCCTCTGTTGAGTCTATACCTCAGATACCGAAAGGTTCCATTAAGCACTCGACTATTAACCCTAATGCTAGGGCAGCCTAGAACTACTCGATTGTAGAAGATCTGGCTCAAATTCCTTGCGCTATGTCTGCATTGGAGGTACTCCAGTCGTGTCCTGCTTAGAGAAGTGCTTTGCTTTCGGCAATCGAGGCAGTAGATCCAAAAAATTCTTTAGTGCTCACTTTTGATATGTTGAATGTCAAAAAGAGACTTCCTCACCATATGGCTTTCCAGATAAAGTCTACTTATCGAAAAACCAATATTTTTCGGACAATTATAGATGAGGGAGCTTCCACATGCGTCATGTCTATGTCATGTTAGAAGGCCATTGGATCACCTTCAATTGTTCCTTCACCGACTCTCTTAACAGCATTTGATGGTCATTCTCATAGGCCACACGGAATTATCCTAGCTTTTCCTATATGTGTTGGAGGAAAGGTCATTAATATTGAGGTAGAAATCGTTGATGCTAACCTGGATTACAACCTCCTCTTAGGAAGGAATTGGATTTATGAGATGAATGCCATAGTTTCATCTCTATTCCGCATCCTTTGTTTTCCTCATGAGGGGAGAATTGTTAAAATTGATCAGTTATATTATTCTCCAGGTGACTCACGAGCAACTTCGGATTCTACCATTCCATTGGTGGATAATCCACGTCAACCTATAGATAATTTAGGAGTTGGGATGTACTCTTCCTTGATGGGTATATTTGACCTTCCCCCTCCTACAACGAGAATCAATGTAATTTCATCCTCCAAGGGGCCTTCACGGAAATAGTTCTTTCGAACTCATTATTTTTCAGACCCTTGGACCTTACCTTCATCTACGACCACATTAAATGGAGGCCAGGTTGGTGGAATGGAATTTCCCATGTCTGCAGTAGAGCTTAGCTATCAATCTATCGTTAACTTTACAAATAACCATCCCACTCCTTTTTCAGAGGAGGAGTTAGATGGGGATGTGGCTCCAGCTTGGACCCTTGACTCTACCTCTGCTCTAGATTACTTAGATACAGTTTTACCATCTGACGAAGCAATTTTAGAAGCGATGATGGGTGTAGATCGACCTTGGGAAGATTTACATCATCGATCATATTTTCTTCCACCGTTGCAGGAAGTCAAATCCAGGTTCTCCAATCTTCTTACTAGTGATGTTTTTACAGTTGCAAACCCTTTGGCTCCAACACATTTATTTATCGAAGGTAATATGTCGATTATCTCAAAAATTGTACCTATAAACATCTCTAGGAATCCTGGCATTATAGAAAATGTCTTCATCGGAGCCGATTGTTCCCCTGAAGAGATTCAAATTTACACCGACCTCTTTAAGGAGTTTCGAGATGTGTTCGCTTGGTCTTATGAGGAAATGCCTAGTATTGATCCATCCATAGTCCAGCATGAGATCAAGACGTAAGAAAACGCCAAGCCGATTCATCAGAAGCTTCGACTGGTTAATCTTAGGAAAGCAACAACTATTAAAGTTGAATTTGAGAAGCTGCTTAAGGCGGGTTTCATATACCCCATTCCTCTAATGGAGTGGGTTTCTAATCTAGTCCTGGTAGATTAAAAACAAGGAACGATCCGAGTGTGCATTGACTTTAGGGATTTGAACAAATATTGTCCAAAGGACAATTACCCCACACCTTTTATTGATCAGATAGTTAATGAATGTGCGGGTAATGAAATTTTCTCATTTATGGACGGATTCTCTCGTTATAATCATATTTCTATCCGTCTAGAGGACCAGCATAAGACATGTTTTATTTGTCCCTGGGGTACCTTTGCATACAAAAATATGCCTTTTGGTCTTAAAAATGCTGGAGCTACATTTCAGTGGGCCATGTCTTATGCTTTCCATGACATCAAACATGTCATTGAAGCATACTTGGATGATTTAGCTGCTCATTCTCGAAAGAGAATCGATCATCCCAGCCACCTTCGGTTAGTTTTTGAGAGATGTCGATTTTACAAAATCCGATTGAATCCAAATAAGTGTGTTTCCGCGATCACATATGGTCGGTTGTTAGGATTCATCATGTCAACTGAAGGGATTCGAGTTGATCCCTTCAAGGTAGAGGCAATAATTCAGTTGCCTCCCCCGTCTTCCATCCGACAACTTCAAATTCTCCAAGGAAAGGCAAATTTCTTGAGAATATTTATAGCAAAATACGCTGAGATAACTAAAGGATTTATGCATTTGTTGAAGAAAGGAGTCCCATTGTTATGGGATGACTTTGTGCAACTATATTTTGATGCCTTGAAGCAGGCATTAATCTCTGCTCCATTGTTGAGTCCACCAGATTATGGCAAAGATTTCCTTTTGTATCTCGCAGTGGCATAATCAACCATAGGTATGGTTTTGGTTCAGGAGGATGGCACTCTCACGGAGCATGTGATTTACTACTTGAGTCGAGGCTTAGTAGGTCCTAAACTACGCTATTCTCCTATTGAGAAATTGGCCTTGGCAACTGTCCATGCTGTCCAGTGGCTTCGTCATTATATTTTGCTACGCAAAACATTCATCTTAGCGGCTGTCAATCCTTTTCAGTTTGTCCTCAGTAGGCGAGTGATTGGGGGCAAATACAATCGATGGATTGTTATTTTGCAAGAATTTGATCTCAAGTTCTTGTCAGCCAAGTCTAAGAAGTCATTGGTTTTTGCGGAATTAATTTTCGAGCTACCTTGTGAAGAAGACATTGTTTATGAGGAAAATTTCCCAGACAAACATTTATTCCTCATTTCTTCACAAGATCCCTGGTATGGAGATATCATTACATATCTCCAGATTTCCAAGTTCCCGCCTGCTTCCTCCAAGGATGAGAGTCGAAAGTTACATCACCCTGCAAAAAAATATGTTATCATTGGTGATACATTATGTCATCGAGGGATTAATTCAATCCTTAGGTGTTGCTAAACTCTAGAGGAAGTAGAGTCTGTCCTTAATGATTTCCACAGTGGAGCTTGTGGCGGTCATCTATCAGGGCTTGCAACAACCCATAAAATATTGCATGTCGGCTACTTTTGGCCTTCAATTTTCAAAGATTGTATTGAAGCGGTCAAACGTTACCACCCTTATCAAGTCTATACTCGAAAGATGCACGCACATCCAGCTCCTCTTTTCCCTGTTATCACTGTCGGACCTTTTACGAAGTGGGGCATTGACTTTACTGCTTGTAATCCGCCTTCGGCGGCAAATCACAAGTATATCATCGTGGCTATAGACTACTTTACGAAGTGGGTTGAGGCCATGCCTACTTACAAAAATGATAGTGAAACAGCAGCCTTGTTTCTCTTCAATCAGATTATTTCACGTTTTGGTATCCCGAGAGAGATTGTCACTGACCATGGTAGTCACTTCCAGAACCAACTGATGACCGAATTGGCTCTTAAGTTGGGCTTTCGGCAAGAGCATTCGTCTCTGTATTATCCTCAGGCCAATGGGAAAGTTGAAGCCGTGAATAAGTCCCTCAAGATGATCCTGCAAAGGACAATTGACAAAAATCGCTCCAATTGGCACATCATGTTGTACCCGGCTCTCTGGGCATACCGAACCTCAGTAAAGACTGCCACCGGTTTTACACCTTTTCAGTTAGTTTATGGGTTGGAATCTATTTTTCCTATTGAATGTGAAATTCCATCCCTTAAGATAGTCATCGAGCTTCTTCCAGAGACATCTAGTCTCGAAGAGTGCCTCGTTCATTTGGAACATCTTGATGAGCAGCGTCGAGATGTCGCCATAATAAACGAGGCCCATAAGAAAAGGGTTAAAACTTAGTATGATAAAGTTGTCCATCCTCGGGTCTTTTCTGAAGGCGACCTTGTCTTAGTCTATGACCAAGATAAAGACGCCTTGGGGGCAGGCAAATTCAAGTCTATGTGGTATGGTCCCTTTATAGTAAAACGAGTTTTGGGAAAAGGGGCTTATGAATTAGTCGATTTTGAAGGGAACAAGTTGGCAGAGCCCCGAAATGGGCTCTACCTCAAGAAGTATTTTGCTTAGGTTACGACCAAGCAATTGCTTGTTTGTATATATTGTATTTTTGTACATATTTGTCGGGCATTTTGTGATATCGACATTTTTTTATCTGCTTTGGCAGGTGTTGATGGATGACTTGATATATTTCGGATTCGCCGATGGTGCTAGTCGGCACACTCGGAATCTTGCTTTCGCAGCTTGGGTGATTTATTATCCATCTGGTCAGTTGATGGTGTCGAGGGGAGTATGTATTGGTCCTACTTCAAATAAAATTGCTAAATATACTGTTGTTATTAATTTACTATCTGAAGCTATTTCTTATGGAATTGATTCGTTGGTAGTTTATCTTGACTCGCAGCTGGTAGTGTCACAATTAAATAACATTTATCGGGTTCGGGATCCTTATTTATATTGCCAATTTTTTAGAGTGAGAGTGTTGCAATGATCATTTGTTTATATTACATATGTGCACATTCCACGATCTGAGAATTCATTAGCAGACTCTATCACTAATCAAGCATTAGATTGGCATATCAATCATTCATCAAATTAAACAAACATCAAAAATTTGGATCTGTATATATATCATAAAACTGCCTGTGTATACATAAAGTGTTCAAAAAATAATATACAAAATTGGGACTAAATGCCCATAATCATGTCCAGTCTGTCTATCGACCCGGCTCAGGATGAGTGGCTAAGAAGTTAACTACTGCATTGGCCACACGCTGAAGTATGCAGACCTAGTCCTGTGGTACTCCTACCACGCGGCGCTGCATCTCCTCAGGTAGGTCCTCTATGGCTATCATTGGTACCTGGTGAGTCAATCTCACCAAGTTTCTTTGGACTGCATATAGGACCCTCTCTATCTCAACTACTGCCACTTCGGCACCTCTTCTGCGACGCCTGTGCCTCAGGAATCCATCTAGTCTCACTGGACCCACATCTGGAACATGATCATTTTTGTCAGTATTTTGTCCCATCAAAAATATTTCTAAGTTAATTTCATATTTAAAAAAGAAAAAATCTTTAAAAATTACAAAAACTTAAAAAATTG
This sequence comes from Pinus tabuliformis, assembly GCA_031772625.1. Taxonomy (NCBI): domain Eukaryota; kingdom Viridiplantae; phylum Streptophyta; class Pinopsida; order Pinales; family Pinaceae; genus Pinus; species Pinus tabuliformis. The sequence continues at coordinate 1,270,557,205 of CM062818.1, read as the reverse complement.
TTACCTATGTCTCCCCATGCTGTGTTTGGTGGCAACAACAAGTCTGGATCTCCTCGGAAATCCATACCAGCATAAAATCCATACCAGCATACGGGTAGTCGTCAACTGCGATGATCTGTTGGTCCCACCAGGCGAAAAACTCATCATCAAAAGTCATCCTCGGCACGTCCCTGCCTCCAAGGCGTTTCATCAAGTCAGCCCATCTACCCATCCATGGATCTCACAGGCTGCTGATAGAGACAGATACCTTGGGACGTAGCCCAGGTACCTTCTCGAAGAAGAAGGAGCATAAAATAGTCCCATATCCAAAGTTCTTTGTCTGAACCCTTCTGAATGGAGGTCAACTAGCTCTTCATGTTGGTTAGAAGAGGTGTGCACCAATCGAAAACCGTGGTTAGGCATTCCACTGCTAGGCTCATGGACACCTGTGAAGCCTGATGTAGTGAAGCTGATCTGTTTACCCTCGCAATGGTAAATAGCAGAATCCTCAGAGATAAACTATCCATGTGTTTGATTGGAATCTGACTTCCAATCTTTTCCAGGTGCCTAGGACAGCATATATGTACATAGTCTTCTATTGAAATACTACTCCTTATCCTGCCGGTCGAATGCACAACCTCCCCTCTTCGGGAGAGACCTGTAATAAAATAGATGTTGTTAGAAAATTTTATATTACGGAGCAATGGAACACATAAAATATTCCAGAAATATAAACACAAAAAACGCATAAAACAAGAGAGACACAGATATACGTGGTTCACCCAGTTTGGGCTACATCCACCCCAAACAGCCAGTCCTTCCTTTCTATTATCTAGCAAAATGAAGAGACACAACCTACAGCAAATCTGTTGTAATATCCTTTGTTTTCTCTCACAGTCTCACCTCTCTGTTTCTCGCTCAGAGAATACACATCTATATCACAGCCTCAAATACAATGCCCTCATACAAAGAGAGGGGTTGCCTTCTAGGGCAAAAAACCCTAAACTAAACATAAGTTCTACCGTCAGATCATCTGCCTAATGAACGGCCTAGATTGACTAGAAATTACTATACTTTTACAAGGAAATTTTACATCTATTTTTGGCTTCGGGGGCGCTGCCCCCGAACCCCTGTTGGGGGGGACAAGTCCCCCCCGCATGGAGGGGTGTACAAACTTCCTGGGGTATACATCCGGCTAAAACAAAATTCCTCTGAACAATCATGCTCCACACACAACAATCTCCCACTTGGAGAATGATTGTAGCAACTCCACCGCTGCTTCATTTGCTGGACAATGACTCCTCTTTGGACCTAGTTGTTTCTCATCTTCATCGTCATCCTTGAAGACCAATTGAAACTGAGCATGTTCTTAGTTTCTCCCTGGTTACAACTTTTGTTAGCATGTCTGCAGGATTCTGGCTCGTGTGTATCTTTTCCAGCTTCAACTCTCCATCTTCCAACACTGATCGTATGAAATGGTACTTGAGTTGTATGTGTTTAGTCCTGGAATGAAATGTTGAGCTCTTTGCAAGATGGATGGCACTTTGGCTATCATTGTATAACGTGCCCATATCATGCTCCTTACCCAATTCACCCATAAACCTTTGTAACCAAATCATTTCTTTACTAGCCTCTGTAGTAGCAGCATATTCTGCTTCTGTTGTTGAAAGCGCAACAACACTTTGGATTTTTGAAACCCAATTGATAGTTGTTCCACCAACAGTAAATACATATCCTGTAGTGCTCCTCCTGTTATCCCTGTCACCTGCCATATCTGCATCAACATATCCTTGTAGAGAAATGTTTGAACCACCAAAGCATAATGCTTGATTTGTGGTACCTTTAAAATATCTGAGAATCCATTTCACTACCATCCAATGTTCCTTTCCTGGATTGTTCATGTACCTGCTTACAACTCCCACTGCATGTGCAATATCAGGCCTTGTGCAGACCATTGCATACATTAAGCTTCCAATTGCTGATGCATATGGAACTTTAGACATATAATCCATGTCTTCTTGGGTCTTTGGGCACATTTCCTTACTAAGTTTGAAATGGCTAGCAAAAGGTGTGGTAACTGGTTTTGCATTGTGCATATTAAATCTTTTCAACACCTTTTGTATGTACTCATTCTGAGACAATGTTAATTTGTGATTTTTCCTGTCTCTAGTGATTCTCATACCAAGGATTTGTTTTGCAGCACCCAAATTCTTCATTGCAAATGAATTTGCAATTTTCTTTTGAGCACATTTATTTCCTGCATGTTAGACCCTGCAACAAGCATTTCATCTACATATAATAACAATATAATATAACTGCCATCATTTTGCCTTTTCAGATAAACACAATGATCAGAGTGACATCTAGTATAACCTTGTTCAGACATAAACTTGTCAAATTTTAGATACCACTGCCTTGGAGCCTGTTTTAAGCCATACAAGCTCTTCTTCAACCTGCACACTAGTTTCTCCTTCCCTTTCACCTCATATCCTTGTGGCTGTTGCATATATATCTCTTCCTCCAAATGCCCATGGAGAAAGGCTGTCTTTACATCTAACTTCTCAAGATGCAAATCTTCAGCTGCTACTAGACTTAAAATAGTTCTGATTGAAGTCATTTTAACAACAGGAGAAAATATTTCATCAAAATCAATACCTTTCTTCTATGCAAACCCCTTCATCACTAGTCTAGCTTTGTACCTCTGTTTTCCTCCATCTTCTTCCTTAAGCCTGTAAACCCATTTATTCTTCAATGTAGTTTTACCTGCAGGCAACCTGACTAAGTCCCAAGTCTGGTTATGAATTAAGGAGTCCATCTCTTCTTCCATGGCTGCCTCCCACTTCTTCCTGCTTCAACCGGCATTGCTTCTTCATAACATTCGGGTTCACCAGAATCAGTCAACAATAAATAATATAATGAAGGAGAGTATCGTTCAGGGGGTCTACTTATCCTGGTAGATCTTCTAACACCACTTTCAAGTGTTTAGGGTGCCTGTTGTTGTTGTGGTGGTTGTTGTTGTTGTGGTTGTTGATTATTGTTATTTTTTGCACCTTTACTTTTTCAGTGATTTCGTCAAGAACTGCATATTCCTTGTTTTTTTTTTCTTGCTTCTTTTCCTGCAACTGATTCTTATACAATACCTTTTCATTGAATATTACATCTCTGCTCCTAATGATTTTGTGATTTTCGTAATCATATAAGCGATAACCAAAATCATTAACACCATATCCAATAAAGGTACATTTCTTTGACTTTGCCTCAATCTTTGTTCTATTTTCTTTATCAATATGGACAAATGCCTCACAACCAAAAGGCTTTAAGAAGGAGTAGTTTACCTTTTTACCTGTCCATGCTTCCTCTGGAACACCACCATCCAAGGAACTTGAAGGCCCTCTATTTATTAGATAAACAACAGTATCTACAACATCTGCCCAAAACTGTAAAGGCAATCCTGCATGCAATCGCATGCACCTTGCACACTCCATGATTGTTCTGTTCATCCTTTCTGACACACCATTTTCTTGTGGTGTTCTTGGAACTATCTTCTCTCTGCGAATTCCATGCTCTGAACAATACCTATCAAACTCTTTGCTGCAATATTCAATTCCATTGTTTGATCTAAGGCACTTCAATTTCTTTCCTGTCTCAATCTCAACCAAAGCTTTCCATTTCTTGAAAGTATCAAATAAATCAGATTTATTCTTAATACAATAAATCCAAGTTTTTCTAGTTGCATCATCAATAAAGGTAACATAATAACGAGAGCCACTGAGAGATGATACCTGAGTAGGTCCCCATACATCTGTATGCACAAGCTCTAGTTTTTCACTCTTCTTTTCTTTCCCAACGATGAGAAATCTGACTCTCTTCTGTTTTCCATAAATTCAATTTTCACAGAAATCTAAATCAACATTCTTCAAACCCGGCAACAAATTCCTTGAGTGAAGAATCTTCATCCCCTTTTCACTCATGTGTCTGAGCCTATGATGCCATAATGCTGCATCTGCTCCTTTGGAAGTTAAAGCATTAACAGAGTTAGAAATACCATTGCATAAATACAATGTACCAACCTTTTTGCCTTTTGCTATTACCAGGGCTCCTTTGGTGACCTTCCAAGCTTTATCTGTGAAAGTTGTCACACAACCTTCACCGCCTAATTGCCCTGTTGAAATCAGATTTTTCTTTAGATCTAGAACATGCCTTACCTCCTTTAGTAGCCATTGGTTTCCATTCTGCTGTTTTACAATAACCTTACCCATTCCAACAATTTTATAGGGTTTATCATCACCCAAACGAACTTGTCCAAAATCTCCTTGAACATAGTCATGAAAGTATTTCTTATCAGGTGTGGCATGGAATGAGGCCCCTGAATCTACCACCCAAGAATCACTAATATTTTCGAAAGAAAGAATCAAAGCATCTTGTAACACATCACCTGTCACATTTGCTTCATGATTGTTTTCTTGTTGTGCATCTCCTTCTTTTCCCTTCCGAGATCTACAGTCTTTCTTTAGGTGTCCTTTCTTTCCGCATTTCCAACACACTATCCCTGATCTAGACTTGGATCTGCCTTTCCTTGATTTACTGCGATATCCTGAGCTCTTTCCTCTTTCCATTTTTCTTCCCCTAGACTCTGCACTCAAAGCATTACCCGATGTCTCACAAGAGCTTTTCCGTTGCATTTTCTCGCTAAGGATAGCACCAACAACATCATCAAACTTTAAAGTACTAGATCCAGAGACAGAGTTACTAATGGCCATTGCTAAACCATTCCAAGTTTTTGGCAACGAGCACAAGAATAACAGAGCTCTAACTTCATCTTCAAAGTTTACTCCTACATAACTTAACTAACTTGTAACTGTATTAAAATCATTTAAATGATCTGCAACAGATCCACCTTTCGACATCTTCATATTAAATAACCGTTTCATAAGAAATACCTTGTTTGAGGCCGAGGGTTTTTCATATAGTTTCGACAATGCCTGAATCAAACCCTCTGTCGTTGTTTCCTTCGAAATGTTGAAGGTGACTGACGCAGCGAGGCACAACCGTATTGTTCGGAGTGCCTTTCGATCAAGAAGGTTCCATTCTTCATCTGTCATAGTCGTCGGCTTCTTTGTTTTTCCGCTCAATGGTAGGTACGGATCTTTCTGATACAGATAATCTTCCATCTGCATCTTCCATAGCGAGAAGTTTTGGTCATTAAATTTCTCGACCCTAAACTTACCATCTTCCTCCATTGCTCCCACTCGAACAAGGAACCCTTCTTTCCTACAAGTTTATCAACCAAATGGACCTTCGGCTCTGATACCAGTTGTTAGAAAATTATATATTACGGAGCAATGGAACACATAAAATATTACAGAAATATAAACACAAAAAACGCGTAAAACAAGAGAGACACAGATATACGTGGTTCACCCAGTTTGGGCTACGTCCACCCTGAACAGCCAGTCCTTCCTTTCTATTATCCAGCAAAATGAAGAGACACAACCTACAGCAAATCCACTGTAATATCCTCGGTTTTCTCTCACAGTCTCACCTCTTTGTTTCTCGCTCAGAGAATACACATCTATATCACAACCTCAAATACAATGCCCTCATACAAACAGAGGGGTTTCCTTCTAGGGAAAAAAACCCTAAACTAAACATAAGTTCTACCATCAGATCATCCGCCTAATGAACGGCCCAGATTGACTAGAAATTACTATACTTTTACAAGGCAATTTTACATATATTTTTGGCTTCAAGGGTGCTGCCCCCGAACCCCCGCTGGGGGACCGCTGGCCCCCGTACCCCCCAGCCGGGGGGGATCAGCCCCCCCGGACCCCCGCAGGGGGGACAAGTCCCCCCCACATGGAGGGGTGCACAAACTTCCTGGGGTATACATCCGGCTGAAACAAAATTCCTCTGAAAAATCATGCTCCACACACAACAGATGTCTTCCACCTCAATCCTTAGAGGCATCTGATCTATCATGAAGGCGTCATCCTCTACACTCCAGTAGTGGATCAGTAATTCGAGCAGGCGTGTGTTGGCTTTCATGTTCGGCATTTTGAAGAATTTCAACAATCCGTACCCTCTCAATGCATCTAGTGCATTTTGGTCGTTCATTACCTCATTTTCAATTCTGGTATGCTCTCTCTCTCCATGTGATGGTCATCCTTAAAAAGAAAAAGAGTTTCAACCATTAGATTTTGTGTTTGAATTTCAACTTGCATACACGTGGTTTCCCTTTACACATAGTCGCATGTAGGGTCATCGTATATGCGGGTTGGTCACAGCCAACCCACGTGTATGCAGAGTTGGATTTTTTGACATGAATTCCCACGGTCAAATCTTAATAAAAACTTCTAAAAACTATCACAAAACATTGCAAGCATGATTTGAGGGTTACCTGGTAACTTTGGCGCGATTTGAACAGTCGAATTCTTCAGAGGCAAGTTTGCTCCTTTTTTGATCCACAGCTTTTTTCCAAATAGAAATGAAAAATTTGTGAGTCTAAAAGTCAATATATAGCTTTGAAATTTAAAAAAAAATTCTCAAAACTCGATTTTTTGTCTCATGAATTTTTTTACTTGTGAGCTTGGATTGTCGAGAATGGGTTATTGTTTCAGGATATTTTGGACACTTCTTCGAGATCTTATTTCGGTCCCATGACCACTGACCCGTCATGGCAAGTATCGTTCACTCACTGGCATATAGGTTAGGGAAAACCATTTTTTCCATTGCATCTTGCATACTAGCCTCTGTTCAGTGATACATTAGCCATAAGGTCGACCCCATCGTGTCTTGGTTAGCAACCATGTTCACTCGCTGATTTTTTAAATCATGATGTGATGGTAGAGCCATCCTTTACATGGGCATCTTAGTTAGAACCTCACTGACATTGGTTGCCCATGCTGTTATATTGAGTAGGCTCGGGAGTCCTCTTTAGTCCCACCATGACTTGTGCGTTGAAGACACATTCTCCTTGCTTCTACGCTTATTTATGGCCTTATACCCTAGAGGCTCCTTTGTGTTGAGTTGTACTGTTGCATTGCATTTTGACTATTTGCACCTTTTGGCCTTGAGTCGGCTTCACTTGGACTCGTGTTTAAGCCACTTATTTGACCATGTCTTCTGCAAAATCAACCATGCAATCACTTAGCTTCTACAACTTGACACATCCTTTGACCTGTGGAAGGAACATCCCTTTGAGTGTCCTTGACCAGTTTCGCCTCCCTGCATTGAGCATAGGATTGTTCCCATCCCAGGAACTAGATCATATGTTTCTCTGACACTCATTCTTTCCACTGTACTATAGAATTCTTTTATTCTTTTTCCAGCTTAAAGAAAAAGACAAAAAAAATTATATATTCCAAAAAGAGCGGGAACAGGACAACATTTCCATATATTGTTGGCAGCTAGAGTCAGTCGTGTCGCCCTTGAACAAAGCACTCAAAAGAAATTCTCTCCTCCATTTTTGGGCGGGATTTAGTTTGACTTAGGTACACCTTAACCTTGTTATTGAGTCAGTTCTCCTCCAATTGGTTACCTCTTCCAATCATATGGAGAGTTCACTCGTGCCTTCTGCATGACGAACTTATACAGAGTTATCATATGCTACCATATAGTCATCACTGAGTTGTGCTTTTGTTCAAGGGAAGTAAGCCTGAGTCAGCTTCTCTGCTGTGTCTCTTGACCTATTTTTCACTCAACCATCCATAGTTGTCAGTGTCATGTCTGTCATCACATCAGTTATATTGGTCCTTTTCTCGTGCCGGTTTGAGAAGGTCTCCATTGGCTTCTTGCTGGTGGGTCTTGTCCTTATCGACGACGACATATTGCTCTGAGGGCAGGCCTAAAGTTGCACCTGACCCTATTTTCATTATTGATAGGTCACCTTGTGCTCAACATCGATCGGTATCATGGGTCTTTGACTTAGTGGTTTCCCTTGTGTTCAACATCATCTTTCATTATCACACATTGGGATTCGTGCAGTGCCTTGGTTTCCATTTAACCCTATTGGTGGATTCCTCTCCTCTGTGTCAGCTTTCATTATTGGTTGGTTCATAGGGTTTCTATTGTGCGCTAGCTACATCTTGTGTATGCCAGAAACGTGCTTCGGTTGGGTTACTACATCTTGTTCTTCCGATTCCTTCCACACTATTGGCCTATGGGTTACACTCGCACTAGATTGATGAAGGATGCCTTAATGCCTTCCTTCTAGCGGATCTTTTCCTATCGACTAGGACTCATTGCTTTGGGAGAAAGATCTAGATTCCATTTGGGAGTACCTTGGGGTTTGCAGTCATCAATGGAAGATTCATTCACTATCGACAGTGGGAAACCATCATTGTCCCCTGATTGATAGATTCTTCCAGGTGTTCGACTTTAGCTCATTCATTCGCACTTGTTAGATTGTATTGGGTACCTTGACTCTCATTATCATTATCGGTGAGCAGTCTCGCATTTGTTAACGGTATACATCAATGACCGGTAATCCAACGATTTCTCGTGTGGTCGACCTCAGATCATTTATTCCCATTGTCTAGAAATGTACCACGGCAGTCGGTGAAGACCTCGGGTTGCATCAGCATGTTTTGGTCCACTTGTCAGTTGCTCCTGTTACTGCTAGTCGACACCATCCACCTTATATGTTGCAGTCCATCACAGCGACATCTTATATGTTGGCATCTGAGTTTCAATGTAGTATCATTTTATTCCATCATGTTCATTTGGTACTATTGGGATCAGTGATCAGCTTCATTGATCATCTTCGTATATGTGATATTCAGGCATGTACTTTTTCGATCACGATCAGATTATCCATTATGTACTTTCAGTTCTTTATACTTGTATACATAGTAGATCCGCTTGTACTTGTTATGTGGACATGCTTTACTTTCTCTGAGCATGGGTATGCCCGCCTCAGACAACAATTTCTTTCTGATCTCTTTTTGATGGCTTGGTAGGTTGAATTCTGGTGAAGTCCTTCTCAGTCTTGATAGGTTTCTTTCCATATACTTAATACATTTCAGCTATCATGTACCCCTTCTGACCTCATATATTAGAGGAATCTTTTATAGCTCCATTTACCACCCTTGGTATTTTTTATGCTTGTTTTATGGCCTAGGGCAACCCCTCCATCCAGACTTGGTCCAAATATTTTAAAAACAGTGTTTTATTCCCTGTACGCTACTTTGCCCTGAGATAAAAGTGTGTAAACGTGGGTTAGTCAATACCCATCCCATGTATATGTGTTAAAACACTTAAGAAAATTAAATTTCCTTAATTGTGGGTGGAGTTCACGGGTTTTACCTGTTGATTACCTCCTAGTGCCCATGGCCCAACTATTTCCCAACTATTTCCCAACTAAAAAAGTAATTGGGAGAAGTATAAATAGACTTCTATGGGAAGGCCTTAAGGAGGAGAAGAGATAGAATTATTACACTGAGATTATCCTTGATTGAGTCTGAAGTATCCCTGTGCTTCAAGCACTTCCCCAAGTTTTAGGAAACCCTTGTTTCCTTGAGTGTTGATATTCTCCCACTTGCTTGAGATATCATAGTATTGGTTATCGAAGGAGGTTGTTGAAGATTGGGACTGGACGGATCTGGAGGACGGTTCTGCTTGGAGCTGGAAGAAGAAGACTCGGGTGAATTCTCTCTATGTTAGTTATAGATTTCTACAATAAAAAGAAACACTGTCTTGTTCCTAAGATTAACTTTATTTATGCATCAGATATTGTTGTAATTCATGTATGAATGTTATTTTGATGTATAGTTAATCATCTTTCTTATATGATATAAAGTTAGTTTCATTAAAATTATTTATCTATATGCTACTATGTATGTTCGAATTGGTTGATTTGCAGATTCGAAGATCATCAGGAGTTGCAGGGGGTCTGAACCCTGCTGGAACTACCCAAACGAAGGACATCTGGGTATGGTCGCTATCGCATAGTTTATTTATATAAGCATGTTGTCTGAGTTGTATCAGTGTTTCTTACTGTAGTTTCCTCTTGCTCTGTTGGGGTTCCAACCCAAAGCCCTAGGGTACTTATTCCCGTAACAATAGTGGGATGAAAAATACATGGAGATTATGCACAAGTTACAGCAGAGTACAAGTACAAGTACATGTGATTAGGATGCAGGCTATCATCTCACGGTAGATGGCTTGGTGAGTGTTCGAGACATGATCTATGTGTTGAATTACAATGAGCTCAAGAAGCTTATCTTGAGGGAGTTTCATGTGAAACCGTATTCGGTTCATTCAAGATATCATAAGACATTGACTGCAGTGAAGAAGTTTTACTATTGGTTGAATCTGAAGAAGGAAGTGGTTGAGTTTGTAGCTAGATATTTAGATTGTCAGCAGGTAAAGATGGAATGCAAGCATCCAGCTGGTCTACTATAGCCTATTACAATTCCAAAATGGAAATGGGAGGTCATTTCCATGGATTTCATCATAGGTCTTCCGAGGATAGTGAAGCGACACGATTCTATTATGGTCGTGGTTGATAGGTTGAGCAAGGTAGCTCATTTCATTTCGGTGAAGACTACATATTCAGCCAGTGAGGTAGCATAGGTGTTCATTAGGGAGATAGTGAGACTATATGGTGTTCTAAAGAAGATTGTGTTAGACGGGGATGCAAAGTTCACTTCTAATTTTGGAAGGAGATATTTGCAAGCTTGGGTATAGTGTTGGCCTTTAGCACAACTTATCATCCGCAGATAGATGGTCAAATAGAGAGGGTCAATAGGATCTTGGAGGATGTTGAGGATGTACGTAATGCACCAACAGAGGACATGGGAGGAGTATCTTCCATTGGTTGAGTTCGCATACAATAATGGTTATCAAGATTCCTTGAGGATGAGTCCTTTCGAGGCATTGTATGGACGAAGTTGTAACACTCCCATCAGCTAGAGTGATCCAGTGAATAGGGTACTTATTGGACTGGACATGTTAGTGGACATGGAGCAGGAAATGCAGGTTATAAAGAAGAATCTCAAGGCAGCACATGATAGAAAGAAGAGTTATATAGAGCACAGGATGTTCAAAGAGTTTCAGGTTATGGAGCATTTGTATTTGCACATCAAGGCCAAGAAAATTTCTTTGAGGATTGGCTCATGTGCCAAGTTGGCACCACGGTATTGCGAGCCTTTTGAGATCATTGAGAGGATTGGACTAGTGGAATATCAACTTGCACTGCCTCTAACAACGAGATTCCATGATGTTTTCCATATTTCATTGTTTAAGAAGTATATAAAGGATGTTGATCAAGTTATTGATTGGTCTGTATTGCAGGTGGAGCAAGAAGGAGAGTTCCAGCTAGAGCCTCAATTCATATTGTAGTGAAAACATCTCATGCTTAGGAATAGAGCCATAGAGAAAGTTAAAGTGCAATGGAAGCACTTTGGGCCTGGAGAAGTTACATGGGAGATGGCAGATCAAATGCGGGCCCTATATCCTTCATTGTTTACCGGTTGAGGCAAAGAATTTTTGGTTTGATGTTGGTTTATGTTTGGCATATGTTTTGCTAATGTTTTGATATTTGTATATGTATATGTATATAGATGTAAATACCACCATGAGCTAAGTTATAAAGCTCTAATAAGCGGTATGGTTATTATCTTGTCATGTTATCATGATGTTTTTCTTTTGAGTAGGTCCTTCATTGTAAATACTACAACGAGCTAAGTTATAAAGCTCCATAGGCAATATGTTTTATTTTCAGCAGTTTTGCTGAGGTCTTTTTATGGTTTAACATCGAAGACAGTGTTCCCAAAGGGGGAGGGTTCTGTAACACCCCTGGTGAAAAATTCATGTAATAAAAGTTAATAAATGCAAAATAAGACCACGGTTAAGGGACACTTATTCCAAGTTGAATGTTGGGCAAAGATATCCTAGTGGGCATCACTAGATGTGTGTTTTGGCTAAGGAAAATTGGCAAAGGGTAAGGCAAGGGCATTAAAAGGAAAAAAGGTAATTTTGGTACATTTATTTATGAAATAAAGGAAATTAGGAGAAAAGGAAGGTAAAAGGTTGCAAGTTGCTTGTGAGAATGAAATTGAAGGAAAATAATGGAAAATGAAGAAATTAGAGGTCTCATGCATAAAAAGGCTTCTGAGGATCAGTTCATGGCTTTTGTCAAGTTCAAGTTTGGAGCTCTCTCATTATTCTCTCTCTCTCTCACTCTCTTGGTCACTTAGAGTTTTCTTGGAGCACTCTAGTTTGGAGCAAAGGAAAGGGAAAGCAAGGAAAGGAAAGGAAAAGCAAGCAAGGATCAAGGAAAGGAAAGTAGGACTCAAGCAGCTTCAGCAAGAATACTTGCAGGTAACCTTTTGCATGTGTGATTTCCTAGCTAGTTTGGACATGCATGGCTTTGCATGTTGGTGTATGGTTCTCTTGTTGTTGGTGGCATGGTTTTGTCAGGTTATGACAGTGGATTTCAGCCTAGCCTAGCCTTTTTTCTGGATCCCATGGTATGTTGGGATGTTTATTTTGGTTTTGGAACTTTGGAATTGCCGAATGGATTTCGGAATCCGTGGCAGAGGTAATCTCAAGGTTCATTCCCAAAGCCTAGGAATCCCTTGACCATTTTAGGCGGGATACATGTAAATCCTGAGGGAGCAGTCTCGCTTTAGGGCCTAGTGATCCAGGTTTGTATTGCAGTAAAGCCTAAGAGAAAAGGAGACAAAAAATTCCTCAAGGATAGTGATGGATTCTGGATGGCATTCCATGTTCTATCTGGTTGTGATCGGAGCACCATTTTTGGTGTGATCACGGTTGGATGAGTGTGGAGGTGGTTTAACCTCTAGATTCCCTTGGTTGTTCTTGGATTGGTTGTTCTATGATATCCCACATTCATGCTTGGAATATGGCACGGGGGTGACTCGCTGAAAGAGATTTGGTATAACCATGTCTATGGTCGGGTGGTACGTTGAAGTCCTGAACCTGGTCGGAATTTCCTATGATTAATAAAGCTAAGTTCTATTACTTTTGCACTGATTTATATGTGGATTTAATGGTTGTCATATCTCTGATATTTATATGGTTTTATGTTGGTTATAAGCATGGTTGAATGATTGTTTTATGTCATTGTTATTTCATATATTTACTTGTAATTGTTAAATGGATGGATGCAAGACCTAATTGAGGATGTAGTAGTTCAATGGAGAAGGAGGTGATCCTTCTGGTTTTGTTTCATAAGTTGTTTCAGTCATTTACGCCCTGTCTTGTATCCTAGACCTATAGGTTGCATTGATGCCAAGTGTTTGATAGAATGTCAGTCCTGGTTACGGATGCTCAAGCCTAGTCCTGAGGGTGAATTTTTATTGATCATCATTGGTATTATGTTTTTAATGAATTCTAAAAGTTACAAAAGTTCTAGGCAGAGGCCGGGATTCTGGGCTAGAAAAGTGGCTTAAATCCCAAGGTCACTGGCACAAAACTGGAAATTCTGGTCCACAATCACCGGCAAGTAGGCCTATGAGAGCGACTTTAGGTTTTTGGCTGCTCCCTTTCCCATAGCATGAGAGCGACTATGGCCTAAGAGTTGCAGGTTAGCAGTGGGACCCAGGGAAATACTGTCTGATTGGCTGACTTGTCTCCTGAGGGTTTTGTTGATGGTGTTGGGTGACTGTATATGATGTTCCATCAATTCCACTTCCTTAATGTGACATAGGAGGTCGAATCTGATTGTAGTAGCATCTCTCCTCATGTTTACCCCAGTTGGCACGATTACTTTTGGTAGACCTGGGAGGGGGTGTTACAGTATGTATCTATGTCAATGCCTGATAGGGTCATTAGGAATCATTCTTGTGGAGGAATGATTTCTTATACAGGTGAATGGCATGACGAGGTTCCTAGTATTATGGGAATCAAGTGGGGAGAGTAATCATGACAAATATACCAGGTCAGTATCATGTGGATATGAATTGCTATTATATGATTATATTATGTCTATATTTATGTTATGGACACGATAATTATGAGAGATACATCGGCAAAATGAAAACAGTGTGATGCGCGACATGATATGATAAGCATGGATGGCAGAGAGACACTGGAAGCAAGGTTTCTTGGTAGAGACAGTGTGGTTTTGGATGTGTGGTACTATTGTTGTGCATATATTGTATATGTTGTACATTTTGCATTTGTGATGTTGTGTGCATGCAGTGTTGTGTATATATAGTGTGTGTACATGTTGTTTATGTAATGTTATATACAGGGTGGTATAGATAGTGTTGTGTGAATATTGCATATGTAGTGTTGGGTATAGATGGTGTTATGTACATGTTGTATATGTGGTGTTGTGTATATATTGTATTGTGTGCATGATGGATATGCAGCGTTGTGTGCATATGGTGTTGTGCACATGTTGGATATGTAGTGTTGTGCACATATGATGTCATGTACATGTTATATATGCAGTACTATGTACATGTGGTGTTGTGTTCGTGGTGTACATGCGGTGCTATTTACATATGGTGTTGTTTGCATGATTGTACAAATGGTGTTGTGTGCATGTGGTGTTGTGTACATGTTGTACAAGTGGTGTTGTGTGCAAGTGGTGTTATGTACATGTCATGCATGTGGCGTTGTGCACATGTGGTGTCGAGTACATGTTGTGCATGTGGCACTGTATACATGTGGTATTGTGTACACATTGTATAGGTGGTGCAGTGTACATGTGGCGTTGTGCAGGTGGTGTTGTGTACATGTGATGTTATGAGCATATTATGTAGGTGGTGTTGTGTATAGGTGGTACTATGTACATGTTGTACATGCAGTACTATGTGCATGTCGTACATGTGTTGTCCACATGCGGTATTATGTATGTGCATGGTGTATTCATGGTATAATGACATGTGTATTCATTGTGTTGTACTTTGTTTACATATATGTATTGTGTTGTACATCAGGTATAGTTGTATGTATTGTGTTATGGTGTACACTAGATGTAGGAGTGTGTATTGTGTTGTGTTGTACACTGGATTTAGGTGTATGTGTGGTATGTCAGGTGTAGGTGCATGTAATGCATGGTGTTGTATGTTGTGTGTAGTTGTATGTGTGTGTTGCACACTATGTGTATGTGCGCATGGTTGAGGAGAAGGTACTGGGTGTTTTTCAAGTGTGTAAACCGATCCAAAGTGCGTACGGAATAAGGACAAAGGTAGAAGCTAAGGATTGATCAAATGATAAGTATCAGTATTTTATTTCAATTTTATTATGCATGTGATTTATGATTCTGGTCTATGATGATTACATGTGATCTATGGTTCTGGTTTATGATGATTTCATGCAATTCATGATTTTAATTTATGATGGTTGAGTTTGAGCTAACTAGATGTGATATGTTTATACACGATGATTTGGTCAAAGATGCTAGTTTAACTTGCTGTGACAAGAAGCGAACAGAATTGCAAGTGTACCTTGTTAACGAGCTGCCAATGAGGTATGATTTGAATTTATTTCAATTTATTTTAAATCTAATGGAAATTATGTGCTTGGTACATGAATGCATGAACATGCTCGGTAGGGTGGTTGAAATTGACTGCAAGAATTTGCAACAACAAAAGGAATCGGAAAACTCAGCAGTATGCTAGTAAAGCACTTCAGGAGCAAGGTCATTGTGGGACACTGGTACCCAATAGTGTCCATTGATTTCGATGAGCATGCTATGACCGGTATGATGGTTTGAGGCAGGTATATGTCTTGGTTGTTTGGCTTTATGATGCGAGGAAGCCTTGCCAAGGGATGAATCATCCAGGATAGGGGATGTCAGGGAAATTGGAAGGTGAGTGACTACACGAAGGGGGTGATCAGATTACCCGAGGGATTGTGTAATAAAGAAGGGAAGGTCGGGAATATATTTGGTTTGCTCATTAGCATTGTCAAATGGAATCAAATGCACATTGGGAGTGCACCCTGGAACAATGAGTCAGTAACTATTCGTTGAGAGGACAAGAGGCGCGGAATTGTAGCGCTGGACATTGATGCGGTTTTGACTTTGGCAATGGATTCTGAGCCTTCGGATTCCCTTGTTGCGGATGCAGGCATCATATCTTTTTATTTGTTGGTTGAGAAAATGTGCATGTGTATATGTGTGTACTATTGTAAATATTGTATCGAGCTAGTTTATAAAGCTCCATAGACAGTGTGATTATTTGTTGGGTGAAGCAAATGTGCTTAAGTATATATGGTTAATATTGTAAATACCGTAATTATTTGTGTTATAAAGCTCTAGTAAACATTATGTTTGTCATGTTTTAATAGATGGTCCTTGTAAATACTACAACGAGCTATTTTATAAAGCTCCATAGGCAGTAGCAACAACTTGTTGGTTTATAAGTGTCATTGAACACTGAGAACAGTGTTCCCCCAAGGGGAGGGTTCTGTAACAGCTCTAGTGAAAATTCCATGTAAAAAATATATAAGACCACGAACAATGGGACATGTACTCCAAGTTGAATGTTGGGCAAAACATCCTAGTGTGGGTGTTCATTTAAGTTATTATGGATAAGGAAATTGGCAAAGGCACAAAAAGGAAAAAAGACATTTTTGGCACATTTATTTATGAAAATAATGAAAATTAGGAGAAAAGGGAGGTGAAAGGTATGTGAGGAGGAAATTGAAGGAAAATAATGGAAATTGAAGAAAATAGAAGCCTAATTGATAAAAAGGCTTTTGAGGATCAGTTTGTAACCTCTTGTCAATTCAGTTTTGGAGCTCTCTCGTTATTCTCTCTCTCTCTCTCTTGGACACTTAGAGTTTTCTTGGAGAATTTTGGCATTGGATCAAGAAAGGCGAAGAAGGCAAGAGGAAGGAAGAGCAAGATCAAGCAACTACAGCAAGATTCTTTGTAGGTATCAATTTGCATGTGTATTTTCCTTGCTAGATTTGGCATGCATGGTATTTCATGTGGCTCTTTTGCTAGTATGGCATGGGTTTTGCCAGGTGTGACAATGTTTTCAACCTAGCCTTTCCATTTTCGGATAGCCATGTTGTAATGGGGTTCTCATGTTTTGGTTGAGCTAGATTGTCGGATGGATTCGAAGTTGATTGAGGTGGATATCTGAATGATAGAACACATGGCCTAGTGGTCCCTGAACCAGACCATGGATCACAGTAAAGCCACTTGCCTAGTAACTCCTGAGCCAGACTATGGGTTGCGGTAAAGTTTGGATTGTGTAACTTGGTGGGCCTAGGAATCCTTGTCGGTGAATGGCGTGATATACAGTAAATCCAAGAGAGGGAATTCTCTCCATTGGGCCTAGTAATCCCAGGTTGGGATATGGGGTAAAGCTTGGAGAGTGGATCTCGGTTTAGGGCCTAGTGATCCAGTGTTGATTGTGGTAAATCCTGAGAGACTAGGGGATAGGAAAATTCCTCACGATGTAGTTAGAGAAATCCAATGGCATCCATGCTTTTTTGGCCTAGTCTTCGAGTGGATATCATGGTAAATCATGTTATTACATGTTCATTGTGTTGGCCTAGTGATCCGTTATGGATTACGGTAAATCCTGGTTTCTATTGATGAGGGTGAGGTGGTTTAGCCTCGGGATGCCTTGGTTGGTTCTTTTGATTTGAGTCCCACATTCATGCTTGGAATATGGCACGGGGGTGAATGGTTGAAGAGATATTTCGCTCAGCCATTCTATTGTCGGGTGGAACATGGTAGTCTCATCCCCGGTTTGGATTTTGCATCATCAATATGATGTTATTTCTCCTTGTATTTGTATGATTAATGTATTGGTTTATATGTGGATCATATGGTTGTGATTTCTTTGGTATTTATGTGGCTATTATGTTGGTTATGTATATGTTTTATGACAGTGGCTATGTATGGCCCTCATCATGTTTTTAATGAATGAACAATGTATCTATGACCTAACAGATGATAATTCAGTAAATGATATAAGGGAAAATTGATTTATAGTGATTCTCAGATAAGTACGAGATCCCTATGCTTAAATTTGTTGTTTACACCTGTATATTACATAATTGTGATATTTTTTACGAAATGCCTGTCATGGCTAGTAAGGGTCCGATTAAGGGCTTTTTCAAGTATTTGCATTTGCATCATTTTTTCCTTGTTATCTTTATGTCCTAAAGGTGTCATTCAATCATAGGAAGTGACCTGGGCTCTAAGCCTCAAAAAGTGGCTCAAATTCCAGGGACGTTGGGACAACATTGAGAAAAATAGTCCCTAGAAGTTGGCATTCCTTGTCATGAGAGAGTCTAGAGCCTCTTGGATGCTGTAAGGCCCATATCATAGAAGCGTCTGAGGTTCAAGTGGTCTAAAACTTCAGTGGGACCCAGGGGCTAGCTACCTGAGTGGTTGGGATGGTTCTTGGGAGTCCTGTAGCTAGTGTGGAAAGTCTATATGTTGTGTTTTTGTCAATTCTACTTCCTTAAGGTGACTTAGGAGGTTGAATCCAATCATTGTAGTCTCTCGTCACATGTATACCCTGGTTAGTCAGTTACTTGGGTAGATGTGGAAGGAGGGTGTTATAATAATAACATTGTCTCATGTTTTAGTTCTCCCATGGCCTGTTTATATAGAATTTTTTGAATCCATCTTCCCTCTCTTGGTTCATGAATATAATGACTTATGATTAGGACAAGATGATTCCATTAAGGGTTGCATGTCTTCAGGGTGACTTAAATCCAACCCTTGACTGAAATCCTATCAGGGAATCATCTTCCAAGTGTGGGAAGTGGTCTCAAATTGTTGACTCGGTCATTCCTTCGACCGCATGTCTTTCAAAGGAAATATCGCACATTTTGCGGCTATTGAAGAAAAAGTCGCATAGGCATCAATTTTTTAATTCCATGTACATTGGACCTTAGGAGAAATTAAATTTTTTGATATTCATAATGTCTTCAGCTGGAAAATATTCACTTTTGCATTCTATTGGAAGGCTTTGGGCATCTTTTGGATTCTACAAATATGTGTACGATTTTCAGATCTTCATCATTAGGCAGACTGATCTACCTATTTTTGTTGAGGTAGATATATATTTTGTGACTGGATTGGTGCCTTTTGGGGAGGTATTTCCAAAGCCCCTGCCGGCTAGGCATGTGGATATTCGCAGATGGGCGGAGGCAGAGGGCCATTGTGGGCCCAACCCTTATGCTGAGGGGTGCATTCATGTCCCTTCGATCAGATATCTTGCCAAGCGAGAAGCAGTGGCAATGATTGTGTAGCTCGTAGGGTCGACGTCCCCTCACTGGGTGTTGGGGCCACAAATTGCAGTGTTGCAGAGGCTGCAAGCGGGCCACTTTTTTTACTAGACCAATTTTATATATTAAGGGATGGTATCCCAGCTGACAAAGGTATGGTAGGATGGAGTGCAGACATTTTGTTACACCAGTATTTTATGCAACATTATGTATGACCGGGTCGTGATGTTCCGACCTTTTATAGAATTTCCACCAGGTCCTGCTAGAGACCCATGGATGAGATGGTGGGCACCAGTGATTCCCCGGGTTGGTGGTGTTATTGTTATTGGAATGCCCATGTGGAGGGTTGGTTCAGATCCAACTCTCATATGATTTTCGAGCACCCGTATCGTGGAGTGGACTTCACAGGTGATCTAGATATGGGGATTCCTCCTGGTGACGCTTCGAGGCCAGCAAGTATGTGACTTATGATTTCTGAATTTTTGCTCTTTTTTACATGTATATTTATGATGCATATTTTTGTATGATGTTGATATCATGTATATTTTCTTGCAGATGTGGGACCCTGTGGACAACCATTGGCCTCCCTAGTAGGAAATGATTTGTGACGCATGGGTGTGGTCAGCGCGTTTGTTGTACCGCAGCGACGGAGGGACGCTAGGGAGAAGGCAAGACTTGAGAGGCCAGCACAATGTCGTAGACTCGAGATTGGTGGTCCCTCTAGAGAGGGGACCAGCTCCTCCACTTCCGAGGAGATGAAAAGACTGCAGGATCATGCCGAGGTGGTTGAGGCCCGATCAGCGGCTTTAGAGGTGCAGTTGAGGGATTATGTGGATGCTTGGGATCGAGCAGACACCCTAACGCAGGGGATGCCTGAGGAGGGGTGGGCTGGACTAGGAGAGGTGGTGGTGGAGATGGTGATGGCGTATGACAGGGAACGATAACCGACTCTTCGACACCTCACGATGGCAGTGGCTATGGCACGTCCCATTCTAGCTCCAAATGAGGCAGTGGGTCCTCAGGCGGGAGGTGCAGGGGCACAACCCTAGATAGTTTTTTTTATGTATGTACCAGGGAAAGCACCCATTATGAGGATGCTCCCCTATTTTGATGACCTATTTTTCTTGGCCTTGAGCCAACGGATGTATATATATTTTTTGTACTCATATATATATATATATATATATATATGAGATGTGATTTTTTCGACTATGATGATGTGTCTTGATGATATGCTTCTATACATGTGATGTATTTATGCATTTATGTGATGGATATTCTATTGATGCTTCATGTTTCTTGATGGTGATATATATGTGATACATGTTAGTCTAGGATTTGATTAACTATGTGGTCAGCTATATGATTTTGATTTCTTGGTATATGTGTAAATGTGATATGATAAAAACTTAGAGTTAACCTTTTTGCATGCAGATATTTCTGAAAGATGCATGGATAGTGAACCTTGATGATTTTATTCAACTACGATACAACAAGCTAGGAATCAAGGAATACATGTAGGTGATTGATACCTAGATGGGAGGCATTGGCCAAGAGGCCTATGACGACGTCATACTCAGATTGATTGTTGGTTTTTGACCCTATAAATAGTCCATTGGTGAGACATGGTGTGTGGTAGAGAGAGTATATGGCTCAGGCTGCTATAGCGAGGCTTTGCGACCATTGATAAGCACCATCAGTGAACCCGTGGTGATAGGCTGGCAGATGATTCATCTGTGACACATGATGAAAGAAAGGTTTCAGAGTTCATCCATGATGAATTGGTCATCATAAAAACAATTCATGGTACATAAATTTTCATTCTAGGTCTACTTGCAATGTTATGGATGAAAGCTTTTAAGATAGAGCCCATTGACGGGATCTTTGAGGCAAGTCCCATTGGTTTCTTCTAATATGTATTCCCCCTTGAGGAGGAAATGTTTGACAATGTAAGGGTCCTTCCATAATGTCTCGAATTTCCCTGGTCCCAACGCTTCTTTGGAAACATCGTAACGAAGGACTAATGCCTGCACAGTAAAGGATCGAGAAGTGACATTGTCGTCAAAAGTGGTTTTCTTCTGCTTTTTATGTACTTTGTTATGCTACAGAGATTCTCGTCAACTTTTGTTAACGTGTTCTAGCTAGACCAACCTTTTTTCTAAAGGTGAAGTGTCGGTGAGAAGTTCAATGGTTGAGTGCAAGGTATGGATCTCGCACTTAATGGGGAGGACTACTTCAACCCCATAGACTAATTGGAAGGGTGTGAAACTTGAAGATGCTTTGATCACCGTGTGGTAATCCCACAGGACTGAAAAAACATATGGTGCCAGTTTGTTTTGTGGTTGTTCACCATATGCTACAACATTGTTTTGAGGACTTTGTTGACAACTTCTACCTGACCATTGGATTGAGGGTAGTATGGGGAAGCGAACTCGTCAAAGAAACCAAGGTGTTGGGATAACTCCTTAAATATATTTTTTTTGAAATGTTTGTGGTGATCAAATACCAACTCCTTGGGAACATCGAACTATGTTATGACATGGTTAAAGAAAAATCGTGAAGCAGTTTTTGTGGTGTTATTATATGTGGGCATGGTGTTTGCCCATTTGGTGAAATAGTTGACGGAAACCACAATGTACTTATGGTTTCCTAATGATGGGTGGTTGTAGATCATGAAGTCTATGTCCCATTTGCATAAGGGGTCATTGATGATGACCAGGTGTAGGGGAGATGGTGGGGTTCATGCCTTATGATCATATTGTTGGCACTTCTCACATCTCTTGACAGCTTGAATATAGTCATGGAAAAGGGTGGGCCAAAAATAACTAGCATGGAGGACTTTCTGAGCGGTGGCCATTCTTGAGAGATAGTCGCCACAAGCCCCACTGTAGAAATCATTTAAGACCTACTTGACTTATTTGTGATGAGGCATCGATGAAGTATGGTGTCAATATAGGACATCCCCCAAGGGGAGGTATCAGGGGCCTAGTGGTGTATGTGCCTCAGGTCATTGTTAGTAAGTTGAAGTTTGAACTTCTAAATTCATAAAACAAGAAGGATGTTGTCGTACTAGGGGTCATCCATTGGTACTAAGAACATATGTTCATCAGGGAATGCATCATTAACGGGGGATCCTTAGGTTTTTGTTGCGAGATCAATGATGAACTTGGTGAGGATAAGGGCCTTCTTTCTCTTGGGGGAGGCAAACTAAAGATCAAATTCTTGCAGAATAACAACCTATCGAGCATATTTTTGGTTCAATGGTTCTTGGTAATTGCTAGTGTCACTTGTGTCAATGGTTCTTTCACTATAGAGGGAGAGGGTGAGAGTGAGTCCCAAGTTGGTTGGGAGGAAGCCCCAACTCTATTAGGAACACACAACACAATAGGACGTGCACAGCTTCCGGAAGAACAGTCCACACGGATGTGGAAGTCACAACACACAAGGGAAGATAACATGTACAACACTCAGCGGATGAGTCCGCGCGAGTGCAATGGTTGTTATAGAAAGTTTTATGTGAAAGGTCTGTTTGATGTCTGGGGAGGTAGCCACCACGGGCAGGACAACGTTAACAGCATATACAACACATTTTCATTAATAGATATGTATTACAACAAGTGAATCAATTCAAGTGTTAAACATAGGTTAAAGCAACATGCATTACAAGTGTTCAATATTAGTCTTACAACAGTTATAATACATGTGTGAAAACGTGTTGGCATGTTAGCAGGCTTCTGAATTAAGTGAAAGTTCTAAGACACATCGTGACACCATACATCACTAACCCTGTGGGCGGGGCATTGGTGCCACTACTTACTTCTCAAAGAAAAGATTACAAACTCTCAAGGCTATGTGGGAGGAGTTGAGGTGAAAAGTCCTTTACATGTACAAATGAGGGGGTATTTGTAGCCAAGGGTGAAACTGACCCTTGTGGATGTTTGACTACCCTCATGATTGTTTGACTTCCATGACTTTTCGACTTTACATTATTCTTCATACAACAAGTGGGTCTCTTAGACTTCCACGTTACATTACATTGATTGATAGTATGGCCTACAGTAGAGATGTGGACAACATATCTCGACATGACAGTGATGGTACATTCATGTTGCCACTAGTGTGCATGTTGAGCTATAGTGTTGTTGGGTGGTAGACGTCCTCATGGTGTGTCCCAGCTTCACCTCTGCATGGCAGAGTGCGTTGAGTCATCGATGGTCGTTGTTTCCCTTGATGTTGCTTTTGCACGTTGCCAATTGCTTGCATGTTGGAATGCTTGAAAGGTTCGTCTGTTCGCGAAAGGTGCATGTTTGTCTGTTCGTCCATCCGTGAGCACATCTTGCATGTTTTCTCATCCGTCGGTCTGTGAACACATGTTTTCATGATCATCCGTTCGTGATCACATCTCTTCGCATGCATCATTTGTTCATCCATTGGTGAACCTATCCTTCTGCATGTGCTCCCTTCGTTCATCCCATTCATATTCGCACCATGTTTGTTTGTCCACCTGTACCTGCAGTCACTCATGACGAGATGACATCAAATCCAAAACCCTCCTAGTCTACCATGATACATGATCATTTCAGATGCAGGTGACCGGGAGAGGTAACAAGGTTGCGAGGCGGGATGGAGGCTCCGAGCACTGCTGATGAAAACTGCACAAGAGTCACTGGGTGATGAAGATGGGAAATCCGGATCAACAGTGACTGTCCATGGGGTCCAGCTCAGCTGGAGGAAAAAACTATACAGTTTTTGGGAGGAACAATCTGGACTGCAGGAAGGTCGGGTAGGCAAAATCTGCGCAATTTCCAGAGCGAGGCGAGTAGTGGAAGCTTGGAAACCCAAATTGCGCAATTCCTGGAGGGAAATGGCAGCTTGTTGTCGGGACACTAGCAGCAAAAACTACACAATTCCTGGAGGTAACTGGTAGTCAGCTACTAGGTCACTGGAAGCAAAAACTACGCAATTCCTAAGGGGAATTGGTAGTCAGCTACTGGAGCTTGGCAGCAAAAACTACGTAATTCCTAGAGGGAACTGGCAGTCAACTGTTGGGAGCTGTTGGTGGGAAAAACTACACTGATGCTGGGAGGCTGGCCTGTTTCTCACCTTTGCATAGTTTCTGAGCTGAGTGGACTATTGGGTAGCAGATGATTTGCTCATGAAAATTGTGCAATTTTCTTGGTGAGCATCCGATGGACTGTTGGGAGGACTAGCTGGAAAACTACGCAATTTTCTGAGGGAGACAAGGACGGGCACTGGTTGTCTGTCCAAACTGTCTCCACAATTTTCTCAGTCAGCGGAGTGATCAAGGTCTGTAGAGTTTGCGCAATTTTTTATGGGAGTCAGTCCCAAGGTGGCTGTCGGGTCAAACTCTCCAGTTGACCAGCATGAAGGCTGATTGATTTGCTTGCAGGTAGCATAGCTTGAAATGACTTTCTTGGTGCTTCTACACTATTTTGGGTGACATTGATCGAGTCGATGGTGGGGTGATGGTCCGGCTGTCAAAGGGGAGTCTTGTCATCAGAACTTCAACAAAATGACTAAGTGTGTGAATGAGTGAAAGATGCATATGTGATCCTGCAAACACACACTTACATTACTCAACGATGAGATGACTCAAACCATCCAAACACATATGTTCAACATGACTAACTGATGGTGTAAGCGACAAGTGCGACACTTGTGATTGATCGTGACGATGCTTGTGCGACCATGAATTTGACTCCGTGTGTGAGTGCGACAGATGTTTTCATAACAAACACAACATGTACACACAAAGCAAAGACCTTGAGCATGACCAGAACATGGTTGCAACCATGACATTGACATCAACATGCAAAAGCTTGGGTGAAATGAACAAGCAAGGTGGGTTTGAAGACTCATGGAGTGAACCCGAGTGTGTGCAGTCATCAAGTGAAACTCTTAATGGAGGCTTCGAAATTAGGTGCACTCCAAAATTTTGGAGGGTGGTTGTAGCCGCTACAACAGATCCTTAATTGTCTTTACCTTTACAAATCCGACAAGCTCTAAAGAATCATTGCATTGAATTCTACCTGCATTTCCTGAGCCCTTACAAATCTTTCTTGAACCTCAACCAACATGTCATTGTCTTCCTGGAAACTTTTGATCTTTGCCCTCAAACTCCTCAATGTATCTGCTATACTAGGAGAATACTCATCTCCTTACTCCCCAACTATTATGTAGGGAGAGTCATGGGAACTATAGTCTACCATTTTTCTCATCATCTATGATCCTCCTCTTCCTACAAGTAGGCCATGTCAGATAAACCAAATAGATACCAAAATCAAAACCATACCTCATGACATTCAGGGGAGGCTTATCTCATCTGCAAAATTAGTCCACATTAGCATGATACATATATAATCATAATCATATCAATATAAAAAAATCATGCATGACCATACTAACTATATACCATGACCCCATGCATGACAACCATAACCTTGACAACATAAAATTTTACCCAAAGAGAGTGCAACCCACTCTGATACCACCTTGTAACCACCTCCTCCCACATTTACCCACTTTCACTAGTTTTCCTAGGGTAAACATGAGTTGAGGGTCACTATGATAAGACTCAACCTCCTATATGACCTTAAGTAAATGGAGTCGACAAATTAAGACCTTACTGACTTCCCTCAGGTGTTACAGGACCTCTAGGAGCTACCCAACCCCTCCAAGTGTCCAACCCTTGAGTTAACTCTCTTTTTCACTGACCTAGAGCCTCATTCGCTCCCTTAACAAGGCCTCCAAGCGACTGCAAGCCTTCATTCACTCCCATAAACCTGATTCCCATCGAATGTGGACTTTTCTAATCAATTATGTGCCAGCGACCTTGAATTTTGGGCCATTTTTTCAGGGCTAGGACTCAGGCCTCTGCCTAGAACTCAGTGAAACTTCCAGAAATGATAAATAACATAGAAACAAAGCCTCTAAACCAAAAACTTGAGAAAGGACTTGATCTGACCCCTCCCAACTAGGACAGGCATTACGTCAAACACTTGGTAAACATGCAACCTACAGGTCATGAATGCATATATGAACATAGAGATCTGAAACTTATCATAGGTTTAATAAGGACCAATTCCTTCTCAAAATAGTTTTCATAACACAAATTAGGTCATGCATTCATTAACTAGACATTCATTAATTAAAATGTGATAAGATTCATACTTAAATCTGTCATATAACCATGCTTATAACCAACATATAACCAGATAGATAACAATGATAGAAAAACCATTAAAGCCACATAATAACAAGTATAATTACTCAACAAAGATAAGAGAAACTTTGCTCTTATTAACCATATGAAAAATCCAACCAAGTTAGGGACTTCCACGTAGCACCTAACCATAGATTGGGTTGAACCAAATCTTTCTTTCATCCAATAACCCTCGTGCCATATTCCAAGCATGAATGTGGGACCTCATGGGATAAACCAATCCATAAACAACCAAGGGAATCCAAAAGTTAAAACACCTCCACCATCACCATACCATGATATCACCTAAACGGTCTCGAAACCACAAAACCAAACCAAGCTTGAATGCCTTAGAATTCCTTCACCATCCCCTAAAGATTTTTTTTGTCTCCACCCACCTATTGAGGGCTTCTCAGAGAAAACCATCTCCAACCCTTGGGATTTTCCTGAGATCACCTCACCTGGATCAAAAACCTTCCAGTAATCCAATTCTCAAGCAAGAAAGAATCCCATCACACCATGGTTATCCAGAAATGGAAAGGCAAGGCTAAAACCACTACTGAAACTCAGAAAAACCCATGCAAATGATAGAAAAGAAACCAAATACAAACATGCATATACCATGCACGCCAAAACCAGCTAGGAAATCATACATGCAACTCGTTACATGCGAGTATTCTCACTGAAGTTACTTGATCCAACCTTTCCTTGATTGATACTTGTTTTCCTTTTCTCTCCTTGTCCTTCCTTTACTTGATTTCTTTCCTTCTCTTCTTGGTGCGCTTCTCCTCTTTGAAACCAATTCTGAAACTAAACTAATAAAAGGCCCCAAATTGATGCTCTGATGTATTTTTATTATTGATGCCTCTAATTTCTTAATTTTCCTTAATTTTCCTTCAATTTCCTTATCACATGCAACATGTGACCTTTACCTTCTGTTGAAGCCTCGAAATTCCCTGCAACAAGATGGGGGATGACCACCCAGTCTGGACCTTAAAGAAGCTCCTTTTCCGTTTGGAATGGTGGTTTTGACTAGTTCAACTAGATCTAGTTACCTTCTCTCAATCTCCAATGGCTTTAAAATATGACTTTCATTCACCAATGGAGAAGAGACATCAGATCAATCCGCTTACTGATCAGGCAAGAAACTGGTCCTTAAGCTGATTTAGGGCTCATCCAAGCCACAACTAAAGTTTTCCTCTTTGGTAAGAGGTCTTAAAAGAATATAGAAATTAATCTAAATGTGAACTTATTCTATAATGCAAGCAAAAGGAACTAAATCCTAATCTTATCTCAATTAGGCAGATATAGATCTAACCCAACTGAGAGCAAGATATTTAAAGTATTGGTATTTAAATATGTCTGGCTTATAATGAATATCACGCTAATGAAGTAGTTCAATTAGCTGACATTATGAATACCAAACACATCCTATTTAGGAACCTCTTAACTGAAATAATCAACCAACAAAACTCAAGAGAAGTTCGCAGAATGATTTTGATCATTTAATCAGTAACTTGAATAATTAAACAATAATATGTAGAAAAAGTTCACAACATATCATTATTTATTAAACCAGTATTAAAAGATAGATTTCTGAGTAAATAGTTACTCATTAATCAGAATTCATCCCATAAGAGCAAAGGTAAATAATAACATAAAATAGAGACAAATTACCCATACCGACAAAAATGCACAAATATGAAAGTAAATTGACACATTCCTGTCATCATAAAATGAAACCAGCGTTTAAAATAATAGTATTATAAATATCAATTTATTGAATCCATTTCTCAAGCTCTAGTATCTAATAGTCCTTTACAATACTTGAACTTTTGCTTTCAAAATAAGAGCCACAATAGTGCAAACTCTGCCCTTCATACATAATTCAGAATGCAAAAGAAAAATCATCAATAATCCCTAGATCCGAGATTTTTACTCCTCCCACATACAACTCTAAATCCCTATTACAGAAGTGCTTTTAGAATTCCAGAATTGCGGAGGAGAGAAGTCCTTATTACATTTTACAATCTGTTATTTATAATATTTACAAAGGAATTCAAACTAGGAGAGTTTGTTAACGAAGAAATCTGTTTAATCAATTTTTATTGGCTTAAAATTCCATTCTTGTATTGCTGGAGTCTTTTCATTGATTGATATTCTTTTCTCTTCATCTCTTCAACTATTTTCCTGCAAAATCAAATCAAAACAAAATTAAAATGCAAAAATAAAATCAAAATGCCAAATCTGGAATTAAAAAAAAACTAATCAAATTCAATTAAATAAATAATTGAAAAGGAAATCTAAGCTTTATATTGATGTCTGTGATGATTTAATTGGCCAAGGATATCATTGACGAATGGATTTGCATTTAGAAAAGGCTTGGGCAAATGAAAATGCAGAAAATAAAACTCTGGAAAATTAGTTTTATTCAAAATTTGGAGCTTGATCTTCTGCTAGACTTTAGACACAATAAATGAGAAAATCTGTTAATAAAACCTCCTCAGAAATGTTCTCCATGATTTTATCTTTCCAATGAGACATCTTGGGCCTCATTTGGCCAAGTAAAACGTGCTCTATGAGTCTCCAAAGTTGATGAGTCAAATCTGCCAGAAAACTAAAAATTTTATTGTTTGGGCTAAAAATCTGAATTTTTTAATTAAATTCTATTTCTAAATTAAAGTGTTGTTATTAATTAATTAATAACAATCAATTCTAACTACATTTATTAATTCTTATTAACTATTTAACTAATTTAATAAAAAAAATTAATGGTTAATTAAAATAGTATTATATTAATATTATAATTAAAATATATAAAAATTATAATTAATATATAATTTTATAATATTATATTAATTTAATCTTTTTTTAAATTACAAAATAAAAGGTATTAGTGTGAGTGTGAGGAGGGTGGAGAGTAGAGGGATAGTTGAGTGATAAGGTGGGAATAATAAGGACCGGGGGGGAGGTGGAGGGAGGTAAGGGTGATGTTGAGGCGAGTGAGGTGGAGGGATAAGGTATGAGGGTGATGTGAGGTGATGTAGGCCTGGGAGGTATAAGGAGTGTGAGAAACTTAGGATATGAGAAAAATAACCATCGCATTTTTTCCTGAATCGCATATCGCATGTTTTAATACTGTCGTAAAAAAACAAAAAATGTATTTGCGATATGCAATTTGTGATGTATCGCAATCGCAATATTGCATCGCAATTTTAAAATCGCAGTTCTTGGAAGGAAGCAAGTGATATGAAGTGGGTCCCACATGGAATTAATAATCCTACAAATTGTACTATAGTCACTTTGCAATTTTGAGAATGCGGTCTTGGCAATTAGTTTTAAAATAATAAATTGGAGTAAATTACCAAGATTCTGAAACACGTTTTCATCCATTGTATGATTTAGCTAGGTCATTTTGTAGGACTGTTAGTGAGAAAATGAAAAATTAATATGAGTTAACTAAAAGTCAATATTTACAATGAATGACTATTTAACTTAATTACTTACAAAAATTGAAATATTATACATTTATTTACAATTTTGGTCCAGGAGAGAAAATGATCAGACTTCAAAGTAGTGCCATTTACAAACCAGTTGGCTAGAGGTGAAACAAGTATCAATGGAAATCTTATGAAAAATCGGATTCAAAGAAATAATCAAAACATAAATCCAAAGAAAGTAAAAAAGGAAAAAAATCTTAATGAAAATTATAAAAGGTGTTTTACCAAAAATTTATAGAAAGGATCCCCATTATTTGAGTCAATAAGTCAAAAATGGGGGGTGTTGGGTTTTCCCTACAACAATGGCGACACACTGGGAAGAACTAGTTATCTCTTGTTAAAGATAATGAACTTTAATTTATCCAATGGTTAAAGATAATGGAGTTCAAGAAACCGTCTAACAGTAAAACATTTCCATAGGTCCCAGTTAAATAGATTAAATAATATGAGTTTGTAAAGATAAGTACTCAAAACAGACTAGAGTAAAAGACATGAATCCAAATTCGGGAAAATTTGTTTTTAAACTACCTCATATAATAATAGAAGAAGGTAGAGCTAGGAGTTTTTGATAAAGCATATATCCATTTTATGGTTGTCTCTGGCATTGCTTCATTGCCAGCGAGCCTGAACAGTACCCCGGCGAAGTTGTCTTTTATGCCATACAAGCCTAGTTCCGCTGCCAGCGAGCGTCCATAGCCCCGACGAGTTTACTTGTATTGCCCTTGCTTCATCTTTAATCACTCTTTTGATAAGCGTATTTGCAAGATTTTAGTTTATGATGTATTTGAGTGAAAGAGGTGGGATGGTAATAGAAATTTATGTTTAATGGACATAATACTTTCATAATATTTGCTCCAAATTCTTTCCCTGTAGCTATCAATCATAGGTTTTTATGTGGAGGGGTAGGAGGTATGCATTGTGTTAAACTCAAATCAATTCTTTCCTTGTTAAAGTAAACTCAATCACTTAGGAAGTATGTGTGTTCCTCCATGAAAAATATTTAAAGCTAGGTGATCTTATGGTTCCATAAAGATATGCCTTTAATGATAAATGAAATTCACTGATATAGGCAGAGTTTAAGATTTCCCCCTGTATGCCAAGCGTTGTTAAACAAGAAATTTCTTTTCATATAAATCATGGTAGAGTCACCAAAATCAAAACAAAACCGAAAACAAAAAGAAAATAATTCCTAAGCTAAAGTAAGAAAAAAAATCAGAAAACCAAAATAAATTGAAGAAAGCAAAAACTCAAAGAAAAATCCAAATTTAAAATATAAACTCCATCAAGACTACTTATACAAATGTCTCAACAAAAGAGATAAAAGAAAATAATCATGTGAATGTTCTTTCTTTGGTTGAGATTTAGATAAATTTTATCTTGTAGAGTTATAAGCATTTTGGCTTCTGATAGCAGTGATGATAGATAATATATTAAATGAGAAGTTTCTTTCTGCTGCAAACTTTCTTGTTTCGAAGCAAAACCCGCAAAAATCATCTTAATCATTTTCAAATAAAAGTGATGCTTAAGGAAACAGTTAGAGCTTTATAAACTCCCCAGTTTAGCTGAAATTCAATGCGGATTATTGCTACTTCTTTCAAGAATATCAAAGCAAACTAAAAAAAGGAGAATGAGCTTCAACACTGATCTGGTAGAGGAGCAATGGGTTCATGAAGACTTGCAAAAATAGAGTTCAAGATTAGCAAAAATTAAAAACGAAACTAAAAATAAAAGTAAAGTAATGAGAATGGGTACATGAAACTTACCATTGGAGAATTGCATTTAATCATACCTGAAAGATATCATCTTCTCCAATACTTGCTAACTTATTATTTTAATTAGAATTAAAAGCATGAAGAAGTTGAACTAACTGAAATCATATTTACCCAAAATCATCTTTTATTAAATCTATACTAAAACAAGCAACAAACTAGAAGAAAACAATGCTTCATATTCTAGGAATCTGAAGTCAATTGAATTCATCATAAATTAAAGGATGCTTTTTAATGAATTGCAACGATGAATGTTCTCATAATATTATAAGTTTCATATCAACTCTATGATTTTCATAAATATTTCAAAAGTAAGACCAAATCCAAGATAATGAAATATAGGTGTGTAGATGGGAAGGTCTTGAATTTCATATATTAAATATAGAGTGATATATCTAAAACTCAAATATAAGAAAAATAAAAATGATCTAACCATGTTGTAATTTTGTTATTGATTGTTTCATTATCATAGTGGTTGCCCAAGAGTGCCTTAAAATATTTTATATAGCACAACGCCTTATCGAATGTTTTGCATCGCAAGTTTCTTTCCCATGCATAAATTTCAATCTGCGATTTTTACCTTTGCCGATATGTGATTGAGTAATATATGATAGTTAATTGACAATGGAAGAGAGACATATATCAGAGCTTATCGCATCAATGAATCTTAAGGCAAGGCTTCATTTGAGTTTTGTGATGTGATATATTTGTTACGATAGCAAATTTGCGATATGGGCATATGCTATGTAAAAATGTGATATCATGATTGCGATGTGAATATATGCGATAAAGTGATCGCAATATTGGAAAATCAAAGATAGGAGTTGTTAAAAGGACACGCCGATATTATTTTACAATTGCTGGGATGCGATGGACGACGTGGAAAATTGGTGGGTCCGTCCTATATGCGTGATATTATGATATGAAAGATTAGCGAGGAGTTATATCGGGGATCTTGTATCGCAAGTTTCCTATCGGGAATACTTATGATAAAATTTTGCGATATGGATGATGTGATATGGATGGTGCGATATCGTGAATTTTTTTATCGAAGATTGGAGAGGATGGGAGTATCACATGATCGGAGATATTTGATGCATTCATATGTGAAAACCTCCGATATGTGATGTAGAAAAAATGCGATAGTTTTATTAAATGGATTCGATATCTTATCGGATCTGGGATATCATAACTTTCAAATGTATGTCCCAATTGAAATTGTGATTTTATGAGCAGATGCGATATATTTTAAAACTGAATTTAAATGCCATATCGAGTCCAGAACATCAGAACTTTTAAAACATGTGCTTTAACTAAATTTGTGATTTATAAACGGATGCGATAGCTTTTAGAACTAGAATTAAATGTGTTATTGTGTCTGGAATTTGGTGGATGTCGCAATACTTCAATTGATGCTTTATATGAAATGTTCCGACATTGGAATGCTCTAATAATGCTATATGGAGAATACAACGAGATTGATATGTTTTTAAAGTATTCTAAATAAAAGTTCCCAACTCCATTTTCATTTCTATAAAAACTCCATTCAATCATTTGATTAACCATCAGATTATTCGATCGGAGGAAGATGTTATCGCGACTTTCTTATGAGGAGATTTGCGATATTATAATGATCCAACATGAATTTCCCGATAATGTTTTTAAAAGTCTGAATGGAATTTTAATGAAATATATAAGGAAAATTAATGAATCCTCAAATTCTGACAAAACAACTAATACTTCCCTAAACATGTTGCAGATTTAAAATAGTTGTCTGCTTGTTTCAAGTCTCCAAAATGAATGAAAACCTGCAAAAGAAACAGAACAAGAATAAAGAATTACCATTGAAAAAAGTAAAACTAACCATAGATGATGATGAACCTGTAAATGTATACCTGGAAGAAAATTGACTGAAAATTTTACCTTATGAGTCTTCAAGTTCTCCCAAATTTTCTCAAAGTTTTCATATGTTCAACATCACCTACTTTTTTAATCTAAAATGCTAAGTAATGAATTTTCCAAATTGCATCCACCTCCAATTTACATCAGAAAACATGAGTGGTGGCGAGTTCTTTTTCAGAAATACTTATGAATCCAAAATTGTCAAGTTGCAGCAAATTCTTGGAATTTCTGTATGATTTTTGAGATGAATTTTTTGCAAGACAAGACAATTAAAGGTTTCATAAATATGTATGATCTTAAGAGCTTCTAAAATATTCCAAGTTGTTTTTTTGAAAATGAAAGGGAATGCCCATAAGAATTTAGATTCATTACTTGCTTTATTGAATATCATAAATAATAAAATAAGTGTAAACAGAAAAGAAATTTAATCTAATTTAATATATTCTTATTTCTAACTTAATGAAGGAAACATGACTAGGTATAGTCATACTTCCAATGTAACCATGTACGCATTTTGATTCTTACATGTATGTACAAATCAATCATTAGTAACAAAAATAGGAATAAAATAAAACAAAGGAAAATAAGTCTAATTTTAGAATGTATAGTTACCGTTAGCAGTTTATTTACAATTACCTTCCCTTGAAATTCCCTTTCCAATTGAATTTCAATTGGATCATAGAAACCTTAATGAATTTCTACTATTGATGATTGGAAGGGATTCAAAAGAGAAGATAACATGCTAGATTGTGAAAATGATCTTTCAATGGCATGCATAAATATGTTAGTGTTATGTGCAAGTGTTAAACTATTAACAATCTTTTGTGAAAGAAAAATTTCCAAATATTTTTCAAAGGGGTCAATGAAAAATGGATGAAAATTTGTTAAATACAATGGAAGATTATTAATTGAATCAGATTGTTATCCATATTGTGAAAATACACTCTCTTGTTGACACTGCCTTTGAGAAAGTAGAAGTAATTGATAAGAAATGAATATTAGTTGAAATTGGAAGAGAAATCGTTCTTGATGTTCACAATTAAAACCTGAAACTTCATTTTCCCATTCAGACAATACATCAATTGAGTGCTCAATACTGAGTTGCTCAATATGCCAGCACAAATTATCTAAAAATCGAAAATTAAAAATAGAAAACAAATATGAATTTAAACAAAATAAATGAAGGAAAAATAATAAAATCAAATCATAGTTTACACTAGTGTTACAATTATTGTTACAACACAATAGGGATTGATTTAAAATAATTTCCTTTTCACAAGACTCTGTCAAAATAATAGAATTTGAATGATTTCTAATACCAACTTGTGAATTAGAAAGAGAATCATGACTATGAATAGGAATGAGATCTTGATCATCATATAAATCATAGAGTGGAATGTTTTCTCGAATGATGAAATCATGAGTATGATTAATTGTTTGAAAATGAGAATTGCTTGAAAATTTTTCTAAATTATAATGTTCTTCATTTTCACATTTGATTAGACTTTGATCATGAGCATTCAATAGTGAAGTAGAGAAATCAATGTCCTCAATGTCAAACTATCATAAATGACCTCATGACATTTATTGGAATTCCTTTCAATCTTATCCAATGTATCAAAATGAGTATAAATCACATGTTCATTAATGCCAGAAGAATGATCAATACTTAATTCTCTATCTTAATAAAAACTAATTGGAAATTAATTAAGATCAACCTCTCTATTTTCTAAAATATCATTAATATCAAGAGGGGATAAATTGCCATCAGAAAAAATATCAGGGGGGAAAAATGAGAATCGAAAGAAATGGATTTAAAAACGTTTCTATTTGAGAAATTTTGTGCATTATGTTCATTGTAAATTTCATTTTTGAGATCATTCATTTGTGTACTTGTGTTTTCTTGAAAAATATTGCTTTTCTCTCCTGAATTTGGCATTTGCTCATCATAAAAGAATTCATAAATTTGTATAGCAAACTATGTGTTATTGGAAACTTCGATTGTTGCTTATACTTGCTAATTTATGTTCTAATTTTCTGAATTTAACGCATACTAGTTTTCAGATTTCAAAGCGATATCTTCTTCAAGATTATTACTAGTATCTTCTTGCACTTGAATAGTAAAATTCTCCAAGCTTTGTGATTGAGATTCGTTGACATGTGAAGGCGTGTCCTGATTACTATCAATATTGTAAGAAGTACGCACTAAATGAAGAAATTGATCGTAAATAATAGAGGCCACTTCATCATCATTTATTTGTATCTTCATATTGAAATTCTCAATTATGTTAATATAATTGCAAGGATTTTGAGCAAAGCTTGAAATACTTTCACATGGATTATGAATGGGAGGAAGAGAGCAAATATGTTCGTAGCAATCTAATAATTCCTCATCCATAGGTTTTTCTTCAATTTTAAATTTCAAACAATTTATGTGAAACCTAATGGTAAAATCAATCAAAGATTCATTTTTGAATCTTTGTAAATCTTTAAAATCGTCACATACATGTTTGTAGTTAAGGTCGTTAAATTTACAAAGGAACATTCTAACAAATTGATCCCAGTTGTGAATTGAGGCAACTGGAAGAGTTCGACACCATTTTCTGGGTTTTGACGTGAATGTGAGAGTAAAGATTCTGCATAAAATTCCTTCATCAATTCTTTGAAAATCATAATTCGAAAATTCGTCAATAAATTGAAAGGCATGATTAAAAGCAGAAGAATTTGTCTTACCATTAAATTTTACCTGAGACAGGAGTCTTACTTCAGGTGGAGTATTAGAAGATGCACGTCCATGGATACAACTCCAAATTCGAAGTTTAAGAGGAGCCATCGTGATAAATAATAAGATGTTAGAATACAAAGGCTCCACTTAGACAACAAGTTTCAAGCCCTCCTAGTGCCAAAATGTTGAAGCCTCGAAATTCGCTGCAACAACATGGCGACGGACTTAAAGCAACTCCTTTTCCGTTTGGAATGGTGGTTCCAACTGGTTCAACTAGGTCTAGTTACCTTATCTCAATCTCCAATGGCTTTAAAATATGACTGTCATTCACCAATGGAGAAGAGACATCAGATCAAACCTCTTATTGATCAGACAAGAAAGTGATCCTTACGTTGATTTGGGGCTCAACCAAGCCACAACTAAAGTTTGCCTCTTTTGGAAGAAGACTTAAAAGAATGTATAAATTAATCTAAATGTGAACTTATTCTATAATGCAAGAAAAAGGAACTAAATCCTAATCCTCTCTCAATTAGGCAGATATAGATCTAATCCAACCGAGAGCAAGATATTTAAAGTATTGGGATTTAAATATGTCTAGCTTATAATGAATATCAAGCTAACAAAGTAGTTCAATTAACTGACATTATGAATACCAAACACATCCTATTTAGGAACCTCTTAACTGAAATAATCAACCAACAAAACTCAAGAAGAAGTTCGCAGAATGATTTTGATCATTTAATCAGTAACTTGAATAATTAAACAATAATATGTGGAAAAAGTTCACAACATATCATTATTTATTAAACCATTATTAAAAGACATATTTCTGAGTAAATAGTTACTCAGAAATCAGAATTCAACCCATAAGAGTAGAGATAAATGATAACATAAAATAGAGACAAATTACCCATACCGACAAAAATGCACAAATATGAAAGTAAATTGACACATTCCTGTCATCATAAAATGAAACCAGCATTTAAAATAATAGTATTATAAATACCAATTTATTGAATCCATTTCTCTAGCTCTGGTCTCTAATAGTCCTTTACAATACTTGAATTTCTGCTTTCAAAACAAGAGTCGCAATAGTGAAAACTCAGCCCTTCATACATAATTCAGAATGCAAAATAAAAATCATCAATAATCCCCATATCTAAGATTTTTACTCCTCCCACCTACAACTCTAAATCCCTATTACAGAAATGCTTTTAGAATTCCAGAGTTGCAGAGGAGAGAAGTCCTTATTACATTCTACAATCTGTTCTTTATAATATTTACAAAGGAATTCAAACTAGGAAAGTTTGTTGAATAATAAATTTGTTTAATCAATTTTTATTGGCTTAAAATTCCATTCTTGTATTGTTGGAGTCTTTTCATTGATTGATATTCTTTTCTCTTCATCTCTTCAACTATTTTCCTGCAAAATCAAATCAAAACAAAATTAAAATGAAAAAATCAAATCAAAATGCCAAATCTGAAATTAAAACAAATCTAACCAAATTCAATTAAATAAATAATTGAAAAGGAAATATAAGCTTTCTATTAGGTGACTACTGAATTTTGCACTGGGGAGGCTCTGCAACTTGATCTAGGGTTAGGGTTTTGACATTGGGCACCATGGCGGGACGCGCAGGGGGAGTGTTGCTCCCTCCTACAATCATGTAGTTATGGATAGAAGCAAGGACGCGGGAAAACAGTGTTTCAAGAAACCTCTGGAGAAGGAAATAGTGGCAAGTAACATGGATATATTGGGAGGAAACAGACCTCGTGAACAGGAAGGGGAGTAGCAAGAAGCTAGTAAGGAAAAGGAGAAAGGGGATAGAAGTCAAAAACCTACTTCTATAAGGACAACTGGGGTCTGCAAACCTAAATCGAACATCATTCCTCGGCTCATCTTGAGCGACCCTACGCTACAAGTGCATTGGGATCATATGATTGAACATGCAATCATCTACAAATTCATGGGAATATGGCCGACGGAGAGGGTGCTGCATGTATGGATAAGGAGCCACTGGAAGCCAAAGGGAGAAATACACCTTCATATGGGATCCAAGGGCTTCTTCACAGTAGTATTCGCAAGCCTAGAGGATAAAGATAGAGTGTTTAAAGGAGGACCATATTTCTATGCTGCTGCAGGCCTCTACATGCGGCCATGGATGATGAACTTTGTTTCGGAACGCGAGACATTTACATCAGTACCGATATGGATCATACTATACTCCCATTCTCTGGATTATTGGCTACCGGAATCGCTGAAAACAATAGGCAACAAACTGGGACATTTTCTAAAGATCTCAGATGCAACTCTGAAAGGAAAATACACCTCCTTCGCTCGAATATGTGTGGAAATGGACTTATCTGGAGCACTTCTGGACACAATAATTTTAGAAGTATATGATGAAGAATGGGTACAATTCGTGGACTATGAGCACATCCCATTTAGGTGCAGCAAATGCCATGAGCATGGGCATCTATATAGAGACTTCCCAACAAACAACATCGAGAGAAATGTGAAATCCACCATGGATAAAAATCCTGAGGGTTTTACCAAGGTTGGGGGTAAAGGGAAAGGTGGAAAGAGGCTGCAAAAGAAGATCAATGAGGAAAGACAACCGAGCCACAATAGCTTTAAGATCCTAGAAGAAGAAGAAGGAAACAAAGAAACAAACCAGGAAATGGAGAACATTATCACTAAGAAGGAAAGGGATGACAGCATGGAAGATATCATAGAAAACATTATGGAGATAAATAGGGACCATGAGATGACTCCAAGTGAGGTGGGAACGGAGGACCATGAATTGCAGGAGATTCTAGATAGGGAAAATCTTGATCTAGAGAAATTTTTGGAACAAGGGACGACCAAAGGAGTGGACTCCCTGCCAAAAGAGGAATATGATAGGGTTCAACAGCTCTTCCTATGGAGATCACAATCGAAGGGAACTGGAGTCAAAAGAAATCATGAAAGCTAGGAACATAGAGGGGTCAAAATGATGGAGGAGACACAGGCACAATCTCCAAAGAACCTAGGCAGGAAAAGAGGAAGAAAAAGACAGAAGGAGTTGTTGAATGAATGTGGGAAAATATTTATTAACTCAGGTAAGATGAAAGAGCTCACCAGTTACTCCTTTACAAACCTTTCTTAATGAAGCTCACAACCTGGAATATTAGAGGCATAGGAAATAGAAGGAAACAAAGAAATCTCAGTACTAGAATAAAAGAAGAAAAACCAGATATGGTTTTTATTCAGGAGACAAAATTTTCGATGGATAAGATTAGAGAAATTCATAATAAATGGCTAATCAAGTATGAGTATCTAGAAGTTAAAGCAAAAAACTTAGCGGGGGTATTCTCATGCTGTGGGATCCACAGAAATTTGGAATCCTGGATGTTGAGGCATCTAGGAACTATCTTTCTTTGGTTTGTCAACCTTTAGGTGATAAGGAGATATACATGATCACAAATGTCTATGGACCTCAAAAGCAAGAAGACAAACTCAAGCTTCTCACCTCCCTTGAGGAACTAAGAGCAAGACACCCTAATATGCCCTGGATCATTGCAGGAGATTTCAATATGATAAGATCTCTTACAGAGAAAAAAGGCAGTCTCAGACAACTAGGAAGAGACTCCGTGGCCTTCCAGAACTCCATAATGAACATGGGGTTAGTGGACACTGGAACAATAAATGGGACCTTCACCTGGAACAACAAAAGGGGAGGGGCTTCACAAGTTGCATCTAGACTAGATAGATTTATTATCTCAGAGGACCTCTTTCTCTCAGGCCCTGCCATAACAGCTTCTATTCTTCCCTTTGAAGGTTCAGATCATTGGCTTGTATAGCTGGAAGCCACTTTTATAGGTACACCAAGAAACAGACCTTTCAGGTTTGAAAATGCCTGGCTCTATCACCCTGAATTCACTAGTAATATTAACAAATGGTGGAGAGAGGATCTAAACATTCAAGGCACTAGAATGTTCCTACTCCAACAGAAACTTAAACATATCAAATCCAAGCTTAAAGGTTGGAACAAAAAGGAATTTGGTAATATCTTCAAAGCCAAAAGAGAAGCTGAGCAGAAACTCCAGGAGATCAATCAGATCAACATCACAAAGGGCTTTACCGAGGAACAGAAAAAGCTAGTTGATTCTTTGCAAGAAGAATGGGAAGATCAGTGCTTGCAAGAGGATATTTTCTGGAGACAGAAGTCAAGGATACAGTGGATTAGAGAGGGATAAAGAAATACGAAATTCTTTCATAAATCCATAATGGATCACAGGGCACACAACAGAATCACAAAGCTCAAAGACTCTCAAGGGAGAGAAATCGTCTCTCACAAAGACATGGAATCTCTCCTTATACAACATTTCCTCAGTATTGCAGAGGAGCCTCTGGGGGATAGATCTAGGTTCATCAACCATTTCACTCAGTATATCCCTCAGCTGGTTACTAGAGAAGATAACCACAATCTTAACAGACCAATGTCGGAAGAGAAGGTCAGTGAAGTGATCAATGAAATGAAAATTGAAAAGCTCTAGGTCCAGATGAGTTCAATGTAGGCTTCTTCAAATCATGTTGGAAAATAGTCAAACAGGATATCCTTGAGGTGGTGGAAGACTCAAGAAGATCCAAAAAGGTTCTGAAGGCTTTTAATGCTTCCTTCATAGTTTTGATCCCAAAACAGGAAAAAGCCATGACTCCGGATGGATTCAGACCCATAGCTTTATGTAATGTGGTGTATAAAATTATTTCCAAGGTGATTGCCAATAGACTCAAGCCCCTTTTACCAGCTCTCATCTCAGAGGAGCAAACGGGCTATGTGGAAGGAAGACAAATCCTCAATAATATCATCCAAGCTCATGAGGTGGTTCACTCTCTCAAAAGCAACAAACAAGCTGGTATGATCATTCAACTGGACCTAGCGAAAGCTTACAACAAGCTAAGTTGGTCTTATATAAGGGCATTTCTAAGAGCCTTTGGCTTCGACCAAAACTAGATAAGATGGGTTATGGCACTAGTTACCATGACTAGTTTCTCCATCCTGCTTAATGGCACTCCTTCAAGACTCTTCACACCCTCCAGAGGTCTCAGACAAGGGGATCCACTCTCACCCTTCCTCTTTGTTCTCATGATGGAAGGGCTAGGTAGAGCGATTAAAATGGAAAATGCTGAAGGAAGAATCCAAGGCATCAAACTCACCTTGGATGGAGTGGCTAACACTCATCAACAATTTGTGGATGACACAATGTTGCAGGGCATACCCACAGTCAGGGAAGCCAAAATGATCAAACATATTTTGAATGAACTTTCTATGGTTGTTGGTACAGAGGTAAGCCTCAACAAATCAAAAGTTTTTTTCTTTAACACTGACATTGCTATTCAAATAAATATCACCAAAATTCTTGGGTTTCAAAGGGACTAGCTACCTTCCAAGTATCTGGCCATACCTCTCACAAATAAGCCTCTCAGCAAGGAAGTGTGGGAGCCAATTATAAATAAACTTCAAGACAAGATTAGAAAATGGACATGCAGGTCTTTTAATTTGGCGGGGCGCCTTGTGCTCACACAGGCTGTCCTATAGGCCATTCTCATGTCCATGTTCTCAACTCTTCCTACTCCTAAAGGAATTAAGCAACAAATCAGGAGCATACAAAGGGACTTTCTATGGGGAAGAGGAGAAGAGAAAAATAAATGGGCTTTAGTTTCTTGGGACAAGATCTGCAAAGCCAAGAGCCATGGTGGCTTGGGGCTTCATGATCCTGAAACCATCAGCAGAGTTTCGGGAGCTAAACTCTGGTGGAGGTGGATCAAGGAATCAACAACTCCCTGGGCTAAGCTTTGGAAACAAAAATATGCCAAGCATTGGCAGGAGAAGGATCACATTAGAATGTCAGGGCATATTAAGGGCTCCCACATTTGGAACCTTGCCTGGGAAAATAAAAGTATTGTTCAGCAACATAGTTTCTGGGAAATTTGAGCTAGGAACCTAGCTCGATTTTGGGAGGAAAACTGGCAATAGGAACCCAATTTGTATAAGGATGAATTAGCAGCTCTCAAGAATGACACAGACAACAAAGGTCTACTTATGGTAAAAGACTTCTGGGACCAGGATAGGAACAATGGAAAATGGAGAACTTGGAAGGATCTAGGCCACAGTGAAGAGAGTCCTCTGAAGGCCCAGGCAGACTCTCTTACCCAGGATCTAGAACATAGGAGGATTCTGGTATCCTCCTTGCCTGACCAACTAAGATGGGGAAAGAACACCAAAGGAAAATTTAACCTCAAAGAAGCTAAACAGGTAGTAACAGGATTTAACTATCTAAACCCTGATCAAGTTTGGAAGAATCTTTGGCAGAGCCCCCACTGGATGAAAATAAAGTTATTTATTTGGCTAGTTCATCAAAGGAAAATCTTAACTTGGGAGAATCTCTTGAAAAAAGGCTTCACTGGACCATCCAAATGCTACCTTTGTGGCTCACAAGAGGAGACGATGGATCACCTTCTCAACCTCTGCCCTTTCACCTCCACTGTGTGGGAATGGGTGGCCTCAATCTTTAGGTACACTGATAGGGATAGACTCAGCATCTCCAACACTTTGAAGAATTGGAGGAAAAATTTCTCAGGGAATGAAATCATTAATAAAGCCTGGACTCTGGTTCCAGGCTTTGTCATCTGGAATGTTTGGAAAGAGCGCAATAGTCAGATCTTCAAGAACAAAGCAAGCAAGCCCCAGCACATAATTGACCAAATTTTAAGGCAGCTCAAAGACACAGTCAGTAGCTTGTTGAGGACACTTCCTAAGGACCCTCCTCTGCCCCAAGATGCGAGTATTCTACTACATTTGGGTCTCCAGTCTATAAGCCCACAGGGCATAATCAAGGGTGTGAGCCAAACAAATGCAGATATAAATATTTGGAAGCCTCCTCCACATGGTTTCTTAAAGGTCAATATAGACGGAGCTTCTAAGGGCAACCCAGAGTTAGCTGGTTTTGGGGGTGCTATAAGAGATGAACATGGTCAAATAAAGAAGATCTTTCATGGCCACTTGGGGAAGGCCACTAATAACATGGCGGAACTCATGGCCCTAGAGCAATGCTTGGAAATCTTGGTGGATTCAAATTCACATAATGTCATCATTGAAGCAGATTCGGAATTGATTATTAGAGCGGCCAAGAAAATTTGTAATGGTACATCACCGGATAAAGTGTCAAAACACTGGAGGCTATCACGAGTCTTTCACTGTATCTACACCCACCTGCAAACCTTAAAAATTGTAAGCTTTGTCCATGTGAAAAGAAAAGCTAACATGTTAGTTGATCGTTTGGCGAATGAAGGAGTGACTAATGGGGAAAGGGACACTCGACACGTTTGAGAGTTGTTACCCCCAAGTAAACTGTTAGAGGACTGTCTCTGTCAGGCCGCCAAAGATAGGGAGCAATGGATTAACAGGATGGATCGAAGAGGATCAGGAGACAGGCGGGAGGATAGGGAAGCCTAAATTGTTTGCCTGTTGTTTGGCAGTAGTCCGAAGATTGTATTGGCATTAGTATTCCATTGGATTTGAGTGGAAGGTTGAGATCAGCGGAGGAAGACCAAGGATGCAGTGGCGTGAGGACTGATTCTGGAAGTGCTGCAGGTTTAATCGACCATCGATCACTATATGGATCGATGGCGACACATTGATTAACGAAATATTGTTATCTATGAGTGTCTATGTGTTAAATGGAGTTTGGCAGAGAAACTAGGGTTTAAGTGCAAATCCATTGATAAGAAGAAGACCAACGGCACAGGGAGGAAGGAATGAGAACCGTCCGATGGGATAGAACGACGATCTTCGCTTGGCAGAAGAGAGTGCAAATTAATTCGCACAGAAATGGTTTCTCAAACCACAAGTGGTATTTCGGGCGGAGTCTATATGGTAACCGGTTTTTCGAGGATGGCCTCCGATTCCACTCTTCAAGTGACACGTAACAGCAAGGAGGAGAGAGGAAACCGCCTTTCGGGCAGTTGATCCTCGTGCTACTTCTCCACCCGAAATCAGTGTGGACCGTTGGATCAATGAAGGGTAGATCAAAGGTGGAGGTTAGGTCGTGCAAGTGGTTGATCGGCGATCGAAGAAAGGAGGTGGAGTTGGAATTGCGATTCGCCGATATCCGTTTTAGCGATTCGACGTTAGCTGTTGGATCTTTGTAAGAGTTGGACGGCAGTTTTCAGGCCATTCAGAGATCGGTGTTCGGTGAGTGCAGTGAGAGGGCGTTGCACCGAAAGTGTGGACTTGTCGTTTTTATGGTCGCGGATGTATTTTTTTTGAAGTCCAACCTTTTGGGTTGCGGGTCGGGTTTTGTGTATTTCCTATGTAATCCGTATTTTCCGTTAGAGTGAATGGTTCTGATTTTTAAAGTTTTAAAGCCAATGACGGTTCTGATAGGTTATGCGGACCATTTTTTGGTAAACAAAAGGAATTTTGGTTTACCCTGTAACATATGTAATGTACTTGTTTGATTAACAGAAAGCTCCATTCTTACTTGACCAAAAAAATTAAGCTTTCTATTGATGCCTATGATGATTTAATTGGCCAAGGATATCATTGACGAATGGATTTGCATTCAGAAGAAGCTTGGGCAAATGAAAATGCAGAAAATAAATCTCAAGAAAATTAGTTTTATTCAAAATTCAGAGCTTGATCTTCTGCTGGATTT
Source organism: Pinus tabuliformis (assembly GCA_031772625.1). Taxonomy (NCBI): domain Eukaryota; kingdom Viridiplantae; phylum Streptophyta; class Pinopsida; order Pinales; family Pinaceae; genus Pinus; species Pinus tabuliformis. Next base: position 1,270,512,232 of record CM062818.1, on the reverse strand, counting down.
TAGACTCAATAAATGAGCAAATCTGTTAATGAAACCTCCTCAGAAATGTTCTCCATGATTTTATCTTTCCAATAAGCTATCATGGGCCTCATTTGGCCAAGTAAAACTTGCTCTATGAGTCTCCAAAGTTGATGAGTCAAATCTAGCAAAATTCTGAAAATTTTGTTGCTTGCGCTAAAAATCTGAATTTTTTGATTAAATTCTATTTCTAAATTAAATTGTTGTTATTAATTAATTAATAACAATTAATTATAACTGTATTTATTAATTCTTTAATTCTTATTAACAGTTTAACTAATTTAATTAAAAAATAATAATTTAATGATTAATTAAAATAATATTATAATTAAAATATATAAAAATAATACTTAATATATAATTTTATAATATTATATTAATTTAATTTTTTTTAAATTACAAAATAAAAGTTCACGTATTAGTGTGAGTATGAGGAGGGCAGAGAGTATAGGGATAGTGGAGTGATATGGAGTGGAGGGAGGTGAGGGTCAGGATGAGGGTGAGGCGGAGGGATAAGGTAAGAGGGTGATGTGAGCTGACGTAGGCTTGGGAGGTATAAGGAGTGTGAGAAATTTAGGATATAAGAAAAATAATTATCGCATTTTTTTTTTAATCACATATCATATGTTTTAATATTGGCACATAAAAACAAAAAAAATTATATGCGATTTGCGATGTATTGCAATCACAATATCGCATCGCAGTTTTTTGAAGGAAGCAAGTGATATGAAGTGGAGCGCACATGGAATTAATAATCCTACAAATTAGACTATAGTCACTTTGCAATTTTGAGAATCTAGTCTTGGCAATTAGTTTTAAAATAATAAATTGGAGTAAATTACCAAGATTCTGAAACACGTTTTCATCCGTTGTATGATTTAGCTGGGTCATTTTATAAGACCGTTAGTGAGAAAATGAAAAATTAATAAAAGTTAACTAAAAGTCAATATTTACAATGAATGACTATTTAACTTAATTACTTACAAAAATTTGAAATATTATACATTTATTTACAATTTTGGTCACGGCGAGAAAATGATCAGAGTTAAAAGTAGTACCATTTACAAATCGGTTGGCCAAATGAGGCGAAACAAGTATCAATGGAAAGCTTATGAAAAATCAAATTCAAAGAAACAATCCAAACATAAATCTGAAGAAAGTAAAAAAGGCAAAAATTCTTAATGAAAATTATAAAAGGTGTTTTACCAAAAATTTATAGAAAGGGTGAGTCAATAAGTCAAAAATGGGGGGGTGTTGGGTTTTCCCTACTTCCTTTTCTCCTAATTTCCTTTATTTTCATAAACAAATGTCAATAATTCCCTTTTGCCTTTTCAAAGCCTTTGTCAATTTCCCTTACCCATAATACACAACAAGTGATGCCCACTAAGATGTTTTGTCCATCATTAATCTTGGAATAAGTGTTCCATGACCTTGGTCTTATTTTCCCTTTATTAACTTTATTACAAGAAGTTTTAACCTGGGGTTGTTACAACCACTGGAAGCTGGCGATCAAGGATAAATTTTGAAACGTCAAGATGCAGAAGAAAGATATTATTATGCAATACCTAAGCAGGTTCACACAATGTCGTGATGAATTTGGTCAAGTTGGTGTTATTGTTGCAAAAGATTATTTGGTAAGTCGAGCCCTTCTAGACCTTCCCAAGAGCTAGCACAGCTACCAAGATTTGGTGAATGGGAGGGAGAAACTCCCAAATTGGGAATTCCTATGGTCTAATTTGGTACAATAGGAAATAAGGCGAAATATCAGAGACGGGACTTCATCCAAGAGCGAGGATGAAGAAAATTGTGCCTTTGATGGAAAGGAAAAGAAGGGAAGAAATCCCAATCCAAATTAGAATCTATTCAAGGGGGCAAGAAGAAAGAATTGTCTAGAATCAAGTGCTTTCATTGTCATGAATTTGGGCATTGTGCCACAAAGTTTCCACACAATAAGACAAGAAAGAAGACCTCAAGAGAAGCAGCAGGTGAAGCTTTGGCTTCACAGTTTGAGCTTGACTTCACTCTCATCACATGCATGGCAAGCATAGTGATGGGGAGTGTTTAGTACTTGGACAGTGGTGCCTCGTTCCATATGATAGGGAATAAAGAATTTTTCAGTGATTTGTAGGAGAAATGTCTCCAGATGCACATCAAGATGGGAGATGACGGAAGGTACAGCATGATCGGGATTGGTACCATCACCATTCAGAGGGAGTCGGACTCCCCTCTTAGACTCAAGGATGTGATGTTTGTTCAGGGTTTAAAGAAAAATCTCATTTCTGTTGCAATTTTGGAAGTCTGTGGTTATGATGTGATCTTCAACAAAGGGAAAGCATTCTCAAGACACATAGCCACGAGACAGGTGAAGCAAATTGTGGTTCATGTGAAGAACATGTACAAGCTATATGTGGAGGATTGTGTTGCATTGAGCACAAAGGCGGAGAAGTTGCATAGCCGCTATGTTAGTGAACATTGGCATAGAATACTTGGCCATATTCATCAAGGTGCTTTGAATATTATGCAACAGATAACCACAGGCCTCCCTAAACTATCACTAGTGCAGCAAGATACATGCAAAGGGTGTACCTTGGCGAAGTACACAAAATCCACTTTCGATGATCGGGACAACAAAGCGCATGCAGTCCTTGAAAAGATCCACTCTGATGTCTGTGGGCCTTTCTTGACAACCTCCACTGCTAGGCATGAATATTTTGTCATTTTTATTGATGACTTCTCACTGAAGTGTTGAATCTTCTTCATGCGAAAGAAGGATGGAAAATTCTCAAAGTTCGTAGAATTCAAGGCACTAGTTGAGAAAGAAATGGGCAAGAATGTGACAACTCTCGTGAGAAATAATGGAGGTGAGTACACGCTGAATGAATTTAAAAATTTATGCGCAAAAGAAGGCATTTGATGAGAGTTGACAGCGCCCCACAACCCACAATAGAATCAGGTGGCTAAGAGGAAGAATTGTAGCATTGTGGGAGTAGCGAGGGCAATGTTGCATGATCAGGGTCTACCTCTACATTTGTGGTCCGAGGCATGTTACACAACAGTCTATTTGCATAACTGGAGTCCTCGTCATATTTTGGGCATGATTACACTGGAGGAGGCTTTCTCGGGGAGAAATTCGGATGTGTCACACTTCAAGGTTTTTGGAGCCTCTATTTACTACCATGTCTCCAAAGAATCAAGGAAGAAGTTGGAACCAACAACAGAATTGGGGGTATTTGTGGGTTACACAAACTCCCCACAACTACCGTGTGTATATTCCATCCCTCATAATGATATTTGTGCGAAGGGATGTAAAATTTGATGAAGACAAAGCCATGTGGTGCTCTCTTGAGAGGGAGCTTCAGAACCCACCGGAAGAGGAGCTCTTAGCTCCGAAGGAGGAAGCTATGGAGCAGCCACAAATTAAGGAGAAGAGAGTATAGACAGCCACTCAAGTAGAACCATCCAGAGAAGGTAGGAAAAGGACCAAGGAAGCTAAGAGACTTGTGCAGGATGTGAGGGAGAATGTGGGTGCTCCTTCAAATTATCGCAAGTAGAGAAGGTCACCAGATCGATACATTGGCTACATGGCTCTAATCACTGAGCTTATAGAGACTGAGCCATCCTCTTTCTAGGAAGAAGTATAGAAACATGTATGGGTTGATGAAATGGTGGAGGAATATGAATCCATTTTAAAAACAGTGTCTGAAAAGTGGTCCCAAGACCAGAAAACAAATCAGTTGTGGGTTTGAGATGGATATTAAAGGTAAAGCATGCAACATATGGAAGAATAGAAAAGTAGAAAGCCAGATTTGTGGCCAAGGGGTACTCTCAAGTTGAGGGAATTGACTATGAGGAGACCTTTGCTCTTGTAGCAAGGTACTCATCCATCAAATCAATTCTTGCTCTGGCTACACAGATGGGGTGGAAGATCCACCGGATGGATGTGAAAACAACATTCCTCAATGGAGTTATTGAGGAGGATGTAACAACCCTGGTCAAAAGTTCCATATAATAAAGTTAACAAAGGAAAAATAATAACCAAGGTCATGGGACACGTATTCCAAATTGAATGTTGGGAAAAACATCCTAGTGTGGGTGTTAATTTGGTTTATTATGGCTAAGGAAATTGGAAAAGGAAATGGCAAAGGCTTTGGAAAGGAAAAGTGGCATTAATTAGCATTTTATTTATGAAAATAATGGAAATTAGGAGAAAATGAAGGTGAAAGGTCACAGGTTGCATGTGAGGAGAAAAATGAAGGAAAATAATGGAAAATGAAGAAAATAGAGGCCTCATTAATAAAAAGGCTTATGAGGATTAGTTCACAACCTTTTGTCAATTCAATTTTGGAGCTCTCTCTCTATTGTCTCTCTCTCATACTCTTGGACACTTAGAGTATTCTTGGAGAATTCTAGCATTAGGAAAAGAATGCAAAGGAAGGACAAGAAAGCAAGAGGAAGCAAGGATCAAGTAAGGAAGAGTGGGATTCAAGCGGCTATAGCAGAATTACTTGCAGATATCGAGTTGTATGTATGATTTCCTTGCTATTTTTGGCATGCATGTGTGTTTTTTGTTCTCTTGATGTCTTTGACGTGGGTTTTGTTGGGTATGACAGTGGTTTTCAGCCTTGCCTTTCCATTTCCGGATAGCCATGGTGTGATGGAGTTTCTCTTAGTTGGTTGAGTTGGATTGTCGAATGGTTTCAAAATTGAGTGGGGTGGTCTCAAGGGAAAAACACAAGGCCCAGGAATCCCTGAAACGGTGAAGATGGGATAATGATAAATTTTGATTGTGTATGCCCTCATTAGGCCTAGGAATCCTCAAACGATGAATGGTGGGATATACGATAAAGCCTAGAGGGTGGAACCTCATTGGGCCTAGGAATCCTCAACCGGTGAATGGCGGGATGTACGATAAATCCTAGAATGTGGAGCCTCATTAGGCCTAGGAATCCTCGACTAGTGAATGGCGAGATATATGATAAAGCCTAGAGGTGGAGATGAACAAATTCCTCACGGTTTAGGTGGATAGATTGGAAGGCATCAATACTTGTTCAGGGTCTAGTGATTCGATGGGATTGCGGTAAAACTTGGTTATATTGATAAGGGTTTCGGGCCCAGCAATCCCTTGGTAGATATATGGTAAAGCTTGAGGAAGCCCTTATTGGTTATGTTGTGAGTCCCACATTCATGCTTAGAATATAGCACGAGGGTGATTGGCTAAAAGAAAGATTTGGTTCAGCCCAATCTATGGTTGGGTGGTTAGTGGAAGTCCCTGACTTGGTTGGCTTATGCATACATTAATAAGAACTCCTTTTCCTTTGATATATCATGTGTAAATGTACTTGTTAATATGTAGTTTTTATGGTTGTTTTACTCTTGTTATTATGTTGGTTATATGTTGGTTATAAGCATGATTCATGACAGACTTTGGTTATGGCTCCGTTCTTGATTTCTTTAGTACAAGAAATGTGAATGAATATATGACCTAATAGATGATAATGTAGCTATTGTGATAAGGCATCAATTCTTCTTAACCATTCTTAGATAAGTATGAGACCCTTATGCTCATATATGTGGTTATGACCTATAGATTACATGTTTGTGATATGTTTGACAAAATGTTTGTCACGACTAGCAGGGGTCAGGTCAAGTATTTGTATCAATGTTTGCATTAGTAGCTTTAATTCGTTGTTATTTATCATTTATGGTGGTTTCATGAAGTTTTGGGCAGATGCATGAGACCTAGCCCTGAAATAGTCGCACAGAATCCGAGGTTGTTGTCTCAGAACTGCCTCAAAAAGGCCATAGTCGCATGTATGCCTTGTTGTGGGAGTGACTGGAGGGTCTCAGTCGCATGCATGGCTTGTCATGGGAGAAACTGGGTGATCCAAATTGGATCATTATATTGTTTGGCATCCATCTTGATGCATTTGGAGTGGAAAAAGTGGAGGAATTAGCTCACGCGCCCGTCTTTACCAACAAGACCCAATTTGGCGAAACGAGGTTTTAAACCTTCGTGGAGAATTTTGAGGCATCAAACGACGTCTTTTGGGGGTAAAAATTTGCTACCTAAATGTAGCACCCTTTCATCCTATTCCACACACATAAAGCTTTCCAATGGCGCAAGAATCACGCCAATCAAAGTCCGTATGCAAAATTTATGCCACTCAGAAGTTAACCTTCCTGTTTTCACATCTATAGTTCGAGAGGATGCCACGTCAGCCCCTATTATTCATGGAAAAGAGGCTAGCCATGTGTTTGTGATGTAGAAGACTCTATAATATTCTATTTTGTAACTCTACTTAAGAGTTAATGTAGTCAAACTTAACCACTAGTAGGCTATCGAATTGTTTTATAAACTGGCCACTGGGAGGTAGAGGCATTCCATTCTTTCAAGAGCATTTTGTTCCATAGTTAAGAAAAGATAACCAGGAGAGATAGGAGCTAGAGCACACAGAGAGGATTTGTGCATTGTAGCAGCCCATGGGCCATAGATATTACTTCTTTGTATCTCCAGCCATATTTCCAGACAGAGAAAGAGAGTGAAGCAGCCTCACCTTCTAGCTGGGTTTTCTCCCAAAATGGTTTTCTAGAAAGCATATCTTGTGTCTTATGTGTGTGTGATCGTGTGTTATTCGTTCTCTACTTTTCTGCATAATTTATATTCGCATGCATGCACTAATTACAATAAATTATATAGATCTAGAAATTAAATAAAATTGTAATAGTGTAGAATCTCATATTTTTTAATATAATATTATCATATATGTTGTGATGAATTGTCTGGTGGAATATCCACGACAGTTTACGGATAATTTGGTATCAAATCAAGTTTCTTTGAGTATTTTGTGGAGATTGCAAGGATCTAAATCGGCAAGGCTGAAAATCGTAAAACCCTAATCATGGGCGACGAATTTGTAAACGAACCTTGTGATCCTGCAGAGGTGAGGTTTTCGCGGATCAAAGAACAAGTCGTAGATATAAACCAAAATGTTCACCTCCTCCTCATATCCCTAAGCAATAAGCTGGGGATATTTGGAGAATAAGGGGGTTCGAATGCATAGGACAAATCAGAAGGGGGATCAGGAGATTGGGAAGACGTATATAACCAGTCGAAGAAAGAACCCAGAAAAGATCAACCCAGTTCGAGTGTCGTGAACCAATCCCTATTTAAAGTGGAAGCAAAAGTCAATATCAATCCATACCATGGCGATATCGACTCTCTAAATATGAACCACTTATTGCAACAACTAGAAGTTGATTTCAGTGTCCATCAAATCGAGGAAGGGCATAAGATCTCATTCGCGCAGCTGAAATTGGAGGGCCATGCACTGACTTGGTGGGAGAGCCACACAGAAACCCTGAGGTTGGAGGGAGAACCTCCAGTGACTAAGTGGGAGGATTTGAAAACCCTCATTAAGTCATAGTTTTATCCCATTGGTTATGTGGAAGACCAGTGGATCCCGTGGCATTGCTTTAGGCAAAAGTCAAGTTAAAGCGTGCAGGAATACACATAATTTAGAAAGATGGATATAATGTTGGGTATCTCTCCAAAGAACCCAGATGTACTCCTTAAGTATTTGGGGGGTCTACACTACCATCTGTGTGATCAAGTGATGTTGTTCAAGCCCAAAACGGTGGATGAGGCTTGTGTACAGGCACAGTACCTGGAGAACATAGGCCTGAAAAGAGCGCAATCAAATGGATCGAAGCAAAAGGAGCAACAAGACACTTCTAAGGAGGGGAAGAAGAAGAAGAAAGGGGGAAAAGATAAAAAGACGGCAGCCACAACACATCAGTGTAAAGATCCTAGCAACCACTCAATCAATGCAACATTGATGGCCATACAGAGGAGAACTGCTGGAAATGGCATCTAGAGCTAAACCCAAAGAACAAGAAGAAAGATAATAAGAAGAAGAATCTCATGGCCACTGATTCAAGTAACCAAGTTGAAAGCAGCTCAGACGTGGATGAAAAGATCATCTGTACATCAGTGCAAAAGGAGGTGAATTTGAGTAGCCTTCAGCAACAGGAAGAGAAAGAAATGACCAAACTCTTCCATGTAAAGATATTGGTCAAGAAGACGAAGATTGATGCTCTCTTTGACTCAGGATCGCAAGGAAATCTCATTGCAGCAGATTTGGTCAAGAAGTTGGGGCTAGAAGTTTATGATCATCCAAACCCATGTCCACTGGGATGGATACATAAGGATGTAGAACTGAAGATAACAAAACAATGTAAAATTAGATTTGCTACCAGTGCTGATTTTATTGATGAAGTAGATCTAGATGTGGTTCCCCTTGATGTATGTGGAGTTGTGTTTGGGAGTCCATACATGTACATGTGTGATGCAATATTCATGAGGAGAGCTAACTAGTATCATCTCATCAAGGATGGAAAACCATTCATCATCAAAGCGCACAAAGGCAAGTCGAAAATTTCACTGGTGTGTGCCAACCAAGCCAAGAAAATTATCAGTTCCAACAAGAAGTATGTTTTATTGTTTCTAAGAGAAATTCAATTTGTAGAGGAGTCAATAAGAGGCAAGGCATCCCTAGAGGGGTGTACTAAGAAACAAAAATAGAAATTGGAGGAGTTGTTACAGACATACAAGGGCGTGTTCCGAGCACCTAAAGGGCTACCGCCTAAGAGAGAAGTGGAGCATGAGATCTAACTATTGCCAGACTCCCCATTGCCAAATATTGGGTTGTACAGACAATCTGTTATAAAAGCAAGTGAGGTGAAGAAATAGTTGCAGCAGCTGCTGGAACAGGGTGTCATTCGACCAAGTACATCATCATGTGGGTCACCCATCATCATTGTGCCAAAGAAGGATGGAACTTGGCAAATGTGTGTAGATTACAGGGCATTGAATAAAATCATGCTCAAGACCAGATACCCCCTGCCTAGGATAGATGTTCTATTATATCAGTTGCAGAAAGAAAAGTATTTCACCAAGCTAAACTTGAAGTATAGATATCACCAGGTTCAAGTCAAATAAGAAGATACATGGAATATCACCTTCAAAACTAGGCAAGGTTTGTATGAGTGGCTAGTTATGCCTTTTCAACCTGTGTAATGCACTGGCTACATTTATGATATTAATGAATGATGTACTGCACCCTTTTATATATTCATTTGTTATTGTCTATTTCGATGATATATTGGTATATAGCGCTACCTGGGAGGAGCATATTTCACATTTGACGTAGGTGCTAGAAACATTGAAGAAGCACGTGCTACTAGAAAATCTCAAGAAGTGTGAGTTTTCCCAGCAGTCCTTCGTGTATTTGGGGTATCTGATTGGTGGAGGAGAATTGAAGATAGATCCTTCCAAGATGGAGGCCATCATGAAATGGTCGGTGCCTATTAATGTTACTGAGGTTAGGAGTTTAATTGGAGCGGCACGTTACTTGAGGAAATTCATAGCCTTATTTTCAGCGGTAGCAACACCTCTCCATGCCATAACAGCAAGTGGCAAGAGTTTCCAGTGGAGAAAAGGTTAGCAGAAGGCTTTCGATGAGTTAAAGAAGAAGATCAGTGAAGCACCAGTTCTAGCATTACCAAACTTGCAACGGCCCTTTGAAGTGGAGACAAATGCGAGTGGGTATGCTATGGGAGTTGTCTTGATGCAAGGAGGAAGGCTCGTTTGCTACCATTCTAAAGTATTTCATGGGGCAATTCTTAACTACCCTACCTACAATAAGGAGATCTATTCCATGGTGCAAGCTGTGAAGAAGTGGAAGAACTATCTAATGGGAAAGGAGACAATAATCCACATGGATCACCAACCGTTACAATACCTGCAGGCCTAGAATAAGCTACAACAGACCAGGCATTACAAGTGGATGGGGTTTTTACAGCAGTTTCATTTGGTGATCAAGTATAAGAATGGAAACACAAACAAGTTGGCCGATATGTTTTCAAGGCCACCCACATCAAAGATTACAGCATTGGGAACTCTTATGCAGTGCATGGAGCCATTCACTCATGATGCATACAAAGAGGCATATTTAGATGATGAGGACTTCAAGGAGATGCATCAGTAGTTGCAGAGTCAGAGTCATGTGCAAGATGGCGATAGCACCATTGACTACCATCTCCAGGATGGGTTACTCTACATGTTAGATAAGCTATGTGTTCCTAAAGGTGAGCACTTGCAGCTGATTATAGAGGCTCACACCTCCAAGGTTGCAGGGCACTTTGGTGTAGGGAAGACTGTGGCTAACTTGCAGAGGTATGTGTATTGGCCTAACATGTAAGAACAAGTAGCTAGGTTCATAAGAGGATGTATGCTTTGTTGTACCACCAAGCCTAGCAACAGGAAACAAGTTTTGTATCATCCCTTACCTGTACCTACTGTCCTTAGGAAAGCATTTCCATGGACTTTGTTGGAGGTTTACTGACCACCAGGAAGGGAGATGACTACCTATTCGTGGTAGTTGTAGGTTCAGCAATATGTGTGCTGTGATGCCCTGTAAAAATACCATCAGCGGACAAGAATTAGCAAACTTGTTCTTTGGACAAGTCTGGGTACACTTTGGGATACCAAGGAGCATCATTTTAGACTAGGATACAAGATTTCTCAGTGTATTCTCGACTACATTGTGGGAGAAGATGGACACGAAGTTGAAGAGATCTACAACATTCCATTGACAGACAGATGGGCAGACAAAAGTAGTCAACAGGACTTTGGTGCAGCTTCTGAGGGGTTACAACTAGAAGCATCCGAAGACTTGGATGAAAATATGGAATATATACAACATTCTTATAATATAGCAGTCCACACTTCTACTGGGAAAGTCCCCATTTGAAACTTGTTTTGGATATTTGCCACCTTCACTGTTGGATATTGCATATGGGTAGCAAGGAGGAGTGAAGGAAGACCTTACAGGAGATGCTTTGAGGGCTGAAAATTTTATAGAGAATATTAGGCAGATCCATCTATAGGTATAGGAAACATTGCAGAAGTCGCAGGTGAAGTATAAGGCCAGGCATGATCAACACAAAATAGAGAAATAATTCAAGGTGGGAGACAGAGTATGGATACAGTTGAACAAGGAGAGGTTGTAAGGGCCTGGTAAGAAAATCAAGGCTCTAGGGTATGGTCCCTTTGAGATACTGGAAAAGGTGGGTGATAATGCCTATCGACTCAGTTTACCACCATATATGTGCATTTACTCAGTTCTAAATGTAGAGAATTTGAAACTTTGTGAGCATTTAATTTTAGATTAGGAAGAGGAACAGGTCCTACCTTCTGTGGAGGATTTGGAACCAGATGCTTAGGCAGAGTTGATAGAAGATACAATTTTGCAGAAGAGGTCCAAAACTAGAAGACAAGTGTAACAAGACCTTTGGTAGATTAGGTTGAAGAGACAACTTCCAGGCAAAGCTAAATGGTAAACTAGAGAGAAGGTGGAGGAAAAACTTCCTCACCTCATTCAGTAAAAGCTTTTGGGGACCAAAAGCCTCCCAAAATGGGGAGGTGTGATCCGAATTGGATCATTACACTGTTTTTCATCCATCTCGATAAAATTGGAGTGGAAAAAGTGGAGAATTAGCTCATGGGACCATCTTTACCGACGGGACCCAGTTTGGTGAAACCGAGTTTGAAAATTTTCGGGAGAGTTTTGAGGCATCAAACGACATTTCCAACAGTGCGAGAATCGCGTCAATCAGAGTCCGTATGCAAAAGTTATGCCACTCAAAAGTTGACCTTCCTGTTTTCACACCTATAGTTCGGGAGGATGCCACGTCAACCCCCATTATTCATGGAAAAGGGGCTAGCCACATGTTTGTGATCTAAAATACTCTATAAGATTATATTTTGTAACTCTAGTTAAGATTTGATGTTGTCAAACTTAACCACTAGTAGGCTATTGGGTTGTGTTATGACTGGGCCACTAGGAGGTAGTGGCATTCCATTCTTTCAAGAGCATTTTCTTCCATAGTTGAGAAAAGATACCCAGGAGAGATAGGAGGTAGAGAACACAGAGAGGATATGTGCATTGTAGCAGCGCACAGGCCACGAACATTACTTCTTTGTATCTGCAGCCATATTTCTAGACAGAGAAAGAGAGCGAAGCGGCCTCACCTTCCAGCTGGGTTTTCTCCCAAAAAGGTTTCCCAGAGAGCCTATCTTGTGTCTTATGTGTGTGTGAGCTTGTGTTATTCGTTCTCTACTTTTATGCATAATTTATATTCACATGCATGCACTAATTACAATAAAATCTACAGATCTAGAAATTAAATAAAAATGTAATAGTATAGAATCTTAGTTTTTTAATATAATATTATCAGATCTGTTGTGACGAACTGTCCAATGGAATATCCACAGCAGTTTACGAATCAATGGGGGTCTAGCCCATCAAAATGACAATTTTTTTGGGGGGTTGGGAGCTTTGAAGGGTTGGTTGTCTGTTGAAGGTTCTATATCTCTTGAGAAAGGTCAAACTGGTTTTGTTTTGTCAATTCCACTTTCTTAACTGTACATGGGGAGTTGAGTCACATCATAGTAACTCTTTGTCACATGTTTACCCCAGTGGACTAGTTAGCTTGGGGAAATGTGGGAGGAGAGTGTTACAGAATGGTATCAGAGCATGGTTCACCCCTTGGACTTGTTGGTCATGCATACATGTCGGTTACATATGTGTTCTTTAAGATTATGGTCTATGTACTTGTTGTGTAGGCATGGTTTCAGCTGTGTCTCCATCTGAAAGTTGATGGTGTTGTTTTTGGATGTATTGGTCATGAGTGCGTGTTGGTTATGTAGTTATTATGGATGTTAGTGTATATATGTCATTATGCATACATTGACATGGTTATAGTTTCCGTTCATGAGGTTATGGTATGTGTTTGGTATGGCCATGCATGGTAATTGGATAATGGTTCAGATGATGTATATATACTCGTATGATTATATCTATATATATATATATTGCACTAATCCATTTGATCTTGCAGACAAGGTATCCTCCCCTAAACTATACTGAGGTATGTTGATTATGTTATGTTTTGGTTTAAGTTGACATGGTATACTTGCAGGAAGAAGATCAAAGATGACTAGCAAGATGGTAAACAACAGTTCACGAGACTCTTCATATCGATCAGGTGAGCAACATGATGGCGGGCACTCTTTTGACTTAGCAAACACATTGATAAGTTTGAAGGCAGAAATAAGAAGTTGCAAAGCTATTAATTATAGAGTCATTGAGGCACAAGAGAAATAAGCAAAAGTTAATCTAGTAATCCTTCAGAGTTTTTCAGACTTGTAGAGATAGGGACCACTTACAATCAACCATGGGCAGGAGGATATGACTAATGGGGCATATGGCAGTAGATCTCATGGTGGACATAGGTCAGATAGAGATGACACGATCAGAGATGGCAGGTTCTTGGATACACCAGATAGGAGAGGTGATGGACACAGGTTATATTCTAGTTATGGTTTTGACAAGTACCATGGTCATCATCATTATCATCCTTACAAGAGAAGTGATAGGGATATTTTCCATATGAGTTCAAGAAAGCCAAGCCAACTACCTTTGATGGAGATTTGAAGAAACCAGAAGATGAAGAGGCATGGTTACTTGGGATGAAGAAATTCTTTGAGTTGCATGATTACACAGAGAACATGAAGGCTAGAATAGTTATCTTCAGCCTCAAAGGGAAAGTAGACATTTGGTGGGAAGATGTGAAACAGGTTAAACATAGTTACCAATCAAACATGAAAATTACCTAGTACTTGTTTTTTTGAGGTAGCAAAAAAATCACCCGATTTTGAAAAGTGGTGATTCAGAATACACCCTTTTTTTTAGCATATTTTTGTCATTTTATGTTCTCTTATGTATCAAGTATGAACATTTTTCTTTAAATGTTGTGATTTTCATGTTGATTTTGAAAAGCGTTGATCCAACATCAACACATTTTTTTTTAGGGCTTATTTTTTACACATTAAATTTTTTTATGTATCAAGTATGAACATTTTTTAAATGTTAGTGATTTTCATGTTGATTTTGAAAAGTGTTGAAGCAATATCAACCCTTTTTGTTTAGAGGGTTATTTTTTACACTTTAAATTTTATAATGTATTAAGTGTGGATATTTTTTTTAAATGTTGGTGATTTTCATGTTGGTAGTAAAACATAAAAATAAATAATAAAAAAACATGACAAGAAAATTGAAAAATCAGAATTATATATATATATATATATATATATATATATATATATATATATATATATATATATATATATATATAAACTTGTAACACAAAAAGCAAAAAAAAATAAAAAAAGGGGAAAGAATTAAAAAAAAACACATAATTTAAAGAAAAAAAACAAAATTAATGGGTGTGTTTGACATCACATCACAAGCATCATAAAGTAAAAATGTTATAGCAATGAGGACTGGAATAGTTGAGTTCAATTCTGATTAATCACAGCATGGAAGTGTGATCCAGGTGGATATTGGTGGCCACCTGCCAAGTCCACTTGGACCCCCACCATTGTTTCTTTCAGCTTTTCAATTTCCTTAATTGTAGCACAGTTTACTATTTTTAGCAGTTTTTCAGGTCCTGAACTTCCGGAGCCGTTTTGAGGCCCTAAACGATGTTTTTTGGGAAAATTGGGAGCAACATGGGTCCATGGACCAATGTTGCTCTTCCCAAAGTTGTAGTTCTCAGATAGATCTTTCTAACGAGATATTGTGCACGTCAAACGGAGATCATATGCCAAAGTTACGACCCTGGGAAGTTGATGTACCAATTTACCCAAAACAGGGCCCACAGTTTGGCGTTTCATCTTCTAGGGTTAGGTTTTTGGATGTTTAGGGTTTTCCATTGTTTCTCAACAATAAATAGGCCTTCGAGCCTCATTGTAACACAGTTTAGAGGCATGTAGCCGCCACATCTCTTCTCAGAGATAAGCTACCATCGCCCTAGCTGGTTTATTTCCATTGTTGTTTGTAAGCATATTTTAGTATTTTACATTAATGAATTGAAGTATTATTTCCGCTGCATCTCTGTGTTTATGGTTATCTCTGTAATTTGTTACGTTCATATTTAAATCCAGATCAGTGGTATCAGAGCGATCTACTTTTTCTTTGTTTTTCTTTACATGTCCCCAACGAGGTCGAGATATAAGGAGTTAGGGCTTGAACTGGTCG
Organism: Pinus tabuliformis; assembly: GCA_031772625.1. Lineage (NCBI taxonomy): Eukaryota > Viridiplantae > Streptophyta > Pinopsida > Pinales > Pinaceae > Pinus > Pinus tabuliformis. The sequence goes on along the minus strand of CM062818.1, from coordinate 1,270,497,053 downwards.
AACCTCTGCAAGACCAGTCTCGCAAATCCTGACGGCTTCCCATGGCGGATGAAAAGAAAGAAGAGGGGGCAAGAGATCCTATCAAAATCTTGCTCGAAGAAGCCCTTGAGCAACAAAGGAACGCGATGATGGACAGCTTTGCCCAAATCCTTCAGTGGCTACCCAAGGGCGACACATCGACTTCCAACAGCTACTCTGGAAATGCCACATCGTTTAAGGTACAAGTTAATTTTGAAATCCCCATATTCGAGGGTCAGATAGATGCAGATGCCATCGATAAATGCTTAAATCTACTGGAGGGTTATTTTATGTTCATGATTTTTCGAGTTGGGAAAAGATTATTTTCGCTCTTCTCAAAGCAGCCCCCCACGCCAAGGACTAGTGGGAAACCTACTGCAAGCAGATGGATGAAAGTACGGGCTCACTATTTTCAGCCACACCCACTTGGGATTCATTCCGGGATGCCATCAAGGAGTAGTACTACCCTGTCGGAAGCTATGAGGATCAATAAATAAAGTGGATCACGCTGCAGCAAGGGAGGGACCAAGACGTGCTAAAGTTTACCAATATTTTCCATACCCTTCGCACAAAGTTGGGTATCAAGGATTCAGAGCAACATTTGGTACTCAAATATCGTGGTTGCCTACACAAGTACATCCAGGAAGAAATAGAATTCCTAAACATCCCCTTGCTCGGCACGGCATACCGATATGCCATTAAGGTTGAGCAAAAGTTTAAATAGAAGAAGCGAGACTTTGGATCTGCAAATCTAAAGCAAGGGAAAGGTGCCCCCAAACTGCAGAACAAAGGACAAAGCCAAGGCGGGGTGGCCCAAGACAACCCGCCAAAGCTGCAAGCAAAGAACAACGTCATGAACCCAAAAAAGGACACGAGAAAGTGGTGTGAGTTCCATAAGAGCTCCACTCACAACACAAGTGAGTGTCAGGACAAGCAGTCACTTGTGGCCAAGCTAAAGGTTTCAGAATCAGATGCATGTTCCAACTCTGAGTCAGAACCCAATAAGGGGAATGAAAAAGAGAAGTAGATTATCGATGTGGAGCCCAATGCCACTGTTTCCACCACTAAGATACAGAAGGAGGAACCCGAAGATCCAGAGGAGGAGGAGTGTCTCTTCCACTCCCAGATGTGGGTAAAGGGCTCCCCGCTATAGTTCATTGTCGACAGCGGGAGCCAAAAGAACCTCATTTCAGCAGAGGTCATAAAGCGGTTTGGCTTACTGACCACATCCCATCCACAACAGTACACCATCGGGTGGCTTCACTAAGGACGGGATCTTTGCGTGAGGCAGCAGTGTTGCCTTTCATACAACATCAAGTCGTTCACAGATGAGGTATTGTGTGACATTGCTCCCCTTGAAGTTTGTGATGTATTATTACGACAACCATACTTGTGGAAGTGACATGTTGTGTATGAATCAAGGCCCCGTGTTGTTATTGTTACTTTGGGAAATAAGTTGTACAGGATACCGGAGGTAGCACCGCCTACCACCATCTCTTTGGTTACTGCAAAACAATGTAGTAAGCTCATTTCCAAAACCAAGAAATTTGTTTTCCTGATGATACACCCTCAAGGAAAGAAGAATATGGTGGCCACGACCTCCAGACAGGGCCCCTCCGCACGAAAACTATAGATGGACAAGGTCGTGGAGGAGTACGAGGACATATTCACCTCCCCCACAGGGGTTCCTCTGCACTGTCAGGTCAAGAACTCCATCTATCTGACCCCAGGTGTGCCGCTACCCAATGGACCAATCTATCGGTGCTCTGTTCTGGAGAACGACGAAATCAAGAGGCAGATTCAGGAGCTGCTGCAGAAAGGTCACATCTATCCAAGTTCGTCACCCTGTGGGAGCCCGATCGTGTTGGTACAGAAGAAGGATGGGACTTAGAGACTTTATCTTGACTCTCGAGCGGTGAACAAGATCACTGTCCATAATAAGTACCTGATCCCATGGATTGATGACCTCCTAGACCAACTGAAGGGGGACAAAATATTTCAGCAAGATCGATTTGAAGTCAAGATATCACTAGGTACCAATCGAACCCTCCGATGTGTGGAAGACTGCCTTCAAAGCCAAGGAGGGCCTTTTTGAATGGTTGGTTATGCCTTTCAGATTGACGAATGCTCCTGCAACCTTCATGAGGCTAATGGATGACATCTTGTGGCTATTCACCAACTCATTTGTAGTGGTATACTTGGATGACATCCTGATCTTCAGCCAGAGTTGGGAAGAGCACCTCCACCACATCTGACATGTTGTCCAAACACTGCGGCAACACAAGTTATGTGCCAATTTGGAGAAATGAACTTTTGGCATGATCCAGGTTCAGTATCTGGGATACATTATTGATGAATAGGGGGTGCATGTGGATCCAGCCAAGATCCAAGTCATTCGGGATTGGCTATCTCTAACCACTTTGACAGAGCTCCACAACTTTCTAGGTCTTGCCAACTTCTACCGTAGGTTCGTATTGGGATTTTCTCATATCACTTGGCCCTTGAGTCAAGTCACCAAGGTAGGAGCGAAAGAAAAATTCTTTTGGTCTGAATCTCAACAGAAGGCATTCACAGAGTTGAAAGATCACCTCTACATGGCACCAGTGCTCGCATTACCAGACTTGCAACAACCATTTGAGGTCGAGACAGATGCCTCTAACTATGCTATTGGGCCAATCCTTACTCAACACGGGCATCCAGTGGCATATCACAGTGAGTCACTTGCAGACAAAGTCTAGAAGTATCCCACTTATGACAAAGAGATGTATTTCATTATGCAGGCCTGCCGACAATGGAAGCATTACATTTTGGGGAAGGAAACGGTCATCCACACAGACCACCGAACCTTGCAATTCATACAGACCCAAGGGAAATTACAGAATGATTGCCATCAGAAGTGGTCCACATACCTGCAACAGTTCCATTTGAATATCAAGTATAAGAAGGGCAGCACCAATAATGTTTCAGATTGCCTCAGTCAACCACCAATCATGGCGTTAACCACCATGCTCAACTCTTATGGGCACGAGACTTTTGATTGGCCACTTCTTTACAAAAGTGACCCAGAATTCAGCCACACATACCAGACACTCTTGGAGGGTCAGCATGTTCTAGATTTTCACCTCCATGATGCCCTGTTATGCCACCTGGGTCACCTTTGTGTTCCTTCAAGTGAGCGTGCCAAGATTATTTGGGAAGCACACTATAGTCGAGTTGTTGGGCATTTCGAGGTTGTTGGGTTGTGTTATATTCTTTCCACGTAGTTAACAGGGGGTTTGAGGGTCACTTGTAACCCCACTTTATGGGGTTCGGGGCAGCGCCCCGAAAAATTTTGGTTTTGAACCCTATGTTAGGTTGGGCAGACCCACCTATGGTTTTGTGCATGATTTTCGCACATGTTTTTTGGACGCGATGGTTTTCAGTCCATGGTATTGGATGCTTCGGCATGTATAAATATGTATTATAACATTGAAAGGAACATAATGAAAAATCAAGCTGGTAGTCTTGGTTTTGGGATCCAGGGGAAAATCTTTGTGTATATGTGTTTTATGTGTTCTGCTCTTGCATTATTTGTTTTCTGTGTTTTAGAATTCGTATGCAGGTAATTTCTGTACAGGGTTAAAACCTACATTTGGTATTAGAGCAGATTTGGCTTCAAGGGGACGCCTTTGTTGTTGAGGGGTTTCGCTCGGGCCTATGGTAGACCCTGTTCAGTTGGAGATCTACGAGATCGATTCTGGTGGTGAAAGAAGATGGCAAGTAGTGGAAAGATAGAGATCGAGAAATTTAATGGTAAAACTATTGAGTTGTGGAAACTCAAGATGGAGGATCTGTTGGTGGATAAAGATCAATGGATCGCGGTAGATCCGAGTACTAAACCAACGGGAGTGTCCGACGAAGAATGGAAGAAGTTGGATCGGAAGGCAAAGAGCACAATACGATTGTGTGTCTCAGATTCAGTATTGCTGAATGTATCAGGGGAAGCTACAGCAAAGGCTTTGTGGGACAAGTTAGGGACTTTGTACCAATCTAAGTCTCTGGTGAATAAACTGTTCCTGCGGAAAAAGCTATATAACCTGAGGATGAAAGATGGAGACTCGGTGACAGAGAATCTGAATGCATTTAATACTGTGGTAAGTCAGTTAGCATCTGTTGATATTAAAATTTCAGATGAAGATAAGTGCATCAGTTTGTTGTGTTCTCTACCAGATTCGTGGGATAGTCTAGTTATTGCAATAGGTAGCAATGCAACTGCCTTGCAGTTTGATGAAATAGTCTCAGCCTTGCTGACGGAGGAGATGAGACGGAAAAATATGGAGAGCCAAAATGGTGATTCCTTGTCTGTACGAGGACGGTCCCAGAACAGAAACAAAAATAAGTCATCGAGTGGGAGATCTAAATCTAGAGTGAGATATAAATCTCCAGGAAAACCTGTAAAGGTGGTGTGCTGGAAATGCGGAAAGGAAGGCCACTTCAAAAGGGACTGTAAATCTAAAGCTCCTGACAAATGAAAAGGATCTGATGAGGCTCCTTATGCAGAGGTGAAAACCACCTTAGATAAAGGTATGGATGTGTACTTGGCTTCTTCAAGTACACATGTAGATCATGAGGCATGGTTGATTGACTCAGGTGCATCCTTTTACTTCACTCCCCATAGAGAGTGGTTCTGTGAGTATGAGAAATATGATGGTGGTGATGTCTTCTTGGGGGATGACAGGAAGGCTAGAATCATTGGTCGTGGAAAAGTAAAGTTGAAGCTCCAAGGTGGAAGGGTTAGAACACTTCCAGGTGTTCTGCATATTCCTGCATTAGCCGGACATCTAATTTCTATTAGTAAGTTGGATGATGTAGGTGTAAAAACAGTGTTCGAGAAGGATACCTGCAAGATGGTTTGGGGAGCACTGGTATTGATGCGGGGAGTTCGGATTGGAACTCTGTACAAGCTACAAGGTAACACTATTTTTGATGGGTGCAACAGTTCCGTGGTTCCTGAAAGTGAAGCAGAAAATTTAGTGGTCTTTGGAGAAAAGACCATGTTGTGGCATCAAAGGCTTGGACATATTGGAGGGAAGGGCCTTTGAATACTTCATGGTAAAGGTATGGTAGAAGGTATGAGTAATAGCTCTTTGGATTTTGATATCTGTGAAAATTGTGTATACGGGAAGCAAAATTGGGTGAGTTTCCCCTCTGGTGGTACGAGGGTGAAACATATATTAGAGCTTGTGCACAGTGATGTGTTTGGACCTGTGAAGGTTCCATCACTGGGTAAGTCTGTGTACTATGTATCATTTATAGATGACTTCTCAAGGAATACATGGATATATTTCCTTAACAAGTAATCTGAATTCTTTGATAGGTTTAAAGAATTTAAGGCTCTAGTGGAAAACAAGACAGAGAAGAAGATAAAGGTGCTGAGGACAGATAATGGTGGAGAGTTTTGCAGTAAGGAATTTGAAGAATTCTGCAAGAAGTGTGGTATAGCACGGTAGAAGACTACTCCATATACACCTCAGCAAAATGGAGTTGCAGAAAGAATGAACAAGACGTTGATGGAAATGGAAAGAAGCATGCTTAGTGGTGTCGGGTTAGTATAGGAATTCTGGGCAGAGGCGGTGGATACTGCATGTTACCTGGTCAATAGGTCACCTTCATCAGCGTTGGAGGATAAGACTCCACAAGAGGTATGGACTGGTAAGAAACCCTCTCTTTCACATGTGAGGGTATTTGGATGTGATGCATATGTACATGTTCCAAAGGAGAAAAGAACAAAGTTGGATAGTAAATCTGAAAAGTGCATCTTTATTGGGTATAAGGATGGTTTAAAGGGTTATAAGCTTTGGAACCCAGTAATAAGGAAGGTTATGTACAGCCAAGATGTGGTGTTCAGAGAGGTGAAAGATGTTATTAAACATGAATTCCAACCAAAGGAACCTGAGAAGATAGAGTTTGAGCTAAAGGAGGAAGAATCAGACTCTACAGCAGAGGAGTAATCAGAAGATGAAGAACCACAAACTTCGGCTGTGAGAAGATCAGTTTGAGATAGAAGGCAGCCAGAAAGGTATAGTCTATCTGCTTTCTGTTCAAATTTTGCTTTGTCTATTACTGATGATGATCCTAGAACTGTGAAGGAAGCAGTGGATTCAGAGGATGGAAAACTCTGGAAAGAGGCCATGGTTGATGAAATGGCATCTTTGCACAAAAATGAGGCTTGGGATCTGGTGGAGTTGCCGGCTGGAAGGAAACCCATTAGCAGCAAATGGGTGTTCAAAAAGAAGACAAATGCAGAAGGAAAAGTGGAGAAATACAAAGCTTGGTTGGTAGCAAAAGGTTATTCCCAGGTGCCAGGAATTGATTTTGGTGATATTTTTTCTCCTATTGCCAAGATAAGTTCTATTAAATTAATTTTATCTGTTGCTGCTGCTTTTGATTTTGAGGTAGAAAAGATGGATGTGAAGACAACATTTCTTCACAGGGATCTAGAAGAGGAGATCTACATGAAGCGACCTAAAGGCTTTGTGGTGAAGGGTAAGAAAGAACTGGTATGTAAGTTAAATAAGTCTATATATGGGTTAAAATAGTCACCAAGGATGTGGTATCAGAAATTTGATACATTTATACGGGGACTTGGCTTCACCAGAAGCAAAGTAGATCACTATGTGTATTTTAAATTAATTTGTGACTGTGTTATTTAACTGGTCTTGTATGTGGATGATATGTTGTTGGTTGGAAATGACAAAGAAGTTATCCAGGATTTGAAGACCCAATTGTCCTCCAAATTCGACATGAAAGATCTTGGTGATGCAAACTATATTTTGGGCATGGAAACTAAAAGAGATCGGGTAAAGAGGAAGCTCTGGTTAAACCAAAGGAAGTATGTCGAGAGAATATTGCAGAGGTTTAATATGCAGGATAGTAAACCGGTGAAGGTTCCTATTCCTATAGGTGTGAGGTTATCTGCTGAACAATGTCCCAAGACACAAGAAGAGGAAGAGGACATGTCTCGTGTTCCATATGCAAGTGCAGTCAGTAGCCTGATGTATCCAATGGTCTGTACTAGACCAGACATTACACATGCAATGGGAGTATTGAGCAGGTTTATGTCAAAACCAGGGAAGGAGCACTGGACAGCAGTAAAGCGGGTTTTCAGGTATTTGTGTGGCACTAGTGATTATGGTTTGTGCTACCAAGGAAGACCAGAATTGGATAGAGTATTGGATATTCATGGCTTTCTTGATGCAGACTGGGCTAGAGATTTAGATCAGAGAAGATCTACAAGTGGGTATGTGTTTAACCTATTTGGAGGTGCAGTCAATTGGATGAGTAAGAAACAATCTGTAGTGGCACTGTCAACTACAGAGGCAGAATACATGGCAGCCACTCATGCAAGCAAGGAAGCAATTTGGTTGCAGAGATTGTGTTCAAGTATGGGGTTAGTACAGGAAGCTATAAGGATGACAACCAAAGTGCAATTTTCTTGACAAAGAACCCCATAAATCATTCAAAGACAAAACACATTGATGTTCAGTATCACTTTGTGAGGGATATGATAGAAGACAAAAAGGTGTTGCTGGTAAAGGTGGACACTTTGAAGAATATTGCAGATGCATCGACAAAATTTGTGAGCTCTGAGAAGTTCTCTTGGTGTAGAGAGACAATGGGAATTTCAGGGCTGGAAAAATGACTAAGCTCTCTTGTGGCCCCCTGTGGAAAGAAAACAACAAGTGGGAGAATGTTGGGTTGTGTTATATTCTTTCCACATAGTTAACAGGGGGTTTGAGGGGCACTCGTAACCCCACTTTATGTTTTGGACCCTATGTTAGGTTGGGCGGACCCACCTATGGTTTTGTGCATGATTTCCGCACATGTTTATTGGACGCGATGGTTTTCGGTCCATGGTATTGGATGCTTCGGCATGTATAAATATGTATTATAACATTGAACGGAGCATAATGAAAAATCAAGCTGGTAGTCCCGGTTTTGGGATCCAGGGGAAAACCTCTGTGTATATGTGCTTTATGTGTTCTACTCTCACATTATTTGTTCCCTGTGTTTTAGAATTCGTATGCAGGTAATTTTTGTACGGGGTTAAAACCTACAGGGGTCGAGAAAATGATGGCAGTACTGCAGAAGTATTTCTTGGCGAATCTTCAACGGGATGTCGGGAAGTACATCAGAGCATGCACTGCCTGTGCCATTGCCAAACCGACCATCAAGAAGCAAGGCCTCTATACCCCGCTTCCTACGCCTAGTCGACCTTGGGAATCCATCTCCATGGATTACATGTCAGGCTTTCCTTCCACTAAGCATGGAAACGACTTTGTTTTTGTGGTCGTCAACAGGTTCTCGAAGATGGCCATTATGGCGACCTGTAAGAAGAATATCATAGCAGAAGCCACTGCTAAACTCTTCTTTGAACGAGTGTGGGTACACTTTGGGATCCCACAATCTATCATCTCAGATCAAGACAGCAGGTTCCTCAGTACATTTTGGTCCAGTCTCTGGTCGATGTTGGACACCAAACTCACTAAGTCCACAGCCTTCCATCCTCAAACTGATGGCCAGACAGAGGTTGTCAACAAGATGATCGTGCATATTCTGCGCATGTACAACTCAAAGCATCCATGCACATGGGACGAGAGCCTTCCCTATGTTCAGCACAACTACAACCAGGCTCTTCACAGCTCGACTGGCCACAGCCATTTTTAGGTGGGCTTCAGATTCCAGCTGCTATGTCCCATTGATGTGGCCATGCCATTTGCAGCTACTCATGCAGATTCGGCTCATGTCCAGTCCGAAACAGATAAGGCAACCAGCTTCATTGAGCACATCCAACATATTCGCCAGTAGGTCCATGACATTCTGGAGAAATCAAATGCCAAGTACAAGCAGCAACATGATCAACATCGGGTGCCACACAAGTTTCAGGTGGGCGACAAAGTTTGGTTGCATTTGCAAAAGGAATGCCTTACCAGAGCCTATAGGAAACTCAGACCACTCCGATATGGTCCTTACACCATTACCAAGGCTATGGGAGACAATGCATTTGAGCTTGGCATTCCCCCATTCCTTGGCCTGCACCCAATGTTCAATGTGGACCACCCTCGGCCATATTTTCCACCATTACTAGACACATCCGACATTGCAGAACAACTCACACCCACAGAGTTAAATCCAGATTGCATGGAACAAGATACAACTAATCGGATCATGGACACACAGATGAAGCACACTCACCAACAGAATGTACAACTGTATCGAGTTGTCAGAGCAAGCCAACTCCTTCACCAGGGCAAGTGGCTCACTAGGGACCAAGTTCAGCAGAAGTTTCCTAATCTCATGGAGGAACTCAACGCAATGGGGACCATTGCTTCATAAGGGGGGAGGAATGATCCAGGTGGATATTGGTGGCCACCCGCCAAGTCCACTTGGACCACCACCATTGTCTCTTTCAACTTTTTAGTTTCCTTAATTATAGCACAGTTTACTATTTTTAGCAGTTTTTCGGGTCTTGAACTTCCGGAGCCATTTTGAGGCCCTAAACGACTTTTTTTGGGAAAACTGGGAGCAACATGGGTCCATGGACCGATGTTGCTCTTCCTAAAGTTGTATTTCTCGGATAGATCTTTTTAACGAGATATTGTGCACGTCAAACGAAGATCATATGCCAAAGTTACGACCTCGGGAAGTTGATGTACCAATTTACCCAAAACAGGGCCCACAGTTTGGGGTTTCATCTTCTAGGGTTAGGTTTTTAGATGTTTAGGGTTTTCCATTGTTTCTCAACAATAAATAAGCCTTCGAGCCTCATTGTAACACAGTTCAGAGGCATGTAGCCGCCACATCTCTTCTCAGAGATAAGCTACCATCGCCCTAGCTGGTTTATTTCCATTGTTGTTTGTAAGCATATTTTAGTATTTTACATTAATGAAATGAAGTATTATTTCCACTGCATCTCTGTGTTTATGGTTATCTCTGTAATTTGTTGCGTTCCTATTTAAATCTGAATCAAAGTGATGGGGTCAGAGCTAATGAAGACGAGAGATAAGTTGGTTAAGGAGGAGGGAATCATTCCCAGATTGGATAGACGCCCTGAGGAGCCTGAGAGTTGAGGTGAGAAGCTTTAAGGCCATCAATGAGAGGCTAGTAAGATCCCAAGAAAGGAAATCATAGATAAATGCAGTCATTCTGTAGAGTCTCTCGGATTAGCAGAGACAAAGGAAATTTGAGTTGAGGGCTAGTCAGAGAGGATAAGCCTTCACGAGTCAAAAGAAAACACCAATGGAGCAGACAGTGGTAGGTCCAGAAAGAGGCATAGGAAAGGAAGTGAGGACATTGTGCTAGGAGGTGACCCTTTGAGCACTCTAAGAGGAGGAACTAGCACACAAGTGCATTATTCAAGTAAACCATCTAGTTATGCTACTCGAGGCACCACCATTCTCACCATTACAATCATCATCATTCAGGAAGTAAGAGAAAGGATTGCATGCCTGAGGATTTTAAGAAAGCCAAGCCGCCCACATTTGATGGGGATATGAAGAAAGCAAAGGATGCAGAAGCTTGGTTGTTGGGAATGAAGAAGTTTTTCAGAATACATGACTATTCTAAGAATATGAAAGCTAGAGTCACCACCAATTACTTAAAGGGAAAATCAGACATATGGTAGGAGGATTTGAAGAATGTTGGAGGTATTATTAAGAAAGAATTGACCTAGGAAGATTTTGAGAAACTCTTTAGAGAGAAATACTTGTCTGAATGCTATTATGATGGTAAGGTAAGAGAGTTTTATGAACTCAAAATGGGTCAGTTTACCAGTGACGAGTATGTCACCAAGTTTTTAGAGCTATTGATGTATGTGTCATATCTCAAGGATGAAAAAGCCAAAATTCAGAGATTCGTCAGCAGATTTCCTATGGCATTCAAAGATAAAATATGTTATCAAGAAGCTATCACATTGCTATAAGCAAGCAAAACGCAAGCCTGATATTAAAATTAATTGGCAGGATAAAAGCGGCATTGGACATAAGAAGAATTGGCCCAAGAAAATATTAGAAAGGAAAGAAGGTAAGCACCTAGCTGACACAAGACAGTTTCAATAGAAAGCCAATGTTGTTGATACGAAAAAAATTTAACAATCGGCATCAGCATAGCCCAATTTTGAAGGATTAGAGTCGCTCATGTACTGTACTTGTGGTGGAAACCATAGGAGGAGAGATAGTCCACATCTACAGGATGTTGGGCCAAGGATTTATAGTGCTCAAGAGGTAAGCATGGTGGGTGAAGTAACTCAGAGTATGCCAATAATTTAACCAGTAGTGGAAAACTGCCAAGTAGATCACTAGGCATCCATCATTGAGATGGAAGGTAAGCTACAAGAGCCAATCATTTCTATTTTAATTAATCTAGGTCTAATTATAGCTATGTCAAGCTAGAGCTTGTTGAGAAATGTTATTTGGGCAAGGAGATGCATGAAGAACCTTAGTTGGTTTAGTTGGAAACTAGGACAAAGAGAAGAATTAGCCATTGGATAAGGTCGTGTGCCTTTGAACTCAGCGGCATGCCCACCCAATCCCATTTGAATGTATTTCCATTGGGTGCATATGGCATATTGTTGGGCATGGACTAGCTGTATTTACACCAGACCAAGGTGGACTGCTATGAAAAAGAGATTGAATGCTTGGATGAGAAAGGAGCAAAAAGAATGTTGCAGGGCAGGAAAAAACCCATTTCAGTGAGGTTAATCATGGCTATGCAAGCCAAATGTAGTAAGAAGAAAGGATGCATTTTATTTGCAATACAAGTTTCCAAGGATCGAAAACTAACGAAGAAATAGAATATGAGGAAGTTGAATTGCTACAAAAGTACCTTGTTTTGCAGTAGCACACAGATGTATTTCCATTGGAGATTCCTAGATTACCTCCTCATAGAGAGATATATTTCTCTATTGAGTTGGTACTAGGAGCAACACTAGCATCTAAGGCTCCATATAGGATGAGCACCCCATAATTGGTTGAGCTAAAATTGCAACTGAAGGAAATTCTTGACAAAGGTTACATAAGGCCTAGTGTGTCCCCATGGGGAGCACTAGTATTGTTTGTAAAGAAGAAAGATGGAATTCGTAGTATCGTGGTTGTGTCCCAATGATTAGGTGGGGAAATTGATCCCCACTGGTCTCTTGGTCCAATCTCGGACATGACTATATATAGCTAAGAGTTGCTCCAGGTGTGATTTCCTCAGTTGAAAAAATAAGTCAATGGGTGCTTATCTCGAGTGGTAGGGATGGTGGTTTTCCATCCCATCCACTCGGGTTCAAATCCCTAGAGACGTGGCTCGTCATAGTAAGGTTGGAGAGAGAGGCATACCATTGGAGTTTGGGATTTTTTCTCTAGTAGCGGTGGTGTTTGGACATCTTAGTCCTAAGATAAATTATAAGTTCCTGACATATGCAGTTTGTGGATTTTTTCATATATCTTGGGAGGTTGTTAGTTCCCTGTCAAAACTTTATCGTTGAAAAAAAAAAAAGAAATGGAACCCTTAGATTATGCATTTATTATAGGTAGTTGAATAAAGTGACCATCAAGAATATGTACCCATTACCAAGGATTGATGACCTATTTGATCAGTTGAGAGGAGCAATTGTTTTCTCCAAAATTGACTTGAGGTCAGGCTACCATCAAGTAAGAATCAAGGAGGAAGGAATTCATAAAACCGCTTTTAGGACAAGATATGGGCACTGTGAGTTCGTAGTGGTACCTTTGGGCTTACCAATGCCCCTGTCGCGTTCATGAGATTGATGAACGGTGTGTTACGTCATTATTTTGACAAGTTTTTCATTGTGTTTGTTGATGACATATTGGTATATTCAAAGATAGAAGAATAGCATGAGAAACATCCGGTTGCAGTGTTACAATTGTTGAGAGAGCATAAGCTCTATGCAAAGATTATCAAGTGTGACTTCTTTCAATCACAGATACATTACTTGGGGCATATCATTTCCAAGGAAGGAATATCAGTGGATCCTAAGAATATCAAAGACATAATGGAGTGGCCAACTCTAAAGAACGTGGATGAAATTAGATCATTCATGGGATTGGCAGGATATTACAAGAGATTTATCCAGAATTTCTCCAAGATAGGCCATCCCATTACAACCTTGTAGAGGAAAGGAAAAATATTTGAGTGGACTGCAAAATGTGCAAAAATATTTGAGTAGTTAAAACAATTGCTCGCCAATGCACCAGTGCTAAGAATTGTGGACCTTGACAAGGATTTTATGGTGTGCACAGATGCTTGCAAAGAGGGATTTTATGGAGCCTTGATGCAGGAAGGGCAAGTTGTATGTTATGAGTCCAGGAAGTTGAATTTGCATGAGGTGAATTATGTGACACATGATTTAGAATTGGTTGCCATCATTCATGCCTTAAAAATGTGGAGGCATTACCTCCTTGGCAGGAAATTTATGCTTATGACAAACCATAGTGGGCTCAAATATTTGTTTGGGAAACCAAAGTTGAATGCCAGGAAAGCAATATGGTTGGCCACGCTCAGCAAATTCAACTTTGAAATTAAGTATATTAAAGGTAAAGAGAACAAGGTTGTTGATTCTTTGATCAGAATAATCCAAGTAAATCACTTGGCAGTTGTAAGTTCCTACATGATAGATCTGATAGAAAGAGTCAAAAGTGTTGGACTGCAAGATGAGAAATATCAACAAGTGAAAGAAAAGTTGTTGCAAAGTGGTGAGGATGAAGAATATCACCTCACTGAGGACGACCTAATCAAGTTCAAAGGCAAAATTTATGTGCCTAACAGTGATGAAATGAAAAGGTTGATAATGAAAGAGTTACATGTTAAGCCTTATTCAGGCCACCTAGCATATCAAAAGACCTTTAAAACCATTGAAAAGCACTACTATTAGCCTAATTTGAAGAAGGAGGTGGCTAACTTTGAGGAAATATGCATGGAATGCTAGCAAGCAAAGGCCGAGTGCAAGTATCCGAAAGGATTTTTTCATCCCATCCTTATTCTAGAATGGAAGTGGGAGGTAATTTCTATGGATTTCATTACAGGATTTCCTAAAACATCCAAGCAACATGATGCAATCATGGTAGTGGTGGATAAGATAAGCAAGGTAGCTCATTTTGTAGCACTCAAATCCACCAATTCCTCTAGTGGCTTCACACAAATTTTCATAAAGGATATTTTGAGGCTACATGCATTCCCAAGAAGATTGTGTTAGATAGAGATGCTAGGTTCACTTCCAGGTTTTAGAAGGAACTATTTTTAGGATTGGGAACAAAATTGGCATTTACTATAGCCTATCATCCCCAAATAGATGGGAAAACAAAGAGGATTAACATAATTCTTGAGGACATGTTAAGAATGTATGTAATGCATCAGCCCAAGATGTGGTAAGAATATCTTCCACTTGTGGAATTTGCATACAACAATGGATACCAAGAATCCCTAAAGATGATCCCATTTGAGTCATTGTATGGCAGGAGTTGCAACACTCCTATTAGCTGGAGTGATCCAGTGAACAGTGTCCATGTAGGACCTGATATGCTCAAGGATATGGAGTAGCAAGTTCAGATCATAAAATAGAATTTGAAAGTGGCACGGGATAGGAAGAAAATTTATGCAGATCAGCATAGAGTGCATAAAGAGTTCCAATTTGGGGAGCATGTTTATCTGAGGATTAAGACCAAGAAGAGCTCCCTAAGGATTGGGACATATGCCAAGTTGGCACCACAGTATTATGGGCCATTTGAGATCCTTGAGAGGATCAGACCAGTGGCTTATAGGTTGGCTTTACCTCCTTCAGTTAGAGTTCATGATACTTTCCATGTTTCTTTACTTAAAAGGTATGTACAATATTATAATCACATGATTTATTGGTCTATGCTACAAGTGGAACCAGAGGGAGAGTTCCAGCCAAAGCCAATGTGCATTCTAGACCGAAGGAGTCTCATGCTCTAGAATTAAGCCATAAAATAATTCAAGGTGTAGTGGAAGCACTTTGGGCTAGAGGAGGCCACGTGGGAAATGGCTGATGCCATGAAAGTTAATTATCCCTTCTTGTTTATTGGTTAAATCAAGTGTGTACGTGATTATAAGTATTGTATAAAGTTGTGTATATAAAGCTCCATGAAACAACATGTGTTGTGTTTTTTTCCTGGTGTTGCATATGGACATATGAACACCGAGGACGGTGTTCCCTCAAGGGGGAGGGGACTGTGATAGCCCCACCCATGTCCCTCTCATACATTGTAAATATTTTTCTATATGTGAAATTTGAAGAAAATAAAAAGGGACTGAGTCATGGGACACGGCTTCCAGAGTTGGGGAGGAGGATTGCTTGCTCGGGATGTTATGGTTTCTTGTGCAAGGAACCTAAATTATAGGATAGTCATTAAAACTAGCTGGTGCAGGAATTTAAAAGACTGGTTCTTGAAATTAAATGGGTTTTAAGAGAAAGTACGCAGGCCCATGTTGCTTGCGAAACAATAACAAGAAAAGAGGACGAATAGTCCAACAGAGAGACTATGCATGGTAGGTCAGCAAGGACGCAACAATAAATACAAAATAAGAAAGATACCATTAGCACGTAGCTCTGGAGGGGAGAGGAATTCGAACTCATGCTGAGTAGAGGTAGACCGAGAAGGTAGAGGAGTTTGAGCATCCAGCGAGAGCAAAATCAACAGGCAGCTATGATGAGAAGATAAGAGAAGGGGATTGGTTCTCGATTCCTTAGAGGTTATGGGTTGAGTTTCTAGACTTTAGAGCCCTCTTAAATCTTGGGGCCCTGGAGGTTGTGGGTTGGCATAGGATCCTTGGAGCCCGTAAAAGCTTGGGTCCCTGGAGGTTATGGGTTGAGATAGAGGTCTCTGAAGCCCTGTAACAGCTTAGGTCCCTCGAGGTTGTAGGTTGAGACAGAGGTCTTTGGAGCCCTGTAATAGCTTGGTTCCTTAGAGGTTGTGGGTTAGGATGGAATCTATGGAGCCTTGTAACAGCTTGTGTCCCTTGGAGGTTTTTGGTTGAGATAATAGACTTTGTATCCTTGTAAGAGCTTAGGAAGAGGCCATATTGAAGAAGTATCAAAGGAAGACCTAGTTGAAGACTTGTGGTGACAACAACATCATTGCAATGGATTTTGGACTCCCTAGTATGGGGGTGAATCATTTTCTTGGGAGTGAGGTAGAGTACATCTGGACTCCCTGCATGACAAAGAAGTGGCAGTCAGCTAGTGGGATTGAGAAAGGTGGCCCTATGGAGTCCTTGTTTCTGTTGGCAATAGTTATTTAAGTTCTCAAGCAAGACTCCCCCTCACACTCTAGAATATGGCTTGGGGGTGACATTTGCAAGTAAGTGTGGTTGTAGATGTCTATGGTTAGGTGGAGAGTCCTTGTCCCATACTAAGTTTTCATGCAAGTTTAAATATAACTAGTTTCTTGTACTTATTTATATATTTATGAACCATGATGCATTCATGATTGTGATAGTTCTAGATTGTGGAACTGTATTCATATTATTTGTGCATAAATATGTCGATGCATTTTATGTAGATATGACATGGATGAACATTTTGAATGTGTATGTGAATGTGTGTGTGTGTGTGTGTGTGTTGTTCTCTAGAACAAATGTTACTACTAAATAAACCAAGCATGAGCTTTTGAACTGGAAATAAGATGTTTTGCAAATAACTTGTTTTTGTTGATCACGGGACAACAGAGGCACAATTTTTTAATAAACCATATGATAATAAGAACCAAGCTCTAACGTTGAACTAAACCTTAAGTCGAATGAAATGCTTAATTGTAATGAGAAAAACACATAAATGAATAATAGAGGAATACAAGGCCATGTTATAGGACACAATAAAATCCATAAGATCTTGGAGTAAAACTTGAAATAGTGGGCTCAGAGATCCGTTATTAATATGAAAAGTTACATTGAAGATCATCTACTTAGCAAGGCCTGCATTCACTTACATCCATTTATTTTTCTTAAGTTACAAGTTGCTTGTTGCTCGGCAGGCATTGCGTGAGCATTGAGGGTTGATTCCATTGGGGCTAGATGAGCCAATCAACTTTACGTAAATGCCCTTCAGCCTTGCATTTTGAGCAGGCTAGATGTCTTTCCTTGGTGCCCTAGTGCTGCTAGTCAGGCACCGAAAGGTTTTGTATAGTGCCATGGAGTTTCTTCCAAGCTCATCATGGATTTGGCACTATCAGTGTGTGGCCGGCAAGGTGGATACCTCTTAGGAGTCCACGCCAAGCCCATGGTAGGTAATGGCCGTTGGAGTTCTCGTGCGGGCATGCGTGGAATTCCCTATCCAAGAACGGTGAATGTAAGCAAGCCAAGAACTCTTGGGAGAGCCTTTTGCCCAAGCTCAAGAGGGGTAGCAACACGACATGCCTTAACAAGTCACCGACGTTGGCATGAAACCATGGATATGATCTGAAGGTTTGTTAGACCTCTGAGGCAAATCCATGGTCAAGAACATTGGAACTAGGAAACTTGAGCAGTAGTAGAACTCATGTTTGGGGCGATCACAAAGATACTCATCTGAGATATCACATGGGGCAGGGTCTAAGCCCCTTACCCAAACCATGGCATGGGGAGATAATTAAAAACTTGTTGCAGCACAAGAAGATCAAACCCTTGACATGTAAGAAATTATCAAACAACCTTGTCCTATCGTAAATTGAAAACCTAGCCGAGAGAACCTCCTATTGGCGTGACCGATTTTCCCATTAAGCAATTGGTTGCGAAAATGTTGATGTGGCCTAAAGGGGTTACCCCAGAAGGTTTTCAAGGGATGTAGTAGAAACACCACGAATAGATCAACTAGGATGAGCTCGCAGCCATGCCAGCCTGGGAGTTTCACGATTGGCCAAAGGCAAACCCACCTAACAAATCATCTCACCAGTTTCACCCCGGAGAATTCGCATAGGATACAGGTAGAAGAGAGCGAGGTGAGTGGCGCTGGATGAAATGGAAATGTTGCCACATCCCAATAGGGAGTGAGGTTTATGCAAGGGTGTGACCCACCAAATTACGTGGCCTGGAGGTGAGAATCAGAAATTCTAACCAAAGCGATCCAAGGTCACATGTGGCGGAGAGTCTGGAAAAGTGAGGCGAGATGACATGGGAGTGGACACAATGGCTGAGGAGAGTTGGTTCTAGGGTCAAATGGGGAACGGGGGTATATGACCCCACCCCCCATGAAAGCCCAGTGAGTGAAGCCAACAAATGTAAAGGGATGATGTTGAGAGTGTGTCGAGAGGGGCTGAACGGGATGATGTGGCTGGCAGCGTTGGCCACCCGCAAGTTTGGCAAGGTTTTCACTGGAAAAAGGAGTGCCCACATCCAGGTCAGCCTAACGTTGTGAGCCCAAATATATATATATATATAAAGGTGCTTCAAGTGAGGGTGTCGGGTTACTAGGCGTCGGGATAGAGTGAATCGACAATGGCAGTGATTGGCGAACAAGCCAAGGGCCAATGAGGAGACAACAGAGGGTCCTGCCTTCTAGGTAAGCCCGGAACAGAGAAGTCGGTAGGTGACCAAATGCGGAGTTTGGGAACCACCTGGAGAAGGAGAGTGGGGTGACATGTCTCATAGGGACCCACTTGGAAGATATTGAATAGTGCGGGAAGTGGAGGCCATTGAGTCTTCAATGGGCATAGTAAGTTGATATATATATATATATATATATATATATACACCAAGGGGCCCTCCTGGTCTATGTTACTATTAAAGCTACAAAAAGCTACTACGACTTATATAACAACTTGCCTAAATCCTTCTTATATTAATGAAAACCTAAAGTTCAATAGAAAGGTGTATGTATGTATTAAAAATTATCTTCTTCTCCAAACTATATATTTTCCACATATCTACTTTTATACAAAATATCAATACTTAATCGAGTTGCCCAAAAACAGGGTCAATTCAACATTTCATGCTAAAAATAAACTAATACAACAGAAAGATAATTATCTTCAATTCCATAATGTGTATTATGTTTTCTTGGTTCTGGTGACCGATCCTTAGCTCATTGGAGAAGATTATGGTAGCTCCCAAGATATTTTGCATAACACGTTGATTTGGTACACCTTGTCATCTGTCCTTTGAATTCTAAAACAAATAGATATGGATTAGCCTCCAAGTGTCAAAATAATCCTTGCTAATGTGGAGCATTCTGGTGGTTAAATTCCTATATTGACAAGTTTGGACCTTTCGACTTTATTAGTAACAAGAATAAACATTTTTGTAAACATTTATAAATTAAAAGGAAAAGAACAATTCTACAAGTAATTTTACCTTTAACTTCATCCTTTAAATGCCATTTCTTTAACAAAATTGGTAAAATGATATGGAATGAAGGTTCAAATGAAGGATATAATGTCAAAAATGGGATGGCCATAGATATTAAATTTTAATCCCAACAATTATCTTATACACAGTGTTGCACAATGATATGGGTATGTAATCTGAAAAATAGGAAGGGATATACCTTTTAGGAATCAGAGTGATAAAAGTTGCATTGATAGAACCTAGGATGTGACCTTGTCATCTATATTCTTCCACCAATTCCATAAGATCTTTCCCCATGAGATCAAAATATGTAGAAATAATTTGATCGGCCATCTGTCTGAGCCAAGGATCTTGTCCCTGGCCATTTCTTTCATTATCCCTTATAGCTCCTCAATATTGATATCTCTCATCAATTTTGTATTAGCCACAAGATCCACCATTCTTGGAAGTAATTTTCAAAATCTGTTTGTGCACCAGGGTCCTATCCCTCTTGTTCATTGTATTGAGTGCAGAAGTTTCGCACAACATCTTGCTGAATATCCTCTTGAAAATGTGGATGTTGTTTGCATCATCTTTGATTTTCCAAATTTTGTTCACCTGCTTCCAGTGTGATGCAATTTTGTGGAAATAACCCATGTTCTTGTCACCCTCGTCAACCCAGGCAACTCTACTTTTTTATCTCCGTTCTTCCTCCCGCATTTTGAGAATCTTATGTTTCCTCTCTGAAAGGTCCAAGAGGGCATGCTTAGTGAATTCAGAGTGAAATTTTGATCCAGATGGGTCATTTAAGATTGAAAGCTCTTGATCAATGTCAATGAGCTCACATGTGTGTGTCTTGTTTTTTCTATGAATCCAAGGCTTAGCTTCAGCTTTTAATCTCCCAAACTTATAATAGATCGCTTCCATTTTCTATATGTGGGGAGCCTCAAGGGCTTTGGACCAAGAATTTTTTACCATTTCATTAAACCCTGGGTCCTTAAGTCACGTTGGATTGAATTTGAATGGTAGTGGATGCTGGTCAGATTCTTTGGTCCATTCCAGGAAAGTTTCTCTGTGTTCAGATCTATGGAGGGATCAACACATTTGGATATATTTTTATATTTTATGCCTCGCTTGTTTCATATAGTCACAATCAACCTTTAAATTATGATTCTTCAAACCCTAATCAAATTATCAATAGTAATTCTTCTAAATCCAATTTGATTTCTCACAATAATTCTTCTAATACCAATTCCATTTTATTCACTTACCCTTGGAATGTGAATCTTTCCATCCCTCTCAAACCCTCCCATACTTCCTCTTCCAGACTTCCTCCTACTATTATCACCATTTCTTATGTCAATCTTGACCCCCCTTCCATCCTCATTCCTGAAAAAGGATTTAACTATTCCATTACACCTCAACGTCCTGAAGGAAGATATCATTTGCATCGTCAAATCCATCACTCAAAACCAACCCATGCATGAAGTGGAAGAAATTCAACAAGAATGTGTTAGAATTATGTGTCACTCAAAACTTCCTAAACCTAACCTTAGAAAATTTGAATTCCAGACAATTAAACAACTTAATAACAACTCTAATGTTTTTATCCTCAAAGAAAATAAAGGCAACAACACTATTGTTAAGAATACGTCTGACTATGAATCTAAACTGATTAACCTGATTTCTTCTTCCTCTTATAAACCTCTCACTAAAAATCTTGTCAATTCCATAACCAATTTAGTTGTACCAAGGTTATCAAATCTTCCTCCACTGACCCCTCAATTAAAAAATGTTTTCTTCCTCATAACCCTCAAACTCCTAGGATTTATGGTCAATCCAAGATTCATAAGCTTGACATTTCGCTAAGACATTTTGTCAGTATTATAGGACCACCAACCATGCCCTTGGTCACTTTTTGGCTAACAAACTCGAACTTTTCATCAGCTAAACCTCCTCATTCATTAAGATATATGCTAACTTTATTCTCCAAACCCAAAACCTTCACTTTGATGAACAAGACATCATGATTAATTTTGATGTAATATCTTTGTCACAAAAGTCCATGTTCTTGAAGCTCTTGATCTCATTTCTCAGTTTCTTGACCTTGAAACCCTTAACCTCACTCAAATTTGTCTTTCTTCTACCTTCTTCTCCTTCAAAGGAACCTTTTATGAGAAAAATGAGGGCACTACCATGGGGTCATCTCTATGCCTGATGGTTTCTAACATCTTTATGAAACATTTTGAAACTCTTTTTGTTGACTCTTGGGATCTAAAACCAAAATTTTGGTTTTGTTTCATTAATGATACCTTTGTCATTTTTCCTCATGGCCACTCTTCTCTTCTCTCCTTTCTCTGTCATCTTAATAGCTTATCCAGCCATATCCAATTCACCATGGATTTGAAGAAATATAAACATATTCCCTTCTTGGATTTCCTCATCTCTTGAATTATAAATGGATCTCTTTCCCACTAGGTATATAGGAAAAATATGCACACATACTATTACTTCCATGCCCATTTTCATCATCATCCTGTGAAAAAATATGTCATTTTAAAAACCATGTTCACTCAAGCTATTATAATCCCATACCCTTCATATTTGGAGAGGAAAATAAATCATTTAACCAAAGCCCTTATAACCAATGGTTAACGAAGATTTTCATAAGGCTCGGAATCGTAGTTATGAATCTTCCACCCTATCCCTACCTTGGGCTCTTATCTCGCTTCCTTGTATCCAAGGTACCACCAATCTCATTTCTAAATTTGTAGCTAAGAAGGATATCAAGACCCTATTTAAACCCTACAAAACTCTTAATCAA
Organism: Pinus tabuliformis; assembly: GCA_031772625.1. Classification (NCBI taxonomy): domain Eukaryota; kingdom Viridiplantae; phylum Streptophyta; class Pinopsida; order Pinales; family Pinaceae; genus Pinus; species Pinus tabuliformis. The sequence goes on along the minus strand of CM062818.1, from coordinate 1,270,474,912 downwards.
TTTTTCTAATCAGCCAAAGATAAACCAAATCCCATGATGGGATAAGGGGTTTACCAAACTCCCTACTATTGTGGAAAAGATTACTTTGGTCAAACTGGATGAGCCTTCAAATCTCGTGTCATGGAACACATAGTTGACACAAACCATAACAACATCAATAAATCCCGCATTGTTGAACACTCTTTTAATTCTAAAAAAATAAATTTCTTTGATCAAACTAAAATATTAGCCTCAACTCCCCATTACACTTCTCGCATTATTCATGAAGCCCTCGAAATAGCAAAACACCAAAATAACTTCAATAAAGAATAGACTTAGCCAATCCCAACAACCCGTCATTCATCACCTTGATCTCTAATATTGTTCTTATTGATCCTCTCCACCTCTTTCTCTCTATTCTATGATCCTTATTGGGTATCCTTAACCCTTTTTTTCTTCTCATCTTTTTTAGTTTTTTTCCATCAATTTTGAGGCATATTGATTCATTTCTTAGTTATTTGAGTTCCCCACTTATTTAATTTTCTTCTTACTCATAAATAACCTAAAAACTATCTATTTAGTCTTTATCTTTTAAAAATTCTCAATTTAGTCTTTCTCCTTAAATTGAACCTTAATGCTCTCTTCATCTATATAATTAATATAAATTTTATTTTAATCTATTCACTTTGTTCCTATTTTTACAAGAAGTTTTTATTTATAATTTTATGCTATTTATTTACTTTTACTATTATTACCCTCTTTTCTTTTATCATGTTAATAGTTTCCTCTCTCTTAATGGGTAATTCATTAACTGTATTAACTTCTAATTTACTTATAATGTCTAAATCATTATAGTTCTATATATTTCACATTCAAAAACCCTTTCCAATCTTTTACTGCCTCTCCTTTCCCTCAAAGATTAATTGTGATCACCCTTCTCTTTGATTTTATATTCTTCTTTTCCTTTAATTTGTTTCATTCAGTTAGTTCACAATGAAGAGTTGAATGTTCACTTGAAGTTTCAAGTTAATACACACATTTCACTACAAAAACTAACTATAAAAATTTACATTAAAAAATTAAAAAATACTATAAAATATAATATCAAAAAAATTCAACAAGATAAGTCAATATAAAAATTTATATACAAAAATTACAATATATTACAAAATATAATATTTTAAAAGTAACACCATATTTAACAAATAAGTTTTATTTTGTTCAGATGTATTTGCTAACACGGAATCTTGTACTAACAACCAATTGTATAGAACTTTCACTAAAAAATCCAACTAACAAAACAAATGCATCATATTATAAGAAAAACTGCATCATATTATAAAAAAAAAACTAACACAGATATTATAATTAATTAGGCACGTCATCATATTACTATAGTGTGATAGGCACATGGTGACATTTTTATTTAATTCCACTGTGTCAAGCAATATACAGAAATATACAATAGGTGTCAAGACCACCAATGAGACCTTGCCGAGACCACCAATGAGATCTTGCTGAGACCAGTGCCTGGACCACTACTGAGACAAACGTATGAATGAAAGGTGTCCATCACGAAGCAACGCATTTGGACATTCCTACAGGCAGCTGAAACCATAGCTGGACCACAGCCAAACCTTTTACAAAGGGTCATCTGTGCATCCGATACGTGTCTGAACTTTTTGCTACGTATTTAAACATCTTGGCTCTAGGAAATCAACGTCCATGGTAGGATGTGAGTATAAACATCCTCACTTGAGGGTGGCGCCAGTTTCTGCCCCTTTCTTCTCGGGGCTTTGAAAGGAGGTCTGTTCTCTTTCACAATTTTCTCTGCTCCATAACCTGTCTGTCACAACTATCTTTCAGTTTTTCATTATTTTTTCCAAGTTTTCGCCATAGTCTCCCCAAGAAAAGGAAACCCAGTTTTGCTTTTCCCCACTTCTGCCATATACCTAGCTGTTTTGCTCCTAATAACTGTCGACGTCTAAGCTCAGTTTTTTCTCGGCCTTTGTTTTCCACTGGCTTGTTGACCTTGTGGTCACAACAAGGAATCAACAAGATATGCAGTCCCTCCTTTGCTGATATCTGAACAAAATAGCAAAGAATCAGAAACGTTTTTTTGTTTTTTCTCTGTAAATCTCTTCAAACACTGGAATTGGGACTGCATATCTCTTTGTTTTAATAACAAGTTTGTGTTCCGTCTGAAATCCATGTTTTATGAGCTCACTATATGCCAGCATGTGTGGCTTTGGATATCAAATGCTTGTATTGTCTCTCGGCCTTGTTGAGATTTTGGTTGTAGAATTGGGAAATGGTGGTGTAAATGCAAAGGTTGTTATTGTTGTTGTTTAGCATTATAATTAGCCTTTTTGGAGAATTTTTTCACTGCTTGCACTCTCAAGGTATTCCTATTGGCCTGTATAGTTTCACGAAGTCACGAATGTTTTAAATTCCCTGAATCTTTTTCCCTTTCTGGCTCTTCTTCTTATCTTTATGTCTGATTACTAAGGCCAGTCTCCCTATGAACATGGCCTTTCCCTCTGGTTTTTCCGATGACGGAAAATTTCTCCAGTAACCTCTTTCCTATTTTCGGGCGTGTGGACGGATGTTTTTTGACCGTAAAGGGATAGCTGGTGGGATGAACGTTACGAAGCCTATTTTCCCCACCACCGATATCTCCCAGTGACGTCAGCAGCTCCTCCTTCTGTCTCTGCATATTTACTTCCCAAGGCTTTTGTCAGCTAGAAAGTACTTATATTGTTGTTTCTTATCCTTTTCTGGCTGATATCACATGATGCTTCCTTAGATTTTGTCAGCATTCTACTATCGCGAAATATTTCGCATTACTCGAACATTCCCCTCATAATCTGGGAGGTGTCCTTTTCCCTTTCTTCCCTTGCAACCAGCTTTTGGCTGCACTTGATCCCACACATTTGGATCTTTACATCATCTTGTCAGGTTTGTTGATTCCTGGTTTCTTTTCTCGGCCTTGATGGAAATATTGTCTGACGTGTCTGCCTCATCTGCACTGGTACGTGCAACCATTGAAGTGGAAACGCTCCACGGTGGATCATATATCCCGGGTGACTAGAAGTCTATGTTAGTTGAACTAATTATTTCCCCATCAACCATTCCAGCACATGAGTATCAGGGTGGCAAATATGAATTACCACGACGTAAATACAAGTAGCGTCCTATAAAGACCATCCCACCCCCCTCTGCCATCAACCTTGACAGTGTCACCCTTACTGATAGAATTGCCAGCCTTCATAAACGTGCTCTTGTTGGACGTTGGTATTTCCTCGATATGGACAACCCCCAGATGAGGAATTGGCGTGGATCCAAATGGAAATATTTACTAGGATATATTTTTACGATTGTCAGACTTATGAAAAATTGGTATAGCTTTCACTTTCTAAGTGTGGAGGACCTAGAAACAATTCGAACCCTACCATGGGTTCATGGTAAGAGCTTCCTGGCTTCCTGGCTCTTCATCATTGGTATATTGGATATAATCCCCTGCTCAACACCCCTTCCAATAAACTCATATGGGTCAAGCTTCCTGGTCTCCCAATTGAATTATGGACGAAGGAAACTCTAACATATATTGGAAATGCTATCAGGAAATTTGTCTATGTGGACCCAAAATGTCTTGGGTCAAAGGATAAAAGAGTGGCCTGGATCCTCATTGAAAAGGAATATCGTGGAGGCTTCCCTCAACATATAGATCTTCACTGGGGTGATATCATTCTGCAACAGAGGTTGGATTTTTGGGTGGTCCCTTTCTATTGTTCGGCCTGTCACAGAACTGGCCATATCAAAGAGCATTGTCCTTTTCATTTGGGTGGTCGACTACATGGAAGGAAGTTTCAGGAAAAATCCAATACAAATTTTTCCAGTAAAAAACAGTGGGAGGCTGAAGGACAAAGAAAGGCATCTGTTCGGAATTCGACCTCCCCAGGTATTTCAAAATACTTTTCCCCTCCGTCGTCTCCTACTTAAAATTCAAGAAGAATTTCTCCGATTGCTGCTCCCTCTACATCCTATTTTTCCATAAAATTAGGATCACCACCTGTGAGGAATCTTGCTCATCCCATCCCTTCTCCCCCTCCTAAACCTGTTCCTTGTCAGGAAGTCCCTTCCCCTTTACCTATCCAACACCATTTTTACAATGCTCCGTCTTCGTCCCACATCACTTTCGTTCCCTCCCCCTCACCCTCCCCTATCAGAGCACCTCACTTATCAAAAGGGAAAGAACCCTGCATCGTTGTTAAACCCCAAAATTCCCCCATCTCATCACCTTCAAACTCTGTGGGAAGTGACCCGGATATTCTCCTCAGAAAAAAGTCTCTTCATCTATAACCCCTCACCATTCATAAACCTGTATTGCCTATTTCCCCTCACATTATCCCAACCTCAGCTGGAAACATCACCGTTAGAAGGAAGCAAAATAGGGGAAGCAGACACTTCCGTGGAAGGAAGAATTTCCCTCTATTCTCAAGTTCGGATCGTTCCCTCATAGACATTCCTATAACTGATCTCTCTTCCCATGGGCCTCTTAGAGCAAGACAGCCTATTGACCTTTCATCATGACCCGAATAATGTCTATGAATATCAGGGGTCTGGGGGTGGACCCAAAATTTTTAGCCCTTAAGGACTTGTTCGTAACATCTCACTCCAATATAGTCCTCATCCAGGAGACAATGCATGGACGATCTGAAACTGTTTCTTATTTCAGGAGAATGTTCCCATCCTAGCACATTGCAGCCATAGAGTCTAATGGCCAATCGGGGGGGCTTGCTATTTTATGGGATCCTGCATGGGTATCGGCTAAAGCTTTCAGATGTTTTGTTGGTATCTTTCTACTAGCAAATTTTCGTGGCATTCCCAGTCCCATCCATATTCTAAATGTCTATGCACCTTATAAGGATCGTTTCTCTTTCTGGAATCATTTTCTTTCTTCTGAAATTTTGGAGATAGACTCATTGCTGATAGCTAGTGATTTAAACTGTACCTTGAGTGGTGATGAAGTTTGGGGAAGGGGTAGGAAGGCCGACCCTTTGGCTGGACTTATTCAAGATGCCATTCTCCATCATAATTTTGTTGATGTTTGTCCTCCTAAAATAGACCCAACATGGGACAATGGAAGATCTGGACCCTCCTGTCTAGCCAAAAGACTTGATCGTTTTTTCTCCATGACAAATTATTGGAGTGTCTGGGCTCTCCAGCTTCGAATATTGTCAATTTTTTATCTCTGATCATAGACCAATCACTCTGCAGTGGAAAAATCATGGTATCCGGAAGGGCCTTCCTTTCAAATTCAATATAATCTGGTTGGATGACTCTAAGTTTAATGACCTCATTCAGAGTTCATGGATCTGTCGCTCTCCTCTGGATTGCTCATCTCCTTCTCAGAATCTTCTTGATAATCTAGCTTCCCTCAGGAACATTGTCAAATCCTGGCAAATCAGTAAGCTAAAAGCTAATAGGAAAGCTCTGGAAGATATTCAGAAGGAACTGGACAAGATTGCTTGTAGAATGTCTGACAATTGCCTTCCTTTAAAGTTACGCTATCGTATAAAGGAGCTGGAATTCAAGAAACATAGCCTACTTTCCATAGAAGAAGCCTCATGGAGATTAAAAAGTAGAGCCATATGGTTAAAGGAAGGTGACAGAAATACAAAATTTTTTCACAGATATGCTAACAAGAGACGTGAAATTAATACTATATGGGAGATAAAGGATGAGGAAGGTAACAGTTTACATTCTCAGGAAGATATTTGAAAAGCGGTTGTGAGTTATTTCCAAAAATCCTACAGAAGAAATGAAAACTGTATGGCTGAAGATATATTCTGGGGTATTGATCCGTTCCCTACCATGTTCGATGTGGAACAAAATGATTATCTCTTTTAGCCTGTCTCAGAGGATGAACTTCTATCTGTAATGAAATCCTTTAAGAAAGATAAATGTCCAAGCCCAGACGGATGGACGATAGAATTTTTCATCCACTTTTTTAATCTAGTTAAGAGGCACATTCTAAGTATGGTTGAAGAATCAAGAATGTCGGGAAAAATTCATCAGTACATAACATCAACTTACATTGCCCTCATTCCAAAAAAGAAAAACGCCACCTCCTTTTTGGATTTTAGACCAATTTCTTTGTGCAATGCAATTTATAAAATTATCTCTAAGATCATTGCTGGCAGAATCTGAGGTACCCTATCCAAATTCATTTCATAGGAACAACATGGTTTCCTTCAAGACAAGAACATCCATGATGTAGTTGCAAACACTCGGGAAAGTTTTCATTTTTTATATACAAAACAACTTGATGCTGCAATTTTACAAATTGACCACAAAAAGGCCTATGACTGTCTTGATTGGAGTTTTCTGAGATGTTTACTTTCCAAAATCGGCCTTAATCTCTCTTGTTCAAATTGGATCATGGCTTGTGTTGAGAATGTTAATTTTACTATCCTTATCAATGGATATCCTTCCTTTTTCTTCCCTGCTGCTAGAGGTTTGAGACAAGGGTGTTCCCTCTCCCCGCTTCTTTTCATTCTTGCAATGGATTCCCTAAGTTTTCATATTAAAAGAGTTGTTTCTGAGGAGCATTGCTGTCCCATGATGATCAATAGAAGAAATTACATTTCTCACAGCCTATTTTTGGATGATATATTGATTTTTGGAATGCTTTGCCGTCTCACCTGGATTTGTATTTATATCATCCTGAAGAATTTTGAAAAAGCTACTGGCCTTCAAATAAATGAAAGCAAATCCATTTTCTATCACGAGGAATGTGATAAGGAAATCATTGACTACTTGGTAGATTTGTATAACATAGAAACAAGGCTCATAAAGGATGGCATGAAATACCTCGTATATCACCTTAAACCTTCCTACTATACTAGAGCGGACTGGCAATGGGTCTCTGACCGTTACTTCAAAAGGATATCAGGCTGGGAAAATAAGTGTTTGTCTATGGCAGGAAGAGCGGTTTTAGCACAATCTGTGCTAGCACAACTGACTGTGGATTGGACCCACCTGTTTTATATTCCGGCCAGTATTATAAATTTTCTAAACAGGATGACAACAAATTTCGTCTGGGGTGGATGCAAAAATAAAAGAAAATTTCATCTGACAAAACTTTCAAAAATCACTCTTCCAAAGGATCTAGGAGGCTGGGGGATCATGCATCTTCACAAATTTGGGATGGCCTTGTTATCTAAATCTCTATGGAGGAGTATTTTCAGGGATGGCCTATGGAGCAGATCCATAAGAAGAAAGTACATGGGCAATAAATACCTCTCTTTCTTGTACATGAAAGGTACCATAGGATCCCCACATGGCTCTGTTATCTGGCAGAGCTTTCGTAAAATCGAGTCTTTTTTCCTTCAAAATCTCTCTTGGAGCTTACAGAATGGAAACAGTGTGTATATTGATTTTGATCTTATCTCTGGAGTAGGGAAAGATCTCATTATACCACCCCAAATCAAAAATGCCTTCCATCGTTTGGGGATTTTTGTCTGGAGTCAAGTCATTGCAGGTTGGCAGGGACCTTCTCCCATATGGAAAGAAGCCCAAGAGTTGGGCTTACAAGGAACTTTGGCTCTCCAATGGAACAAGGCTCTGATGATCATGAGGAATATCGACTTCTGCCGCACCGAAATATGTGACTTTCTCACCTGGAGGGGAAAAAGGGGAAAGGATAACATAAGTGTTGAGGAAATCTATTTATCCTTAACCAAAAGCCAACTTTCTCTCTCAGATCCTCTTTTTCCTTACCCGTTATGGAAAACAGGTGTCCCCAGCGAAATTATTATTTTCTCCTGGCTTGTCTACCATAACAAAAACCTCACATGGGAAAATCTACAAAAGAGACAATGGACAGGACCGGGTTTATGCTCAATCTGTAAAGCTGATGGGGAAAATAATTATCATATGTTCCTTAACTACAGCATTATCCTTCAGGTATGGAGGAACCTATCGTCTTATTTCGGTTTCAGTTTTACATTACATTCTTCTCCTAAAGAGTCACTTGAATGGTGGAGTGTACAGAAAACATCCTGGAGATCCATTCCACAAATTGTTTTTTGGACAATCTGGAAGTGGAGAAATAAGTATCTGTTTCAAAACATACAGGAAGATTTTCAGTTAGTTTTCTACAAGATCATCCCTTTCTATAACTCTCTTTCACCTCAAATCATACAATTAAAAAAAAAAAATCAAGAAACATAAAATTTCTCAATTGAATTTCCCTAGGGCTTTTTTCGATGGGGCAGCGCAAAACGGGATATGTGCTTGCGGTATTTTCATTTCTATGAATGAACATCAGAATTTCTCCATTCACTGGAATGGTGGAGAAGGTACAAATAACAAAGCTGAAGCAATGGCACTTTCAGGTCTCCTATATCTTATTACCTTCCTAAACATTCCAGCTCTTCATATCTATGGAGATTCCAAAATCATGATTGATCATGTCACTGACAAACTTTCCATAAAAAATCAAATGCTAATAGGATGGATGAATAGAATCGATTTTTTCTAGAAAAGGAAAAAGGATTATTCTATTCAACATGTGGACAGATCACAAAATGCTCAAGTAGACAATTTGTCAAAGAAAGGGCTACTAATACAACCGGGCAAATGGAAAATGGACATTCTTCTGGGTAATATCACTTACCAGATTGAAGATTTTTCCCTCCCTGGAACATAATCTATTTTTACGTTTCCTTCTCTCCCTGTTTTTTGTTTCTCCTTTTTGTTTCTGAAAACTGGATTCCTCACACTGCCCTCTGCAAAGCAATTTTTCATCTCTTGCAGGTGATGTTCCTATATCAACAGGGATTTATCTCACTCTTGCCTAACTTTTGGTCTATATACTGATTTCATACATATATCCAATGTTTTATCACATTTCTCTGTCTTTTTCCCTCCTTATACTGCTTTTAGGAGGTAATGTTTTATGGTGACTCTTTATAGACTTTTTAAGTCTGTTTTTGTTTCTGGTTTTTGCTAGACTATATGTAATATTGCAACTCATCAGATAATAATACAAAATCTTGTTTTTTCTGTACTGAAAAACAAAAAATAATAATAATAATAATAAATAAAAATAAAAATAAATAAAATTAAATAAATAAATAAAATAAAATAAAATATAAATAAATAAAATAAAATAATACAACACTGATGTCTGGCACAAGGAGATATGCTTAATGTATATTTTGAATTGTTTTCCCGTGACTTGTTGCATGAAAAAAAAAGATGAAAATGAGCTACTTTGGTGGCGAGAACTTTAAATCTATTTAGTTTTTCCATTAAAGTCCATTACAATTCTTGGAGTACTTCCCACCTCCAATTTTCTGAAAATTAATCTCAAATATTTCGTGTACAACATTTAATATAGATTCACAGAGCTTTTGGTTCGACTATGAAAGTCAAGACGTTCATGCTACGAATTGTCAATACTTGAATATATAATTGGGAGGATGTGAAAAGTACAGTGGTATTGATTTTTTTTACTTTTTATTTAAAAACAAGTACGGTATATTAAATTGATGTACAGGTGTAAATTTTTTTAATTTATTTTTTATATTACATTTTTTATATCCGAGAAGTATGAAATAAAACATATAAAGTGAGTGTAGTTAATAGTTTTACCAAATCAAAAAATAGAATTTTCAATTTCAAAAAATTCAAAAATAATTCTAACTTTTAGAAATTTCATTTTAATATAATAATTTTGAAAAATATTAATAAACCTTATATATTGTTTCAAAAAATTGAGAGTTCAAAACTTTTTTACCATAAATTAATTACAATATAATTTGCATTTCGACAAGTATAAAACTAAAAATATAAATATAAATATATTAAAAAAACAACTAATTTTTGTCGCAATTGATAAAAGCGGTCGAGATTTAAGAGTCTTTAAATCAATTTTTGTGAGAGAAGTAAAATATTTTCTAGAGGGTGTTCTGCTCCTTTATAGTCTCCTTTGTATTTTCTACAGAGTGTTCTACCTAAATGGGCTCAGGATCATCTATGTACTCCTTCAAAGTGGATAACCTCAAATTAGCTAACGTCTTTACCACGAGGGAGACCCTAGTGTTCAATTTCTTGAGTTGTAGTTGCAATTCATCAATATAAAGAAAGATCTATTGTTGTGCTTTAGACCTATCCACTAGAGCCATTCCCATTATAGTTGTTGGACACCTAATCCTAAATGGGTTAGTGTGGAAGCCGAATAGACCAAAGCAGTCCAAGAGACCTTGGGATCTGAAACCCAAGAGTCACATATTGTACTATAAATGTATATCTCATGTTAATAAAAAATGAATTGCATGTTTTATCTTTCATATTCTCTTGCTGTCCATGTGTGTTTGACATGGTATCAGAGCCGCTTGTTTTTCTGTGGCCTTTTATGTGCATGTCAGTCCTGCACCTCTGCCCATAATCCTGAAATAGTAAAATTAGCGTGCTAGATCTGCAAATTCAAATGTTTTATATCAGCCTGGTCTTCATTACCTGTGTCTGAGCTGCCTTGAATAGCGCTAATGTGGTCTTCATTACCTGTGTCTGAGCTGCCTTGAATAGCGCTGATGTGGTCTTCATTACCTGTGTCTGAGCTGCCTTGAATAGCGCTGATGTGGTCTTCATTACCTGTGTATGAGCTGCCTTGAATAGCGCTGATGTGGTCTTCATTATCTCTGTCACTGTGCCAGAGGAACAGTCTAATCAAGTTGGTTGCATGCAGCCGATTGTAACGAGCTGGTGATGGTGGTCTCCGCAAGCTTCTTTCCCTGTTCGTTGTCGAGAAACATCTTGAGTAGCTGTATTTTGTATATCATCATCAGCCGTCTGGTTCAATGGTTCACCACCTGAATTACGCTGTCTCCTTGAACGTTCCACTTTTCTTGCCACCGCTTTTGTTCGGCTTGATAGACTAACCGATGCAGAAACTGGAGGAGTATTAATTACTAATGAGGATAATGATCGTTCCTTCTGCCTGGCAGGTGCAGAAATAAGTGGGACAATCTCAGGTGCTTTCATCTTTCTCCTTTTTTAAAGGAAATATCTTGGTCCTGACATCTTGTAAGTTGTTGTCCGGCCTGAGCTTCTCAACCGGTACACAGCCAAGATAAACGTTACATACAGGGCAACAGTATGTCTCCTCGTCAAGAAGCTTCTGATAAATGCATTCCTTACAAAATGTATGAAGACACTCGCATATTGTTGTAGCTTCTCTCAAAAGCTTGCAGCATAGAGGGCAAGATAAGCGCTCTTTCAGCTGACGCTTTCTGATGTTTACATAATGACCAGACATTGTCATTCCACTGTCTTGGATCTCCACCAGAACTACTCGCAATCTTACCACATGCCCAACTAAGGCAAAACCTTCACCTTTTGAATTCTATGAAGTACAGCTTTCTGGCTTGTATACTCTATCTCATTGACTAGATTGGATTATCTGGTCTTTTGGGGAACTTCCTTCGTGCCTCTCTGATGGAAAATCGTGGCATCATACGCAATAGTTTGAATTCTCAGATTGCGGGTTCGAAACCCTCGGAGTTTGTATCCATTTATTCTTTCTCCAGCATTCGCTCTCTCAAGGGAGGGTTTGAATGAATCAACTGGCATCCAAATCAACGGCACACGGTGATTCGGAGGAGCGGAGGTCCGAGGGACGATGTTAAACCACAAAGAAACTTTAGTAACTTGCCTGCAGAAGAGCCAATATTTCTGTCTTTCGTTAAATAAATCATAGATATAGACTTCCGTGGACTGGTTCGTTCTTCTTGGTCTCGTTCTGGATATGGTTGGGGAATGACTATTGCTTGAATTTTACTATTGGCAATTTGAAACAGATAAATCGTTGAACGCTGTATGCGATTATCAAGGGAGGGAGTTAAGAGGTCTCTGTTTGCATAGATGTCTTCTTCCTTCGAGTTAGGAGCAAGTAGAAGTATTGGAAGCTTTCAAGGGTCATCGTTGGAAGCTCTGGAATCACAGGAACTGTCAGCAATGGTAGGAGCTTTTGGAGGCCCGTATGCCTCTATGATATCTCTACATTGAATGTTCACTGAACCTACAATCATAAACAACCATTCGATTCAACAGTTTAATAGAATCCGACAAACATTTCAAGGCTCTGCAATGCCTTGCACTCAATTTCGCCTTTGTTTCTGATTGAAAAAGTGTTGTAGTGTTCTGCGATTTTTCAAGTTTATGTTATTTTCTGCCGGCCTTGTCATTTGTAGCTGTTTTTGTATCAAAATTGTCATCTTTGGGCAGTATATCAATTTGGGGATTCGTTGTTTGTTCAATATCATCCAGGATTCATAATTGCTGGGAGAGAAACCAAGTGTCAAAGACATCCAGCTTGCGCTGTAGCTTGATTTGCGCATCAGTAAGTTCAGGGTTTTTCATCAAGATTGATGATCCGGGATAAACTTCAACAAGCCCCAGAAGCATTAGGTTTGATCAGGGGAGTAATGCATGGTGGTCGGAGGATCCTGGTAGGAGCGGCCTGGGCTGCATCAGATGGTGAAGTTAACAACATGAATTGTGCATTATGTAAGTGAGCTGAACTCATTCTTCACTAGCGTGCTGGTTCTACCTTCAGGAGTGCTCGAACTGTTTGTACTTCAACTGCAGATTGTGGAAGACATTCATTTTTTCTTGCAAAGGAGTGTTGTTTATGCATGAAAGAAATCAACCAGAAATGTGGCTTCATCCGTAATCTGCTCAACAACGAATAATACCATTTTTATGGGTATTCTCGGCTATATATAAAGGCTGGTGTATATTTGTCTGCTGAAAATTTATTCAATGCCCCGAGCGTTCGTTGGAAAGGTCGTTTCTTTTTGTGATGATTATTGCTCTTAATATGTGCACTGTATGTGTTGGACATTAAGTCTCTATTGCAGAAAAAAAAAAAAAAAAAAAAAAAATAAAAAAAATCAGTTTTGTATATCGCTCATTGATTTATTTGTGTGCTGACCTGGAGCTGTATTGAATGCAACAAAAACTGTGATTTAAGCTGCCTGAATACGTTATGATGCTGCCTGAAATACGTTGAAGCTGTTGTTTTAAATAAGTCTGTATGAGGCCTGAATGGTATACAATCCAATGGTATGGTGATTGGTTTCAAATACACTTTGAATAGTTCGAATTCCATTTGCAACCGAGATTCTGTGCTTCTGTTCCTATAGTTGGATCCGATTTGATTGCTAGTGCCATTCATATGTTTAATGCTTTGCTGAGGTTGACCGCTGTAAATTACAGTTCAAAGAATGCCCATGACATGGTGTTATAATTATTGAAGTTTTGATAACCATCATTTTTGAAGGAGTACTTGAAGGATCCAAACAAGTTTGCAGTTGCTGCTGCCCCAATTGTGGCATTGTATTTAAAACTCATTATAGTGCATTGATTCCTTGATTCCACTACTGCATAAAGATTTTGGTGAACTGATTGTAATCTTTTATATTGCACACTGATCATTTGCTGACATTTATAAAGGATATTGCTGTGTACTGTGAGTAGATATTACTTTTCTGCATTGAGTAGTAGTTGTGATCAGTTTTTAAGGTGTAAATCAGACATTGAAGAAAAAAATGGCCAGAAACAGTGAAGTATTACAGTTCCTTAAAACTCTGATATTATCTACTGTTGATGACACATTACAAATCAATAAAGGATCTCTCTCATAAATTCAGACATGTCTACAAAATGCACAGGAAAAGATCGATTTTTTGCAGCTTGAATCACAGCTACAGCAAGAAGAGCTACATCAAAATAGACACCATTCTGAACCTGTTTTTGTTCAGAACATTGAGACAACCACCCATCAGCAGCATGTTAATAATGTTACAGTTCATTCAAATAAAGCAGCAGTTGTATATGCAGATGCAGAAACTCAGTCTGCACTTCCCAAGCCCATCATCAGACCTTGGGAACAGCTTGTCTACAACAAGCACAGAACTGGTCTTGGATATGACAAGGACTTGTCCTTTCATATTCCAGACTATGCCAAGCCCATTCAGTTTCAGAGTGTTGGATTCATTCATGACAGTTCACTTGTTCCTCATGACAGTTCACCTCCAGCTGTTCCAGATTCTGCCCCTCTTCCACAGCAACAACAACAACAACAACAACAAAAACAACAGATCGTGAAATGCCAACACTGTGATCGAGTTGGCCATTTGAAAGATCACTGTTTTGATCTTCATCCATGTAAGCACTGTCATAAAACCAGTCATTCTTCACACAGATGCTTCAGAAACAAACGTCCTGCAAGAACAAAGATTCATCTTGGATGGATCGCTTCTTGGCAATGGGCATCAACAGCCAAGAAGATATTCCAAACACATGTCAGAACTTGTTCCAGAATATTGAACAGTCTTGCAGTTGAGTTTTCTCCATCTTCTCACCTTGTATCTAACAGGGGGGGAAATGATGGTCATCTACAAGCTTCAAAGCCACATCAAGCAAGCCTGAGCCACAACCTGCCACACCAGTTTCAGAGTTGTAGCCAGCGACAAAGATGCCCCTGAACATGCCTTCAGTTGGCAATCTGGGACACTTCCTCTAGCAGAAGACTTCAGCTTCTTGCCAATTTCGGAAGCATTCCAGGAACAAAATTGAGAACACTTCCTCTAGCAGAAGACTCCAGCTTCTTGCCAGTTTTGGAAGAGTTCCAGGAATTTCATTAAGCATTCCAGAGTTTTTGGTCATCCTTAAACCATTACAGGTTGAGACTTCCCTTTTTAGGTTGAAGTTTTACCTTTTATGTGGGGTGAGACCTCCCTTTTATGGTTGAAGGTTTCCCTCTTTAAAACAATAGGATCACTTCCTCTAACAGAAAAATTCAGTTTCTTGCCAGTTTTGGAAGAGTTCCGGGAACTGCACTAAGCGTTCCAGTGTTGGTGGTCATCCTTAAACCACCGCCCTTTATACCAACATTTCATAGAGCACATTCAACCTAGTGCTGCCATGCATTTTTTGCACATTTTGTATTACAGCTCTCTTCTTGGACTCATACATAACCCTTCAGATTAAGGGGGGGAATGTTGGACACCTAATCCTAAATGGGTTAGTGTGGAAGCCGAATAGACCAAAGTAGTCCAAGAGACCTTGGGATCTGAAACCCAAGAGTCACATATTGTACTATAAATGTATATCTCATGTTAATAAAAAATGAATTGCATGTTTTATCTTTCATATTCTCTTGTTGTCCATGTGTGTTTGACAATAGTTTTGATATTACAGTATAAGTGGATGGTTTGGAGGTACCAGAAATTCCTAGTTTGCAGATTCCTTGTGTTAAGGCTGGAATGTCCAACTTGTTGAACCACTTTAGTATTAAAGACAGATTGAAGTTGTACTTATGTCTCCTATTTGGTTGTGTCCATTTCCCGACAAATTGACTATGGAGTTTCTCCCAATAAATTATTGTTAACCTCTCAACCCTCAATTGTACTCTTGATTTAGGGTTTGACTATGGAATATTCTCCCAATAAATTGTTGTTGACCTTTTAGCCTCAATTGTGCTCTTGATTTAGGGTGATATCTACAACCTTGATGTGCACTGCATGGAGAAGAGGGACTAGCTCTTAGCATAACCACAAGAAGATGATGTTTGGATGAAAGAGGAGCACACGAGAAAATGATGAGAACAGAAGGATTAGTAGGAAAGAGGAGAAGCCTCTTTCCATAGGAAAGCATAAAAAATGATAAACAATAGAAAAGAAAAAGTTTGAAATGCATCCAGGAAAGAGATAAAGACTTGGGAAAAATAGAATACTATATAAAGAATAAAAAGAAAAGTGAACTACATAAAGAAATCTTAATAAAGTCATAATTAAAAGAAGAAAGTATAACTAAGAAAACCAAAAAGAACCAAAGCAAAAAAAACTTTTATTTGGAAGAATACTCCCTAGTGAACAAGCAAGTATGAAAACAACAATCAAAATTCTTGAGGCCACCTCCATTTCTAAAGTATCTACACGAAACAATAGAAGTGTAATCATGCATGTGATTAGAGGGAAACATCCATAAACCCTACATGCACAAGCTCAAACTTGTAATTAACCCGCTTGTGTTTGCATCATCGTGCTCAACATCATGGCACCAATTTTATGTATCCCTTATGCACTCTAAAAGGTTATGGAGAGAAATTATTCTAATCACAATAATGGTCATGCAAGGCACCCACTATGGAGAAATATATTTAAAGCTTGATTAAAATAATAAAGATATTAAATAATTATAAAGTCTTTTAAAAGGAAGAAAAATAAATGAGAATATTATATAAAAAGGAAACAACAAATGTATTTACATTTTAAATATTAGATATTAAAAAGTTATGGAGATAAACTTTAATTCATAAATTTAATGAAAGTAATAATATGATTTCGTTGATTGAATATTTTTATCCTAAGAGGCTTTATAAATTTCCTAAATTTTTATATGATTTGGACCACATTTAAACACGTATTATAAAGTAAGGATTTTACTTTAAATGACATGGAGTTTGGGTTAAATATCTTATAAAGGATAAGCTAAGGAAATCAAAGGTTATCAAACAAAATAAGCTAAGGAAATCAAAGGTTATCAAACAAAAAAAGCTAAGGAAATCAAAGTTTATCAAACAAAATTCTTAAAAATGACAGGACTTGTATTTATTTTTTTGACATTTATAAGTATTTCAATTTTATATTGGAAAAAAGGTTTTTTTTTTAAATATGAACTTAAAGTCTTATTGTTCTTATTTTTAGGGTAAGGAAAAAAAATCATCTATCTATAAGATCATTATAATTATTCGTCTCTTAGTCAAGTTATATGGAAT
This sequence comes from Pinus tabuliformis, assembly GCA_031772625.1. Lineage (NCBI taxonomy): Eukaryota > Viridiplantae > Streptophyta > Pinopsida > Pinales > Pinaceae > Pinus > Pinus tabuliformis. Next base: position 1,270,458,078 of record CM062818.1, on the reverse strand, counting down.
TATATTAGTTAAAAAGGATTAGCATATGGCTAGAAAGTTAGTGTAAAAGGGATAAAAGCTAAGATATATTTAAAATTTATCAACCATCGACCACTTCATTTCAATGAGGATCATCTAAAATGAATGTAGTAATAATAAATCTGGTTGGATATGTTGTTTTGTTGATTTTAAGTGTTTAATGCAATGCCTAGAATTATTAACCTTTGGAATAGATTAGAAGATTTGAAGCTACCATTTGAGCTAAGTGTAGCTATGATAAATGTTGTACAAGAATGCAATTGTTATGTTCTAGAATACAAATTGTTGGTTGAAAGAAATTAACTATAATATTGGAGTAAAAAAAGTATTCCCATATCCCCTACCCTCTTTGGCATTTATACAGACAAGTTAAAGGCATGTTTGGAAGAAGTTGGTTGCACTAGCACTACCTCAGCTACAATGGCCATCATCTTTATCTTTTATATTGATGATATAGTTATTATGGCAAGGTGGCCCTTTGATCTCGAAAAACAACTAAGAATATTCAAGGATTTTTGTTCCAGCATAGGTGTGACAATGAACATCAACAACAACAAAAAAGTTATGATAATCAAAACAAAAAGATCGCCTATGCTAATTTTGTGTGTGACAATATTAACTTAAAGTAAGTTTCTTAATAGAAATATCTTGGAGTCAGCCTTCATCATGATCTTGGTTTGAACGATAACATTGACAAACCAATTAATGGAGGGTGTAAAGTCTATTTTTGTCTTAAAAATAATTGTAAATTAGTGGATTTCTCGTTGTAGGAAAAAAGATCCTCTTTGTGGCTCTTTCCACTCCAATTACCTTATATGGATGTGATGTTTGGGCTATAAAATGTCTGAATAATTACAAAGAAAGATAAAGCAAATCTCGATGTTATAATTTATAAAAGCGATGCACCCTATCTTATCCTCCTCATATAAGCTATTATTTCCCCCATTGAGAGTGTGGCTATGAATAGGTTCCCATTGTACAAGCACAAGACAACTAACATGGAAGACAAAAGCCTTCTTAATATTACTTCAAACTCGAGTTAAAGCCACTCGTGACTTAAGAGGCGTTAGTATAAAGATGCCAAGGCTTGGCTAAATCATTAGGAAATAGAGGAGGAGGTCATTATGTAAAATGTTGATACCATCAAAAATATTATTTCATTTAAATTTATCAATAAATTGTGTTGCTATAAATAGAGAGAGAATAGGATAAAGTTAAGATATTATAAAGAGGTCATAAACCCTAATCTAGAAGATCAAAATTATATTTTTATTATAAATGGAATAAAGAAGAAAATCAACATTGCTAAAACAAGAACAAACCCTCATCCAACAGCACTAATAACAATTGGTTAAACTAACTATTAAAAAATTTAAAATTAAAAGAGATGAAAGTGGACATTTAAAACATGAACAACTCATAAGTATGTGTACAGATAAGTTAGAAATTAAATATTATTCTTGTTTTTCAATAACTAAATATATTATTCTCCATTGTCAAATTCAACATTAACTTAGTACAAAATAAAATTTTAAAATATTTTTTATTTATATTAGTTCAATCATAAGGCATTCTTTCTATTGCACCTTATATCTAACAGCAATGTGCAAATCACCCGTAGTCATTGATTTCTAGTATATGCCCATTCAAACAAATCTCACCATTCAACCTATAACATACCCTAGGAAGCTCATCAATTTGTGGAAAGGAGAGATATTGTGCATATCATGTAGCTATGTTCATCATTGAAATGTGCATGTATTACTACATGGAATATCACTAAAATGTGTAGAAGGGAATTTCAAACTCAATTAAAACATTTGCTTGCAACACTCTCCATTTGGTGCATATGGTTTTGTCTATTTGTCACATTTCATTGCCAACATAGACTTCACCAATTTGTCAAAATCTATGATCCCAAACTTCACACCCAAGAGATATTGGTGACACTAATGTGTGGGAGAGACATAGTTTCACCTTAATATCTTGGAATTAGCACTATAAAAAATTTCCAAAGTATATCGAAAGTTGCATATCCCTTGTAAATTATCTCTCATGACCAATTTCTCTAGCTAAGAGTTTCATTCCAAGAGTTACCATATTCTTTGGAATTATCAAGTGTTTGAAGCCTCAAAAAAAATATGCCCTTAATTTCTTCAAGAAGTGAACATAACATGAAGTTGTTTGGCACTTGTTGATAACCAAATTACAAAAATATGCATAGAATGTAAGATTTGTTTATGTCAACCCAAGGGAAATAATTGACATGCCCACATACATTTAAGCATGTAGTCAAATACTATAAACCATATAATCAACTATAGTAAACCAAAGATAAGTATACTCAATCTGTTGTCAATCATATTTAACCATTAAGAATTGTAATGATCCAAAGTCAACTATTGTCAACAACAATCAACTATCATCAACTGTAACAACATGGTCTATTATAGTCAACCATAGTCTACCATCATTAACCATAGTCGACCATGGTCAACCATAGTCAACCATTCATAACCATTATGATCTCTACTCAGCTATATTTAACTAGAATACCCAATCATAATTACTTTTAGTTAAGAATATTTAATCTTTGACATACTCAAACATGTTTAGGCAACCACAACATTTCTATGATAACATCTACTACAAGGGAGATGAAAAATTATGAATGTGAGAAGTGGAATTATATGGTTGTAAACCTAACACAAAAGAACTTAACGAGCCTAAGCATTCTTCCTTTTATTCTTCTTTCACATCCTTGGAATTTGCACATACAAGTGTAATGACATTATTGATTTTACCTTATATTTAAAACAACAACTTTTGAATGTTTGGTCCTCATTTGCACATTTGGAACTTTGTTTTATGCTCCTACTACTAACTTTGGAGGTATGCACACTTCCTTTTGCCAATTATTTCCAAACCTTGTTAGGATAACATCTTTCACAACAAAATACCAATAGATCGACCATCAATAGATGTGAGAAAAAACCTAGAATCCAAACACCCCATCAAGAACCTATTTTCAAAAGAAGTTACTACTTAAATACATTGAAATCAAGAGATAAATTACACTCTATAATATTTCAAATATAGATTGAAGAAATACACTTTCTCATCTTCTTAGATCATCAATATTTATATTGTTCACTTTTCCTCTTCAACTCTTTGCAATATCGGCACCTATGAGGGGTGTGGTTGTCCAAAAGCTTCCATGGATCTTACTAGTTGTTGGATGAAAAAGTTGTCATGCTTTTAGTTTAAAATATTATGGTTTCCTCCCATTATTAAAACCCCTTTATGAAATACCATTTTAGAAAATTTTCCTTTCTCACAATGAAGGAAAGTTTGGGGCAGCCAATGTGCCGCATAGAAACAAAATTTTCCTCAAAGTGACATGTCATGACTAAGGAAAAATTGAAGCAATGTGATATGTCATGGCCAAAGTGATTTTCTCTATGACACACATAATATCGCAATGAAAGAAATTTTGAGAATGTGCAGTGTGTTGCATGAAAAGAAACTTCAACATGGTGAAACTTGTCATGACAAAGTGAAGTTTGGAGCAATGTGATATGCCACAAGCTTTAGAAAATGTGATGTGCCACACAAAAACAAATCTTTCCACAATGCAATATGTCATGACAAAGAAAAGTTTGGAGTGATTTGATATTTCATAGCCAAAGGCATTTTAGGTGTGATACACATTATGTTGCGATGAAGGAAAGTTTGAGAAAGTTTGATTTGTTGCATGGAAAGAATATTTGACACAATTTGAAATATTGGAGCTGAAGGTGTTTTAGGTGTGAAGTGTGTTATCACAATGATGGAAATTATAATAAAGTGTGATGTGTCACACACAAAAAAACTTTGATGTGATGTGATATGTCACCACAAATGAAAATTTGGAGCAATGTGATATGTTGTAGCCAAGGAAATTTTGCATTTGATATGATGAAAGAAAAAAAAATGAATAGATATAAGAGGAATTTTATTATGGCTTTCGCTAGGGTTGCATACAACCGCCTACAAAGCATTGACACAATTAGTTGGATCACTTTAGTTAGATCCATCATACGTAGGAAAAGTTCTGAGAAGCCTGCAAGGAGCTTCCCCTTATGAGGAGGTACCTCTGAATGTTGAAGTTTGGCGGGAGATGGTCAATAGTTTCATATCTTACTAGTAGATCAAAATTTCCCACCAAGAATTTATTTCTGACACGAATCTATGTTTTCTTTCAGTAAATGTGGTAGAGACCTCTCTGGCAAGAATTGATATGGTTTTTTTTCTCTACTCTTATGCAATATACGTAGAGGTCAAAGTAATGACAAATGCATACATAATAAAATCATGGAGGGTCGACATTGTGTCTTTTCTCGTGTTGGTGATGTGGGTGTGTTATGAACTGTGTTCAAGGGATCGTCATACACAAGGGATGGAACCTTTAAGTAGTTCTCTCTTAGATCTCTCGCCAGGATGTTTGTGTTATGTTGATATGGGATTTGGCTAGATTGGGGAGTTGTGGTGAATAAGTAGTGTCCTGATGTTCATTCCTATGTTTATGTAGATGTGGATCCAGTGAGAGGATCAATGTACCATCCTGGATCTATGATATGGGCCTCTATTTCTCTATATATGAGCCACAAACTCGAAGATTCAAATCGGTTTACTAAGGAGGAGTTTCAATTTTTTTTGAAAACCCTAAATAAAAACTCAATCCTAGTTGGGGCTCGGCTAATGGATCTAGTATTAGATATAAAAATGAAGGTGCACGAAAAATTGGGTTTTGCCAGTCAATAACCACAATCTGATATTTGAGGGTAAATCACTAGAATATGCCATCAAGCTAAATGATTATGACATCGAACATAATTCTATGATCATTACAAATTTGAGGTTACGAGGTGGAGCTCCTGGAATGAGCATACCATAAGGGTCAACTTCAGCGGCCAAGGGTCCAAATTCATTTAAGGATGTAGTGAGAGGGAATGTTGCTACACTAGATAGAAAATCCCTAGATCTAATAATTCCAGGTCCTTACTTAGTGGAGAAGATGGAGAAAGCTCCAAATCTGTTAATAAAAATTCCAGAAGTAAGTGGTGTTTTCACTGTTCTAAAAGCTAGATCCCTTATATGTCGATTTAATGGTTTCTGGCTCAAGTCTAAAGATATCCATCAATGGATCTACATCAACTAGACAAATAAACTGTGATATTTATCTATGTGTGAATGGATTTTTTGTGGTACAATTCGATGATCATAAAGACTTGGAATATGTCATCAATGAAGGACCATGGTTTTGGGGAAGGGTGGGTCTCTTTGTAACGTCATGGTTTCCCAATTTCGACACCACAACAATGGTGGTCACGAAGATCTCGATATGGGTAAGGTTACATAATCTCCCTCTTCCTTTCTAACATCACCAAGTCCTAGAAGGCATTGGAAATTCATTGGGGAGATTTCTAAAGATGGAATGAGAAAGAATGGACAAAGGTATCTTTAATTTTGTGTGCATATGTGTGGAGATAGACCTAACCAAAGGCATGCCTGATCGTGTCAATTAGACCCATAAAGATTTCAAGTGGACACAATGGTTATATTTTGAAAGCACTTCTTTCATGTGTCGGATCTGCCATGAGACAGGGCATTTGCAGAATTCATGCCCACAAGGGATAAAATGGAGAAATAAGAGATCGAAAAAGACAAAGGGTTGGAAACTTCTAGATTCGCCCTCTTCTAATGATGAAGAAGAAGAAATGGATGAGAACCAGAAACAACCAAAGGCACATAATCAACAAGCTACTCAAATTGAGAGATAAGAGAAGCAAGAGGATCATGCCAAGAATGCAATGAAACCCACTGATTTAGTGGTGATTCAAATGCCTAGTAAACGGAATGATGAAAAGAGAAATAGCCAAGGAGCATGTGGAACAAAGCGAACACATGTTTCTGAGAGTTCGAACTCAGACAATGAAACACTAGCAATATTATAAGGAGAAGCATTAGTTATTGTTATGGCCACTCCAAACTCTATGGTTTGTAACAAATTTCAAAAGAAAAAAAGGTAAAAAAGAAAAACCCAGTTTATCTAGGTAAATGTTGTTTTTTGGTAGCTTGAAAATGATGAGTGTTTCAAGCACATACAAATGGTCCTTAGGGACAATATACGAATGCACTTGTGCATGTACTGATGTAACTTTTTTTTTTTAATAGAAAGTTGCGATTTTTCCTCGGGAAAAAGAGAAAGAAAGAAAAATTTATGGAAGATGCAAAAAGTAATTTCCAAGCAACGCAATATGGTGTAGGGTGTTGTGCTACAAAGATAAAAAGTTTGAGGAGGAGTGATAGATTGCATGGGAAGGAAACTTTATACTTTGATATGTCATGACAGATAAAATTTTGGATCAATGAGATATGTATTGGACAAAAGCATTTTAGATGTGTTACGCACACTTTTTTCTATGCCCACTTTAAAAAATGTTCTTTCATTAATATATCATGTAAAGCAAAACTTAGGTGCAATGTTTGGTGTCCCATAGATTAAAATTTTGAGGATATGAAATATATCACAAGGGATTTCTTTTAGAAAGTTTGCCTTTGTCATGAGGAAAGAAAGTTTAAGACCATGTGATGTATCACATGAGAAAAAAAAGGACACAATGTGACATGTTTCAAGAAAGGAAAGTTTTGTGTGATGTGATATGTTGCAATGTCGCATGAAAGAAACCTTTTATGTAAATTGATATGTCACATGAAATGAAACTTTTATGCAATATGATATGCCATTACTAGACAAACTTTATAGCCATGTGAGACAACATGGTTGGGGAATTTATTTCAATGTGATATATTTCATAAAACAAAATTCTCATCATCGTGACATGTTGTGTCGATACTTTGGATACATAAATGCACAAAACCCAAAGTTCCATGAATGTATTGAATCAACATGTCACGACCAAGTCTAAAAGAGCTATGACACATCAAAACAAAGCTACTTTTAGTGTATTGTGCATAGCCAAAAAAATTCTTTAAAAGAATTGCATGGATGAAAAATGTTTTCTTAAATGATCAACATAATACAAAGACATTACACTAAGTCCTTTTTACATGCAATACAATGTATCGCACTCAAAATTACTTTGGTCATGACACAATGTCTTACACTCTAGTTTAGTTTGGTCATGACAAATCATGTCGTGTCTTATGTATGTGACACATCAATATTTCTCAAACATTGCTTCATCGAGACAAAGGGAAAATTTCCAAGATTTCCTTCACATTGTCACAATATTCTCACTTTACTCAACCAATTTCAAAAATTAACATTTCGACCTTTTCATCTTATAATGGCATACTTTTTACAACTTCAAGAGAAATTATTGGTATTATATTGTTATCCAATTTATGATAGATCAATCCATTTCAATACTTTATCAATGGGGTTCAAGATGATGTCCTATTTGATCAATATTGTGTCTTGAATAATGATCATGATCCGTTGCTTCAATAATATTTTGAAAAAAGGAAATTTACATTTAAAATCTATGATATCATATTGGAATTTTAGTATAATATGGGAAGGAACTTAGAGATGATAAAAATGAATTTGAACATTTCTTCAGCAAGAAAAAAATTATACTTTGAAAGATATTCCATTCTTGTTGATTCTTGACATGCAACTATAATGAACCAAGTTGATAGCTAGATATTTTGTATTAATGAGCTAGATGAAACCTTAAATAGTTTCTACCAAAAATTCATAGATGAATTAAGGGAGAGGGAAGAAACACTTGACACATTGCTAGAGGATATTTAATGCTTTTTGTTTCCTCTGCTTTCAATGAAGTATTCTCAAACTTATTGGCCCTAAGATGAAACTAATGAGAGAATACCTTGGGTAATTTGAGTCTTCAACATGAGATGTAAGTCACCCTAATCCCTTTACAACTATTATTTCATAGGAACCAAACCTTTTATCATTTTCTTTAGTGAATATTGTTTTGTTGCACCCAAATCCTACACCATCTAATGATTTATCTATTGATGATATATTAGAACTTGAATATCTAATATTGTGATTCTTCTATTGTCGATTTGCAAGAAGCATGTCCTAGACCTCTTCACTTGGAGTCAAATTCTTCACTATCGTAAACTCAACCATATGCACATCCTCATTATAAGGAGAGCAAGGATTCTTGCTTTGTATCTCGTGATCAATATTATGATCATAACAATAACTAGTATGATCACAATTCTTACAAGTTCATAGTTAAATTGAAGCACATAAAGAAAAACTTTAATTCGAATTCTGTAAGGACCTATTATGTTTAGACTGGTGATTTTTCATGGCAACATTTGAGCATTCGTTTCAAGTATCCATATTGACTTTTTCATCCACTATATAACGTTGCATTGTTCATCACTTTATAATTAATTTATCATAGAAATATTGTCTTTTTGACCATCTTATATGGATATGATTTTTCTTATTCCCATTTGCAAATGTATGGATGGAATATGTTTTTATGATGGAGGGTTTCTTGTCACAAGTGGTTTGAAAAACTCTTTGATCATTTTGACCTTATCACTCAAAAAGTGTGTATCCAACTTGCCTTAATGACATATTCATAGGATCACTCATCTCCAACAAGAATCTTAGTTTGAATTATTGAAGCTTTCATGTTAATCTTCAATGGTTGCCTTAATCATAATTTATTTGGGTCTTCCTCAACCTCAACATTGTCTTCAACGTCATTTATGGTAAGTTTATGATATTATTGATAGTATTGTGGGATTTGACTGCCTACCCTAACAACTTATGCATATGTTCATTCAAACCTATTTGTTTAACTAGTTAGGAAAAGCTTGGTGTGAAGTTTTTTTTATAAGGATATGGTTTTCAAGTAAGGATCTCCATTTAAACTAGTGTTTGATTTGTTAGAACCAAAGAGGTTCATTTAAAGGTATTTTTGGAAGCTACAATTCCATATTCCATAAGAAGACTCTTCACTGAGAGCTTGTATGCACCTCATGATCATTATATTCCCTACACAAAACATTAATTGGAGATTTGTGTAATCTCAATTTTCCTTTTTTTAGTTACCGCGTCTTTCCCAAACTATATGTTAAAAGGAATTTTAGGATGTAATATTTACTTGGCCAAATATGCATCAACATTTTAACTATAGTATCTTGTATCAACATTATGGCGATAGTATCTTGTCTCACAGGTGTCTTTTGTACCAACTTTCCTTCCTGTGTCCCTAAGTCAATCTCAAGAGGGAATATTGGAGATATGTTTGTTAATATTAAGTTGGGCCAAACCCTGTTAATGGGTTTCCATGTGGTCTCCTCCAATTACCTTCATACACCTTGTGTGTCCAAACATGTAATCATACTCAATGGACATTAGGGTCCATTTCAATGTAACCTAATAACTAAATAGAAGGGTGTAGCTCATTTGTATACAATTAAATTGAAAGACATGTCTCAGTGTTGATATTATCTTAAAGATGCTTATTTTTATTATATAATATAAAATAAGTATCTTTAAGATGATATCAACATTGATATATGTCTTTCAATTTGATGTCTCTGTGTGTGTGTGTGTGTGTGTGTGTGTGTATGTGTGTGTGTGTGTGTGTGTGTGTGTGTGTGTGTGTGTGTGTATGTAAAGTTATTTTTGTTGGAACAAAGATCACAGTAAGATGGGATGAGAGGTGGGGGGTTTGAATCAGTGTTGCAACAATTTTACCATTTCACAACTATTCTTCAATGAATAACTATGTACCAATGAATCCTAACCATTTTCAGCATATTAGTAAATAAAACAATGCATCATGAAGCTATCAACACATCAATAATACATCAAGAAGCCATCACATCAACACAAAAGGACACAAGCTTTTACGTGGAATCCCATACAAGAGAAAACCACAAATTCTTTTTATTTTTCTTCTTCAGTTCATTACATAGATTTGAAAGCAACATCCTACTAGAGGAACCCACCCCTAAGATATGCAAGATGCTATTTTTGATAGGGTGCAACCTAATTGAGGCACTAACCTGGAAAATGTGTAAGCAACAACTCACTATAAGCTACAACCTGATTGGGAAAACAACCTCAAAAATGTGCAAGCAACAAATCATTGTAGGCTACAACCTCATTGAGGCACCAACCCTAGATCTTAGCAAGATTTTACTTGCTCTATGCTCCAACTTGATTTAGGCACCAACCTATATGATATGCAAGCTTCGACTTATTAAGGAACCAACCTCAGTGGAGGCACCCAACTCCTTCTTCAACTTCTTATGAACCTCTTTTCAAAATATTTCAAACTGGATCGACCTACTCTCACAATCAATATAATTCTTTAAACTAAATAAATAATTGTTGTCATACTATTGTCAACACCCTGTCATACCTTGTCCAAGCTCTCTTCCAACCTGCTCATCAATCTAGTCACATGAAACTCATCTCAGAACTTGTTTCTTCCATATACTCAACATTAGCTATAACCTTCTCATAAGCTCCCAAAACATGTAACAATAATTATGATATAAAAATACATTATCTAAACTCTTCATGCCTCTAACATTGTTCATCATTGAACCTTGATCTGCATGCTTCTTCTAGAATTCAATTTGGACTTAGAATGACCTTAGAAACCTCCAAAAACCACTTGAAACTATATAAAAACCATATAAAAATTAAACCTTCTACAAAATGAATAATTTTGACTGTGTTCTACAAAAGGGTTATTTTCAACCACTAGAAAGGTTTAATTGTTTAACAAAATACATATATTAGGTGTGCGAGTAAACCCTTCTACAAAAAAATTCCACCCAAGTCTACCTGAACTTGAACCCACGACCTACACTATACAAACCACACATCACAACCAACTGACATATTCATTACATCAGGTTTGTGGGTGAGGCATTGTTATATTACCATGAATCTAAAACAAAACCTAAAAATATGTGGTAAGTCTCCATGAGCAACATTGCACACATATACACAGAATGCTCGAACCAATAAACACAAACTGATCATGCTACCGAGCACGCCACTAAAATATGTGTTAAGTCTCTACCACACATAAAATGCTCGAGCCAAAACCCACAGACCAATCATGCTATCAAGCTCGCCACCAAAATGTGTGTTAACTTGCTCGAACCAATAACCATAAACTGACCGTGCTACCAAGATTGCCACCAAAATATGTGTTAATTCTCTACCACACACAAAATGTTCAAACCAATAACCAATAGGTCGATCATGCTACCAAGCTCACCACCAAAACATTGTGTTAAGTCTTTGTGGGCAACACCACATACAAATACATTGAATGCTCAAATCAATAACCAACAAATCAATCGCGTTACAACACCAAGCTTCACCACTACACCACAAATATATGTTATATTGGATTGATTGTTTGATTATGTTTCAATTGCTTCATGTCATCGGTATTTATATATGTGGTGTGGTCCCAGCCGAACTCAAGGTTGACCATACTTTACGTTCAAACAAAACTCGATGAGAATATAACTAGGGGCTTAGCCCCTCCGAAGATATGTTTGTGACCTTCAACGACCATCTAAACTTACCTTAAATTTTGGCACCCAACCTCATATGACCTCACCGTGTGACCCTAACCTGGGGGCCCATGGTCATCCATGTGATGTCATCATGCCACATGGTAGCCCATGACGGGTTCCACGTATCACCCATTTTTGAGCTTTTGACCAATCAAAACATGCTAAATCCATTAACCATGTGGTAATTCCTAGAGCCTCCACGTCACTATCATCACATCATCTATTGATTGTATGAAGAGGCCACTTCATTAGCCAATCAAACCCTGCCACATTTCCTCCCTGGATTAGTCATTGTGATCTGATTAATTAGTGTGCATGTTGGCCTATTTCTAACATTCAATCTGAGAAAGGTGCACACACTTTAGTCCCATTAAAGGTCATGCAAGTCTTGCCAACATGTGTCAATGACCTAACAATTGAACCATGTATCCACCCTAGAGTTGTGAACTTTTTAATGTATTGAAATTTTGGGGGGTTTTCCCTATAGTTTTGGGCCTTTAATTAATATTGATTTTCAAATGGCCACGATTTCTCATCCAAGAGGAGTTTTTAATAGTGGGATATATTGTTGGAAAGGTCTTGGAAAAGCCTACGCAACCATGTTGTTTATAGGATCATTAGGGCATCATAACCTTTTCAAAAACTCAATAAAATTCAAGCTTCATTTAACTTCACTGGATGAGGGTATGTAAGATATACCATTATCATATTGCTTCCTTTGACCCATGAACGATATTGTTGTTGTTTTGGACATCCCATTTTACATCAATACCACTTGTTTTCATCAATGACAACACTATGTGCAACAATCTCCCCCTTTGTCATTGATGTAAACACCACCAAACATTAATGGTCATTTATGTCAATAATCCAAGCCTTTACCTATATCAAACTCCCCATGTCATAGTGTTGAGGACTCTTTGTTAGAAAATTCAAGTACAGTGCAGTACGAGCAATAATTTTCTTATTTTCTGAACTTCAAATAATTATGTGTGAGGTTAGTAGTACTTCTATAAATTTATTCTTCCACCAACAAATGATTATACTTCAAAAATTAAACAACAATAGTAAGGAGAAAATAGAGATAATGATGCACAATAAGAGACACCAAAGATTAGGTCCAGAACCAGGGAAAACCCCCACAAGGGGAAAAACCAACCAATTCCTTTCTTCGAGATATCCTTCAAAATACGTCAAGACAAGGGTTATGCTGATTCAAGAAGGCTACGACAAGTGCAAATTATAAATGTTAGAAATCCAAAAAAATCACCACAGAGATCAGATCTACCACCAAAAAGATCATATTTGTCATTACAGATATCATATTTTCCATTGCAAGAATCACATTTGTGACCACAGAGATCATATCTACCACCACAGAGCTTGGATCTATGTTATAGGGTTTGGATATGCTACCAAGGAACTCAGATCTATGTCATAGAGTTTACATCTGTCACCAGAATGCTTAGATTTTCCAATAAGGAACTCGATCTATGTCACATATTTTAGACCTGTCACCATAATGCTTGGATTAGCCAACAAGGAACTCGATCTATGTCATATAGTTTCGATCTGTCACCACAACTATTGGATCTGCCAACAAGGAACTCAATCTATGTCATATAGTTTAGATCTATCACCACAAAGTTTGGATCTACCACCAAGTACCTTGAATCTATGTTACAGAGTTTGGATCTATTGCTACAAAGCTCAGACCTAGGATAGATATACCATATAATTTATCTAACCACTGATGATATCAAACATTTTCTACAGAATTCATATAGGTGCCACAGAGTTTGATTATGTCCTTCATTGAACTCAAAACTATGTGTTAGACTTTGGATAGGTGCTCAAATAAGTACCACAAGGATAACAATATGATGTCGACTTTAGCGAGAATAGAAAGAAGATATTTCTCCTTCAAATACCTTTTCTTGCTTGGAATTTTATTGTATACTTGAAAAAGTCAAGTGGATATGCTTGAGAGGTGAATACATAGCAAGGAGAGTGAGTAGCCTCACATCAAGATGATGTGAATGGGTGCCAATGAGAACAAGCCAACCTGACAATCTAGAATACCCGACTTGCACTTGTTGAACCTTCGTAAATTAGAAAATAATTTTCCTTCTTTAAAATATAATTTCCCTTCTTTCAATGCCACGTAAAATATGGCTTACAAAATTTATATTGACAATGAAGAAGTTGCTAGAAGTAAATAATACTAATTCATTTTTCAAGTTACAATGAAAATAAATATTTCATGAAGACTGACCATAGATACATTTTCAACACTCCCTCTTATCTAGGGAGGTAATCATAGCCATAGTCAAGATGTAATTCAATTTAAAAGGTTCTCTAATAAAAGACCAATATTTGATAAGCATTATCAAAGGATTACCAACATCGCTACCCAATACCAAATCACCATGGTAATCTTCATGCATACTCTCCCCAAGAGTCAACAACCAATTAGTGTCTCATAAGTTCTGTTGATGATTTGGAATGTACCACCAATAGCTAGGGGATCTCCCAGGTGTAGAATCCCAATCAGACTCTACATCATTTGGTCTAGGAGTATCATTCGATATGTAGGCCCAACTGCCATCTTGTTGGTCAGGATTTGCTTCAGACAAAGCAAGTTTCAACTTAGGAGAGAACAAATGAAACATAAAAAAATGCAAGTAAGTAACCTATGAAAACCCAATAGAACATATATCATGAATAGAAACAACATAACTTCAAAGCGTGAATCCCAAGAAAAGCATTGTTAGCAAGACTTCAAATAAGATCCACACATACATATGAGATGAATTTACCAATCACGAATAAGATCACGATTAATAACCATATAAAATCATTAGTAACAATTACACAATGATATAATACTAATGTTAATAAAGCATTTTACCAACATAAGCATAAGGTAAGCATATCATATACCATCCATTTGTTGTAAGAGAAATCCCATAGTGCATGAAGACACATGAAGAAACAGTATGGAAAAATTTCAAAGGAACTTTCAATTCATTAAGTTGAGAATATCCATGGCACCATTACACAAGATCTCCATCAAATCCATAAGTGGAAATAGACAATTACTTCTTGCATTCACTAGAAGATCCTTAGTTCTCAAAACAATATGCACCAAAATGAGTCCAAAGCTAAAAGTCCTTTACAATGTGTCATGAGGACATATTTATAGAAAAGGTGACTCTTGAGATACCTCATGACCTTTCATATTCATATGAGACTCTACTTTACTCTAGTCTCTATATTAATATGCACAAGTGAAAGAAATGGTTCTATTCTAATAATTTAACAATAGATAATTCTAGAACATCCACATGTACTTCCTGCACAAGGTATGCATGCCAGAGCTTGTATTCGGTTGCCATGTTGACCACCTTTTGCTGCTCATGCCCATTTTTGTGAAGGCACTCTAGGGCATCCAAGATTAGAGTGTTCTTTTTTTACTTTGATCTAATTTGACAAAGTTACCAGATTGGTGTAGATCCTTACTAGTTCTATCACATACTGAGCAATTACCTCTTTTGTCACCTGCAAGTTCTCCATAGTATAGGCATGTTTGAGAGGATTGAGAAATTCCTGAATTTCATGTAGAACTTCTTCTCACTTCCTCACTTCTTTGACTACTCTGATAGAAGGGACTTTGTGTGCTTCAATTATATATTCTAATCCACACAACAAATGCTGATATGAAGCCAAAACTTTTTCCACATCCTTTGCGAGCTTGTCTCTTGATTGGATCTTGATGTGAATCTGGACTTTTTAATTTTGAGCAGTTATCCAATCTTTTGTAGGGAGAGTTGTTGGCGCATTTGGATATTTAACAATCCAATCACATATGTTTTTCATAGTTGTGGAGGCTTGTCTAAGCATAGTTTTCTTCTCCTTGGTATCATCGTGTATGATTGGGAGGGATGATATAGTTTTACGTAGCTTTAACATCTCTTCATAGACTACCTTCATGGCTTCCTCTAAAGTTTCTACCTCTTCTTCGATGGATGTTTGTAACTCTTTCATACTTGAGTGGACTAGACTTAGAACTTTATTCTCTTCTTCTATCCTCCTTTTATCTTCTTCTACTTTGGTGGCTCTTTACTCAGAATTATAGAGCTTACTATGAATTTTTTCAATTTGTTTGTTCATTCTGCTCACATTTAGCTTTATTGTACTCACAAAGGTAGTTCTGGCTGAAGCAATCATTTCATGGTTCATAACAGTATCTAGGACAATCTCCTTCTCAGTATCTACTAAGAAAAGTTTTCCATGGTTCCTGGCATAACATTTTCTTTTTTCCTACATAATCTTATAGTGGACCTGATCAAAATTGAATTTAGTAAGGTCTAGTACTTCCTCCTCTTCCTCATCAGAATTCCCAATACTTTGAGTGTTAGGCGTCCACCAGTAATTGGGGTGGATGGAGGGATGTCTAATGGAGGGAGATCAATATACATATCGGATCCTTAACCTTGTTGTTGCTGGAGATCGAGCTCAGTTTTCTTATTAAGCTCTTCATGCTTCTTCTTCATTTATTCCTCTTCTTGCCTCATTTTATCTTCTTTGAATTTTCTCTTTTGTTCTTCTTCAATTATTTTCTTCTCTCTCTCCTCATCTTCTTGTTTTCTTTTGAGCTCTTCTTATTCCTTTTGCTTTCTCCTTAGCTCATCCCCTTCTTATTTCTTTCTAATTTCTTCTTCTTCTTTCATTTTCTTCTACTCTACCTCCTATGCCTTTCGTTCTTCTTCTTCTTTCTTAAGTCATTCTTCTTCCTCCTACTTCCTCTTCCTTTCTTCTTCCTATTGTCGCTACTAGAGATCTCCAACTTACTAGTCTCATAATTTTTGTGATTGTCTCAACTCTTCTTCCTTTTTCCTCCTTATCTCTTGCTTTTTCCTAGAAAGGGTTGTGTTTATTTCCTCAAGGGTTTCTTCATCTTCATCTCCCTCTTGATCATCTGATGGGTCTTCTTGTTCATTGCTTTTATGATTTTTATGTTTTCCCTCTATATTTTACTGCTCTTTCTTCCTTTTAAGCAAGGTTGTCTTGGCTTGCAGGCTTATGTTTTCTTGAGATTGTTCAACCTATTCATCCTCCTTTTCTTGTTGTTTTCTTGGCCCTAATTCCTTGGAAGCATTATTCCAATTCCAAAATTTATCTTCATGGCAATTCTTGTTGTGAACATATGAGCAATTGAAACTTTCTTTCTTTTAATGCACTACCACAATCCCCTTTGGATCATACTTGTGGTGACTCAAATCCACAAAGTAGAATCCTTTCATTTCTTCAGCTTCTGTTTTAGCTTCCTTAAAACTCTCAAGGGTGTATGCCCCAATAGTCAAAGGGAAGGCAGGCCTAGGCTTTCTCTTGCCTTTTTGTAACATTTTAGAGAAGCCCATGATCATCTGATAGCAAACCCCCTGCAAGAGCAACCTATCAATCACCAACCTAGGGAGAGAATGAAAGGGATTATATGAGCCAAAAACTATGATGAAGGTGCCTTCTTTAATGGGAAACGAGTCTGCCAATTTAATCATTGTTTCCTTAGCTCTTTTAGAAATGCATGGAGCATCTTCTCCAAAGAGAAGCTCGTACAATGAAGCGATAAAAGACTCAAATGTGATTTCATGCATATTTTTCTATCCCAGATCCCAAAAGATCTTGTAATGAAGGTGCACAACCTCTAACATCTTAGGCGTCCAATTGTAGCTCCACCCCTCAAAATGGAATCTCACACACACTGTATCTAAGAGGTACGATGCCATATAGAATTTTGATGGCTAGTCCTTCTCCAGGTTCTTCGTTGTCTATACATTGGTCCTCAAACCTAAAGCCAGAATACTTGCCCAGTTGAAAATAGTTCCCCTGGTAGCAACAATGTACATGATAGGGACCCATGTCCCAAGAAAGGTGTCAATGTCTAACCTTCCATATAATCGGTTCAACATTGCTGCCATAAGATGGTAGACCTTCCTAAGGTCCTCAGTTTTATAAACTTGATCAGCCTTGACCCAGAACTTGGAGGGTTCTTGCCACCATGACTTTAGAATATCTTTAGTTGACATCTGGAAGTATGTCATCCACCTAGTGTTGAAGGTTTCTTCTCTCTCTGGTAGCTTGTAGTATATAACAATGTCTACAGCAGTAAAAGAAGTGAAAGATTCACTTGTGTGGCTCCTTATAACCCACCATTATGTATCAATATTTTGCAGTATCCTGTCAATGGTTTATGCACATGGGAAGACTGGCGGATGCGTGGCTAATTTATGAAGTCATGACCTCTTGATATTTGTCTATACCTTGAAGTCCTCCTGGTGTTGGGGAATATTTTTCTTTGAGAATTCAAAATATATGTCAAACCATGAGAGCTTGGTGCTCTTGTTGATATTCCATGTCGTGTCCCGGTATATTGGTGGTGGCAGTCCTTCTAGAACTTCTTCAATGCTGCTCTCAAAAATTTTGCGGAAAGCCTTCACCACCAGAGGCGCCATCTCTCCAGAGAAATATGATATTGATATACAATCCAGATCAATGTCACCTGGAATTTCAAACAAACAATCCCAAGATGAGAATAACGACATAAATAATATTAATCAGAATAATGACCATGAACTGAGCTTCGGAATGTGGGGAATAAGATAAGAAGTCTTGAGCTTAGAATTTGGTTTGAAGCCTAGGTCGCAATTTGCATAGTTATGGGGGTCGCAAAACCTAAGGCGATATACCGATGACTTGGCGACTAGGCCATTTGATAGAGTTGGAGGTCGCTAGGTTGCCGGATCTAGGAGGTTGCTGGACTGGGATGAGTCACTAAGTCGCAAGTTAGAACCTATCATGGTTTTTTAGAAATGTGACTTGGCCTCTTCTAGCATCTTGAAGGCGAGGACCTTAGCACAAGAGGGAAATCATTGGATTCTAGGTTAGCCATGCACTTTGCAGGGATACAGGGGAATCAAGAATTGAAATCGAGGAGTTTCACTATAAATGAGAGGTGGGGTTCTTAGAAATGGGATGTTAGATGGAATAATGGAGGTTTAGAGGGTTTTAGGGCAAGTTAGGCATGGAAATGGCTAAGAGAGGCAGATAAATCATGTTTGAGGAGGAAAATGTAAAGCCTAGGGGAAGAAGGAGACACATGACAAGATAAATGATTACAAGGAAGGTGGAAATATGCCTACCTAGAGAGAGGAGTCGCACACCTACTTGGTCTCCAAGTTTCCTTGCCTCGAGTGCTCCAATCGACTGAATGAATGAAAACTGAGTGAGGAGGATATTTATAAAATAGTCACACGTGCGGGGTTTTGGAGGTCGCATGGTCATAGAATAAGGGAGATCGCATAAAGTGATTTTTAATTAGCTTGTGACCTAGTGACCATGAAACTCAAAAGGCTTAAGGTTTCTTGAGGTCGTAAGGCAAACTAATTCGTGAGATTAAAGGTTAGTTGCATAATGACTGTGCAACCTGGTGATTATGCTTGGTGATCAGTGCAGGTCGTGGGTCGTCGGGTCTCAAGGTCATTGATTTTAGAATTTCATGAGTTGTGTGACTTGGCGACTTGGTGACTTAGACCAATAGAGTAAGTTTTGGAAGGGGTCACAAGTCACAATTTTATATCTTAAAGTAATGGCTCTATTTGCAACTTGCGACCTTGAGAAAGAGTTAAGTTTGGAATTTGTAAATTGAACTTTTCTTAGGTGCCTAAGGAAAAATTGACCCACGATCGGGATGCGAAGACTCGTTAAGGTGTAGACAAAGTAGAGAAGTCTAGTAAGGAAGGGAGGCTCCAAAATTTTGAAGGGTTCAAATTTTTGGGTTGTTGTAATAGCTACAACAAGTTCATAACCATGGTACATGTTAGCACTTCGTAATTCCTCCAGGCTGAGGAGAGGAACCCAAAGGTAACCAAAAACCACTTGGAAGCTTGGAATCTATTCCCTCCATCTTAAGAGAGGGCTATCTCTATCTAAAACTTCAGTTACTTATATTTTAGGCTAGGTATGGTGCTTAGAGGGATATAGATTTTAAAGGTTCACTGGCAGGGAAGAAGACGGATTCATTGGGGAATACGGTCATATCAGTTGATTATTTTCTAGTGATAGATGAAGAGAAAGAGGGATATTCTACAGGGATAAGGTAAATAGTATTTTTTTGAGTTTTTCAGTCAAAGTCGTTGTAGGAGGGTGAGTCGAAGATAGGTGGAAATGACATATAGAGCATCAAACAATAGGATGAATTCTAAATGCCATTCAAGTAGGAAACATAAATTGTTTAGAAAACTAAAACAGATCACTTTTAAAGAAAATTATGAGACATATCGTTATTCAGCTAAACAAGAAGACAAATTTCAAAGCACGATTGATAATAGAATAAAACTTACAAAACAAAGAAGCACATATCCAAAGAATCTAACACAAGAATCCCTGTAAAATTATACCTTTGTCTTTTCGTTCACTGAAAAATATATCAAAAAGTGCAGTACACAATGTCTCTTCCTTTGAACCTAGAAAACCCTTTGCTTCATTACAATTAAGTCATAAATAGATGAAAATAAATCATTTCCCACCTCTAGAAACCAAATTCCTTAATAGGAATTTTGTTTCTAGCTAATGCAATGAATATAGAACAGTTTTTTCTTAAAATTAGGAATTTTTTGACCAAAGATTTTTCAAGAATATTTACATTAAATATTAAGTCGAAATCGATCTTATAATTCCTTAGATTCCTCATAACATTTACCATGACCATAAAAACAAATTACATGAAGTTTTGACATGAAAATCTCGGTCAAAAGGATGATTGTATGGAAGCGCAACACTGGCGATGCGCAAACTCCTAGTTTAGCAGAAACATGCTTCCCGATCCCAAGTACTTATGTTGTCCGTTTCGAAACAGCAAAATGATGCTTTGATATCGACAAGGAATAAAGATTATGGGAATCCACAGCTGTCGAACAACAAGGATAAAGATCAACCTAGTAGTTCGAAAACAGCTTCGACCGAAGTTGTGCCACCCATCATTCCTGAACCAATGATAAAGCCACCAAAGGGAGTAGTACACAAATCGACATTTAATCCTCATTCCAAAGTAGCACAGAATTATAATATAGCAGAGGACCTAGCCCAATCGCCATCCGCTATGTCGACACTTGAGGTACCGCAAAATTGCCCATCCCAAAAGCAAGCTTTATTATCAGCAATAGGTGGGATTGACCCAATGGATTCCAATCTTGTGGCCTTTGATCATAAAGGATATGACCCTCAGTTACCAGCTCAACTAGCTTTCCTTATTCAAGTGAAATCCCTCAACAAAACTGTTCATCGAACAATTATTGATGAGGGGGCATCTACATGTATTATGTCGATGAGTTGCTGGAAAAATTTAGGCTCACCACCCTTGTCGTGATCGTCAACAATGTTAAAAGCATTTGATGGATGATCATACACTCCATACGGGATTTTAAGTAACTTGCAAGTTGAACTGGGGGGAAAAACAGTAGAAATTGATGTTGAAGTAATCGACGGAAACCTCGATTACAACATCCTACTGGGAAGGCCTTGGATATATGCCATGGCCGCAGTTGTGTCGACCTACTTCAGGAAGATTGCATTTCCCTTTCAAGGAGGAATTACAATCATCGACCAACAAACATTTCTCCCCAACAGTTCACAAGTTACGGGAAGCATTCCAATGATCCATGGAAGCAATCATTCGCTTCAAAATATTGGAGTAGGCCTCCTAAAAGACCCTGCCTTAATGGGTACTTTTGCCCTACCGCCTCCGAGTAATTTGGCAGAAGTGGCCACAGTGGAAACCTGCAATATGAAATCTTCTATATCTAATGGATTCGGAAGATTCCTAAACATTTTGTCAGCATGGATCATCGCCATTTTAGAAATATTGTAGAAATCAATTTTCTTGGCCTGGGGGGCAAACCCAAATCAACGCTCATCGAGTGTTTGGATAGATAGGTCTAAGGAATATGACACCCCTTTAGATCCTTGGTCGCAAGTGCATTACACCGACGAAGGAATTGTTCAGTCAATGATAACTGACGGGGCGCCATGGGAAGATTACCACCATCGTTCCCATCTTCTAGATTGTCAAGAAGATACTCCTGATGACTGTAATCATCCTTCAGTTTTTGATATTCTATCAAATACTGTAAATATGGTGGATTCCGAGGACAATTCTTATCTCGTGTCGACCTCGTTAAAAAATGAAACAAGGAGTCATGAGGATAGTTCTTTTACTGTGTCAACCTCATTAAAAAATGAAACAACTCCCTTTCCAAATCGAGTCTTTGATTATGGTCTCGTAAAATCCAAGTCGAGACTTTCAAAGATCTCAGAGGTAAACCTTCATTCCAACCACCATGTTGAATGCAATGAAGCTTGGGGGGCATGCACCTCGATTTGCGTTATTATGCTGGGGGCATGCAAACTTATCACGAGCAGTGTTACCGCAGGGTTCAAGCTCGTTAAAAAATAAACCCGCCACGAGCAGTTTTTGGTGAAGTTCAAGCTCATTAAAAATTAAACCTAAGCAATGAGCAAATGTTTCCCCTAGAGTTTAAGCTCATTAAAAAATGAACCGATTTCCGGTAAATAACCATCGTGAATGTATTATCATCAACCTTTGAAGCCTTGGTCGTGTTCCCATCATCACCTCCACTCTGTATTGGCCGATAATTCACCTCCACTTGATTGTTTACCCCTTTTGAGGAACAGCTACGAAGAGTGATCCTGTTAGCCATCCTTGTAACATTGCAGTGATTTGAAAATTCCAAACCTTACCTGGAATCAACTGCTACCCAAATTTATCACCCGTTCCTCAAAGATGAGTCTCCTTTAAGCTCTTTTCAACTGACTCATAAAATATGAAAAGATTGCCGAGCCATTGGCCTCTCCAGCTCGTTAAAATGATCGGAAGTGATATCCCTCCTTTAGATTTTAATCTTTTTGGACCTGAGGGATTATTACACAAAAAGATCGAGCGCTTGTTTTGTTCGGCTCGTTAAAAGTATCGAAAATTCATCCCTTCTGTATTGTTTTATACTTTTTCGGACTTAAGGGATTAGATTACGAAAAAGGATGTTTGGAGTTTCCTTTACGTCCCTTTTCAGACTCTCTAAAAATGAAAAGGACCGAGTTATCTTTGTCGTTAAACTCGTTAAAACCTAATAGTGACAAACTTGTCCATAATATACAAGAACGAGTTTCACTATCGCTAGGCTCGTTAAAACATAGCGATGGGTTTGCCCGGAGGGCAAATTATAGAACAAGCATATGTTATCCTCCTCAAGCTTGACAAAAATAAAGAGGTACTGGTCAGTAATGACTGGGGAAAAATTGGGAAGAAAACTTGAATAAACTTTGTTGGTAGCAAGTCGCTCTTGAACATGACACTTTCACTCTGCATCCAAGTCGGGTTGGGTTGTTTCATTCACCGGTCACATCACACCATCCACATTTGGGGTTAATGCTACCAATCCATCATGTCAGTGTCGTCGATATGTTCAAGAGAAGTCATTCAGAGAGTTCACCTGTGTCTCACCCGCTACAATACATTTACACTCCATTCTTTCATGACTGCCATCCTGAACCTTATATCACCAGATCGTTTTCACCTCCATTAAAATCATTTGCTCCATTCCGTGTCATTGATGTGGGATTCATTAATGCCCTCCTATGACAGATCGCTTCTTGTCGACATCAACTCTTTCTCCAAGAAGTTGATCTAGGGACAACCCTTTCAGTACTTTGAAGCTTGCATGCCTCAATGGCAAGTTTCTCACTTCCGGCGACAAGTTTACATCATTGGCCTTCGACCGAAAGATTTTGCGTGGTGTTCGACGCCAAGTCCTTTATTCACACCACGTGAATTGTATTGTAGTACCTTGAGGATCATTATCATTATCGGTGATTCCTCTCGCGCCTGTTAACAGCTTACATCATTGGCTGGTAATCAGGTGATGTCTTTCCATGTTCGACTCCAGAACATTTCTCACATGGATCGACTTGTACTTTGAGTGAAGATCGAACGAGATTGAAGACCCCGGATCTAGTTTCATCCATCTGGGCTGCGATACATATTCAGGAAAATAAAGACATCAAATGTACATCATTGCTGCACAGATAATCATCCAATCAAAGGGATGATGGCTCTACCAGAATCATCAGTCTACACTCAGACGATTGTTTGTCCTATGTACATGAAAATGAATTTATAAAGCTGAGCATGGGAATGCCCGCCTCAGCTAGATCATGAAAATTTATGAAGATAATGTATTGTATTGTATCTTATTACAGGTCTCCTCCCAGCTTGAAAGAACTTCGGATCCTCATGATAAAGCATTTCACCCGACATCAAAAAAGATTAACGACCTCATGCTTTAGGGGGCAACTGTTATAGACATTTTTGGGCACTGAAACCCCAAGCAAAATGTCCATAAACCAAGGGCTCCTAAGTCCCTAAAAGTGTTGTTCTAACCCCTAAAGGAACAAGGTCAACTGATTACAGCTTCTCCCAGAAGTTCTCCATGAAAAACTGCTCAAAACTGGTCAAAACAGGATCATTTCAGCTGCTCCATAGGCAAAGTGCATTGCATCTCACCTAAATACAGTGTGTGGGTGCGTTGCATTTCAAAAAGCCCTTCTATGGGGTGCGATGGGCGAGAAGTGACAAATGACAGTGTCATTCCGCGAGGTGGAGAGGCATGGAATCTTCCAGAAACTTCTCTTGTGACACTTGGCTCTCTGAATTCGACCAAGGATGAGTAAGAGATCATCAATCTCCAAGTGGAAGCAAGAACTATCAGAGGGAAGACACTAATCAAATCACAAGCTGACTCATCTCCCTTACAGATATCTATATATGGATCCCTCATCCCAGAGATCCAGAGGCTGGAATTTTGCATCTTGTAAGGAATTGTTGTTGGTTTCTTGAGACAACAACATAGTGTTGGGTGATCTAAGCTTTGTATGAGGTGAAGAAGGGCTTACTTGCTGAGAGGATGATGCTGGGTCAGAACAACTAGTTGTAACTCCCTTGGCTCTTTCTTGATTATCAATAAAAGCTATTCAAGTTTTCCTCCATACTCTTATGTTATTTATGTTTTATGCATTTGTATGGTCAATTTACATCTGATCCTAGATTGTTTATGATTATAGATCTATGTTCTTGTATAGTGTTTTGCTACTCTGATTCTACAGGTACTCTGTGAAGCTGGGCGTACAAGAAGCAAGTAGCGAAGGACTATCAGAAGGAAGAAGAATCGAACTAGGAGATAAGCGCAAGACAGAGGATGGTCCCCTTTGTTCTTCTCTCATCTATATGTATAAAGGAAAAACGAAAGTAGCTTTACTTTGTTTGTTTCTAATGCAGCTACCACACCTTAGTGGGATAAGCAGTTCTATGTAGACACCTTTCCTTGTAACAAACCCTATGGAACAAACCTGGACAACAAAAATAATCTCTCAAAACCCAAAACAACAACTAGTGTTTTCTTGGTCACAGTGGCAAAATTAGAAACACAGGCACAACGCCAGAAGTGCAGTGCATGGAGGAAAAAATCATTCTTGACCTCTGAGCAATGACAAGGTAAAAAGTTTTAAATCACTTGAATGACATGGAAGACTTCAATATCAAGGTGGAAGACAATATTTTGGGTGTTATAAAAGGTTGACATCATAAAAAACACAGCACTGAATGAAAACGCAACGAATTCCCCAGAAATGTAGCAAGGCCAAAATTTGAGTTTTGATGAATTTTTTAAATGCTTTTCTCAAAAAATGGAAACAAAGTTGTCAACATGAAAGACTAATTACCCAGGGGAATATGGAATTTTCACCTAAAATGAGTAATTCACCACCAATTTGGAAAATGCAGTGACTGTGTGTGAGCACAACACTTGTCTGCAAGCATAGCGCTTCCCCTACCTCCTTTGCGTAACGAAATCCAATCATTATTCAACAATATTTTGATGGAGAAATGAAAGGCTCTGAGGTATTTATGAAGGTTAACCATGCATTTGAACTCCCAAGGTGGTTGAATGCGCATTTGAAGGGAAATGGTCAAAATTTTGAAACTCAATCATGAAAATGCAACACTTGTCAAAAGTGCAGCGTTGTCCCCCTAATCGTTGTACCATAGTGATGTCATGAATGACTGTGATTTGACACTCTAACTGACCCAATCACCCTACATATTTGTGCCCATGATGATAGGACATGACCTCACTCATGATTTTGAATTAGATATGATCCTAGACTTATTTAACTTGACCTCTCAAGATATCAATGACTATTTTCATAACCCTTCACACACTTTGACACAATTACATTCAATAATAAAACTTTATTCTATAATAATACAAATAGCTTGATCTCTAGAAGATCAAAGTCTAACCTTTTACACATTTTCCAAATAATTTGAAAGGCAAAACATGTTTTCTGACTACTATGACTATAGGATACTAACAGTACCATATAAATCAATCAGTTAGTACTGTAGAACTATAGTATTACCTTATCCATGCATGGTAATAATAATAATCTCTTTAGATTTAGAGGTTGGGAGGCTCCTCTCCAACCTAGTAGCCTCTAACCACATTCTCCTATCCAAGTCATTATACTTGACTCAAGGACTACAACCCTATCTAGGTCATAGTACAAGACTCAGGAAAATGGTTGTTTTCCTTTAGGTTACTGGTTATAGTGTCAATTACAAGAAAATGTCCATATTCCTATCCAGGTCAATGTATTGACACAGGGATGTTAATCCCTATACAAGTCAAATACATGACTCAGGAATATTCCCATCTTTCTATAAAGGTCAGTGTACTTGACATAGGGATGTTAAGCCTTATACAGGTCAAAGCATAAGACACAACAAGATTCTCACATGACCATTCTCCCTATATAACTCAGTGTACAAGACTCGAGGTAAAAACCCTATACAAGTCATAGTATAAGACACGGGGAGAATGAATGTCCACAATGTTGACCAATCTATCAAAACCATTCTTCCTATAAAAATTCACATTAACACTAGGACTATCACCCTATCCAAATCAGTGTGACACAGGAAGAACAACGTGATCTAAGAAGATCACTACTCCCTCTCAGCTAGAGAGGAAATCTCCATAAGTCACAACTCATCTCTAAAATACATAAGCATTCCTTTGGGGAGAGGTTTTCAGTTGTTTTCTCATCAATGGAGATATATTGGAGCTTCACTGCTCCTTTCTGTACCATGTTATGAAAGTTTTGATACTAGGTGTCATCATGATTTGACTTGCCATGATACATTGGACAACTTCACATAATATCATTGTGGTATCTAGAATCAAACCAAAAAAATTAGCAAGCAACTTCTGAGACCAAATTACTTCATGAGTCAATGCATAACTTTCCATACATCTTGCCTCAATGGAACTTCATGTCACTAAAGACTATTTTTTACTCATTATAGGAAATCCCAAACAATCTTTGGTTGTTCATTTCTCATCATCAGTACTTTTGGAAAACTAAGAGAATCCTAGTAACTAGATCTTATCATCAGCAACATAGTTCAAGAAATAGTTAACCGTACCACAAAGGCATCTAAGCACATCATTTGTTATAACCCAAATATCATGCTTGGGTTCCATCTGACTCGAGGTGTTTACTGTAAAGACAAAGTCAGATACAATATTGACCAAGATCGTTAATGAAGTAATCAACTACCTGAACATAACAAATATTTAGATTCTTTCCTCTCCCTCATGTTCGTTACCATGAGAGTTGTCACGGGCTTGCATTCCACCTATCCAAACTTCAGTAGGATCTTGATAACATCCTTCCTTTCCCAAGGGAAACTTAATCAGGTTTCTGCTAGACTACTTGTCCTAAGAAATAATGTAATAACCCAAGATCCTTCATATCCAATTCAGTAACCAACTCTTTCTTTCATTGAGGAAACAGGTCTTCAAAACCTATAAGAAGTAGGTCATCCATATAAGGAAGCAAAATCACATGTTCATTCTTCACAATCTTGACATAAAAGTTGGAGCCATCTTCACTGAGCCTTGTTATATAAGCATTAAATAATTTAATGAACTAATCAGTGGATTTCATCAATTCAATATTGGAGTTTCTTTGTGTTACTCATCATGAAGATGTCGATGGACATACAACCCACTAGGTAGAACCAAGATTCTTCCTCCAAATCTTAACATAGTTAGGTCATGAGCTCATAGAAGGCTCATCTGGATCAATGAAAATTTGTTTGTTCATAAGGGACTTCAATCCATCTAATCTTATCTATTATCTCTAAATAGATTGCTCATCAATCATGTTCTTCCATTAATTTGCATTGCCTTGACAATATTATATTCCTGCAATTCACATTAGGAGATCAAGGAAGAAGAAAAATAACCAAGAAATATATAGAGAGACAAGAAACCTAAAACAAAAGAAAAAACAGTATTAACCAAGAAAGTACTTGTCTCTTGAGAGTGTACGAGCTCCCTCTTGATCTTGGTTTTTCTTCAACGACATATTTCCTTTCAACAGAATATTATTTGCACAGGGAACTTCTATTGGACTTCAAGAACACAATCACTAAATTTCATATTAGGAGTATAAATTATGGTCAAGAGAGGACACTTCAGACGATCATTCTTCTTCACCCACAAGAGAAAATTTTGTAGCCTAGGTTTCAAATTGTTACTAGATAGATGACTGAATATCAAACTTAACATAGATTTGAGAAGATCGAACTCACTCAGATTTTTCTTATTATTTTAATAAGAATGCCTCAGATTTTGAATGCCACAAAGAACTTGACTTAACTATATGATTCTGTTTTCACTATGGTGGGTACAGGAACTCATTTAAGAGAGCCAATATTTTGACAGTCACCATAGGTGGGGAGATTCTTCATTCCTGAAAAGAGCTTATGGGAATCATCTATAAGATGCTTGGACTTAACCATACTAACAATATTGAATATCAAGATTTGATTTTTTATTTTAACTGCCAAATATACTCAGAATTTTCTTAGATATGATTTCGAATGTTAGAAAATTAGAAAGAAATGATGGTGAGGTATCTTGGATCACACCTTATATTCTCCCAAAACTCCTAAAGTTTCCAAAGGGCGAGGACTGATACTTCAACCTTGCTTCTTGAATATGAACTTAATTTTTGGAATAGAAAGGTGATACCATTATCAAACCATTGACCTTCAACCAGCATCCTTTACCATACAGCAGTGACAATACTTGGATGACACCCTCCCTTAGGTTTGAACTTCAGAACTTTAGATAGCAACCTCAAATCTGTGAAATGACCTAAGAAAAACTTCCACAAGGCTCTAATATAAGCTACAGTACTTGGATCAATCTGCAAAGTTGATCAAGAAACAGAACATTGATTTGATGGCATAGATATTCAAATCTCATAAACTTTGGATCACATCGACAGACCTTAAATAAGGCATCTATACAGTACTTCTAGGGCTCGACCTAGATCACTAAAGAAGAACTTGATTTAATTTTTCTAGGTCTCGGCCTAGAGTCAAGGGTTCAAATTAAATACCTTCAACGGAGGATGGACCTTCATGATAGACCTTGGATCTCCTTCAAGCAACTTGTGACGGACTTCAGATCTTCCTTCAAGAAAATTATGATAGACATTGGATCTCATTCAAGACAAACTTATAGACTAGTACATATTTATATCGTTCTATAAACCACAAAGAAATCAACAAGAATTTGACAAGATCATATTACAAAATGATAGGACAAAGTAGTTCAACTCTCCCACAGAAGTTAAGGCTCGGTTTACTCCCTTAGAACTTTGATCCAATACAAACTTCGAATCTCCTTACTTCTCAAAAGCTACAAACTTTGAACTTGTTCTTCAATTGCTACATGCTTCTGCGTGAGAGAGAGAGAGAGAGAGAGAGACTCCTTTTCCTCATTATATCCCTTGTGTCCTTCCTTTAACACCTTAACCATATTCTTGCTTACACCAAGATCGAATTTACTAATAAATACTCTTGGAGCTTCAATAGGTCGAGGGTACATACTTTGATCTTTACATCTGAATCCTTGAATTTGAATTCAATCCATGAAAAGGTAAAATTGTGCTTTATTCCAAGAGAGAGGACCAATCAGAGTTTTTACCAACAACTTTCTTCCTTACCCTAGCTCTAATACCTTGTTAGAAAAATCAAGTAAAATGTAGTACACACAATAATTTTCTTATTTTCTAAACATCAAATAATTATTTGTGAGGTTAGCAATACTTCTATAAATTTATTCTTCCACCAACAAATAATTATACTTCAGAAATTAAACAACAATAATAATGAGAAAGAAGATATCACTATGCACAATAAGAGACACCATAGATTAGGTATAGGACCAGGGAAAACCCAACCAATTCCTTTCTTAGAGAGATCCTTCAAAATACATCAAGACAAGGGCTATACTGATTCATGAAAGCTACCATAATTGCAACATCTGAAGGTTAGAAATCCAACAAAATTCACCATAGAGATCAAATCTACCACCATAGAGATCAAATCTACCACCATAGAGATCAAATTTGTCATCACATAGATCACATCTGCCACCACAGGAATTAGATCTGTCACCAAAGAGATCAAATATGCCACCACAAAGCTCACATTTGTCACCACAAAGATCATATCTATCACAGTGCTCAGATATATGTTACAGAATTAGGACACCACAAGAATTAGATCTGTCTGCACCAGAGAGATCAAATATGCCACCACAAAGCTCATATTTATCACCACAAATCTCGTATCTATCACAGTTCTCATATCTATGTTATAGAGTTAGGATCTGCTACTAAGGAACTCAAATCTATGTCACAGAGTTTATATTTGTCACAACAAAGTGTGAATCTGCCAACAAGGAACTCGAACTATGTCACATAGTTTAGATATGTCACCAAAAAGCTTGGATCTGACAACAAGGAACGTGAATTATGTCACATAATTTAGATCATTCACCACAAATCTTGGATCTGCCAACAAGGAACTCAATCTATGCCACATAGTTTAGATATCTCACCACAAAGCTTGGATTCGCCAACAAGAAACTCGATCTATGTCATATAGTTTATATATATCACCACAAAGCTTGGATTTGCCAACAAGGAACTCAGATCTATGTTACAGAGTTTGGATATGTTGCTACAAAGCACAATTTTGAGATAAATATGTGTATACTTTGTCTAACCATTGACAATCTCGGACATTTTCTACAAATCGTATAAGTGCCACAAAGTTTGAATTAGTTCTTCATTGAACTCGGAACTATGTGTCTGACTTTAGATAGATGCTCAAATAAGTACTGCGGAGATAATAATATGATGTAAACTTCAACGAGAATAGAAAGAAAATATTACTCCTTCAAAGTCCTTTGCTTTCTTGTACTTGTCTTGTATACTTGAGAAAGTTAAATGGATATGCTTGAGAGGTGAATACATAGCAAGGAGAACAAGTAGCCTATTTATATAGTCCTCAAGGTGATTTGAATGGATGCCAATGAGAGCAAGTTGACTTGACTATCTAGTAGGGCCAACTTGCACACATGGAGCCTTCATAAATTGCAAAATAATTTTCCTTCTTTAAAATATAATTTTCCTTCTTTCAATGCCATGTAAAATATGGCTTACAAAATTTATTTTGACCATAAAAAACATGCTAGAAGGAAATAATAATAATTCATTTTGTACGTTAAATGAAAATAAATATTTCATGAAGACCGACGATAACTACATTTTCAACATTCCCCCTATCTGATTGCGAAGATGTCTCCAACTTTCTTTCCTTCCTTCTATCAATGCCCACATTCTCTCCTCCAATGCCCCTACTCCTTCTGCTCAAATCCAATGTTTGTATCAATGCCTACATTCTATCCCCCTTTGGCATCAATGGAAAAGGGTAATGCTTGTCTATTAATACTTCCATAATCATGTGTGAACATGATCCTATAAAGTCTCCCTGAGATTATCTTCTTATGTCTTCCATATATGTCAATTTCTCCATTATTTCAATACCTGTCAAAACTCCATAAATTGTATATGATAAAGTGTCCCCTTGTGACCATGATGTCAATGCTTCACTAGTTGTTCTTGTTCTTGTATGTTCCTATGGACCTGACAAAGTCTCCCCATGAACCCATGCTTCCATATCCCTGAGATGAATGCTTTGGTTTGTTAGTGCTCAACAACTAATTTTTTCCTATGGACTTGATTATACTTCCTTTAACTATCTACCACTATTCTAAACTTTCCTGTCACAACTAATAGTATTTCTCCCTAAAATCATGTTGCCATCGTGTGGACCTAACCAAGTATCTTGAGGCCATGCATCTCATTTTCCACTGCTTCTGTCTACAAAAATACATCTTCCTCCTATCATAATTCATATGCTGCCCTTTTTATCAATATGATCATTCTCCCTACATAGAATTACTTCTTCAAGTTTTGATTCAAATGACAGTCTTAAATAAGCCTTCCATGAAGGGATTGGATATGAGGGATTAAATCTAACAGGGGATCTTCCTGTCTTCTTCTCCATCCTGTAGAGTTAATCCTCATATTGATATATCTCTCTTGTACCATCTCAAGTTGAGTCTGTGATCTCATTCTGTATGACCTTCATTATGACATATGTAACATTCAACATTTGCTGAAATGGTTTAGGAATTCTTTTAATTTTTTCCACATGCTCCCATCTAGGCACCTGATCGAATCCTTTATACTTGATCACATCATAGGTCCTGTAATATTGTGCTTTGTGCCCAAATTTCGTACATGAGAAACAATAACCAAAGAACTTATTTTGATACATGTAGATATAAGGTGACCTTAATCTTCTGAAGTTGCTCCTTGGAGGAGATTCATTCATTATATGATTTCCAACACCTTCTTTAATGTTGCTTGTAGATCATTTATGAATATTATTTGTCATGGAATATTTCCTTCATTTTGGTTGTTTTTATTTTGTGTACTTTGTTGCTTTCCGGCAATATCCTTAGAGTCATTGAAATGAATATGGTTTCCCTTTTGTCTTCTTCTACTTCAACTTTGAGGATCTTGAAGTTGTTGCATTAGTTGATTTTCCCCTTTTTTGAGGATCTTTATCTCCTTCAATGCACTTCTAAGTTATCCTTCAGAATATATTTATAATTTAGGTTCTTTTCTTTCAACGATGAATAATATTTCACCTCTTTCATCATCAATCACACTTTCATTGCAATCATTGTCACTTTTTTCTTTTGAGTAGAAATTCTCCTTCTTATTAACTTGCTTCTTCTTTCGGTGCTTGGACTTGAATATTGACTCATCGTCACTATCATTCGTTTTAACATAGCGAAATTTTGAAGCATAATGTCTTATCCTTCCACATTAAAAGTACTTAAATGGGAGCTTACCTTTGAACTTGTTAGTTCTACTTTTTAACTTTCAGAAAAAATTGGCTTCTTCTTCATTAAAGTTAGATTTTGCTTGATCTTCATGTTTTTTCTCTTGTTTGCCTGCTTTAAATGTTGCTTCCTTGAATCCTGATTTTTCCTCCTTTCTTTTTAGCTCATATGTTGAGAGTATTCTATGAAGCATATCCACAGTCATTGTGTCCACATTTGATAATTTTTCAAGGGCTGATACTTTGTGATTGAATCCTGATGGAAGAGATATCAATACCTTTGGAACAACAAAACCATATTTAACTTCTTCACCAAGACCTGCAATCGAATTAACAATATTGTCTACTCAAAGAAAATATGAAGCAACATCCTCAGCTTCTTCCATATTTAAACTTTTGAATTGGACCCTGAGAGAATGTAGCTTGGCTTCTTTTAGTTTCGTATCCCCTTCATAATAAGTTTTGAGCTTATTCCATACTTCATGAGCCGACTTACACTGCATCACTTTGACAATTTTTTAGTCTACTAAACCACTTAAGATATCATGTTTAGCTTTTGCATTATATGTGTAGAATGCATCACGAGTTTCATCCGTCGGAATAATATTAGAGAATTTATAATCAATCTCCACAATTGCCGAAGCATATGCTCCTAAGGAGATAAGATAGGTTTCCATCCTTATCTTTCAAAAATCATATTTGGATCCATCAAACATGGAGGGCTTACCTGCTGCTCTAATCATGGCCATTTTCCCTTGAACTCAACCTTCTAGTAGTTAAGAGTTCCTAAATAAAACTTGTTTTGATTCCACTTGTTGGACCAAAGATAACACTGAGAGGTGGAGGGGTGAATCAATGTGGCAACAATTTTACCATCTGTTAGATCTAAGACTTTTTTTATCCATATTGATAAAGAGATTGTCTTTCAAATTAATCACATCATTGAATTTTGGTCGACGTTTGGAACCATTTCACAACTTTTCATCAATGAATAATTATGTACCAATGAATCCTAACCATTTGCAACAGATCAACAAATAAAAAAGTGCATCATGAAGCTATCATCACATCAATATGACATCAAGAAGCCATCACATCAACACAAGAGGACACAAGCTTTTACATTGAAACCCATATGAGAGAAAACCACAAATTCTTTTTCTTCTTTAATTCATTACGTAGATTTCCAGGCATCGCCCTGCTAGAGGCACCCACCTCCAAGACATGAAAGCTACTACTTGTAGTAGGTTACAACTTGATTGAGGCACCAACCTTGAACATGTGCAAGCATTAACTCATTGTAGATTTAAAAATGATTGAGGCACCAACCTTAGAGATGAAAAAGCTTCAACTTACTCTAGGATTCAACCTGTTTGAGGTACCAACCTCTATGATATGCAAGCTACAACTTGTTGCAGGCTTTAACCTGGTTGAGGCACCAACCTCAGTGGAAGCACCCACCTCCTTCTTCAACTTATTTTGGACCTCTTTTAAAAATATTTCAAACTTAATCCACTGGCTCTTACAATAAATATAATTCTTTAAACTAATTAAATTGATAATTTCAACACCTCATCGTACATTATCTAAGCAATGTTCCAACCTTCTATAATTTGGTCACATGAAACTCATCTCAGGACCCATTTCTACCATATACTCAACACCAACTATAACTTTCTCATAAGCTCCCAAAACGTGTAACAAAAATTATGATCATAAAAAATACATCATCTATAGTCTTCATGCCTCTAATAATATTCACCGTTGAGCCTTCATCATCATGCTTCTTCTGGAATTCACTTTGGACTTGGAATGACGTCAAAAACCTCCAAAAACCATTGAAATGATATAAAAACCATATAAAAATTAAAGACTTCTACAAAATCATTGATTTCAAGCGTGTTTTACAAAAGGGATATTTTTTACCACCTAAAGAATTTAACAGTTCAACAACATAGACATATCGGGGGCACTAGTAAACCCTTGTACAAAAAATTAAGCCCGAGTCTACCCAGACTCGAACCCACAACCTGCACTATACAAAACACACATCACAACCAACTGACCTGTTCACTGTTTCAGATTTGTGGGTGAGGCATTGTTATATTATCAGGACACTAATATCCAACCCAGAAATGTATTAAGTCTCCCTCGACAACACTGCACACATTCTCATAATGCTCGAACCAATAACCATAAATCGATCATTCTACCAAGCTCACCACCAAAATATGTGTTAAGTTGCTTGAACAAATAACCACAGACCAATCACGCTACCAAGATTTCCACCAAAATATGTGTTAAGTCTTTTCCAAACATAGAACACTCGAACGAATAACCAACAGACTAATCGTGCTACTGAGCTTGCCACCAAAAATATGTGTTAAGTCTTCGCGGGAAACACTACACATAGATACACAGACTAATTGTGCTACAGCACCAAGCTTCACCACTACATCGCAAATGTATGTTATACTAGATTTATTGTTCGATTATTTTTCAGTGGCTTTATGCAATTGATATTTACATATGTGGTGCGGTCCCATTCGACATTGAAGCCAAACATACTTTAAGTTCAAACAAAAACTTGACGACCATATAACTAGGGGCTTAGCCCCTCCAGTGATTTGATCATGACCTTCAATGACCATGTGACCTTAACTTTTGGCTCCCAACCTCATATGACCTCACCATGTGACCCTGACCTGGGGTCCATGGCCGTCATCATCATGCCACATGGAGGCTCAAGAGGGGTGCCACGTGTCACCCATTTCCGAGCTTTTGACCAATCAAAACACGTCAAATTTGTCTGCCACATGGCAGTCTGTAGATTAGTCCTGTCACTATGTTGATGTCATCTACTGACTATACGGGGAGGCCACTTTATCATCCAATCATGCACTGCCACGTGTTGTCCCTAGATTAGCCACTTTGCTCCAATTAACCAGTGTGCATGTTGGCATATCTCTGCTTTTATATTTGAGAAAGGTGAACACTCTTTAGTCCTATTAAAGGTTGTTCAAGTCTTATTGACATTATTCGTTGACCTTACCATGGATCCGCTCAAGAATTTCACACTGTTTAACAAATTGAATATTTTTTTTAGAGGGGAGGGGGAGGATTTCCCTATAGTTTTGGGCCTTTAATTGGTGTTTATTTTCAAATGGCCATAACTTCTCAACTCTGAGGAACTTTTTAGAGTGGGGTATACCGTTGTAAAGGTGTCAACGAGGCCTATGCAACCATGTTATTTATAGGATCATTAAAACATCATAACCCTGTAAAAAAATCAATGAACTTCAAGCTTCTTTTGACTTCACTTGATGAAGGTATGCAAGATATCCAACTATCATACTGCTTCCATTGACCCATGAACAATATTGTTATTATTTCGAACATCCCCTTTGACATCAATGACAATACTATGTGCAATAATTTTATTAAAAAATATCCATTCTTGTGTACTAAGTTATTTTAGTAAGATGTGCCATTATTAAGTTTAGTGCATTTTTCCATATTCATCGTGTATTATCCTACTTACCATTATTAAGAGAAACTTATGATTTTTCAAGACCTTCTAATCCAATAATTACTTCTAATGGTTTATTAATTTAATCCTTCTTATGTTCATGTTTATCATTAAGCAATTACACAAAATATATCAAAAATAGAAACCATAATGATAGTAGGATCATAAAGAGACAACCAAACACAAGAGACACAAATTTTTACCCTGGGAAAACTCTCTTCTAGGGAAAAACCCAACAACCTTTTCTTAAACAAATTGTCCAATTCAAAAAGAGATACAATCTGATTTTTCCAATCAAATAAAGTCAAATTCCCAGCAAACAAGCCCAGGTTAGACCTGGTCAAACTAAGAAATTTCGGCCTCCTAAAATTTCAGCCTCTTGAAATTTTGGCCTCCTGCACCTTCCTCAAAATTCCAACTTCTTCCCAAAAAGATACATAAAAATCTTTGGTCAGCTCCCACACATGCAAAGTCATACATGATCAAAATAGAGATAAGATGCTTGGACTAGTCTGGTCAAACTTTGGATTGTTTCTCTCCTTTCTCCTTCACATAGATGAACATAAGATATAATACTTGAGTCATATGAATTGATGTCCAATGGAAGAGGTTGAATGGCCTTTATATAGTCATTAAATGAGCATGAATTGGTGTGTTTACATGTTGAGTAGAGATGACCTTTTGGAGGCAGAATAAATTAAATTTTAAATTTTCTTCTTTTCATTTATTTTTTATGGTCGACTTGAATACCGATCGTAGCGACAAAATTCAACACTCCTTCTAAGCTAGGGAGGTATACATAATAACTTCTTCAGATGAGCTCTTATTGAAAAATTTCTCCATCCCAAGAAAAGGTTGAAAGAGCTTGTTATGTTGATGAATCCATCCACCTCATGTTCTATTATAGAACCATGTGGAAAGCATCCTGCATCATCATCATGCTCGACAAGTCATCACTTGGAGCAAAGTCATCAATTATCCAAGCCATCGCTTGGAACCTAGTCAACACCTATGATCTATGGTGAAACCTTGGGTTATTACCATCATTGCATGTGAATTGAATGGTAACATACATGCCTGATGTTAAAGGCACTCACTCTACCCACTAGCCAAGTACCTCTTGAAAATCGGGGGGAGCATCCGGGCCTTGATGCTCTCTGGGCCATTCTCCCTAGCCACATTACATGGCCCCTGGTCAATATCTTTGACCTGTCAATAACCTAAACTAAGGATAATGTATGCCCCTTGATACTGCAACATCAACACTCCCTCTGCTTGAGGGAAGAATGCTCAACTAATCTAAGCTTATCCTTGAAGTATACAAACTTCACCCTGATATAAAGGTTTTGTGAGAATGTTAGTGCCCTGCTCATTTGTAGAAATGCATTAGAGCCTCACTGATCCCTTATGTACCATGACCCAGATATGGTTGTACCATGATCTTGATTTGCTTCAACATGTCTTCATAGTCGTCTTGTGCAACTGATCAAACAATCCTGCAAGTAGCTTTTGAAGTCATACTAATTCACAACTCGCCAGACAATATATAATATACTTGGCCTCTACAGTCCTAAGAATGACAAATGTATGCTTCCTGTCCAAGAAAAAATAAAATTGAATTGTCATCCTAATGTGCTCTTCCTATCCTCAACATTATCTACCCAATCTAAATTTTTATATCCCTGTAGCTCTACATCTCAATTTACATCCAACTATACCAATCTAATACTTGAACACATGTTGTGCGACAGCTACTTTATGGTCATTCTAACTGGCTACTTCCTTTGACACTGAAACAGACCTTGTTATGGCAATAATGGGTTCTCTCTCTACCACTTAGCTTCCACATATTAGTTACCATGGAAGTGGCCATGAATTGGTTGTCAATCATCCCAAATCTTTAAAGGATCGTGATAATATGCTTACCCAACTTTTGCCACACTTCTAGTTATAAGAAGTAATGTATCCAACCAAGATCCTTCATTTCGAACTCAGAGGTCAACTCCCTCTGACACTGAAGTTGTGTTTTATTGCTTCCTCTATTATGAAGGCAAATCATCCTACCACTATTGTTCCCTCTATCTTGTGAGTCCTTCTACTCCCATCAGAAACAAGTCATAAGATAACAAGATGAAATAGGACTCATGAAATATCCATTTATCTATGAATACCATTCCTGAGGTTCGTACAGATCCCTTTTTAGTTTGAAAACATGAGATTCCTTCTCATGTACCTCAAAGCCTTGAGGGAGATCTATGTACACTTCTTATTCCTCAATTACTCCATTGAGGAAAGTGGTTCTACATCCATCTAATGTAATTTCCAACCCATAATAGAAGCAACATAAATGATCATTCTAATAGAAGTGTACCTGACAACTAGAGAAAATGTCTCCTCTCCCTCTCCCTCTCCCTAGGAGAATCCTATATTTTACTTATCTATGTTTCCATCTATCAAATGCTTCATAATGTAAATCCACCTTGAATTCACCACTGCCATCCTACATATATTGACACAATGACATCCTTCAAACTTGTTAGCCTACCTTCTTCCTCTAAACTAGGAGCTCTTCCGATCATCAAGCACGATTCTAGATGTCAATATAATTTCTCCCACCACAAATAATTTATCCTGGATAATCCTCTTGCCACAAATTTTTCTTTGTTCTTCCAATGCTTCCATCATACATACAACCATGAAAACCACTAGCCCTGATAGCAGAA
This sequence comes from Pinus tabuliformis, assembly GCA_031772625.1. Lineage (NCBI taxonomy): Eukaryota > Viridiplantae > Streptophyta > Pinopsida > Pinales > Pinaceae > Pinus > Pinus tabuliformis. Next base: position 1,270,418,726 of record CM062818.1, on the reverse strand, counting down.
AATTACAGTCATTTTCGCCTGCTCCTCCGAAGAGATGTACTAGCTCTTCACTGTGGAGAAGCCAAGGCTCGTTACAATACACTCCAAGCTTTCTCTAAGTTATCCCTATAGGAATCTTGGCTCTCAAAAGCCTGTGCAATGAGTTATGAGGTTCTATAAATAGCAAAGGGTGGGGTGACCCTTAACATTCCCCTTTGTGACTCTTCACCTACCCTCGTGAATCTTCAACTTACACATGACTGTTACATTCTACTATTGACACTTGGTCTTTCACTTTTACAACATGTTTACATTACAATCTGCACATGTACCCATGTGAGACAAAAATAGGCTTGATTAAGCCATGCAAGACATCACTGAGACTCGGACATATGTGGGAAGACTAACTCTTCGACATCCTCTCGATGATCGATGATGGTGAACTAATACCAAGCTTGGTAGTCTGTTATGGTGTCCACGTGCTCTATGGTGACATCCTCCTGAAAGAGAACTCTTGCCTTTGTTGCATCCGAGTACACTAATTTGGCACATTTGTCCAACTCGTCAAATAGCATGTGCATCATAGTCTTGAGTGTAGTCAGACTAGCAACATACTGGTGCATGGTGTCTGTGCTCATCTACAAGTCTACGATGTTGGCTATGCGCATCAACTGATCAAAGTACATGTCCAGCTCTAGTCAAACTTGGTTGTTTGTCATGGCCTCGGTGAGTGTGCCAATGGATGGGATCTCATGCATGTTCACAATGACATCCAAGTTCTCGAACACCCGTGCATGTGAAGCCTATAAATTGGTGATGAGTTGCGGGAGTTCCTCATAGTTCCGGATCTGATTTCAGATCGTGCCTTCAACTCCACCGCCTTTCGCTTCACCATCTTTGGCAAGTGAAATGGGGCTCCCTTTTACCTCATTGTCCATATCTTCATGTGATCGACAGTAATGTGTAAGTTTGTCAAGACGTGTGCTCTCCTAGCACAGCGCTACTGCTAACCATTAAGATGGACAATTGACTTATGCACAGTGACGAATCTGAAGTATAGCTTCTGCATGAGTTTCTCAAGAGACGACACTTCATCTAGTATTTCTCTCCTCAACTCTACTCTGGCGAATGTTATAGCTTACTCTTCTCCCTGCTTGGCCGATTGTAACTCCTTCACCTTGCACTCATTCTTAGCTCTCAAGAATCTAACACTTGAGCTGGTGGCTTCGGCATAAGCCCTTGTAGCGTCGGCCAATGCAGCTAGATGTATGCACACATTGGACACGATCACTTGCTATTCAAATTGAGCATGAGATACATGGACATCCATAGTAGGCACTCTACATGACTGCACAACTCTATGTTGCGACTCGTTGAATGATATGTTATGCACATCCACTTCTGGATTGTCCTCAAGGATTTTAGTTTCTCCTTGATCACTTGGGGCTTGCTCTACTTCTGATCTGGTGAAGCTGATGGGGTGACCCCTTAGTTCTGAGTCATGAGGTCAATGTTTTGATCTAACTCAGGCTAAACCATATCCATGTCCATCTGCTCTAGCATCTATTCAATCTCCTGAGCAAAGTCCTGCTCCTGCGACTACTCACCCTGTTTGCTATGTGCCAGCTGTTCGGATGAATCAATAACCTGTATAGGCACAGTTTCATTAATGTGTGCATGTTGCACCTCCTGTTTTTCTTGTTCCTGTGTGCTTCCTTCTCTCTTCTGCACAGCTCTTGTTCTTCCCTGAGTTGTTGCTTCAACTCCTGCAACTCCTTTTTTGCTTCCTCCAACTTCTACTTCTCTCTTTTCCTTTGCACGATCCTCCTGTCATGTTGTCACCTTTTCACCTCAATCTCCAAAGTTTCTTTCAACACAAGTGGATCTACTTTGAACTTACAACTTTGCTCCGCCTTTGCACTGTCTACAATCTTCCTCTTGCCTTTTTCAAGCACAGGTCTGCTACTCTCTGAGATGGTGTTGCCTTTTGCATTGCTAACCATTCTACAGCCATGTTGACCAGTTCATTGAGCCTTGAGACGTGATAGCAGTATCTCCATGGGTCTTGCGTAGGCCAATGACACACCCAGTGGATCCATGGATGATACAATATCGCGCAATGGTCCTTCTCCAAGTAATAAGGTCGTATGGATTGAAACTTCTGGTGCTAAAGGTGAACCTCTTGAATTCCTACATCTCAGCCTCAACATGCTTGAGATTCTGGATCTCATACAACCTGGTCCATAAAGGAAGAATGGGCCAAGGTGCCTTCTTCTTCCTATGCAGTCTCGCTGACAACCCTGTTGAAATGTGATATGAAATTTCTTGCATGACCAACTTATCCATGGAAAACTTTGGTAAAATATGTGGAGCCTTCTCTGCACTATACATTTGGATGAAGGTGCCAAGGGGTGAGGCATACCAATCTACTATGTCAACCAATCCCTCCATCACTGCTTGCGACATGTAAGATAGATCCTACTCAAATATCATCATGTACACTGGGGTGACGAAGTGATAGTTGTAAAATAGCTCCATGGAAGCTGCATTTAGAGAACAACCTACAATAAGTGTGCACAGAGGTTTCTGAAGGTGTCCATGCCCAACCCAAGCCTAGGAATTGTTGATGGGCACAAACTGCATCAAGTATGTAAGCAGACATGAAAAGCTTCACTTGTTGACCCTTCGGCGGATGTCAAGATTCTACTACTTGTTTCTTCAACCTGGGGGCCAACATGTCGTACTAGTTGAAAGGTCTTCCTCTGTTCACCAGTTAATCCAACACAATCCCCCAACTCGCGGTAAGGTTTTTATGCTCTCATGTCCATATAAGCAGCATGCGAAGATGACCAATGGCTGATATGCCTTCCGCAGTATCCTTGTCTTGTACACTTGGTTGGGTGTTGTCCTAAACTTAGATGGCTCTTTCACCCAACTCTTTAAGATGTCTCTTGAGTTTGCACTGTTGTTGGGTCTGGTGAAGGGTGTATCCATCGTGATCACCAGTTGCGGCAAGTGATACATCTCCTGAAATTCCTTTGCCCTGAAGGTAGAAATTTATGTTCCACTGACACTTCTCAGTGCCATTTTCTCTGGATTAGTATGCAATACACTCTAGTGGATCATGTTCGTGCATGGAAATGTGAGATACCTGCATGCAATCTGGTACAAGCCAGACTTGTGTATGTTGACATAGACTCTGCGGTCCTCCAGATTCTCCTCAAATGTGCCTGAAAAGATGTCATTGATGTCCTGCCATTTCATCTTGATCTCCTTGTCTATGAACAACTTAGTGTCTTCATATATGGGCAAGCTCATAGACACTTGCTCAACTACATCTCCAATTGCACTCTCAACGATGTCCTTTGACCCTACACTCCTAGAAGCCATTGTACCTGTACTGTTGAGAGACAGACGAACACTTGTGATACTTGGAGATAGATTAACACTCATGGAAAGAAATATGTCATTTGAAAACAAAAAGTAACTTAAGGACTAACATGCAACAAACCTGGGTGACTGACTGAAAGATTTGCACAATTTTCACCGGGAGGCTGGGAGACTGACTGCCAGAACTGCGCAGAACACAGTCTGGACTATCAATGGGTTGACTAACTACTAAAACTACGCAATTCATAGTCCATCTTGGGCTACTAGGGACTAAAACTGCCTAATGCGTAGTTTTAGTCAGCAATGACTGCAACCCGGTCAACTGCACCTGCGCAATTACGGGGCCAATGGGGCACTGCCTCTCAAAATTGTGCAAAGAAATCCTGGTAGGCCAATGTTGGGAAAGCTCTGCACAATTCCTGAGATAAAGGTAGAGCCTTCACTCTCATAAATGTACAATGCAAGTCGGGCAAGGCAAAGTCTGGGCCAAGGTAGCCCAGACCCGCCAACAGACGACTAAAAAGATGTAAAGGCTGAATGTATATGCTAAGTTGAGTGTAGACAAGATTGAATGTTTATGCATGCAAACAGTGAGTGCAGGATTTAGTAATGGGAAAACAAGTAAGTGTGTGAAGTGAGTTGCCGCAATGGCGACCATTAGTGCATAAACAATGTCATGCATGTGACAATAGCAAGATGCAATGGAAAACTTGAAACAATGCTTCTACAAGAGAACATGCATTAAAACGACAGCAAGCGTTCAACAAAACCAAGAAAATAGGACTTACACAAACCAAAACACAAAAAGCGACAGAAAACAAGCAAAAGACATGAAAAGCGGACTTACTAGGAAAAAGTTGAGTTGAGTGTGTTGAATGCTCCTAGATGTGATGGGGGATGCCAGAGCTCCAAGATCGGAGTGAGGAATGATTTCTGAAGCGTTGAATAAATAGTTTTGATAAGATCGAGGCTTATGACGCGCATGCCACAAATCTAGGAAAAAGTGACACTTGGCGGGAGGTTTCTAAAACAGCCTTGCATGTAACCCCCAACTGCAAAAAATGGATCCCTAAAATCTAGGGATGATTTTTCTTTTTTTTGGGAAAAGTAGCCCATGCATGCAAATCAAGATTGCTCAGTCCTGGAGGGAACCGGTCAACCTGGGAGCACATGAAATGGACTAGAAGCCCTAGAGTGACTTCTGCATAATTTCTAGGTTGAGTGGGTCTAGCTGCCCCTAGGCTCTGTGCAATTTCTAGATTGAAGCCCAGACTGTCAACCAGATCTACACAAATTTTGAGAGAAAGCCTAGTGATGGGTTGCTCTGCATGATTTTCAAAGGGAAGGTTGCCTTCTTTCTCTGCGCATTTCTGGAGAGCAGCAAGCTGCCTTGATGCTCTGCGCAATTCTGGAGAGAAAGGTTGGTTCCCCTCCAGTTTTGCGCAATTTTCCAAGTGAGCACAACAGCCAGATAATGACCAAGTCTTGGGATGTTAGCTTGTGGGTGGAAGGCAAACAAGCTAGCAAACACAAGCTAATAAGCCACTGAAACTCAAATGAAGCATATTTACCTGGATAGTGAATGACATGCTACTAAGGATGGTTGGTAGGGAGGCTCCAAAATGAAGCTAATGAAATTTTTGGAGGGTGGTTTTAGCTACTACAACACTTGGCGACACATTGGTAGAACTCCAGCTCTCTAAATGGACCTTGTTTCATGAAAAGCAAGTCTAACTCCTCCAGAAGTATTGTTCGATTCTTAGATCATCGTGGTTTCCACACTAGCTTGAGTGAAAGATGTAGCACCTTCCATGCTCTTGATCGGTCAGCACACATTCCAAGCCAAGTCAACTTAGTTGTTTTGATTGGGGATGAGGGGTATATTTATGCACAAGTAATATGGTTGTCAGAGTTTAAGTTTCATCTCTGGTGTTGCTCCGCTGCCAACAGGCCTGGACAGTACCTCGACGGAGTCACGTAGGAACACAAGCATCGCTATGCTGCCAATGAGCCTGGTCAGTACCCCGGTGGAGTTACTTGCATCACCTCTCTTGTAGAAAAATCTGATGGTAGATTAACTCGATCATGCAATATAAATCAAGGCAGAAGACTATAACCTACTTCTACTATCAATTTGTGGAAGCTTAAAGATCGAGCTGAACAATATAACCAGAAGAAGAAGAATCAATCGCACAATACACATGAAAATACTTTGGGGAAAGCCTTAGCTAAAAACCCCACACATTGTTGTACTATCATACATGGTGGAAATACATAGGAATTATATAAATTCTTAGGTCTCACAGCTAGTCAGCTCTCAATACAATCCTCACAGATGCTCACAGGCAATCTTGGCTTCTCTCCAGCCTTCCTCTCTGCCCTCCAAGCTCCTATTTCCTTGCGTTTTTCCTTGTGGATGATTCTCTCTTGCCAAGTGGAAAACTCATCCTCCAAAACTACGCAATCCTCAAGGATAAATCCTTGACTACATGCATGAGTTTTCTCCATGAGAAAACACATGCAACTGATAGTACACTATCCTTGACTTTAATCTCAACTGGGTCTTTATCAGAATATACATGCATGAGTTTCTGATGAGGGAATCTTCAGTTAACTAGAGTAGCACTAGTTGAGTGCATTAATGCATCAACTCACTGTTAACTCACTATTAGTTCCTCAAACAGTTTGGAACTAATTTAACTGGACTTAACTTAGTAAATTGAGTTAACTAATTACAACTCAAATATAACTTAATATTATCTCCTTAATTTAAGGGATAACTCTTGCATGACTTCAGAAAGACTTCTAACTTGAATTTCTCCAACTAATTAATTTAAAATTAATTAATTAATTATTTCCAAGTAGCTGTTAAGACTAAATTCGATTTTAATTCACAATTTAATTCAAGGACAAATTAAATTGGAATATTCTTGTTGCCATATTTAAACACTCCCTCTCAACAAGAAAGGGATTATCTGCCACCCCGATCCTGTCTCTATGGAACTCGATTTTACACTTTGACAATGCCTTTGTCAAAATGTCAGCATCTTTCTCCTTTATCGAAATATACTGCAGCAACATAATCCTCCTCACTACACAATCTCTAAGATGATGATACCGGATGTCGATGTGCTTGGACCTATCATGAAATACTGAATTCTTAGAGAGTTTGATACAACTCTGATTATCACAATAGATCAATGTTGGATCCATCCTCTGATCAAACAAACCAACTAAGAGTTTCTGCATCCATATGGCCTCACATTCTGCCTGACTTGCAGCCATGTATTCTACCTCTGCCGAGCTGAGTGCAACTGACCTTTGTTTCCTGCTGTACCAAGAAACTGTCGCTGACCCAAGGTTGAAAATCTCTCCTGATGTGCTCTTCCGATATGACGGACTCCATGCCCAATCTGCATCAGTGAAGCCCTGTAGCTTCACTCCCTCTGTCTGTCTGTACCATAATCCATACTGATATGTGCCTCTGAGGTATCTCAATACATGCTTTGCCGCCTCCCAAAACTTCTTGGTAGGTTGAACCATCGCTTGACTCAGTTGGTTCACTGCATAGCACAAATCTAGTCATGTGTTCACTAAGTACATCAGTGAACCCACAAGCTGTCTGTACACAGTAGCCTCTACCACTTCTCTTGAAGTAGCAACCTCCTGCCTCCAGTTACCTGCTAGAGGAGTCTGCATGGGCTTGCACTTATCCATGTGGAATCTCCTGAGTATCTCGTTGGAATACTTGCCCTGAGACACAAACAACTCCCCATCCTTCTGCCACACTTCCATGCCAAGGAAGTAATGCATGAGACCCATGTCTTTCATCTCGAATTCTCTTGCAAGACACGATCAATTGATCATCACCAGTCAATATGAGATCATCAACATAAAGTACGATGATCAACAACTTACCTTTCACCACAATGTGGTACAGGTTTGCATCCATTTCACTCTTTTTGAAGCCCAACCCAGTGAAGTAGTTGTCTATCCTGGTGTACCAAGCACGAGGTGCTTGCTTCAGCCTGTACAACTCTCTCTTGAGTCGGCATACATGTGACTCATGATCGAAGGTCTCAAAACCTTTCAGCTACTCTATGTACACCTCTTCCTCAATCTAGGCATTGAGGAATGCAGTCTTCACATCCATCTGATGGATCTTCCAATCCATCTGTGCTGATAGTGCCAACATAGATTTGATAGATGAGTACCTTGCGACAAGAGAAAAAGTCTCATCATAGTCAATCCCCTCGACCTTTGAAAAGACACGACAACAAATATTGCCTTATGCTTCTCCACACTACCATCAACAACTTGCTTTACCTTGTAAAGCCAACTGGAACTCACAACTGACTTGTTCTCTGGTCTCGGAACCACGTCCCAAACACTGTTGTGAACTATGGAGTCATACTCATCCACCATAGCATCAACCCAAGTCGGTTGTTGCACTGCTTCCTCAAAGGAAGATGGCTCGGCCTCAAAAAATTCCCCAGCGAGGGCCATGTATCCAGTGTACCTATCAGGTGACCTCCTCTGTTTGCACTGAGAAGATGGTGCTCCCACATTCTCTCTCACATCCTCCAACAATCTGTCAACTTCTCTTGTGCGCTTCCATCCATCTCTAGAAGACTTTGCTTGAGTGGATGTCTCCACTCTTGGAACCTATGAATGTGGATGCTCTGCAACAGTCTGAGTCTCCTCCTCCTTAGGAACCAATAGTTCCTCCACAGCCTGTAGTTAGAGCTCCCTCTCAAGGGAAACTCGCATGGCCTTCTACTCATCAGACTTGAGATCTCTGCGAACCACTATCCTCCGACTGGTAGGCAATTATACCTGATAGTTGTGAGGTGTATTAGTGTACCCCACAAATATCCCCAACTCTGTTGTTGGCTCAAGCTTCTTCTGTGCATCCATTGTCACATGGCAATATACTGATGAGCCAAAGATCCTGAAGTGACCCACATCTGGTCTCTTACCGGAAAAATCTTCCTCTGGTGTCTTCATCCCAAGAATGTGATGTGGGCTTCTATTCTACAAATAGACTGTTGTGTTGCATACCTCAGCCCACAAGTGAAGTGGTAGGCCTTGGTCATGCAGCATTGCCTGTGTTGTCCCTACAATAGTTATGTTCTTCCTCTCAGCCACCCCATTCTCCTGTGGGTTATGAGGTGTCGTCAACTTTTGTTTAATTCCTTCCACTGCACAGAAGTCCTTAAACTCTTGAGAGACATATTCTCCACCATTATCGCTTCTCAAGGCCTTGATCTTCTTCCCTAACTATTTCTCAACCAAAGCTTTGAACTCACAAAACTTTGTGAAGGTTTTGTCCTCCTTCTACATGAAATAAATCCAGCATTTACGAGAATAGTCATCAATTAAAATCACATAATACCTTTGCTTCATTGTGGATGCCATCAAGAATGGTCCACACAAATCAGTATGAACTTGCTCTAAGATAGCCTCTGCTCGACTGTCTCGATCATGAAAGGAAGACTTGGTGTACTTTCCCAAGGTATAACCTTTGCATGTGTCAACTTGCTCAAGTTTACCTTTGGGAAGTCCTGTAGATATCTGTTGCATTATCTTCAAATCCCCATGATGCAAATGGCCCAACCGCTTATGCCACAACTCGCTAATGTCTTGTCTTTGCACCAATTATGCTTTCGTACTCAATGTTTCACAATCATCTACCTCTAGTTTATAAAGATTATTCACCCGAATCCCTATCCTCTTGGTCTGACCCGTGGCTATGTGTCTTAGGAACACCTTTTCTTTACTGAAGGCAACATCGTAGCGTTTGTCCTCCAACATCGCGACCGATACCAAGTTCTTCTTCAGTCCAGGCACATACATCACATTTGTCAAGGTGAGAGGAGCTCCATGCTCCCTCAGAAAAGAAACCATGCCCACTCCTGAAAAAATATACCTTCCATCGTCACCCATCTCTATGCGCATCTTGAGGTCTTTCTCCTCCAAGGCACTGAAATTTTTTTTATCACCAGTCATGTGGAATGAGGCCCCACTGTCAAGATACCAGACACAACCCATCATCAATGAAACCATGCATGCGATGAGGGTAAAGTCCATTTCGAACTAAGAGGCTAATGCCTCACGTTTCGATCCTTCTGAGGATCCCTTCTTAGATTTCTTCAATGGGAAATTAGTCGCATAATGTCCCATCTTGTGACAATTAAAGCATCTTACTTTAGACATGTCACCCTTCTTCCCTCCATGAGAAGAATTCAATTTGAAATGGGAAGCCTTCCCCTTCCCTTTCCTTGCCTTACTTGCTAAGGCCATATTTTCTTCATCATCATTCTTGGATGAAGAACCATCTCATGTGCTCCTCCTGATCTCCTCCTGCATAAGATCTGACCACAGTCGTTCCCAATCTGGTAGTTTCTCCCTTCCATTCAAAGAGTCCTGGTAGCTATTTCAACTCTTTGGAAGGCCAAGGAGAGCGAGGTTCACCATATCATCATCGGCAATAGTTATTCCCACACTGCCAAGCTCATCTCTGCAGGTGGTGAGCTTGTTCAGATATGTGGAAATAATATCTCCCTTCTCCATCTTGATTCTTCGAAGCTTATCCTTGAGCACCAATTTCCTCTAGTTGCTATTGTTCTGGTAGAGGTCTTTCAATGTCTTCCACATTGAAAATGGAGTATCCTTCCCATGGAGACTCGAGACAATATGGTCTCGAATTCCCTCAAGGATGATCCGTCTCACCTTCGCCACACACTTCTTCCACTTAGCCAACTCTTGTGCATTAGTTGAATCTGGCTTTGGGATTTCTTGATCAATGAATTCCTTCAAGCCATTGTCTTCTAATACAACCTCCATTATATCTTTCCATGCTATGTAATTCAAGCTACCTTCCAAGGCATACTCAAGTCTCAAGCCATAGAACGCCATTGGCCAACCTTGAAGTATGATATGAATTCGATTTGCACGTGCAACCCTGAACTTCAAACTTCGAATTCTCTTCTCAGTGTATTGTTCACAACTCCGATACCCTTGTAGATAATTTCTACAAATCCAGCTATGATACCATGTAGAGAAATCTGATGATAGGTTAACCCGATAATGCAATATAAATCAAGGCAGAATACTATAACCTACTTCTACTATCAATTTGTGGAAGCTTAATGATCGAGTTGAACAATATAACTAGAAGAAGAAGAATCAATCGTACAATACACATGAAAATACTTTGGGGAAAGCCTCAGCTATAAACCCCACACACTATTGTATTATTAGACATGGTGGAAATGCATAGGAATTATACAAAGCCTTAGCTCTCACAGCTATTCAGCTCTCAGTACAATCCTCACAGATGCTCACAGGCAATCTTGGCTTCTCTCCAGCCTTCCTTTCTACCCTCCAAGCTCCTGTTTCCTTGTGTTGTTCCTTGTGGATGATTCTCTCTTACCAAGTGGAAAACTCATCCTCCAAAACTGCGCAATCCTAAAGGATAAATCCTTGACTGCATGCATGAGTTTTATCCATGAGAAAACACATGCAACTGATAGTACATTCTCCTTGACTTTAATCTCAACTGGGTCTTTCTCAGAATAGACATGCATGGGTTTCTGATGAGGGAATCTTCAGTTAACTAGAGTAGCACTAGTTGAGTGCATTAATGCATCAATTGACTGTTAACTCACTATTAGTTCCTCAAACAGTTTGGAACTAATTGAACAGGACTTAACTCAGTAAATTGAGTTAATTAATTACAACTCAAATATAACTCAATCTTATCTCCTTAATTTAACGGATAACTCTTGCATGACTTCAGAAAGACTTCTAACTTGAATTTCTCCAACTAATTAATTTAAAATAAATTAATTAATTATTTCCAAGTAGATGTTAAGACTAAATTTGATTTTAATTCACAATTTAATTTAAGGATAAATTAAATTGGAATATTCTTGTTGCCATATTTCAACATCTCTGCACAGGAAGCCTTTCACTTCTTTTGCCTTATTCATTTTTTTATTCAAAAATTTTCACTTTTTCATTTTTTCATTTTTTTTTTCATTTTTTCAAGAACTGTGCATAAGCACTTATTTATTTTAGAGGCAGAAGAAGGATCCCAAATTATTGAGAGTAGAAGAGGTTGTTCCTTCAAAGAATTATTTTGTATATACCTCTGACATACTTGTTTAAGGTTTCCCCCCTCACCTTACTCTACTTGACTGAACTGACAAGGGTTAACCCAAAAGAACCGACTAGAGTAGGTGGTACTAGTTAGCACACAAGCGTTGTGTTTTCACCATGATTCACTTCAAATAGAACGCATTTTCCACTGGTGTATCATTGACTGAAGACAACAAGTTCTTCATAAAGAGAGAGGACAATAGATAACCAAGTATTGAGAGTTGTACAAGTCCCCTTGTACTTTACCTTGCTTGTTTCAAGGGTCGTACATGGTTTCATGTGAAACTAACCTATGGATGTAAACAAGCAAACAAAATAAAACAAATCAAAGAGTAGAAGCAAATACGAAAGCAAAGCAAGTAAGCAAGAAAACAAACAACAAAGCAAGAAAGCAAACATGCATGCAAGCAAACAAAACATAAAGAAAACACTACTCCTACTCCTAAGCTAATGGTGCATGGGTCTGATCACGTGAAGTGATATTTCCAATGCAGCCATTGGCGCATTGGTTGACCCATGTTGGTGAAGGCATGTTTCGCAAAGAGCACAATCCAGTGAACCAGCAAACATGAAATATATAACAATGAAGACAAACACACTCTGAGTTTAAATGTGTCCACAGAAAAGAAAAAAGTGAAAGCGCATGACATGCACTCTGTGGACTTACCATGGTGTTGTGATACACTACGTGCAAATGTTAAGAATATGCACTCTCTTGACTGTGATAGGAAAGAAAACATGAGAAACATAGATAACTTACGTCTCGCAAGTGTGCTTGTTGTGTATGATTCCTCCAATGCATGAGCGATGGGATCATGTGGTTCGAGTGGATGAAGCGAAATCTATGTGTTGGATTGATCTTCAATGCATATAGATGAGTGATGAGGAGCCTTGGGTGTTTCAACAATTTCCTGATCGGAAGTGAAACTAACCTCAAGACAGTGAGGGCCTGACATAACCATCAGCTCGGGCTGAAGTGCCTCGACAGCCTGCGGGGTTTCGACTTCATCGACAGATAGATCATCATAAACATGTGGATTTGAAAGATCAACATCGTGATCGAATATAGGAGTAAATAGATCACGACAACTACAATCAGAAAAATCAATGATTTCATCGGCATCCTCATGATCTGATGAATCAAACAGAGGGGTAGATGAGAAGCAAGAATGTTCACCCTCTACGTTTCCAGAAAAAGCAGATGAAAAATCAAGTGGATTTTCAATGAATAATTTGTCCTCTCTGCTGTCAAATGATGGACTGACATCGGGTGTGTTTTGTGAATGATCAAAAGTAGATGCATCCATGGATGAATTTACACAAGGAAAATCAGAGATAGCAGAATCACCAAAGATGTCAGGAAAAAGTAGAGGAGGCACGGACAGAAGGAGGTCATCCTTCACCATGGGTTGATGTTCAGATTCCCAATCATACTCATCATAAATGACAATGCAGGTTGGTTGTGCAACATCAACTCCGTCGATGGCTCGATCCTCGTTCACAACAGGTGTAGAGTCTGGAATGGAAGAACACAAGACAGTGCCATCGAAGGATCAGCAGAACACAAAGATGAAGGTTGAGGTAACAAGTGCATATGACAACCCATGGGCTTCCCAACCAAATCTGCGCAGAAATTGAGAGTAGTGAGGGTGGGAGGATGTGACAGTTGAACAGACATGTGTGCACGTTCTCCCACATCACTCTGCGGGGGTGGAGTTGTTTGATGAGGGGAAGGCAGACAGTCACTTGTGACAACGACTGTGTCCGCTTGTGATTGTGCAGCTCCATCACCGAAGTATGTTGAGTGGGGTTTGAAATTTATCTTCATTTTGGGACGAAGTGATTTGTGAAGGCAATATTCAAATCTATCCATGAGATATTTGAATTTCATCTGACTTTTCAGAGCTTCAAACATGAGTGGACAGAAGCGCTTCCAAAAATCGCTAGGCGGTTCATGCGGGGCCTTCCGTTGTTTTAACAATTTCTTGTCAAGAGCTTCAGGATAAAAATGATGGAAAACAAATTCAATTAGATCACTAAGTGCTTAAATGAGTGCACGCAATTGGTAGGAAATTTCGGGCACCATCATTTCAGGGATTTGTGAAGTGTGTATGAAATCAGAATGATGACCTCTACATCATCAAACTCTTCCTCATTCCCCAATAATGAAAGGAAGTCATCTAAGTGCTCAAGCCAGGTCACTTCGCCTTCACCATCATATGTGAGTTCCGACAAGTGATCAAAGAACTCCTTCATGACTTCGAAGGAATGTGCATTGGAAAAACATCGTGGAGGGTTCATTACAACGATATCCATGATAGATGTGCAAAGATTCAAAACAGGATGTGAGGACTCATCTTGTCATCTGGACCTCCTTCTAGCACCAAAAATTTTGACGGTGTTGGACCCGCCAACATGTCAAGGGATATCCCCGGTAAGAAGTCCCAACTAGACCTCAGACCATTTGGAGTAGGAGTCCCAGCAGTGGGTAGTACGGTATCGCCTTGACTGTGGTTGCGCATAGAGGTAAGTAATATGTCCTTGTTGGTAGAAAGGGTGTGACCTTGCAGCAAGTCAAGGAAGGTGCATGAAAGGCTCTAACACACGGAAGGGGGGAAGAGTGCGCCCCTTAGAAACCTGTGATAACATGCAGCTTGAAAGGGAACACACGAGCAAAAATACATCACAAGATGGAAAGAAGGATAGCCAACGATCCAAAGTGATGGATTATATCAACAACACGCTTTGATAAGATTCATACAAACACATACGGAATAGTCCATACATACATGCATAAATTACAGCTACATACATCATTAGAGTAACCAGGATAACCGAACTACAATAACAACATATGCATGAAACGTGTTGGCTATGTTATATTAAAAGAGTGAAAGATCCAATCATACATACAAACATGACAACCACTAGCCCTGATAGTGGAACATTACAGTCACTGCCACCTGCTCCTCCAAAGAGATGTACTAGCTCTTCACTGTGGAGAAGCGAAGGCTTGTTATAATACACTCCAATATTTCTCTAAGTTATCCCTATAGGAAGTTGGCTCCCAAAAGCATGTACGATGAGTTATGAGGTTCTTTAAATAGCAAAGAGTGGGGTGACCCTTAACATTCCCCTTTGTGACTCTTCACATTCCCTCACTACTCTTCAACTTACACATGATTTTTACATTCTACTATTGACACTTGGTCTTTCACTTTTACAACATGTTTACATTACAATCTGCACATGTACCCATGTGAGACAAAAATAGGCTTGAGTAAGCCATGCAATACATCACTAAGACTAGGACATCTGTGGGAATACTAACTCTTCGACATCCTCTTGATGATCGACGATGGAAAACTGATGCCCTGATGCCAAGATTGGTAGTCTGTTATGGTGTCCATGTGCTCTGTGGTGACATCCTTCTGAAATCAAACTCTTGCCTCCGTTTCATCTGGGTACACTGATTTGGCACCTCTGTCCAACTCATTGGATAACATGCACATCATAGTCTTGAGTGCATCCAGACTAGCAACATAATGGTGCATGGTGTTTGCGCTCATTTGCAAGTCTGCACTGGTGGCTATGCACATCAACATATCAAAGTACACATCAAGCTCCAGTCGGACTTGGTTCTTTGTCTTCACCTTGGTGAGTGTGCCAATGGATGGGATCACATGCATGCACAAAATGACATCCATGCTCCTGAACACCTGTGCATGTGAACCCTGTAAACTAGTGATGAGTTGCGAGAGTTCCTCATAGTTCTGGAACTGACTCCGGATACGCTCCTTCAACTCCACCGCCTTTGGCTTCATCATCTTTGGCAAGTGCAATGGGGCTCCCTTGTACCTCATTTTCCATATATGCATGTGATCGACAACAATGTGTAAGTCTAACAAGATGCGTGCTCTCCTAGCACAACGTTGTTTCCAACCATTAAGATGGACAACTGACTTATGCACAGTGACAAATCTGAAGTACAGCTTCTGCATGATTGTCTCGAGAGACGATACTTCATCTAATATCTCTCTCCTCAACTCTACTTTGCCGAATGTTGTAACTTTCTCTTCTCCCTGCTTGGCCCCTTATAACTCCTTACTCATGCACTCGTTATCAGCTATCAAGAATCTAACACTTGAGCTAGTGGCTTCGACATAAGCCCTTGTAGCATCGACCAATGCAGTTGGATGTATGCACACATCGGACACAATCACTCGCTCTTCAAACTGCACAGGAGATACATGGACATCCGGAGTGGGCACTCTATGCGACTGCACAACTCTGTGTTACGACTCGTCGAATTATATGCTATCCACATCCGCTGCCATATTTTCCTCAAGGATTTCAGTGTCTCCTTAATCGCTTCAAACTTGCTCTACTTCCAGATCTGGTGAAGCCAGTGGGGTGACCTCTTGGTTCTTAGGCATGAGGTCAATGTCCTGATCTAACTTGGGCTAAAACATATCCAGGTCCATCTGCTCTAGAATCTGTTCAATCTCATGAGAAAAGTCCTACTCCTGCGACTGCTCACCCTATCTGTTATAGGCACAGTTTCATCAACGCGTGCATGTTGTGCCTCCTACTACTCATGTTCCTTCTACACTTCCTTCTCTCTTCAACGCAGCTCTTATTCTTCCCTAAGTTGCTGCTTCAACTCCTGCAACTCCTTTTATTCTTCCTCCATCTTCCGCTTCTCTCTTTGCCTTTGTACAGTCCTCCAATCACGTTGTCACCTTTTTGCCTCAATCTCCTAAGCTGCTTTCAACACAAGTGGATCTTCTTTGAACTTGCAGCTTTGCTCTGCCTCTACATTGTCTTCAACCTTCGTCTTGCCTTTTTCAACTGCAAATCTGTTGCCCTCTGATGTTGTTGATGATGCTGCTCTCTGAGATGGTGTTGCCTTCTACATTGCTAACCATTCTACAGCCATGTTGACCGGTTCATTGGGCCTTGAGAAGTGATAGAATTATCTCCATGGGTCTTCCTCGGGCCAATGACACGCCTCGTGGATCCAAGGATGATACACTCTCGCACATTGGTCCTTCACCAAGTAATGTGATTCGTATGGATTGAAACTTCTAGTGCCAAAGGTGAACTCCTTGAATTCCTCTGTCTTGGCCTCAGCATGCTTGAGATTATAGATCTCATACAACCTGATCCACAAAGGAAGAGTGGGTCAAGGTGCCTTCTTCTTCCTATGCATTCCTGCTAACAACCCTGTTGAGATGTGATATGAAGCTTCTTACATGACCAGCTTATCCATGGAAAACTTCGGTAAAACATGTGAAGCCTTGTCCGTGCTATACATTCAGATGAAGGTGCCAAGGGGTGAGGCATACCAATCTGTTATGTCAACCAATGCCTCCATCGCTTCCTGTGACATGCAAGGTGGATCCTGCTCAAAGATCATCCTGTACACCGAGGTGATGAAGTGGTCTGATAGCTATATAATAACTCCACGGAAGCTGCATTCGGAGAACAACCTGCAATAATTGTGCATAGCGATTTATGAAGGTGTCCATGCCCAACGCAAGATTTGGAATTTTTGACAGACACAGACTGCATCAAGTATGTAAGCGGACATGAAAATCTTCGCTTGTTTACCCTTGGTCAAATGTCGAGCTTATGCTACTTGTTCCTTCAAACTGAGAACCAACATGTCGAACTAGTTGAAAGGTCTTCCTTTGTTCGCTAGCTAATCCAACACAATCACCCAACTCAGCGGGAAGGTTTGTGTGCTCTCTTGGTCGTATAAGCAGCATGCGTAGATGACCAAGAGTTGATATGCCTTCCACAGTATCCTTATCTTGTACACTTGGTTGGGTGTTGTCGGAGCTTAGATGGCTCTTTCACCCAGCTCTTCAAGATGTCTCTTGACTTTGAATTGTTGTTGGGTCTAGTTGATCCAGGTGGATATTAGTGGCCACCCACCTATTCCACTTGGACCCCCACCATTTTTTCTTTAGTTTTTCAGTTTCCTTATCTGTAGCACAATTTACTATTTTTGGCAGTTTTTCGAGTCCTAAACTTTCATAGCCGTTTTGAGGCCCTAAACGATATTTTTTGGGAAAATAGGGACCGACATGGGTATTGTACTAATTTTTGTCATTAGAAGGTTGTATTCATCAAATATATCTTTCTAATGAGGTATTGTGCACATCAAACAAAGATATTATGCCAAAGTTACAACCCCGGGAAGTTGATGTACCAATTTATCCAAACAGGGCCCATAGTTTGGCGCTTCATCTCCTAGGGTTATGTTTTTGGATGTTTAGGGTTTTCCATTGTTTCTAAATAATAAATAGGCCTTTGAGCCTCATTTTAACACAGTTCAAAGGCATGTAGCTGCCACATCTCTTCTCATAGATAAGCTACCATCGCCTGAGCTAGTCTTATTTCCATTCTGTTTGTAAGCATATTTCAGTATTTGATATTAATGAAATGAAGTGTTATTTCTATTGCATCTTTGTATTTATGGTTATATCTATAATTTGTTATGTTGTTGTTTAAATCTGGATCACTGGTGAAGGGTGTATCCATAGTGATCACCGGTTGCGGCAAGTGATACATCTCCTGAAAGTCCTTTGCCCTGAAGGTAACAAGTTGTGTTCCACTGACACTACTCAATGCCAGTGTCTCCAGATCAGTATGTGAGACAATATAGTGGATCATGTCCACGCATGGAAACGGGGAATACCTGCATGCAATCTGGTACAAGCCAGACTTGTGTATGTTGACATAGACTCTACGGTCCTCCAAATTCTCCTCAAATGTGCCTGAAAATATGTCATTGATGTCCTGCCATTTCATCTTGATCTCCTTGTCTATGAACAACTTAGTGTCTTCATAGATGGGCAATCTCATAGACACTTGCTCGACTGCATCTCCAGTTGCACTCTCAACAGTGTCCTTTGACCCTGCTCTCTTGGAAGCCATTGTACCTGTACTGTTGAGAGACAGACAAACACTTGTGATACCTGGAGACAAATCACACTCATGGCAAGAAATCTATCAGTTGAAAACAAAAAGCAACTTGAGGACTGACTGTAAGATTTGCGCAATTTTGAGGCTGGGAGACTGACTGCCAAAACTACGCAGAACACAGTCTAGATTGTCAGTGGGCTCACTGACTGCTGAAAATGCGTAGAGCACAGTCCATCTTGGCCTACTGGGGACTAAAACTACGTAATCTGCAGTTTTAGTTAGTAATGACTGCAACCTAGTCAACTGAATATACGCAATTACGAGCGCCAACGGGGCACTGCCTCTCAGAATTGCATAGAGCAAGCTTGGGAGGCCAATGTTGGGCAATATCTATGCAATTTTTGGGAGGAAGGAAGAGCCTTCACTCTCTGAAATGCGCAGTGTAAGACGGGCAAGGCAAGGTCTCAGCCAAGGCAGCCCAGACCTGTCGACGGGCGACTGAAAACATGTAAAGGTTGAATGTATATGCGAAGCTGAGTGCAGACAAGAGTGAATGACCGTCCATGCAAATAATGAGTGCATGATTCAGTAATGGGAAAACAAGTAAGTGTGTGAAGTGAGTCACTGCAATGGCGATCGTTAGTGCAGAAACAGTGTCATGCATGCGACAGCGATGAGATGTAATGGAAAACTTGAAACAATGCTTCTACAAGCTAATGTGCATTAAAACAACAACAAGCGTTTAACAAAACCAAGCAAACATCGCTGACACAAACCGAAATACAAAGAGCAAAAGACATGAAAAGCAGACTTACGTGGTAAAAGTTGAGCTGAGTGTGTCGAATGCTCCTAGATGTGATGGGGCATGCGAGAGCTCCAAGATTGAAGTGAGGAATGAGATCTGAAGCGTCGAATAAATAGTTTTGACAAGATTGAGGCATATGACATGCATGCCACAAATCTAGGGAAAAGCGACACTTGGTGAGAGGTTTCTGAAACGGCTTTTACATGTAACCCCCAGCTGCTAAAAATGGATCCCTAAAATTTAGGGATATTGTTTGCTTTTTTGCTTACTTATTTTTCAGGAAAAGAAACCCATGCATGCAAATCAATATTGCTCAGTCCTGGAGGGAACCAGTCAACGTGGGAGTACATGCAACGAACTGCAAGCCCTAAAGTGACTTCTGCGCAATTTCTGGGCTGAGTGGGTCTGGCTACCCCTCAGGCTTTGTGTAATTTCTATACTGAAGCCCAAGCTTTCAGCGAGATCTGCGCAAATTTTGAGAGCAAGCCCAATGATGGGCTACTCTATACAATTTTCAAAGGGAAGGTTGCCTGCTTTCTCTGCGCATTTTTGGAGAGCAGCAGGTTGCCTTGATACTCTGTACAATTCTGGAGAGGAAGGTTGGTTCCCCTCCAATTCTGCGCAATTTTCCAAGTGAGCACAACAACCAGATAATGACCAAGTCTCGGGATGTCAGCTTGCAGGTGGAAGGCAAACAAGCTAGCAAACACAAGCTGATAAGCCACTGAAACTTAACTGAAGCATATGTACCTAGATAGTGCAAGACATGTTGCTAAGGATGGTTGGTAGGGAGGCTCCAAAATGAAGCTAAGGCAAAATTTTGGAGGGTGGTTGTAGCTACTACAACATATTCTTAGTTGAATATTGTTTTCGACCCTTCCAACCCAAGTCGCCCAACCTTTTCAAAAAGATCGTAGATGTAGCAATAATAAGGACAACTCCATTTCTGCTTGGTACATTTACAATAAACCATCAAAACGTGATTATACGTATATGAAGATGGTTTTCTTTGTTTACATTATCGAGCAATCCAATAACAAAATAGTTCTTGTTGCTTGCATTGTCAAGCATCTTAACATTGCCTTATAGTTTCTAGTTCAAGAATTGGACTATTATTGAATATCTCTTTCATTTTACTAGATGATTGGGATATGATTTCACATTGTCAAGCAATATACTATACTTATGAGAAAAAGATAAAGAATGCAATCATTAGAGAAAACAAGGTGATTGCTTCTACTATTACAAATGCTAATACGACATTATACAAAAACCTATTTCAATGATGTATTTTGTTCAGGTTATATGTTTTGTACTATGTTATGTCGTGTTTGCTTTCTTGTACTCTCATTTCTTACATTATTTTATTGAATTATCAGATTTGCAAGTTTTATAACTATTCAGACAATATTACAACTCGGTTATGCAAGATAATCGATGAATCATTTTTCAGTGACACTGTTGTTAATTCTACAATCATGGTTTTCGTTGTTTACATTGTCGACCAATCTAGTATTCTTTCTATAAAAAAAACTATTTCATGCAAGATATAAACAAATATATAAATAAGTCACTATCATACACAGCTAAAACAAATTTCTAAATTGATTTAAGCAAGATTATGATATAACTTATAAAATATTTTGCATCTATACATACGTTTGGATTCCATAATAGTCCAACGTGTTTTTTTACTATGCCCAGAATATTACAATACCTAGCCTTTAGCATACACTGAATTTCAAAATTGTTTGAGAAAATAGCAAAATTTGGTAATGATTTCTTTACTAATTGACCATTTTTCTTAAGATTAACGCTTCTACTAATTATGTTGTTAAAAGGGAGATATGATTACTTTGTTCATGTTTTGCAAGAGCTCTTCTGACAACATTCTTACGACATCTAGTTAGAATCGCCTAAGCATTTGTTGAAGTTCCAATATATTATCCATTAGCATTAAAATATCTTGACAAAGCATTAAGATAACTTCGTTGAGCATTAAGATATCTTGGCACCATGCATGTAGCTCTTCCTGTGTGCTTTTGCAATTGTTTCTTTGGGCCATTTGTTTCTCTCTTAGTAACAAATTCAAAAAACAATAGACAAATTATAAAACAAAACTTGAAAACACTTAACAGATTCAAAACAAACAAAGCAAGTCGGTTGCCTGGAACTTACTAATAGGTCTACAACAAAATGAAGATTGACAAATTGTTTTCATAAGAAACACACCTACAAATAATGCATCAAAGGCTATAAGTCATATAAGTCACAAATTAACATCTAAGTTTTGAAACAACATTTAACTACTATCGATTTTAATGTTATTCATTAATCATTGATCGTCATCAATATGGCTAGTACTGGTTTTCCTGATCTTTTATCATAAAATACTGTTGTGAAATTAGTTACTTTAAATCATATACATTTTACTTAAATTCCAACTCGAGACAGTCCAATTGATACGATTATGTTCATGATTGATCTGTTTCGCATGCTTTATAAATCAATATTTAGATACTATTTTATTAATATCCTAAACCACATTATATTTTAATTAACTAAAGCTCTCCTGCTGTTATAGACATATTTTGGCACTACAACCCCAAACTCATATGTCCATAAACTAAGGGCTCCTTAAGTCCCTAAAAGTGTTGTTTCATACCCTAAAGGATCATGGTCAACTGATTACATCATTTCCCAAAAGTTCCACCTGAAAATCTACTCAGAACTGGCCAAAACTAGGCCATACAGACTACTCCATGGGCAATGTGCGATGCATACTAATTTCCAAACTGGCCAGGTGCGATGCATACTAAAATGGCCTTCTGTGGGGTGCAATGAGTGAGAATAGACAAATGGAAAAGATAGTTTGCAAGGTGGATGATCATGTAATATTCCAAAAACTTCTCCTGTGACACTTGCCTCTCTGAATTTGCCCAGGGATGAGTAAGAGATCATGAAACCTCCAAGTGGAACCAAGAACTATCAATGGAATGACACTAACCAAAAACCCAGAGCTGACTCACACCCTTGCAAGACAACTATAAATGGATCCCTCATCTAAGAGATCTAGAGGATGGAATTTTGTATTTTGCAAGGAAGTGTTGTTGGTTTGTTGGTGAAAACAGACATTGCATTGTTGGGTGATTTTCTTGTTCATGAGGTGAAGAGGGCTTCTACAACTGGGAGGATGATGCTGGATCAGACAGCTGGGTTGTAATCCTCTCTTACATTACTATTAATAAAGTTCTTTGAGTTTTCCTCCATATAATTGTGTATTTGTGAAGTTTATTGTTTATGAATGCAATTGTATGGTCAATGTGTTTCTGATTCCGCATTGTTTATGATGTTTTAGATAAAGATGCTTTGATAGTTTGTTGTTACTTTGACTCTATAGGTACTCTTTGAAGCAGGACAAGTAGGAGAAGAGTGGCAAATTCTATCAAGGAAAGGAGAAATCAAGCTAGGATCAAAGCGGAAGATCTAGGTTGGTCCTCTTTTCTTCTCTTCCATCTATCACACTTAAAGGAACTCTTGAAAATCTTTCATTGTTTATTTCTAAGATAGCTACCCGTCTTAGTGGGACTAGCAGTTCGAATCAACACTAGTTTTCCCTGAAACAAAATGGCGACTCCACTGGGGAACGAATAGTTTGTTTTGTTTGTTTATTGTTTGATTTATAAACTACAGACAGAGCCTGAAGTTAGCCAGCTAGCCTTCAAAATGCCTTTGCTATGCAATTGCGAAGTAGATAAATGTTGCTTCAGTCAATCTTTGGGTTGGTTTATGAACTGAACATCTGATTTACAAAGCATTCTAAGTGCCCTTGTGGTAGCTCAGAACCTCATCAAATCCTACCCTTATGCTTTGTTTTTACTGTCCATCATTACTCAGCCTAAATCACTGAACTTAGCTGCAAATTTTGAGCAAAAACCAAGCTCATTTTCGCTCCCTAGTGCATCGCACTATCTGTAACTGTGCAACCTGGATGCATCGCACCTCCTGTGTGTTGCAAGTGAGATGCATCCCTATTTCCCTGTGTTGCAGGTGCGATGATTGAGTGATACTGCTTTCTTCTCTGAAAGTTGGTTTTTTCCTCCTTGTTTTCAGCTTTATTCAGTAGTTTTGTTGTACATGATCAGTATCTTCTTGTTGCAACTTTCTTCCTTCACATTTTTCAGCATCAGTTAGGAATTGTAAATGTTTTTGTGTATTTGTCAATGATTTACAGTCTTCCTTTGTCAAAAGTAGCCTAATCGAACTGTCGTTTTTGATGCAAGTGTCATAATCATCATTCTGAATCAAAAGAAGAGTGTCGTAAATTCTTCCTCTTCTAGATAGTTGATTGTACTTTTGTCATTGTACTTGATTTGAGTTATTAATATTTGAAGTGTGGTTTTACAGTTTTCATTTCGAAATCGAAAAGTGTCGTCTTAGTCTTCCTTTCGTTTTAAAAAGAAATTTTTTGAAATGACACTTTGAAAGAAAATAGTTCAAATTTGTACTTAGCTTTCCTTTTAGAATTCACACATTAAGAAAGCGGAAAACAAATACATGCATGTGCATCTGCATTTTGACTGCATGCGAAATTTGATTTAGGAGAAGTGCATTTAGTGTGTGCTCTATGCTCTCTGCTGAAAGAAAATCGTTATCTTCTTTCCTTTGTAGCTAGGATTTTCATTGCTAAAAGAACATAAACGATTGTTTATCATTTTAGATTGCATATTTAGGAATTTCACATCTACATCACGCAGTGAACCTTGAAAGACAAACTTCTAAGCAAGATCAACTCTAAAATAAACCTCAATGAACATAAAAATGCTTTGGAACCTAACGCAACACATCTAGAAGTCTAGGCTAGAGACGTGTTCCGGCGTCATAAAACCTGGTAACTATCGTTTTCATCGAAGGTTGGGTGATTCCTCCTCTTTGATACGACAAGTGCCAATACAGACTTGTGCTCCCCATACCGTCGAGTATATATTGGGAGACCACAATAGGCTGATATCCTTTATCCTTAGGAAGCCGTGTCTGCCGCCCTATCGATCGTAATGCACTGAACACAACATTCAGGAAGATTGACTGCCATACATAAGTCCTTGGTAATTTCTCTATCATTTATCACCAAGGTGTATTTTGCAGTTTTACGATCGGTTTGGTAAACCCTCTATCTAGATTTCCAAAGTAGTCACCTTGATTCCTTTTCGACTCCTTAAAAGAAAAGGTCCATCTGAGCACTTGTCACTTCAAGCTCATTAAAAATCGAAGGCGACTAGAGTCACCTTTAGCTTTTTCTCTACTCTTAAAATTTGAAAAAGCAAGTTGTGTCAAAGTGTCTTAAAATTCATTTAAATCGGAATAACATTTTTCCCCTTTAATTTTTTATTTGATCAAGTAACATCTTGCACCGGGTTCTGTACATTTACATTTCTCTTTTAATTTTCCTCCTCCGTTATGGCTTATATACAGTGGGTTGACATGAGCGTTGTTGCTATACAATATTGTTCGCTCACTTCGAATTCTAAAAAGCATCTTATAACTGTAGTCTACCTTTCGGTTTCTGCCCTATTTACAGGGTTATTCAAGTTCTTGATTTGTTCTACATCTTTTTATATATGTAAACTATATTTCGTATTTTACCCTATCTACTAGGTTACACATGGTCCTTACTTTGTCTTCTGAGTTTATAAATTCTTGAACAATAATAGAAATAACTATTCGTATTTTCCCCAATCTACAGGGTTACACAGGGTCTTTGTTATGTTTTTTGAGTTTATAAACTCTTGGACAATAATAGAAGTAATTACTTTAAATAAAAGGACAAACAGTCGTTCTAATTGACAAAATAAATCTTATAATTGTTCCTCTAGGTGGCTCCAGAATATACTTATATGTCTGTCATTGCCTGTCGCTAATACCCTGTTGTCCGCACATCACAGACCTTAATCTTTTTGTTTTCCTCCCAACCGTGAGATCTGTTGTTCTAGCCTCGCTATTCAGCCCGAGTCTCCCCCCGAGCTATCCTCTCACAGGATTTCTCTTTAAGACTTATAGCCTTGAATAATAATAGCTATCTAGTTTTAACTAGACTTAGCGAAGTCTCCTCCCGAGCTATCCTCTCACAGGATTTCTCCTTAAAACTTATAGCCTTGAATAATAACAGTTATCTGGTCTTAACCAAACTTAGCTTCTTAAATCTGTTTGTCCTTCCAGCACAGTTAGCTCCTTAAATTTCTTTGTCCTTCCAGCACAGTTTACATGTTTTCTGAATTAAAATCTTTCTTTGATCTCAAATACCTCCCTTGGGAATAAATCTCCAAGGAAGTAGTTAGGATTAGGTAACCACCTAACCTAACTACTTGACATATGAAAAATGTAAAACTATCATCATTCTAACATTTCACTCTCCGTGTAGCTTCAATAAAAAATGATTAGTGCCATCATTCTGACATTTCACTCTCCATATAACTTTAATAAAGAATAATTAATTATATAAACTTCAATAATATTCAGTTTGTTCAAACCCGGATGCGGGTGGCAATTCGATCACCAGCAATGGGCAGCTGGCATGATATTGTAACCTGGCAGGACGGCCACACCGGATGGCTCTGCCAAGCTTTAATGCCTTTAAAGGCCGAGGAGACGCTATTGCAGAGGGGAGATGGGCTCGCGCGAGGGAATTTAACGGTTCTGTACGCAATTTGGTTGGGTTTCGTAATGAAGGCATCCAGAGAATTCCGCTCAGGGAATTACATTAATGAGTATCTGCTCCAGATTGGGTATGCTTGCGGTATTATAAGGCTCTGCTATGAGCAAAGAGGAGAGGGTGTGATTTCTGGAAGTGTGAGCGGAGGCAGAGGCCACACCTTTGCTCAGTGGGCGATCTATCGCTCTAAGCCGGAGAAATTTGTAGTGAGAACTCATAATTTGGTTCAGGTTTCCATTAGGGTGGTTCAGGTAGTTCAAGTTCTGTGTGGGGAAACTTGGCTTCACACAGTCAATAGCCCTCAAGCTTCACGGCTCATGGCACCGAGACAGCGTGGAGTCCCGCGAAGAGGAGGTGTCTGGGGTATTAGTAGAAGGGAGGAGGTCCAAGCAAGGGAAATTCAACCACTGGCTATGGTTGCGCCTCCGTCTTCTCCTTCAGAGGAATCAGACCAGCTAGATAGTCAAATGCATACATCTAGTTTCACCTTCAGATGCCGGAAAAATCGAGCTAAGGTGTCTCTGCTGATCACTGTAATTGCGACAGAGGAAGATGATGAAGATTCCGATAGCCAGGAGGAAGATGCTGGGGAGCTGGCTCAGGCTGGTTTGACACAAGAGATGGCGGAAATTGGCAATGAAAATCCTCCTCCGGGCGTTGTCAACTCTGAGGAGCATGTTCGTGTTCAGGGTCCGCCTCAACTGCCAGCATTTCCTCCGGATTCCCGCCAGCCAGTGAATGAAGCTGCAAATATTCCAGACTTTGACAACAACGCATAAGGTAAGCCTTCGAAGGCTAATTTTGTTGTTTTTGTTGCTGAACAATGACCAAGCCTTGGAGTTTTGGAGGGGTCTCATTCTTTCCGAGATGCCCAGTTTTTGTTTTGGGGGTAGAGGAAGGCCCAGATGTAGCAGCATTTCCAGATCTCTGGAATCACCTGTCATCCTACCCTCTAATGTCACAATGATATCAGCAGCAAGGTGCGAGAGGCATGCAAAGGCTCTTTGGTTTTACAATTATGCTGCTGTTGTTCTTTTTGGAGGAATTTCTCTTGTAAGTCAGAGGACTACATACTGTTGTTTTGTCCATGCTTATTTCTATTGCATCTATCTTTGTAAATCAGGTAGCCTTGTGCACCTGTAATGCTTTTCAGAAGAAGGGTGACTCTATTCATCCTCAGAGGCCAGTTCCTCTCTGTAAATATTTTCTTTCTTTCTTAATATATTAGCTCAGTCTTTATATAGAAAAAAAAAAATATTCAGTTTGTTCAAATATAATAAATAAACATTTACATTGAATAAATACATCACAATTAGATTTATTTTAATTCTTAATAATAATTGATATATATTAATTTTTTAATAATATTATTTATAGCTATATAATGTCTAGTTATTACGAAAAAACAATCGGAAAGCGTGAGGAGTTGGATTTCGGATTTCTTAAAAACGCAAAGAAATCTGGTGTGGTATATTTGCTGAGAGATAGTGAGGTTATTACAAGAGAGGATTCATCGTTTTTCAAAACATCGATGGCGAACTATCAATATGACAATTTTGAGGAGGAAAATTGTAGAATGAGCCAAGCTGCTTTGGAAATTCCATACAAACGTTTTACACCCGGATCATATCTATAAGTCAATTTTGTGATATCTCTATATATATAGACTTATATACAGAGCATTTGTTTAGGTATATAATTATGTTTACCAGTTATTATTGAAAAACAATTTTATTTATTCAACATTTTTAATTTTTTAACCCATTTTTTAAATTGCGTTTATTTTTATGATTTCTAACACCATTTTTGAATTGTATTTATTTTTATGATATCTAACACTATTCTTGAAATTGTGTTTATTTTTATGATTTAAATTATATGGATAATTTAAAAAAGGTCTCAGCACACTTTTTGAAATTGTGTTTACTTTTATGATTTCAATTATATGGATGATTTAAAAAAAAAAAAAGTGTCAGCACACTTTTTGAAATTGTGTTTACTTTTATGATTCAATTATATGGATGATTTAAAAAAAAAGTGTTAGGACCTATTTTGAAGTTGTGTTTATTTTTATGATGTTAATTATGTGAAAAATAAAATAAAAAATATTATTGACCTTGCTTGAAATTTGTAAATTTTAAATAAAATATTTTAATATTAAAAAATAATATAAATTTAGGTTAAAAAACATACTTTTATTTTGCGTTATATTTATTTTTAATATAAAATTTATATAATATATATTTAAATAATAATAATAAAATTCAATAAATCTCATATCTATTTTATATCATCCACATATTTGGAACCTGTGGAACCATAAAAATTAATACAATTTCAAGGCAGACTGCCAATAAAAAATTAGAAATGTTGAATAAAATAAATTTGAATTTGAATAATAGCTTGTATTTGCACTCATAGATGCTTTTTTTCAGGGCAGAAAAAGCATAATATTATTTATATAATAAATATAAAAGAGTGTAAAATGTACAATGAGCCAGGAAATAGCATATGTTCCAATGATAATGAAATTGTAACATCAGTGAAGCCATATCCTGATATATCTACACAGGAAATCATTCTTAAATGGCAGTCATTCGACACTATCATCCCCTGTGAAAACCCGCCCTCAAGGTAGCCCTTCCTCTCCTTTTCGCCCTGCTAATGGTCTTCCCACAGCCAGGCACACCCCTCCCTTCACCGAACCCATTGATGACCTCCTTGTTCCTTCTCCGCCTCCAATTAATCCAAAGGATTTCACTCCCATCCCTCAATCAGTGCCATCTACCACTAATGACTTCTCAGTTGGCTCTATCCCCATTCCCATCTCTTCTTCGTCTCCGCAACCCAGGCAAGTTGTTAACAAAGGGAAGGAGAAATTGCATTGTGTTGGACCCACTCCCCCAAATTCCCCTTTCTCCTCCCCTGTCAATCTCTTTGACAGCGATCTCGACCTGGTTCAAACCAGAGCTTCTCTTCAGCTTGAACCCCTCTCGATCCACAAACCTGGCCCATGTTTGCCTGTGATCAGTCCGGAATCGGCCAAAAATATTACGGTCCAGAAGAAAGGTCGGGGAGGCTCTCGACACCTCAGAGGCAGAACCATTGCATCAAATGAAGGAATCCGAAATCTATCTCTTGTTGAGGTTCCCGTCCTTGAAGATTCATATCCACAGCCCCTTAGAGCAAGCAAGGCTGCAAAGTCTCCAAAATGATCCCTGTTTTATCCTTCAACATCCGGGGGCTTGGCGTGGACCCAAAATTCATCACACTAAAAAGCTTCTTTTTTCATTCCAGGGCCTCAATCATTCTAATACAGGAAACTATGCATGGGAAGGAGGACTCTCTGTCATACTTTCGGAGAATGCTGCCCTCTTGGCACATGGCTGCTACAGAGGCGAATGGGCTTTCGGGGGGCATGATTACTCTTTGGGATCCATCCAAGGTCAAGGCAAAGGCTTACAGATGTTTCACTGGAATATTAATAACAACATCAATTCGTGGAATTGATTTTCCTATAAACATTCTTAATCTATATGCTCCGTACAAGTCCCGATTGTCTTTCTGGAACAGGGTATTCGCATCTGAACTATTCAATATGAACAACCTCATCATAGCGGGAGATACAAATTCTGTTTTATCTTCAAGCGAGGTTTGGGGAAAAGGTAAGATAAACAATGTCTTGGCGGACCTCATCAATTCCGAGTTGATAAACAGAAATATGGTTGACATCATTCCCGCTAGGAACAGGCCAACATGGTCCAATGGAAGAATAGGAAATGCCTTCATTGCCAAAAGGTTGGACAGAGTGTTCATCCACTTCAGTCTCATTGACAAATTAGGCCTGCCGAAGCTGTCTATGGAGAATGTCATGATCTCTGATCACTTCCCCATTCTCTTATCTTGGCCTGACAAGATCTTCAGAAGAGGCTATTCTTTTAAGTTCGACAACAGCCTCCTTCTTGACCCTGTCTTCAATCTTTTTATTCAGAATGCATGGGAAGAAATAAAGGACAGGGAAAAAACAAAATTCATTTTTTCCTCTTTCAGGGAAAAACTATCTGAGCTCAGGGATATGGTGAAAAAATGGCAATACCAAAAACACCAAGAAGACAAGACGGACCTAAAACGGGTTCAACAGGAACTGGAGTCCATTATGGAATCCACTGACTTCTCCTCCTGCTCTCTTGAAAGGAAAAGCCGCATCAGAACTCTGGAGAATAGAAGATACTGCTTATTAAAACAGGAAGAAGAAAAATGGAGGCTCAAAAGCCGCGCCATTTGGCTTGAACAGGGTGGCAAAAACACAAAATTCTTCCATAAGTTTGCCAATGCAAGAAGAGAGAGGAACTTTATTTGGAAAATAAAGGATGACCAGGGGAATGAGGCTGTCTCGCAGGAGGGTATCACGCGGCACGCGGGAAGTTTTTTCAAAACGCAGTAAAGCAGATCAAATGATATTGCTTTCAGTGATATAAGATGGGGGATAGACCCGATGCCAGTGATGTTTGATCATGATATGAATGAGGATATGTTCTGTCCTGTTGATGAGAATGAACTCCTCGAGGCCATGAAATCCTTCAAAAAGGATAAAGCCCCTGGGCCGGACGGTTGGACTATTGATTTCCTTACTCACTTCTTTGACCTTTTTAAAAGAGATCTGCTAAGCATGGTCCAGGCCTCCAGGCTATCTGGTCAAATCCACAGCCTATCCTCCTCCACTCTCATTGCTCTCATTCCCAAGAAGGATGAGCCTGAATCCTTCCTTGATTTCCGCCCTATCTCGCTCTGCAACATCTCTTTCAAGATCATCACAAAAATCATTGCTCTTAGAATAAAAGGAACTCTGGCCCATTATCTATCTCCAAACCAGCATGCATTCCTAAAGGGACGGAACATCCATGACGCAGTGGCCACCACTCAGGAATGTCTCCATTCCATTTCTGTCAACAACTCCAAAGCAGCCATCCTGAAGATTGACCTGCAGCGGGCTTTCGATGTTATTGACTGGGGGTATCTTCAATGCCTCCTTGCCAAAATTGGATTGTCTCCTACAATCATCCGCTGGATTATGGGCTGCATTGAAAATGTTAACTATGCTATATTGGTGAATGGTCGACCTTCCCCTTTCTTCCAAGCTGAAAGGGGCCTTCGGCAAGGATGCCCTCTGTCTCCCCTTCTCTTTATCCTTGCTATTGATGCCATGAGTCTTCATATCAATCGTGCTGTGGCACTGAAAGAATACTTTCCAATAAGGATCTGCAAGAATATCAATATATCGCATAACCTCTTTGTCGACGATGTACTCTTATTTGCTATGCTTTCAAAGGCTACATGGCTGTGCATAAAATCCATCCTTGACCGTTTTCACAAAGCTTCTGGGCTTGCCATTACCAAAGCTAAATCAATTCTCTACCATAATGGCTCTGATGAGGACCTGATTCTCTGGATATCCCAGCTCTTCGAAATTCAGTCCAAACCTCTATCGGATGGCATCAAGTATCTTGGGTTTCGATTAAAAGCTCGTTCCTATAAGTTGGCAGACTGGCGTTGGCTTGTTAACCGTTTTCTCAATAAGATTGCCCTCTGGAGTTTCCGCTCCCTCTCTTTAGGTGGCAGGATTGTGCTCGTCAAATCGGTTTTATCCCAGCTCTCAGTTTTCTGGGGTCACCTCTTCCTCCTCCCGGCAAGTATTATCCAAGCTATCAACAAGATTATATCCAGCTTTATTTGGGGAGCCAAGGCCGATCGTAGGAAAATTCATCTTGCAAAGCTGGACCTTCTCACATTACCAAAAAATTTTGATGGTTGGGGTCTTCTGAACATTAAGACTTTTGGGACTGCTCTTCTCTGTAAATCCCTTTGGAGGGGTATTTTTGGTTCCAACCCATGGAGCGACATCATTCGACATAAATATCAAAGAGGAAGAGGCATTGAATTCTGGTTCAGATTTGATTCTATTGGCATTCAACAGGGCTCCGCCATATGGCTCAGTTTCAGAAGGGTCCAACGATACTTTCTCAGGAATCTTAAATGGAAAATCTACACAGGCAGAAAGATTCTCATTGGCCTAGACTCCTTTGCTGGATTCAGGGGCATGCTACAGGTTCCTCCTCCTCTTCTTTTTTTCCTTCGCAGATCTAGCTACTTCACATGGGACCGCATCATAAAGGAATGGTGTGGACTTTCACCCATGCTTCGAGATGTTGATGACATAGGTCTTCCACGGGACCTGCTCCCACTTTGGACCAATCTTATTTCCTCTCTCCAGCTGGGAGGAATCCTGCGCTCTACAAATGATGATCATCTAATCTGGTCCCTTCCCTACTCTTCCTCTCATGCAATTGTAAAAGATATATATTTCGACCTCATTTCGAATTCAATCAAATTGAACAGACAGCGCTTTCCAGTCTTCTGGTGGAAGCTTGGATGTCCCCTCAAAGTGACCTTATTCTCCTGGCTGGTGCTTTTCAACAAAAATTTGTCTTGGGATTCCTTGAGGAGGCGATCATGGCACGGTCCCAGTAGAGGTTCTCTGCAAAATGGAGGAGGCAAACTTCCACCTTTTCTTCAAATGCTCTGTCTCACAACAAATCTGGTATGAACTTGCACAGTTTTTTTCTTTTCAGCATCTTAACTTCATCTCTGTTGATGCAGCGTTTGCCTGGTGGGGACGACAAAACACTCTTCGGCCTATTCTTCCCATCACCTTATGGTCTCTTTGGAAGTGGAGGAACCTAAATTTTTTTGAGGATTCTTCTATCTCTGCCAAATATGTTCTCTCTTCCATCTCTGCTCTTTATTTCCAATCAGCTGAATGATGCAATGGTTTTTGCCCTTTCTGATTTTGGGATTTGATCATATGAACATACAGCATGATGGTAATCTGTTTTACATGATGTGCTATGTTGCTTATCGGTAGTATTCATGAGTTTTCAATCTCATACAGAACTATCTGAATATCTTGTATATATATCCTCAATATAATATCATGATTTTCTTTCTGGAAAAAAGAGCAAAAAAGAAAACGACAAATGTCGAAATGAAGACCATATACAAAAGCAGGATCGGTATAAAGGTCCTCCGCCTGTAAGGACAAAAGAAACTGTATGCACTCCGAAGTTAAGCCGAGAGATTGAAATGAAGCCTGTTCAACCAAAACACATAGCATATAATTCATAGCAACTAGCATCTTATATAGCAAATAGATCCTTGGGCAAAAGCTCAGTATATAAGTCTATATACAAAAATATCAGAGTTGAGTTTCAGATGTGATCTGGGTCAGATATAGTAGGTCATGCCAACTTGCAAAAGATTTCTGTGCGGAATCTCCAAAGCAGCTTGTCCTTCTTTGCAATTCTTCTTCAAAATGTCATATGCATAGTTCACTATGAATCGTTTGAACAACGATGAATCTTCGCTTGCAATAACCTCGCTATCTCCCGTCAAATATACCACGCCTGATTTCATTGCATTTTCTAAGAAATCCAACTCCTCCTGGAGGTTCTCCATGATGCGGGCATCCATGACTGCATTTTCAGAGACCGTCCCAATATCAACTATACTCTCTGGACGGTCACAATTATTTTCTTCACTCTCAGGTCGATTATTGATATCATGAGTGTATATGTTATCTGACAGTATAAATTCTCTCAGGGCTTTATCCTTTTTGAAGGATTTCATGGCCTCGAGGAGTTCATTCTCATCAACAGGACGGAACATATCCTCATTCATATCATGATCAAACATCACTGGCATCGGGTTTATCCCCCATCTTATATCACTGAAAGCAATATCATTTGATCTGCTATACTGCTTTTTGAAAAAACTTACCGCGTGCCGCGTGATATCCTCCTGCGAGACAGCCTCATTCTTTGGTCATCCTTTATTTTCCAAATAAAGTTCCTCTCTCTTCTTGCATTGGCAAACTTATGGAAGAATTTTGTGTTTTTGTCACCCTGTTCAAGCCAAATGGCGCGGCTTTTGAGCCTCCATTTTTCTTCTTCCTGTTTTAATAAGCAGTATCTTCTATTCTCCAGAGTTCTGATGTGGCTTTTCCTTTCAAGAGAGCAGGAGGAGAAGTCAGTGGATTCCATAATGGACTCCAGTTCCTGTTGAACCCGTTTTAGGTCTGCCTTGTCTTCCTGGTGTTTTTGGTATTGCCATTTTTTCACCATATCCCTAAGCTCGGATAGTTTTTCCCTGAAAGAGGAAAAAATGAATTTTGTTTTTTCCCTGTCCTTTATTTCTTCCCATGCGTTCTAAATAAAAAGATTGAAGACAAGGTCAAGAAGGAGGCTGTTGTCGAACTTAAAAGAGTAGCCCCTTCTGAAGATCTTGTCAGGCCAAGATAAGAGAATGGGGAAGTGATCAGAGATCATGACATTCTCCACAGACAGCTTCGGCAGGCCTAATTTGTCAATGAGACTGAAGTGGATGAACACTCTGTCCAACCTTTTGGCAATGAAGGCATTTCCTATTCTTCCATTGGACCATGTCGGCCTGTTCCTAGCAGGAATGATGTCAACCATATTTCTGTTTATCAACTCGGAATTGATGAGGTCCGCCAAGACATTGTTTATCTTACCTTTTCCCCAAACCTCGCTTGAAGATAAAACAGAATTTGTATCTCCCGCTATGATGAGGTTGTTCATATTGAATAGTTCAGATGCGAATACCCTGTTCCAGAAAGACAATCGGGACTTGTACGGAGCATATAGATTAAGAATGTTTGTAGGAAAATCAATTCCACGAATTGATGTTGTTATTAATATTCCAGCGAAACATTTGTAAGCCTTTGCCTTGACCTTGGACGGATCCCAAAGAGTAATCATGCCCCCCGAAAGCCCATTCGCCTCTGTAGCAGCCATGTGCCAAGAGGGCAACATTCTCCGAAAGTATGACAGAGAGTCCTCCTTCCCATGCATAGTTTCCTGTATTAGAATGATTGAGGCCCTGGAATGAAAAAAGAAACTTTTTAGCATGATGAATTTTGGGTCCACACCAAGCCCCCGGATGTTGAAGGATAAAACAGGGATCATTTTGGAGACTCTGCAACCTTGCTTGCTCTAAGGGGCTGTGGATACGAATCTTCAAGGACGGGAACCTCAACAAGAGACAGATTTCAGATTCCTTCATTTGATGCAATGGTTCTGCCTCTGAAGTGTCGAGAGCCTCCCCGACCTTTCTTCCGGACCGTAATATTTTTGGCCGATTCCGGACTGATCACAGGCAAACATGGGCCAGGTTTGTGGATCGAGAGGGGTTCAAGCTGAAGAGAAGCTCTGGTTTGAACCAGGTCGTGATCGCTGTCAAAGAGATTGACAGGGGAGGAGAAAGGGGAATTTGGAGGAGTGGGTCCAACACAATGCAATTTCTCCTTCCCTTTGTTAACAGCTTGCCTGGGTTGCGGAGACGAAGAAGAGATGGGAATGGGGATAGAGCCAACTGAGAAGTCATTAGTGGTAGATGGCACTGATTGAGGGATGGGAGTGAAATCCTTTGGATTAATTGGAGGCGGAGAAGGAACAGGGAGGTCATCAATGGGTTCGGTGAAGGGAGGGGTGTGCCTGGCTGTGGGAAGACCATTAGCAGGGCGAAAAGGATAGGAAGGGCTACCTTGAGGGTGGGTTTTCATAGGGGATGATGGTGTCGACTGACTGCCATTTAAGAATTATTTCCTGTGGGCTCTCCTGTGTTCATATTGTTATTTTATTCTCTTAGTATCTTGGGAAACTATTGATCGGGAGGCTTCTCCTACTAAAAATCCTATCGTTTAGAGTCTACCACCATGGATGCATGATAGTGGGCCTTCACCTCCTATGAGTAGACCTTCATTCTCTTACCCTACATTGGTTTTTTTCTCTTTAAGGCTGTCAAACTAAAATTTGATGGAGCATCCAAGGGTAAACAAGGAAATGTGGGTTTTGGAGATGTTTTTCTTTCATATTTTGGAGCTCTTCTTCATCTCTATTTTGGGCACATGGGAATCAATAGCATCAACACAATTGAGCTCTTTGCATTAGAATTTGGCTTAAGGCAAGATCTTCTCTTAAATATGCCCTCAAGGGGATTCCTAATTAGTGGTCACAATGCTTCACAAACTATTATGTGGTTCCTCTCCCATTCAAATTTCCCATAGCTGGTGCTTGGAAAATTTTCTAAATTGCTTCCCTAATCTCTCAAATTCTTGTTGTTATTCCCTCTCATGTTCGATGTTCAGGGAACAAAGTCGCTGACAGACCAACCAATGAAGGCTATAAATTGCAATCCTCCATAATTAATTGCACCTAAGAAGCTCTTCCATACTCTCATCTCAAATGATATTTCTCTGGTGTCGCTCAACATGATTCTTCTCCCCCAATCAGGGTGCCAACACAGTGAAGTGAGGTGGTGACTAGACATGGAGCCTAGGTAATGCACCAAGGCTGCCTCTAGCATGCCCCTCATGTCAATCATTAAAGGATTGTATTGAAGTCTAACCCACCACCCTACATGGCATATCATATTGAATGTGTTCGTGTGGGAGATATCTCCAGAATCATTGCAAGAGTTTTCTCAGCCAAGTTCCTTGGAAAGCTTGCCATCTTTGTTTTGAAAACTACTCCTTGGTTATTTCCTTTGATTACTATGACTTTTTCTTGCAAATTCTCAATGTATAACTTGATGGTGGAGTGTTTTCCCTGGGCCTTTCTCCTACCCTTTCCTACGACATATTTTGGGGAGGAGCTCTCTATTTCTTTTTCCAGCTCGCATAGTGCCTTGTTGGATGGTATCCTTGGGTTTCTTGGCCTAAATTTTCCACAAATTTTCTCCAACCCTTGGCCTTGGTTCACTTTTGTCTAGCTTGAGTATTCCTCCCTATTGCGATGATGATTCACTAGAGAGTTTGCCATGGGTGAGGTGATGGAGGAAGAGGGAATTTGGGGGGCTCTCGAGCACATTTTAGGGATGAAGTGTCAGTATAATTCTATTAGTCACACATAGCACTACGTATTTAGGTCGAAATTAGCATAGTAGGAGCAAATGCTAGGTAAGAGGGGCAAAGAAACCCAAACCCAAAAGAGATGAATGAATTGGTTACATGGATCACATATACGGGCAACCCCAAAGTGCATTAGAATCATTATCTCTGTAAAATTGATTTATATTAGTATATAAAGCTTTCAATGGGAAAAGTCTTGGTGGATTGGCATGAGTCGAGGGATAACATCACGTAAAAGTTGGATGAGTTGAAGGAGGTTCTTCATGATGTCAAAGGATGACTACAATGCTTGGAGTTGGACTCACCTGTAGGCCCAACGATCATGCCTTCTACCAAATAGGCCAACCATCCCATTGACTTGGATACTTCTCTGTCTACCCAACTTTCAGGTTCTATTAGTCAATTATGTTATGTTGCTTGGTTTTTAAGTTTTCGTAGTCTCCTTTGTCTTTGCAGTTTTGGCTTGTCATGCTTGGATATGGGTTTGCAAGGCTTTTTTTTTGTCACATTAATGTCGAACTCAAATCAAGGCACTTCTTTCTCAATTGGTTTTCACACTTGTGAGATAGCTCTCATAGTCGTAGTCTATCTATTATATGTTTTGAAAGTTTTCTTGGAATATTTTTTGATCTAATTTGGAAGGGGTTTGTTGGAATCACAAATTTAAGATATGAACTCTCTACAATCCCACTACTCCACGGATTTTATAGAGTGTTGAATCTATATATAGAATCAAAAACCGATTTTAAATTTAAAAGATGAAAATTTCACATTTTTCATTAAATTCCAACCAAAAACTCAAAAACCTATAATATTTAAATAAAGTTACATATGTTTTGGCTTTGGTTATTTTAAGCTTGGACATAAAATCAATTATTCTATATTTAATCTACTTCTTGAATCATAAACCAAAAACTAACTTCTTAACATTTTATACTATATCTAATTAAAAAAATATTATTTTTACTTAAAAATAATTTAATAAATAATAAAAAATAAAAATCAACTCTTTAAATAAAAGTAAAGAATCCTTCTTCTTTTAAGCTATTTGGCTTCATATCTCTTTTACTTTCCTCACTTAAATAAAATTAGACTTTTTAGAAAAATGTTTATTATTAAAATCTAAAAGTTCAATCAAACTGCAGAAATAGTGTTTTACTTGGAGTTGTCTTTAGTGCGAATCAATTATTCTATATTTAATCTACTTCTTGAATCATAAACCAAAAAACTAACTTCTTAACATTTTATACTATATCTAATTAAAAAATATTATTTTAACTTAAAAATAATTTAATATATAATAAAAAATAAAAATCAACTCTTTAAATAAGAGTAAAGAATCCTTCTTCTTTTAAGCTATTTCGCTTCATATATCTTTAACTTTCCTCACTTAAATAAAATTAGACTTTTTAGAAAAATGTTTATTATTAAAATCTAAAAGTTCAATCAAATTGCATAAATAGTGTTTTATTTGGAGGTGCCTTTAGTGCAATTTTTTGGATTTTCCGGAATCAGGTGGAAAAATTTGAGGTGAAATCTTGATTTATGTTTTTTACTCTTTTTTGGACTGTATATATAGATTCAACACCCTGAAAAAACCTAAGGCCATTGCGTAGGGTTTACCCATCAAACTTGTGATTTCAATAAATTCCTCCCTGATTTTAGGGAAATTACACTGGAAACCGAAAAAGCTTCCAAAAAATTGTAAAAAAACAACTTAATTTTACTTGATATTAGAAATAATATATATTTAATTACATTTTATTCCTAACAATTTCATTATTATCATTAAAAAATAAATTAAAAAAAATAATTTTTACTAATAATAAAATTTTTACGCTAGCATATCTCATTCTAATTAATTAATTAGAACTATCTTTACTTCCATGAGATATTTATAATTGCATGGCCAGTTAACTAAAACTAGGTTTTAGTTTTATTTAATATATATTCACATATCTCTAAATTTACTACTAATCTCAGTAATGTATTCGTTCAACCATATATTTTATATATTATATTGAATTATATTCTCTTATGATTTTCTTTTCAAACGCATGAAATTTTAACATCATCCATGCAAAAGTCGGTATCAGGTCATCGCTGCATATTCGTTTTCATGCTCAGATGGTTAGTTCTCAGATTGCATGGATACGCGTACGCGACACTAACTGTTTTAAAAAAAACATAAGATGATTTTTTAAATAAAAAATAGGATATTTTAGAAAAGCTTATTCAGCGGTAATAAGGTAGAGGTAATTCGGCCTGGAGTATGCCGTAAAACTGCTTCTGCTTGGCTAAGAGCTCGTCTTCCTCGGACGTAAGGAAACAGGTTAACGGCCCAAGACCCAGAGGCATCTGGCAGGAGTGAAAGCCTGCTCCCTTACGGACCACCAGCGGGTTATTACAGGTGGCGTGGTTTTCCTTGATAACGGTGATGAGTCAAATCGACATTCGCGGATAGCAGCCAGAGATGGTTGTCCTCACTGTTGGTTTGACACCTGAGTTTGATAGGTTTTGCCACCTTCGGAAAAAAAAAAAAAAATAAGGTAGAGGTAATAAAGACAAGCAGATGGACGACCCTCAGTCACGCCAAGAAGCACCACTATACGATTTTGAATGTGGTTTCCTTATTTCAGGGCTTTCCTTCCTTTTTAATGTTTCATAAATAATCGAAGAAGAAAACATGAAGCCACAACAGATGGCCTCCATGGAAACAGAGGAGATGGTTGGAGCTCAGGAGATGGTTGGAGCTCCGAACGAAGAAAGAAACAATCTGCAGGCCAATTCTCAAGGCAAAACGCTCAGGCGGATTGATTCCTTAGACTTGGAGTCCGTTAAAGTTTCAGGAATGGCTAATCATGGCTCGGTTAGTATTAATAATGGTTTTCATATTGTAATATAAGGCGGGAGCTCTGAACTTCAGCTAATTAGGACTGTATAGGACGTTTTTATGCTCTAATTGGGGCTGGCTGTGATTTGTATGATTTCTATAAAGTTTGCTTCACAGTGAGATTGAACTTGTGAAAACCAGGATGAATATGTATCAGGTATTTTATGTTTATGTTTAATGAATACAAATTTATTTGTATGGGTATGTAATACTCTGTTCTCAGAATTTTTTTTACTGAAGCTTCTCTGTGCAAAAAACCCTGAGGAGAGAAACAGAGCATTGTCTCTGTGTGTTCAGCTTGTGTGTTTTTGGGATTTTACCGGAAAAATCCCCAACAAAGAATTGAAACGTTCCTTAGCACAGGATTCATGGAATATATAGTTGTTGAAACGTTTAGATTATTTACCATTGTTGTTTCATAGGTTTCTGAATTTATGAATCTAGTAAGGTTGCACCGTATTGAAATTAATGTTAGGTCAAACCATAGAAGTTAACTGTGATACTTCGTTTAATCTGAGTGTTGATTATTGTGTTTTTTTCCGTTTTCTTTGCGGAATCTGATCACAATGAGCGCCATTTTGCACCTGGCATTTCAGAGTATTGGGGTGGTTTATGGGGACATAGGGACTTCTCCCCTTTATGTGTTTTCTAGTACTTTTACAGATGGAATCCGTCATCCAGATGACATTCTCGGCGCTCTGTCTCTTATAATTTATTCACTCACTCTTTTGCCCCTCGTCAAATATGTTTTCATTGTGCTTTGGGCCGATGATAACGGAGACGGTATGTGTCCAATGATTCCAAGTATTTCTTACCTTTTGGTCTCTATGTATATAAGATATTGTGAAGATGGATTAAAATTAGTCGATGTCAGGTGGGACGTTTGCACTTTATTCCCTGATATGCCGCCATGCAAAGGTGAACGTTACAGCGAAGCAACAAGCAGAGGACAGAGAGCTTTCAACATATAAGCTTGCTACACCCAGTAGACAGCTCAAAAGGGCTTTGAAGATAAAAGAAGTTTTAGAAAAAAGTAATGCAGCGAAGACGATTTTACTCATGCTGGCGCTTCTTGGTACCTCCATGGTTATTGGAGATGGTGTCCTCACTCCTTGCATATCAGGTCTTGGTCCTCCCCAATATCCAAGTCCAAAAAATAGTACTATACCTGTTAAATATTTACAATACAGACCATCTTATATTTACTGATTCTGGATTTTAATGATATTGAAGGGTAATCTTATTCTTTATCTGCATGCAACAGTTGTATCAGCAGTTCAGGGAATACAGACTGTCGACAAATCACAGTGCAAAATTATATGAACACAGGAGAGCCCACAGGAAATCATTCTTAAATGGCAGTCATTCGACACCATCATCCCCTGGGAAAACCCGCCCTCAAGGTAGCCCTTCCTCTCCTTTTCGCCCTGCTAATGGTCTTCCCACAGCCAGGCACACCCCTCCCTTCACCGAACCCATTAATGACCTCCCTGTTCCTTCTCCGCCTCCAATTAATCCAAAGGATTTCACTCCCATCCCTCAATTAGTGCCATCTACCACTAATGACTTCTCAGTTGGCTCTATCCCCATTCCCATCTCTTCTTCGTCTCTGCAACCCAGGCAAGCTGTTAACAAAGGGAAGGAGAAATTGCATTGTGTTGGACCCACTCCCCCAAATTCCCCTTTCTCCTCCCCTGTCAATCTCTTTGACAGCGATCTCGACCTGGTTCAAACCAGAGCTTCTCTTCAGCTTGAACCCCTCTCGATCCACAAACTTGGCCCATGTTTGCCTGTGATCAGTCCGGAATCGGCCAAAAATATTACGGTCCGGAAGAAAGGTCGGGGAGGCTCTCGACACCTCAGAGGCAGAACCATTGCATCAAATGAAGGAATCCGAAATCTGTCTCTTGTTGAGGTTCCCGTCCTTGAAGATTCGTATCCACAGCCCCTTAGAGCAAGCAAGGCTGCAAAGTCTCCAAAATGATCCCTGTTTTATCCTTCAACATCCGGGGGCTTGGCGTGGACCCAAAATTCATCACGCTAAAAAGTTTCTTTTTTCATTCCAGGGCCTCAATCATTCTAATACAGGAAACTATGCATGGGAAGGAGGACTCTCTGTCATACTTTCGGAGAATGCTGCCCTCTTGGCACATGGCTGCTACAGAGGCGAATGGGCTTTCGGGGGGCATGATTACTCTTTGGGATCCGTCCAAGGTCAAGGCAAAGGCTTACAGATGTTTCGCTGGAATATTAATAACAGTGTCAATTCGTGGAATTGATTTTCCTATAAACATTCTTAATCTATATGCTCCGTACAAGTCCCGATTGTCTTTCTGGAACAGGGTATTCGCATCTGAACTATTCAATATGAACAACCTCATCATAGCGGGAGATACAAATTCTGTTTTATCTTCAAGCGAGGTTTGGGGAAAAGGTAAGATAAACAATGTCTTGGCGGACCTCATCAATTCCGAGTTGATAAACAGAAATATGGTTGACATCATTCCCGCTAGGAACAGGCCGACATGGTCCAATGGAAGAAAAGGAAATGCCTTCATTGCCAAAAGGTTGGATAGAGTGTTCATCCACTTCAGTCTCATTGACAAATTAGGCCTGCCGAAGCTGTCTGTGGAGAATGTCATGATCTCTGATCACTTCCCCATTCTCTTATCTTGGCCTGACAAGATCTTCAGAAGAGGCTACTCTTTTAAGTTCGACAACAGCCTCCTTCTTGACCCTGTCTTCAATCTTTTTATTCA
The DNA here is from genome assembly GCA_031772625.1 of Pinus tabuliformis. Lineage (NCBI taxonomy): Eukaryota > Viridiplantae > Streptophyta > Pinopsida > Pinales > Pinaceae > Pinus > Pinus tabuliformis. Next base: position 1,270,376,111 of record CM062818.1, on the reverse strand, counting down.
GAACGCATGGGAAGAAATCAAGGACAGGGAAAAAACAAAATTCATTTTTTCCTCTTTCAGGGAAAAACTATCCGAGCTCAGGGATATGGTGAAAAAATGGCAATACCAAAAACACCAGGAAGACAAGGCAGACCTAAAACGGGTTCAACAGGAACTGGAGTCCATTATGGAATCCACTGACTTCTCCTCCTACTCTCTTGAAAGGAAAAGTCGCATCAGAACTCTGGAGAATAGAAGATACTGCTTATTAAAACAGGAAGAAGAAAAATGGAGGCTCAAAAGCCACGCCATTTGGCTTGAACAGAGTGACAAAAACACAAAATTCTTCCATAAGTTTGCCAATGCAAGAAGAGAGAGGAACTTTATTTGGAAAATAAAGGATGACCACGGGAATGAGGCTGTCTCGCAGAAGGATATCACGCGGCACGCGGTAAGTTTTTTCAAAAAGCAGTATAGCAGATCAAATGATATTGCTTTCAGTGATATAAGATGGGGGATAGACCCGATGCCAGTGATGTTTGATCATGATATGAATGAGGATATGTTCCGTCCTGTTGATGAGAATGAACTCCTCGAGGCCATGAAATCCTTCAAAAAGGATAAAGCCCCTGGGCCGGATGGTTGGACTATTGATTTCCTTACTCACTTCTTTGACCTTTTTAAAAGAGATCTGCTAAGCATGGTCCAGGCCTCCAGGCTATCTGGTCAAATCCACAGCCTATCCTCCTCCACTCTCATTGCTCTCATTCCCAAGAAGGATTGCTCTCTTTCAAGATCATCACAAAAATCATTGCTCTTAGAATAAAAGGAACTCTGGCCCATTATCTATCTCCAAACCAGCATGCATTCCTAAAGGGATGGAACATCCATGACGCAGTGGCCACCACTCAGGAATGTCTCCATTCCATTTCTGTCAACAACTCCAAAGCAGCCATCCTGAAGATTGACCTGCAGCGGGCTTTCGATGTTATTGACTGGGGGTATCTTCAATGCCTCCTTGCCAAAATTGGATTGTCTCCTGCAGTCATCCGCTGGATTATGGGCTGCATTGAAAATGTTAACTATGCTATATTGGTGAATGGTCGACCTTCCCCTTTCTTCCAGGCTGAAAGGGGCCTTCGGCAAGGATGCCCTCTATCTCCCCTTCTCTTTATCCTTGCTATTGATGCCATGAGTCTTCATATCAATCGTGCTGTGGCACTGAAAGAATACTTTCTGATAAGGATCTGCAAGAATATCAATATATCGCATAACCTCTTTGTCGACGATGTACTCTTATTTGCTATGCTTTCAAAGGCTACATGGCTGTGCATAAAATCCATCCTTGACCATTTTCACAAAGCTTCTGGGCTTGCCATCAACAAAGCTAAATCAATTCTCTACCATAATGGCTCTGATGAGGACCTGATTCTCTGGATATCCCAGCTCTTCGAAATTCAGTCCAAACCTCTATCGGATGGCATCAAGTATCTTGGGTTTCGATTAAAAGCTCATTCCTACAAGTTGGCGGACTGGCGTTGGCTTGTCGACCGTTTTCTCAATAAGATTGCCCTCTGGAGTTTCCGCTCCCTCTCTTTAGGTGGCAGGATTGTGCTCGTCAAATCGGTTTTATCCCAGCTCTCAGTTTTCTGGGGTCACCTCTTCCTCCTCCCGGCAAGTATTATCCAAGCTATCAACAGGATTATATCCAGCTTTATTTGGGGAGCCAAGGCTGATCGTAGGAAAATTCATCTTGCAAAGCTAGACCTTCTCACATTACCAAAAAAATTTTGATGGTTGGGGTCTTCTGAACATTAAGACTTTTGGGACTGCTCTTCTCTGTAAATCCCTTTGGAGGGGTATTTTTGGTTCCAACCCATGGAGCGACATCATTCGACAGAAATATCAAAGAGGAAGAGGCATTGAATTCTGGTTCAGATTTGATTCTATTGGCATTCAACAGGGCTCCGCCATATGGCTCAGTTTCAGAAGGGTCCAACGATACTTTCTCAGGAATCTTAAATGGAAAATCTACACAGGCAGAAAGATTCTCATTGGCCTGGACTCCTTTGCTGGATTCAGGGGCATGCTACAGGTTCCTCCTCCTCTTCTTTTTTTCCTTCGCAGATCTGGCTACTTCACATGGGACCGCATCATAAAGGAATGGTGTGGACTTTCACCCATGCTTCGAGATGCTGATGACATAGGTCTTCCACGGGACCTGCTCCCACTTTGGACCAATCTTATTTCCTCTCTCCAGCTGGGAGGAATCCTGCGCTCTACAAATGATGATCATCTAATATGGTCCCTTCCCTACTCTTCCTCTCATGCAATTGTAAAAGATATATATTTCGACCTCATTTCGAATTCAATCAAATCGAACAGACATCGCTTTCCAGTCTTCTGGTGGAAGCTTGGTTGTCCCCTCAAAGTGACCTTATTCTCCTGGCTGGTGCTTTTCAACAAAAATTTGTCTTGGGATTCCTTGAGGAGGCGATCATGGCACGGTCCAAGTAGATGTGTTCTCTGCAAAATGGAGGAGGAGACAAACTTCCACCTTTTCTTCAAATGCTCTGTCTCACAACAAATCTGGTATGAACTTGCACAGTTTTTTTCTTTTCAGCATCTTAACTTCATCTCTGTTGATGCAGCGTTTGCCTGGTGGGGACGACAAAACACTCTTCGGCCTATTCTTCCCATCACCTTATGGTCTCTTTGGAAGTGGAGGAACCTAAATTTTTTTGAGGATTCTTCTATCTCTGCCAAATATGTTCTCTCTTCCATCTCTGCTCTTTATCTTCCAATCAGCTGAATGATGCAATGGTTTTTGCCCTTTCTGATTTTGGGATTTGATCATATGAACATACAGCATGATGGTAATCTGTTTTACATGATGTGCTATGTTGCTTATCGGTAGTATTCATGAGTTTTCAATCTCATACAGAACTATCTGAATATCTTGTATATATATCCTCAATATAATATCATGATTTTCTTTCTGGAAAAAAGAGCAAAAAAGAAAACGACAAATGTCGAAATGAAGACCATATACAAAAGCAGGATCGGTATAAAGGTCCTCCGCCTGTAAGGACAAAAGAAACTGTATGCACTCCGAAGTTAAGCCGAGAGATTGAAATGAAGCCTGTTCAACCAAAACACATAGCATATAATTCATAGCAACTAGCATCTTATATAGCAAATAGATCCTTGGGCAAAAGCTCAGTATACAAGTCTATATACAAAAATATCAGAGTTGAGTTTCAGATGTGATCTGGGTCAGATATAGTAGGTCATGCCAACTTGCAAAAGATTTCTGTGTGGAATCTCCAAAGCAGCTTGTCCTTTTTTGCAATTCTTCTTCAAAATGTAATATGCATAGTTCACTATGAATCGTTTGAACAACGATGAATCTTCGCTTGCAATAACCTCGCTATCTCCCATCAAATATACCACACCTGATTTCATTGCATTTTCTAAGAAATCCAACTCCTCCTGGAGGCTCTCCATGGTGCGGGCATCCATGACTGCATTTTCAGAGACCGTCCCAATATCAACTATACTCTCTGGACGGTCACAATTATTTTCTTCACTCTCAGGTCGATTATTGATATCATGAGTGTATATGTTATCTGACAGTATAAATTCTCTCAAGGATTGCAGTAATTGATTCTCAAACTCCACATTCCCTGTCCGTTTGTCTCTATACCCATACCGAGCAATGCATCTGTACATTTTTTCTTCTTTGGGACCAACGCGGCGAAATAAAAAGCGTTCTCCCTCTGGAACTGTATTCACAGGCAGATACTTGACACAGACGAATACAAGGACAGAATGTATGGCAGGGAGGTTTCTGACGAAATGTGCAAATATTGCTGGAACTCCTTGTGTATAGGAGTCCTATTCCTGGAACTTTGGTCACACCCAGGCTTAACATGTATTCTGTTGTCACCTTCTGCTCCACCTCATAGGCATATCTCTTTGCATGGACATAATGCCACACATACATCACAAGTACTAACACTGCAGCAAAAGCTAATGGAAGGTATCTTTTTTTGTTTTTTTAACAGTTAGTAGACGCGTACGCGTATCTATGCAATCTGAAAACTAACAATCTGAACATGAAAACGAATATGCAGCGATGACCTGATACCGACTCTTGCATGGATGATGTTAAAATTTCATGCGTTTGAAAAGAAAATCATAAGAGAATATAATTCAATATAATATATAAAATATATGGTTGAACGAATACATTACTGAGATTAGTAGTATGACCTGATACCGACTCTTGCATGGATGATGTTAAAATTTCATGCGTTTGAAAAGAAAATCATAAGAGAATATAATTCAATATAATATATAAAATATATGGTTGAACGAATACATTACTGAGATTAGTAGTAAATTTAGAGATATGTGAATATATATTAAATAAAACTAATACCTAGTTTTAGTTAACTGGCCATGCAATTATAAATATCTCATGGAAGTAAAGATAGTTCTAATATATAAAATATATGGTTGAACGAATACGTTACTGAGATTAGTAGTAAATTTAGAGATATGTGAATATATATTAAATAAAACTAATACCTAGTTTTAGTTAACTGGCCATGCAATTATAAATATCTCATGGAAGTAAAGATAGTTCTAATATATAAAATATATGGTTGAACGAATACATTACTGAGATTAGTAGTAAATTTAGAGATATGTGAATATATATTAAATAAAACTAATACCTAGTTTTAGTTAACTGGCCATGCAATTATAAATATCTCATGGAAGTAAAGATAGTTCTAATTAATTAATGATATGCTAGAATGAACTGGCCATGCAATTATAAATATCTCATGGAAGTAAAGATAGTTCTAATTAATTAATGATATGCTAGAATGAGATATGCTAGCGTAAAATTTTATTATTAGTAAAAATTATTTTTTTTAATTTATTTTTTAATGATAATAATGAAATTGTTAGGAATAAAATGCAATTAAATATATATTATTTCTAATATCAAGTAAAATTAAGTTGTTTTTTTGCGATTTTTTGGAAGCTTTTTGGGTTTCCAGTGTAATTTCCCTAAAATCAGGAAGGAATTTATTGAAATCACAAGTTTGATGGGTAAACCCTGCGCAATGGCCGTAGGTTTTTTCAGGGTGTCGAATCTATATATACAGTCCAAAAAAGAGTAAAAAACATAAATCAAGATTTCACCTCAAATTTTTCCACCTGATTCCCGAAAATCCAAAAAATTGCACTAAAGACAACTCCAAGTAAAACACTATTTATGCAATTTGATTGAACTTTTAGATTTTAATAATAAACATTTTTCTAAAAAGTCTAATTTTATTTAAGTGATGAAAGTTAAAGATATATGAAGCGAAATAGATTAAAAGAAGAGGATTCTTTACTCTTATTTAAAGAGTTGATTTTTATTTTTTATTATATATTAAATTATTTTTAAGTTAAAATAATATTTTTTAATTAGATATAGTATAAAATGTTAAGAAGTTAGTTTTTGGTTTATGATTCAAGAAGTAGATTAAATATAGAATAATTGATTCGCACTAAAGACAACTCCAAGTAAAACACTATTTTTGTAGTTTGATTGAACTTTTAGATTTTAATAATAAACATTTTTCTAAAATGTCTAATTTTATTTAAGTGAGGAAAGTAAAAGAGATATGAAACCAAATAGCTTAAAAGAAGAAGGATTCTTTCCTTTTATTTAAAGAGTTGATTTTTATTTTTTATTATTTATTAAATTATTTTTAAGTTAAAATAATATTTTTTTAATCAGATATAGTATAAAATGTTAAGAAGTTAGTTTTTGGTTTATGATTCAAGAAGTAGATTAAATATAGAATAATTGATTTTATGTCCAAGCTTAAAATAACCAAAGCCAAAACATATGTAACTTTATTTAAATATTATAGGTTTTTGAGTTTTTGGTTGGAATTTAATGAAAAATGTGAAATTTTCATCTTTTAAATTTAAAATCGGTTTTTGATTCTATATATAGATTCAACACTCTATAAAATCCGTGGAGTAGTGGGATTGTAGAGAGTTCATATCTTAAATTTGTGATTCCAACAAACCCCTTCCAAATTAGATCAAAAAATATTCCAAGAAAACTTTCAAAACATATAATAGATAGACTACGACTATGAGAGCTATCACACAAATGGGAAAACCAATTGAGAAAGAAGTGCCTTGATTTGAGTTCGACATTAATGTGACAAAAAAAAAGCCTTGCAAACCCATATCCAAGCATGACAAACCAAAACTGCAAAGACAAAGGAGACTACGAAAACTTCAAAACCAAGCAACATAACATAATTGACTAATAGAACCTGAAAGTTGGGTAGACAGAGAAGTATCCAAGTCAATGGGATGGTTGGCCTATTTGGTAGAAGGCATGATTGTTGGGCCTACAGGTGAGTCCAACTCCAAGCATTGTAGTCATCCTTTGACATCATGAAGAACCTCCTTCAACTCATCCAACTTTTACGTCATGTTATCCCTCGACTCATGCCAATCCACCAAGACTTTTCCCATTGAAAGCTTTATATACTAATATAAATCAATTTTACAGAGATAATGATTCTAATGCACTTTGGGGTTGCCCGTATATGTGATCCATGTAACCAATTCATTCATCTCTTTTGGGTTTGGGTTTCTTTGCCCCTCTTACCTAGCATTTGCTCCTACTATGCTAATTTCGACCTAAATACGTAGTGCTATGTGTGACTAATAGAATTATACTGACACTTCATCCCTAAAATGTGCTCGAGAGCCCCCCAAATTCCCTCTTCCTCCATCACCTCACCCATGGCAAACTCTCTAGTGAATCATCATCGCAATAGGGAGGAATACTCAAGCTAGACAAAAGTGAACCAAGGCCAAGGGTTGGAGAAAATTTGTGGAAAATTTAGGCCAAGAAACCCAAGGATACCATCCAACAAGGCACTATGCGAGCTAGAAAAAGAAATAGAGAGCTCCTCCCCAAAATATGTCGTAGGAAAGGGTAGGAGAAAGGCCCAGGGAAAACACTCCACCATCAAGTTATACATTGAGAATTTGCAAGAAAAAGTCATAGTAATCAAAGGAAATAACCCAGGAGTAGTTTTCAAAACAAAGATGGCAAGCTTTCCAAGGAACTTGGCTGAGAAAACTCTTGCAATGATTCTGGAGATATCTCCCACACGAACACATTCAATATGATATGCCATGTAGGGTGGTGGGTTAGACTTCAATACAATCCTTTAATGATTGACATGAGGGGCATGCTAGAGGCAGCCTTGGTGCATTACCTAGGCTCCATGTCTAGTCACCACCTCACTTCACTGCGTTGGCTCCCTGATTGGGGGAGAAGAATCATGTTGAGCGACACCAGATTTGAGATGAGAGTATGGAAGAGCTTCTTAGGTGCAATTAATTATGGAGGATTGCAATTTATAGCCTTCATTGGTGAGTCTGTCAGCGACTTTGTTCCCTGAACACCGAACATGAGAGGGAATAACAACAGGAATTTGACAGATTAGGGAAGCAATTTGGGATAGAAAATTTTCCAAGCACCATCTATGGGAAATTTGAATGGGGGAGGAACCACATAGGAGTTTGTGAACCATTATGACCACTAATTAGGAATCCCCTTGAGGGCATATTTAAGAGAAGATCTTGCCTTAAGCCAAATTCTAATGCAAAGAGCTCAATTGTGTTGATGTTATTGATTCCCATGTGCCCAAAATAGAGATGAAGAAGAGCTCCAAAATATGAAAGAAAAACATCTTCAAAACCCACATTTCCTTGTTTACCCTTGGATGCTCCATCAAATTTTAGTTTGACAGCCTTAAAGAGAAAAAAACCAATGTAGGGTAAGAGAATGAAGGTCTACTCATAGGAGGTGAAGGCCCACTATCATGCATCCATGGTGGTAGACTCTAAACGATAGGATTTTTAGAAGGAGAAGCCTCCCGATCAATAGTTTCCCAAGATACTAAGAGAATAAAATAGATTCTCATAGTTACTTCAAAAGTCACTACTAGAGAGAGTCCACTGAGTGACTTTGACGTTTAAAAATGTTGTTGTTCTATTCCTTCCCTATGGTCAAAAGCATGAATCATGGTGTAAGGATCTTGCCTCTATTTAAAATGGAGTTTGAGAAAAGAGGAGCTCCATTCCTCAATAGTTTTAAGAATATTAGATTTGGTTCCAGTAAGATTGACATAAAAAGGATGCTACTCAATGCATCCTTGTCTTCCTGGGTGTCATGACAGAACCCACTCCTTTTCGTTTCGTTCATTCTTATTGTTAGCAGGCTTGGTCTTATTCTGGGAAGGATAATAATGGCATTATGTTACCATTTTCAATGTCCAAAATAGCCAGCCCTACCATGCCTTTCACGTTCACTCCTCTGCAAGCAGAACGAACCCTTCCCTCTCTCGTCGGAGAATGACTGGTCCGCCCTTAAATAAATGCATCTTACTTCCGGTTACGAATGCTGGACATGACCCTGATTTATTTTCAGGAAGTGGATGGAGGGTGAACTGGAAGGTATTTGAATGGCTCTTCCTTCACATATTTGGTCTTCTCAGTCGCTCGCTTTTTTCTTTCCAGATTGTAGAAAGTATACTAAGGGACCTTCAAAGCCACATGCCAACAACCTGTCCCATGTCAGAGTTTTTGATGAGCAAGGAACCATAGAAAATGAGCCACTTTTGGCCACAGCTGATTCTTCCATGTTTGGGACCAAATCTGAAGGCTTGGAGTCTGAGCGTGCTTAGCTTCACTATGGTAAGCTTCTTTAACATTGAAAAGGCCCCTAGAAGAGTAACCCTATCGTAATTTATCTTGGTCTTCCGGCTGGGAAATATGGCTTTGCTGTAAAATTTGTTCTAGTTTATTCCTGGCATGGTTAAAAAGCCTAAAGTTCCAAGACTCCATAGTATTCCAAAGGTTCCAATTTGTTTATGAGGAGGAACCCCTCCAATAGTTCACAATCAAGACGAATTGATGAGATTTCATTGTTCTGCAAAGATCTTGGGGATCCTCTTGGGATGCCAGACGAGGGAACTAGCGATGCCAGACAAGGGAACTGATTCTAGGATTCATCTCAAAATTGAGCCATCTTCGCGTCACGTACTTCCCAAAAGTAGTGGTTTTGAACCAAGTGCTTTCCTCAACATGCAAGATTCCAAATAGAGGAATCAGACACATCGTTGAGCTGGTTTTCCGCTATTGTAGTTTTTGTTCTAGAGTTTATGTGAAATTTCTCATCCTCTTTGAAGCCCTATCCACCATAGTTTGGCTCCCCGTACCATGTTTAAAGTAGTTTGGCTCCCAGTACCATGCTTAAAGTTTTGGGATCACGAAGACTTAACCATCCCCTTGCCTTAGGAAGTCCAAGTTTCCCTAGGAAACAAGAGCCCATTTCGTTTTTGTAGATATGCCTCCCCACATAAAGGAGCATTGAAGAGATCATATGGAGTTTAATATGCATTTGGGAGCTCCAAGTCAAGAAAAGAGGTATTAAATAGAAAAGGTTTGGAGCATCGATTTAAGCAACACTAGTTGACCTACAAGGTTGAGAGAATGAACCGTCCAATTCGCAAGGTGCTTAGGTATTTTTTGAATAAGGTATGTCCAAGGTTTGACATTCAAGTCATTCACCATGAGGAGGGCACCCAAATACTTGGTAGGGAGCAAACAACATTCATATCTAAGAATCCTTGTGACATGATCTTGAATAGCCAACAAAGCAATTAAGAAGAAGATCTTACACTTTTGCAGGTTGATCTTTGTTCCCAAAGTATCCATGAATTCTTCCAAGACCTCTTGGGAACGCCAACACTTCCTTGACCATGGAGCATCCCATCAACAATATATCATCAAAAAAATTGTTTATGGGAGGTTGGGTCTTCTTCTTTGAACAATCTAAGCCTATGGATCTTTCTATCTAGTCCCGCATCTTTGATAGAGCATCCTAGGCCTTCAACTACAAGGATAAAAAGAAAGGGAGATAGGGTGTCACCTTTCCTAATCCCCCTAGAAGAGTTAAAGGTGGTCGAGGGGGAAGCCATTGATGATAACGAAGAATAAATACAAAGAGTTGAGGAAGAGGATCCACCTGGTCTAGGAAAAAGAAAAATGAAAAGCTAGAAGCATAATCGAAGAAAATACCATCTGAGCCTGTCAAAATCCTTCAATAAGTCAAGTTTTATAATCATAACATTTTTGGATTGTTGAAGTGAGTGAATAATTTCACAAGCCACTGTTATGCCATCCAAGGAGTTACCAATGAAGGGATAAGAACCTAACACCATGCAGTATAGTGTCACACCCAATGCCCACACATCAGCAATTTTACCATGATATGTCAAGCCTATTGAAAACAGGCAACAAAAATTGTCAGGCCTATTTTGACAACTGAAGTATCTGTCCTTTAACATGTGACCCTTTCTTCCTTTCCTCTGGTCTTTCATTTCATTGAACAGGCTTTTATTTACAAGAGAACAAGCATGAATTGAAAATATAATATATGTCGAGTATAAGAATGTAATCTGACAACAAACAAGATGGACAATATATCATCGAAGATATGAATACAGTACAAATTAGCAGCAATGATTGTCCAAATCTTGAGCAGATGGTATTTGTATAACTAGCAAAGTTTCAAACATTGTACCTAGGCAACATTCTGGTGCAGTGAAAACAGGAGTACCAGGAGACCTTCGAAGCTTATCATTGCTGCCCTATATACATCCAAAGGAACATTGGATTTTGTAAAACATTTCCTCCCAGTAACTGAATCCTCATTGTCCAACGTTAACATTTAATAAAAAATACTCACCTAACAATAGTCAACAGTAGGCATTTGTAATTGTCTATAACTATCAAAAGGTGCAGTTTGAGAGGTCATGTTTAGAACACATTCACTATCAGAAAGGAAGGTACACTCAGAGAGCAACTTTCTTACCTCAAACATCCTGCTAACACTGAAGTCAGAAATCTTAACTGTTCCATCGCTGCCAACCAGAAGGTTTTCTGGTTTGATATCTCCATGAAAGATATTCTGCACAGTAATTTTCAGGTTCCCAACTAAGAAAGTGGATGGAGGCAAGTCCAAATTTAACACAGTAAAAAGAAGATAAGTTTCAATATTAAGCTATTTTATTTTTCCAACAATAGAGAGAATGATTGGTATTCTCCTTCAAATTGTTTTAGTGAAAACAAGGTATGCAATATGTAAATATTTCAAAATTTGGTAACAAAAAAATGGCAGAATCAAAGCTTGAATAAAACCTTTTATGATTTATCCAATGAAATGAAGGAAAAAAAAGAACAAGATATTGAAAATAATAGTAATAGATTCTGAATTAGTTCTAATACATTCAATAATCCTGACAAAAGCTTGAAAAAACTTCAATGAGCAGTGCTCTTTATATGTTTCTCCCAATACAAAATTATCATTCCCTGTTCAACAAAGGTAGTGAAACGATCCCTAAGCCTGTGAATGCATTGGACCGCTGATAAGTACAATTCTTAACTTTTGAGAAGTATGAGTGAAAATTGTGACATGAGTGAGAAAGGATTTTTCTCTTCTGAAATTGGAAACAATAAATCTTACCCAATATACTATATCTTCTTCAAGTTCTTAAAGTTTTTTGGGTTGTTAGTTGTCAAGCTAGGAAACCGGATTCATCCTAAACCCCCTGCGAATCCCGAATCCGGCAAATCCGACACGATTCGGTCCGGATTCGTGTCCAAATCACAGGACACGTCGTGTCCGTTTCGGACACGTCATGTCCGAGGGCGTGTTGCGATTTTCAGGGGCGTGTCGCGATTTTAGGACACGTGTCCGGTTTCCAGGACTCGCTAAGCTCAGCGTGGGTATGAAAAGGGCGTTTTTGCTCATTAATATTTTCATTTGGTAAGTGATTTGTGCTGTTGCAGCAAGGAGTAGAGCATTTTGGCAGCTTCATAATCAAGTCTAGGCCCTAGTATTGATATGCTATTCATGGTAATGTTAAATTCTTAAAGTAAAAGTGACATTCTCCTTAATCTTCATTTTCATCCTTTTACTTAAATTTTTAACATTACCATGAAATGACTCAGGATGTTTGAGAGTGGTTCCGGCCTCATTGGATTTCATATGGAGAAAGTAGAATTTTAGATTTCATTCAAAATCCAGCAGACTTATCAGTTTTTCAGGATTTTAGGATTGGGGGATTGCAATGTTTCCATTGAATTTTGTCATGTATTAGGGTATGGAACTCGTATTTAATCAAGAGCACCAAACCGAGAGCTTCTGAATATGTCGCTCCCGCTCCCGTTTTCGCTCCCGCACCCCGCTTTCGCTCCCGCTCCCAAGTAACACTATTTCTGATGATATGGGTCTGGACACCACTGTTGAGTTGGCATTGGCCAACATGGATCTCAATGATCCAGTGCTAGAGCCTATTAGATTTGATGACTTAGAGGGGTCAGCCTCCATACCAGCAGATGCAAAGGCGACTATGGATATAGGGGAGGAGGAGGATGTAGAGGAGAGCAGTGGGGACCATGATGATGGGGACAGTGATGTTGATTCTGATGTTGATTGATGCCTTGAGGCTTGTATACCTCTAGTTGTTTTATATTTTCTATTTCTATTTGCCATTGGCATTTTACCAACACTACCTATGTAACACATTTTGATTTGATGACTTTATGAGAAAACTACAGTTGTCAGTGTGTTTATCTTACTATCTTGTAGTTGTAAGTTGTCTTTCAGTTATGAATTATGAATCATGATTTAAATTTTTAATAGATTTATCATTTATGTGACCAGTACCAACATTTATTTGAATTTTGTATGTACTATGCATGCTAATAGCTATAGATGAAGATCTATGTTTGAAATCAATAAATTTATATCATTAATTAAAATTTGTGTAAGAAATATGATAATATCTAATTGTTAATATATATATATATATATATATATATATATTTAATAAAATAATATATAACGTGTCCTAACGTGTCCTGTTCCGGGGGGTCAGCGTGTCCCGAATCCGACACCACGAATCTCGAATCCTACGTGTCCCGAATCCCCGTGTCAGGTGACTTAGTTGTCAAGTCTCTATATGGCACAAGGTTACCACAGCGTCCTCTGTGTAACCAAGAATTCCTTTCAATTTTCCCTCAGATTCCTCCCTATAAAATGAAATGCACCATATATAGTTAAAATGAAATACACAACCTTGAAACTTATTCCTGACAGAGATTGTATATATCCTCTTCCCTTCCTCTTCTTAGGGGGTAACTGAGACTACTTACTTAATGGCTGCCTTGATCTCGTCATAAGTGGCAGACTTCTCAAGTCTAACAGTCAAATCAACAACTGAAACATCTGGTGTGGGTACTCGGAAGGCCATTCCAGTCAACTTTCCATTGAGAGCTGGTAGAACCTTGCCAACAGCCTTCAAAAATACAATCACAATTAGTAGCTGTGAGAACATAAAAGGTGATGCTGGTGGGGATTCATATTAACAAAATTAGAAGAAAAATATGCAGAACCCAACTAGATTACAGAGAATTAACCAATTGCAAGTACACAGTTAATGTTTCTCCAAAGAAATCCAACAAACAAATAAAACCTAATCACCCTAAGCATGGGACAATATGATAAAATGCGAAAATTAGGTAAGAAATAAAAAATATTAAATTCAAATGGGATCCAATGTCAAGCAACTGTGTTGTTGTGCCTACTATAAAGAAGTGGTACTTCCCAATTTCTCTCCTAACAGTCACCTAACTGTCAAGGGTAACCATAAGGATGAACAAACACCAGTGGAAAATAGAAACAGACAAGCTTAACAAAGTGGGCTATACAAAGAGATAATTTGGATGTAAAGATAGGAAAATCGTGAGCCCTAGGTTTCGAACAACAGTGCACTTTCATGACTGCGTGAAAGTAATGGTAACAAGCTGTATTTTGTCACTTGACACGGGAAGGTGGTAGTCTCACTGTTTGTTGCTCAGGTAAGACCCTGGTCATACTAAGTTTTGTTCAGGTAAGGTCCTAATCATAACTTCCCATGAAGAGAAGACATTTCAGACATTTCAGGTTTCTCAGGGCTATCTTGAAGCAGCTGAGGTAATTTTTATACATGAAAAGAATGACCGACAGAATACTCTGAGAAGTAAATCAATAAAACTAACCTTATAAAGTGTTTAATGTGAATGATAATCACTAGAATAAAATATTTACTGATGGTTTTAAATATGTTTAATCATCATTGGTAATTTGTTGCTTCCTACCTTAGCTGCTCCTGTACTGCTAGGAATAATGTTAAAACCAGCTCCTCTATCACCTCGCCAGTCCTTGTTTGAAGGCCATCAACTATCTTCTATGTTGTTGTTTACATACAGAAACATAAGTCAATGCAGCTTGAAAACGCCTTGTATCAATAAAATTCAAGGGCATAATACTAGTTCATAGTAAGTGTACCTGTGATGGAATGGACAGTTGTCATGAGACCTTCAACAATGCCAAACTTGTCATTGATTACCTGCCAGAGAAAACAGAGTGTTTTTGTTCTCTTTTAACATATAGTTCCTCCCCAGCAATATGTAATTTTTCTCATATAAAGACACCTATACAATGAAAACTGTGATAATTTAGTAAAAATATCATTGCAAACCTTAGCCAAGGGAGCCAAGCAGTTAGTAGTACAGGTTGCATTTGAAACAATGTTCAAATCAGATTTGTATTGGTGCTCATTAACCCCAACAACAAACATAGGTGCATCCTTGCTTGGAGCTGAGATAACAACTTTTTTAGCACCTGCCTATTAGAAATCAACAAAAAAAAATTATTATATGGAGTCCAAATTGTAATTTCCATTGTTGCACTTTATACCGTTTGAAATTTACAAAATTAGATATGTTAATAGCCTTTAGGGAGGGAGCGGTATTACATGTGACAACTCCTTAGTTACCTCAAATATCATTTATCAACTTTTAGGTACATTGTATTTTTAACTAGTAGCATGTCGGATAAACTTTGAAGGAAAAAATCAATTATAATTGAATTGTGGAATGGTAATATTCAAACCTTCAAGTGAGCAGTTGTTTTCTCTTTGTCGGTGAAGACACCTGTGGATTCAACCACATACTCTGTGCCAACCTCGCCCCATGGTATTTCCTCAGGATTTCTACAGTTTTCAAACCAAAATGTGAATAGTTAGACAAATGGGAACAAATAGACAATGTCAGCACTTACACTCTGTTCATGCCTAAGCTCAAGCAATAATTGACCTAAGAAACTCTCATTGATCTCCATAAACAAGTGTTTTACCTGAAACCGAACATAGCAACAGATTTTTCTCCAAAGAGTAAAGTTTTCGAGTCTTTGACCTTGACTTCATGATGCTTCCACTGTCCGTGGACACTGTCATACTTGAACATATAATTCTGAAAAATAACAGAGGCACAGAAATTACTGCAGAGATCTTGAGTGGGCAAAATATGGTAGAAGAAAGCTATCAAACAAGTTAATAAAATCTTCCTGTTTCAGTTTGTCCGTAAAACATAAATGCTGTTGGGAATAAATCGAAGAACAAAAAATGCAAAACGAAGAACAATCTTCAGGTAGACGATCCAAAATTCATCAGGAGAATGATGTGCAGGCAGCTTCCAAATTAGCAACTCCATGCTCTTCTGATACTCGATTAAACAATTTGCAATAAGATACATATACTATAAAGAAAACATTGTAAACATATCGATAGAATCCGAAGCAAATTTAAACTGCGTGTACATAACGAAGAGAAACTGTTCCGGGATGATATCTATGAGGCTTCTTCACACCTCTGGTCGTGGGAGCAGATTTACGAGGCTTCTTCACACCTCTGGTCGTGGGAGCAGATTTACGAGCAGCCTAATTTAAAAAAGGAGCTTCAGAATAAAATGCCACAATAAAAACAGCACGCCTCAATTAACTCCACCAAAGATGCAACGGAAGAAATATAGGAAAGTCGTTACCTTTGTTGCGAGCTGCTTCCTTGGAGTCTTTCGTCCGATAGATTTCCATGCTGTCTGCTTCGTACGAGCCATGATTCAAGGAAAAGAGCGATCTACAGCACAGAGAGCAAGAACGAAAGCATAAGACCAAAGCCCAAACATCAAAACAGAAAATCCAAAACCACAACAAAAAATTACTATCAATCTCTTTCAAAAAAACCACTTTTAGGCAATCCAATCGCGATCACACCGCCTTAAATAAAATGGAGATTTTCCCGTACTAAACCCTCGAAAACAAATTTGAAGAACAAGGAAAATAGGAAATCAAAGCAGACATATACTCTGTGACAAACTAAAATGGAAATAAAACATGGATCCTAACCCAAGAACAACCACAAACCCTAGGAAACCAAGAGAATTCACTAATTCAAGAACAATCTGACATAGACTTATGAAGTTGGAATTGTTGAATTTTTATAAAAGGCTGGGCCACCTTCTCGGTGGCTATTTATTTCAAAGCAAACCAATCAACATGATGCTACCAATCAGCATGGTGCTTATCGAAAAATGTTGATGAACTACATTAGATAGTAACCAAATTATTGGAAGTCGGAAAAATGAAATGCTTGACATATTCAACAATAAGGCTCAATGCACTGTAGCAAAAGAAAGCAATCACGTTGTTATCTTACTCCAGATATGTTATATGAAAACATGAAAATATTCATTATCATTGTCAATGTTTTGTATTATATGATATAACATGGTTGACACATTCACTATTCTGCTTGAATTCAAATATGTAATTGGCAGCACGCGGTTAAAAGGCTAAAATGTCCATACCAACTTTCTGTATTGCAGTGAAAAAAAGGGCTTTCAAAACAAAACCTGCTTGATTTTTATGTAGGAAACCAAAAAAAATTGACTAACACTGTCAATTCTTGCAGGCATTAACCTTTGCTACACCACATTAATGCACAGACTTATGCACAAAGGAAATGAATTATAAACAGAATTTAAACAAGCAAAAGACACAACATACCTACCCTGATAAGTGAACAAAAATGCGAAAGCCTATCATCCAAAACTTGCAATTAAGCTAAATAATATTAATGTCGTCATGTCATATCATATAAATGAATGGATGATTGAGTTTAACTGAAAGATGAGAGTAGTAAACGATTAAGATTTTGTGGGGAGTCAATACCCCAACCAGTACCCTTGCATGGTGGTAAAGCTTGTGCAAACATCATGTTTGTTTGATAATTGCATTGCCAAGGAAAGAAGCTTTGTCTGGCTGGTTTCAGTTTTGTTTACCACTTGGCAAGGATATATGTGGTGCGTTCTTGACTCCACTACGCATCCTTCATGAATTTTTTTCAGTTACATATATCATGTGATCTCAGTAATCCCATTGCTGTCCATCCCAGGACAAAGGTGAAAGCAGGCAGGAGGAGGTGGCTGTGGCTGTTACTGTGAGGGACAAATCAACACCCAGCTCAATGCGAGCAAATTGGTGTTGAGATCCCCTCATAACTGCCCAGTGCCAATGCCAACTCCCCTTACCTTGCACGTTAAACATTGATTGGCATGGACCAAACAAAAACAAAAAAGCTTATGGGGACACAAAAAAACTAGACAGTGAGGATTAAGAGGGAGAGATTTATGTCAAGCATCTTCACAGTGCAGAGCTACCTTGATTTTCTGCACGGTACAGGATATGAGGTTGTTCACTGTCTCCACTGATTCTACTGTGAGTTTGGCTGTTGGCAAGCTGTTGACTAATATCTGGAATGCAACTGGTAAAAGTGATCCTCCCACACGCGGGCTGTTGACTCCAACGCCCTTTCCAGTAGGGTTTAGTGCAAGGGGCCTGCATTCTGGTCCGTCTGGAAGAATGGCAAAGCCAGAGGGTAAGAAGGCAACATAAGCTGGATCACCCCCACTCATAACTACATGCATGGCTGGGATGTCCACTGGAGCATAAACTAGAAGAGACCCCGATGCATCTGTGCAAGTCTCTTGCAGGATCAACATGCTGCTGCTTTCGTTGGAATTCATGGCCTAAAATCGAAAACATTCACAGTTAAGGTTAGGGTTCCCCTTACCTTGCACGTTAAACATTGATTGGCATGGACCAAACAAAAACAAAAATGCTTATGGGGACACAAAAAAACTAGACAGTGAGGATTAAGAGGGAGAGATTTATGTCAAGCATCTCCACAGTGCAGAGCTACCTAGATTTTCTACACGGTACAGGATATGAGGTTGTTCACTGTCTCCACTGATTCTACTGTGAGTTTGGCTGTTGGCAAGCTGTTGACTAATATCTGGAATTCAACTGTTAAAAGTGATCCTCCCACACGCGGGCTGTTGACTCCAACGCCCTTTCCAGTAGGGTTTAGTGCAAGGGGCCTGCATTCTGGTCCGTCTGGAAGAATGGCAAAGCCAGAGGGTAAGAGGGCAACATAAGCTGGATCACCCCCACTCATAACCACATGCATGGCTGGGATGTCCACTGGAGCATAAACTACAAGAGACCCCGATGCATCTGTGCAAGTCTCTTGCAGGATCAACATGCTGCTGCTTTCGTTGGAATTCATGGCCTAAAATCAAAAACATTCACAATTAAGGTTAGGGTTTCATGAGAGGAATTATTCTCCAAGAAGCATTTCAAGAAAAAGAAAAGGAACATATGCTTGCTCTTAGAAGAGAAACACAGTTGCCAGGATCTTGTCCTTTCGGAATGTGAGCCATTTCTTGCATTGGACCTCCATTTGACAGTATATCCCACTGCTCCAGTTTTTTTTTTTTTTTAATCAGTGGTCAGTAGAGAGTACCGGCTGTGGATGAAACGAAATAGAAAAAACAATGCCATGCTATGAATTATTGAGTCCAATTATTCCTTACCTCGCTTCTGAGTCTCTCATCCCTCAAGAAATCAAATAATCTTTGCGGAGAAACAGGAAGCCACACTGATGTGGCCGCGCTCAGCACGACACCAGGTGGCTCTCCAGGGTCATCGATGCTCTTTCTTGTCATAACACGAACATCCTCATCAATGTTACCAGAGAGCTTATTCCAGGTGTGTACAGTTGACACACTCACTCCAGCACAGAAACTGTCCGTCATGCATTGCGCAAGTCTCAACATGCTGTGACGCCCGGCAAGGCTCAAAATTACATGATGTGGGATGTGGTAAATAGTCAAATATTCTTTTATTTGCAAATCTTGAAGTAGCCTATGGGTTGTCTCATCACTGGAGGATCCCATGGTAAGAAAGGAAACCCAACTACAATCCATCACAATGAAGGGAGCTAGGATATGAATCATCACACTACTCGATTCTTTGATAGAATACATCTTGTCTTTCTACTAAAATTTCCACATATGGTAACTTCATCGCATACTAGGGAAACAATCTATGCTTAATCACAATTATTCGAGCAATACACGACTCAATCGCAAATCTGAAAGTTAATATTCCCCAATGCAAACTAGGAAGTGCGACTAATCGCAAGTAAGGGGAGCAAATGATGACTAAATTGCAAAATCACACATTAGAGAGTGTGTGGGTACATCATTGCATACTAGAGAAGGGATTTATGACTCATCACATACTAATGATATGATCTATGACCCAATTGCAAGCAAGGTAGGTTTCCTATGACTCAATCACTAGTCGCAAGCCTAAACCTGGTCGCCAGTCGCAAACTTACTCTAACTTAATCACTAAAAATCAAAGAAAATATATGATTCCCCTCTATCTGAGTTATGAGGAATGAATGCAATATCCAATGCTTTAAAATAGGAAATGTACATCCATACCTCTTGTTGATGAACTTTTGGTTGGAGAGATAAAACCATGATTCACATTTAATACCTAGGGTATGCTCATATCTTACTTATCAATACATTTGGTTTCTAATTGGAAGGGAATCATGGCTTTTTGTTCTTGTAGGTCAATTAAAGTATACCCTACACCAACATTATCTTACATCTCAAAATCATTAGAAAATAATGCACAGATGTCACCAACTTCAAATTCAATAGAAATTTCAAGATATACATCTACAATAATGTAATTATAATTATTTACAGCTAAAAAAAAAAATCATTATTGCCAACTTGCAATAACTAAAGGAGATCAATTTTTTTTTTTGATGGGTGCAAGTCAACTGAGATGAATTATTATCAAGGATAGTCTCAAGAAAAAAGTTCCCCGGTGTATTTTCCATCAAGCTAATTGGCTCATTAGGCCCTTAAAGTTTATTCAATGTGTGCTTCATATGAGGTTCATTGTTTACCTAGGGTTGAATGATCTTTCGTTTATAGGGTAACTAGAGATGGGACGAATTAGTAGCAAAGTACCCCTACAATTTCTAGTATCGGTCCCTGCTTAGTAGCAACCCATATGCCTTTGATATTTCTATGAATATAATGTTGATAACTTGATGCACTCATGGGTTAGAGGAAATTTGCATGAAAACATCATTCATTACACCAATCACCTTTACTTTTGACCTATCCAATTAAACGATCTTTGTGTTATTTTTCGTAGGGACAACATTGAGCTTTTTGCACATAGAGTGGGGCATGAAATTAGAGGAAGATCTAGAATCTACCAAAAAATTGCATACATTGTGATTGAAAAATTAAAAATTTAGAAGAAAATGAAGGGTTTACATTTTAGAGTAAGTTTTGATACTTGTTGTGTTTGTAGTAGACTTTTTGTTATTAAATTTGTTCATAGGGATAGGAGAAGTGACAAAAATTTTGTGGGGTTGGTGGGTATTGATACGATGATTGAGAGGGTTGGAAATCTTTGACAGAAATCTCCCTCAACTATGGGATACTATATAGAGCATATAAGGAAATGTTAGCCCTAGTTTTCTTCATGTGTTTAATAATGTTATATTATAGGTCCTGGCCTAAAGAAATTAATGAGCTGGTATTTTTAGGAAGAAAAGGAGACTAAGCTTTCTACATTGGAGCATTATTAGACTTGGAGTTATATTTAGAACTAGAAGTAACCTTTGGGGTTGAGGAAACATGTTTAGAATTGGATGAGGGAGTAAGCAACTTCCTTAAAAAGGATTTACCCTTCGCCGGCTAAGTTACTTCAAGGGAAGGTCCTTTGTTGTGGAGACTAATTCCTTGGGGTTGTCTGAGTGACTAGTTCTTCCCCAACAAATACTTCTCCTATATTATGTGTCTCCATGTCTACAACCCATTCCAAAGGAACATGACAGAGCTTTCAACTTGGTGAGTCTCCTCTTCTACTTATTGGGTTGATTCATTGAACAAGGATTGTTGGTCTAGAAGTTGACTAACCTGAGGACCCACTATGGACATGTTTTTTTGAATGATTAATTTGATGATATGAAAAATAGTTGCCCATACCAAAGTTTTCAAGATTAAGATTCATATTCGAGTTATCAATAGGTTTGGGTGGGTTATTATTCCTCTTCTAGGATGGGTGATGTTGTAGCTCGTTTTACTTTTTCTTTGTTCAAAAGAAAATGTATGCATGTCAAAAAAAAATCGAAGGAAAAGAATTTTGATTTATTTAAATAGGTAGATTAAGATGCACTTATCAAATCTTAATGTAGACTCAAGATTAAATCCAGGTGGGTCCTCATACACCAATGTCAACAAATGTTAAATATCATTTACATTTTCAAGCGCTATGGAGGACATAGGCGAGGCCCATCAAATGGAGCAAAGCTGACAATACTACTTTCCCGATGGTTAGCTCTTTGAGTGCCTCCATAAAGGCTTTTTTGGATCTCAGTTGACTGCAAATCAATGGCCTTTAATGGTTACGGGGGGACTCCATCGAATTTCCTCCATACAGGAGTCTACCCCTTATTATGTCGGCAAGCAAGTGCGGGCTCCATGTAGTTGTTCTGCCATTGCTCTGTCATCACCTATCATCATACCCCTCTGCCACCTCATCATCCACATCATCCGCTAGCTCATCAACCATCTTGTCACCATTACATCGTTTGAATTTCCCACATTCGCATTTAATTCCATTTTTCCCACCCGTTGTTTTGTTTCCTCTATAAAATCCTATTTCTTTTACTCATTTCATTTGCCATTGTCCTCTGCTCTTGCTTCCATGGATCCAATTGTACAAGTTGCAGCTCCAGTCAGCATTACCCGCCACTACTCAGGTATTTGCGTGAAATCTCTGACATCCAAGATTATCAAAATGTCGAAGAAAGCCATTTTAGCAGGTTCTTCTTCCCATATTCCATTGATGGACACCGAAGCAGATATATTTGACCCAGTTTTCTCTATTAATTACATATAAATTTACCAACATGTTCTGCTTAACCAAGTTGAGTCTCCTATATATGCAGCTATTGTTACGTCAGGTGTTTTAGCTGCCATGATTCCTCAAAGCCATGTGTTCCCAGAATTGATATATTGGTTGGTCTCTGCCCTTTATGCTCAAAAATGTTTTGTCATGAACAAATTAGGTGAAAATATTTTTCAAGTTTCTTCCCTTTTGATTCAACAAGCATTATTTTTTCCTTCCTCAAGTTCTTACGCTCCTTTCTCAGAAGAAAATTTGTTTTCTACCTTTCAAAACTTATATGCATCCAATTATGCTAAATTAACTTTATTTTTAATGCATGTTGGAAAGCATTTGCCCATGGATCTTACTCATTTTCCTTTGGATACTTTTGTCGAGGAGGTTAGACCTATTATTCAAATTTTGTCCAAGATCTTAGGAAGGGAAGATACAAATATTATTGACAAAGCTATCCTAGGAATGTTCAGTCTGATGATGAGCCCTGAAACAGTTTTTGACATACCTGCTTTCTGGGAGAAGATGGTTAATTCTCAATTGACAGATATTTCCCTCACTGGATGTTTCAGATTTCCTTCTCTAATTACTTATCTCTTCTTGTATACTCATGTTGAAAGATTCATGCACCTGAGATTAAATATCATGGACCCTCACAAGAACAAATAGTCAGTGGTGTTTTGGACTGATGTGGTAAGAAGTACTGCAAATAATGAGGGCTTGATGCACTTTATTACTTCTTTTTTATCAGTTTCTTACTCAATCATAAATAGTTCTCCTCCACCTTTCATATTACCAAAGGCTCAGTCTTTTCTTCAGCTCAATAAAGATGTTAAAGTAGGTGATTGGTTTATATTTGAAGATTATGCAAAAATTAGATTATATGGATCAGAAGTTGTCCCCTACAAGCTCCCTATATTTGTGCCTATGAGACTGATTTCATTGGAATTCATCAGGCTGAGTCTGAATGTGGATCAAGTACATTTTGTTCTAGCAAAGAAGGGACATCCATTTTAATTGCCAAGGATAGTGGGACCTTTTATTGTTAATAACAGGCAAGCTATAGGAGAAGTGCAAAAAGCTCTTGAAGATATGAATTTGCAGCTAGGTGAGAAATGGGCATATGACCCTCACCATATCATTTCAAACAAGAGAGTGGAAAATTCTTATGCTCCATATGTACATGAACCTCGACCATATGTCGAGAAGCTAGCAAATGGAGGACAAACCAGTTTATCAAGAGGGGTGGAGATTGAAACTCCTCATCAAAGTGAGAAGAATTTAAAGAGAGGCAGTGAAGATGTCATTGATTTGGAGGAGGAAACAAACAAAAGTACTAAAAGAGTCAAACTATCTGAGGGGGGAAGTTCATCATCTACATCAGGTTTTCAATTACAGTTAGGAGAAGTTATTTGTACACCATCTTCTCTTGTTCCAGAAGAGACTGGCAAGAGCTCTGTTTCAATGATAAAATAGTTGTATTCTCAAATTGAATAAAAGAATAGGAAGGTTAAAGAAAGCATGGAGTCCCAATTGGAGGCTCAGTTTATCTCAGATTACCAAACTAGACTGCTTTCTGCTATGGATTTGGAAACAAATAAGCTCAAACTAGCTTTCTCTCAGCCCCCTACCTTAACGATATCTTCTTCATCAGGTTTCAATACTGTCAACTTAAAAGTAGATGCTAGAGAGATCCCACTGCCTGATAAAATCAAATTACATAGGAAAACTAGTGAACTGATTTATAGTGATTTGAAAAAGACTTCCTTGGCTGCTAGCAGAGCTGAAACTTTATTAGAGAAAGTGGTTAATCAATTGAAATTAGAAAAAGAAAATTCTAGAGCTTTAACCACTCAAAATGAAGAGTTAAAGAAATTGATTGTTAAAATTGGGGTCAATCCAAAGGATAGAAGTGTTGTTCAAAAGTTGTTACAGGGAGCTGAATATAAATCTAGGTGTTGAGGAAGAAATTGAGGATGCCCTCCATAGAACATCCAATGGCTTCAGAAGTAGCACAGGTGGAAAAAGAAAAAGAAGCATTGATTGATGAACTTATATAGAGGAATGATGAAATCACCAAGTTGAAGGAAATGAATTATGTTTTGCAACAAAAAAAGTGATTCTCATGTTTGTATTATTGTAGTACAAGAAAATTTTGAAGACCCAGTTGATAAATTAACTAGAGTCATGATTGAGTTGCAAATATTTTAGAATGAGATGAAGAAAATTCAAAGGGATTATGAGAGTGCCTTGAAGATTATAAAAGTCATTAAAAGAGACTTGGCAATGTACAAGGAGAATGTTGAAAAGTATAAAACTGATTTTCAAGTTGCTTCTCAAGAAATTAAACAGCTAAAGGAGAAGGTGAAGGGAAATATGTCCCTTATTCAAGCCAGAGAAATTTTATGGAATGATATCATCCATGCTTTGAGGAACATCTGGGAGTCATTATCTATAGTAGAAGAGGAGAAGATCATTATCAAGGACCTGGAAAAATTCATCACTGCTAATAAGCAAAAGTGACAGCAACAAGCTCAGTTTAAAAAAGAATGATTGATTTCCTTAACTCAAGATCTTCACAACAGTTAAGGGAATTAGTAGTTGAACACAGAACCGAGTATGTTTTAGAGATTAATAAAATTATTGTGAATAAATTGTACAGGAAGACAACAAAGACAAAATTAACAGAGGTAAAACAAGTTGTAATGAAATTCAATATTGATTTTGATAAAAGAACAAGAGCAGGTTTGCCTTCATGTTGGGACCAGCAGGGAAATATATTACCCTGGGAGACTTATGAAACTTTGTTGGTGGAGGCTAAGAGAAAAATCGGTTCAACTCATGAAAGAACAACAATGCTAAAGGGAGCAACAATTGTGAATTATTTGCATAGAGATTTCCAATTTTTATGGTTAATGAGAACTCTTTTTGTTGACAAACCAACATATAGCAGAATTACCAACTTCAGAATGGAACACACTAGGTTTGTCAAGAGTCCCAATTCATATATAGCCATCTAGAAAAAAATGTAGAGAATGGATGTCACCGAAAGGAGCAAGTGTAGAAATTGGACCTTCATCTGCACTAGACTCTCAGATTACTAAATGAAGCAGTGTCGCCTGTCTTGAAGCAGTTTCTTTTTGGATATTTTTGAAATGATGTATTTATGTTTTCTCTTTTAAAAAATGTAATGTTCAAAAGAATTGTTAATTCCAAATTAGTTTAGAAAGTTAGCAGTTTTGGCAGTTGACAGCTTCTTAACTGCCCTTTTGAAATTTTGTATAAAATCAATTCCGAAAGAGAAGTGGGGGTTTTGAGTTTTGGACCTCAGAAGAAAAAATTTCTTGTATTCTCAATCTTCATGTGGATTTGAATAAAGAGTTTGAAGTGATTCTAGACACCTATT
The DNA here is from genome assembly GCA_031772625.1 of Pinus tabuliformis. Classification (NCBI taxonomy): domain Eukaryota; kingdom Viridiplantae; phylum Streptophyta; class Pinopsida; order Pinales; family Pinaceae; genus Pinus; species Pinus tabuliformis. The sequence continues at coordinate 1,270,350,393 of CM062818.1, read as the reverse complement.
GAGTACAAAATCTGTTTCCTGTTATTTTCATTTTATGTTTTTCTTCATAGAAGAGAGTAATGAAGTTGCTAGCCTTTAATTTTACAGTTTTGCAAAATCTATTCCTATGAGTTAAAGTTAAAAGCACCTTAATTATGCGCTCCTCTTTTCTATATGTCATTATATGATAATTACATATTTCCTCTAAATTTGAAGACAAAGATTCATCATTAAGCAACCTATTGTTGAAGACTTTCCACTATCCTTTCTCATTACACTTTCATTTAAATTGTATTCATCATCAGAAGGCCATTTTGGATGAATGTTTTTCACATTGAAGGTTAAGAGGCATTGTCTTTATAATTATAATTTCTGGGGTTTTAAAACAATGGGACAACAAACTTATTTCACCACAGTTTTAAACTAATTTCTTGGGCACTGACCTCTCCTTAGCCAGAGGTTGTCTTCCAAGGTACAACAGGTGGAAAGGCATATACCTAGATGAGCTTTCTCTTGAATTCTTCTTTAGGTCAATTACTTTGTCAGAGAGCTCCTTAAAAAATTTTAGCACACTCTCTAGGCTAGTAGGTTCCTTCTCAATAATCTTATTAAGGGTTATACGTTTATTTTCATTTGTCTTAGTTTTTTCTTTATGGTTAATGCCAGCCAAGGAAAGAATCTCATTTTCATCTTTAATAGCTTTTTCAAATTTCAAGGCTAGGGTATTCTTCTTAAACCTCTTAACGAACATGGATATGAAGAGATGTAGGGATAAAGTATAAAAATCAACGGTCAAAGGATATGTAGGATGAGAATCAATGGGGCTTTTATTCAACAAAGTGGTTAAGTGCTCACTGAAATCATTGACTTTATATGTTTTCTCCATTTTGATGGAAATCAACTCCTTCAAAAGGGAAGCAAGTGTTTTCTCTTCACCAAATTTTCTAACAAAATTTCTTTCAAAGGCATCTCTTTGCCACATCTTCATGCTCTATATTCATTATCCATAAGACCAAATAAAAGTTTCTCATGTGATCTTTAGGAGAAATAACATTGTTAAGATTTAATTTAGGAAGAAACCTTTCTAGTCACTTAAAAAGATCATGCATGATGCTTGCAAGGTCTAAGGCTCCCTATGACATCCACTAAAGTTAAGGTTGGTAGGTGATTAAGAATGGTGTACCTTCCTAGTAAAATATTTAGAATTTGAGGTGGAATCAAGATTATGAAGACAACAAGTTTAACCTTTAGTATCATAGGGTGCATGAGTGGGTGGGGGAGAGATGGAATGGGTTTGACAAAAAAAACTAGAAATAACTTCAAGGGCATGCGCAACCAAATCCTTAATGTAATGAACCAGGACTCTGAACTTAGTAACTAGTATTTTCACTTATTTCTTTCTAGGGAGAAGAGGAGTTACAACAAATCTATTGAGTTTTTTAGGATAAAAATGGTTGATGCACCTAAGAGAATTCATTTTAACAAGAGGAACAGAGTATAATTCTCTTTGGTAAGATTCTAGGTTTTTAGGATTGGAGATTACATCTTTGTAGCTTGTCTCTCTCTCAGTTTACTCAACCTGAGTAGATGAAATGTGGGGTGTTGGGTGTTTGGGTGGGATTATGTTTGACATAAGTGTGCGCTTCGTGGGAAATGGGATTTCTACTAGCCATGTACCTCATGTCCCTCCTTCTAGTGCTAAATCTATTGATAAGGTGAAATGTCGCAACAATAGTCAAGGGATCTCTCCAGTATGATGTCCCAATTAGATCTCACACTGTTTGGGATGAGAGACCCATCTACATTTTTGCCTAGTAACCATTTTTGTTTTTAGAATGTTACAGGATTTCAATGATCATGATATCAAGGGTATGTATATTCTAACATAAAACTATCTCATGCACTAAGATAAGAAAGGGGTAATCTAGCTAGCAATGAAATATAGAAGAGAATTAGGAAGCAAATGAGCCAGTAAACACATAGTTGCATAGGCAATTAAATATTTAGCTATAATATAGGACAATGATAGGTGCTTAACTTGTTAAAGCACGTGAGGAATAGTCAACATTTAGATATAAAAAGTTATCATAAATGAAAGTGGAAAAACTAAAACAGTAAGCATATGAGAGAAACGATCTAATTTACAGAATTTTCCATAACCTAGCAGTTTGCATCCCACAAGGAACACATATACATGAAATATTCAAGGGTAGTAAAAAACAAGAACAAGATGCATGTGATTATACAGTTCTAGAAATGGCCTTCTAGGATTTGAATCTTACATCAATAAGTACAAAAATAACAGCCTCCTAGTTCTAGTATGCAATGAAATCAATAAATGATCAAAAGTTATTTCATACTGAGAGTTACACAAATTTATAGGAAGATTTTAGTAATTGCCATATGTTACTATTCAGCTTTTGATTAAGTTAGTTACAACTCTTCAATTTCTCATAATTTAAAAATTAAATAAAGGAAAATAGTTTTCAAATTCTCATAAATAAATGGATAGTTGTAATGATCTAAGTGGATCTTTGGTTGAAAACCTCATGATGTTTTTAATACACTCCAAAAATACTCATAGGATGATGTAATTACTTGACCCTTCTTGGTGGAAAGGTCTTGCTGCTGCCATGATCTTAAGTTGTGTCCTAGGAAAGCATTGATCTCTCCTTCTCCAATGAAAACAATAATTTGTTCATGGTAATGTGCAGTTGACAGTAATGGATGCATAGGTTTGTTACTATGTTGATTTTGATGTTTTTATTACTACTAGTATACAACATGTAATACTCCTTATATCTGGTTGTATACTTCCTATTTTCCTTCCCAATATAAAGGTTGCTCCTAAAAAATACACCATTTAAGACTTTGATGGACCAATCCTTTACACTCAGCAACTCTTCAAAGTATATGCTCTTTTTTTGTTGGGCCTAACTTTTTCTTGAACCTCAATTGATTGAAATTACTCATTGTAATGATGTGTGCCACTATTTCAGTTGATTTTCATTTTGGAAAGTTGGTGCTCTGGTACTACTTGTTGGAAGTGTGAACAATACTGAGAGGGGGTTGAATCAGTGTTATGTTTTATGTTAATTTTATAACATTTTTTCTTTTTCTTTATAGAATTACTAAATCATTCATTAATCAACCAACAACATGTATAAATAACATATGCATAATCATAAACATAAGCATTGATCATCATAAACATAAGTAACCATGAGTAGCAACAAAAAAAAAACACATCATCACACATAGAGACACATGATATAAGGTGGAAACCCAAAGGGTAAAAACCATTATCACCCGATAGTATTCTTCTTCGTCTTCTTATTAATATTCAATAATTTTCTTTACATATGAATCATTGACCACCTCCAGTGTGCAAGCCACAACTTTCCAATCATGTGAGCCACTACTTGCTCCATGCCACTACCTATATGAACTTTGTAGGGCACCACCTGCTGGAAGTCACCACTCCCTCAATTTTGCAAGCCACCACCTGCTAGAAGCCACCACTCCCCATAAGTATTTCCGAGCCACCATTGTAATATCCAGCCACCACGGGATGGAAGCCACCCCTCCCAAGTTCTCAACCCTCTACCTGAAGGATGTTGCTAAACCCTAAATACACAAGCCACAACTTGCCTCACGTAAGGCCCCAACGTTCAAGCACATCTCATGGACCTAATTTCATCTATTTTCAAATTATGAAGCACACATACAATAATCTCATCAACAACTGAATCAAGCACCTTCACGTGTCATCTCTTCCCCTCAAAATAATACGTCAACTCACACAATGAAATTTTCTCACACAAACTCTCTCATCCAACATACTCATCAATCCTCACTCACCATATAATATGTAACAACAACAATAAAATCCACAACTTATATGGCAATGCAATAACAAAAATATATGTAACATATGATTGGTACAACAATACATGAAATGCACAACTAATCATTCCTGCAACACATTGTTAGTAATATGATCTATGATCCAAAATCTCTACAACAACATCTACAACAATACTCTTATCTCCATATCAACACTAACTACCAACAATTTCATATGCAACACAATCATGTTAGACATATCTATAGCTAGCTCCATCCTACCGTCTAACATTTTTTGTTTCACACTCTGACATTTTATCAATGAAGAAATATGCAATCAATACAAAGCACTAATCCTCATTATCTTTGACTTGATTATCTTCTAGAATGTGGAGTGACCTTTCTCAAACTATTGAACCAAATACCATGTGCAAAAACCATAGTTAATGCCCATAGAATTCACTAGAGTGTGCACAAAATTTGGGAAATCCACTCTAGAGGTATTAATGCACCTTATCCATTTGAAAATTGCATTATAACATAGATAACTAGTCTCCTAGGGTGTTTTATAACATAGCTTTTCCTCTTATCGACTACGTTACTCTTTTCTCATCTCAAACCTCAGTCAAACTAATCCAGCTCTTCCAAAACTCGTCCATCTTCCTCTTCAAGCTTCTCCAAAACCTATATATCCTATGCAACCATAAAAAACACCTCAATAATATTTCATCAAACCTTTGATCATCATGAAAAATCCGCCAAGTTTGTGGACATCAATGCCAACACAAATGACTCCATAGTTGACTCCTCAGACAAACATCCTAGGTTGACATCAATGCCAACATCATGAGGCCAACATGCCCAACATGCTACCCCTCCGGTGTTGATGTCAACCTACAACCACAAGACCAAGATTATCTCCATAATTGATTTGTCTCAATATCGCTCATGTGGTTATGTCACTCTCCCACTTTAACATTGAGGGAAAAGGGAAAACAAGTATGGCTGAACCATATGTTGAATATTGCTAATATCAATTGATATGAGGATGAAAATTGATTAGATCCTCATGCCAATAAGAAAACACCATGCCATAAAACCAACAGGTCAACACCATGCCTCTATCCAAACACCATGTGCTTCCTTTTGCTGCTAGGTTCAACATGATACCCATGAACATGTAATGGGGATGCAAACATCTCTCATGGACCACTACTTTAACCAGACCCAATAATATACAATGAAAGTATAAGTATTTATAAGCATATTATATGGAAAGATGAATGATATATCATGGTTGTAAAATTCCTCCAAACAACTAATATATGGTTGAAACATGACTTCTCAATCATACACGAACATCACTCACAAGGCTCAACCAATGACTCATAACAAAAACATGATAGTACATGGCTACAAAAATGACTCCAAGCTCACACATGGTTGAAAGAGATGACACCTACCAGTGCAAACATTCTTGTAACAACTCTCACCACTCAACATGATTCACTTCAACACATGCTTGATGTTACCCATGACTCTCTATAATGCACCAATAATGAAAAAAACATGTTACAAGGCTTCATATTGAGAGTACGTGGCTGAAGATGATGCATGCCAAGACTCATGACTCTCTTCTCCCTATGCATAGCTGAAAATAAGAACATTAAATGTGTTGAACTAATGGACCAAATAAAATCCATGTAAATAGGTCATTCCAGCCATAATATCAAAGATAACATGTAAAAACATACAGCTGAAAGTATCTCCTTCCTCTACACATAGTTGAATAAATGATCTTCTTCTATGGATGGCTAGTACATATGCTTTTCAACCAAATTGTCAAAATAATAAAATACATATGTATGGCTGAAAAAAGTACCCTTTCACTCATGGAAACATATATAAATTCGTTGTAAGTGAATAAGCGAAAGCAATAGGAAAATGATAAGTAATCCATGCAAACCTCGTACCATGCATAGCTCTCCCTGAGCTCATTATACCTCCAATGGAAAGGTTGATCATGTAGACCTAAATATGCATGAGGCTCATGAAAATATCATGATGCTACTACTTATCTCCATCAACTCATCAAGATGTCGTGCAATCCCCTTGAGGCTATGCACCTCTCATATACTTCTGCAGTCTTTCAAGAATATGCATCTGGTAATCATAGACTACATAGGGGGATGATATTTCTACTTCATAGGTTGCTACTCCTTCATCTTCCGCATAGTCCTAGGCTAATTATTTTCATTCCTATCTAGTTTTTTTTCGGTCTTCTTTGGATCTGTTGTTGCTTTTTCCAGATCTACCTTGAAGAGCTAAACATCATACAATCTCTAGCCATGTGACCATAATTGTCACAAGTATATCACCTCACATGAGAAGGATATGATGCAAGAGAATCAAATATTCTTTTAAATGTGTTATATATTTGCCTTGCATAAAACATGTCTCTCCTCCATGGGCTAGATCTGCAATCAATTTCCTTGTGGCCAAACAAGTTACAAGAAAAACAATGACCATAAATTGAACAAGTATATATAACTAATGGTTGATATCCTAGGCTGCCCATATTATTGATTAGTTCTTAAAGGTGTGCATCTGTAGTTGGCTACAATATGTCCAAACTTGTGGTAGATGTAACACTCTACATCATCCATCAAAGGAATAAAGAGGCTTTGATGCCTTTGAAATTTGACAGATTTTCCATAATCCTCTTTTGGAGTGAATGATCTTCTAAATGTAGGTTCTCCTTGAGGTCTTCTTCTCTATTATTGTTGGATCTATTGTTTCTTTTCTCGGTTATTACTCTTATTGTTGTTATTGTTTGCTACAAGCCTTTTTGGTTATGTATTGTTGTTCTTGCTTACATACAAGTTGGACTCTCCCTTTTGAAAACTATGACCAGATCTATTCATTGGAGATATTTAGTTCTCAAGAAAATTTCCAAGGCCTTCATACTCTTTTCTTGCTTGAGTTGATTGTCCTTTTCTTCCAACTCATTTCTCAATGTAACAACTTTAGCCTCAACCCTTTCAACTTGGCCTTTCTTCTCTTTTTGTTGGCTTCTCATAACATATTCAACTCTTTTCGATTCTATCAACTAGGTCCTCAAACTGATAATCTTATCCTTGACCTCCTTCTCTTTTTCATTATAAATTTGCAAAATATTCTCTTGATATTTGCATGCACCCATTAGTTTTTAACTTTAGCAGATAATTTTTTGATAACGACCACGACAGACTCATACCCAACTCTAAGAAGCTTAACATTATCTTCATCTTCACTAGGAAACTCAACATGACTAGAATCAAAACCATCCAAAGTACAACTGAAAAGAAACCCATTAGTATTTATACCTTTAGATTCATTTCATTGGAGCACACTTAGTTATGCCAAAGCTTCATTTTTTTATTTGTCATCTGCATAATTTGTACTAGAGGGACTAATCTTCTTGGCCTGAAGTTCTTGCTTTTGAGAAGTCTTCTTCCTTTTCTTATTCTTACTCTTCTTCTCTAACTATCCATTGTTGTTTCTATCACCTCCAAAAACAACTTTCAATTTGTCCCAAATCTCCTTGGTAGATTTGAAATCTCCTATTTTCTCCAAGTTTGCATTATGGAGATTCTCATAAATGATGCATCTCCCTTGACCATTTTGTTGCATTATTTTAGGTGAAAGTGGATCTTCACCACATCCTTCACATACCAAACTACAAATGTTAGATTCACAAGGAAACAATTAAGATTCAACATTTTCATGCCATACCTTGAAATTTGCAGTAGTGAGGACATATACTCCTAGAGGATTCATTCCTGGAAAAAAAAAAATTCAAAATTTTGCCAACACTTCCTGGATCTACTCACTAGCAATTAAGTTGTAACCAAGAACCCCACTCTAATACCATTTGTTGGAAATTTTACGATCTGATACTACTTGTTGGATGTGTGAGTAATACTAAGGGGGGGCGGGGGTGAATCAGAATTTTGCCCTATGTTCAACTTATACCAATTTTTTTCCTTTTCTTTAGAAAAACACTAAATCATGCATTAGTAAACTAGTAGCATATATAAAAAAACACATGCATAATCATAAACATAAGTAGTGATCATCATAGGCACAAGTAAACACAAGAAACAAGACAGCAAAGCACATCATCACACATAGAGACAAATGATATAAGGTGGAAACCCAAAGGGTAAAAACCATTGTCAGTTGCTAGTCCTTGTCTATGTCTTGTTATTATTATTCAGTAATATTATTTACATCTGAATCACTGGCCACCACTAATGTGCAAGCCACAACTTTCCAACCATGTGAGCCACTACTCACTCTAAGCCACTACCTGTATGAACTTTGTAGGCCACCACCTGCTAGAAGACACCACTCCCTCGACTATGCATACCACCACGTATTGGAAGCCACTACACCCAACAAGTCTTTCCCAACCAACACTCGACTATATAGATACCACTAGAGGGAAGCCACCACTCCCAAGTTCTCAAGCCTCTACCTGAAGGATGCTGCTACAACCTGAATATGTAAGTCAATATTTTCCTTATTGAAGGCCCCAACCTTCAAGCACATCTCATGGACCTAATTTCATCTATTTTCAAGCTATGGCCCATCCATACAATAAGTTCACCAACAACTAAATCAAACACCTACACATGCCATCTTTGCACCTAAAAATAATACATCAGCTTAGATAATAAAATTTTCTCACACAAACTCTCTCAGCGAACATGCTCATCAATCCTCACTCACCATACAATATGCAGAAATAACAATAAAATTCACAAATTCTATACCAATGCAACGACAAAAATATATGTAGCATACTATTGCTACAACAATACATGACACACATAGCTAATCATTCCGACAACATATTTTTAGCAATCTAATATTTGATCCAAAGTCTCTATAGTAGCAGCTACAACAATAATTTGATCTCCATATTAGCACCGACTGGCAAAAATACCATCTGCAACATAAGAATGTTAGACATATATGTGCACTACAACTCCATCCTCTAACATATGCTCCAAATATTGTCTATGATCCTCACTCTATCTCTGCATATATATAGCTAACTCTCTCATACTATCTAACCTATTTTGCTTCACACCTCGACATTTTATCAATGAAGAAAGATGAAATCAATAAAAATAACTAATCTTCATTATCTTTGACTTTGTCATCTTCTAGAATGTGAAGCAACATTTCTTAAACTATTGAATCAAATACCATGTGCAAAAACCATAGTAAACTCCCCCAAAATTCATTGGAGTGTGCACATAATTTGGGATATCCACTCTAGAGGTAGTAACACGCCTTCTCCATTTAGGAACTGGATTATAACACAAATAATTGGTCTTCTAGGGTGTGTTATAACGTAATTTTTCCTCTTATCAACTTTGTTACTCTATTTCTTAGCCCAAACCTCAATTAGACTACTCCATCTCTTCTAAAACTTGTCCATCTTCCTCTGCAAGCTTTTACAGAACTTGCAGATCCTCTACAGCCATTAGAAACACCTCATTAAGATGTCATCAAGCCTTTGATCATCATGACAACTCCTCCAAGCTTGTTGACATCAATGCTAACACAAATTAATCCATAGTTGAATACTTAGGCAGGCATCATAGGTTGACATCAATGCCAAAACCATGAGTCCAACAGGCCCAACATTTCAATGTACAATATTTCTTATAGCGAAGAGGTTCCTCTTTTTTTTTTACCGTCCAAATCGATAGTCCCTGGATTATAATTCCCTACATAGTAATTGAAAACAACATATACCCATTACATATATGACCTAACATGCAAGTTCCAAAGGATTACGGAATTGTTTTCAAGGTTTGGCTATGCTTGTGCACAAGTATTAAGTTCAATGGTAAGGAGAAGAAAAAAATGACCAATTTAACCTAGGAAACCTCCTTAACTTATCACAAATGCATATTCATAATTCTGACCTAGATGACCATGCATTTTCCTATGAAGGACCCCTTGTGTGCTTATGGGAGGAAAATTAGGGCTTCTATGAAGGAACACACTTGTTTAGATTCCTAATCTTGAAGGAAAATGAGTGGTCAAATTCAATCCCAAAAGACAAAGAAATGGTGTTGAGGTGTTTCCAAAAGATGAAACCTTAGGGTTCTAGTGAGGGAAACCCTAGGTAGACAAGGGAGTATAAAATGCTCAAACTTTCAGGGCCATGATAGAAGAGTTTTTATGAATATTAAAAAACTTGAACAATTATCTCTTTTATCCCGCTTTTCCCCTTCAGTTCAAGCTAATTTTTCCCAAGAAAGGCTTAGCAGGAGGCACCTTAAGTGAAAGAAAAAGGCGACTTAGTTTTGAAGCTTGAGAAAGTTATTTAGCACTAGATAAGTAGTTATTGTAGAATACTAACTTTGTCTAAGTTGTTAGTGCTACACTACATTGGCTTGGGGGACCAAACATTAGGGGAATTTTGAGGTCTAAAACGGGCGTCCTAAGAAAAATGTACAACTGAAATAATTTTTATAAGAACCAATCGGATTCAAGATGATTATGTCAATCATGGCAGGAGATTCACCATTTTTGGAGTAAAAAGGTAAAAAGATAAAAAATATAATAAAATAATAAAACTACTTTTTCAACTTATCTTTCTAAAGTTTTACTCAAATTTCGAGCGGGAGTACTCATTGGATGCAAAATTTAATTCCTCATCAAGGAGTACCCATGTTGCATACTTTTGATGGACCTTGCTACATGAAAATTGAGAAATACACGAAAAAACGTGATTGTAGTCACATTTTTCATGTATTTCTCATTTTTCGTGTAATAGGGTCCATCGAAAGCATGCAACATGGATACTCCTTGGATGAGGAATCAAATTCTACATCCAACGAGTGTTTCCAATCGAAATTTGAGTAAACCAATAGGGAGATAAGTTGAGAATACAAGTTGATTTTTTTTTTTCCTCCAAAATTTGATGATGTAATCTAATTTTATTTTATTATTTCCACTATTATTTTATAATTTCCTTAGAAGGCACATTTTAGACCTCAAAATTCCCCTAACGAATTGAGCTTAAAAGTTGAACTTTCATTAGAGGAATTTTGAGGTCTAAAATGGGCATCCTAAGGAAATGATAAAATAAAAGTGGAAATAATAAAATAAGATTAGATTAGATCATTAAACTTTAGAGGGAAAAAATAAAAAACTACTTGTTCAACTTGTATTTTCAACTTATCTCCCTATGGGTTTACTCAAATTTCGAGCGAGAACACTCGTTGGATGAAAAATTTGATTCCTCATCCAAGGAGTAACCATGTTGCATACTTTGTATGGATCTTGCTACACGAAATGTATTTCTTGTTTTTCGTGTAGCATGGTCCATCGAAAATATGCTACACTCTTTGCATTAGGAATTAAATTTTGCATCCAACGAGTGCTCTCGCTTGAAATTTGAGTAAAACATTAAGGAGATAAGTTGAAAATACGAGATGAAAAAGTGGTTTTATTATTTTATTATATTTAAATATTTTTACTTTGTTACTCCCTCGTGAATCATTCCCCATGGTTGAAATCGCCATCTTGAATCCTATTGGTTTTTATAAAGTTTATTTTGGTTGTACATTTTTCCTAGGAGGCCCATTTTAGACCTCAAAATTCCTCTAATGTGTGTTTTGGAATATGAAACCCTAGGGGATACAATGAGGGGAAAACGTGGGAAAATATCCCAAAGGGAAAGGTACCTTTGGGATATTGAATACATAATAAGATATTTTTAATAAGATTTATATCACTTAAATAGTCATCACTTTTCCTTGAAATTCACCTCCAATTGAGGTCATTTTTCCACCAAGAGACACTGGGAAAAGACCTCATAACTGAGGAAAAACTCTAGGAAAATAAAAAACAATTAGTATGGAATAGTAAGGATGTAATGTAGCACTATATTAATGGTTATATTGCACTATATTTTTGTATTAATGACTAAAATCTCACTATAGTGGATTGGGAGGCCCAAAAACTTAAGAAAAACCCCAAATTTTGACCTTGTAACTTAATGAAGAAGGAAAATAAAGTCTTGTAGCAAAACATTGATGATCAAGGGTGTAGTATGGAAAATAATAAAGGATTAACGGAGTGTTATGTCACTATACTAATTACTATTTATGTGTTACAGTGACTTGGGAGGTCAAAAATTGAGATTAAAAGTTGAATGTTAACCCCTAGAACATGAAACCCTAAGGGTTTTGCTAAGGGGAAAACCTAGAAAATTCAAGCAGAAATATATTAAATATACTAGGGAAATAATAATGGATTTTTGAGTATTCTTAAATTACTTAATCATTCATACCTTTTACCTTGAAATTTAGCTCCAAATTAGGTCATTTTTACACCAACACTGACTAGGAAAAGTCATCATAACTTACGAAAAAATTCGGGAAACTCATATTAATTAAGATTTAAAGAATAATATACTTTTTTAGTTATGTAATTAGGCCGATAGGCCTTCCTATGCATCAACAATTGTCAACACTTTTAACCTGAACCCTTTGATCAAGTTTGACAGTTTCAACCGTTGATTTGAAGTTCACTGCTTTTTCCATGAGTTGCCTTCTTTTCACCTCCAGTTCTGCTGTGCATTGAACCTGGCCCTTTGAGTTGCATTACTGCTTTTTCCAATTCTATTGTCTCTCGAAGATATTTTCATTGTCGAAGATATTTTCACTGCTTTTTCCTTGACAATTGCTGTTGCTGTTTTTGGCCAGCACTGATCTTCATCTACCATCACCTTACAAATTCTCATGAGAAACTTCACACAGTCCCCTGCAATCCTCGGAGCCATTCAAAATGCATCAGTTCATATTGCCCTCACCACCCGATAATGTTACATCAATGCTAAAACCCTCATTATCAGATTACATCAAGGCCGCCGAAGTATACGCGGTGGAACACGTGGCAACAATCTCTTCCTCCAGGCTTCTCCTGACTTCGCTTACGAGCTCTTCACTGGGAGCGGAGTCCTCTGCTTCCTCTGCTAATGTTTGGTCTAGTTGCAGTAGATCAAGAAACCGGCCTGTTTCTTCGCCTTCGAAGCGTTTCGGCTCCCGTACGCCGTCGGAGTCCACCAGAGCCTCGGGTTCATAGCTGCGTTTTCAGAGTGTCAGACATGATTGAGAGGTGGCCCGGGGATTCGAACACGGACCACAACTGTGATGCAGAGACAAGAGGAGGATGATGATTAGGCTGCAGCGAAGAATAGCTTTTCCTTCCTGCCTGCTACGATTGCCTGATATGGGTATGGGAGTGGAGACGATAGCAAAAATTTACTTAGAAATAAATAGGCATAGAGCGCTTCTCAACTTTTTCTGGTCAAAGCAGGGCTAGACAAGAATGCGTTGTATCTGTACGAAAAGTCTGCAGGATTTGGCTAACGTTAAAAAAAAGCCTGGCGAGTTCCAGAATACATAGCATGCGACGGGCATCGGTCGGGATTTAGCGAAAGTTAACAACAATAAAAAACAGTCTGGCGACTTCTAGAATACATTGCAACTGGCGGGCATCGGTCGGATCTGCCATCTGCCATTCTTTATTTGTCATCTCGACGGCAGAGGTGTCAATTTTTCAAACGATCGTTGAGGAAAGACTTTATCAGATTACAATTTCCACGTCAGGAAGCGGTGCGAAATTTATCTCGTGTTTTATTGCACCCCTTACAGTGAACAGAAATATCCTCAAGGATTTTACACCTCTGCTTTGTTTTAGTTATTTGATAAAGCCATATTAAAAATAAGTTCATTTATTTTTAAAATATCGGTTTATTTGTGCGCTTTTTTTTTTCCAGCCACCATTTTCACATGTAGAGCCACCATTTTCACATGTAGTAATTATATAAAGAATTTATCAAAAAAATCACATTAAACATTTTAATCGACGCGTCGCGTTTTACTTTCTAGTAAATGTGTGTAACGTTTTACTTTCTTTGCCTTCAAAGGTTGAGGTCATGATGAAAGAGTAAAAAACACATGTGACGTTTTAAATCTATTTGCTGCATGTTAGCTTCGACAGTGACACTTTCTAAAATATTTTAGGCTCATTAATGTGGTATGGCGATATATACTTTGGATTATATATTTGTTTAAATTTAATGATGAACCTATACAACCCAACGGCACTAATAGCCTATAACCTTAAATATGTATCGCCCCGAGTCACGTACAACAAATCTTCCATTACAAAATCTATGTGACCCTAATCTCATGGAGATGATAATTACCATATGCGATGACATAGGCAATACAATTTTCATTGGTCCATGGAAAAGGTATTGCTCAAAATGATGGGCATAGGAAATATTTATAATTTATTAATATATATTTACTTAATTCTGAGAATTTTTTTGGGGATAATTACCTTATCGATGGCATCTGCAATATCATTTTCATTGGTCAATATAAAATGTATTGCTCAAGCATGGCTGGGTTTACAAAATATTTATAATTAATTGAGATACATTTATCTGAATTTAGGCTTAGAATATTTATTAGAATATAGATGTAGAATTTCTTTTTTCAAATTATTTTTAGTAGTCTTTTTTGAAAATCTTATTAAAGACATTTTTTACTCTTTATTCTTTAAAATAAATAAATAAATAAATAATAAAATAAAATATTTATTTATTATATTTAGGTTGATAGGCCTTCCTATGCATCAACAATTGTCAACACTTTTAACCTGAACCGTTTGATCAAGTTTGACAGTTTCAACTATTGATTTGAAGTTCACTGCTTTTTTCAAATATATGAGTTGCCTTCTTTTCACCTCCAGTTCTGTTGTGCATTGAACCTGGCCCTTTGAGTTACATTACTGCTTTTTCCAATTCTTTTGTCTCTTGAAGATATTTTCACTGTCGAAGATATTTTTTTTCCCAAATATATGAGTTGCCTTCTTTTCACCTCCAGTTCTGTTGTGCATTGAACGTGGCCCTTTGAGTTGCATTACTGCTTTTTCCAATTTTTTTGTCTCTTGAAGATATTTTCACTCTCGAAGATATTTTCACTGTGGAAGATATTTTCACTGCTTTTTCCTTGACAGTTGTTGTTGCTGTTTTTGGCCAGCACTGAGCTTCATCTACCATCACCTTACAAATTCTCACGAGAAACTTCACACAAGAGATACTTTGTCCCCTGCAATCCTCGGAACCATTCAAAGTGCATCAGTTCATATTGCCCTCACCACCCGAGGATGCATTGTTTGGATAGGGATACGAAGGGCGGAATGAATTGTGAGGGCATTTATGTTGAAAGCTGCAACGCCTGTTGGTGCAAGTAACAACAAAGGGTTTTTGTTTGCTGGTGAGTTTTCCACAAATGCATGGTGCAGACACTTAATCAAATGGGATTTTCCTGTCCCAGTTGTTCCTTGTATGATGATTTTGCGTGGGGGTTTTGGCGAAGGGGTTTTAAAGTGTGAAAAACTAGTGGTGAAGGCAATATGATTTTATATTAGTTTGAAATCATTTATTTTATTTCAAATATTCAAACAAAATATTTCTCGCCAAGAGCAACAAGGTCTAGCATTCACTGCAATTTAGAAATTTCTTTAAAAATTTATTTATTTTACTTCAGCGCTTTAAAAAACATGCTTTCGTCAAACACATCCATTGTCACTTACAATGTTTTCTTTTTGGATGGAAACAGGTATGAATACAGGCTAACTATGATTGTTGTATGAGTATTGCCAAGAAATTCAGCATACTGCCCCAACAAACATTGCCTCTTTACCGTTTGCGTCCAACCATTGAATTGTTAAAGAAGGTAAAACAAATACTCAAGATAATAATTCACATCCATGAAAGTGACACACACAGGAAAATGCAGCGTCAATTGCAGGAACAACTCTGTTGCCGATGCCATGCCCCATCATGCATATATAGCTGCTCATTGTCAATTACATCTATATGTAATAGAATGCTCTTATTTTAAATATGTTTAGAAGCCAAAGAATACTTTCATTGTATATATATTTAGTTATTACCTACCAAACATGTCTCTATGTGTAGACCATATGTAAAATTTCAAAAAATACATTGCAAAGCATGTAACTATCTCCTGTATAATTGCTTGTGATAAACACACAATACCAAGTAAAATATTTAGAAGTATTCAATTGTAATAAGTCTAGTATGTTCCACCAGACATGATGCATAGTTATGGAGTGTCATAAGTGTTTCTGTACCTACAATTTTAATAAAAACTCAGTTTACATAGATTTGGCCTTTTGAGTGTGGTTTCTATTGTTCATGGAATGCCAGATGTTATGCTACTCACGTTAAGTTATCTTTGTTTTTGTTTTCAAATATGTTATATAGGAATATGTATACCTTACATGGGCTTCTGCAATGACATTTATAGAGTGGTTAGTTGTTTGTTTTTAAATTAGAATACATTTACATGAAATTTTCAAATTCTCTTCTTTTTTGTTTCAGTCATGTCAGCATTTTTAAATACATGTGAATGAATAGAAAGTCTTGTGGTTTTCTTTAAGTATTTCTGCTTTGACATGCTGCTTTGTTCTCTTTTTCACTTCCAATATAAAGAACTTACATTCCCAGTCTGTTCTGTCTCCTATATCTTTTACTCTATTTCATATTTAATAAACTGTACAATATCAATAGCAGTTGAGAAGGTGGCCCGACCTTTTATAAAAATTCAACAATTCCAACTTCATAAATCTATTGGCCTCTCTTTGTACCTTTTGGGACAATTGCTAGTTATTCCTATTTCAATGATATAGCACTATATTAATGGTTAGTGTTGTGCTACAGTGAAGGAGGAGGCTAGAAAATTGAGTTTTTGAGTGAATTTTAATCTTGTAACTCTTTGAAGAAGGTTTAAATAGCCCTATAGAATTGTGTATATGATAAAGGAGAGATATTGAAAATAATATGGATAAATTGGGTTCTATATTGAAGGAATAATGGATAGTGATGCACTATAGAGGCTCAAAGAGACAAAATTTGAGGAAAAAACACAAAATATGACCTTGTAATGTTATCAAACTGGTGGAAAGCTCAAGGGGATATTGTATCACATAATTAATAATTATTTTTGTGCTATATATATGTAACAATGATCATTTATGGGATACAGAGGCTCAAAGAGGCCAAAATTCTAGGAAAAACACTAAATTTTGACTAAGTATGAACCTTGGAACCTATGTAGTGTTGGAATAATGGGAAAGGGGGAATTATAGAGATCAAGAGAAGGTAAAGGAGACTATATACCACATCATTTAGGCTCATTGTTTTGCTTTAGGTCTAAATATAGGCAAAACTTTGAGGAAAAGTGATAAAAAAGTGAGAACAACTAGATCCATATTGGTGCAACCCTGAATTTTTCCTTATTACTATTGAATCTCTTTGTTTAGAAGTGGAGATAGAAATCCACGAAGTTAAAAAAATATGGGCCATTGTTGAAAACTCATGTTTGATATTCCATATTTGTGAAGATTATAGTGAAGAAACCTTTAGTTCCCAAATCCACATCAAAATTTTCCCTTTGGGATTCCATTTATTTTGGATCCAAGTGATTAAGACTCTTTATGCGAGCCAAATCCAAGGAATTTCTAATAAGCACATGAACCTACATATATTGGATGTAAGCACCAATATGAATAGCCTTTACTTGAAATTTAGAATCTGTTAGGGTCCTATACTTTATAGGATCTCAAGGTGATTGAGTATTTTATCTCAGAAATCTCATATTATAAATAATGGTCAATTTGCAAACGATTTCCAAAAGAAAAATAGAATAAAAATGAAAAGAGGGTATAAATAAAGAAAAAGGAAAACAAAAAACATTGAAAAAAGAATAAAATGTAGAACTCCATCAAAAAAAAAAAACTAAAAGTGTTGCAAATTCAAATTTACGGATAGATAGTTTTCTTCCTGATTGATAAGAAATGTTGTGTTATAGGAGAAATAAGCATAGGATTTAAGTAGTTTTTGATTTTCCATAAAAAGGTAATTATGTGTTTGCTAGTCAAAATGCACCCCTTGAGAGAAAAATAAAAAATGTTAGCTTAGAAAAATTATTAAAGGGTAGGCAAAACTAGTTTGGTTTTATGAATGTATTTATTTTCCCTTTATCCTAAGTTTCAAGGGCATTATAAAAGGCACATCTAGACAAAACCTTTTTTGTTGCATATGGTTTAAAAGGGTCACAATTAAAAGCTCGGGATTCTCCACCTTTTTAGATCAACAACACTTAATTGTTTTCGTCCCCCCTCTCCATCTTAGCTTTAACGCTTGGGGGGGGGGGGGGGGGGGGGGGGTGGGTGGGTCTATAAAAGCAGTATTTCCCGTCGGGCCCCATCACCACATGACCCCCTCTCTACATTTCGCACCCCCTAGCCTATACCACTTACCACTCCCCACCCCCTCTGAAAACCACTTCCCCCTCATTCCTTTACCATTGTCCCTACCCGACACCTCGACCACTCCTATCCCACCACGTCTCCTAACTGTTTCCCAATTAATTCCCTTCCTAGCAAAATTACCATTAAATATTTAATTTTTTCCCTTCCGGGTAACCATTTCAACTCAACAGTCCCGCTCCAATCTTCTAATGCAACCTGCCACTCCCTCCTTTAAAAACCCTAAACCAGTCTTCGTTACACCTTTCACCTGCTTATCCTTTGCAATTCATAAGTTTTTCTGCAAGCTACCAGCTTCCAAAGATTTTATGAAGTCGATCAATTGTCAGTGTTCTTTTCCCCTCCCATGACAACTCATGACCGTCCATTCGTTTCCTAGTAAATATTTATTCCCAAATTCATGTTTATCATTCACTGATCAACTATCCATCCAAAGAAGAAAAACGAGGAGGACCCTGTAAATCCATTAGTCCCTCCATCCATGGAATTAGACCATATTCCATTAGCTAATAGGGATTAAAAGATCATTGACACACAATGTGACTTTGAATTTTTAGAACTTTATTGTTGGTTGGATGATAAACATGTTGATAAAGCAGATGAAATTGGACTCTAGGAGTCCAATCTTCCTCACTATATTTTCCCTTTGACATTCCATGCCCCTGAATTCACCAGGAAATGCCAAGTTTGCTATGCTCCCAACGAAAGAGCCATTATAACCCCATTTGATGAAATCCTTTTTTCAATCATGGCCCAATCTATAAACCAAATGATGCTAGCTCCCCCTGTGGAAAAAATTGCACCATTTTTCTTAGAAGCCCTCACAGAACTCTATCAGAAGCTTGATTTTGCCAAAAGAGCCAAGATTTTTTATATCTTCTTATCAAAAATTGCCCAATTTCCAAATAAAAAGCCTCCATACCCTTCCTCAATCTTCCCTGATCAAGCTAAACAGATCATAACCATAGTTTCATACATTCTGGGTTATTATTCTGATCAATGTGTAGATGAACCCATTCTAGGCTTCCTTTCCTTTTTTTCCACAAATAGAAAACCATCTATTTTTTTTAACTTCAATCAATTCCTGGATGATAACATCCATGAGAAGTTTCTTAATTTTCCAACAAAACAAGTGTTTAAATACACTTCAATTTTGGTTTATATGTTTCTGTAGTATCAAGCATACAGGTTCAACTTTTCCATGCACGAGCTAGATGAAGAGGGAAACCAACAGTTTGTAATATTTTGTACATCTTTAGTGATGAAAAAGTAGCAATAATTCTCCTATAAACAGTTCACCGAAGAGTTTGTTCACCCAGCTATGAGTATCCTAAGTAGCTCAGCAGAACCCAGAATCAGCAGAACCCAGAATCAGTGAAGACATCAAGAGGATTCTACATTTGACAGATCAGGCCAAGATGGGAGACTAGTATTTATACTAGAATTACACATAAATTAGAGTTTATGAATGCGAGTTAGCACCATACAAGCTCCCAAAATACCTCCCCATGAGGATTTTTTCCCTTGAATATATCAGAAAAATGCTAAATTCAGATGATATTCACTTTGTGGTGGCAAAGAAGAAGTCCCAGTTTCGGATAAAGACATAGGTGGGCCCTTTCATATGAAACACTAGGTCAACAGGAGAAGAGGTAGATAAAATCCTTAAGGAGATGAAATTCAACCTGGGTTTCACATGGTCTTATGACCCTTTGGGTATCATTTCTAAGCTAAGAGTAGAAAACAAAACTACTCCATACATCCATACCTCAAGGCCTGAGATAGAGAAATATGTGAACCAATCAGTATTGGTAGAGAATACATTACAGGAAGCTGAAGATAAATAGGTTTCTACTTCAAATTTACAAACTCCCACTCCTCAAGAGAAAAGAAGTAAAACGCAGAGAGAGGAGGGATCATCATCAACAACAAACAGTGAGGCCAAGGATTTCAGAATTATTTACAAGAAAAGAACTAAGATGATTCCTAGGACAGATGCAGAAAAGGAGGCAGAAGATCAAGTTGTCATCATAATTGGAGAAACACCATCTACAAGCAGCAAGTTTGTTACATCTCCTCCTAGACCTTCACTATCACAAGGTCAAAAAGATACATAGCTAACTTCACAGAATATCCAAGGAGAAAAGGAAAAAAGTGTTTTTGATAGGTACCGAGAGATCAAACTTAAGAATGAAATTCTTAAGAACAACACCTACACTCAGTTTTGGAAGCAGACTTCCAGTTCACATAGTAGACTATTGTCAGTTTTTGATACAAAACAAGGAAGGATAAAGAGGGCCTTCCTTGAGGTCCAAATTCCACATCCTAAGACACCAGCAGATTACAAAAGCACAACATTTGAATTCAACACCAAAGATATCCATCCCATTGATCAAATGGAGATGCATAAACAGAATGGTGAGATGATTTCATCTACCTTAACTAATATTGTTATGTCATTATCAAAGATGCATGTTTCACATGCAAACATGCAATCCCAGTTAAAAATGGAGAAGATATCTTCTTTGGAAAAGGACAATAGAATAAAAGATTTGGAATATTTGGTGGTCAAAATAGGATATGATTCTAAAGAGATAAACGTTGCAGAGGAGATCATCAAGAAGAAAAATATTGACATTGTAGCATTGAGAAAGCGGTTGAAACTACCAGCCATTGAGGATCCATTCACTAAAGATATTGAAGAAAATGAGACACAGAAGGGTGACATGATGAAGTTAATCATGGAGAAGAATGTTCAGATCAGACAGATAGAGCTATAAATGGAGAAAATGATCAAAGAGAAAGAACCAAGTCAAACGGTAGCCATAGTCCCCCTGGATGTTATACCCATCACACAAATCCTAGCTATAGGAACTGCAATTGCAACAACCTCTTCGACTCAAGCTACAAGTGTCAAGCAGGTGACAAAGACACTAGAAAATATGTCCATCCAATCAGAAGAAATTAATAAGTTGCATGGGTAGCTCAAAGCTCTACAAGAACAGAAAGCCAGAACTGAAGCTTCTCATTTGGCTGAAGTACAAAAGTCACAAAGGTTGCTAGAGAGGATACAGAGGATGGAGAAGGATACAACAATTGGTCAAACCTTGGCCCAAGCTAAGGAAACCATTTGGATGGATATTTTGAACTCCATGAATGGGATTTGGCCATGAATCCAAATCTTTTTTGAATAGAAGGAACTGATACAAAAGGCCACTAAAACCATTATTGAAGTAAGGGAGAAGCTGGGAGACATGCCTACAGAAGCTTCCAACATCATCAAATTCCTGAATTCAAAGAATAAGTATGAACTTGATGTTTGGTTGTGTTATATTCTTTCCATGACCAGCGGGGGGTTATAGGGGGGGTTTGTGCATGGATTTCGCACATGGTTTTAGGCACAATGGTTTTTAGTCCATGGTATTACGTAGATCCGGTCAAGGGAACTACAGTTATGTTCTAATCTAGGGTTAATGGATTAGGGTTTATGGATGCTTCGACATGTATATATATGTATTGTAACATTGAAAGGAACATAATGAAAAATCAATCTAGTAGTCTCGGTTTTGGGATCCAGGGGAAAATATCTGTGTATATTTGTTTTATGTGTTATGCTCTCACCTTTGTTTATTTTCTGTTTTAGAATTCGTATGTGGGTAATTTTTGTACGGGGTTAAAACCTACATTTGGTATCAGAGTTGTTTTGGCTTCAAGGGGACACCTTTGCTATTGAGGGGTTTTGCTCAGGCCTATGGTAGACCCTGTTTAGTGGGAGATCTGCGGGATCAATTCTGGTGGTGAAAGAAGATGGCGAGTAGTGGAAAGATATAGATCAAGAAATTTAATGGTCAGAGTTTTGAGTTGTGGAAACTCAAGATGGAGGATCTGTTGGTGGATAAAAATCATTGGATTACAGTAGATCTGGGTACTAAACCAACAAGAGTGTTCGATGAAGAATGGAAGTTGGATTAGAAGGAAAAAGCACAATACGATTGTGTGTCTCAGACTCAGTATTGTTGAATGTATCAGGGGAAGCTACTGCAAAGGATTTATGGGACAAGTTAGGGACTTTGTACCA
This sequence comes from Pinus tabuliformis, assembly GCA_031772625.1. Classification (NCBI taxonomy): domain Eukaryota; kingdom Viridiplantae; phylum Streptophyta; class Pinopsida; order Pinales; family Pinaceae; genus Pinus; species Pinus tabuliformis. Next base: position 1,270,328,045 of record CM062818.1, on the reverse strand, counting down.
ATCTAAGTCGTTGGTGAATAAACTATTCCTACGGAAAAAGATGTATAACCTAAGGACGAAAGATGGAGACTCAGTGATCGAGCATTTGAATGCATTTAATACTGTGGTAAGTCAGTTATTATCCGTTGATATTAAAATTTCATATGAAGATAATTGCATCAATTTTTTGTGCTCTCTACCAGATTTGTGGGATAGTTTGGTTATTACAATAGGTAGCAATGCAATTGCCTTGTAGTTTGATTAAATAGTCTCATTCTTGTTGACGGAGGAGATGATATGGAAAAATACGGAGAGACAGACTGGTGATGCCTTGTCTGTACGAGGACAGTCTGAGAACAGAAAAAAAAAAAAAGGTCCTCGAGTGGGAGATCTAAATCTCCAGGAAAATTTGTAAAGGTGCGTTGGAAATGCGGAAAGGAAGGGCACTACAAAAGGGGTTGTAAATCTAAAGCTCCTGACAAAGGAAAGGGATCTGATGATGCTCCTTCTGTAGAGGTGAAAACAACCTCAGATGAAGGTGGGGATGTGTACTTGGCTTTTTCTTCAAGTACACATGTAGATCATGAGGCATGGTTGACTGACTCAAGTGCATCCTTTCACTTCACTCCCAATAGAGAGTGGTTCTGCGAGTATGAGAAATATGATTGTGGTGATGTCTTCTTAGGGGATGATAGGAAGGCCAGAATCATTGGTTGCGGAAAAGTAAAGTTGAAGTTGCAAGGTGGAAGGATTAAAACATTTCCGGATGTTCTACATATTCCTACATTGGCCATAAATCTGATTTCTATAAGCAAGTTGGATGATGAAGGTGTAAAAATAGTGTTCGAAAAAGATACTTGCAAGATGGTTGATGGAGCACTCGTATTGATGCGGGGAGTTCAGATTGAAACTCAATACAAGCTGCAAGCTAGCACTATTATTGATGGGTGCAACAATTTTGTGGTTACTGAAAGTGGAGCAAAAAATCTAGTGGTCTCTAGAGAAAAGACCATGCTATGGCATCAAAGGCTTGGACATATCGGAGAGAAGGGCCTTCGAATACTTCATGGTAAAGGTATGGTAAAAAGTATGACTAATAGTTCTCTAGATTTTGATTTCTGTGAAAATTGTGTATATGGGAAGCACAATCGGGTGAGTTTCCCCTCTGGTGGTAAGAGGGCGAAACAAACATTAGAGCTTGTGCACAGTGATGTGTTTGGACCTGTGTCAGTTCCATCACTAGGTAAGACTGTGTACTATGTATCATTTATAGATGACTTCTCAAGGAATACATGGATATATTTCCTCAAGAAGAAATCTGAAGTCTTTGACAGGTTTAAATAATTTAAGGCTCTGGTGGAAAACCAGACAGAGAATAAGATAAATGTGCCGAGGACAGACAACAATGGATAGTTTTGCAAGAAGGAATTTGAAGAATTCTGTAAGAATTGTGGTATAGCATGACAGAAGACTACTCCATACACACCTTAGAAAAATGGAGTTGTATAAAGAATGAACAAGACGTTAATGGAAAGGGCAAGAAGTATGCTCAGCAGTGCCGGGTTAAGACAACAATTCTGGGCAGAGGCGGTGGAGACTGCATGTTACCTGGTCAACAAATCACCTTCATCAACATTGGAGGATAAGACTCCACAAAAGGTATGGATGGGTAAGAAACCTTCTCTTTCACATCTGAGGGTATTTGGATGTGATGCATATGTACATGTTCCAAAGGAGAAAAGAACAAAGTTGGACAGTAAATCTGAAAATTGCATCTTTATTGGGTACAAGGATGGTTTAAAGGGATAAGATTTGGAACCCAATAACAAGGAAGGTTGTGTACAACCGAGATGTTGTGTTTAGAGAGGTGAAAGATGTTATTAAAAATGAAGTCCAACCAAAGGAACCTAAGAAAATAGAGTTTGAGCTTAAGGAGGAAGAATCAGACTCTACAATAGAAGAGGAAGCAAAAGATGAAGAGCCACAAACTTCAGTTGTGAGAAGATCAGTTTGAGAAAGAAGGCATCTAGAAAGTTATAGTCCATCTGATTTCTGTTCAAATTTTTTTTTTTTTGTTATTGATGATGATCCCAGAACTGTGAAGGAAGTAGTAGATTCAAAGGATGGAAAACTCTGGAAAGAGCCATAGTTGATGAAATGGCATCTTTGCACAAAAGTGAGGCTTGGGATCTGGTGGAGTTGTTGGCTGGAAGAAAATCCATTGGTAGCAAATGGGTGTTCAAGAAGAAGATGAATGCGGAAGGAAAGGTAGAGAAATACAAAGCTCGATTGGTAGCAAAAGGTTATTCCGAGGTGTCGAGAATTGATTTTGGTGATAATTTTTCTCCTATTGCAAAGGTAGCTTCTATTAGATTACTTTTATCTGTTGTTGCTACTTTTGATTTTGAGGTAGAAAAGATGGATGTGAAGACAACATTTCTTCATGGGGATCTAGAAGAAGAGATCTACATGAAGCAACCTAAAGGCTTTGCGGTGAATGGTAATAAAGAACTGGTATGCAAGTTAAAACAGTCTATGTATGGGTTAAAATAGTCACCAAGGATGTGGTATCATAAATTTGATTCATTTATACGGGGACTTGGCTTCATCAGAAGCAAAGCAGATCACTGTGTGTATTTTAAATTAATTGGTGACCATGTTATTTATATGGTCTTATATGTGGATGATATGTTGCTGGTTGGAAATGACAAAGAAATTATCCAGGATTTAAAGACCTAATTTTTCTCCAAATTCGACATGAAAGATCTTGGTACTGCAAACTATATTTTGGACATGGAAATTAAAAGAGATCGGGAAAAGAGGAAGCTCTGGCTAAACCAGATAAAGTATGTCGAGACAATACTGTAGAGGTTTAATATGCAGGACAATAAACTAGTGAAGGTTCCTATTCCTGTAGGTGTAAAGTTATCTGCTGAACAGTGTCCCAAGACACAAGAAGAGGAAGAGGACATGTCCCGTGTTCCATATGCAAGTGCAGTCGGCAACCTAATGTATGCAATGGTTTGTACTAGATCAGACAAACAATGTAAACTTTGAAACGAGAACTATAAACTCAAAACGGGAACTCTGGCAAAAAAACCCCAAAAGAACATCAAAAACAGTGCTAAAAATGAAAAATGTTGATGCTGGAATAACACATTTTTTTTCTTGGGTAAATTTTCAACATGTTTTAAAAATGGCGATGAAAACCAATTTGTTGCGCAAAAATTATCCAAAAAACACCCTCAAAACGAAAAGTGTTAATTCTGGTAGAACTATATATATATATATATATATATATATATATTTTATTTATTTATTATTATTTTTTTTTTTCCGAAAGTAAAATTTCAACATTTCAAAATAATGGCGTAAAAATATTTTATCATGACCCTGAAAAACATTAAAAAAAAAAAAAAACAGATTAAAATATATACTTAAAAAAAAAAAAATCATAAAAACGTAAAAAAAAAAACAAAATTAATGATAAGAATTTAAAAAAAAATAATAATAATAATATATATATATATATATATATATATATATATATATAAACAATTAAATAGTAAGAAAAATATTTTAAAAAATGGAGAAAAAAAGAAAAAGAGTTATCTTGTAAACCATAAAAAAATAAAAAATAAAAATAAAATAAAATAAAAATTGGCAAAAGAAAAAAAAATAAAAATTAAAAAAATAAATATATAGAAAAGAAAAGAAAAACACTTAAAAAAATAAAAAATTAAGTAGGTGAAAATAGAAAAATTAAGAAAAAACAAAAAATGTAAAAATTAAAATTAAAAACAAACTAGAACTAAAAAAAATAGAAAATTAACAAAAAAAAATTAAAAACTACTAAAATTAAGATTAAAATATTGATTACTTAAAAAACAAATATATATATATATATATATATATATAAAAGACAAAATAAAAAAATAAAAAATGTTAAAAAGAAATTATCTTACAAACCATAAAAGAATTTGGGAAAAAAATAAAATAATAATAATTTTCATATATATATATATAATTAAGTAAGTAAAAATAGAGAAATTAAAAAAAAACCATTAGGAAAAGCTGGGAAAAAAATAAAAAAATAAAAACTAGTTAAAAAAAAATAAAAATTAAAAATTAACCAAAAAGATTAAAGAACAAGTAAAATTAATATTTAAAAAAACAAAAATAAATTTAAATTCTTAAAAAAAAACCAAAAAAATGTGTATTTTTTATTTTAAAAAAAATGTAATTACTTTTTATTAAACATACATATTTTATTTAAAAAAAACAATAAAAAAAATTTGAAATTTAATTTTTTTTTAACAATCTTTTTTTATTATTAAAAAAAAATTATAATTCTTTTTTAAAACAATTTTTATTTTTTTCTTTAAAAACACAAATTATTAAACCTAACTTCTATATTTAAAAATAAAAAATAAAAATTGAACCTACATTTTATATTTAAAAGAAAAGAAATAAAATAAAATAAAATTTACATTTCTTTTTTTTTAAACAATTTTTTTTTAATTTTAAAAAAAAAATTAAAATATACAATTTTTTTTTAATTTTAAAAAAAAAATTAAAATATACAATTTTTTTTAAACATTTTCTTTTATTAAAAAAAATTATAATTTTTCTTTTAAAACAATTTTTTTGTTTTTATTTAAAAATATAAATAATAAAAAATATTTTAATTTTTTTAAACTTAAAATTTAAAAAATTATTAAAAAAATTTAAAATTTTAAAATTAACGCCCCTGGTGGCGCTATCGTGGGCGGAGGGGCCTACGTGCAGTCCCTCAGCCCACGGCCGCGCCACCACGACGGCCCGCCCCTCGGCCGCCCATGGTGGCGCGGCCGTGGGCAGAGGAGCCTGCACGCAGGCCTCTCCGCCTACGGCCGCACCACTGGGGGCGGTAATTTTAAAATTATTATTATTTTTTTAATAATTTTTTAAATTTTAAAATAAAAAAAATTAAAATATTTTTTATTATTTATATTTTTAAATAAAAACAAAAAAGTTGTTTTAAAAGAAAAATTATAATTTTTTTTTAATAAAAAAAATGTTTAAAAAAGAAATTGTAAATTTTATTTTTATTTTTTTTTAAATATAAAATGTAAGTTTAATGTTTTTTTTTTTTATAAATATAGAAGGTAGGTTTAATAATTTTTATTAAAATAATAATAATAATGTTTAAAAAAAATTATAAATTTTTTTTAATAATAAAAAAGATTGTTAAAAAAAAATTTAATTTTTTTTTAAAATAAAATATGTATGTTAAATAAAAAGAAATTACCTTTTTCTAAATAAAAAATACGCAAGTTTGTTTGTTTTTTTTTTTTTTTTTTAATATTAATTTTACTAGTTTTTTAATTTTTTTCGTTTTTTTTTTTTTTTTTTTAAGCTAGGTTTTTTGTTTTTTTTTTTTTTTTTTTTTTCCCAGTTTTTGAATGTTTTTTTTTTTTTTTAATTTCTCTATTTTTACTTAATATATATTTTGTTTTTTTGTTTTCCAAATTCTTTTATGGTTTGTGAGATAATTCTTTTTAACCCTTTTTTTTTTAGTATTAATTTTACTAGTTTTTATTTTTTTCGTTTATTTTTTTTAAACTAGTTTGTTTTTAATTTTTTTTCCTAGTTTTTGCTAATATTTTTTTCCTTTTTTTTTTTTTCAATTTTTACTGACTTAATTATATATATATATATATATATATTTCCAAATTGTTTTATGGTTTATAAGATAATTCTTTTTAACATTTTTTATTTTTTATTTTTGTCCTTTTTTAAAATATAATTTTATATTTGTTTTTTAGAGACAATTATTTCATTTGGATTGAAAATTTAATTAACGATGTATAAATATGTAAAATATCGAAAATGCAAAATATCGACTTTCTTCTTTAAATATGCAAGTCAATAAAAACCTCACTACAAAAAAAAATGAAAAAATAAAAACAAGAAAATATTAAGAAGAAAACCACTTTCAAAATTATTAAATTTACAAAATAATTATTTACATTTCATACATTAGAAAAGTTAAAGTCAAAAAATAGGTCTTTTAAAAAAAGGGTTTGATGCAAAATAACCACTTTTTTAAATCAGCATGAAAATCACTACCATTCTAAAACACAATGTACATAAAAAAAAATTAAAGTGCCAAAAACTATGCTTTAAAAAAAACATATGTGTTCTGCATCACCCCTTTTCAAAATCGGGTCAGTATTGTCTCGACATACTTTATCTGGTTTATGTCAAAACCAGGGAAGGAGCATTGGACAGCAGTGAAGCGGGTTTTTAGGTATTTGTGTGGCACTAGTCATTATGGTTTGTGCTACCAAGGAAGACTAGGATTGGACAGAGTTTTGGACATCCGTGGCTTTGTTGATGCAGACTGGGCTGGAGATATGGATCAGAGAAGATCTACAAGTGGGTATGTGTTTAACCTATTTGGAGGTGTAGTTAGTTGCATGAGTAAGAGACAATCTATAGTGGCACTGTCAACTACAAAGGCAGAATACATGGCAGCCACTCACGCAAGCAAGGAAGCAGTTTGGTTGCAGAGATTATGTTCAAGTATGGGGTTAGTACATGGAGCTATAAGGATATATTGTGACAACCAAAGTGCAATTTTCTTAGAAAATAACCATGTTTATCATTCAAAGATAAAACACATTGATGTTCAGTATCACTTTGTGAGGGATATGATAGAAGACAAAAAGGTGTTGTTGGTAAAGGTGGACGCTTTGAAGAATACTGCAAATGCATTGACAAAATATGTGAGCTTTAAGAAGTTCTCTTGGTGTAGAGAAACAATGGGCATTGCAAGGCTGATAAATGACTAAGCTGCCCCCCTGTGGAAAGAAAACAACAAGTGGGAGAATGTTGGGTTGTGCTATATTCTTTCCACGACTTGTGGGGGGGTTACAAGGAGGGTAGCATCCCTCTTCTAAGGGGGTATGCAAGGGTCTCCACTGCATGGAACTGTATATTACCTATGGTTTTGTGCATGGATTTCTCACATGGTTTTATGTGTGATGGTTTTCATTCCATGATATTATGTAGATCCGGTCAAGGGAACTACGTTTATGTTCTAATCCAAGGTTAATGGATTAGGGTTTATGGATGCTTCGACATGTATATATATGTATTGTAACATTGAAAGAAACATAAAGAAAAATCAATCTAGTAGTCTCAGTTTTGGGATCCAGGGGAAAATCTCTCTGTATATTTGTTTTATGTGTTATGATCTCGCCTTATTTTCTGTTTTAGAATTCGTATGCGGGAAATTTATGTACAGGGTTAAAACCTACACTTGAAGAGTTAGGAATTACTGACAAGACTGCCACCGTCTTGGAAGTCAAGAAGGTTTTAGCTAAAAGAAATCTCATTACTCAATTGGAGGAGAAATGTAAAACACTGGAGTTGGCAGTGAACAGATTCTTCAACAAGATTGAAGCATTAAATCAGAAAGGATTGCCTAGCACATATGTGATTAATGACAAACTAATTTTTCAAGAAGATTATGTTATAAAGATGAAGGAAGTGGCTAGAGACAGTACTAAATTCAGTGGTATAAAAGGCAGCTTGACAGGTAGAGCATTCTTAGAGGCAATGGGAAATGACTTCTTTATCCAGCATGAGGTAAAACATATCTTCACAGTAAAGCCAAAATTTGCAAAGTATACTAAGGTTGATTAGATTTATTGAAGGGTAATCAATTTAACCATTCCAGATGAAAAAAGGTGGGACCAACTATGTGATCTATTGGAATAAAAAACCACTTGAATACAATGAGAACATTAGTCAGCACATTAGCCAGAGCAGCATAGTTATAGGTTGATTCAGCAACCGAATCCTCCAAAACAGAGCCACCTCTTCATGCAGTTGTCCACCTTGCCTATGATTTTGCAGAAGATCGATTTTATGGTTTAGATAATGCTAATAATACATTGTCAGTTGAGACAACGATTTTGTAATCATTTTGTAATTATTCTATAAATACTTCACAGTTTGAAGTATTACACATTGATTGTTGAATACAATTTCCTTTGCGAATTGTAATTTTCTAGTTGCTAGAAGCATCAATAATACAAGGACATTATTCACAGGATTCATGTGGTGTACAAATTGGTAATGTTTTTCTTTTGTTCATGTGTTTAATCATTGTCTCCTTTTTCTGTCATTTTTGAAAAGCTTAATTACATAACAGATACTGTGACGAATAGGATATGCTATACAGAACGCCCTATTCTGGCTGTTAGTGATTTATATGTTTTATGCTGGAGTCAAATTAAGGAATCCTTCATTGCTCCTTAGTTTCTACTGAATATTACATTTCTTCTATTTCATAATCCATTCAAAATTCTCAAAGGCCCAACTAGTGCAACCTAGCTTGCCTTGTGAAACTCCTTCAAAGTTTGATGCAGATCTAGTTAATCTTTAAAATCCATAGCCCAATGGAATTATAACAATTTAATCAACCAAGAAATCCAATCAAAAAACAATCAGTACATTAATAACTAGCCTAAAATTCACATAAAACATAGCTAAATTTTACAGAGAGATCCCTCTCTTAAGCTGGCAGGACTAGATCCCAACTTCCAAAATGGTTTTAATGTTTTCCTATATATTTACTCCCTCAACCTCAAAAATACAAAATGACAATATAATCTATTGCAAACTTGGATAAGCACCACCAAACTCTTTGTGATTACCCAACTAGTCCTATTGGCAACTCCAATGGTAAACGTTCCAAGTCCAGATACGTTCCCTAATTCCATGCTTTCAATGTCACGTGGGTCGAATCCTCAAGCATCCCCATAGTTTTGTTTTGATAGGAGGGGAAGGATCCCCTCCCCTCAACGTACCCATGTGCACTTTTATAGAATAAATGTGTGGAATGCAAAAACCCTAAATGCCTCATTTTATTTATTTTATGTGATGTCTTAATTATTATTTATTTATAATATATTTTAATGAATTTATTAAATTATTTATAATTATAATTATATTGAAGATATTTATATTTTTAAATTTTAGGTATTTATGTTAAAAAATATTAAAACATATGTAAATTTAACGTTTTTAATTTAGAATTAAACAACCTTTAAATATTAAATTATAATGTTTCACTATTTAAATTTTAACATAAATAATAATAAAGGTAAACTACTATTTTTAAGTGGAGTTTTAACGCATCTTAAACTTGACATAATCCAATAGGAATTAAGGGAGACAAAAGAGGATATTATAACAAATAGTTATTTCTATCATGATTTTGAGGTCTTAATTATTACGGGAGAATTTCACCTAATAAGAGTATGTTACTTTTAACCTAATATGCTTCCTAAAGCCAAAACAGAATTTGTGTGTGTACTAGTGTATATTGATCAATAGTTTTGACCCTAATTAAATCCCATACAAGCAATCATCCTTAACATCTATGCATGACACTTTTAGAAGGAATTTTTTCAGGCTAGTACCTAATATCCTCATAGGCTAATGACAAGTTTTGGGCCTTGTGTAGAGAGCCTTGCTCTTATTCGAGGATCCCACTCTCAACTATCATAAAAAAAATGCATGAACACATGCACCAACAAACAAGAACAAAAAAGCCTTCCATAGAGGAATTTTCAGCCTAAAACCAACATGTATAGATAAAGAGCAAAGCCAAATATGAAGTACAGAAATGGAAAATTATTCTATTAATCATAAATGAAAAGTACAAGGGAGTTATACCCAAAAAATGAGATCATCCTATCCAACTTATAGCATGACCTCCTCCTCTAATTGTGATATAACTCTCTAATGACCTAGGGACAAGATGTTGAAACTTTGAATTTCTCCAATTGTCTCACTAGCTAACTAGCATGACCCTTTAGGATGACAAGTATAAATAATCCTAGAGGTCACCTAGGGAGAATGTATCTAGACACTTGGTATAAAGAGAAGTTAGGAAGCTTCTCCAATTATGCACCCAAGTTAACTCGTAAAGGTGATCCTCTAATATGATCTCCTAGGGAACATAAGACTCTAGAGTCTCCACCGACCGTATTGGGATAAAAAATTGAGTCTAGGATGAACCTTGTTGGGATGATAAAGGGAACCATGTCTTTATAATTATATCCCGATAATGATGCATAAAAAATGGGTAAAATTAACGGTCAAACATCTACCAAAGGGTCAAAAGTAAAGGTACTCATGTGCAGTGACTCGATTGAGGAGGATAGGCTAATAAAATATGCCCCCTAATGCATGAGGTTAGAAGAGTAACTGGTGGATGAAATGCATTACAACAAGAATTAGAGCTAAAAAGGGGAGGAAGGATTCAAAACTATGAAGTTGAACTAGAGAAATCAAATGTTGGAGTCTCAACTCTGCTGATAACATCCCCAAGGTGGGCATATCGATGATCAGTTGTAAAGAGAAACTGAACATGGTCGCCAAACATAAATTGTGAATCCATGACATGAAATTCTAAGACATGGTCACATAAAATACATAGTTGATCCATGTGGCACATCAGGAAGATCATAACCACCAACAAATATAATGTGCATATATGTCATAGTATACATCAGCGGGATTATGGGCACATAATAGAGGAGGTTCCCCAAAGTAGTCCTCAAAGTACATGAATGATACATAACTCCAACACAACCTAGGAAGGTGCCATATAAGAGAGAGATGTCCCTAACCCAAGGTATTCTACACAACTTCAACGGTACAGATATACATCATGTGAATAGATGTGTTGATGTTAAGCATGGTAGAAACCATTTGGTTACTAGTCAATGAGGTATACAATTAACATACGTGAGGGGACCCACCAATGATGAAAATGGGCCCAAGGTACCTAGCATAGTCCACTAAGTGTGAATAGATGAGCTAACATCGAACACTCATGGACTCAACCGATTAGGATTCAATGAGGTAAACCCATTATTGACCACAAGGAATCCTACCACTAAGGAATGTAATATCCAAGGTACTATTGGTTCCTAGATCAAGCTCCTAGATAACGAGCTGAAGTCTATAAGAGAATATTCATCAAAGGAGGGCCTTGATGTTAGGTCCCTATACTACTAGTGTAACCCCTATTGTTATTAGTGCAACCCCATTATTATATTGTTGTGCCCATGTAGTCTCCATATTGTTATTATTGTGCCCCATAGAAGCCCACTATTTTTATTGTTGTGCCCTTACATTATTATTGTTATGCCGGCTCTGATTATATTATGAACCCTTAGACTCCTATATATAGAAAGGAGGTCTTTTCATTTGTATCATCCAAGAATTGTTCATTTGTGTAATGTAAAGGAGGTTGCCCCCTCGAAGAGGCTTATTTCTAAGGCATTGATCTATCTTTTCTATCTTTTTGTGAATTGGTTTCATAAAACTTGATGTATCCCCCATCAATTGAAACAAAACAGGTTGAGAGATTATGTGAATCAATGAGGTCATCAAGAGATGAAGTACAACTAACACATGGATGGCCAATGGAAAAAGGTCAATAAGGATTACAAATGGTTGACTCAACCTGATACTTCCTTTGAACACATAAAGGCATGACACAAAAGTGACTTGAAAGCATGACTAATGAGAATCACATGATATCTTGCAAAAACATAGGAGACATTGAAGCATGCTACATAATGACTGGAAGACTAACCAGTTGAAGGAGTAGATAGACTCGTATGTATGGTATGACCCTTGAATAAGCTAAAAGTCCCAGATGTGAGATATTGAATCAAATAGGTGCCAATTTCAAGGGTGATGAACTAAATTTCCCATTTTGACTAATAACAAAAGTAAATTATTCCCCTTCCCTTTTCTCTTTTTAGTCTCCCTAATGGTTTAGTGAGCAAGAAAGATAAGACAACTAAGCTTAATAGGTTCCTTTTTTATAAGTTTTATAGTGAGGATGAAAAAGAGATAAAATTACACTCGTTTCCTCATATTTTAACGAGCTTAAGAATAGAAAAGAGATTTCTTGCTGAGTTTTAATTTAATGAACGAGCAGGAGAAGTCAGAAAGAAATTGACATTTTCATATAGGTTTTGTTGTCGCTTCAGATCGCACCAGCAGCACAAGTGTTGCAGGAGAGATAGAAAGCCCCTTAAAGACAACCTCTGGGTTGATTGTAGACCAGTGCCTAAGACATCTTAAGTAGAGGAGTGAATGGAAGATAGTCTATGAGGGGGTTTTACAACACTCAAATTGTCACATAAATAAAAATATAATAAGAGAGGCTTGGTTCAATAGGCCTTCATTAAGGTAGATTGAAGTCAATACATGGATCCAAATGCGGGGGGTATATCGGGGCAATCTCAAAGAGAAATGTCTTCTTCTAGTGGCCGACACACAACAATGGGACATATTAATACTGAAGTTGTAGTAATGGTGGAGAGAAGGAGAGGAAGGAGGGAAATAGGTGCATAGGGCTGTAACAAACAGAATCCTCAGTAACAATGTTCCATCAGAAATATGGAAGAGGAAGGAGGTGGATTGATAGAAACAACTGAGTGCTAATTAAGGTTTCAGGCCAACTATAACATGGGTATCATTCTCTACCAACAGCTAAAGTAAATCTGAGCTACCACAGGTACTACAGGCTAATCAAATACACAAGTAAATCTGTAGTTTCTATAGGTATTGTAATGCTAGTGAATAACACAAATAAGTTTGCAATATGCACAAGTATTATTCTCTATTTAGTAGCCAAGATAAATCCATAAATCAAAGCAAAACTAATAGCTTCATTATACTATTTCAGAGAGAGGAAAACACAAACAAAATGAGATTTACCAAGAAGAAACATGTTGCACATTGATCATGCTTGGAATCAACAAGAGAATTTCATTAATACTTAGAGGGTCCAATAAGCAATCCATACATTCAACACAACATTAGTCAAGCCCCCCATGAATAAGAAAATAGAACCGAAGTGGCATCTCAGAATTCAGACCCTGTGGGTGAGAAATCCCAGAACCTGAAATAAGTGTTTCTTCACCCAATTTATAAGAAGAAGGGGAGCTTGGATTACAGTTGCAACAAAATATCTGAGCCAGAGCTTCAGTTGTTTGCTAGACTAGCTGTCTCAGCGTATGTAAGGCGTTGTTGCCCAAAATTATTACAATCGGGATCAGATCCCTTCTTGGAAATAAAGAAACTACAGAATAATGAGAAAGAGAAAGAGAATGGAAAGATGATGGAGGAGGTGTCCCTCTATTGTTACTTTGGAGGCCTTTGATCAAGCCATGTCTCTGTCATGATATGCTTCTCCTGTTGCTTGGTCAGTTTCCGTCAATTCTGCCTTAACTACTGGATTAGTTCTTTCTTTGAAGACGAGTGGAGCCCCATGTCGAATCATTAAGTGCTCCCGAGACCCCCATATTGGTGCATCGCCTCACCATACTCTTATTCAATGCTGGAGCTGCTGACCCATCCATCTTTAAAAGCTTTGTATCATGCTGCTGGTCTGCCAAGGGATGTGTTTGATGATGTAACGAGGAGTCTTTCGAGTGTGGGCATTTATCACGAAACAAGCACGTTTTAATTTTCCCTAAGGCCCCTTATGATATAGCCCCTTTCCTCTATTTCATTCATATGACTAGGGGTTGTGACCAAGTGTTTAGTCCTTGGGTGCTAAGGCCTTTAGGCTCCTGTCTCGAACTTTTTTCCTTTGTTATTTGGAATCCCTTATCCCGACACTTGATACACTTTTCCTTAAGCATTTCCCCCTGACATTGCGATCACCAATCAACGGGATAAGGCCCACCCAGGACATGGAACTTGCAACATGGGAGAGGGAGACCCTTTCACTTCTTTTCATAACGACTTGTCCAGACGTGAAATCCTTATAGGGTGGAACACATGAAATATCGCATCCGGGAAGAAACCCCCGCATATTGCAATCTCAAGATGGGGAGACTTTGGTGTAGGAGTGTTTTAACCTGTGTGACCGCCAATCACCGATCTGTGGGGGTGACGTCATCACTGCCACGTGTCACCCGGAAATGCCCCCATAGGACCCTTGAAAACATTGAATCTACGTGCCACATGTCACCCGTATTGCCACATCACTTCTGTACTACCACATCATTGATGACATCAACTTCCATGTCATACATATGGGCCAATCTGATTGTGCCACGTGGCCCCTTGGAGGAGAGAGAAAATAGCCTATCCGGCCTTGGTTTTCCTGTGCATTCCTTTGTTAAATAGAATCGGCCCTTCCCTAGTGATTTAACACTATATCACAAATCGGCGAGATCACAAGGTTTTTAAAGTGGTAGCCCCTTTATTCCGCTGATTGCCGATATCGTCGGACTGCGGGACTGTGATATGGCTTATATGCGAGATTGTGGGATTTACTATGCCCAGGGCCCCCGACCTCCGATAAACCATACCAGCACATGGAGGAAATAGAAAGGGTGTGCTTGTCCCTGTCTTTGCATGTGTTTCATTTGTTAAAAAATTTCAGCCCTCCCCGACGATTTCACATTATATTGCAATAAGTCACGATATCGTAAAGTTTAGGAGTGGCAACCTCTTTGTCCCGCCGATTAGCTGATGTGTTGATAATGTAGGACTGCGATATCGGTATTTAGCACCATGAACCGTCAATAAATCATAGGCATGTGTCTGGGACCTCGTCGATAGCCGATTTGCAATGAGATTAGCTCTCGGACCTCCTATTTACGATTTTCTTTAAGTCTCTTCTCCTTGCCATCTGGATTTCCATGGGTAACTTCAAGAGGCCATATCTTATGCTCCAAAAGTCCCTTTTCGAACTTCCATATACTCTTGGAAATCTCTTTCTGAGTACTATGCAATGGAGAGGGTCCGATTAAGCTCTGATAGCTTCTATGGCCTAGAAGATGGCTTCAAACTTCACTACTCTCTAGCAACTTTGATCAACTGAAAACTCATAATGCAATGAGTGACAACATTGGCTCCTACTGGGGACAGTGCCTTGCTAGCAAGGTGCTAAGAACCTATAGACTAGTATCCTTCACCATTGGGCATGGATTTAGAAATATATTAACTCACATAAAATCTCCATGAACCTTTGTTTGGAGGGATTCACTTCCTTCTCAAACTGAAATGCAGAATTAAAAAGTCTAACAACTAGAAATTTAAATGCTTAGTAAGTGAGCTTATTTATATACATTCCTACTTATTCACAAGGCTCAATTCACCTAAGTGAGTTTAACCCTCCAATGGAGCCATGCCAGCATTTGGGTGCTGGACCTAGTGCCTTCATGTTGCTGAAAAATAAAAATTAAAACAGGCATGCACCATGAAAAGTATTAAAATAAAGAACGTGATACACATTGTTGATACAACCTCTGTTGCTAGCTTAAGAATATGCTCATGTACTCAGCCACAGAGTCATGGAATGGATAAGGAAATTTTGCGGTTGCCTCTTTTTCATGAGCAGTCAGCTGACCAATATCCTCTTGGCTAGGGTAGCCACAAACACTTATGAGCTCCACAACTTTAGATTTTTCTAAAAAATCTTGTTGCTAATCATTTGTTACCCATTTGTCGACGGGCCAACCCTCTTGGAAATCTACAATAGAATCTTCAGTTTTTAAGCTGTAAGAGTCAGAGACTGGAGGGCCTAATGAGAATTCTTGGCAGAGACCTTTCTATAATAAGTAATCACAGACACTGCTTGGTCCTTCAATTTTTGGCTCTTCTTGAAATTTTTGCTGCTGGGAGCCTTCTCCCCACTTGTTGGTATACAACTTCTTCTGAAATTTCGCGACCATCTCTTCCTCCTATGAATAATACGAATCATGAATTGGAGGAGGGTCTTGGTCTTGTTCTCCAGGAAAAATATGCTCATTGCAAAATGGAGGCTCTTCGCTGACTTCCTCATGGGCCTCATCTTCTTGTGCATCTTCCCATAACTGGAAGTGTTGTGGCTCTGCATCACTTGACTCTTCACCAGAGTCATTTTCATTAGAGGAAGGAGAAATATCCAGTTCGACTGAATCAGACCCCTGAGGGTTTTTTGGCAGCTCAATGATGTTTCCTTCTTCACTTTCTCACTTAGTGGGTGATTCTTCTTAATGCGAGTGGATGTTTTCATGGAGCGGAACTCTAGAAACATCTTCAGCAGGGTATTTGAACTCAGGAATGTCTTCATCATTAAAATGTGCACAATAATATTCAAATAGATTATTTGGTGGATATAGTCCGTTACAATATTGATTGAATTCTATATGAAAACTTATTAGGGAAGATATACTACCACGAGGTATTGTTTTGTACCAAAATCTAACACCCTCCTCTAAAGAATACATGAAAATTTTCATTTGTACATCTTCAAGGAAAATACCCTCTTGTTCGATGCATTCATGAAATTCTTTGAGGTGCTAGTCAGGCCTTCTAGTTGTGCTTCCACTGAATCTAGGAAGATAGGTCTCCTATTCATCATATGAAGGGACGTGATTGGGAGAACTGGCAATAAAAGAAAGATCCAGTGGGGAAAATTTATTGGCCATGAATGCAGGAATGGCCATCTCGAAAACCTCCATATATGAGTGATTTCAGCTTCAAAAGTAGGGGAAGCTTTCAACTATTGTAGCCTTAGAGTGAGTATGGGGTTGCTTGAAGCTAGGATGATATAATAGAGATATAAATAGTGGAGTCACCAGAATGTTTACCATAAAATTGACAGTGGAGTCATCAAGGTGAGAGATATTAAACCCACACTTCCCTTGCTCACCTAACAGAGGAAATGTAAAATTTTGTCGTACCCAGGGAAAAATATTCTAATCTGTTCCCTAGAAATGATGGCAAA
Source organism: Pinus tabuliformis (assembly GCA_031772625.1). Taxonomy (NCBI): domain Eukaryota; kingdom Viridiplantae; phylum Streptophyta; class Pinopsida; order Pinales; family Pinaceae; genus Pinus; species Pinus tabuliformis. The sequence continues at coordinate 1,270,311,256 of CM062818.1, read as the reverse complement.
AAGATGTTGTCACTTCAAATCGCACCAGCAGCACAATTTTTGCAGGAGATATAGAAAGCCCCCTAGAGACAACCTCTGGGTTGATTGTAGACCAGTGCTTAGAACTTCTTAAGTAGAGGAGGGCATGGAGGATAGTCTATAAGGGGTTTTACAGCACTCCAATTGTCACGTAAATAAAAGGATAATAAGAGGGGCTTGGTTCAATAGGCCTTCATTAAGGTATACTTAAGTGAATACATGGATCCAAATGCGGGAGGTATATCAGGGCAATCTCAAAGAGAAATGTCTTCTTCTAGTAGCCGACATACAACAATGAGATAGCTTAATACTGAAGTTGTAGTAATGGTGGAGAGAAGCAGAGGAAGGAGGGAAGTAGGTGCATAGGGTTGTAATAAACAGAATCCCCAGCAACAATGTTCCAGCAGATATATGGAAGAGGAAGGAGGTGGAGTGATAGAAGCAATGAAGTGTTAATTAAGGTTCAGACCAACTATAACATGGGTATCATTCTCTACCAACAACTCAACTAAATATGAGCTACCACATGTACTGCAAGATAATCAAATACACAAGTAAATCTGTAGTTTCTACAAGTACTGTAATGCTAGTGAATAACACAAGTAAGTCTGCAATATGCACAGGTATTGTTCTCTATTTAGTAGCCAAGATAAATCCATAAATCAGAGCAAAACCAACAGCTTCATTATACTATTTCAGAGAGGGGAAAACACAAATGAAATGATATTTACCAAGTAAAAACATGCCGCACATTGATCATTTTTGGAATCACTAAGAGAGTTTCATTAATACTTATAGGGTCCAATAACCAGTCCATACATTCAGCACAACATCAGTCAAGTCCCTCATGAATAAGCAAATAGAACCAAAGTGGCATGTCAGAATTCAGACCCTATGGGTGAGAAATTATGGAACCTAAAATAAGTGTTTCTTCCCCCTATTTATAAGAATAGGGGGAGCTTGGATTACAGTTGCAAAAAAATATCTGACCCAGAGCTTCAACTGTCTACTAGACTAGCTATCTCGGCCTATGTAAGGTAGTGTTTCCCAAAATGATTACAATCAATATCGGATCCCTTCATGGAAATAAAGAAACTACAGAACAATGAGAAAGAGAAGGAAAACGGAAAGATGATGGAGGAGGTGTCCCTTTGTTGTTCTTGTGGAGGTCCCTGATCAAGCCACGTCTCTATTGTGATGTTCTTCCCTTGCTGCTTAGCATGTTTCTATCAATTTTGCCTTAAATTTCTGATTAGTTCTTTCTCTAAAGTCGAGTGGAGCCCCATGCCGAATCATTAAGCGCTCCCGAGCCCCCCATACTGGAGCACCACTACACCATACTCTTATTCAATGCTGGATTTGCAGACCCATCCATCTTTAAAAGCTTTGTATCATGCTCCTAGTCTTCCTGGGGATGCGTTTACGATGTAACAAGAAATATTTTGGGTGTGGGACTTTATCACCGAAATATCACGAAACAGGCACGTTTTGATTTCTCCTTATGCCCCTTTTGGTATAGCCCCTTTTCGTTATTTCCTTCATATGACCAGGGGTTGCGACCAAGTGCTGAGTCTCAAGCATTAAGGCCTTCAGGCTCCTATCCAAGGCCTTTTTCCTTTGTTATTTGGAATCCATATCCTGGCGTTTGATAATATTTTCCTTTAGAATTTCCCCTTGACATTGCGATCGCCGATCAGCGGGATTGGAACCACCTAGGACATCACAATCGAAACATGGGAGAGGGAGACCCTTTCACTTCTTTTCATAGTGAGGGCCGACTTGCCCGGACGTGAAATCCTTATAGGGTGGAACACATGAAATATTGCATCCGGGAAGAAACCCCCACATATATCAATCATAAGTCGGGGAGACTTTGGTGTATGAGTGTTTTAACTTGTGCGACCATTGATCACCAATCTGCAGGGGTGACATCGTCCCTGCCACATATCACCTTGTGATTGGTGACACGTGTCACCCAGAATTACTCCATAGGACCCCTATAAACACCAAATTTGCATGCCATGTGTCACCCGTACTGCCACATCAGTGTCACTTCCGTACTGCCACGTCATTGATGACATCGGCTGCCATGTCATACATAAGGGCCAATGGGATTATGCCACATGGCCCCTTGGAGTAGAGAGAAAATGGCCCACCCAGCCTTGGTTTTTTTGTGAATTCATTTGTTAAATAGAATTGGCCCCTCCCCAACGATTTAATACTCTATTGCAAATCGGTGAGATCACAAGGTTTTTAGAGTGGTAGCCCCTCTACTCCACCGATTGTCGATATTGCGAGACTGTGGGACTGCAGGATTGCGGGACTATGGGACTGCGATATGCAATATGGTCGATATGCGGGACTACGGGACTACGATATTTGATATGGCCGATATGCGGGATTGCGAGATTTACTGTGCTCGGGGCCCCTGACATCCGATAAACCATACCGCCACATGGAGGAGAGAGAAAAGGCTCGCCTGTCCCTGTCTTTCCATGCATTTCCTTTGTAAAAAAAATTTGGCCCTCCCTAGCGATTTCACATTATATCGCAAAAAGTCGTGATATCACAAAGTATAGGAGTGGTGACCTCTCTGTCTCGTCGATTAGTCGATGTGCCGATATTGCAGGATTGCAATATCGGCGTTCAGCATCCTGAACTGTCGATAAACCATAGGCCTGTACCTGGGACCCCGCCGATAGCCGATTTGCAATGAGATTAGCTCCCGGACCTCCTATTTGCAATTTTCTTTAAGTCTCTTCTCCCTGTCTTCTGGCTTTCCATGGGTAGCTTCAACAGGCCATATCTTATGCTCTAGAAATCCCTTTTCAGGCTTCCATATACCGTTGCAAAGCTCTTTCTGAGCACTATGCAATGGGGAGGGTCTGATTAAGCTTTGCTAGCTCATGTGGCCTGGAAGATGGCTTCAAACTTTAGTTCTCTCTAGCAACTTTGATCAACTGAAAACTCATAATGTAGTGAGTGACAATAGGTTTTACAAGCAAGAAAAGATGGGGAAAGGAAGCTTGAGATTTTCATAGGTTTAATGAGTCATGAAAAGAATACCAAAATGAACTCCACATTTCTATATAGATTTAATGAGCATGAAAATATAACAAAAGGAGCTCAAGGTTTTCATTATTTACTTAACATGAAACTAAAGGCCAAAAGGAATCTCATCCTAGAGTAACGAGTGGTATAAAGGGTAGAAACTAGTTCCAAATTGATGGAACTGTCTTAAGCATAATGAGGAAAATAGGTTGGAAGATAAGACTAGTCATTACAACAACCCCTTAGTGTTCTTACCCAAGAGAGGGTAAGAACACCAGGTAAAAGTGAGTTGTAGGCCAAGTAGAGGGAGACAACGGTGGATATGTAAAACCAAGTCTTATCAATGTGCATAAAATAGGCTAAATATATACAGAAATCACAAGGTATATATTGTGGAATCCTCCTCGATTAAGGCCAGAAAGCGACAATGAAGAGTATGTGAGGCTCATATTCTAATTCATGGTGAGTCAAAGGAGGAATTTGAAAAGAGAGTAAATGAGACACTGCATGGAAACCAACATGGAAGGAGGTGCTAAACTAGGGAATCCATGTATAGATAAGCTCTACCGCCAAGCTACAAAGTGCATAAAAGAGATGGTCTAATTTCGCAACTTGACAGGGTTGGACCTAAGGCATAATGAAGATGGAAGTGACATTCAATAATGTAACATATATGGTGATATATTACCTACCCCCACATGTCAAGTTCAAAAGAAACACACCTAAGGTCCAATGAATGTCACAATAAAAATTCCACCCTATCCTATTAAAACCATCCAGAAAGACTAGACCCATTATTAAATCACATTATGAAAGAAATAAAACATGGATTAGGTAAAAGGACCATATATATATATATATATATATATATATATATATATATATATATATATATATATATATATATATATATATATATATATATATATATATATATATATATATATATATATACTTTTTTTATATATAATTTTTTATTTTTATTTTTTGGCATATATTATGTACTAGAAAAGAGCTCACATCACACAACAAACCAAAAACAGATAAAACATCACACACACTCCCATGTACAATATGTCCAAGAGAAATGTAGTCTAATAGGTCACGTCAAGTTGTGACCACTACCGGGCACAGACCAAGGATTTCCATATATGAACTCATGGAGGAGTGGAGGTACCATATGGTGCACCATGAAGGGGTCGTGCCACAAAAAGTTGAATCTCCCAATTCCTAAAGGTTGATGATACTAGGGAAAACTTAGAACTATATCATTAACATGAATAACCAAAGCAAATACAAGGTGAGTGGTCACATGATCTAGTAGGAAATATATTCTACTAAAGGTGATGTATGTTCAGCATGTTGAGCTACATCTATAGAAGAAGACATCACCCAAGGATTAGGTGACACATGGGGTGCACAAGTGTCCAAAGAGATCATGTGCATAGGAGTAGTGGTAGAAGAAGAATAAATGTTGGGCATGGGTAAAGGAAAGACACTGGTAAGAGATGGGATTTTAAACAATCCCGCACCAACACTCTCATAAGACAAGGGGATATCTCCAAAAAATGGCACAATATTTCTCATAGAAGTAGGAATGGTCAATGGTATGTAGTAATCTAATTGATCTATCATGAAAATATTTCCTTCATGGGGAAATAAATTCACATGAAATACCGAAGAAATGACAATGCACATGGCATAAAACTAGCTACAACCAAGGAGAAGATTATAGTCTAAGGGAGAATCTACAACATCAACATTAACCTAGGCAACCTTACCCCCTAGTTCGACGGCGAAATTTCGAAGAACACATTGAGGCATAAAGTGGTGTCCATCAAAGGCATGTAAAAGAATACTTGACTTAATGAGTGTTGGAGAACCAATAGCTTTCCAACATGACACTGACATCACATAGGTAGAAGACCCTTCATCCACCAAAGTGAAATATATACCACGATTAAAAATAAGCATTGAGATCTAGAAAGTGACCTGATGAGAGATTCTAAAATAAGAAGCATCAACATCGAACATAATGAGACTAGACTCTAAGGGATACAACCCTCTGATAGTAGTCCACAAGGCTTTGTGTTGTTAAGGGTAGATTTGTAAAAGGTCCAGGGCATGCATTGCACATGGTGCTTAGGGAAGTTCGTCATCAATATTGTAATGTTCGTAAATCCATGCATTGGGATTGTGTGTTGACTTCTAGACAACACCCTTAGGTGAGCGACATATTGGTTATATAGTCTTATCTAACATGAGAGGTTAGGTGGAATCAGAAGGGGTGGTCAATTCCTTAAAAGCAAAAATCGTCTCAAGAGGGTCATAGGATTTCGCTTGTGTCGTCACATTTACCTGTTCCCGAAACATAAGGATAGGTGCATTATTTCTATTAGGATAAAATTGCCCCTGATTTCCCCCTTGCAGAGGTTGAGGAGTCTATGAAACCATTTTTTGTTGTGGCCGAGTGGGGAATGGATAGTTCAATACTATTAGCTACTACATAGTTCTTGGTGGTGCAGGAAGGTGGTGGAATTCATCCATATGAGGAAACTCATGAGTTAAATGCTCACCTTGAAAAATATTGCAAGGGAGCTTGATATTTCGACATTGTTCACTCCTACCCCCACCATGATTAGGTGGTATTTGTTGGTTCTCTTGAGCAACTATGTTTTTTTGTTTATTTTTTAATTCTTTTTACTGTCAGGTTGCTGAGTATTCTTAGGTGATGTGGACTTCACCATAAGAACCTTGATGGATTGCTTAAAAGAAGAGGGTGCTTGTTGAGAGCCAAGGAAACTTGTTGGGGCTTGAGAAGTGACCATCATTTTCCCTATTTGAGTAACTAGCTGGCTCATAGTATCAGAGGAAAGGGAGCCAATCACACCACAAGAGTGTGGTCCCATCTTGGGTCGTTGCAAGTTTACAGAAATTTGAGGAGCATTGGGGAGGATATCATATAATGTTCCCAACTGAGAGTAAATAAAATCAAGACATTGAGCACGTAATATGGCCTGCTCCTTAATAACTACGCCAATCATAGGGACATCCATAGAAATTTGTGGGTGAAGGGACCAAGTGAACTAATCTCTCAGGACATCATTAGAAAGTCTAGTTCATACTAACCTTTTGTGTCTATGCCACTCATGAATATGATCATAAATATGAGTGGCATCATCTTGTTTGATAGTTGACAAAAGATAAGTCCCAAGATCCTTCCTAGTAGGCAACTGAAAGTGATTCAAGAAAGTATGAGCCAAGGAAGCAAAGTCATTAAAGGATTTTCAATCGAGTTCAATATACCATTTGGCAACATCCCCCATTAGGGTTTTTTGAAAGAGTCTCAACTTCATAGAATCATCCACCAAAGAGTTAGATGAATGCAATAAATGAAAGGTGGTGATATGTGTAGAAGTATTCTCTCCATGTCTCCCAACAAACTTAGGAATATCAAAAGGTAACTTGGTTGACATAGGTGGCTACCTAGGATTGGGACATATCGAATCATTGGTCAGCTTATCCAATCCCAATAAATCGAGAGGTGTTAGAAAATGGATTTGCAGTTGACAAAATGAATCATAAGGGCAGTAACCCCTAGAAGGATTAGAAGGTCCCCCCATACTATAGTTAAAGGCACTAGGATTTGGACCAAGGTTATAATTCATCCCAGCATACTGATATCCTAGGCCAACAAATGAGGTGTAAGGATTATGGCCCTGTCATTAGAGAAATTTTAAGGTCTAAAATGGACCTCAAAACAAAAATGTACAAACAAAATCAACTTTATAAGAACTAATGTGATTCAAGATGAGGATGTCAACAATGGGGTATGATTCATCATTTTTGGAGTAAAAAATAAAATAAAATAATAGAACTACTTTTTCAGCTCGTATTTTCAACTTATCTCTTCACATATTTACTCAAATTTTGAGTTGGAGCACTCATTGGATGTAGAATTTAATTACTCATCCAAGGAATACCTGTGTTGCATACTTTTGAAGGAACCTGCTACACAAAAAATGAGAAATGCATGAAAAACATGATTGCCATCACATTTTTTCATGTATTTCTCTTTTTCCATGCAATAAGGTCCATCAAAAGTATGCAACATGGGTACTCCTTAGATTAGAAATTAAATTCCACATCCAACGAGCATTCCTGCTCAAAATTTGAGTAAAGCCATAGGGAGATAAGTTGAAAATATGTGGTGTAAAAGTATTTTCTTCTTTTTTTTTCCCTCTAAATTTTGATGATGTAATCTAATCTTATTTTATTATTTCCACATTTAATAATATTATTTTATTATTTCCACTATTATTTTATAATATTTCATAGGAGGCCCATTTTTTGCCTCAAAATATCTCTAATGTGACAGGGCTGGAAACCGCCAACAAATAGGAGGTATGAAGTCCCAACTAGACCTCACATTGTTTGGAGTAGGAACCCCATCCGAGAAATGGGCCTGGCTACCATATTCTTAATGATTTACCTTGGATACAATAAATGGAACAAGAGAGAACACATACACTTTCAATATGAACAAGTAAGTTAGCCTTGTGATGTATTCAATTGTAAACTATATAATGGTTCTTCAACAGAAGGGAAGAGAAAGTGAGTCTTCAAAAGAAAAGCAATAGTACTATCCTAGTAAATACAGACACATATTTCTAAAAGAATTGTTGATTATTTTTGCAAATAGTTCACAAAGAAATAACAATCATGAAATCAAGAGACACACAATTCAAATATGCATATTAAATCCAACGAAATAGTTCATTTTCATTACTATGTAGAAGAAAAAACATACACCACAAACAATGAAAGAATAGTCTTTCACTTATCCACAACATATGAATGAAAGTGTAACAGCTCCAAGAGCTTCAAATCATTAAGTGAAAGTCCTAAGATGCACTATTACAATGATACAAGCCTAGTTCTAATGGTGGAAAATTAAGCCATCACTTGCCCCTCAAAGTTCTAATCTTCTCTCCTATTCCTAGTTTTGGCTTGATGGGCCCTGACCCAGGTTCAATGTTAAGTAGCCAAGTAAATCCCTACACTACTGGCCCTTTCGGCATCAATCCACGGCGCACTGAAGTCTCACCTGAAGCTTTATGGGGGGATGCAGGAACCAAGTTTATGCACCCTGAGATGGTTGTGATGTCAGTTTTATACCCTAACCCTTCCTTCGTGCAGACCTATAAGCCCTTTAGGGCTTATCAATGTACTTCTCTTATTCGTCTTTGAAACCCTTGCAAAATTCTCTGATCGTCCTTCGTGGACCCTAAATAGCCAAATCAGACACTTACATGCCTCTGTAATTATCCTTACTTCTGTGTCTACCCCGATTAGCTTAAGTATTGGTTAATTTCAACATGCATAATGATTATCTTTGCGTAAACATATATTCTTACTAGCGTTCATATGACAAAGTAAAATACATAGATTTGCGCATCAATATAGAATTAAATCATAAACCGAATATTCAACATAACATAATTGCAACATTCATAACAGAAGTAAAATAACTCATACACAGATATCTCCAAAATAATTCTCTTTATTGATGGTTCAGATCTTCAGTACAAACTCTAATTTCCCTACGCACACAGCTGCAGGGGTCTGTGCACTCAGCTGTAGACTTCAAACTAGGCCTCTGCGCACTCAGCTGCAGAGCCTCTTCCTACGCTAAGACTCTTCTCTCTTAGCTCTCACAAACCCAAAAACTTAGTTAGGACTCTACCCAAAACTACTTTAGACTCTTCTAAGACTCCCTTTTTATACATTCCCATGGCCCGCAGACCAAGGGCAGATCTCATCAAGCCGACACAAACTATCTAAACTAAGGGCAGAAACCCTTTTTGACTGTTTACATCTTCGTGCTCTATGACCACAAAATGCAGAGACTTTATGTTATTTATACAAAACTTGGGCCTTTAGCCCCAAAACATGGGCTTTTAACCCCAAAATTGACCCCAAGGGACCCGTTCCCAACAGGCCCCCAACACAAACATGGTGACTCGCCCTCAAGTCACTCTACTGGCACAAAGATCTTATCGCGAAGACCTCCCAACTCCACCTATACCACTACGACTTTGATGGTACACTGTGTTGTCGCCTGCTTAACCAATTGCTCCGTCGCTCGCTCTGCACTATTTGTCTATATCTTCTACTGTGTCACCTACAGACTGACCAATTTCCCTTCAATGGAGGCAGTGAGTACATGGGCTTCCTCCAGGCAAGGCCCCGATCTGGCCTTTAGTACTGCCTCCTTGCACTGAGCTGCATCCAATTGTTCCTTCAATGCCTCGCTTCCTGCAGCTTCGCTAACCTTTGTGTAATGGCGACGGTGCGCGCTGTCACTTTAACCTCATCATATCTTTGCTGCAGCTCCCGTGACTCTGTTTCCAGCCTCCGCACATTGGGATCCTCCTATAGGTTGGTGACTACATCAAGCGACTGCTCGAAGAGCGCAACGCAATACTTCACTACGGCATCTATAGCTACTACTGCATCATTGACAGTGGTTGTGTGCTGCTCTTTAACCTATGGTGTAGTCAAAGGCTAGGCCCTCAACTCTAGCTCTGTAGTTTTAAGGTTCAGTTCAAACTGAACCTTAGCCAACTTTGTTCTCTCTTCGCGCACTCTAGCAGTGAGCTTTCGAATTCTCACATCCACTAGCACATCTACAGGAATGTCTAGCTCTGGAATAGTCCTGCATGTCTCAACCACCACCTTGGTCATGTGCTCATTCTTTTCCATGATTGCCTTAAGAATATCAATGGAAAAATTCTTCTGTACAACCGACTCAGCGTTGTTCACCTTCTACTCACTAATAAAGTTCAGGGCACACTGTTCCCTAGCATGAAGTTCCACGATCACACCATCTTGCAAGGTGTGAAGGGCTTCACTTGGAAGCGTAGCCAAATTTATGCCAACCCTCTTGAGGGCACTAAAAGTGGTCCTGCCAGCTTCTACTTTTGCAGTCAATGCTCCATCTAACAGCGCTATGGCCCGGGGATCCAACATGTGCAACATTTCTATTGCCTCTAAAGTTTCAAGCGCCAAACTAGTTGATGTCATGTTGCTTCGCCCCACACCAGTTTGTACCTGTGATGCCTAGATTTTCCGCTCGCACAGACTCATTTGAATGGCATCTAAGGCCTGTTTATGTTGCTGCTTGAACTGTTGTAGCAGTTCTGTGGTTGCATCCCTCACCGTATCACCAATTTCATTCACGAGGGATATTTTGTTGGCTTTGGACTTCTTCCGTGGCCCTACTTTCTCTTACTCCCTATTGCGCTTAACCCGGAATGGAGTAGTCTCTGGGTCTACTCCTCCCTATTCAGATCGTTGCTCTTCCTCTTATGTCTCCGGGGAAGGATATTTCTGACTCCTGTCAAAGTTGCGCTCCTCCTCTTCTTCCCGCACTTCTGTCTACTTTTTGGCAGCGCGCTCCACTTTGGCTTTGTCCTTAGCCTCTTTCTTCCTCTTTTCGGCCAACTGTTCCATCTTTAGTCTGGCCTCTTCCTTCTTACGCTTCACTGTAGACTTGCTAGACCCAGCTGTCAAGTCTAAGGCCAGGTATGGAAGGTCATACCACTTTTGATCAGGGTCCTTCCGTGCTCGCATGGAGACATAGTGGAAGTCTGCCTTGAACTCCACATACTCTGCCAATTGTTCGAAGACAGTCGGTGATAATAGTAGTTTGCGGTTGATGGCCATATTGATACTCATCTCCATCAAGATCCAAAATATGTTGCTAACCTTGACCCTTTGGGGGTCCTTAGTGGCCCAGAGAAAATCGAACTTCGTTGCTTCTAGTAAATCCTATGAAACCGGAGGAAACTGACTATCCTCTGGTAACTCCCATGCAACCAGTACTATGGATAGCGTCAGCCATGCATAGTGAAAAGTTTTTCTCTGATCCCGCGCCTCTCTACAATTCGCGAGGAACTCGCTGCAGAGGTAGCGGGCCTAGTTGAATTGTATGCCCTCCGCGCACTGGGTCGCTAATGACACAACCGGTGTCGACACTTCATCTGCGCGACACTTCCTCATAATTTTCCTGGAGAGGATTTGGTGGCTACTTTGACCGTGGGGTCAGTTATACTAGAAATGGAGTATCCACGCGGCTTCTTGACGAGCTTAAATTCATCCTGCATTTGCTCGACGAGGTCGTGCTCACTTGTATTTCCACCAAATTCCATAGCCGGATTTAGTCCTGAATGCGGTAGCCGAGTGATCCTATGGATCAGCATGTTAGTGATCAGTATTGGTTTTTCCAACCACAGGCACCCATCATTCACCAAGCATAGCAACTGTTTGATCACTATCATGTTTATGGGCACGTAGTTGTAATGCGACACCCATAGCATGTTTAGCAGTCCTGCCTTGTCCACCCCTCTTATCCACTTCCTTGGCTCCAACACTGTCACACCAAAGTCCTTATAGAAGACACGATGCATGAATTGATGGTCGCTAAGTGGGGAAAGCGCTCTGTATCGGCCAAATCCCAATCCTCCAACTTTAAATGGGGGATGCACGCTAGGCGCGGTCCTTCAAATGTGATCTTGTCCGACAGCAATAGTGTATGCAGTGTGACTTTGCTCTCATCAATGTCCTTTGGGACCTTTGCCTTGCCTCGGTGTGGAGGAATGTATTTGGGTAGTTTAGAGATAGGGTCAGACCCTTCAACATCAATGTCCTCTGCCCCCATGTCAATGTCTTCCCCACCCATATTGATTTCTTCACTGTCTTCTTCAAGTTCCAGGTCAACTACCTTGCCCTTCTCCTGTGTGGTGGGTTTTTCCTTCTGTGGGTGTTTTCTGGGTGACGCGCGCACCGACGATGTCGCTTTCTGCTTATCTTTATTCGTTTTTAGACCTTCTTTGGTCAGCGTAGGCCTTGGCTTGGGTGACCTTGGCGATTTGGGTACCTCTGTAGGTACTTCGACACTTGCTATCTCTGGGGCAGCTTCCTCAGCTGCCATTGCTACCTCCAGGGCAGCTCCCTCAGCTGCCATTGCTTCTCCAGCACTCACGGTTTCTACGGGCGTCGACATGATGCTAGTCAAAAAATCTTGTGTTTCCTTCGGCAACCTCTCAAACACTGAACTCGTTATCAAAGCTTCAAAGTTCTCACGGTTCATACGCGCCTGAGAGCTCAACACCTCAATTCTCAAAATGCCAAGTGCTTTTCACTGGGCAGCCATTTGTAATTTATAGGTGTTTCCGAATTCAAATCCGATCGTTTCCCCCAAAATTTGTTCATAAATTCTAGATTGGCGATAGATTTTCAAAGATATTTCCCTTAAATTTTGACTTAAATTTCGCCCCTTACTCCATTTAGCCGTTTTTCATCGTCAAATCATGAACAGTGACCATAACGGTCACTTTTTGATTGCCCTGTGCGGTCCCTTCTTCGATAGCGCAGCTCCCCATAGGTTTCTGCTGACACTGTGCCATTCCTTTGTTCTGCGCAGTTGCCCAATTGCGCAACTCCACAACCCGGGCAGCATAGTTTATAGTTCCACACCTCCTTTCAGCTGCCTAGGATGCTAAGACTATGCTTCCATCATGTAGCCATCTAGCCGAATCGCCAGTGTATGGCTTCAATCAGATGCCATTCACCTTTCCCGGGAAGGGTTCCCCATTTAATTTTACCAACTGAACTACTCCACCGTCGGTAATCTCCTTTATGACATATGGACCCAGCCAAGGCATCCTAAATTTTATTGGAAATTTATCAAACTTGTTTTCATATAATAAAACTAAATCATTTACCTTGAAGGTGCGCAGGTTGATGTGTTGATTGTGCCATGCTTCTTCGAGCTCCTTTTGAACTTGTTAATGGAATCCAACTAGAAATCTATCCTCTTCAAGCTCTGTTAGCTACATGAGCCTCTCCTTCAGGGCTCTGCGATCTGCCATTCCTTTGAATGTCACTATGAAAAGACTAGGTACAATGTACTCCATCGGCATCACATCTTCTATGCCATAAACCAGCATGAACAATGTTTGTCCAGTCAGCTTCTTGCAAGTCGTTCTATAAGCTGATAGCACCGCAGGCAAGTGCACATCCCAGTCATTTCTTTAAGCATTACAAACATTTGTTAGTGCGCTTTCCAATATTTTATTAAACGCTTCCACCATCCCATTAGCCTGTGGATGATAAGGCGTAATTTTCTAATGGTAAACCTGAAATTCCTTCGTCAATGGGGTGATCATTTCATTAAGAAAATGTGTATCACGATTGCTCATCAAAATCTTTAGACACCCAAACCTTTTCAGTACATACTCAAAAATGAACTTTGTTGCTGTTGCACCTGTACAGTCACAGGTTGTGCCTCTGCCCATCTGGTTAAGTACTCAGTCGCGTTGATGATGTACCACGCACTCGTCTTCTTTCCTTGATGCTGAATTGGTCCCACAAAGTCAATTATCCACTTTTTGAAGGCTTGTAACGATATCTACAGATTCAACAGTAGTTCATCCCTCTGCGAGGGTCTGCCAGTTCTTTGGCATGCATTGCATGCCCTATAATATGTTTTTGAATCCTTATGTAGTGTCAGCCACCACAACCCAGTGTGTAGAATATTTTGCATTGTTGCTTTTCCTACATAATGACCTCCCACGGCTCTACCATGAGCCTCAATGAGGATGTTGTTTCGTTCAAACTCTGGCACATAACGTCGCAATATTTCATCTCATCCCATTTTGTATAGGTGCCCTGCAATGGCAGAAAAGTCTGCCACGCGCACCACTAATTCCTTCTTCTGTTGACTTGTATATCCTTCCGGAGTTGTTCCTTGTTGTCAGGAAGTTTATAATATCTTCAAAGTGACTGTCTGTGATGCACACTGTAAAGAGTTGCACGTCAGGCAATGCTTCCTCCAAATTAGTAGGCTCTTCTCCAGTTTCAATGTGCGATAGATGATCTGGTCCTACATTTAATCGTCCTGGTTTCACAATGACTTCAAAATCATATTCCTGGAACAACAATAGCCACCTGCATATCTTTCCCCCCAACACAGGATTTTTGACCAGGTATTTCAATGCAAAATGGTCTGTATACATCTTAAAATGTCTGCCCAACAGATAATTCCTGAACTTTTGGAGCGCGTACACCATAGCTAATCCTTCGCGCTATGTCGTGGAATATTTTTTCTTAGCTTTGGACAAGTTCCTACTTGTGAAAGCTAGGATGATCCAAGTCCCCTTCACTTTCATGTGTTAGTACTGCTCCTAGCGTAATACATGACACATCCACATGCACATGAAATTCCTTCTTCGAATCCGGGGAGACTAGGATCGGCGCAGTGGCCATTTTATCCTTTAGCACATCCAAGCTCTTCTGACATTCTTCATTCCAATAGAACGTAACATCCTTCTTTAACAGATTTTCCATCGACATGGTGATCTGGGCATAGCTCTTGATGAATTTCCTATAGTCTCTGATATGCCCCAACGTTGCACGCAACTGTTTCACACTCCTTGGTGCCTCTAAATTGATTATGACTGTGATCTTCGCCGGGTCTACCATCAAGCCTTTTATGCATACCACATGACCCAACAAGATCCCAAAAGGGACACAAAACAAACATTTCTTCAGATTGAGCATGATATGGTACCTCCGACATGTATCTAGCATCAAGCGCAAACTTGCCACATGGCGCTTTACCAATCCAAACACTGTCCAATCATCAAAATATACTTCCAGAAATTTATGAATGAAGTCCTTGAATGTCGCATTAAATACATGTGAAAAGATCGTTGGTGCATTCTTCAACCCAAAAGGCATTACAGTGTACTGAAAGCATCCCCACTCGGTCACGAAGGTCATCTTACTTCTATCCTCGAGCACGATTTTGATATGATGGTACCCTGAGAACCCATCAGTAAACAAATATGCTTCTTGGTCGCCAACATTATCCAGCACCTCATCGGTGAACGGAGTTGGGAAGGGATCATGCACGTAGGCATCATTCAACTTCTTGAGATCTACGCATATCCTTATTTCATCCTTTTGCTTCTTTTCCTAAACTACTATTGGGCTCACCCAATCAGACTCCTTGATTGGTTCAGTGATACCTGCTACAAGCATTACATCCAAATCTGAACAGACCCTTTTTTTATACTTCAGATTGAGGCGGTAAGGTTTTTTCTTAACTGGCTTCGCGTCCGGTGTTAGATTGATCTTCATGACACCCAAGTCCCCTATTATCCCTTTCATATCTGAAAACTTCATGGGGAACAAATATTGATATTCACGGAGTAGTTCAACAACCTTATCTACAGTTGTGTCATCCCAGTAGTCCCAAATCTTTCCAAACTTTGGATCTGCCTCCGTGCCAATGTTCACCTATCTAGTTTTGAGCGGCTCAGTGATGTCTAGGTTCTCTAATTGCAGTCCCTTAACTTCGCGGTGACCTTCAGTCTTTGGAATATTAATCTTCCTCGGGTCTTCGTCTTCTTCTTCTGTTGTTACATTGTAGCATTCCAGCGCGTGGCTCAGTTGGGTAGTCCAATCAAGTTGAATCAAATCTAGAGGATCTTGTAGTATCCTGAAGATTGTTGCCTTAACCTCCTGCAACGCTTTGTCGATACATTCAAACCCATCCTCAAAGCTGAACGTCATAAAAAATCCTTGGCGCAAAACATCCCACTCTTCAGTGCCATGGCAGAGTTTCGACTCCAAGTACCAATTCATTGGTATAACATCCAAAGTATGATAAAACAGATGCACCTTCTTCGGCTGAGGCTTCGCTCCATATGCTCCAGTCCATTTGGCCAAATGGTTGCATGGATCATTTGTCCCATCATATTTTTCTGATAGCCACACTTGTGGGTGGCCAAACTACATTCTCATCATTTTTCTGTATATGCGTCAATCATCAAAATTGGCCTTGTGTGTGCCCACCATCTCACAGGTATAGCGTGCAACGCCCAGTCCAGGGCCTAGAACGATGCTTCTTTGGCACTTCTCTCTCAAATGCATCCAAAAAGAGATCAACATCAGTTGAACCATCATAGTAACGACTAATGATACACAGTACAACGACTTGGTCATCATATTACAGTGCAATGTAGATACTTCATGCAGTTGATTCTTCCAGTGCTCCAGTTCTTCGTCTGAATCTAACGTGTAGGAACTTTCGAGGTCCCATGCAATACGACCATCTGCGGTCAGATTCACCCAGTCCTGATCTCACGGCGTTATCTCATAAATCTGGTCCAAATCGTCATTACTTTCATAATCGCGGACCGGTTCAGTATAGCGCGGTCCTTCAACAGGGTCCAAGGGCACTACTACCTGGAGCGATTTCTTCTCAAATATAATCTTTCACTTCTCAGATTAATCACCCCATTCATTTCAGTAGCCCAATCAATCCCAAGGAGCGTAAGGTAGGGGATTTTGTCATCCACAATCTCTCACTTCAAAATCAGCTAGTGCGCTTGCGCCTTCAATATCAATTGTTACCCCCTGCAACCTCCCCATTGGGATGATTTTCTATTGTTTCGGCATCCTTAACTGAATCAGAGACCACTATAGTGTAGGTCTCCCCATTCTCTCCCATGTCTGTTTCGGTAAAACATTCGTGTCTGACCCAAAATCTAAAATAACTTGATCCATCTCATATTATCCTATTTGCATAGTGAGTCTCATCTCACGTCCAATTCTTGCCTTATGCTTACCGGTCTTTCTAACTAAGCGCGGTCCGTCGGTAGCGTTTTCCTTCCCAGCGCACCTATTGATTAGCTCCTGCAGTCCCTTCACAGCCTTGCTATCGCATAGCAGTTTCATGCAGGTCTCCAAGAATGTGGTGATCATGGACGGGTCCATTTCTTCAGTCGACTTCTCCTGAATCAAGTAGAGGCCTCAGCAAATCTTTTCTTCACTTCCATAAACTTTTCTTTTTGGCGTTATAGATCAAACTTGATCTCCTTTTTTGGTGTTTTGTAGACCCAGACACCTTCTTTAGGCTGCTTCCCCTTATCTTCACTAGTCGTTTCTCCATCCGTAGCACAATATTTATCTTAGGATCTTCCTCATGAATCTTAGCCCTTATCATTTGTAGGTTCTGAGCCGATTTCTGAAGCTGCACCCCATTTTCTCATATGTTAGCCAACAATCTAGGGAAATCCTCCTTCACATGGTCAAACTGAGTGCAATAGTGGCATGACAGACGTGTCGAATGCCCATGGCTTTTGCACTTTAGGCACCAAACTTCTTCGCGCACCTCGGGCCAAGCTATCCTATATTTATTTAGACTCTGCATTTCGAGGTAAAGGTTCTGAAACTATGCATAAATATGCTAAAACCCAGATTAGCATCTTGCATTGGTGTCTCATTAAATCTCATCTCGATTTCCAGAGCTTCTGCCTGGGTCCCAATATTCTGTTGTGATAACGTAACCCTTAGATGACACAGGAGTGAGGCTACAAACCATTCGTGATGCTGCCCATCAGTCAGATTCATGTTAGCCTCACGGATCATACACTTCAATCTCTGATCCAAATCCCAGGGCATCTCACCAGGCTTCATCATTATCTCTTTGAATCCCACAATTGATTGCGCCTCAGACATAGTTCTACTCAATTCCTTATTCAGCGCGGTTTGGATATCTACCAACGTGGACATCGGGTTATCAGTGCAGTACTTAATGTACCACATTAGTGCATGATCCTGCAAAGCACTAAGCAACGTTGCTTTCTTCATTTGATCATCCATGATACTCTGAGCTTCCCATACACCCTTTGCAATGAACCAAAACTGATCAGGATCTTCATTTCCCACGCCCTTGAACATAGGCAGCTTTATGGAGTTCACCATATTGAATGGTGGCGAAGGTGGTGATGGTGTAGGCGAAGGAGTATGTGGCGCAGTTGAAGATGGAGTCAGTGTGGGTGGATGAGGTATTCACAAGAACCCTTTCTTTATCAACTGAACAATGCTATGTGGAGATGCCTGAGCTACTTCCTTGTCGTCACTCAAAGGGGATTCAATTAGCGGGCTATATTCAAGGCTTGTTCTTCCCTTGTTCCTAAATGTCCTTCCACTTCACGTAGCGCCAAACATTAAGGCAGTTGCATAACCCTCTTTTCACACAAGAATATCTTAATCCAAGTATTTAACGATTTTAAATACTTACCTCACGGCCCCTCGAAGAAGTGGTGCTTTGCTTCGTTGTAACTAAACGAGGTATCGACTGCGAACTCTGTCACGAACCCTCCTATGATACCATCGAGCCAATTATCGACAGTGCACATGATCTTCTCTTCAGATGTTTCTAATCTCCGCACTAACTCTGGGGTCCAAACTATTGGACCATGAAGCCTCCACCTTCCCTGGCCGTCTTCCAATTTCGCTATCCGCTCATACAACTCGACCGGGAAGGAGCAGAAGAAGATCTCGTGTATTTCTGTGTAAAGGTATTTGTCCAACCACTGTTCTTTTTCCAAATGCGAATTCTTATTTTCTTGTGCCACGAACTAGTGGATCTTTCTATCCAACCAGTCTTCAATCTCTTTCTTATTTGGATTCCAATGATGCGACATCACACATCTCGTTATGCAGATCTCGGTCCTAGAAACGAAACCATTTGTTGGCTTGATGTTCCCTAACCCAGGTTCAGCGTTAAGTAGCCAAGCAAATCCCTACACTACGGGCCCTTTTGGCATCAATCCGCGGAGCATGGACTGAAATCTCATCCGAAGTAGTATGGGGGGATGTAGGAAACAAGTTTTTGCACCTTGAGATGGTTGTGATGTTGGTTTTATACCCTAACCCTTCCTTCGCGTAGACCTATAAGCCCTTTAGGGCTTATAAATGTACTTCTCTTATTCGTCTTTGAAACCCTTGCGAAAGTATTTGATCGTCCTTCGCGGACCCTAAATAGCCAATTCAAACATTATGTGCCTCTTTAATTATCGTTACTTATGTGTCTACCCCGATTAGCTTAAGTATTGGTTAACTTCAACATGCATTATGATTATTTTTGCGTAAACATATATTCTTACTAGCATTCATACGACAAAGTAAAATACATAGTTTCGCGCATCAATATAGCATTAATTCATAAACCCAATATTCAACATAACATAATCGCAACATTCATAACAAAAGTAAAATAAATCGTACATAGATATCTCCAGAATAATTCTCTTTATTGATGGTTTAGATCTCCATTACAGACTCTAACTTCCATGTGCAAATAGTTGTAGGCATCCGTGCACTCAGCTGCGGACTTCTACCCTAGGCCTCTGTGCACTCAACTGCAGAACCTCTTCCTACGCTAAGACTCTTCACTCTTAGCTCTCACAGACCCAAAAAATTAGTTATAACTCTACCCAAAACTACCTTAGACTCTTCTAAGACTCCCTTCTTATAAATTCCCATGGCCTGCGAACCAAGGACGGATCTCATCAAGCTGACACAAACAATCTAAACTAAGGGCAGAAACCCTTTTTTGATTGTTTACATCTTCACGCTCTGCGACCACAAAATGTGGAGACTTTACATTCTTTATACAAAACTTGGGCCTTTAGCCCCAAAACTTGGGCTTTTAACCCCAAAATTGACCCCAAGAGACCCATTCCCAACACCTACCTTGAGAAGCCATGGTGAAAAGTCCTTTCTCTTGAGCTATGATGGTGTATATTTAACAAATGAGGTGACTTTCCACCTCCCTTGTGACTTTGACCTTCCTTCATGACCCTTGATCTCCCATGTGACTTTTTGAATTCCTGTGTGACCTTTGAGCTTCTACATGACTTTAGAACTTTCTAGTGGCTTTTTTCATTCCACGTGGGACCCTTGGGTTTCGACATATTTTACATTTCCTCATTTTCCAAAAATACAATATTACATTCCACAATTATGACAAAATGCAATGAAAACATGTGACTTTGGTGGTGACACTTTGAGAATCCATGACTTGACGACATTGACATAAAACTTCATTGTAGTGTATCAATGCGAAATTCTTCTCTTTGTTGTTTTTTTCACATATTCATGATAGATCTTCTTGTACTTAATCTTCATCCTCCAAAGGGTCATTATGATATAAAGTATTTCCTGTCATTTTGATATTCATCCAACTATCATAGTTCAATGTCCCTTTGTCCCTTTGTTTTCTTTGTAGCTTGCCTCCATAAGTGTCTTCTTGCAACATCTTCTTCATGCCCTCCTTGAGTATCATCCTACCATGTTAAGATTATAACACCAGCAAGTGAAGTTCACTCATGGCAAGACAATATCAGTCTTGAAATCACCTAGACTACCTTGTTTCTCATGCAACGTTCTGAATGTGATGGGAGAGTGCGCAAGATTGAGGAGAGAGGTATTCTTGAGCGCAGTGCGTAGGATTAGGAGGTGGGGAGTGAGAGACTAGGCATTGTAACTACACATTGCATAGTGACTGAGAGAGAGGCAAGTCATAGATTGCATAATGGGAAATTCTAGGATGTAGGGAAGCATGACTGAACATTCTAATTGTGCAGTGTGCAGTGTCAAAAAGAGAGGCTCAAGTGACTATGCAATTGAGAACTGCAAGGGTCCAGAAGAGGCTCCACTATTCACTATGATTTTGCAATGCGTAGGGAAAGGCTAGGTTAATTAAATATTGTGCATTGGGCAAGTGCAACTGGAATATATGACTGATTGGACACTAGGATTGCACAATACACATTTTTGGAAGACTATCCTCTAGGACTGCACAGTGTGCAGTTCTAGGAGGTAGAGGGTGCTTCATTGTATTGTAGGATTGCGTAGTGTTCAGTTCAAAGGAGAGAAAAGGATAGTTGAATATTTAGCAAGTTGCAAAGACAATGACAACTTTGAAATGACTAAGTGTGGGATCAGTGCAAAAGGAGAGTAAGAATGAGAACACAATAATATTTGAACATGATCACACACTTACAAACAATCACCCACATGTCACCAACATGATTTCACTGAAACAAAAACAAGATGACACTTAACTCCAGGTATGACACTTAATATATGCTTCATGACACAAGTGTCGTCTACAAATGGAAAGTGTGCAAGACCTTAGGAATGATTCCAATGCATATCCTCCTAATAAATATGATCAATTAATACAAGGGAATGCACCATATTTGCCTCTTAAATATGTTCCAAAACTATCTTCCACAAAGAATGGCAAATCCCTTAACAAAAGATGACACTTGTGATTCCTTTAGAAAAAGACTTGAAAACTTTGAAAAAAAGTATTAGACCACTCTAATAACCTAAAACAATAGTTCACGTGATCAAAAGGAGGATCCAAAATTTGAATGTAGGCCAAAATTTGGAGGGTGTTGTAACAGTGACATCACTTGGTGATTCACTGAAAGAACCTTAGCTTCTATGTTTAGGTCTAGCGTTATGCATAGAGTGTAGTCTTTTAGGAAGTATTGATTAACCATGTGGATCCCCTTATCTTCCCCACTTATCCTAGTTATAGCTATAGTCTCTCCTATTTCCTTTTTTCATTTGAACATATTTACAAGGTTTTCCATATCTCAATTGTTTCGATTGGACAGAAGGATATTGTATATTCGTGAGTTTAGAATGATCAGAGTTTTAATTCCATATATGGTGTTGTTTTTCTTCTAGTAGGCATGTTCAGTAGCTTGGTAGAGTCACTATGGGAACATAAGCATCTCTTCATTACCAACGATCATGTTTAGTACCATGATGAAGTTTCTTGCTTCACCTCTCTATGCAGGAAGCCTTTTACTTCTTTCACCCTTTATCTTATTTTCAATATGCTCATCAACATTTTATCTACATTTTATATCATTAGGGTAGAAGAGGGATCCCATCTTATTGAGAGTAAGAGAGGTTGTTCCCTCAAAGACTCTTGTGTACCTTTGAAATTGATATGCTTTCTTTTAGTTTCTCCTATCCCTTCTCTACTCAATTGGATAGGTAGGAAAAAAACAATTCAATTATAATTCCAATTCAAGGAATGAAAATCCTAAAATAGATACGAGTATCGTGGTTCTACTTAAATATTTCCTTTTGGATTGATCGTATTTTATGTTAAGACAACATTTTAAAAAAAAATATCAAACCCAAACAAGAAGAGGGACCGAAAGTTAACCAAGTGTTGATGGATGTCACAAAACCCATTATAACTTTCACCACACTTATTGGAACCAAACAAAACACTTTCACACAAGGTCTTATTTTCATAGACTGAATAGAACAGAGCATAAGAAGAAAAGAGAAGACATGGCATGAACAAAACAAGAATGAAAAGAGACAAGTAAATAAATATGTACATAGGTAGAATCACAACCTAGGGATGCTATTGTAATTAGTGTTTGCGAGTTTGGCCATGGACAAGAATATAATCATTCTTCCCATCTAAGGATTGAAGACAGTAAGTATGGTGGCCAAGATTTTCATGAATGACAAAGGGTCTAATCCACAGGGATTGAAATATGGTGTGTTTAACTTTCTCTTCATGGGTCTTATCCCATTTTAATACTAGGTCACCAACACCAAATTCCTTATTCCCAACAAACTTCTTGTCAAACCAATGCTTGATACGACTTTGGTGCATGTAAAATTTTTCTTTTGTTTTACAGCTTTCTTCCTTGAACTTCAAAAAGGTATCTATCCTACTTTGACCAACAAGGCATGGTTTACCTTAGGATTCTTGAGAAATTTGTAATGTTGGGAGGTACAGGTTCAAAGGAAGGATAACTCTGTTTCCATACATAAGGAAGTAAGGAGAGGTTTTAGGTGTAACACGACCAACCCACAACGCATTCACCAATTTATTATGTCAGTTCCTTTGCTCAAAGTAAATAATTTTCTTAATGATGCAAATTAAATTCTTATTAGTAGACTTAGCTAAATCATTTCCCTGGGGGTAATAATTAGATGAGTGCTTTCCATAGGTAGAAATGGTGGTTATGAATATGTCTAACAATAAGGCGCCAGGGCCTGGTATATTTATGATATATTTCTTTCATATGTGTTGGGAGTTCTTAGGTAAGGAGATCAATGAGCTAGCCGAGGAGTCAAGAAAAACTAGATCTATCCATGCATCACTTAATGCAACCTTCTTCACACTTGTTTCAAAAGCAATTCGTTCAGAGATTCCTAACATTTTTCGACCTATTTATCTATGCAATGTGCTATATAAAATTATCTCGACAATAATCATCAATCAGTTGAAACCACTACTCCCCCTTTTAGTATCTCCCAATCGATCCATCTTTGTAGAGGGACGACATATTGCGGATGGACTTATTGTGGTGCAAGAGATCATCCATTCACCGAGGGTGTCAAAAAATCCAGGTATTATTATTAAACTTGACTTATCTAAGGCTTATGATAGATTTATCTGGACATACTTACTCCAGGTTCTCTAAGCTTATGGATTTTCAGAGCAATGGATATTATGTTGTCTCTTATATCATATATATTCTTTTCTATCTTGATCAATGGTTCACCTTCTTCCACATTTCACCCTTCTAGAGGGTTGTGGCAGGGTGATCCTTTATCACCGTTTCTCTTTATATTAGCTATGGAAGGACTTGGGCGAATGTTTAAGAAATCATATGAATTAGGACATATTTATGGTCTTCATTTGTATGGGGTTGATCTTCCTATCTCCCATAAACATTTTGTTGATGATGTTATCTTATTTGGGTTACCTACTTAGAAAGAGGTGAAAAGAATGAGTGTTCTTTTGCAAATATTTATAGATGCCTCGAGTACACTTGTAAACATATACTAAACAAATATTGTTTTTTCAACTTTCTGGAGGCTGTTCAATTACGGTTAACTCGAAGTCTGGGTTTCAGTAGAGGCCACCTACCTTCTAATTATTTTGGAGTACATATTTCTTTGTATCACAATCGGGTCTCTACATGGGAAGATCTCATAGAAAGGACCCATCGTAAGGTCAGTAACTAGGTTTTTAAGGCCCTTAATTTCCCAATTAGTCTAATATTGACGAAAGAAGTATTACGAGCAATGCCAAATCAATAGCTATTTGTAATGCCTATTCCAAGTACAGTTTATCAATGCCTAAGATCTATTTGGAGTGACTTTTTGGGGAGAGGTTTTGCCTGTTGGCTATGGAGCCTGATTATATTCCTGATTTAGAGGTCGTGTTTCAAGCAAGTGTATACCCCAGGAAGAGTGTACACCCCTTCATGTGCGGGGGGGGGGGAGGACTTGTGTTGATGCTACATTTAAATATCATCGATAATAATAAAATTTCAATGTAGATGATAAATAAAAATTTTCAATATGTAGGGTTAAATAATATTAACATATATTTAAAAATATATTAATAACAAAAGGACATTTTATTGTGTACAATGTAGTTTATAAACAAAATGTCTCACTTCCTAATTTAAGTAAAATATTTCCATGTCAACTATGTATATATTATATAGTTAGAAAAAAAAAATCTATGTATATATTTGTTCCGCCGAGAGCTGCTCTACAACCCAATATGGGTGCGATGTTGTAGTGGTGTAAATGTTTGTGAACATTTAACATAAAATAACTATTTACATAATTTCAGCCCTAACAAAATATAATTATGTATAAATATAAAATCCAATTGCACAAATCACACAAATCAATCTAACATTTTCAATTATGGGTTAAAAAGAGAGTTCAGAGCAAATTTTGAAATGCATGAATTTTAAATTGGGAGTAAATACTTGGAGCAAAATTCTGAAACTTGTGGAATTTTAATTGTGCAAAACATGTAACAACTGAAAATATAATAAACTTCAAGTACAATTTTTCCTTCAAAAAATGAATATGCTTACTACAAGTTTACTCAGCATGTTTTTCGACTTTTTAATCTATGTATTATTCATTTTTTTAAAAGCATTAATCAAACATCTTAATAAATTCCCAAACTATTATTCTGTAATCTCTCCACCAATGACCCCTCCATCTTAAAAAAAAAGGGAGAACTTTGTAATCTCTTCAAAGACGTTTCTTTCACGATCACCTATATAAATATATAAACCACACAAGGAAATTTTAACTTTAGATTTAGAGAGGACACCAAAATAAGTAAACAATGATAATGATAAGAAACTTTCTCTACAGTAAATGTAAGCTCTTCATCCCAAGTTGGATTAAGAGTTCCTTTTATTACACAAATATTCTTACTCTAAGAGAGAAACAAAAAACGCAGGTGTAAGAAGTATTTGATAGCAAAGAGAAATCCTTCAAGCATCCATATAATGATAAATATTAATTAGAGTAAGTAATATATGTAGCTAACTATTGGTAATTTCCAGATGAAAGGTGCATAATTGGCGGAGAGATTACAAACATGTTTACCTAGCATGGTGGAATCTAACCACATAACAAACTTGAATCCTATGGAAACATTAGTTTTATGTACACTTTAGCGAACATGAATCCAAACCACTGTAAACTTAAGGATGAATTGACTGGGTCATCATGTTCAGAAAAGGAATTCGATATGTGTGTGTGTGAGAGAGAGAGAGAGAGAGAGAGAGAGTTTAGATAATTTAATTTTGGATTAAAATATAAGATATTATTAAGTTAGTATATTATAGGAAAATGACTAAAAGAGTATATAATTAGCATAGATACATCTTAGCTCTCGATCAGCCTAGTATTGGGGAGATGTTGAGGCGTAATGTAATTATGTCAACAATTTTTAAATGTTGGGAATATATATATAAGAAAACAAAATGTCGACTTCATATGTTTTAATTAATATTCAAATTAAAACAGATATAAATGTAAAATGTGAGGTAAAATGTAAAATTGATCAAAATAAATTGGTTTGTCTATAATATAAAGTTAACATACTATTATTTCTTTAATACCGTTGGAATGGGAAACCAGAATATGAAAGATAAACGTGAATTTCTTTATTATTCAGAAATATGTTACATATAAATGCATTATGTGATCGCTCGATTCATCTTCCAAGGTCTCCTGGAATCCCCTTGATGATTCACCTTCCACACCATAACCCTTAGCAGTTTATGTTTCCAACATTCCCCCCCTTAATCCAAAGGGTATATACGAGTCCAAGAAGAGAGATATAATACAAAAATACAAAAATGCATCACAAAAATAAGCTGAAGGAGCTCCCTGAAATAGTGGTTTTTAAGGAATACCACAAACCCAAAAGGTGGGAGAACTCAAGGTATCAACCAGTGGTGGTTTAAGGATGACCACCAACACTAGAATGCTTAGTGCAGTTCCCAAAACAATTCCAAATCGGAAAAGAAGTTATTAGTCTTCCGTTAGAGGAAGTGTCCCTAATGTTCTGAAAAGGGAGACGATCAACCTGGAAAAGGGAGGTCTCAACTTGTGAAAAAAGGGAGAACCTTAACCTGAAAAGTGAGGTATCAACCTGTCATGGTTTAAGGTGGACCACCAACTCTGGAACACTTAGTGCAGTACCTGGAACAGTTCCAAATCTTGCTAGAACCTAAAGTCTTTTGCTAGAGAAATTTCTCCCAATTCTGGTTTGAAGATGATTGTAATTTGAATCACACTCAAAAATTTGACTAGCTATAACTTTGATTCTGGTACAAGGGCTCTTCTTTTGGTGTGGCTTTGAAACTTGTATCTAATCATTGATCCCCCCTATTAGATACAAGGTGAGAAGAAGATATCATTGTTACTCTGGATCGCTTGTACATGCTTGATTAATAGGGACTAAAAACACAAGAAGCCTCATTGTCAATCCCCTCTTATCCCATATAAAATGAGAGGATGGATATGTTTCTAGAGTGTTCACATGGATGAAGATAAAAAACCATGATCCTCCATTCACGAAAATCAAGAAGGGTGTCGATTTCTACCAAAAATGCACCCATTTACAATGCAATTTAACTGGTAAACTTACAAAAAAAAACACAATTTGCAAGTTACCATTGTTTTTAATTTGAATGCCCAAGGTGTCTAGTGCTTCTAAAACTAAAATAAGAATACAAAATACATCAAACAACAACTTGTGGGTACAATATCCCATAAAAATTCATGCATATCATCACATAAATAAAAAATAGTGTTAACATGCTCTTTCAGTGTTACCAATGCCATGTCACCAACCACCCTCACTTGTACATCACTTATTTGGAATTCATATTGTTGAAAGTTAGTCCCAAACTTTGCATTAGTACAACATACCCACATAAACATAGATGACATGGATGAGCACACTTCATATACTTTGCCCTTAGCTAGAGGCAACTTGGTCCACTATATTACTTTCCCTTAAAATATTGTAATTATTTTTGCTTCTTTTTGTTATAAATTAATTAATGGAGTAATTAAATATATAAAATATTATGGAAACACAAATACATAAATGCATAAAATAAGAGAGACACATATATACGTGGTTCACCCAATTTTGTCTACGTCCATAGAGAAACGGCAAATCCTTCCTTTTATATTATCCAGCAAAATGAAGAGATACAACCTATAGTGGATCCTCTATAATTTCCTCATTCCTCTCACATATCCTCCTCTCTCTCTAGCTCTGAATAATAATAAACAACCACAATACAATTCCCTCATATAAACTAAGGCTTTCCTTATAGGGAAAAAAATCCTAAATTAACATAACTTCTATTGTCATATCATCTACCTAATGAACGACCCAAATTGACTATAAAATTACAATATTTTACAAGGCAATTTTTCATCTATTTTTAGCTTCGGGGGTGCTACCCCTGAACCCCCGGCATGGGGGGGGGGAATCCAAACATGTAGCCGCGCCCATGGGATCCCCTAGGAAGAAATAGTGGGCGGGAATCCCCCCCCGCCCCCCCCACACCCCCTCGTCATGGATAGGGATCCAAACATGGCTGAAACAAGACCTATGAATCAGGAAGATAATCAAGCTCCACATCCAACAATATCCCACATGGAAATTTATTATATCAACTGCACCGTTGCTTCACTAATGGATAATGATTCCACTTTGGACCTGGTTGTTTCTCATCTTCATCATTATTCTTGAAGGCCAATTGAAACTAAGCAGCAACTCAATTTCTCCTTGGTTACAACCTTTGTCAACATATCTGCAGGATTCTAGATAATATGTATCTTTTCCAACTTCAATTGTTCATCATCCAAAATTGACCATATGAAATGATACCAGAGTTGTATATGTTTAGTCTTAGAATGAAAATCTAAATTCTTTGCAAGATGAATGACACTCTGGTTGCCAGTATATAACCTACTCATCTCCTGTTTCTTGCCCAACTCATCCATAAACCTTTGTAACCAAATCATTTCTTTACTAGCCTCTGTAGCAGCAACATACTCTACTTTCGTTGTTGAAAATGCAACAATGTTTTGAAATTTTGAAACCAAATTGATAGTTGTTCCACCTACAATAAAAACATACCTTGTGGTGCTCCTCCTATTATCTCTATCACCTATCATATCTACATCAACATATCCCTGCAGATCAATGTTTGAACCTCCAAAACATAATGCTTGATTTGTGGCAGCTCTCAAATACCTAAGAATCCACTTCACTTCCATCCAATTCTCTTTTCCCAGATTCTTCATATACCTGCTTAAAACTCCCACTGCATTTTCAATATCAGGTCTTGTGCAAACCATTGCATACATTAAGCTTCCAATAGTTGATGCATATGGAACTTTACACATATAATCCATCTCTTCCTAAGTCTTGGGACACATCTTTTTCCTTAGTTTGAAATGGCTAGCCAAAGGTGTACTAACTGGTTTTTCATTCTGCATATTAAATCTTTCCAACACCTTTTCTATGTACTCTCTCTGAGACAATGTTAATTTGCGATTTTTCTTGTCTCTAGTTATTGTCATACCAAGGATTTATTTTGCAACACCCAAACCCTTCATTGCAAATGAATTTGCTAATTTTCCTTTGAGCACATTTATTTCCTACATGTTAGACTTTGAAACAAGCATGTCATGTACATACAATAGGAATATAATATAGCTGCCATCATTTTTCCTTTTAAAATTAACATAATGGTCAGAGTGACATCTAGTATAACCTTGTTCAAACATAAACCTATCAAATTTTAGATACCACTGCCTTGGAGCCTGTTTTAAGCCATACAATATATTCTTCAATTTTCACACTAATTTATCCTTCCCTTTGACCTCATACCCTTGTGGTTGTTGCATATATATTTCTTCCTCCAAATCCCAATGGAGAAAGTTTTTGTTTACATCTAACTGCTCAAGATGAAAATCTTTTATTTCCACTGGACTTAAAATAGTTCTGGTTTTGTGGATGGGTTTTGCACATGGTTCTTGGCATGATGTTTTTCTGCCCATGGTATTTTGTATATCTGGTCAAGGGAACTGCGGTTATGTTCTAATCCAGGATTAATGGATTTTGTTTTATGAATTCTTAGGCATGTATATATATTTATTGTAAAATTGAAAGGAACATAATGAAAAATCAATCTGGTAGTCTCGGTTTTGGGTTCCAGGGGAAAATCTTTGTGTATTTGTTTTGTGCTTCTCGCCATTGCATATTTTCTGTTTTTAAGAATTATTTTACAGATAAATCCTGTATAGGGTTAAAACCTATAGTTCCTCATGTCAATAATGATTTTGGAAAGTCTCAGACAATCATGGGTAGTGTTCTGGAGGTTGGCCTGGAATTGTGGCTCAAATCTCAGTGCTACACCCTCTAAACTAGAGTTTTTGGGTTATAATTGCATGGAAGCAGTGTCTTGCATGTAGTTGGAGCCCTATAATCGCACCCTTGCCTTTTTTTTCACGTGGTTGGGACTTAATATGTGAGAAAAGTAGCCTTGGCTCAGGGTCTGGTCACCTGGGGTGGTTCTTTGGTCCCTAAGTGTCTTGTAGCCCTGAGTGATGTTTGCGAGAAGTCAGTTGTCGACCCCACTTTCATAACTAAATCTTGGAGGTTGGGTCATGTCATAATCACTTTTCATATCATGTTTACCCTGGCAAGCCAATGAAATTGGGTAAATGTGGGAGGGGGTGGTGACATACTCTTTGATAGTAGGATTTCAAATCCATGAGAATGCTACATTGTGGAATAGATTGTGGGAGGGATTTGGATGGCCAAAGATTTCAAATTTTCTTTGGTTGATTGCTTGGGGGAATTCTTTAACTTGGGATATTCTTTGAAGCAAATGCTATGAGGGCCCATATCTATGTATACTATGTTCTCAAGCAGAAGAATCGACAGAGAATCTTTTTATCACTTACCCTTTTGCCAAGAGTATGCGGGCATTTTTCCAACAAATCTTCTAGTGTACTTTACCTAGTTTAGTAAATGTAAAAACATGGATAGCTCAATGTTTTTATTGTCGGTTTATAAATTATGTTTTCCTATGAGCTTGGCATCTAGCGTTGGGTTTTACTCTATGGACCTTGTGGAAAGAGCGAAACTTGAGAATCTTTGAAATGAAAAAAAGGACTATGCCGCTTTTGAAAGAAGTTATTTTGCACAACATCAGGGAAAATTTGTTGGTTTCACCTCCTGCTTTGGAGGATTGTAAAGTCAATGAGTATTTGAACCACATATTAAAAATCCTTAACATCAACTCCAATATGTTTGTCACCTCTCATTCCACTATATAGGGACAAGAGAAATCTAGCGAGAACTCATTTATGCCACCTCCAAGAGCCTTCATCCAATTGAGATTTGATGGAACTTCCAAAGGTAATCTTGGCAAGGTAGGGTATGATGGGATCATCAGGGAGAATAATTCCTACCCTTTACATGTCCATACTTTTTCTTGTGATGTGGTAACAAATAACCTTGCAAAATTTCTTGCACTTGACAAAGGTCTACAAATTACAACCAGAAAATAGTATCATATAGTATACGTTCATGGAGACTCTCACCTTGTCATCCATTTTGTACATAAGTTGTTACGTGGCCACCTTGTAGATAATCTGATCCAAAGTTGGCACCTCTAGAATGTGGTAAGTAATATTAAAAAAAATGTGTCCAAATTTGACTATATTATTCCTATACATAAGCGACGAGAAGGTAATAAGGTAGCAGACACATTGGTGAACTGGGGTATTTTAGGGATCACCTAATCTTTGAATATTCATGGTCGATGGAAGCATGTAGGGAGGACCTCCAATAAATCAATCGCTAGGTGGAACATGATAAATTATCAGCGGATGCAAATGTTCCTCACGGGGGTGGTTTCTGTCAAGCTATAAAAAGGGTCTCTTTCACCTCTAATTACCTCACATTAATATGTCAACCCGGGAACGTTTTGTTATTTCAAAGAGTGTCTCAGTCTGAGGCTATCATTTGCCAGAGTAATGCTAGTAGTATAGTGTTCGAAAATACAAGAGTAAACGGATGCTTGTTTACAGCTAACTACTTCAAAAGATTAAACCACACATTCAGAAAACTAAGCAATTTATCAGTCAAGGGTTTAGTAGCAATAACTCATCCCTTTGTAAACTGATGGAAAAGGAAACCAGAGAATAGATCGTGGATCTGGGAGCCGGACAGTAGATTTCAATGCTCACTACAGCCTGGGATCGTTCTTCACACCAAAATAACAAATGACAGGAAATGAAACGACATATAAGAAATGGAACAACAATTAAGAAATAGAACAGCGAACCTGAAATGGAACAACAGTTAAGAAATTGTAACGGCAACTAAGTCTAACAAGTAGTAACGCCTTAGTCTATAATATCAAATGCACTAATCGTAATCTACAGGAATCAAACGACAATCCTTCACTCTTAAGGGCGGATTGAATAACACACCAAAATGGAACATCACTGATTAATGATGAATTATAGAACAGTGCTTGAAAACCATATATACACACACGGCACACCTTAATAGTAATCTGATCCAGTTATCAATCTCAGTTAGAAAGAGTACGACTGCAATTCAAAATAGAACAACATTGTTTATAGATCCAACAATTGCAAAGAACATAACTCCCAAGATGAATCCCGTAATGTCAATGAACAAGTGCACAACACAAAGGATCTGTAACAGTATTCTGTAAAGACTAGCAGTATTATATCAACACCTAAAAGAACAATGATACAATGCAGAGTCAATACAATAGTTCTGTCTTTAGAAACCTTAATACATCAAACATAACAGAGCATGTGATGTAAACTTACAAAACACATCAGATTACCAAATAACGTCGATAAGCAAACCACGCATAAACCAAATGTAATAGTACAGGAGCAAGTGTCCTCCAGGGTCGGGCCCTTAGCCTCCAGGGGTACACCGCTTGAAGTTATTCCAGACTCAGAGATAAAATAGCAACCAAGTTTGTATTAATGCATAAAGAGGAATTACAATAGATCAATTCTTAACGATACTCGATGATCAAAGTTTTGATCTTAAAGGAAATTACATAAAACATAACAGATTCTAACTCTCCTCGAGCTAATAGTGCTGCCCCTTTTATAATGGTGAAGGCGGAGATATCTAAGTGCAGAAATAGTTAAAGCAGCAATCCCTCAGGATCAAGGATCCTAAGGGATTCGCCGAACTGTTAGTCCTTAGTCATCTCTTTTCTTTCCTGCGCCGAGCCAATATCTCCACTTCCTTTTCCAGGGCTGATTCGCTTTGATTTGCTTTGCCTTGTTTGCATACGGTTCCCCGTCAAAGGGACAGCGGTTAACCCGTCCTTGTCCTTTCCTTTGGAACAACAGTGTCTCGTTTTTCCTTCTTTCTGCATAAGGAAATGACAATTGTCAGTGTTTTCGTCTTGCATATTAATCTCACATGTTTTATTACAATTCCTTATCATTTTCCTAGTTCATGATGCAAAAGGTTTGTAATTTCTAATGAAAAGATGCTGAAATAATTACCAAAAACATACCTTCTTTGGACTCCAGACACCCCCCTACTTACCCTTTTTCATGCCCTCATGAAAACATTGTAGTTGACATGTAAGGCAGTGAGTGAGTAGGTTGGAGATGGAATCTCATGTGAAGGCCTACAGCCATGATGCATAACTAGGTGTTCAAAGAAATGGCCTATCTGACCCTCAGGCATCTCATACAGGGCTTGGTTTCCGGGTGGAGGGTGCCAAATAATTGGACTCCGGAACCTATATCCTAACTAGGATGGCCCTGCCCTCAAAATGACTTCGCCATAGAGGTGCAAGCGGTTGGCGGCTAATTTAAAATTTTCATACTTAAATGGTTCCCTGAGCTGGATATTCGGATTAGAGATCTGATACCAAAATTTAGCCACATCAATGGCAAGGTATTTGATAGAGAAAAAGTATTCTATTCCCTGTCGAATGATTGCCTCATGAATGGGTCCTAATGCTTCAATTACACCTGGAGTCTTCATGAGGTTTCTATGTTTTCTCCACAACTGTACTGGATTCCTAGGCTCAGCTCTTACCCACAAATCTAATCTGTTTTCTTGTCTTTGGAAAGCATTATAGGCTTTAAGCCATTTAATTTGATTAACCCCAAATGAAATAAATGCCTGTAATTGGATATCCCCAACAAAAGGGCCAGGGTTCAGCTCGGTCTCCTGGTCTAATACAAGGTTATGTAAATAAAACTCACACAGTAGTCTCTGAACTTTTACCCCGTAGTGCTTACAGCAGTTTATAAAATCATCGATGGTGTTAATTTGTATGGGAGCACCTGCTTTAATAGCCTTTATTTTCAATTGAAAATATCATTCCATTAAAAACAAGGCATAATTCTTAGCAGGGGCTCTACATGCTAGGACGTCATTGTATAAAGAACATAAGGTATCCATCTGCTTGATAACTATATCTAACCTACGAGTTACCTTCGTGACTTTTTCTTCTTCCCTTCGCCACCCTTCAAAGGCCTGGCTTTCGGATAGATTGACGTTCCTAAGCTGTTGCTGTAGCTCTTCATACTTTTCTCGAGGGACTGTTTGCTCTATAAGCTTTTCTGCTGCTTGCTGAGCTTGCTTCAAACCCTTTCATAGGGTTACCGTTTTCGGATCTCTTTTCCATGCGGCAGTGGAGGCCGGGAGTTTCACCTGAATTTTCCTATTGCGTTGTTTTCTGTTCATGACCCTTATCACTCCCGAAGGTGGTGTCTTCGTCTGAATTTCCTTATCGCAGGTCAACATATCATCCATTTCTATCTTAACATGGATATCAGTCCATTGCTGTTCCTTTTTAATTGGAACAACAGTCTGCTCCTCAACATCATTTGGAACAACAGCCTGCTTTTCGACAGGGTTTTGAATAGCAGGATGGACTCTGGTCCTCTGACCCTTTGTCTTGAGGGGTTTTGCTGGAGTGGTTGCATTTTTCCTTCCCGAAGTCCTTTTTACCCTTTTCCTTGCTTTTAAAATCCTGATCTGCTGTCGGAGCTGAACTATTACATTCAGTAGTCTCTGCTGTTCTTTTCGTAATTCCTTAATTTCCTCAATTTCCTTAGAAGGAACAACAGACTGTTCACTACGGCCTGGACTATGACTAATTCCCTGATTTTCTCTCTGGGGTGCTTCTTTGTTGCTCTGCTCTGGTTGCTCTGGGGCAAGAACCCTAACTGATTCTGTTATTTCTTGGGTGACTTCCTTTTCTGCCCCCCTTTCCTCCGGAATTTCTTCTGGTGTCATCTGGCTAGGAACGGATTGTTCCTGTTCTGCATCTCCTGTCATATTTTCATCATGAACAGGCAGATTCTCTTCTTCTACCTCCTCTGCATGTGATTCTTCAGGTGCATTTCCCTCCTGAGGTTCCTCTTCGGCATGGAGATCTAATGGACTGGAAGGTTGGCCATATTCGCCCATATTGGCCAAAACTTTGGCCAATTCATCTTCTCTTAATGGGTCTTGCAATGGGCTACCTTCCTGCTGTTCCGTTTCCTCCTCCTGCTCAGATTGCTCGGTTTCTTCTTCCATTTCTTCTTCCTCTTTTTCCTGCATTCCTTTCTCATTGTCTTCCCCTTCTAATCGTGGGGGTTGCTCATCTTCTATCTCTACCGGTTGGCTGGTGTTTCCTTGGGGCTTCTCCAGCCTCCCTCGTAGCCGTGCTAGCCAGACTGATTTCCTTCATTTTTCTGGACGCTCAGGTGTACTGGTGGCATGTTTACGTTTTGGGGATGCTATGGTCAATCCTCCATCTATCATGGCAATTACCTCTTCCCAGTTGCTCTGCTGCTGGGTAAGGCTATGGCTGACTATTAACCGAATCAACCCATGATGACTAACAACTGACGCTACATGCTGTGCCTTTTTTATGCTCCGTGAAACGTCATGAAGTAATGAATTCAAAAATGCAAGTAAATTTACAGAGCATTTTTGCTTTAATACAGCTAAGAGTTTAAGATGTCGTGGTCTTACCATGTCTTTTCTGCCTTCACAGGTGATGTAGCTTTGAATGGTCTTTGCAAATTCCGCCCATGAATCTCCTAATGTTGCTGACAGAACCCCCTTTCCTCTAATTTTCAGGCTCTGGCCTTCCTCCTGGAAGATTTCTATGATCTTCTGCAATCTCTCCTTCTTTAACGTCCATACAGGTCTAGCGACTGGCAGTCCCGATACTTCTGCGATTATGTCATTGGTGACTGCTATGTGTCTCCCCCTCACTATGGAGTGATCCTCTTGCAAGTTCTACAAGAATTCAGTTGCTACAGTATCGTTGGATTCCTATAAGCGATTGAGATAAGTTAGCCACCCTGCTCTTGCCAGGATTTCCCGAGCAGCAGCATAGACTGTTAACACCTGCGGTTCTCTCCGAATCGATCTTCCTCCCATGTTTATGGTTTCGCTGTAAACTCTCAATGGAACGGCAGTTGTTCACGCTATTGAAACACAGAGAGGCTGACAGACGCAAGACTCACTCAAAATCTAATGCTGCAGAGTATACAATGGAAATGGCTTATGAACAGCAAGTCATGCAGAAAAATAAAAAATAGTATACCGTTGAGCCGTGTTGTTACCAAGTACACAGTTTCCCGAATAGTGATCTGACACGTAATCCAGGGAATGATGAGGTTAACCTCCCCCCTGCAATGTGATAGGTCGTCCCAGCCGTCAAATAAAGGAGCGGCATGCCGTTCTGAAACAGAGTCCTTAAGGAACAACGTATGGCAATATGCCATGTTTACAAAAGTAGCAAATTACCGAAATTGAGGCGTAGAGTTGGGTCGCTTAATACGTAAGAGACTGCGGTGATATGATGTGAGGCTGGGGGGATAGGACATCTGCCGTGGATACGGAGTCTCATGCGGTCATTGTCAATTGTTCTGTCATGATTGGTGATAATAGATGTGCATGCGTTGTATGGTTCGTGAAATAATATATGGTTGATTACTAAGGCATAAGAAACAGAAGGGTGTTAATAACTACCTATTGGTGTAAATAATGTGACTTCAATACCATTAACAGTGCTCTGATGCCGACAGGTGTCCATAACCTTGGCAAAGTTGTTTATTTCACCCATGGAACCATGATCCTTTGTGTATGCTTAGGAAATGTTGTGTGATGTCAAAATGTAGGCCATTATGCTGGCTTGGTGACCAGTTAGCCATAATGCCATTCACGAGGAGGGAGCGAAAGGTGGGCAGGCCGACTAGTGATGAGACCTCCTGTTCCAAGGGTTCTTTATTTGATATACATTTTGGACCATATCCTTAGTGTGGTGGCCATAGTGGGAATGCCATTTCACTTTCGTCCTCATGATCATGGTAGGCTGGCTCTTGATGAGACCCCCTATCCTGCATTTGACAACTTATAATTCATTAAGACATCATTGTTTTCTCTTTTTTCTTTCTTTTTCATAAAGTACTTTCCCTATTTATACACAAAGGGTGGTTCAACACTCCTTAAGAGTAGGAATGGTGGAAGATGTCTTAACATCTCAATAGGAATATATAAACCCTTTGCTCTTATTCCTGAATAATAATCAAAGAGGATTAAAATGGACCAACATGATAAATATAACCAATCAGAGCAAAATTAGTAGAACAATGACAACAAAAGATAATGAATAAGCATGTCTTTCCTTCTGTCCTCTTACCAATTTAGAGCAATTTCTTATAAAAATATCGATTTTATGATTCACTGAATTCAGTATGTTGTGATTTTGTATCCATTACATAAGTGCATAGCTGTATTTTGAAAGACTTGAAAGAACAGGAACAGTAAGCATCCTTAATTTAGAACAACAAGGGGAACAATCTGTTTCAAAAAGGGAGAGCAAAAAAATGCAAGTGGTGTTCCTTTTGGAAAAAGGAACAAAAAAAGACCAAAAATGTTGTTCCTTTGGAAAAGGAACAGCAGAAAACGCAAACGTCGTTCCTTTGAAAAAGGAACAACAAAACACACAAATGCCGTTCCTTTGGAAAAGGAACAGCAGAAATCGAAAACTATGTTCCTTTGGAAAAGGAACAACAAGACACACAAATGTCGTTCCTTTGGAAAAGGAACAGTGGAACTCGAAAATGTTGCTCCTTTGGAAAAGGAACAGCAAAAATCGAAAATGTTGTTCCTTTGGAAAAGGAACAGCAGAACACAGAAATAAAGAAAAAGAACAAAATTACAGCAAAATGACGGCTGATCCAAAGGGTGTTGTTCTTTTGAAAAAGGAACAGCAGGAAGAAAATGTTGTCCTTTTGAGAAAAGGAACAACAAAAATAGTAACGGCAAAGCGTTGATTCAAAAATATGTACAAAAATGATTCAACAATAGAAAAGAAATTATGTACAAACTGTGAAAAGAAATAAATTTCTTAATGAATTACAGGTGAGGAAGACTTCTCTCCCTCCCCCAAAATTTCCATATCAGAGTCTCAGCATAACTGCTAGCAAAAGGACTCCCGAGTGAGTGGTTTGTGATAAAGACGAACTCGGTGGCCATTTGCCTTGAAGGCATATCCAGAACCGTCAATAGTGATTAGAGTAAGGGTACCATTGTCATGTACTTTCTGGATTTCGTATGGTCCCAATCAACGAGTCTGGAGTTTCTGGGGGAAGTCCTGAAACCTAGAATCGTACAAAAGTGCCAAGTCTCCTTCGTGGAAGACTTTATTTTTAATGAGAGCATCATGCCATTTAGCTCGCTGCTGTTGGATCAGGGCAGTGTTTTGAAGTGCAGAGAGCCTAATTTCGTCCAGCTCATTGATCTACTATAATCGATTAATCTGTGCCTCGGTTAGATCTAAGCCAACTTCCTGTGCTGTTTGGAATGTTTGGATTTCGAATTCTATGGGGAAATGGGTTGTTTTCCTAACACTAATTGATAAGGTGAGTAACCAGTGGTACTTCTCCATGTTGTCCTATAAGCCCACAGTGTTTCGGGTAGTCTGGCAGCCCAATCACGTCTATGTGACGCAATGGTTTTCGTTAGGATTGCTTCTATTATTTTATTGCTGCTTTCTACCTGCCCATTTGGCTGTGGGTGGTATGGAGTAGTGATTTTATGCTGGACATGATAGTTGTCGAGTGTTGCAGCTATTTTGTTCCCAGCAAACTGTGGTCCACCGTCTCTAATTATCTCTCTTGGAAGGCCATAACGCACAAATAGATGGAACAGGAACTGTATGACAGAATCCTCTGTAGCTCTTGGCAATGCCTCTGCTTCAACCCACTTGGTGACATATTCTGTTGCCACCAAAATATATGTTTTCTGGCTTGATGATGGGTTAATTGGTCCAACGAAATCAAGGGCCCATCACTCGAATGGTTCGATGACTAGCTGTGGTTTCAGAGGCATCTCATCCGACTGACCAAGGCGTCCTGCTCTCTGGCAACTGTCACAGGCTTGCACGAATTTCCTTGCATCTTTGAAAATTGTGGGCCAATAATACCTTGTTTGTAGCACCTTATGTCTAGTTCTGCGATCGGCGAAATGTCCGCCACACGGTCCATCATGGCAGGCTTTTAAAATGTCCAAGATTTCATCTTCTCGAACGCATCTCCTGATATGCATGTCTGCCCCTGTGTGGAACAAATAGCCCCCAATCCAAGAAAATTGAGCACTTCGCTGAACAATCTGTTTTCGCTCATTAGGGGTTAGATGCTTTGGTAATTTACCTACTGCTAGGTAATTGGCAACATCAGCATACCAGGGTGTTTGAACAGCCACAACAAACAGATGCTCGTCCGGAAATTGATCTTCAATTGTTGCTGCATCGATTGGCTTTGGCATTCTTGAGAGAAAATCGGCTATAGGATTTTCTTTTCCAGGTCGATCCTTGATTGTAATATCAAATTCCTGCAATAAAATCAGCCATCTAGTTATTCTGCCATTTGTGATAGGCTTGTTTGCTAAATATTTTATGGCAGAATGATCTGTGTACAAGATAACAGGATATCCAGTAATGTAATGTCTAAACTTATTGACAGCATGTATTACAGCTAGAAATTCTTTTTCAGTAACAGTGTAGTTTAATTCAGCAGGGGATAAATTTTTGCTGATGTAATAAATTGCATATGGTTTTTTATCCTCTTCCTGCCCAAGGACTGCTCCAATGGCTGTATCTGAGGCATCAGATGATATCTGAAATGGCAAATCCCAATTTGGTCCTCGAAGGACTGGGGCTGTGGACACAAGCTTCTTCAGATCCTTGAAAGCATGTTCACATTTTTCTGTCCAAAGAAAATCAACGTTACCAGTTAGTGCATACAAAGGTGCAGCAATATGCGAATAATGTTCTATAAACCTCCTATAATAACCAGAAAATCCAAGAAAACTGCGTACCTCCGTTTGAGTGGTAGGAGTGGGAATAAGAAAAATTATTTGGATTTTGGCTGGGTCTACCTGAATGCCAGCTGCTGAAATATAGTGTCCTAGGATAAGTCCTTCAGTCATCATCATATAGCATTTTTCATGGCTTAAACAAAGCCTGGTAGCAATGCAGCGCTGTAGGACTTTTTCTAGTGTATCCAATGCTGGATCAAAATCATCTCCGTATGGTGTAAAGTCATCCATATATACTTCAAGTCCTTCACTTATTAAGTCTGCAAAAATGTTGAGGATAGCCCTTTGGAATGTGGTAGGAGCATTGTATAAGCCAAAAGGTAGAACTCGGCAGGAAAATGTTCCCCAAGGACAAGTAAAAGTAGTTTTGTCTTGGTCTTCAGGGGCAATCTGAATCTAATTGTATCCACTGAAGCCATCCAGGAAAGAAAAGAATTTCTTTCCTGCCAAAGTGTGTAATACTTGGTCGATGAATGGGAGAGGGAAGTGATATTTTTGTGTTGCTTTATTTAGCTCTCTGTAGTCCACACAGATTCTCCATTTCCCATTCTTTTTTGGTACCACCACAAGCGGAGAGACCCATTTACTATCAGAGATAGGATAGATGA
This sequence comes from Pinus tabuliformis, assembly GCA_031772625.1. Classification (NCBI taxonomy): domain Eukaryota; kingdom Viridiplantae; phylum Streptophyta; class Pinopsida; order Pinales; family Pinaceae; genus Pinus; species Pinus tabuliformis. The sequence continues at coordinate 1,270,270,891 of CM062818.1, read as the reverse complement.
AATTGACATCTAAAAGTTTTTGAAGTTCAGCTTTTACCACATCTTTTAGATGAGGATTTAGTCTCCTCTGAGGCTGACGAACAGGACTCGCATCTTTTTCTATATAAATGTGGTGTGTACATAAGTGGGGGTCAATTCCTTTCATATCAGGGTAGTCCCATGCAAATGCTTCTTTATATTTTCTTAACAAATGGATGAGCTTCATTTCTTGTTCGAATGTGAGGTTGGCATTAATGTTTAAGGTTTTTCCTGGTTCAATTTCCACAATTTTACTATTTGCAACAGAGGTAACAGGTATTGTATGATCATGTGTATCTTTAAGAGGATCTTCTTCTAATTCACTATCAAATGCTGCTTTTATCATGTGACATTGTGTGCGGGATGTGAGTTGAGTTTGACTAATAAAATTATTAATGGCATCGTCTTCTGTTTGGTCTTTGAAATCAAGTGCCTCTTGTATAGTTAATGGAGATCTAATGTTATCAGTAAGGTATGATACAAGGTGCCTATTAGTTTTGATTATTGTGACACTTGGCTGCGCTGGAGGATATAGAACTAAGTTCTTGATATTTGCTCCTCTGGTTATGGTCATATTTCCTTGCCGACAACCAATATAAGCATCGGCAGTGGCAAGCCAAGGTCTACCTAAAATCAATGGATGTCCATCAAGTCGGGTTTTGGGATTTATTATCAGAAAATCGGTTGGATATTCCCAGGAGTCAACAGAGACCATGACATCATGTAGTGTGCCCTCTGGCCTAACCACAGATCGGTCAGCCAATTCTAGCAAGGTAGAGGTGGGTTCTACAGATGTAATGCCTAGCTTTTCAAAAGTAGTGGTTGTTAAGATATTGATTGCAACTCCTAGATCAACTAAGGCATTGGAAAGGGTCTGACCATAAATTTGCACAGTTACTATTGGATTTCCTGGGTCTTCGTATTTAATGGGTGTTTCTTTTCCTGATAATAAGTCAGATAGAGTGCCAACTACTTGGACTCTTGGATTATTTTTTATATTCCTCCTTGGTTTCTTTATACACAATTCTTTGATAGTTTTTGCGTATATCGGGATGTCTTGAATGGCTTGGAGGAATGGAATTTTTATGTACAAATTTTGTAATTCTCCCAGAATGTCAAAATCAGGATATTGTATAGGTCGAGGTATGATTAATCGTTCTGGGAACGGGGGAGAGGATGTGGTTGTTTGATTATGAGTTTGTTGTTTATTCACATCCTCTTCTTGTGACAAATGTTCTTTGGGTAACTGATTTTCAACCTGAACTGTCTTATCTCCCTCGGTTTCAATAATACGCCCAGATCTTAACTGAAGATCATTACACTCCCTCAGATCGGCTCCTATTTCTGGTGTTTCTATGATTTGGACAGATTGGACCGGTATGTTCTTTGGATTGGGGTTGGGTTGGGCTAGGAGTTGCAGTCTCAGATTAGACTGGGGATTTTGTTGTAAGGCTGGCAGTGTAGGTTGAGGGAGCGGAATGGTTCCTACTGGCTGATGCATTGGTCTCTGCCAGGCTGAACTTTGTGAAGTAGGGGGAGTCCATTGTGTTGGGTATGCGTTACTTTGCCAATATGGTGGGGTATAAGGAAGATTCGGCCAACCAGATTGGCTTGCCTGATTCAGCCACGGGGTTGAGGAAGGAAACGACTGTGGTGACCAGTTTGGAAACGGGGGTTGAAATTGACTTTGCCACATATTATATTGTTGAGCATTATACTGCGGAGGCTGAAAAGAAGAAGTTGGGTCTGGAAACATACCAGATTGTCGCGACTGCCACTAACGGCGCTGGTTGAGCAAATACACCGATTTTGGCTCTTCTTCTGCTTCCTTATATACTGCTTTTAATCCGGGAAGTGAGGGACAACTTTCCGTAAGGTGATCTTTTGTGCAGATGGCGCATGTTTGGACTGCATCCAGTGGACACTCCTTATGGCTATGCTTTTTCCTACATCGGGGACAGAAGATTGCCAAATTTTGTTCTGCCTCCATTTGCTTCTGTTTGGCCTACATAATATCAAGTTGTGTAGTTAGTGTCCCTAGTATATCAGTTTTAAAATTTTCCAATAAATTTCCAATTTCTACACGCGTTACTCCTTCTGTCGAAATTTTATTATCTCTTACAAACCGATCATGTTCTGCCGGTTTTAATCTTGTGCTGCCTCTCGAGCTCCTGATACATAAATCAATAATGTCAGCAAAACTTTCTTGATAAATATCTCATTTTCCCATAATGTTTAATGTTTCAATCCATTGTTCCTTCATGCCCCTTATTAATGTTGTTTTTAACACATTATCAGGTAAAGGCAGTGATGCATAAGGAGATCTTTGAAGATTATACTGAAAACGTTCCACATACTCCTCTAATGTTTCGTTTGGTCTAACTATCATCTGGAATCCTTCAGTTCTCTAGACCTGCAATAGTCCTGATATTTTTTTAGAAAAGATTCTTTCATTTGATCCCAGTTATTTATAACCCCGCCACCTAATCCCATAAACCATCTTAAAGCAGCCCCTTTTAATGTAGAGGGAAATAGTTTCAGTTTCTGGGGGTCGGTGGTGTAATCATATCCCCTACACAGCACATCGAATTCAAATAGAAATGCATCCGGGTCTTCTGATGTAAGACTGTGGAATGTAGGGATATGTTGAAGCGGGATTGCTTTCATAGGCGCATTTGCTGCAGAATCCACTATGGGGTATTGTAATGTAGAGGTTTGGGTGTTTGGCTGGTTTTGAGCCATTTGGACGAATATATGCCAATAACCTTCTGGGATATCTAGGAGGGTATTCCTAGGTTGAGGGGGAATGGCTTTAACAGGAATAGTTTTAATAGCACTTCCTCTATCTAGGATAATGAGAGTGCCTAATGTCTGAGGAGATTGAGTTTCTTCAAAAACGATTTTTGCAGCACTTCCCTTATCTGGGTTGTTCAATGGCTGAGTTGTCTCAAGAGGAGATCTCAGTTCCTTGGTTTTCCCTGTCTCTCCTCCTCCTTCACAAAGATTACTGAAATTCCCTTCCTGCAATAGTTCTGGAGTAGAATTTTCAATTTCTTGAAAGTCCTGCTCTTCAGTTTGGCTATGCACCTCAGCAAAGGCTACAGATGGTGATCCTGTGGCCTGAAGGGAACTAGTAGGCTGTCTAGAAATAACTTTTCTAGGTCCTACTGAGGGCTGAGATTCTGCTTTCTTGAAGATTTTGTCTATGAAGGTTGGTCGGCCAAGGGTCACCGGCCCCTTAGCTTTTTCTGGCTTGGGTAGAGGTTTGGAATTCTTTTCTGGCTTTTTCTGCTTAGTCATGCACACAAATTAACTACTAAATTCTACCCAAACAAAACAGCAGCAAATCTGTAGGAAAGTGGGCAGAGGAGCAGGGCTATTACATGCTCCACACGTAGGTTCTTACCTTCCGTTTTTAAAACCTAATTCTTCCCTAGCAGGTTCGTACACTACTCTGAAAAAAAAAAAAAAAAAAAAAAAGAACAAATGGCTACACTCTTTCCCCGGCAACGACGCCAAAATGTCAAGCTATAAAAAGGGTCTCTTTCACCTCTAATTACCTCACATTAATATGTCAATCCAGGAATGTTTTGTTATTTCAAATAGTGTCTCAGTCTGAGGCTATCATTTGCCAGAGTAATGCTAGTAGTACAGTGTTCGAAAATACAAGAGTAAAAGGATGCTTGTTTCCAGCTAACTACTTCAAAAGATTAAACCACACATTCAGAAAACTAAGCAATTTATCAGTCAAGGGTTTAGTAGCGATAACTCATCCCTTTGTAAACTGATGGAAAAGGAAACCAGAGAACAGATCATGGATCTGGGAGCCGGACAGTAGATGTCAATGCTCACTACAGCCTGGGATCGTTCTTCACACCAAAATAACAAATGACAAGAAATGAAACGGCATATAAGAAATGGAACAGCAATTAAGAAATAGAACAGCAAACCTGAAATGGAACAACAGTTAAGAAATAGAACAGCAACTAAGTCTAACAAGCAGTAACACCTTAGTCTATAAGATCAAATGCACTAATCGTAATCTATACGAATCAAACGACAATCCTTCACTCTTAAGGGCGGATTGAATAACACACCAAAATGGAACAACACTGATTAATGATGAATTATAGAACAGTGCTTGAAAACCATATATACACACGGCACACCTTAATAGTAATCTGATCCAGTTATCAATCTCAGTTAGAAAGAGTACGACTGCATTTCAAAATAGAACAACATTGTTTATAGATCTAGCAATCGCAAAGAACATAACTCCCAAGATGAATCCTGTAATGTCAATAAACAAGTGTACAGCACAAAGGCTCTGTAACAGTATTCTATAAAGACTAGCAGTATTATATCAACACCTAAAGGAATAGTGATACGATGCAGAGTCAATACAATAGTTCTGTCCTCAATAAATTAAATATAACAGAGCATGTGAAGTAAACTTACAAAACACATCGGATTACCAAATAACGTCGATAAGCAAACCACTCATAAACCAAACGTAATAGTACAAGAGCAAGTGTCCTCCAGGGTTGGGCCCTTAGCCTCCAAGGGTACACCGCTTGAAGTTATTCTAGACTCAGAGATGAAATAGCAACCAAGTTTGTATTAATGGATAAAGCAGAATTACAATAGATCAGTTCTTAACGAGACTCGATGATCAAAGTTTTGATCTTAAAGGAAATTACATAAAACATAACAGATTCTAGCTCTCCTCGAGCTAACAGTGCTGCCCCTTTTATAATGGTGAAGGCGGAGATATCTAAGTGCAGAAATAGTTAAAGTAGCGATCCCTCAGGATCAAGGATCTTGAGGGATTCGCCGAACCGTTAGTCCTCAGTCATCTCTTTTCTTTCCTGCGCCGAGCCGATATCTCCACTTCCTTTCCAGGGCTGATTTGCTTTGATTTGCTTTGCCTTGTTTGCATATGGTTCCCCGTCAAAGGGACAACGGTTAACCCGTCCTTGTCCTTTCCTTTGGAACAACAGTTTCTCGTTTTTCCTTCTTTCTGCATAAGGAAATGACAATTGTCAGTGTTTTCGTCTTGCATATTAATCTCACATGTTTTATTACAATTCCTTATCATTTTCCTAGTTCATGATGCAAAAGGTTTGTAATTTCTAATGAAAAGATGCTGAAATAATTACCAAAAACATACCTTCTTTAGTACTCCACAATTTTATGGCAAACTTTTCCACCAGGCAGTATAATGAGCATGTGAAACATATGTATGGTATATGGGGTGGCATCCCTTGGCGTGAGAGACATGCTCTACACCTATCTCCACATGCCCCTCATGTGGCATCCTCACATTTCACTAAATATGGTGCACCTAATCTCATCCTGTCAACTTAAATATACACATGTGGGAGTATCTGGGTCTAGGTACAAGAGTCATTTTGGAAAAAAAAATTATCCCTTCATGCATGAGATGGATCATTTCTCTCATGGTGGATTGGCCATGGGTGGATAATTTCCTGAAAAATGGGGAAAGCTCATTCATGAGCACATCATTCTCAAGTTTATTGGGATGGTTGAGGACTATGCTTGATTTTACACCTAGATTGCTACGATGTTTGTTCTTGTTGTGCACCTCACACATAGATTCTGGCCTCTCATGTCCTCACCCTACAATATATGCATGGTTCAGGTCCCAGGGTGGCGACAAGTTTATGTTTTTGTTTCTAGGGATGAAAGTCCATAGTTGACTAATGGTGCATAGTGAACAAGGGCTGTCTACTCAAGGATATAGGAAGGTTTGTTTTCTTGGTACTCTCCTCAGCATATTAGCGTCTCTTTACGCCTTATGTGTTTAGCGATCTGGTTATTTATTGGTCGTATGGTCATATACTGCAAAGTATTTTGGTTACCTCTAGTTCATTTGGTTTTTTACCATAAGGGTCATTGTTGTTTGTTCTCTTTTTACACAACTCGAGGTCTAGTAATTAATTTTAATTGGTGGTTGTGTTGCCCTCTGCATCGCCTCAAAACTTTGACCTTGCTGGAATTTCGTTTAGTTGCTCAATGCTCATTTGTAGAGTGTGGTACCCTCTCCATTTGGTTTTGATAATGGATATGGCATGGTTATAATTTCAGTTGTCCTAAAAGATCAAATTTTTCAACCTCTTTATCCAATAAAATTTTTGGTTTTAGGGAAGTTAGGGCGAGTTTCAGTTTGTAAGTGTTGTCGGTTCTTGATTTTCTTTCTTCACCCATAAAATTTCATCTCTCATATTAATACAAGTTTTGTTGTTCTCATTGCACCGAGGTCCTTCCCTCCTTTCACATTGTCTATCCTCATCCTTCATTTCTTGAGAGTTTTATTTTCTCATTTTGTCTACAAGTTATATTCATCTATAGCCCCACGATATAGACTACCTAGTCACCAGGGTGGCACAGCTGGGGCATCCTCGTCTCGAAGTCGGTGCTTGTTGAGATGGGAGTCTCTGGCCAATTATTTTGAGTCTTCTCCTCTTGAAGTGAGCACAGAAATTCTTCACTTAGAGGCCAAGGAGTTCGGTGATCATATATATTTCTTTAATTCAAAGATTGGAGGCAGTAGCCTCAAGTGTGTTCCTAATCCAGCGAATTTTTGTAAGCGAAGGATTCACTTCCTCCATTCTATTATTTTGCATCATCAGTTGGGAACACTACTAAGTATGGTCATTCAGGATAATAAGGTAGACAATTACAAGATATTTGCAGGTCAGGAGGAGATGAAGAGAATCCTAAGAGGTAACAAGTACAACTTGGATGACATTGTGGTCAGACCAACTCAGGTGGAGAAATTTGTTGTATCTAATTTAGATATTAACTCTAATGAGAAGTAGGAGGTTCCCACAATCATCAACGCTCTAAATTATACCCCTCCTCATGCAAACTCTTCTCATATCTCACCAATTATCATATCAGACTAACAAGTCCCCCATGCATATTGTATTAGTGTTTACTATTAGGTACCATAATTTTTTTGTAAGAAGTGTTATGATCCTTTGCCAACAATGCCATTGGGATGATGATATGTACTTCTGAAGCACACTTTTGGTATTTTCTATAGGTCAGTTTCAGAAGCCTAAGGGAGATTATTGGATAGTAAACTTCTATGTTGTAGTTTTGATGTTCTTGCATTGGAGCAGGGTAGTCTCATCTTGGTAAACTTTGATCTCTCTTAATTTGGGTATATCTATGGTTATCCCTAGTTGAAGATACGATCTCCCAAGATACTTTTTTGGTGTATGGAATTCTTTCCGTGTCATATCTTTTGTTTTTAATAGAAAACTATAGATGAAGTTTACAAAAAAAATATCTTAGCTCCTGCACTAATTCAATTACTTGATGTCTTTAATGAAAATGGTGACCTGGGATCAACAAAATATAACCTTTGTGATATGTGTATAGATAATGACCATTCACTTTATGCTTACATTGAACTATTTCAAATTACATGGTATGCACTTATTTCATATTACATGGTTTTCAAAATTTGTTAAATTCATGTCTTTGATATAAATATGGGAGCATGACATCCAAGGAAAAAATTTAATGATATTTTATTATGAATGTGAAAGTATTATATATCATGCTAGAATTTTTTATTTTTTATTTTGATATATTAATCATGTATTTTAACTAATAAATTAATTTTATCTGCATGAAGGCTTTTATGAGTAAAGCTATTCAAATATATGTCTTCCAGATCCAACACGTAAAAAAAAAAAATGTCATCATGTTTTGAACCAGCTATTGTGGTTCATAGTCCTGAGGATGAACCACATTAGTTGGTTCGAAACACGTAGGCAATTTAAATGTTTTATGTGATGGATCTAAAGACAGATCTAAGATTAATTTTAACCAAATTTTTCTAGATATTTTTAAAAATTGTTTAATTTCTAGAATTCAAGTTCCCCATGTGTTTTTTAGGGTGTCAAATCCTTTTATGCATTTAAAAATGTTTTTTTTAAACAACAAAAAATCACAATCTTGTTTGAAATTTTATTGTCTGATTACAGTGAAAAAGACCATTTCACCTATAACTTAGACTACATGTGTTGATATTTCCATAAAATAATTTATTTAATAAATATGTTATATAAATAATTATAAAGTTCTAGGTTTAATTTTCTCGATTAAATCATATCCATGTTAGGAGTAGTGTGATACATTTATTGGTTATAGTGATAATTAAAAGAACTAGCCCCATGTCAAGCGAGTATAAAACACATAATTATAAGGATTCCATATCAACCAAGTATAATATGACCTAATTACCAATTCCATTATTTACGACAAAAATTAAAAATAAAAATAAAAAGATATTGACAAAGATAGCTATGAAAATAGAGAATATAAATCAATCAATACAATTTTCTTTTTAATTGCTTTTATTTTATTAATTTCTTTTTAAGTATATGTGAAAATATAGGAGGAAGTGGAACTAGGGTAGTATTGTGACCAGCAACAACCCCCCTTCTTATTTAGTTTTATCACTAATACTAAATAACTGGGGACCCTTATTCAAAAAAATTTAAAAAATTAATTAGCGCCTGTATTTCCTTTTTCAATAAAACTTACTATCATAAACTTAGGAGAATACCCTAAAAATCTAAAAAGACTTGAGTTTTATGATAAGTTCGAATAAATCCACCTTCAATAAAGAACGTCGCATCGCAAAAAAGGTAATGGATGCCTTCCTATAAGCAGAATCCTAAGACTGCGAAATCGCGATGCGAAATCACGCACTAAAAGATACTCATCGCATCGCATGCCTCAAATATCACTTAAAGCTGAAATGCCTCAAACCGCCGATATGCGATGGCGCATCTCGCAAATCGCATTTCGCAGAAAACGCATTATAATAGATGATTGCCACACACAATAGAGTAGCGATATTGCAATTCTGCGATATTGCGATCTGCGATATTGCGAAGCAAATCGCAAAATCGCCTTATCACAGACCTATAGGGCTCGTTGTTCGAAAAAGTTGTTTCCATAAACCGATGCCCAGTTATGCGCGTTAAGGTTAATTAATGAGTTAGTTGGCAATCATTAATGAAGTATGGTTTTGATCTGATCGAAGAGCCATTTCACGTAAGGTGATATATTTTATATGTTTTCCACATTTAAAGCTTTCCCGTCACCTTTTCCTTATCATTACTCTTGCCTCATTTAAAAACTGCAGGAGCGAAGAGCAGAGAAGTATACATAGTAGTGTTCAGGATATTATGGGAAAGAAGGGTAAAGCTCCAAGTTCTGAAGATAAAGAAATGACGCCCTTATACACAGACACCACATGTAACAAAGATGCCGGTATTACTACTTGGGAAGGCATGTACAGTCTACTCGAGGATGAAAATCCCAGGGTAATGGAGGTTACAACTACTATAGGCTCACATGGGTCTTCTGAGGCGTCAATTACAGAACTATCATGTTCGTTCTTGCACCGGATAGCAGCAAGGCCCAAAATTCTTCCATACATGGACATGGTCAAATGGGTACTGGATAGTGCTGATATCACAAACAGACAATTTAAGACTCAGGGTCGAGGACTCATTGGCTCGTTTACTCCACAAGATTTGAGACTCATGTATCATTTACCAGAGCCACAGGCAACTTATAATAAACAGTTCATGGAGAAGTTCGCTAAAGAAAATGAAGATTTGGGAGAATGCACCAAGGACTGGTCAAGAAAGGACGTACCACTAATAAAGGATAAGCACGGTATGTATAGTACTGGTTCTCTCACCTCCTCGTATTGCTTTGTTGCTGCTATGCTCTGTAGACATTTTGGAAAGCCAGATGTTAACAAATTTTCATCCGAATGGCTACCATTATTGGATGTCGCCACTAATGCTACTATTGTGGATTAGGCTAAGATATTGTCCGACAATTTAGCCACGGCCATTTTGAATTACCAGTCCAAAAGAAATACTTCTCAAAGGATTTATCCCCCTTTCTACTTATCTGCTTATGTGATGGATGCAATCTGTTATGTTTTCCAAGTTTCCTCTAATGGCTTGGAAATGGACTACTCAGGACCCCTTACCCATTCATATTTAACACAAAGAATTATGGGATTCCAAGTTCATTCCGTATTTCTACAATATTTGTCATGGATTTATGTTACCTCTGCACAAAATGTTGTATGATAAAGACGCTCCAAGATTTTCTCCCGAAGCAGAGGTCGATATGCTCCCAGTCGCGAGATGGTTTGGAGAAGAACTTTTCACATAGGTCAAGGTATTTGGAAGTCTCTCTTCCCCTCATGTCTTACATTTATATGTTCCTGATAAACTACTGGCGCAAGAGATCTCTTATCAGACCTGTGGAGAAGGAGGTATGAGTAAAGATTTGAAGGACAAGAAGAAGGCCATTTGGCCGCAATTTCCTGTGGCCTGTGGGGCATTTTCACTTTTTGATGTAGGCCATGCACTCAAAGAAGTAAACAACATGTTATGTATATGTTTGTTCAAATTTCCAAGAAGACCGTCTGACCCTTCTGATATCATTAAGAATTTCACTACTACAATCAAAATAAAAGTGTTTTCTAAAGAAGATGATCTTTTTGATGATATGTTTCAACAGAAAAGTACACTTAAAGAAGTTATACATTCGGCCAAGATGCGATTCCCTCCAACAGAATTTCAAGAGTTCAAAATGTACAGAGAAAGGAGGTTAGCTAACATTCCTTTGGATAAATTACGCTTGGAACCCGTAAGGGAACCAACTCCCAGTGTCAGTCTCAGTGGAAGTTCAAGCACAGATAGGTCTAAATCTAAGTCTGGGAGAGAAATGTCAGAACATTCAAGAGGTCTGAGAGTGACCATAATAAAAGCGAAGGGTCAGTAAGGGATACTGCCCAGTCTAAGGAGCGCCCAGAACAACAGGTTTTGACTTCTCCACAGGAAAATCCTCCCACTCTCATCGTCCAGCCACCACCAGTCAGAATTGAGCTGGATAAATAATGGGAGACATTCAATGACTTAATCAATACTGAAGGACAAAGCACAAAAATGCCCGAAAGTAATGTACAGACAGTAGATGATATAGTCACCGGAACAATCAGCAATGTCCCAGAAATGGAACATATTCCCATTACTCCATCTTTTGAACTTATGCTCAAAATAAAATAAATTCCTCCTCTTGATGTATTTTATAGACCTCAACATAAGGCAGTGGTGAGAAGACAAAGAAAGAAAAGGAAATTGGAAAGCATGCTCTCTCATGATGCAGAGCAATTAGACATCCTTTGGCAAGATCCTACCACTGATCCCACTGAAAATCTCACTAAATTATCTCAGATCGCAAGAGCATATGCTTCTGTGACCATTGATAAAGCATCTGAGGTACAACAATTACTGAAATAAAAAGAAGATCAAATACAGATTTTGCAGCAACAGCTACAACAAGCTAGCACCAACAGCGAAGCACAAAAACAGCTTGAAAGACTACAACAGGACTTTCAACAAATGCAGCTAGGATACCAGAACAGTTTGTCCAAAACAGAAAAATAGTTATAGGTTATGCAAGAAATGCACAAGGATGATCCTAAGCTTACAAAATTTGTCATAGAATCCATTTCCTTAAATGATCAACTCTTGCAGTAGCAAGAAACATTATGCCAAAGAATATCGTAGTGGAGCTCTTATTGTGAAATAAGCGACAAAATTACTAATCAAATCGTGGACTTGCGACATGACTATAATTTAATTGATAGAAGAGTTACTGAATATTTGGCTTGGTAGGAATCAGAAGAAGGGAAAAAGGCAGGCGCACCCATAATCAATGAAACCCACAAAGAAATGCTCTTTAGCAAGTGGGATGCCCAGATCCGGAAAGCAGAACAAGTGACAGAAGGAGCAGCCACAGTAGCAAATAATGTCATTGACTGCATTAATGAAAATTTACACAAGGCAAATCTAATATCAGAGACCACTCCAAGGTATTTACCAAATGTACAACATCTACAGACAAGCTGGAGACAGAAGGCTCAAGAAAAAGCAGAGTCCATCAAAAGGTTAACCAAGTTAAATTGGGATTCTTACTGGACATACTTGGTAAAACCACACAGCCAGTGCGTGACTCTCAAATGTATCATTAACTCTGTTGAGAAGATGGCACTAGCACTTGCCGATTCCGTTTTCGCAGGACAGCTAAAGTCGGAAGTCGGCTAGCCAACTCTCCTCAAGCAAATGCTGAACGCTTGTGACTACAAGGAACATATATATAGATAGTTAGTTATTAGTTTTAGTTTTAGATTCAGTTTAGTTTTAATTTTGCTTTATTTTTGCCTGAAATGAGGACGGTCATTTAAACCGCATCCTACATTTTTGTAATAACTTATTTTTAGATTTAGCTAGTAGTATTTAAACCATTCTCATGCATTTAGAGAAGGGTCCTGAAATTTGTCAAAAACTTGTCCTTAGAACATGCACTTTTGCACCCTCCGATGAGGTTTTAATGAATGAATGGAACAGGATTTATTGATATCTGCGTTTAATATCTACTACTGATGTTGCACTTTTGTATTCTTGGTGGATGTTGGATTAAGAAGAGATAGATCATTATTGCTGAAGCTCATGAGTAGAACCAGTTATAAATGGTACTTTTATCTCTTAACCATTTATGCTTATGTGTTAAGGTGATATTCATGTTCAGTTATTTATATATGAATGCTTGAATGTTTGAGTTAACATTTGGCACTTTTGTACGGTGATAGCTATTTATTTATGCTTAATATATGAGTAGCTTATTATGCGATATATTTTCCACAATCGTTTCGTATAACTTTTTATACGAAATGGTTTATCTTTATTGAATTCTTTTCTCATAGCAATTGAATGATCTTTATTACCAATTGCCATTTGAAATCATTTTAGATCGCATAACTGAAAGATTAAATCTCGGGTTAGTTTAGAATTAGATATTTCTATTCATTAGAATACGATTACATTAGATTTAGAATAAAAGCATTTTACTTAGAAATTATTAGAAAGGAAATATCAATTCTCAACACACACACACATAAATCGGGAAACTGGTCCCATATCCCCAATCAGACCCACTATACCAAACGGAAAAGGAGCTGTTAACCAAGGTCCGGACCGGGTGGGTATCCCCCTTGTTGTAGACCCGATTTTCGGGGCTTCAACAGGTAGGTAAATTGATATATATTAAAAAAATTATTTATTTTATAATATTAATGTTTACATGTGAAAAAATAGGAGGAGGTGGAATTAGAGTAGGTAAACTGATATATCTTAAAAAAATGTTTATTTTATTGTGGGCACATTCTACAGTGTAGTATGAGGGTGATGCATGATTTTGTTTGTGCTCAATTTAGATTTGATACATGCCTCTTTTAAATTAAAAATAAAATTTTCTCTAAATAAAAATATGAAGTTGGCTATAATAAAAAATAATAATAATGAATATACATGTTTGGTTAGTTTTAACTATCTTAGTCTCCTCCCTTAGTTAGTTGATATTACATCCCAATATGAAGGCAATGTAGACATCCTTCACTCTCACTCAAAAAGTAACATAATTCTATAACAAATTAGAGAGAGATAAAATAGTTAAAAATAAAAATCTTATATTTTCTATTTTGAGTTTTACAAACATATAATTCTTTCTTATACTTTTTTAAAAAATATTTAAATGCAAACCATAAATAAATTATTTGAATATCAATGACAATTAATTTATATTAATATCAATTTAATATATATTTTCCCTAGGAAAAATCACAATTTTTTTCAAAAGAATAAAATTACATTTTGTAGATGCTAAAAACCATTTGATCAAACTAGCCTTACCTGGTACCTAGTAAAAAAGAAAAGAAAATAAAAGAAAAATACTACTTTTTTTCTTGCCCTTCTTTTTCTCCACTTTTTGCCAACCACTAGAGTTGGGAGCGGAGATATAATACTCATTTTATTTTCTGTTACATTTAAAAAAAAATTCTTTATCAGAGTCTAAGCTCTTTGATGCATGAATTCTTTTGGTACCGCTTACCTCTCTTTCAGATATAGTATTTTCAATCTTCCGCTGGAGAGATGCATATGTTGTTACTTTGGTTGTTTGAACCATTAGACCTACCTATTCAACCCCCTTCTTCTTCATGATTTCTTGGGAATTTTGTTCAAACATATTTGTAGCATTCACTGGGATTTCTTCCTCCTATGTTGTGACATCATGGAATCTAAGAATTGACATCCCTTTGGATTTTGGGCTTGTCTCTTTTTTTCATTTGGAATATTTTTTGGCCCGAAGACACGAGTTTCATAAATGTTCAGTTTGAAGACAAATACGACATTTAAATATCATATTTTTAGAATCTAGAGACTAGGACCACTACATATTATTATCAATGAGAATAATATGATCTGGTAAGCCTTTACTAAGGCCTACTTCTATACATATCCTGGTGAAGGTAAGAAAATATTTTGTGACACTGCCCAAGTCTACCTTTAGGAACCTCCCCAAAGAATTGTCGATTCCTTCAAACACTTTGTGATGCCAAAAATGCAAAGGGAGATTATGTAACTTGGCCCACACCAAAATTTTAGAAACCACAATGGTATTAGCATCAAAACCTGAGAACCATGGGTTCATAAAATGACCTGCACTACCCAAAAACCATGGTCCCACTTTTAAAACATAATCTAGATATTTTTTAGTATTAAATTTTACAACAACAAAAACCCCTAGAATAGAGATGAATATCACACTTTTTAGTCCAAGTGGAGAAGATCCATTGATATAGGTCCTCCATCTTGGGCCAGAAACCATTAAATTTTCATATGACTTCTCTTGAATGGAAATTAGAGTAGAGTTCATTGACCTCTGGTAGGTTTACTGTCAAAGTCGGCACCTAGATTCATATGTTCCATAATATAGGGACTAGGGATAGTTAAAGTTTAGTCAAATTTGATATGTGATTTGTCCCTTCCTTTTACCGCACTCTTGAAATAAGTTAGATATTTTGTATTACTAGAAGTCCCTCCCACTCTTGAACTTCCACCCTACAGTCTTAGATTTATAATGATGGTTGATTTACGAGTGATTCCATATTCCTGCAAGCAGATGTCATCTTGTAAAATCATTCCTCCATTAATCAAACTCTGGAAAATTGCCAGAAAACCCAAGCAATTATGCACTTTCATTTTCAAATCCCTTATTGTATCTACATCCCAAAAATAAATGAGAAATGATTTTCCAGATGGGACCTTGCAAAAAATTGGAAGGGTGTTATCAAAGTTTGATCTAGCATCAGATCTAATGTGAAGCATACCAAATCTAATTTTCCATATTTCTCCTCAACCCGATCTGTAAGAAAAAAGGCCCTGGGAGTCATGAGCATGAGATAGACCTCACATCCTTATCCTCATTCAATTTGAAAAAGAAGCATAGGGTCACGACTCTTGGGATCTACATTTTATCAATCCTTTGGACCACATCTATCAAAAGTGCCATGGAAGATGAATGTAACTGATTTGAAAGTTGATGGATCAAATCTACATCAAATGATGGTAAAAAATCTTGTTTGAGTCTTTGCAAATGCAATTCTAATAGCATGAAATCAAAAATCAATTCCAACATGACTCGATAGCGGTCCTTCCTCTGATGTATAATATTGACAGCAAAACTAATTCACGAACATCAGGACGACAACCAAAACCAGTGCAAAAAAGATTTAGAAACTACAAAGTCCTCCTCAATCACACATTAAGGACTCTGAACTCCAAGGATTCAAGTTCCACTTCAAAAAGATCAATCTAATACTCGATGGCAGTAGCAAGGAAGAATGTGCAAGAATAAACCCTAGCCATATTCACCGTCAATTTAATATATATATATATATATATATATATATATATATCGAGAGAGAGAGAGAGAGAGATGCTACATTTAAATATCATTAATAATAATGAAATTTCAATATGTAGGGTTAAATAATATTAACATATGTTTAAAAAAATATTAATAACAAAAGGATATTTTATTGTGTACAATGTAGTTTATAAATAAAATGTCTCACTTCCCATGTTAAGTAAAATATTTCCACGTTAACTATGTATATATTATATATAGTTAGAAAAACAAAATCTATCTATATATTTGTTACATTGAGAGGCACTACAACGCAATATTGGTGCAATGTTGTAGTGGTGTAAATGTTTGTGAACATTTAACATAAAAATAAATTATCTATTAACATAATTTCATCCTTAACAAAATATAGTTATGTATAAATATAAAAACCAATTGCACAAATCGCACAAATCAATTTGACATTTTCTATTATGGGTTAAAAAGTGTGTTCAGAGCAAATTTTGAAACGTGTGAATTTTAAATTGGGAGTAAAGACTTGGAGCAAAATTCTGAAACTTGTGGAATTTGAATTGTGCAAAATATGTAACGACTGAAAATATAATAAACTTCAACTATAATTTTTCCTTCAAAAAATGAACATGTTTACAACAAGTTTACACTCTGTTTTTCGACTTTTTAATCTATGTATTTTCCATATATTTTTAAGCATTAATCAAACACCTTAATCAATTCCCAAACTATTATTCTGTAATCTCTCCACCAATGACCCCTCCATCTTAAAAGAAAAAATGAGAACTCCATAATCTCTTCACAGATGTTTCTTTCACAATCACCCATATAAATATATAAACCACACAAGGAAAATTTAGCTTTAAATTTAGAGAGGACAACACAATAAGTAAACAACGATCATGATAAGAAAATTTATCTATAGTAAATGTGATCTCTTCATCCCAAGTTGGATTAAGAGTTCCTTTTATTACAAAAGTCTTCTAACTCTAAGACAGAAACAAAAAATGCAGGCGTAAGAAGTATTTGATAGCAAAGAGAAATCCTTCAAGCATGCATATAATGATAAATCTGAATTAGAGTAAGTAATATATGTAGCTAACTACTTGTAATTTCCAGATGAAATGTGCATCATTGGTGGAGAGATTACAAACATGTTTACCTAGCATGGTGGAATCTAACCGCATAACAAACTTGAATCCTATGGAAACATTAATTTTGTGTACTCTTTAGCGAACATGAATCCAAACCACTGTAAACTTAAGGATGAATTGACTGGTTCATCATGTTCGGAAAAGGAATTCGATATGTGTGTGAGAGAGAGAGGGAGAGAATTTAGGTAATTTAAGTTTTGATTAAAATATAAGATATTATTAATTAAGTATATTATAAGAGAATGACTAAAAGAGTATATAATTAGCATAGATACATCTTCACTCCTGATCAATCGAGTATTGGAGAGATGTTGAGGTGTAATGTAATTATGTCAACAATTTTTAAATGCTGGGAATATCTATATATATAAGAAAAAAAATTGTCAACTTCATATGTTTTAATTAATATTCAAATTAAAACATGTATAAATGTAAAATTTAAAATGTAACGCAGTGTAAAATGTAAAATGTAAAATTGATCAGAGGAAATTGGGTTGTCTATAATGTAAAGTTAGAATACTATTATTTCTTTAATGTTGTTAGAAAGGGAAACAAGAATATGAATGATAAGAGTGAATTCCTTTATTATTCTAAAAGATGTTACATATAAATGCATTATGTGACCATTGGATTCATCTTCTAAGGTATCTTGGACTCCCCTTGATGATTCACTCCACACCATAACCCTTACTAGATTATGTGTCCAACATTCCCCCTTTAATCTGAAGGGTATATACGAGTCCAAGAAAAGAGCTATAATATAAAAAAAATACAACAATGCATGACAACAATAGGCTGAAGGAGATCTCTAAAATAGTGGTTTTTAAGGAATACCAAAAACCCAAAAGGTGGGATAACTCGAGGTCTCAACCAGTGGTGGCTTAAGGATGACCACCAACGCTAGAACGCTTAGTGAAGTTCCTGGAACAATTCCAAATCGGGCAGGAATGTTTTAGCCTTCTGCTAGAGGAAGTGTCCCTAATGTTCTAAAAAGGGAGACCATCAACCTAGAAAAGGGAGGTCTCAACCTGTGAAAAAAGGGAGAACCTTAACCTGTAAAGGGAGGTCTCAATCTATGGTGTTTTAAGGTGGAGAAACAACTCTAGAACGCTTAGTGAAGTTCTTGGAACAATTCCAAATCTTGCTAGAACTTGAAGTCTTTTGCTAGAGAAATTTCTCCCAATTCTGGTATGAAGATGTTTGTAAATTGAATCACACTCAAAACTTTTACTAGTTGCAAATTTGATTCTAGTACAGGGGCTCTGCTTTTGGTGTGGCTTTGAAACTTGTAGCTAATCATCAATTCCCCCTATTATATAGAAGGTAAGAAGATGATATCATTGTTACTCAGGCTTGCTTGTACATGCTTTATTAATAGGGCTTCAAAACGCAAGGAGCTTCACTGTCAATCCCCTCTTATCCCATATAAAATGGGATGATGAATATGTTTCTAGAGTGTTCACATGGATGAAGATAGAAAACCATGATTCTCCATGCACTAAACTCAAGAAGGGTGTCGATTTCTACCGAAAATGCACCCATTTACAATGCAATTTAACTGGTAAACTTACAAAAAAACACAATTTGAAACTTACCATGGTTTTTAATTTGAATGCCCAAGGTATCTAGTGCTTCTAAAACTAAGAGACGAATACAAAATCCAACAAACTACAACTTGTGGGTAGTCAATATCCCCATAAAAAAATCATGCATATTGTCACAGAAATTAAAAAAAAAAAAATAGCGTTAACATATTGTTTCAGTGTTACCAATGTCATCTTACCAACCACCCTCACCTATACATCACTTATTTGGAATTCATATTTTTTAAATTTAGTTCCAAAATTTTCATTAATACAACATACCCACATAAACATCGATGATATGGATGAACACATTTCACATAATTTTCCCTTAGCTAGAGGCAACTCAATCCACAATATTTATTTCCCTTAAAATATTGTAATTGTTTTTGCTTCTTTTTGTTATAAATTAATTAACGAAGCAATAAAATACATAAAATATTGTGGAAACACAAATAAATAAATGCATCAAATAAGAGAAACACAGTTTTACGCAATTCATCCAATTTGGGCTACATCCACAGAGAAATAACCAGTCATTCCTTTATATATTATCCAGCAAAATGAAGAGATACAACCTACAATAGATTCCCTGAAATTTCCTCTTCACTCTCACATATCTTCCTCTCTCTCTCTCGCTCAGAATAATAATACACAACCACAATACAATTCCCTCATATAAACTGAGGCTTTCCTTCTAGGGAAAAAAATCCTAAATCAACATAACTTCTATCGTCAGATCATCTGCCTAATTAACGACCTAGATTGACTGTAAAATTACAATATCTTACAAGGCAATTTTTCATATATTTTTAGCTTCAGGGGTGCTACCCTCGAACCCCTGCCAGGGGGGACCTCCAAACATGCAGTCACCCCCCACTGGACCCCTTATGCAGTAACAGTGGGGGGAAGTCCCCCGCACCCCCTCTCCGTGGATTGGGATCGAAACACGACTAAAACAATACCTCTGAATAAGGAAGATAATCAGGCTCCACATCTAACAAACTCCCACTAGGAGATTGATTATATCAACTTCGTTTCTACTTCACTTGTTGGATAATGCTTCCACTTTGGACCTAGTTTTTTCTCATATTCATCATCATTCTTGAAGGCCAACTGAAAATAAGCAACAACTCAATTTCTCCTTGGTTACAACCTCTGTCAACATATCTACAAGATTTTGGATACTGTGTATCTTTTCCAACTTCAACTGTCCATCATCCAAAATTGTCCGTATGAAATGATACATGAGTTGTATATGTTTAGTCTTAGAATGAAAGGCTGAATTATTTGCAAGATGAATGGAACTTTGGTTGTCACTATATAACGTGCTCACCTACTATTTCTTGCCTAGCTCATTCATAAACCTTTGTAAACAAATCATTTCTTTACTAGCCTCTATAGCAGCAATATACTTTGCTTCTGTTGTTTCAATTGCAACAATGTTTTGCAATTTTGAAACCAAACTCATAGTTTTTCCACCTATAGTAAACACATTCCCTATGGTGGTCCTCCTGTTATCTCTATCACCTGCCATATCAGCATCAATATATCCTTGTAGAGCAATGTTTGAATCTCCAAAACATAATGCTTGATTTGTAGTACCTCTCAAATACCTGAGAATCCACTTCACTTCCATCCAATTCTCTTTTACCGGATTGTACATATACTTGCTTACAACTCCCATTGCATGTGCAATATCAGATCTTGTGCAGACCATTGCACACATTAAGCTTCCAATCGTTGATGTGTATGGAACTTTACACATATAATCCATCTCTTCCTAGGTCTTGGGACACATCTGCTTACTTAGTTTGAAATGGATAGCCAAAGGTGTACTAACTAGTTTTTCATTCTGCATATTAAATATTTCCAACACCTTTTCTATATACTCACTCCGAGACAATGTTAATTTGTGATTTTTCTCCTCACTAGTTATTCTCATACCAAGGATTTGTTTTGCAACACCCAAATCCTTAATTGAAAATGAATTTGCCAATTTTCCATTGAGCACATTTATTTCCTACGTGTTAGACCCTATAACAAGCTTGTCATCTACATATAATAGCAAAATAATATAGTTGCCATATTTTTCCTTTTAAAATAAACACAATGGTCAGAGTGACATCTAGTATAACCTTGTTCAAACATAAACCTGTCAAATTTTCGATACCATTGCCTTGGATCCTAATTTAAGCCATACAATTTCTTCTTCAATTTGAACACTAATTTATCCTTCCCTTTGACCTATTACCCTTGTGGTTGCTGCATATATATTTATTCCTCCAAATCCCCATGGAGAAAGGTTGTATTTACATCTAACTGCTCAAGATACAAATCTTTTTCTGCCACTAGACTTAAAATAGTTGTGATTGAAGTCATTTTAACAATAGAAGAAAAAATGTCATCAATGTATATACCTTTGTTTTGTACAAATCCCTTCACCACAAGTCTAGCCTTATATCTATGTTTACCTCCATCTTCTTCCTTCAAACCATAAACCCGTTTATTCTACAATGTTTTTTTACCAATAGGAAACTTGACTAAGTCCCAAGTTTGGTTCTGCAGCAAGGATTCCATATCTTCTTCCATTGCTTGCTCCCACTTCTTCCTGGTTTCTAGCTGCATTTCTTCTTCATATCTTTCTATTTCACCAGAATTAGTCACCAATACATAATATAATGAAGGAGAGTATCGTTCAAGGGGTCTACTTATCCTGGTAGATCTTCTAACACCAATTTCAAGTGTTTGGCGTGCATGTTGTTGTTGTGGTTGTTGATCATTCTAATTTCCAGGCACCTTTACTTTTCATATGATCTCATCAATCATTGTGTATTCATTGTTTTCCTTTTCCTGTTTCTTTCCCTAAATATGATCCTTATACAAGACCTTTCCATTTAATATGATATCTCCTCTCCTAATTATTTTGTGATTTTCATAATCATATAAGTGATAACCAAAATAATTTACCCCATATCCAATAAAAGTACATTTCTTTGATTTTTCCTCAAGCTTTGTTTTATTTTCTTTATTGATGTGGACCGTATGCTTCAGAATTGAAAGTCTTTAAAAATGAGTAGTTTACCTTTTTACCTTTCCATGTCTCCCCTGGAATACCACAATCCAAGGAACTTAAAGGCCCTTTATTTATTAGATAAATAACAATATCTATAGCATCTTCCCAAAATTGCAAGGGAAATCCTGCATGCAATCTCAATCACTTTGCACGCTCCATGATTTTCATGTTCATCCTTCCAGACATGCCATTTTCCTGTGGTGTTCATGGAATTTCCTTCTCTCTGTGAATTCCATGCTCTGAACAGTAGTTATCAAAATAATTTTTGCAATATTCACCTCCATTGTCTCATCTGAGACACTTCAATTCTTTCCTGTCTAATTCTCAACCAAAGCTTTCCATTTCTTGAAAGTATCAAATACATCATATTTATTTTGAATACAACAAATCCAGGTTTCCCTAGTTGCATCATCAATCAAAGTAACATAATAGCGAGAGCCACTGAGAGATGATAACTTAGCAGGTCCCCATACATCTGTACGCACAAGCTCTAATTTTACGCTCTTCTTTTCCTTCCCGAATATGATAAATCTGACTCTCTTTTGTTTTCCATAAACACAATTTTCACATATTCCAAATCAACATGCTTCAACCCTGGCAACAAAATTTCTTGAGTGAAGAATTTGCATCCCCTTCTCACTCATGTGCTCGAGCCTATAATTCCATAATGTCGTATTTTATTTTGAGAAGGTTAAGGCATTAATATAATTAGAAATACCATTACATAAATATAATGTACCAACGTTTTCTTATTTTTCTATTACTAGGGCTCCTTTAGTGACCTTCTAGGTTTTTCTGCGAATGTAGTTACACATCCTTGACCACCTAAATGCCCCATTGAAATTAGAATTTTCTTCAGATATGGAACATTCCTTACCTCCTATAATGGCCATTGGTTTCCATTTTGTTGCTTTATAAAAACCTTACCCATTCCAACGATTTTATAGGGTTTATCATCACCTAAACAAACCTGTCCAAAATCTCCTTGAACATAGTCATTAAATTTTTCTTATCAGGTGTGGCATGGAATGAGGCCCCTGAATCTACCACCCATGCATCAATAATATTCTCTAATGAAAGAATCAAAGCATATTTCAACACATCACCTGTCACATTCGCTTCATGATTGTTCTCTTGTTGTCCATCTCCTTCTTTTCCCTTCCGAGATTTACAGTCTTTATTCAGGTGTCCTTTCTTCCCACATTTCTAGCACACTATCCTTGATCTATATTTGGATATGTATTTTCTTGACTTACTGTGATTTCTTGGGATCCTTCCTCTTTCCATTTTTCTTCCCCTAGTCTCTACAGTCAAAGCATTACCTGATGTCTCACCGAATCTTTTCAGTCGTATTTCCTCACTAAGGATGGCACCAACAACATCATTAAACTTTAAAGTACTAGATCTAGAGATAGAGTTACTAATGGCCATAACTAAACCATTCCAACTTTCTGGTAATGAGCACAAAAAAAATAGATCCCTAACTTCATCGTCAAAATTTGCCCCTATAGAACTTAACTGATTAGTAATGGTATTAAACTCATTTAAATGATCAACAACAAATCCACCTTCTGACATCTTCATATTAAACAAATTCTTTATAAGAAATACCTTATTCGAGGTTGAGGTTTTTCATATAGTTTTGCCAAGGCCCTCATTAGACCTTTCATTGTTGTTTCCTTTGAAATATTGAAGGTTACCGACGTCGTCAGGCACAACGTATTGTTCCTAATGCTTTTCTGTCAAGAATCTCCCATTCTTCATCTGACATACTCGTCAGCTTCTTTGTCTTTATGCTCAATGGTAGGTACAGATATTTTTGATACAAATAACTTCCATCTGCATCTTCCACAGCTGGTAGTTTTAGCTATTAAATTTCTCAACCCTAAACCTATCATCTTCTACCATTTTTCCCACTCGATCTAGGAACCCTTCTCTCCTGCAAATTTTTTAGCCAAATAAACCTTCATTTTTGATACCAGTAGTTAGAATTAATTAACAAAGTAATGAAATACAAAAATATTGCGGAAAAAAATACAGAAACGCATAAAACAAGAGATACACAGATATACATGGTTCACCCAATTTGGGCTATGTCCATGAAGAAACATTTAGTCCTTCCTTTTATATTATCCAGCAAAATGAAGATATACAACCTACATCAGATCCATTGTAATTTCCTTTTCGTTCTCACACAATGCTGCAATAAAATGCCCTCATATAAACTGAGGGTTGCCTTCTAGGGGGAAAAACTCTAAATTAACAGAACTTATATCGTTAGATCATCTGCCTAATGAATGACCCAGATTGACAACAAAATTATAATATTTTACAAGGAAATTTTTCAGTTATTTTTAGCTTTGGGGGCGATGCCCCCAAACCCTTGCCAGGGGGGCTCCAAAGATGTAGTTGCCCTCGTGGACCCCCCAAGAAGAAATAGTATGGGGTAAAACCTCCCCACACTCCCCCCCATCAGGGATTGGGATCCAAATGTGGCTGAAATAAGACCTCTAAATCAAGAAGACAATTAGGCTCCACATCCAACACTTTTGGAATTGATTATTTCTGCATTTTTGGAAGAATTGTCAAAGAAATAATAAACCCAAACAACTTTTTATCCATCCCTATGCACAGTGGTATACATGTGAAGAGCAGTAATGTTGGATTACCATTAGATGTGTAATAACCATGACTCAAGTGCCCCCCACAAGGAGAGTCAAGACCCATAATCTAATCCTTTAACTGCAAAAGGGAAGTGTAGATAGCAAAGTTTGTTGAATTGTAAGAATATGGTTGGACATTCATGCCCCATTTTTTAGGATCCAGGTGGAATAAAACCAAGGATCTCTCAAAACACAAGGACTTGATCTAATCAATGTGCCCATTACCTCCAAAGTAGCACGCTCTTGGCATCCCCTCTGAATACTTGTTAGTCAAATGACTTCTTAGAGCTTCAATGACTGCTTGGATTGATGCCCTTCGATTTCCTATGTTTCTCCTATTCTATGATAACCCATAAATTAGGATCAAAAATTGACAAAGGTTGGTTTCGCCATGATCTAACTGCATCATTTCAACTAGTCAAGTTGAGACAGAGACTTGGCTTATGAAATGCATTGGAATGCGATGATGATTGGATATTTTGCAGAGGGGAAGAAATATTAGAAGAAGAATTTTGATTTGATGGGCCTTGGACTTGCAAGCCCTATAAGCTAGGAACTAGTTTCTAAATTGGGCTCTTAGGAGAAGCTTCAACAGAAGAACATGAGGGACTCATACTACTCATATGCATGCTTGTGGGGAGATTCTGAAGTATAAATTGATGACCATTTTGGTTGCTTGAGTTACCATTGTTGCTTTGATTTTCATGATGAGGACTCATTGGGGGTGTATTGACTCTCATCAAAGGTACTTCTAGATACACTAGCCTACCATTTTGTGACAACAGGGAACCATCCTCATCTCTCCTCCTTTCCACTCTCGGTTGCTACTAAAATGATGTTACCAATAGGACGCAACCCTTGACAATATAACAAGATCTTCACTCAGACATTATGAAAGGGATGAATAAGTGTATAAGTTATTGTAGTGAATGCACATGGTAGACACCATTTTCAACCATATATTTCAAGATGTAGTGTTCGACACTATGAGAGAGGATAACACAAGTTGAAAAGTAATAAAGAGCACTAGGCTTAGTGTTACTTAAGTTATTATTGTTCAAGGTAGGTCCAACATGTTTCATGAGCAATGGCAGAGTGAAAATTAGGGTAACATAGCATTATAGCAGGGGTCAATACCATGTCAGAGTGCTAGAGTGATAACAAAAATAACCAAAGGTTTCAAGATTGTCTAGAGTAGATTTTGCCAATTTAGAGAGAACATATGATAGGTTCTAAGAAAGACCTAATCTAATACCACCATTGGAATGTGAAATTCATGCTTTTATTTCAGATATGGTCACACATTCCAACAATGGATGTTAAGCATGTTAGAGTGTTAGAGTGATAGAAAAATCGAAGAAAAGAGTTTTAGGACTGCTCAGAGTGGTACATCTAACCAATTTAGAGAGACATATCTGAAAGGTTCTAAGCAAGACCTACTCTGACACCATTGTTGGAATGGGCAACCAAAATATTAATGATAAGCATAAATTTATTTATTATTCAAAAATATGTTACATATAAATGCATTATGTGACCATTAGATTCATCTTCCAAGGTCTCATGAACTCCCCTTGATGATTCACCTTCCATGTTAATTTTTGTAGCATTGGATGGTTTTCTAGTCTCAACTTTGGTCAGGGGCTAAGAAACACTAGGACTCCAAAACCCAGAAATCGTTTCTAGAAAAATCCACCTAGAAGCAACTCAATTAAGTTAATTAAGACATGCAAAAGGATTAATTAACAAAAATTAATTGAGAAAGGTGAGATTTCTCTAGAATCTCACGTAGATCAACTCAGAAATGATCTTAGTCGGTGATGAGGACTTAATCATGGTCGTTGGTGAGCAAAAGAGAGATTATAATAGGAGGTTGATGGGGTTGAGGAGAAAAAAATTTGAGGTCAAGTTCCTTGGCAGAAATCAAGCTTCTTAGTTGCAGTGATTCAGTAGAGGAGAGATTAAGATAGAGAGGAGACGTAGAGATAGTGAAGGGAAGAGACAGTGAGTCTAGAGGAATCTTTCCATTTCTAGAGAGTCAGCAGTATAAGGGTCGTATTTTCCAGATATGCTGCATAGGGCTTGCGAATATAGCTTCAGAGGGAGAGAGATTTTGCTGAAGGGAATGGTGATTTAGTTGAAGTTGGCTTGAAAAATCTCCAGGCAGTAAATCTAGTCACTTCTAGAGGAAAATTCATTAAGGATGTCATCATTACAGCAGTTCCGAGGGCATAACGAGTAGAGCCTACACAAGCACTATGTAGAGGATCACACAGATGTTGAACGAGAAGCTAGTTTTTCCAGTTGTCGAAGCACGATCATACATGGCATCGAGTTATTTTCCTCATAGATTTTTTGGCGACATTATTTTGCTGATTGGATAGCCAGTTGGGCATCCAAATATTGTACTCATAATTCAATTGTTGCATAATAATAAAACCAACAATTGTTGCACTGATTTTCCCACATTGGTTTTTTCTGAGGACAATTGTCCAAAAATAATGGCGTCATATTTTGTGTGTGCATGCTCTATATTTCTCAGTTTCCATAATATTATTTTTAGCAACATTTTTATTGGTGAAAAATGGTTTTTTGATTTATTCGTTGTTTGTCATAACAAATAAACTACATAATAAATTAGTCAGAAGAATAAATTTCCATTTGCTGCAATTAGACTTAGAATTTTCACATGATATCAAAGCGAATTTGATCAGACAAGAAGCTCAGAGGCCAAAGGAGGAAATAATCCAGATTTAGAGGGAGTTTGGCAACTCAATTTCCATATTTCCATAGTGCCTAGCCATGTAGTGCGAATTATTGGACAAGAGTTCGAATTCTAGGAGTAGGTGGCTAGAAAAGTTTGAAATTTTCCAAAAGTGATTCCAATAGGAAGTAGGTGAGAATATCAATATTTTTCATAGACCATATTCTTGATTTGGGTGCAGTTTTTTGTAGTAGTGATTGTATTAGTAGAATCAGTGCCACATGGAAGCAAAAAGCACACAAAACTATACTCAAGATGTCTTTAGTAAATTCTCCAGAATTCTCTAGTATGGCCATGGACATATTTGATATTCAAGGGGCTTCATAATTGTCTTCCAGATTAGAGGATGAATTTTCTTTCCTACCCAGCTCAGCTTCCTAGAGAGTCGGGTATATAGAAAGTGGAGCATCAACTCATATGATAGGAGTTAGAGAATATTTCTTCAGCTACAATGAGGAGAAAATGGACTTCAAGATAACAATGGGAAACATAAAATGTAGAAATTCCTTGTAGATTCAAACTTCTTATGTAATATGCTAATACAAAAGACTTGAATCTACTTTACTCATCAACAAAAACAATTAAACAATCACAAAATAACGAAGCATACAAGAGAAAGAATTCAATCAACACATTACACAATGATTTCCTAGGGAAAGCCATAGCTAAAAACCACTACTATCTGTATATTGCATTAGTCGGAAAATATGAGAAGATTACAATGATTTGCTCAAACCCAAGCAACCTCTGCATTATCTTTATCTATTTCACTGCTTCCTAGACAAGTCGAGGCCAATATTTAACCAATTTCTCACTTTCTCAAGTCCCTATTTCCTTGCGTTTTTTCCTTGGGAATTAGCACCCTATTAATTAGGGAAGTTCCTCGATTGGAATTGCGCAATCCTCATAGGCCTTTCTCTAACTGCATGCACCACCTGTACAATTTAGATTATTGTATAAATGATCGTACATTGTCCCTGAACTCCAATATCAACTGGGTAACTCTCAGATCTAACATGCATGAGTTATTTATGAGTGAATCATCAGTTTACTAGTTGATCACTGTAGGCAACACCACACTACTCGACCTCCCACTAGTTAAACTGCATTAATTAATTACAACTCAAAATAAACTCAACTAGGTCTCCTATAATGTAGGAGACACTCGACATGACTCAACTTAGACCCTCAACTCAAATTAACTGAGCCAACTAAGTCAAATTAACTTAGTTAACTAATACAAGTTTTCATGTGATGTGGAATTACAATTTTATTCCTAATTTAATTCGAGGACAAAATTAAATCAAGATCTTTCTTGATGCTATTTTCAACATTTCTTGTTGGAATTTTCAACATTCCCTCTCAACAAGAAAGTGATTCACATCTATCCCAATCCAGTACCTTTGGAATTTTATTCATGCAACACTTGTGACTATTGTTGTTTCTATTGCAACTGAAAATCATTTAAAAAAAAAACAAATTGAATCAACTGTGTCTCCAACTATCTACTCAAAAAAATTGTGTTGATGTTGACTCTGCTACTAAGCCTCCTACTCTACTATCAACATAGTTCTGCACTCAGTATGTGACTGAAATTGATCCTCCTGCTACTGAATATTGTGGTCCCCCATAGCAAGGTAATGATCAATGAGGAAAAAACGCCTTAATGGACCCTACCCAAATTTTTGCACTCTTGGGACTATTGCCTGACATTGCCCCACCTTTCACCTTGAGGTATGGCTGCATGTGCTCCCTCTCCCCACTTGGCTCGAAATTTCCCCCTAATGGAGGTCTCTTCTTGATTGGATGTCTCCACTTGGCCTCTTCTCTGCTTCTCCAATTGTGGTTGCTCCACGACTTGCTAAGGTTGCTTCTGATGCTGCATGTTGAGAGGTAATTCATGCTCCCTCTCAACCACCAAGTCTCTAACATTTTCCTTTCTCCTCGAGGTTTTGCATGCATCTTGTACCTTAAGTGCATACATGTTCTTGACTCACTCACTAATATGTTTCACCTGTCCTATGGTGATGTGTCTAAGGAAAACCTTTCCTTTGCTAAATATCAGATCGTAGCCACGGTCTTCCAATACCGCAACAAAAACAAGATTCTTCTTTAGTCCTAGAACATACATCGCATCTGTGAATCTGAGAGGGGAGCCAGACTCCCTCTAAAAAGTAATTACACCGATACCGGTCATGATATACCTCCCATCATCTCCAAATTGTATGTTTTGCTTGAGGTATTTCTCCTCCATGTCACTAAAGAGATCTTTATACCCCGTCATATGGAACAAGGCACCGCTGTCGAGATACCACATGATTCCCATTACAATTATTTCCATACATGAAATGGGAGTGAATTCAAGCTCAAATTGTGAAGCTAGAGCTTCACCTACTGTTGCTATTGTAGGGTCTTTCTTTCTTGCCTTCTTCTGTGGAAATTCTGTGGCATAATGCTCGAACTCGTGACAGTGAAAGCACTTGATGTTGTTCAAGTATTTCTTCTTGCCCTCCTCACCTTGGGACTTCTTTCCCTTGGATTTCTTTTCTTTTCTGTCTAATGCAAAGTCCCCTTCCACTTCTTTAGATGAGGTTCCATCTCTGGTGTTCCGTCGAATCTCTTCTTGCACCAAGTCGAACCACAAACACTCCCACTCTGGTAGCTTCTCCCTCCCATTTACCGAATTCTGGTAGTTGTGCTAGTGCTTGAGAATTCCTAGAATTGCTAGACTGATTAAATCCTCTTCAACGACTGTAACACAAACACTTCCAATCTCATCCCCACATTGGGTGAACTTGGTCAAGTACTTTGGTATTGTGTCGCCCTTATCCATCTTGATTTTTTTAGCTTTTCCTTCAGTGCCAGCTTCCTATGGTCACTGTTGTTTTGAAATAGGTATGTTAAGGAATTCTACATTTCATATGGAGTCTCATTACCGTGGAGGTTCCAGTCAATATGATCTCAAACTCCTTGTAGGATAATCCTTCTCACCTTTGCAACACATTTTCTCCACTCTACCAGATCTTGAGCATCAATTGCTAGAGGCTTAGGGATATCTTAATTCCTTAAGCTTGTTGTTTACCAACACTGCCTCCATCATGTCCTTTCAATCAATATAGTTCAAACTACCCTCAAGGGCATATTCGAGTCTCAATCTATAGAACGACATTCTATTGGCTCTGAAGTATGATACTGCGAATTCGATTTCACTTGCAAAAGACAAACTCGTATTCTCCTCTTCCAGAGTGATTTTTTCTCTGATTCCATGTAGAAATTCCTTGTAGATTCAAATTGCTTATGTAATATGATAAAAGAAAATACTTGAATCTACTCTACTCTTCAGCGGAAACAATTAAACGATCGTGAAATCACAAAGAATACAAGAGAAATAATTCAATCACCACATTACACAATGATTTCCTAGGGAAATCCACAGCTTAAAACCCCTGCTATCTTTATATTGTATTATTCAAAAAAATTGAGAAGATTACAATGCTTTTCTCAAGCCCAGACAACCTCTACACTATCTCTATTTATCTCACTGCTTCCTAGAAAATCCCAGGCCAATACTTAACCAATTTCTTGCTTGCCCAAGTCCCTATTTCCTTGCATTTTTTCCTTGGGAATTATCCCCATATTAATTTGGGAAATTCCTCAATTAGAATTGCACAATCCTCAGAGGCCTACCTCTGACTGCATGCACCGCTTATACAATTCGTATGATTACACAACTGATATTATATTGTCCCTTAACTCCAATCTCAACTAGGTAACTCTCAAATTTGACACGCATGAGTTATTTATGAGTAAATCATCAGTTTATTGGTTAATCATTGTAGGTAGCACCACACTACACTACATGCAACACCACACTACTAGACCTCCCACTAGTTCCTCCAATAGTTGGAACTAGTTTAACTGACTTTAACTCAATTAAACTAAATTAATTAATTACAACTCAAAATAAACTTAACCAGGATTGCTATAATGTAGAAGACACTCTACAGGACTCAAGTTACAGCCTCAACTAGAATTAAATGATCTAAGTAAGCCAAATTAACTTAGTTAACTAATACAAGTTGTCATGAGATGTGGAATTACAATTTTATTCCTAATTTAATTCAAGGACAAAATGAAATTAGGATCTTTCTTGATGTTATTTTCAACATTTCTTGTTTCAATTTTCAATAGAAGAAAATGCACTCTAGGTTGGAGATGTACCATTGATATAGAGAGGGATTCAAGAGCGAGAACTAGTGTTACGAATGTATTGCATGGGCCAGGATTGGGTATGAACCTGATTTTAATATCCCAATTACTAGATAAGGGATATGATGTCCACTTTGTAGGGAAAAAGGTGTTTATCAAACACCAAAACAGGAAGAAGGTGAAATAGATTAGGGTGTGAAGCAACAGATTGTACAAGTTCCAGTTCAACTCTCCAATGGCACTAGTGAATAGCAACAATAGTAGTGGGAAAGACTTGAATGAGTTATGGCATAGGAGGATGGGACACTTACATCATGGAGCACCTAGAATGATCTGGGAGACAGTAACTAGTGTTCCAAAACTTGGCATGGAATACGTTAATGTGTGTAAGGGGTGTGTACTTGGGAAATATTCTAAGGTAGCATCCCCAAAAAGTGAAAACAAGGCATATGTTTTGTTACATCTTATACACTCAGACATTTGTGGTCTTATGTCCACCATATCTCTAGGAGGGTACGATTACTTCGTTACCTTCATTGATGATCATTCCAAGAAAACCTGGATCTATAAATTGAAGACCAAGGATGAGGTCTTCGATTGCCTCAATGAGTTTAAGGCTCTAGTAGATAATGTGACAGATAAAAACATCAAGGTACTTCACTCAGATAACGGAGGTGAGTACACAGATAGTGACTTCACAGTTTTATGTGTGAATGAAGGCATCATGAGGGAGTGGAAAACTCCATACAATACACAGGGTAGATGAGAAAAATAATAGATCTATAATTGGGGCTGCAAAGGTGTATTTATATGACCAGGATTTTCCCAAGTTCTTATGGGCAGAAGCATCTAACATAGCTCGGTATATTCCGAACAAGGTTACTCACAAGGTGTTGGGGAAGATAAAACCAAAAGAAGTCTTCTCAGGGAAGAAGCCAAGGGCCAGTCACTTCAGGATCTTTGGTAGCATATCTTATTTCCATGTACCAGATGAAAAGTGCACCAAGCTAGACTAGGATGCAACAGGAGGTTTTTCCATTGGGTATAGTGAAACCTCTAAGGCATGTAGGTTCTATGTTCCTAGTAGTAGGAAGATTATAGTGAGATGAGATGTAAAGTACATGGAGGATAAATCCTTCAAAAAATCTCGTGAGATGCTAGAAGGTGATTAAAGTGAGCTATCAGAAGCTCCATTGGTCTAACATTAGGGTAAGCCACTAGGGAAGATGATGGAACTATTAGTAGGACAGTCACAGGGATCTAGCACAGTTACTAGTACCAACATATCCTCAGGTGTAGGAGATTCAATGAGTCCAGGACAAATGGAGTAGTAGAGGTAGGATGAGGATTTAGTTGATCCTCCCACCACTAGTGGTCAAACTAGTAGGGAATTTCGTTAGACATTGAGAGATACGTAGGAGTTCATTGGAGCTCCAAGGATGAATAAGAGATAATACATATAGCCAGAGAGGTACCAATAATTGGCGGCATGGGTTGAAGAACCTTCCATCTATCAAGAGGTCACACAAAATTAGGTGTGGGTAGATGCCATGGTAGAGAAGTATAGTTCTATCATGATTAATGATATTTGGGAGGTAGTGCTTAGGCCCGAGGGATGGTTAGTTGTGGGCTCTCAATGGATCTACAAGATCAAGTATGTTGCAGATGACAACATGGAGAAGTACAAGGCTAGGTTTGTGGAAAAGGGGTATGTGTAGAAGGAAGGAATAGATTATGAGGAGACCTTCACTCTATTTTCCATATATACTTCTATTTGGTTTC
This sequence comes from Pinus tabuliformis, assembly GCA_031772625.1. Lineage (NCBI taxonomy): Eukaryota > Viridiplantae > Streptophyta > Pinopsida > Pinales > Pinaceae > Pinus > Pinus tabuliformis. Next base: position 1,270,237,787 of record CM062818.1, on the reverse strand, counting down.
TTAGATCTATAGCAACACAGATGGGATGGTAGATTCACCATATGGAAATTAAGACATATTTCCTGAACATGATGATAGAGGAGGAGGTATACATAAAACAACTAGAGGGCTTCAAGATACATGAGAGGGGAACACATGTATGCATATTAAATAAATATATGATACGGTCTCAAGCAGGCTCTCAGGGCGTGGTATGGTTGTATTGATAGCTACTTGCAACATATGGTATTCATCAAGAGTGACGCAAATCCCAACCTTTACTATTTTATGATAAAGGATGAGCCACTCATCCTAGTGTTGTATGTGGAAGGCCTCTTCTTGACCTAGTCATCAAGGCTCATAGAGTCGCAAGAGGAACCTGGAAACATATTTTTACTTAGAGGAATTTGGGTTGATGCATTACTTCCTTAGATTGTAAGTGTGGCGGAAGGATGGGGAGATATTTCTTGGTCAAGGGAGATATGCTATAGAGATATTGAAGAGATTCGGGATGCAGGATTATAGACCCATGTCTATGCCTATGATCACAAATTGGAGGAAGATAGATGTATCAGAGGAAGAGGATGTTGACCCCACCTTCTATAGATAGATTATTAGTTCCCTCATGTATATGATCAACACTAGGCCAGATATTTGCTTCATTTTCAACACTCTCAATCAGTTTATGGTGGGATTGAAGAGAGTACATTTGACAAAAATGAGGCAAATTCTGAGGTATTTTCATGACACAGTCAAGTATGGGTTAAGATATACTTGAGGTGATGGTGTCAGAATATGTGGATTCATAGATGCATATTGTGTAGGCAGTTCAATGGATAAAAAGAGCACATCAGGGTGTTTCTTCAACATTGGATCAGGGGTTGTCTCTTGGTGCAGCAAGAAATAAAATTCAGTAGCACTGAGCTCTACAGAAGCAAAGTATATGGCAGTTAGCACAACCACGTGTGAAGCTATATGGCTTGAGAAGTTGTTGATGAGCTTGTTCAATCAGAGGATGGAGGCCACTAGTATCTACTGTGATAATCATAATTGCATCAAGCTCTCTAATAATTCAATGTTTCATGATAGGTTGAAACACATAGATATTAGATATCACTTCATCAAATATTATGTGCAACATGGTGTAGTCCATCTGCAACATGTTCCCATAGAAGAGCAGGTAGAAAATATACTTACGAAAGTTATAGGGAGAGCTAAGTTCATTTATTTTAGAGAAAACATGGGTATAGTGGAGAACCATTTTTAGTATCAAGGACAAGAGACTTATTACTAATTTCAGTTGTAGTAGTTGCAGCAACAACAACAACATGAGATCATTGGCAGTGTAGTAGCAGAGTTGGTAGCAAAATAGTTGTACAATTAAGTGTCTGAAACAGCACAAATGCAAGGTGGTTCAACAACAGTTTGTGGTAGATGAATCAAAGTTGTACAAGAGTTGGTGTACAGTGACATCTTGTCACATTTTTCAGTCATCAACAACATGTGTGGAGGATGTTATGGAGACTGGGTGAACACATTTCCTGCTAAGAGGGAGTTTTATTTTTTGAAGCATCGAATGATGTTATAGTCTCGACTTTGGTCAAAGAGTCTAAGAAACACTAGAATTCCAAAACCCAAAAATTGTTTCTAGAAATTCCACCTAGAAGCAGCTCAATTAAGTTAATTAATCAATAATTAAATTTTTCCCTAAGTCTAACTTAGGGAAAATAATTAATTGAGAAAGGTGAGATTTCTCTAGAAACTCACACGAATCAACTTAAAAATGAAATTTTTCATTGATGAGGAATTAATAATGGTTGTTGGTGATCCAATGAGAGATTATAAGAAGAGGTCGATGGGTTGAGGAGAAATAGACTTGACGTCAAGTTCCTTAGAAAAAAAATAAGCTTCCCAGTTGCAATGATTCATTAGAGAAGAGTTCGAGCTAGAGAGGGGAGATGTAGAGTCAATGAGGAGAAGAGAAAATGAGTCTGGTGGAAGATTTTAGTTCCAGAGAGTTAGCAGTAGAAGAGACGCATTTTCAAGAGAGGCTGCACAGTGCCTACATATATAACTTTAGAGGGAGAACGATTTTGTTGAAGGGAAGGGTGATTTAGTTATAGTTGTCCCGGGAAACTTCTAGGAGGCAAATCAAGTCACTTACAGAGGTTGAGTAAACCAAGGCAACATCTTTCCAGTAGTTTCGAGGGCATAGTGAGTAGATCCTATGCATGCACTACACTGAGGCTCACATAAAGGTTGTATGAGTAGTTAGTTTTGCTAGTTGTCAGAGTAGGATCAAGCGTGGTGTTGAGGTATTTGCCTCAAAGATATTTTTGCCACACTATTTTTCTAATTGGATATCAAGTTGGGCATCCAGAGATTGTACTCATAACTTCACTTCTGCATAATAATAAAACCCTTAGTTGTTGCACTAGTTTTCCCACATTGTGTTTTTCCAGGGACAATTGTCCAAATATCTATATATAGATATATTGTACTCTATATTTCTCAGTTTCCATCATTTTATTTTCTGCAACATTTTTATTGGTGAAAAATTGCAATGTGATTTATTCATTGTTTTTTGTAGAAAATAATTTGCATAATAAATAAATTAGAAGAATAAATTTCCAGTTGCTGCATTTAGACTTAAAATTTTCACATTCCACACCATAACACTTAGCGAATTAGGTTTCCAACAAATAGGTTATTTATTTACGAATTAGGTTTCCAACAAATAGGTTATTTATTTACATGTTATTATTGGTATAAGTATTATTATATTAGACCTTGCATATATTATTTATTACATAGAGTGACAATTCTCGATCATATGGATGGAGGGGGGAGAGAGAGAGGGAAAAGGAGAGGGGGGGGGGGGAGAGGAGAGGGAGGGAGATACTGATAAAGATGCAGGGAAAAGAGAGGGGCGGAGGGGGGGGGGGGGAGAGAGAGAGAGGGAGGAAAGAACAAAGACATAGAGAGAGAGAGAGAGAGATGGAGGAGGGAGAGACGGGGGGAGGTCGGAGAGAAAGGAGGGGGAGAGGAAGAGAGAGAGGGATTAAGAGAGAAGAGGAGAGAGGGAGGGAAAGAGAGATGGAGTTGGAAGCGGGGGGAGAGAGAGAAAGGGAAGAGAGATAAAGGAAGAGGAAGAGTGAGGGATATATATATATATATATATATATATATATATATATATATATATATATAAAGTGAGTATTTTTGGGGGGTGAGATAGAGAGATAAAGATGGAGAGATGGAGGGAGATATAGATATAGATAGATGGGGGATAGAGGGAAGAAGAGAGAGACGGAGAGGGGTGGAGGGAGAGATAAATAGATATGAAGAGAGAGTGTGTGTGTGTGTTTGAGGCAGTGAGATAGAGAGACAAAGAAGGAGACATGGAGGGAGATATAGACATAGATGGCAGGGGAAGATAGGGAAAAAGAGAGAGATAGAGGGAGAGAGAAGAGGGGAGAGAGAGAGAGATGTTGGAGACAGTGAGTGAGAGAGAGAGAAGAAGGGTAGACACATAGATGGAGGGGCTAGAAAGAGGGAAAAAGAAAGAGACACACAAAGACAAATACATATATTATATATTATTATACAATATTTAACATTATTAACCATACAGGAACAAGAAATAAGGCTTTTAAAAAAGGTAAAAGAAGTTGGATTTAGAAAGCCATAGATATTTTGGTTTTCTATGAAATAGATGCATTGATTTGAATGTAGATGTTTATTCCTAATCCTATTTGATTAATTGTATTAGATGCATTGATTTCAGTGTAGTTGTTGATTTCTTATTCCATTTGATTGATTGTACTATATGCATTTCTTTCAGTGTAGACGTTGATTTCTAATCTTATTTGATCGCTTGCACTAGATGCATTGAATTTAGGTAGATGATGATTTCTGATCCTATTTGATTTCTTGCACTAGATGCAATGATTTCAACATAGATGTTTATTTATAATCCTATTTGATTGCTTGAGGCTAGATGCATTGATTTCATTGTAGAAGTTGTTTCCTAATCTTATTTGATTTCATGCACTAGATACATTGGTTTCAGTGTAGACATTGATTTCTAATGTTATTTGATTTCTTAAAATAGATGCATTAATTTCAGTATAAGCACAAAAAATATTGATGACACCCATTGATTTTTGTGTTACGATAATTCAACCATGAGTAAAATACTAGAATTTCCATCTTAAATAAAATTTTCACTTACCTAAAATATTTTTTTCTTGAAACTGTAAACTATTTGTAATTGACTACATTCTTATTATTCTCATTTTCCATCATTCATTGGTGTTATTCACTTTCCATTCAACCGAGGTGATAGAAAACAACTACAATTGAAACTTACTTGGAGTTTAACACTCCATAAGCCACAATGATTGACTTTGGAGAAATCTACTATTAACATTAGAGAGCAAGAGAGACAAGGTGTGACATTTACTACAATAGCTTTGATTTAAACATTTAAATGGTCTATGATTTTAATCGTCCTTTTCATATGATCGATATGAAAAGATGGAAAAACCAACAAGTGTGACAATAAGAATAGTAGAAGAAAATAGTTTGAGATTGATCACAATAAAGACTATTTGTAATTTATTGCATTATTATTATTCACATTTTTTTGCATTCATTTCTACATTGTCACTTTGCATTCAAAAATTTTATTTCATCAATTTTCATCATTCAAGTTATTAAGAGCCTCTATCATCTCAACAAACTGAGGTAACTGAGCAAATTTAAAATTAAAATGAAAAAATTAATCTTAGACATATTTAGCATATTTAAAATGATCAAAATAATTATATGTTCAACAAATTTTGTGTGATTGTGCATGATTGATACCAGCTTAAATTCATCTTAACCTTGGATCTATTAAGCACCGAGAGGGATCAAATCTCTCGAGGTCCAAACCTTTCCTCAAATTTGGATTTAAATCAGAGGATTGCACCTCGAGATATTTTATCCCTCTTGGCACTTGATAGATTCGAGGTTAATATGGATCTACGTTGGTATATAAAGTAATTGAAAAAAATAATTCTTGTGGTTAAAAAATTTCAAATAATCGCAAAATTTTATATTTTAGCCCCATTTTAGGTATAATTTTTTGGTCAATTTTGTCTAAAATCCAGCAAATATTTGTTGGAATTGCAAGTTTAAGTTGTGTAGATTACACAATCTAAGTGCCCATGGGAATTTTCAAGGCATTTAATCCATTTATACATTTAAAAACGTAATTTAAATAATGACAAATTTCATGGTGTGTGTGTGTGAGTAGGGAGAGAGAAAGAGAGAGACCATGGATCTATTAAGCATCAAGCATCGAGAGGAATTAAATCTCTTGAGATGCAAGCACTTCTCAAATTTTGCACTATAAAAGTGGTTTGCACCTCAAAAGATTTGATCCCTCTCAATGTGCATGCTAGATTTGTGGTTAATATGGATCTATAATGATATTATTAATGTTTGCATCTAAATAAAAATAGTAAATAGAATTACAAAAAATTGAAATTATATTATATATTAATATTTAACAAAGATGTTTATTGGCTTTAGATAAATATATATTAATGGGATGTGAAATAATTGTGGTGTAATCTAACAATGTGATATTTTTGTTTTTTTGGTCATAATTATCAAATTACAAATTTTTGTTATTTAAAATGTTTTTTTCAAATATATAAATAGATTTGGTGTCTTGAAATTTTTTTGAGACACTTAGATTATATAAGTTACATAACTCAAACTTACTATTCTAAAATATCTCTATTTACTTGGATTATATAAATTACATAACTCAAACTTACTATTTTAAAATATTTATATCAAATTTTAGACAAATGAATTGGAAAAATAATAAACTCCCATTAATTTTTTTTAAATATTAATTTTAAAAGAGGCACATTTATGTGATATAAATGAGAATGAGATAAATGGAAAAGATTCTCAACTTTCAAAATTAAATTCTATATTCAATTCTACAAAGTTCAATTTTTATAAAGGAAACTATGAAAGTGTGTAGGCTAATTCATGGTGATTTGTAAAGGATATTAATTTTTTTTTAATTAGCTATAAAATTATATTGGATAATGTTATTTTAAAAAATAATAAAGAAAGTATTTTGAATTGATATGAAAAGATTTGAGAGATCGGTGTTTTTCGTTTTCTAATCACAAATGAGTAATAAAAAATATTTTTAATTTATTAATTAATCCAATCACACGAGTAATAAAAGTATTTTTAATTTATTAATATATTAATGTATGGAATGGACACTCATAAGTGAAATATGATAAATTTCAAAATAAATAAATAACTGGAATTAGTGTTTCTTTCTTAAATAATAAAAATAACTCAGCATTAAAAGATATGGAGCAAAGGATCTTCATACAATCATGGAGCAAAGGATCTTAAGACCATCATGATTTTGTTTGGGAAATTAGTGCATTTCTCCTTGAATTGAAAATATAACAATAAGAGTATATTAATGCAAAAATATATGTCAAAATAAAGAGTTTTTAAAATACCGGGGTGAATTAATGCAAAAATATATGTCAAAATAAAGAGTTTTTAAAAGACCGGGGTGAATTCCTAATGTTATTAGGGGGTTTAAATGTTTTTCCCTCTTATTTGAAAAAAATTAGAAAAGTTAGGAATTAAAGTAAGTTAAATGTATAATAAAAAAATTCTGAAATTAAATGTGGAAAAGTTAGTTTTTTTTTGTGATGATATCTTTTTTTTTTGAATTTTTAATGTCATTAGGAGGTTTAAATGTTTCTCTCGTATTTGAAAAATTATAAAAGTTAAGAATAAAAGTAAGTTAAATGTATAATACTAAAAATTGTGAGATCAATTAAAAAAAAAAATGTTTTTTAATGTGTTTTTTTTTAAGAAATAAGTGATAATAATACCTTAGATATATTAACATGGGAAGGTTTGGGAGGTCGATGTCTTTCCTATTTCTGTTTTAGGAATTATTGATAAAGAGTATTTTCAATTTATTAATGTGTTAAAATATGGAGCAAATGGTTTTAGGCACACTATAATGAATTGGCGAAGACATTTTTTTGGTTTCTCAATTTCTTTTTTCTTCTTGTTTTAGAAATTAGTGACAAAAGTGTCCTCAATTTAACAATGTGATATTTAAAATATTGAAGAATTTACCAATGTGATATTTAAGACAATGATGAATTAAGAGGTTCAATTCTCTCTTTGTTTTGTTTACGAAATTAGGGTTATTAAGAGAACCTTGAATGTATGATAAAAATATTGTGAGCTTACTAATGTGAGAAAATTTTGGAGTTTAAAGCATCTCTCTTTCTTACTTGAGAAAGGAGTTATAAGAGTTCCCTCAATTTACCAATCTAGCACAATATGGAGCAAAGGGTCTTACCGGGTCACCATGAAAATGGTCTTCAAATGGACCACAAGGAATTGATAAAGGCATTGCTTTTGTTTTCAAGGTTCATATTTCTTTCCCTCTTTGTTGAAAAAAATTGTGAGAAAAAGTTTTTTGAGGATATCAATTATTAAACCAAATATCATGTAATGTCCCCTAATAATAATAATATATATATATATATATATAATATTAAAATATAAGTAAATAAATAATAAATAAAAGATAATAATGATAAATAAAATAGTAAATAAGAAACTCGAATTATAAATAAATATATATAAAAGTAAACTATAAAATTAGTAAAAATAAGTAAAGTTGATAAAAAGTAAAAATGAATAATATAAGAAATAGTTAAATTAAGAGAAATATTAAATTAAGTCAAACTTAAAATAAAGAAATAAAAGTTGCATGTTGACATATGGAATGTGTGCATGATGCATTTCTAGTTTTTGGTCTATTTAATAGATGATGAAGAAGATGAGATTCATCATTCCTTTATCCATTTTTTTTTTTGGAGAAAAGTGTTGTGAAATAAAGGATTCTTTGGCTTCTCTGGCAGTAGTAGAAACAAAGGATTCTTTGGCTTCTCTGGAAGTAGTACATTGATTAAGGGCTCGAGGTGGCCAGTTGTAGAAATATTATGCACAATTGAGCCTATGGTTGGGTGGAGAGTTAGTTAAAGGTTATCTTAAGTTAGTTATATATAACTAGTCTTAAACTTTATGATTTTCTTTAAATTAAAAATGATTTTGGAAATAGTTAAAATAAAAGCTAACTATAAATAATTAAAATTTGTATTTTGAATTGTAAATTAATTAGCGGTATAGAGCAATGAATCTTGAGGGAAACAAAACAGAGGTGAGTCAAAATTCAAAAGAGAAACACATGCAATTTTCTTAAGCAGAGGTGTAGTTGATGCTATTCTTGGGTTTAATTTCTAAATTGGAGATATGTCCATTTTTATTCAAGGTTAGACCTTAATTCACATAAAAATTCAAAATTTATTTACACTATAAGAATTTACAAGTAATTATTAAAATTTTAAGTAATATTAATCAAATTATTTAAAGCATGGTATTTAAATATGTCATAGTTGATTTATTTTTCAAATTTGCTCTGAAGTTTATAGAAATTTGGGTAAGATTTTGATAAAATTTGGTAGGAATTTTTGTAAATCTAGCTATAAAACATCAAAATTTTAGGTATTTAGGAGTTTTTGATAATGCTAAATCCATTTTCACCATTAAAAACTAGATTCAATCATTCCTACTACAAAATATTTTGAAATGTTTATTTTTTTTCGCTAGATTCCAACTTTACAAATTTGATCATCCCACCATCATATAATGTATATATATATATATATATTCTGTAAGTTATATTTTCTGTATATATATTTTTAAAGTTTATTTTAATGTTTAGAGAGGCTAACCTATCTCTCAAGAATAGAACCTCGGTGGCAAAAGTGAAACCCACTCACTTCACAATAATGTTTTAATTTTTTTATTGTTTTTAATATAAACGTTATAGTTTTTTTTTTTTTTTTTTTTTTAACAATGATGTTTAATTATATTTTAATATAATATTTACAAATTAATAGTTATATAATTTTAATATAATATTTAAAAAATAATAATTATATATATTTTAATATAATATTTAAAAATTAATAATTTAAAATGTGATTTAATTATTGTGATAATAATAATAAATATTAAAGGTTTAAAAAATAAAAAATTATATGAAAATTTTTAAATTTTTGCTTTTATAATTTAGAAAAATATGTAAAATAATCTAATATTATTATTAATTTTGTTGATTTAAAAAATGGAAAGTTAGTAGTGTGATAAATATTTTGATATTTAAATTTAATATAAGTTGAACGATATAAAAGGAAGTGTTGTGTTAAATGGAGAAAGATGGTGGCAAACTCCTTTTTGCCATGGTATTTTTGGAATTGACCAACCCCAAATTTTACTATGGAGCACATGAGAATTTGTTTTTATTGGTCTAGTTAGCTCAAGACTCTAGCAATTGATTTTCCTCTGGACCAACATTAGTTTAGCATTGACCAGTGTAATTTATAATGCTTAACTTTTAAAAAAGAGTATTAAGTTTTTTACATTATTAAAAAACTAATTTTCAAACATTTGGTTGAACAATAACTTGAAGGCCTTATTTTAGTCTTTGCACAATATAATGCCATAATTTAAATATATCATTGCAATATCCATCCATGAATTTTAGATATTTGTGTAGCGATTTTTTATGGCTGCACATCTCAATTTGTTAGTTCCCTCTAGAACAAAACTATAAAATTTGATTTGTCTATTGCCTATTATTAATTTAACATTAACCAATATAAAATATAATTTTTTATGCAATTTTCCCTAAAACATAATTTGTAACTTGAGTAACAAGAACTAAACTCTTTTACGACACTTATATTTACAACAATTATTTGAATAATATTTTTTTCATAGTTCAACACAAAAACAATACTTTTGAATTTGATAATTTGGTTAATCACTTTTTCATAATTTCATTTTATCAAAATTAAAAAATTTATTTTATTTTAAGTTTAATTCAATTTTTTTTTTTTTAATTTCAATTTAATATAATTAAAATATTAAAGAATATCAAGTGAAATGAACACTTCAAAAAATAATTATTTAAAATATTAAAATTTAAATTTAAAAATGATTTTCATTCATTATTTAACTTTATTTAACTTTTAATTCATTTTTTTAAAACAAATGACATTTTCAAGCTTTCAAACTATTCAGGCATTTTGCATGAATCTGGATAGATATTTTGTATTTGCTTTCTAGATTGTCCCTCTGAATAAAATATTCAGGCATTTTGGGTGAATATAGTTGGCATGGATAGATATTTGAGAAAATGAGACATTTCTATGCTTCCAAACTAATCATATTGTGCAGGAATTTTGCATGAACCTAGTTGGCAAACTAATCATATTGTGCAGGAATTTTGCATGAACCTAGTTGGCATGGATAGATATTTGAAAGAACTACTCATTTCCAAGCTTTCAAAATAATCATAATATGCAGGGGTTTTGCGTGAATTAGCTGGCATAGACAGATATTTGAAAGAATATTTCCAAGCTTCCAAAATAATCATAGCATTCAAACATTTTGGGTGAATTTAAATGGCATGGATGCATATTGAGAGAAAAAGAAATTTGGAAGCTTCCAAACTAATCATAAAGTGTTTGATTTTTAGGTCGTCCCTGCTTGAATTGTGGTTGGAATAGAATTCTGGTTAGCCACTGCTTGAATTCTGGTGGGCATGGATGTATATTTAAAAGAATTGTGCATTTTTCTTTTTAGGTAGTGCCTGCTTGAACTATGGTTGGCATTGGATGGATATTGGAGAGAGTCATGCATTTTCAGTGAAATTAACATGTATTCTCCTTCCCTCCATTGAAACAAGGATTTAATGGGATGAAAGCCTACTTTTTCCATGTGTTTATATTCATCCTCATGTGTATAATAAATACTTTGCTTCCACTTATTATATTCATGGTGGAAATATGAACCAGATGTTTGCTTATGAAAATTATGAAAATTGGTGCTTGTGGCCTATTTTGGAATGATATAAGTAGAATTTGAAAATTAATTAGAGCTACTCTGTTTGTTTATGATAATGAAAAGGGGTTACTATTTAATTATTATTATTATTATTAATTTTAATTGGGTGATATAATGGTGAGTAAAATTAAGTATTTTTATGGTTTAAAATATATTTTTATTATATTAATAATTTTAAGCTTGAAAAAACTCAAAGTATTTGGATTGTGTAAATTACACTATTAATAAATCTCTATCAAATTCTAAACAAAAATGACAAAAAAATCTAAAACATAAATTATAACCAATGATAATTGAGAATGTTGCTTCCTTGTTGAAAGGATTTCTTCCCAAGTTAGAGGTTTATTTGCTGAAAACATTTCAGTGCTCACTCAGTCCCTCAGTGAGTCTTACCTGTATTTATCCGTCCAATGATGTAGTCAAACTATGTTTTGTTCATTAATCTTATTTCCCACAAAAATAAAGTTGGCGTGCATCATAAAAATCTCAACAGACCTTGTGACTCGGTGCCGGCTGTATACTCCAGTGCTCGCATGATGACGCTGCGCACAGACTGAATAAAGGCAGATTCATGCGTGAATCGGTGAAAGCGCGGTAAGTGGTCAAAAGAAGAAAATTCACTGAATGGGTCTGCATTTCAATTGTTTTCTATGAACGGTCGACTCTTGCGGCCAAGGAGAACCCATGATCACGGGCATCGGATGAGATTTACTAGACACTCCATTCCACAATTTTATTGGTGTTATTTTTAGACTTTGAAGTATTTTCCTTTTTACGAGGCGTTTCTCTCTAAGACCAACTCCCCCAAACTGCCACTATGTGCAGTTGTCCTCCATCCATCCCTATGTTAGATGATAGAATTATCTTCTACCGTCTGATCGATACCTCCGTCACGCAACATATCTGGGTGGTTAGTCAGGTGGTACTTTAGTTATTTTGTTGTACCTCCATCACACATATCTAGGCGGTTACTCTAAACTGTTACTAAATTCAGGTGGGATTTAGTTATTCTATTCGGTGCGATTACCTCTGTTATAATCGTTGTTCCAACTTCCCTAATCAGGCTCATTCCTCCTACTTGTGTATATCAAGCAGCGCAGAGTGTGCCAGAACAGAGGAGTACAACACAGAGGATTAATGGTCCATCACCACCCTAGACCTGGTTAGTTGGTTTCTTATGGGGATCTTGCCACTAAGTGACTTGAGCATCAAGTGTTTGGTAATAGACACGCTCCCGGTGTGCAAATTTGTTGCGCTGCAAGGTTTGAAAGAGGGATTTTACAGAGGTGAAGCCGAGAGACAAATAAGAAACTTGGGGCTCACGGTGGTGTGAAGGTCATCTTCTATGTGTTGATGCTTGATAGGAGCTTCCGATGTGGAGGGAAGATCGGAGTGTGCCAGAACAAAGGAGTACAATGCAGAGGATTAATGGTCCATCGCCACCCAGACCTGGTTGGTGGTTTCTTACGGGGATCTTGCCACTAAGTGACTTGAGCATCAAGTGTTTGATAATAGACACATTTCCAATGTGCAAATTTGTTGCGCTGCAAGGTTTGAAAGAGGGATTTTACAGAGGTGAAGCCGAGAGACAAATAAGAAACATGGCAATTTCAACTAATTCAACTGCAATTTTAGCAATTTTAAGGTGAGACTTTAACGTGTCTGTGTGTCGCAGAATTGACTTAGTTAAAAATGTCATCGATCAATCAAATTCACAGATATATATAATGACAAAATGTTTTTCATCTAATTCCCCGATATATTATTTCAAAAATGGGAAGGATCTATCCAATTCACAAATAAATTACCGAAATGAACAAGACAGTAGTTGATTATGTAAAACAATGCGGACAATGCCGAATACAATTGGTGCTGCTCAACATTCCGTGTCAGCAACAATAATTGTTTCAGTCATATGTTACAAAGGGTGGCTGCAGAACAAACCCTAATATAATTAGTCTCCATTCAAAGCTTGCCTGAAGTCTCCACGTTCCCAATTATTTTCTTCTTCAACTTTCCAGGCTTCTCCACGCTGCTGTGGTGAGAGTTGCGTGGAGAATCACTCTCGTGGTTGTGTGCTTGACTAACCGATAAATGACGTGCATAGAAAGATTTTCTCTTTATCTGAGAATGAATGAGTTTCCTATATAAATATCTCGATTTCGATCCACTCTTGTCACAAGTTTTGTTTGCAATATGTCTCGTTCCTATATTCTCTTTTGTGCTATATTAATCCATTCGACGTGATCAAGGAGTTATTTATTATCGTTACTCGTTGATAATATATTAGAGAGGTGTTAAGCTCCCTCTCCCAACGGCTTTCTGGAAACCAACTGCAGTAATTTCCGGAAACCAACTACAGTCATTTCCTTAGATTATGGAAACCAACTGCAGTTATTTCCTTAAATTATGGAAATCAACTGCAGTTAATTAATTTCTTGTTGGGAGCTTCTGGAGTGGTCCATTACTCCCTCTACAGTTCTCTACCATGATCTGTGGAACACTTGACACATAGCCAACAGAAGCTTGATGGAAGCTTGGCTATATATACTTATGTTTGGTCCCCAAGCTCACTAACTCAATCCCCTTCAGCTTTGCACCATCAAGTTAGAGTGAGCAGAGCTTGGAAGTGCCACACGGATGAGAGATTTTGGGTGAATTTTTATCTATGCTATGTTGCTGCTCCTCATTGTTCGATTCCTGCTGCATCCTGCTTGGCGTATTTTTCTTAGGCGTGATCCTTGATGTTGTTCGATTTGCAGGCAATTTGCTTGCTGTTTGTTTTTCAGTCACCGCCTTCGCTGATAAGGGATCATTTGTCTCGGACAATACATTGACTTTAAGATCATTTATCTCTGATAGAGCATAGGAAAGTTCTTGATTGCTAAGTTCATCTCCTTTCTGTAGCAGCTCACCCTTCTGAAGATAAATATGAGCCATCCCAGCCTCACACTTTTCACTTTTGATATGTAACATATCTGCTTTATCTTTTAGGCTTTTTATAATCGCATCGTTGGTTGTAATCCTGTAACTGTAAAAGCTCTTCACTTTCTTTAAGGCATTTTGAAGGTCATCTTTCAACTTTCCATTCTCTTGCATCGGAGGAGTTTGCTCAGATTGTAGTCAGTTGTGTACGAAATACATCGGAGTGTGAATAGCATCAATGGTCAGAGGTATGTTTTCTTGGGCATCAAGTTTTTTACATTCTTTACAATTTCTTTAAGTTTTAATTCCACATTAAAGAATCGTTATTTAGCTATCATTTGGTATCAAAGCCATTTTTATCTTTGCCTTGGTGTTTATAGACATGCTCTTTTTTGCTAATCTTATATTTTGAGAATTTTCTAAATTAAAGCATTTATTTGGAAATTTGTCTAATTTTTGCTCAATTTTTATGCTTATAATATTTATTTAATTAAATGTATTTTGGATAATTATTGTGCAAAATTTATTAATTATGCTCGTATTTAATTTGCATGAATTGATCATTTATGCTCTAATTAAAACATGCTATTTTGGATGATTATACGAGACCCATCGTTAAATGTTATGCATGAATATTATAGTTTTATTTATGCAAATTATCATTATTCTCATATCAAGCTAGTTTTTATGCATAAAAGAAATAATGTCTAGTGATCCATACAATTTTAATTGATTAGAGAATAGCCACAACATCTTCAATTAAATAAAGTTGTATATTATAATTGATTAGGATTACATAAAGAATATTTAGACATTAATTGTAATTAATTATACTAAATATAATAAATTTTATCCCACGAGAATTTTTATTATATTTATATAATTAATTAGGATAAAATATTCATAACTTACCAACAGGAATTATGAATTAATAGTTTTATCATAAAGTTCAAATCTAAGATAGAATTTATATCGAATTATAATCAGAATATACCCTTTAGAATTATGAATTAAGTGAATAATTTGATAAAATTCTATCATAAAGAATAATTGAATCTGCTTGAATTGAAAATTTAGTCCACAGACAATTTCTTATGTCATTAGATTCAATTTTAAGCATGGTTTACATTGGTAAAGCATGAAATTTTATTTCTAGACCTCAATTTTAACATAAGCATGTGATCTTTAATTTTATGCAGTTGTACAACCTGCAAATTTCTCTGAAATTCGTTCTAATATCCCTAAACTTAAGGGAGATAACTATAAGGTTTGGAAGGAGAGAATTCTCCTTCATTTAGGGTGGATGGACATAGACTATGCTATTAGGAAAGATGAACCACCAGCACTCACTAATACCAACACTGCAGTGGACATCATGCTTTATGAACGATGGGAGCGATCTAATCGCCTAAGCATGATGTTCATTAAGACTAAAATTTCAGCTGGTATTCGTGGTTCTGTTGATCAGCATGAAAAGGTCTGAGACTTGTTGAAAGCCATTGATGATCAATTCGTCACTTCAGACAAGGCACTAGCAAGCACCCTAATCATGAAGTTCTCATCCCTAAGGCTCACCAGTGCGAAAGGTGTACGCGAGCACATCATGTAAATGAGGGACATTGTGGCTCAATTGAAGAAACTTGAGGTTGAAATATCGGAGTCCTTCTTGGTGCACTACATCCTAAACACCCTTCCACACCAATACGGACCCTTCAAAATCTCATACAACACACATAAGGATAAATGGTCAATTAATGAACTCATGACCATGTGTGTTCAAGAGGAAGAGAGACTGGTGATGGAACTGGGAGAAAGTGCAATGCTGGTAACGCATGGAAAGGGAAAATCTCAAGCCAATAAGAAAGGGAAAGGTAAAGTACCTCCCCAAGCCGATATCAAGAAGGATTCCAAGTGTTTCTTCTGTAAAAAGAAGGGACACATGAAGAAGGAATGCGCCAAATTTCATAAATGGCTTGCGGATAAAGGTAATTCAATCTCGTTTGTTTGTTATGAATCTAATATGGTTAATGTCAATATTAACACCTGGTGGATTGATTCTGGATCAACAATTCACATTTTGAATTCCTTGCAGGGTTTGCAAAACCTAAGGAAGCCAGTGGGAAGTGAACAAAGCATCTTATTAGGAAACAAGATGAGCTTGCATGTGGAAGCTATAGGAACATGTTATTTAACTTTAAGTAGTGGCTTTGTTTTAGAATTAGAAAAGACCTTTTATGTTCCAAGTTTTTCTAGAAACTTGATTTCAGTTTCAAGACTTGTACCTTTTGGATATTCCTTCAACTTTTCAGAAACATCTTTCAATTTATTTTATAAATCTCATTATGTTGGGAATGGTATTTTGTCTAATGGTCGTAACTGCATTAATTTACAAAACAATGTCACTTATGATTCAATGCATGTTCACATTGGCACTAAAAGATGTGTTATTAGTGAAGATTCCTCTAAATTATGGCACCGGAGGTTAGGTCATATCTCCATAGAAAGAATTAAAAGATTAGTAAATGAAGGGATACTTAATACTCTGGATTTTACTGATTTTGAGACTTGTGTGGACTGCATAAAGGGAAAGCAGACCAACAAGTCAAAGAAAGGTGCCAATAGGAGTTCGGACATATTAGAGATCATGCATACTGATATATGTAATCCGGACATGGACTCACATGGTCAGAGATACTTCATCTCTTTTATAGATTATTACTCACGATATATGTATCTCTACATGCTTCAACAAAGAACGAAGCATTAGATGCCTTTAAGATCTTTAAGGTTGAAGTAGAGAAACAATGTGGCAAGCAAATTAAGATCGTGAGATCAGATAGAGGTGGAGAATATTATGGTAGATACATCGAAGATGGACAAGCACCTGGGCCATTTGCAAAATTTCTTCAAGAGCATGGGATTGTTGCCCAATACACCATGCCTGGTTCACCCGACCAGAATGGTGTAGCAGAAAGAAGAAAACCAAACATTATTGGACAAGGTGCGAAGTATGCTTAGCAGCTCCAATCTTCCTAAATCCTTGTGGACTGAAGCACTTAAGATGGCAGTGTATATATTAAACCGAGTTCCAACCAAGGATGTTCCTAAAATGCCATTTGAATTATGGAAAGGTTGGAAACTGAGTTTGCGACATATGCGTGTTTGGGGATGCCCGTCTGAAGTGAGAATTTATAATCCACAAGAGAAGAAGCTGGACCTAAGGACCATTAGTGGGTATTTCATTGAATATGCTCAAAGGTCTAAAGGTTACAGATTTTATTATTCATCTAACAGCACTAAGATTGTGGAATCAAGAAATGCAAAGTTTCTTGAAAATGACTTGATCAGTGGGAGCGATCAAACCAGGAACATAGTTTCTGAGAAGGATCATTTAGAATCTCAACCTTCCACCTCAAGTGATAGATTGGTTATTGTTCACAACACCCCTCAAGTAAAAACTGGTGTTGAAAAACCAATTGTTGAAGTTCCACAAGCTGCTGACGACATTCCATTAGATCAGGTAGTTCAAGAATTGACAAGAACTTTTGAACAACGAGTTGAACCACATACTTCTCAGGAAGATGATGGTACAACATTAAGAATACCTACTAGACCAAAGAGGTCAGCAATTCCTGATGATTATGTTGTGTATTCGCAAGAATTTGACTACAACATTGGAGCCGAAAATGATCCCGAGTCTTTTTCACAAGCCATGAGTTGCAAAGAATCAGAATTATGGTACGATGCCATGAAGGAAGAGATGAATTCTATAAAGAGTAATGAAGTCTGGGATCTTGTTGAGTTGCCTAATGGTGCAAAAGCCATTGGATGTAAATGGGTCTTTAAAACAAAGAAAGAATCATTAGGAAACATTGAGAGATACAAGGCAAGACTTGTTGCTAAGGGATTCACTTAGAAAGAAGGAATTGACTACACGGAGACTGTTTCTCCTGTATCTAAGAAAGATTCCTTACGTGTTATTATGGCATTAGTAGCCCATTTTGACTTGGAGTTGCAACAAATGGATGTGAAAACGACTTTTCTCAATGGAGATCTAGAGGAGGAGGTTTACATGAAACAAATTGAAGGATTCCCCTCTAGTGATGGTGAGCAATTGGTTTGCAAGCTCAAGAAATCATTATACAGTTTAAAACAAGCATCCCGCCAATGGTATTTGAAATTCCATAATGTAATTTCTTCTTTTGGTTTTGTAGAAAATATTATGGATCAATGTATATACCTGAAAGTTAGTGGGAGTAAAATTTGTTTTCTTGTTTTGTATGTGGATGACATTTTGCTAGCAACCAATGATAAGGGTTTGCTGCATGAGGTGAAACAATTCCTCTCTAAAAATTTCGATATGAAGAATATGGGTGAGGCATCTTATGTCATTGGCATTAAGATCCATAGAGATAGATTTTGAGGCATCTTGGGTCTGTCTCAAGAAACCTATATTAATAAAATTTTAGAGAGATTTCGGATGAAGGATTGTTCACCAAGTGTAGCTCCCATTGTGAAGGGTGATAGGTTCAATTTGAACCAATGCCCGAAGAATGACTTTGAAAGGGAACAAATGAAGAACATTCCATATGCTTATGTTGTCGGAAGCCTAATGTATGCTCAGGTCTCCACAAGACCTGACATTGCATTTTTTATGGGAATGTTGGGACGATATCAGAGTGATCCAGGTTGAGACCACTGGAGAGTTGCAAAGAAAGTAATGAGGTGCCTTCAAGGAACCAAAAACTACATGCTTATGTATAGATGGACGGACAATTTGGAAGAATTGGCTACTCAGCTTCTGACTTTGTTGGATGTGTTGATTCACGCAAATCAACATCAGGATACATTTTTATGATGGTCGGTGGAGTTGTATCATGGAGGAGTGCCAAGCAGACCTTGATTGCCACTTCCACTATGGAAGCCAAGTTCGTCTCCTATTTTGAGGCTACTTTACATGGTGTATGGCTTAAGATTTTCATTTCGAGGCTTAGAATTATGGATTCTACCTCTAAGCCATTGAGAATATATTGCGACAATTCAACTATTGTTTTTATGGCTAAAAACTACAAAAGTGGGAGTCGAAATAAACACATCGACATTAAGTATTTAGCTATAAGAGAACGTGTTAAAGAAAAGAAAGTGGTCATTGAGCACGTCAGCACTGAATTGATGATCGCTGATCCTTTGACTAAGGGCATGCCACCGTTTAAATTCAAGGATCATGTAATGAATATGGGAGTTGGTTCCATTATGTAGTTCCTCATTGTATGGACAATGTTATTTTAATGAAATTCTTAATTACTGTGATGTTTTTTTCATATTTATGTGCACCTTAAATTGATTTGAGAGAATTCATCTATGTAGGACCAAGAATAAACATAAGTTTTATTCATTAATAAATTGTTGCCACATAAATTTTAATAGAAATAAATACATAGTAATACATGGAAGATAATACTCGTGATTAGAGGACTTATCCCCATGATTCATGTATCTATTACTTAATACAAATTATCAATGGGTTTTAAGATGAGACATTAAGATTGGAAGTATGGACCAAGTGGGAGAATATTAAGCTCCCTCTCCCAACGGCTTTCTAGAAACCAACTGCAGTAATTTCTTGAAACCAACTGCAATCATTTCCTTACATTATGGAAACCAACTGTAGTTATTTCCTTAAATTACATAAATCAACTGCATTTAATTAATTTCTTGTTGGGAGCTTCTGGAGTGGTCCATTACTCCCTCTGCAGTTCTCTACCATGATCTGTGGAACACTTGACACATAGCCAACAGAAGCTTGATGGAAGCTTGGCTATATATACTTCTGTTTGGTCCCCAAGCTCACTAACTCAATCCCCTTCATCTTTACACCATCAAGTTAGAGTGAGCAGAGCTTGGAAGTGCCACACGGATGAGATATTTTGGGTGAATTTTTATCTATGTTGTTGTTGCTGCTTCTCATTATTCGATTCCTGCTGCATCCTGCTTGGCGTATTTTTCTTAGGCGTGATCCTTGATGTTGTTCGATTTGCGAGCAGCTTGCTTGCAGATTGCTTTTCAGTCACCGCCTTCACTGATAAGGGATCATTTGTCTCGAACAGAACATTGAATGTAAGATCATTTATCTCTGATAAAGCGTAGGAAATTTCTTGATTACTAATTTCATCTCTTTTGTGTAGCAGCTCACCCTTCTGAATATAAATATGAGCCATCCCAGCCTCACGGCTTTCACTTTTGATATGTAACATATCTGCTTTATCTTTCAGGCTTTTTATAATCACATTGTTGG
Organism: Pinus tabuliformis; assembly: GCA_031772625.1. Classification (NCBI taxonomy): domain Eukaryota; kingdom Viridiplantae; phylum Streptophyta; class Pinopsida; order Pinales; family Pinaceae; genus Pinus; species Pinus tabuliformis. The sequence goes on along the minus strand of CM062818.1, from coordinate 1,270,217,551 downwards.
TTGTAATTTGTTCTTCTAAACTCATGTTTTTCTCCTGTAACTATAAAAGCTCTTCACTTTCTTTAAGGCATTTTGAAGGTCATCTTTCAACTTTCCATTCTCTTGCATCGGAGGAGTTTGCTCAGATTGCAGGCAATTGTGTACAAAATACATCGGAGTGTGAATAGCATCAATGGTCGGAGGCATGTTTTCTTGGGCATCAAGTTTTTTACATTCTTTACGATTTCTTTAAGTTTTAATTCCGCATTAAAGAATCGTTATTTAGCTATCAAGAGGTCGTTGAATTGGAAGTGGTGAATCATAAAGAGGGAATGGAGAATCAGGGGAAGTGCGTAGTGAATTACGTGCCTCTCTCACCGTTGAGCTTTCTTCACAGAGCGGCAACGGTGTATACAAATCGAACGTCCATAATCTACGATCAAGGTGGTGTTCGCTTTACATGGACTGACACCTTGCAACGTTGCACACGTGTGGCATTGTCTCTCGTCAATCATTTCAAAATACGGAAAGGCCTGCTGAGAGAGAGAGCCAAAACACTTCCCACGCCTCCCAACTTCAACAGCGGCACCGCCTACCCGAACTCTCCGGAAGAAAGCAACACCATCGAAACAACAAAATCGAGCACATCATGACAATGATGTGCACGGGCAGTTCAACATCGCCCTATCCCGACTTTAGTTAGAGAAATCTCAGCAGGCCCCGCAGTGATAATCTTTATGTTATAGGCAAACCTTGACTGATCAATAGTTTTTTAAGAATGTTGGAAGTATATTACCAATATTAAAAGATCTCTAAATATCTTAATATAAATATTCTTCACCAAATGTTACTCGTTGGAAATGTTTGTATATTGCAGTGTAAAATTGAATTGCTATAACTTATCTTAGTATCAGTAAACAGTATGTCGGTCAGATGCCTAAGTACTTTAAATTGGGAAAAAATCACGTAAACAGTTTCCCACTTAATTCCTTCACTTAAAAGATGAGTATTTTTGGTATAATAACTTTGAAAATCTATTGTAGCTGTAGTTGTATTTCTTTACCAACGAGGCAAATTCATTTATTTGTAAGTTTTAAACTACGTTTAAAGATTGTATCTTTTAATTTTATTATAATTTAAATTTGTCATTGTCTAAACCTCTCTTTTCCGACAGCTAATCGTGATATCTTAATTCCTTCACTTGAAAGATGGAGCATTTTTGGTATAATAACTCTGAAAATCTATTGTAGTTGTAGTTGTATTTCTTTACCAACCAAACAAATTCATTTATTTATTAATTTTGTAAATTTTAAACTACGTTTAAAGATTGTCTCTTTTAATTTTATTATAATTTAAATTTGCCATTATCTAAACCTCTTTTTTCCCACGGCTAATCGTGATACATATATAGATAGATATATTCAAGCTTGTCCTTAAATAATTTTATCCTATGAAAAGAAATATGCATATATTATTTTCTTAAATCTTGAATGTTCGTTCACGTTTTTATACCTTTTAATGTAGGATGATAAGAAAATAAGAAATTTTGATTCTAGAAATTAAAAAAAAAAAAAATTTAAAATATATTAATAAGATAAATATATATATATATATATATATATTATAAAAAATAATAATAAAAACATATTTCCATATCACTTAGAAATTCATATCTGCATTTTTTCCTTTATCTCTTTGGATGGTTAATAGATAAGAATTTAGAAAACGAGCATTGAAAAGAGTATTAATAATATAAAAAACATATATTTATATAAATTAAAATTTCTAATATTTAAAGGTTTGTTTTTTTAACTATTTTAAAAGGTTAATAGATACTATTTCTTCTTAATAATATAGAGTTAAGTGGAACACTCAAATTATAATATCGAGAAAATGATCAATAAAAAGTGGGAAGTTTAGATTTCATAAAAACTAGAAAATATAATTTTGATATAGAAATAGAACAAAATTTTATTTAGATTCTTATAGTTTTTGTTATCTTATATTTTTTTCTTAAATATTCCTCTTAGCTAACTAAGAACATGGTTGTCACTATATATAATTTTGTATTAGTAGAGTTAACTAGCATTAAAGGAAAGAAGCTTCCTAAAATTGTTTCAATCTCCAATCAAAACCATCCCCTCCTAATTAAGAATAAAAGGAAACAAAGACCTAGAATCATCCTAGAATATGCTTCTTACATTATCATGTAGGAGAAGAATATAAGAAATGTGGAACATAATAGTTGCAAACAAAAAAAGAAACAAAAACCATTAAAAAACATGATATGCTATGAAAAATCAATTTGATAAATAAACCCAACACCCTAACGCAAGTTCAATGTATCATTCTACCACAAACAATGGTTACAATATAGACATTTCAACTTAAGAAGAGTGATCTATAGAGATTTTCTTCTTAAATATATAAGAATACAAAATATAATTAATCATAGAATAATTTTTTGAATTATTAGAATCCTTAGGGGTACAATGTGGCTATTAAGTTAAACATCATGGAAGAGTAACAACTTAATGCTACTCTTTCCTATGCTACTGCCTTATCGTGTTCCCTTTGCAACATCTACTGCAATTGCTAGTTAATTGTATGTTCAAGAGTATTGATTTAGTCTCTAACGATGATTATTTATAGTCGCTTCCGGTTTGATTCCTTCTTTGTTCACAAATTGGGCCATTGCTGCCCTCAACACCATGCATTTAGACAACAATCATGACTCTTCGGTGAGTTGGATCTTGTCGAGGTGTTAGTGAGTGCATTCTTCCAGGGTTCACATTTAGTGCAATTGCTAGTTAATTGTATGTTCAAGAGTATTGATTTAGTCTCTAACGATGATTATTTATAGTCTCTTCCGGTTTGATTCCTTCTTTGTTCACAGATTGGGCCATTGCCGCCCTCAACATCATGCATTTAGACAACAATCATGACTCTTCGGTGAGTTGGATCTTGTCAAGGCGTTAGTGAGTGCATTCTTCCAGGGTTCACATTTAAGGGCTCGAGCATAGTCCTCAGTCCATCTCTTTTCACATGTAAACTATAGCGTTAATTTAATAGGAATTCCATGAAGTAGAGGAGCAAATCATCATGGAGTCTGATATTATTCTAAATTAGAATATATTGTGTCAAGAGTAGGTGGCTAAAGGAGTTATTGGGTAAAAGAACATTGATGGAAATCATGCTAAGGATGAAATTCTCTATAGGATAAATGAGTTTCAGTCTCATTTTGATGTTATGAGGTTATTAGGATTATTTTTATGAAGAGACCAACCCCTCTAGGTAGATGACCTAGGTGACTTAAGTTTTGGAGGTTTTTACAGTGATATTTTCTAGTTGAGATTCTCCAAAATTTGTTGGAATCATAAGTTTAACACATCAACTTTTTGTAATTCAAGTGTTGTATGGATCTATTTAAGGTGTTGAATTCATTTATGCATTCAAAAACAAATTTTAAACAACAACAAAAATTATGATTTACAAAAAAAACCATGATTTAATGAAAATGTATTTTGTCAAATTTAATTAAAAATTCTAAAAATATAAAATAATTAAAGAAGAAGTAATTTTATTATTAATAATCTTAACACAAACATTTATAAATTAAAAATATTTTTTATTTTTATTTTTATTTATTTAATAGTAATAACTCAATTTTAACTTCACACTAAATTTATTAATTTAACAATTCTATTTAAATTTAATAACCTATTTATTTATTTAGCAACAATTAAGTTTTGTTTGCATGTTAAAATAAATATTTATAGAATTATACTAAAACCTAACATAGCACAGTTATTTATTCGTTTGTATTTACTATTTGTTTCATAATAATGTGGGAGTTTTGACTTTGTGTTAAAATATATTTATTTATTAAAAAAACTTCACATAGTCCACTTATTTAGTTGTTTATTGAAACTAAAGGAAAGGTGACTTCTGGTAATTCATCACACGGATGGTTGCTTGTGTGTAACAAAATCTCTGCTTGCGTTATTGTTTGACAACCAGCTTTTTTCAAACATTTTCCTTACGATGATATGTCAAGGTTTCATATTATAATCATTTTTATTGGTAAAAACCATATATGTTCGTGATTTCTATAAAAATATGAAAAAATATTTAATTTAGTATTTATAAGTTAAAGGTTAAAATTTATTTCCAAATTAGTTATATTTTTTAAATTAATTTATATCATTTTTATTTTTTTAATTAATTTATATCAATTTATTTAATGAAAGAGTATTGATAAGTCATAGTATTTGTCCATAATATTATAAAAAAAACTAAGGATTTTTATTATAAATTATAGTGAATCTCTATGATTAAGAATATTGTTTAAATCATATATAAATTTTTAAATAATATAATATAATAATAATTTAAAATAACATTATAATTTAATTATTAAAGTGTGTGTTTTGATGCTTATTATGAATTGATAATGAGATTCACTTATATACATCTCTTTTTTATTTATTCTCGCTATTAAACTCTTTTTAAATTCTCCTATCATCCAAATTTGTTTCATCAAGATATTTCATTTTCATTTATGCTCACAATTAATTATATATTATTTCTCATATAGTAGTTTCGGTTTCAGCTTTGACAATTACGGCATTCTAATTTTTTGATAATATTCTAATTGGGGAAAACTCCACAGTTAACCGAGAGCTTGAGCCAGAGGTGATCTTGGATGGGTGACTTCCCTAGTTACCGAGTGCGAAGTGATGATTGACGCTATGTAATTCATTTCACTAGTTTCAATCCCACTTCTTTACCATATGTGATTCATTTCACTAGTTTCAATCACCCCTGTGAACATCACCCGATGCAATAAGTGTTAAGTAAACTATTCAAAAATCATAAAATAATAATAATAATAATAATAATAACTTTCTTAACTAAATTAAATCTCAAAAAATGATATATAATATTCTAATTCTTTAATAATATTAAAAAAAAACATAATTCCAATCATCATGAGTAAAGTGTTTCTGGTGCCTTGTGCTATTCTATTGGTCACCAAGACCCCGTGTTCCTTTTACACGAATTGTTTGCCTTTGCACTTGTGCATTCATGTGACCAATCTCTGCCCACTCTACATTGCACAGTTTGTGTGCACCTTCCTCAACCATACCCTGCACTCTATTGTTCGCCAATACTCCGTATTCTTTCCACACCGATCGTATGCCTTTGCACTTGCACGTTCCAGTAACCTATATTCAAGTGTTTTTCCTTATGGCCGTACACATGCCTTACAAGCTATATTCCACATTCGGAATTTTAAAATATTTAACAGTTTTATTTTTTTTTAATAGTTTTAACCACAAAAAAATTGCATGTTGACAAAATGACCTCTACTGAACGAATTGCCCATCACATTGCCAGCTTTCATTTTTCGGTGTAGATATTTTAAAAATAAACTAGCATTTGCACCTTATGTTGCAAAGGAAACACCGTAAGGCATAGAGTGGGGAAGAATAGGTAATTAAATCCGTCAAAATTAAGATTAAATTGATCTATTAATTTTTCATTTACATACACTGAAATCGTATGCAGCGTGGGATAGGAATCTCAAGTTATCATTGAGATAAATAAATCTCTATAGTACATTATATATATATATATATATATATATATATGAATGAAGATCTCTGCTATGATTTATATTACTGTGGCAATGCCATTTTTCTCTCGCAAAGTGCATTCATTGGTTTTTTTTAAGACATTAAAAGAATCTAGTTGCTATGGTTTGTTATGACCGATGGGTTATCTTTCAGATTATATTGTAGATGATGTTAGATACATTAAATCATTTTGAAATAAACACGGACATGCCATTGGCATTGATTAGCGGCATATGCTACAATAACTTATCCTCATTGAAAAGAGGTTGATGTATTCATTGAGAATCTCTCACACTAAAACTTCTTGAAACATGGCTTGAAACACCATGTGTTAATAATGTTTTCATAGAAGTTGCAACAACAAATGTTGAAGGCAACATGGATGTTGTAGAAAATAAAAATGTTAATGAAATTTCCATGCAATAGTGTCCTTGAGAGACAAAATATTTTTATGATTTATTTTGGAACAAATTGATGAAGAGCAAGCTATGGAAGGTGACATGTGGTAGTCGTTTACATACAAGCCAATTTTTGAAGAAATAGAGGACATGCATGGACAACTTGGAACAATAGAACAGTTGCACCAACCAATAAAGACATTGAAATCTGAAGCTTACAACAAAAAGACAAAGCTAAAGCAATGAAGAAAAGAAAAGGAAATCCAACTGACGTCAAAAAAAATTAAATTGTAATCATAGCTTAGACTCGGACAAGAAAATATCTTAGTTTAAATTTTTGTTTTTTGTAATTAAAGGGGAGTGTTGCATAAAATAATTTCAACCACCCATTTAAATAGGAGACAAATGTTTGTTGGAAATCTTCGAAAATTTTATATCGGAACGATCTCAAAACATACAGGTAATGACTCATTTTCTTCGGTCAAGGATAGTGTGCATTTGCATGGAGTGCACAAAACAATTACAAGTGATAAGTATATTTATTTTCAAAGTGATTGGTACATTTTTTCCCATTTGCAAATCGATGGTACAACAAACATGGTAAATAAAGTTCTGAAAACATGTTGCAGATAAATTCTGGAGAGCATATAGACAAAATGAAATTTAACTGGTGTCAACAAAGTACAAGAAAACCACCCCTCCTTATCATCCAGAGTTGTGAACTTAGTGGAATTACCAATATGAATAGGTCAGCAAAGGTGTCAAAGCCTCTAAAGCTCAGGAAGGTTAGCGCGAGTACTGTGTATGCGAACACAATTTAAGCTCAAGAGGGATAGCTCTTAAAGAGCTTTACCACTATATGTATAAACTTTTATGGAAACGAGCAGGGGTTTAGCATAAGGTGTTAAGAGGTTTGGCCCTTGTCCCTATGCGCAGGCACTGTAACCAAGCGTCAAGGGCGAAAGAGCCAAATCTATCTTCTTATATGCATGTGTTGTGGGTCTAGAAGTCAGGGCTCAGAGGAGCACGGAGATGCATGTCTTATAAACCATATGGCCAGGAGCCATGTCCACAAGCACATGAAAGAGAGATCCTAGTCGTCGAATGTCGCGAACTGTTAGCGCTGACCATGTGTCCCAAAGATTACGATGGGAGGCTTGGCAAATCCCACCAGGAATGAATTGTTGAGATGACATGGCGGGTGGGGTCGGTTGTTCAACGATTGGCACGGTGAGGCGGAGGACCCCCAAAACACTTATAACGTGAAATTTGAACTTACTATGCAGCAGAGGGCCAAGCAGGACCCCAAATCAGTGCGGCAAGTGACTTGGACTCAGAGCCACGTGACATCCTGGAAGGTAGACACGTGTTACTTGAATTCGAGGGTTTTGTGGTCCCAAGTGGACTGGATCTAAGTGACACATGGCATACCTAGTGTGGGGCCATGTGGAGGGTGACATCACCCCGGGACCATGTACCCTGCGATTTATGTTGGAGTGAGGTGCAACCCCGCTGAGATTTAGTCCCCAGGGTGATGTGGCACAGTGAAGCCCACCTACACAGGAATAAGGGACCACAACCACATGATTGGTTAGAGAGGAGTTGAGGTGGTGAGTAGCCAGGTGGACTTCCACGAAACCTTGGCGGATTGTAAGCCTCGCAGAAGAGAATGGGTCGGGACGACATGGTGTGGTGGAGCCCGAACGTGCTGTAGTAGCAAATGACGATGGGATGCATGGAGGAGGTCTGCCAAGGATCTGTGTAACCCCAGAAGATCTTTCCCAGCAGTTTCAGTGGGGAATCACAATGGAATCTGTTGGGATTTTAATCTCAGTGTTATGTGGTCGTAGAGAGGGGTTAATTTATGACCCGGTATGAACGGGCCGACGGCTAAGGTAACGCTGCCATGTGGCGATGAGGTGGCTAACTCAGATAGCTTGAGGACACCACATGGCAAATCAAGACGACATGGCACTATTTGATAGGCTAATCTTCGAATGGCCATATATTTTGATCCGAGAATCGTATTGAAACAAATCTTATATTTTCATAAAGGTCTTGACAAGATGAACAAAACAACATCATCTGTTTTAAGTCTTAAGAAAGTCGAAAAAGGTTGAAAAATTTAGACCCCATTTCCATAACAAGACTTTGGAGGTTGGGTTAGCTTAATAACTGCCTCCTTCTACCCTTAGTTGGGGCTAGGGATAGTAGGGGATGTGTTACAGAAAGGCACATGCCAAAGGGTGAGCACAATGTAGAATTGGTGTTGGTTGAACAATAAGATAACATGCTATTCTAACACAATAAGACTTGGTAAAGGTCTAGAGCTCATCAAAAGCACCCAAATGCACAAATAAATTATTCCCTTTTTCAAAAGAAAATTATAATTTTTTTCATCTCTATATTGATCAAGTTTCACGTCATCCCCTAGAAATCTTCAACCACTAAAAGTCATCACCCCATACCTAAGTTACATGACACAATGAGACGAGACATGAAGGACACTAAAATACAAGTGTCTAACACATGACATGGTGACCCCAATAACAAGACACAAAGAACAGGGTTTATATATATACCTTAAAAGAAAATAACACATTACACAAATAGAAATTATAGACATAAAGATTTAAATTTTGTTAGAAATTAGAAACTATAACATTTACATGATACAAATTCGATCATGCAACTAAATACTACTTAGTACTTACTTGTCCTAAGTCAATGACGTTCAAGTTACAAACATAAGAAATTAGAACCATAAACTATAGTTTCTCATTAAGTCATTAAAATCGAAATGTATTACATAAATAATGAGTCACTATTACTACAAGTGGGAATGCCAATGAAAAATACAAAATAGGGTAGATACTAGAACCGTAAATGGAAGAATCTCATAGCTTGTGATTGTCAATAGTCCTTCTCCATGTTAGAATCATAAAAATCAGCATCACTTCCATGACTCTCTCCTCCATCCTCACCCTTCTCTTCCTCATCCATATCCAATCCAATCACTGCATATGTTGGTGTGGAGAATGAACCCTCAACTGGATCACCACCAGCAAAATTGAATGGCTCTAGCATTGGTTCATTAAGATCCAAGTTTGCTAATGCCAGCTCAACACTACTATCCAAACCCCATATCATTAGGAAACACATCCCACACCTTTGTCTTTCCCTTCAACCACTCTTCCCTCTATTTAGAAATAAGACGGAGGTTGATGTGCACATACACCATACACCATTGTCTTGCACTTGGAATCCTTTCAAAGCTACACTATAACCCTCAAATGCACTCCAAAATGCCTACGAACTTCAACCTACTAAATGAAATGAGGAAAAAAGACAGACAAGTCACCTTTTTCAAACCCACGGGCCACTTTTGACAAACATGTGTCCTAAACTTGGGACACATTTAGAGCACATGTCGAACATGAGTTTGGCACATGCCCTGAACTCGTCCTCACGAATCCATGTCTGACATGTGGAAATTGTGACACATGACCCCCTAGGTGTGTGTCATCTAACTTAGAAGACTTGTAAGATACCAAACATGAACCGGACATGTGCCAAACTCGTCCTTACAAATCCATGTCCAACATGTGGGATTCATAACACATGACCCCCTAGGCATGTGTCCTATGAATTAGAAGACTTGTAGGATACCAAACACACATCATTTTGCACACGAGAGAAATTTTCATAATGAATCCTCACACGAACGCTCCAACTTTTAAGATGCAAGATAACTTTATAGTAGACAAAACATGACAAAAGGTTCATTTTCATGTCATGTGTCCAAGGTAAATGCATATTTTTATATGTAACCTCTTGCAAGACTAAAAAGAGATAGACATTGATTTTAACTTGTATCTGAACCAAAATTTAAAGCAGCAATGACTTTGGTTTTATTGAAAGGCATCCAATTTGACCTTGCTATAGGTATGTATCTATTGTGGTATGTTTATACAAAATAAAGACAACTGGAAAATTTTGATTCTTTATGATTGGTTTCAAACTCAACCACAAATATCATTCAGCATTTTACTAGACACATGTTTGTTCTCTATAATAAAACTCAAATCTATTGTGTATCTATAATGATCATGCATTGTAATTTGTTGTACTGTGGCCCGTAGATACTTTCAACACTCCAGGTAATACATCATTGTAGGTGGACTAATATTTTAATCTCTACTACACTATATATCACTATATATATGCGAACAATGAGAGAAATTCAAAATTGGATCTAATTTCTTTATTAGAGACTTACCATCAAGCATGTATTCTGAAGCTACATATCCCAATGTCCCTACTAGATCAATATTTGTGTTACCAGCACATCCTGCACTTGTTACTGCAAGACCAAAATCTGAAAGCTGCATCCATAGCCAGTGGTTAGAGAGCGGTGACTACAATACCATCTACTTAGGAAATGTTTCACTTCGGACCAAGTGTTTTAAAGAACATAAACCAAGATGGACAAATAAATCTATTTAGAAATTTCTCAAAGTATAATTCATGATAAGCAATAATAAATTAATACAAACAGTTGCACATGTCACGAAATTGATAGAAAAGAAAAACTGAAGGCCTACATGAAAATATTTTGACAAAAAAATAACTGATGCTTAAAACAGTTCATAAAGTAAAAAAAAAATCAGTAGGAAAGCAATGGAATTCCCATCTCACAGAATCTCCCATTGAATGCAATGCACATGCCATACATTTACTAAGGCTTTTGTCAATTACATTCTAGGAAGCTTTCTTAATGCTTTACAAGAATCTTCCCAAATTAACTGATAAATATTACATAAGAAACATTCATTTCCAGGCAGATTTAATGGTATTACTATTTTTAACACTACAGTCAGTGTAAGTGGGAGATTGGAAAACCTTGCCCTCACCTTGGCATTGAAGCTTGCATCAAGAAGAATATTTGATGATTTGAAATCTCGGTGAATCACTGCAGGGTTGCAGTGCTCATGCAAGTGTTCTAGACCCTGTAAAAGAAAGAAAACCATGGTAAGCTTGAGCTCCTAGGTTGATAGAGGACCAAGTGAAAAAGTGATTTCAATTGGTAAAATCTAGTAGTAGGGAATCAAATTATCTGTGTTAGAACTACCTTGTTGAATCAAGGGTTATCTTCATCCACAAAAACCATGTAAGTGTAGATCCGTGAGATGGTCCTGACAAGCAATCCAGCACAGTTTCTTAACAAAGCATAGCTGTGAAAGGCTGCTTACTCATGGCCTACTAGTTTATCCATGACGAATGGTAGTATCAAGTTTGTTTGAACAAATAAAAGGCTTCAAAACATAGGCAATATTGAACTTGCCCAGTGGTTGGAGAAAGCTACCATGTAATTGGTCTTCCAACGAGCCATTCTGCATCAAATCATATGCTAAAAACCGTGTATTTTCATGAGTACAGAACCCAAGAAAAGAAACAAGGTTTGGATGTTGGATTTTGCTCATTATCTCCACTTCATTCTTCAACCAATGACAATACCAACAGATGAAATCAGCAAAGCTTCTTCTAAGTTCTAAAATTATAGGGAGAATAAAAAGAACAATGCAATATGTTAAATTCAGTGCATCACCAAATCCATAAAAGAAAAGACACTCGAAAGGGCAACTTTAGGGCACCCCCCCCAGAAAATGCCTTCACTAATATCTTCTTAAGTTTGAAGAAGCAGCCAGCTTCCAAAATAATGCCTGTAACGTTTTTATTACCTACCTGAAATTCATGCTCAGCCTGTCTACTACCCTCATCTAGCTTCTTCACAGCATCAAAGGAATCATCATCAAACATTGCCTTGTATACACACCCAAATCCACCCTCTCCAAGTATGTTATTGCTGCTGAAGTTAATTGTAGCTGTTAGCAGCTTAGAATATTCAATTGCAGTTGCACATCCCTTTTTCTTAGAAACACAGGAGTTCAAATGACTCAGGAGAGGCATGAGTGGAATACCCCTATAGGCATCTGTGAAAATTCAAATTACAGGCAACTTAGTGAGCTAACCCTAGATCAAAATAGTCGTAATGTAACTAATCGAACTCTCATGTAAACAGAGGTCATCCGCACCCATGGCTTTTTATAATTTGTTAGAATCCAAAATTTTGATTTTATCAGATGATTCAGATCATGAAATCAAGTCTGATGTTTATTATGTTAACCCCCACGAAAAATAATAGTTTGACAGAGGAGAAGAATTTCTATAGTCATGGAAACCATTCCACGACACTGGCAGTAATGCATAATAGTTAATATGTATACATACATCCAAAAGATATCCACACAGATTCAACAGGGGAAGTCATCGAATCTCAGCCCCGAATCCAATCAAACAATATCTCCATAGGAAGCACCACTCTCTTGTGGCTGCCCTGTTGGTGTACACATCAAGAGAGGGTTTGGTTTCACACAGTGAAAGGGATAAAATATGACATAGTGGTGATACCAACCTGAGGCGTCTGGATCTAAATTTCGCTTGAATGCATGAGGTTGAGGTGAAGAAGGAGCAGAGTTGTAAGTCTTTCTATACAACCAAGTACAAACTGAAGAAATCATGATACATCCAACAAATATTGGCAGTATGATAATTGCCAATAGCAGTCCTTTGTTGATGTGATGAGATTCTTTGTCTATCTGCATTGGAGAACCTGTGTCTGAACACACAACCCATTTTGCAATCGTCAAAAGAACAAAGCGCAATGACTTCTCAGAACTTGTAGAAAGATGCAAACAAGCAATTCAAATTGAGAGATTTCAATTTCTGAAGAAATCCTACACAGGCTGTATTTTTTAGCATAAATATACTCTTCAAAAATTTAATGAAAAGGCTGGCGTTGAAGCTCTTACCGGTTGAATTTTCTGGTTTAGTTGATGCATTTCTTTTTTCCAGGGGATCATCAAGTAGGGAAGTCGATGACAGTGCGAAATGCAAAGAAACTGGCGCAGAGGTAGGCACCAGTAAAGAACGTCCCTTTGCAGTCTCGAGTTTGTTAAAAAGAGAGAGACTCAGAATCAAAATATGCAGTAAAACTGAATGCCCCATCTTGAAAATGAGTTCTACTTGAAAGTCAGTCAGGCTGTGGCAGAAAGCTCAGGAGATATTCAAAGAGGTAGATATCTGCATTTTCTCAAGGAAGGTTCAAACCCAAAAATGCATAGCACTGCTCTCAAATTTGTAAAATTGGTAACAAGAATACACGGGGTAGATCAAATCCCATTTACATTGGATTTCTTTGAACACTTCAAGCGAGAATGTAAACAGATCTGAACAGAGAGTTGATCTTCACTGATCACAACAAGATTTGCAGCACCAAATGCCCAGCAGTCCTCCACAAGTGAAGTTCAGGCCTCCAAATGAGTGTGCGCTTCAAAAAATAATAAAACTAGTTACCATCTGAACTTGCCCACTGCAAAACACATGAAACATCCCCCCTCATGAAGTTGTAGTGAATCATGTCAGCACTAAGAGACACAAAAAACATGGAAAAGAAAAATAAATTAAACTCATAGACGAGTTAGTTGAAGAGCTGTACATGCAAACTAGTCGTTCAGCGCTTATCCGTGAGCCCACACATATCACACAATACAAAACACTCATAGTGCACAGGAACAGCACACTACAACTCAAGAAATGGTCCCATGGCCACGGACCTACAATTGACCACCACTGTCAGCTGCAAAACGAATGGCTCGCTGGCGGTGCGTCCGTCCCGCTTCCTCATTAACCGTTCAGTTTTGGATCAATGTTGGATCAACGATCACACTTCATTCAATCGTCTAACACCACAAATCCACGGTCAACAATAGGACACGTCGGCGGCTGGGGCAATTCATTTCAAAGGGAAACGCCTTACGGCGTAAAAATATTTCACTGTTGTGGTTTAATAGTTAAGCGAGAGATTTGATTTTTATAAGTCTATTAGTTAAGTGGGAGATTTGGTTTTTATAAGTCTAATATTTCATCTGTATAAGTGGAGTGTCCAATTTTCTATAAGAAATACAACCATGAATGTTTAATAAAAATATTATTTATTATTTAATTTTTTAATTAAATTAAAAAATATTATTTAAAATTTCTAGACTTATCTACCGAGATGGTGGTCCCACGGCCCCATTTTTAGTCAGGCAAATGAAGACTAGCCAGGAAGTTTGGTTGTAGTTTTGAAATATTATAATTTTTAAATTAATATTTTATTTATTTAAAATTTACATTTTCAATTAAAATTTTAAAAAAATTACTTAACATTTATAAGTTTAGAATTTTGATATAATTTTGAATTGTTCTCATTTTTAAATAAATATTCTATATGTTTAAAATTTATAACTAATAAATATGATTATTAAAAAATAATTAAACTTGTAAATTTTAATTTAAGATTAATAAATATATAAAATTCAAAAAATTAATAATTATTAAAACATTAAATATAAATATGCAATATAAGGCTCCAAGCAATCTGACTGAGCTCTGCAACCCTCGGCCCTGCAACCGCATCCTCCGCAAGTTGCAGACAGCGAGCCCCTGCCCTTTGCTGGCCCGGCTCCTGCGAACCCGTCCGCTGGTGAGCCTCCTGCTTGCTGCGGTCTGCCTTTCATGGATCGTTCAGCAGACTGACAGATCCGCTCTCAGAGATTGTGGCCATGGAGGGGCTGGGCACCCCTCAGGCGCCTCTTCCGCCTCCTCCGCCGACCTCACCTTCTGAGGCTTTTAACAGGCTTTTGGCAGGACTGCCAAAGAAGAAAAACATTGAAGCTGCGAAGTTTGTCAAGAGATTGGACGATATTTCGGTGATCTCCCTCCCTCCAGAAACCCCGATCCAAATTGCCCTGTCACTGACTGAAAGGGCTCTCATCGGCCAGTTCACCGAGCTATGGCCGTCTCCAAAAATCATAGAAAGCTGGGTTAATAGAAATTGGGCACCTCTGAACAAAGAAAGCGTCACCTCTTACTTTATGGGGAGAGGTTATTTCCTCTTCAAATTCACATCAAAAGAAGATAAATACCTGATCTTCCAAAATGGCCCCTACTTCATGGGTCCTCAGGGACTATATCTGAACAAATGGACCCCGGACTTCGATCCGGCAGTAGATGTGCCCAAAGCAGTCCCGGTGTGGGTCAGGCTCCCAAATCTCCCAGTGCACTGCTGGAACTGGGATTCGCTGAAACACATTGGAAACGCCCTGGGAAAATTCATAGATCGTGCGAACAACAAGGATCAATACGACTGTGCCAGGATCTGTGTAGAAGTAGATCTGGAGGTGGGACTACCAGAGGCCATCACAATAAAGGTCGGAAGTTGGACGCACATGCAGAAACTGGACTATGAGCAGCTGCCCTTCAAATGTCGGAAATGTCATGTTATGGACATTTCGTCAGAGGCTGAGCAAGGAAAAGAGGATGGATGGAATCAAGTCAAGCGATCCAAAAATTACCCCAAGAATCAGAAGCAAGGAGGCCCTAATGGCAAAGGAACCCAGCAGACCACTGCTCAGCAGATCCCCACCAAATCCAATCCTGAAAACAAGTTTGATCCCCTGAGTTCGCATCCAGAGAGCACACAAGAGGGCGAAGTTCAAAAGGAGGCAGAAGCAACACAGGAGACCGAGGCTCAACCCACAAGCAAAGGTACTCCCTCAGCCTCCCTCAAAGGAACAAGTGTTGAAGATCCAAAAGGCATGACCATAGAAGATGAAGAAGAAGGGCAGGAAATGGAAGAATCAGAAGAGGAAGGAGAAATAGGAGAGTCCCATACCTCGGTAAGAAGATCAACAAGAGGCCGGAAAACCGATAGGGAAAAAAGGGAGCAGGAGACTTACAAAGAGAAACTTCAGGGCAGTCAACCAACCTTGGAGAAAATGCTAGCCTCAAAGCCTAAGATATTGAAAAATCTACCCCAAGGCTCCAAGGGAGCCCACCAGAAGCATAAATAATGAAGGTCATCTCCTGGAATTGCAGAGGTATGGGGAGCAAAGCTAAAGAAGAAGCCATCAGAAGTCTAATCAGGACAGAAACCCCAGATCTACTTCTCGTCCAGGAGACAAAGCTGGAAGACATAGTCTTCCTTCAAACAAGCAAGAAACTTTGGAATAAAAGCGAAGCAAGAGCAATCTCCGCCCGGGGTGCCTCAGGAGGGATAGGCACTCTTTGGAATGCCAATAAATTTACAGTCCTATTCGAGGCCAGGAATATCCATTGGTTGCTGCTGAAAATGCAGAACCTGGACACTAAGGAAACGTTCTGTCTATTCAATGTTTACTCTCCAGTCAACGTTGGGAAAAAAAAGATTGTTGGGACTCTATAAGACATCAAGCAGATTTGACAAACCTAGAAAATATAATAATTGCTGGCGACCTCAACCTCACCCTGCACCCATCAGAAAAAAGGGGAGGCAGCATAGTTAGAGATCCGGCTAGAGAATGGGTGGAGGACATAGTGCAAGACTGGGATTTGCTGGACATCAAACCCTCTTCAGGTAAGTACTCTTGGTCTAATAAAAGAGTGGGACCTGGACACATTGCTGCCAGGCTAGATAGGTTTATCATTCAAAGTTCCTATCTGCTGCTAGGATTAGAGCCCAGAATGCATATTCTTGCCAACAGCATCTCTGATCATAAGCCCATAAAGCTAGATCTCTTAGCTCATCATGATCTGGGCCCTATCCCATTTAGATTCAACCCTCTTTGGGTAAAGGAGCCCGATTTCATGCAAACTGTCAAGGAATGTTGGAACCAACCAGTTAAAGGATCGCCATTCTATATTTGGGAGGAAAAGCTCAGAAGGGTGAAAGGAGCTCTAAAAAGATGGGCCAAAACGTTGTCCAATCCGGCCACAATAAGGAAAACCATTAAAGCTGCTCTTGTTTCTCATCAAAATGGTATGGAAAACGCAATGCCCACAAAGGATTTATTAGAACAAGAAACCCAGTTACAACAGCGATACCACAAAGCCTGCTTAGCTGAAGAAGAGTATTGGAGATTGAAATCCCGGAACCTCTGGCTTAAAGCAGGGGATAGGAACACTGCTTATTTTCACAAACAAGCCCAGGCAAGGAAATGTTTCAACACCATCTCAGAGATTAAAGAAGAGGGAGATATCCATAAGGATTTTGATCACATAAAGAGAGCAGCGTTTACCCATTTCCAGAACTTATATAGTGAAGACAAGGATCCAAGCCACTATCCTGATCTGTTAGAAAATATACCCTCTGTAATTTCTCAGCGAAGTAATGAATCTCTTGAGGCCAAAGTCACTAAAGATGAGGTGAAAAAGGCTCTCTTCGATATGGACCCGGATAAGTCCCTTGGGCCGACGGTTTCTCTGCTAGATTCCTCCAAGCTTGCTGGCCGATTATTGAAAAAGATCTACTCAAAATGGTACAAAAATCCCAAAATATTCAGAAAATCGGAGGCAGTACTAATTCTGCGTTTTTAGCACTCATACCCAAGGAAAAAGGTGCCAATAACTTTAGGAGATTTCGGCCGATTTCTCTATGTAATACAGGGTACAAATTAATCACCAAAGTAATTGCAAACATATTGAAGTTTATTCTCCCCAAAATAATTCCAGAGAATCAAGGAGGCTTCATCCATGGTAGGCAGATCGTGGACAACTTTTTACTGGTACAAGAGGCAATTCACTCAAGTCTCCTTCGAAAAGAGCAAGGTATGGTGATTAAACTTGATTTAGCAAATGCTTTTGATCGAGTAAATCATAGCTTTCTTTTAAATGTTATGTGTAAGTTTGGCTTTGGAGCAAATTTCATTAATTGGATCCGGGCATGCATCTCGGAGCCATGGATTGCTCCTCTTGTTAATGGAAGAGCCACAGACTTTTTTAAAGCCTCGAGAGGACTCAGGCAGGGGTGTCCTCTATCCCCCCTGCTCTTTGTCATCCAAGCCTCAGCCCTTAGCTTCCTGCTAGACAAAAAGTTGCATGAACAAGAAATCAATGGACTGTGTATTGCAAGAGGGACCAAAAATATTAACCATGCCTTGTTTGCGGATGACACTTTGTTGTTGGGTCCTGCCTCTATTCCCTCTGCCACAAAGTTCAAAGAGGTCCTGGATGAGTTTAGTGAAGCTTCAGGCAGTGTTGTTAACAAGAGCAAATGCCATATTTTCAGTTGGAATACTACGCCTAGACTGCTATCTGCCATCTCCAGATGTTTGGGCTTTGAAGCTTCCACCTCCTGGTCTTCTTTTAAATACCTGGGCCTCCCAATATCTCACAAGAGACCTACTAGCAAAGAATGGCTCCCACAGTTAGAAAAATTCAAGGCAAAGATCCAAGCCTGGGGATATTCCTGGCTGAATACTGCAGGCAAAACAGTCTTAATTAAATATGTTCTCAACAGCTTGCCTCTATTTCAATTCGCTAGGCTCCTCGCTCTGGCATCCATTCTAAACAAAATGGAGGAATACATAAGGAGGTTCTTCTGGAAGGGAGGGAAACAAAATGAAAAAAAGATCCCTCTTATCAGCTGGGATATCATCTCCAAGCCGTTGTGGGAAGGTGGCCTAAACTTCAAAAATCTTCGTCAACAGAACGTGGCAATGGCTGCAAAAATCATTTGGAGGATCATTGCGCCCAACCCTGGCTGGGCCCAAAAGGTGCTCTGGAAAAAATATTTCAGAGGTCCAAGATCCAGATGCTTAGAAAATGTGATTCATCTACCAAACTCGGCATTCCTCAAAATTTATGACAGAGTTGCATCTCTCATCACTGCCCACTCTTATTGGATACCAGGCAACGGGAAAAAAATCAATATCTAGTCAGACAGAATCATGAACAAGGAGCCAATAGAAGTCAGAGCCTCCATTAATTCGCTGCGTTGCTGGATGGACAGAGAAGGACTGCAAACATTGTGGGATATCTCATGCTGGAACGATTCGATATGGGCAGGCTGGAAACGTTTAAAGGTGTCGGATAACCTGAACACCGAGTGGATCACGCTGCTCGACTCCCTCCACGGATTGGCGCCCACGCATTCGAGGAAAAGAGATGAGATGGGCTGGGGGCCGAAAGCCAGAGGATACGCAGTCTCACTGGGGTATGCTAAATTGATTGAGAGACCATACGTTCCTCCGGATCCAGCTCCTTGGCAAGGTGTCTAGCATCTGTCCTCATGGCCCAAGGTTGATTTCTTTGCCTGGGTTTACTGTCACGGCAAAATCTTAACTTATGATAACTTGCAAAAGAAAGGATTCCACGGCCCATCCATCTGTTCATTGTGCAATGAAAACGCTGAGACAGCAGTTCACCTAATTCTAGAATGCAGCTTCTCCAGGCAGATCTGGTCCTTCTTTACTCATGATCTGGATCCTAACTTCACTATCCCTTGCTCCACTTCTGAACTTTTCTCTGAATGGACAAACAGATTTCCAGGTTCTCCTCCTAAAAATCTGATTATTAAAGCAGCATGGGCTGTCCTCCCAAAGATCATCTATTGGCAGTTATGGATAGAGCGTAACAGAAGAATTTTTAGAAATACAAAACAGAGCCACAAAGTCTTAGAAGCCAAGATTAAATGTCACATAAAGGAGTTCCTGACTGATATAAAAGACGACTCCAACCTCAGCCAACGGGACATAGCATGGGGACCAACACTAGAACTTCAATTTCATCCAGCAGTCAAAAAAGCCCCCACTATCAAAGAATGGCAAATAAGGAAACCTGAGAATGGCTTTCAAGATTGGCTTAAATCGTAAGCAAGGCACTTCCTTTTCTTTGATGGAGCAGCAAAGGGAAATCCGGGCAAAGCTGGTGCAGGAGGTGTTGTTCTAAATCAAACTGGGGAAAAAATTCACTCCTACGCTTGGGGACTAGGTTACACTACCAGCATTCAAGCTGAGGCCTTGGCCCTCTTCCAAGGACTCAAGACCCTTAAAGATCTGGACATAAATGAAGCAATTGTTATAGGCGACTCTCAAGTCATTATAAACGCAATGGTTTCCAATACTCCAATATCGGACCTCAATCTAGCAAGGCTAATTACTAGGATCAAAGTTATGGAAAACAATTTTCATAACTTGAAGTACTACCACGTGTTGAGAACTCATAACAAAAAGGCGGACATCGAAGCCAATAAAGCTGCCCTTCTCTCTGCCGGAGTCAAGCTAAAAGAGGAAGAAGAATCATGGGAACCCATTCCATAAATAGATTGCTGCCATGTTCTACTGTCTGTTATTAAACAAATTTGTTTGTATCTTCAAGTGGGGGGGAATATCTGAAATCAACTTAGTGGGTGTCTATCCAAGGAAGAAACCTGGAAGCTTCAGCTGCATCCTTAGCAGAGAAATGCATCAGGACAACGAAGCTCATAATGTAATCAGATAATTTAAAAATAACATTATATTATTTAAAATTAACAAATATATGAAATATATAAAACCCAAAAAAATATAATAAACAAAATAATCTAAAAATAGAAAGTAAATATTTAAGAATAATAAGAAATAATAATTTAATATAGTCTAAAAATAATAAAGGTATGAAATTAAAAATATAATATATATTTTTTTAATGAAAGGGTGATTAATTTGTATTAAAAAGAAGTGGTAATAAGGTTAGAATTTTTTATATTTTTTCAATATTTTTACATTTTTAAGGTCAAAATCCTTGTCCTAAGGATAAACTACAATAGATGGTTTGAAACATAGACTTCAAAACAACGATGTGATTATTCTGAAATTTATTTGATAATGATATAGATCACAGAAGTCTGAAATCAAAAAAATTTAAAACCTTCAATATTATAGTACATCCATAACAGGGGATTCACTATTTAAGTACATCTATAATAAGTTTTTCATCCTTTATGAGTTCTGTTAACTACAATTTTATATTGAAATGTACCATAAATTTTAAAAAAATCTCTTAAAAACACAGCATATTTTCAAAATATCTTTCAAAATTTTAAAATTTAATATGTACCAAATATCCTAACTTCTAATGATGTGCCTAAGTTTTCCTCCGTGGAGCTAAGTTTTCCTCCGTGGAGCTATGTGCTTCGTCTCCACACATATATATAATTAACTAATATTAAAAGAAAAAGCTAAAGAAAAACTTCTAATAATAAACGATCTTTAATATCTTAAAGATAGTTGTCAAAGAGAAAAGAAGAGAAGGTAACTAAAAGGGTAAAATGTTAAGTTAGTTTGGAGATTAATTTTTTTGTTTACTAATTTAGGAGATTAGAAGAGAGAGTATGGTGACTGAATCATATTAGAATGGTGAAAAGGGAAAAAATTAATTGCAATTATAGTATTGAGGAATGGTAAATGGAGAGTGGAAAAAAATTAAAAAACAAGATCACAATATTTTATTAAATCAGATTTGTTACACATTGAATATATGATAAATTTTATTATATAGGAGTGATATTGATAGACTAGATAAGCACTACAACGTGGATGATAAAGATCATATGAGCAACTACAACTCACTTTTACATCTCAAAGGAATAAATTCTAGAATACAACCTTGAAACTTACACAATCTAGAATATTCATCTCCGATATCTCTAGAATACGACCTTGAAACTCACATAATCTAGAATATTCATCTCTAATATCTCTAAGTTTCCCACTTAAAGGAGAAATGAATTATTTATCACACCTAACTTCTCTTCCTTTGTAGCACATGATCCTCCTAATCATCAATGTCCATGTCTCGTTCAACATGGAATTTTCACTAAGTTCCCCACTTAATGGAGAAATGAATTATTTATCACACCTAGCTTCTCTTCCTTTGTAGCACATGATCCTCCTAATAATCAATATCCATGTCTGATTCAACCTGAAATTTTCAACCATTATCAAAGAATATGTTGATGTCTATAAAAAAGAACAACCATCCATCAAAATGCATGGGTTCCTAACATCTGCAACCACAAGTCTAATAGGATTTCATTCGCATACATGGATCATTCAACTAGTCTTCCATCACATGTCTTCATTCTTGTACTTGTCCATGTACCCTATATCTTGAGTTCCCTCCACACCATCATCATTCCATGTTTTCTTGAATTACATGTAACCATGCTTTGGGTTTTCTCAATGAACCCTGAACCATGCTATAGAAATTAACAGAAATTTGTTGCTACTAATGAAATAGAACTAAAATCAAGAGATTACAAATTTCCTCTATTATTCTAAGGAATGGAAATCATAATTTAGAAACACATGCAATGACATGCAACCATTAAAACCATGAGAACACAATAATTTATAGGGGAACCTAACTGGGAAAAACCCCTTTGTCTTTTTTCATTACTCAGATGAAAATGAGAAACTATTACAATGTCTTGCTTTGAATCTAAAGCACAACCTACATTGTAAACATGTTCTCTTGTTCATTGTCCTGCTCTGGCCAACACTAATCCAATTCAAGGCCCCAACTTGCTCCTATTTCTTTGCACAATCCTTAAGGAAATTAGCTCCTTAAATATAGGAATTTTCCCTTATTTTCTTATGTAATTCCCAAGGAATGATTCATCTACTTAACTGCCAAGCCTGTACACTCAACTAGTATATAATTGACAATTACAATGTGTGTTTTCCTCCACTCCAGCTAGGAAATTTGAATTCCATGCATGGCTAGGCTATTTTTAGATGATTGACTAGTTTAACTAAGAGATCATCAAGTTAAAAATAGTTCTACTACTCAATTAACCTTCAACTGGCTCAACTAGGTACTTGAGCTCGATTAACTGAGTCAAACTAAAAATAATTGAACTAGATTACTAAATTTTAGGAATCATCACATGCACAACTCTACTTTTAGCCTATAACTCGAATTTGCTGAGTAAATTAGTAGAAAATGACCATGTCACACAAGTTAACTGCCATCCAAGTCATGCTGCTGATGTGGAAAATCAAATTACTAAATTCAACTAAGGCATGAGTCAAATTTAGCATTTCTTTCTACACTTTCTAACACTCCCTCTTAGCAAGAAAGGGATTTTGCACCACTCCTATCATGCACCTGTGGAATTCGAATTTGCCTCTTGACAATTCCTTTGTCAAGATATTTGCATCATGCTCCTCATTTGGAATGTATTGTAGCACCATAATTATCCTCTTCACATAATCTCGCAAGTGATGGTACCTGACATCAATGTGCTTGGAACTATCATGAAATATTGGATTCTCAAAGAGTTTGTTACAACTCTGATTATCACAATAAATCACCGTCGGATCCATCTCCTGACTGAAAAGACCCTCAAGTATTTTCTTCATCCATGTGGCCCCACATGTTTCTTGACTTATAGCCATGTATTGAACCTCTTCTGAGCTAAGTGCCACATGTAGAAATTTCTACAAATCTTGCTCTGGTACCGTGTAGAAATTAATGTGTAGATTCAATACTACTCATGAAATTTACTAAATCACAAGACTTGAAGCTATTCTACTCATATGCGAAAGTTAATTCACCATCTAAAACAAGAATCATAGGCATGCAAAAGGAAACATCACACATGCACATAGATTTATCTAGGGGAAAGCAACTGCTCAAAACCCCTTACTATCTATATTGCATTAATCAGAGAATAGAGAAGAAATACAGTGCTTGATCAAGCCTAAGCACACCCTGCAAGTGTATATTCTATCCCTCTACCTAACTAACTAAACTTGGCCCAACACTTAGTCAATTTCAAGCCTTCCCAATATACTATTTCCTTATGTTGTTCCTCTGGGAATTAGGCCCCTATTAATTAGGAATTTCCCACTCTGGAATTGTGTAAGTGCATTAGGTCCTTCCTCTGACTGCATGCACCATTTGTACACTTCGGAATAGTCTACAGCTAATAGTAAATTGCCTTGAAATCTCCATCTCAACTGGGTAACTCGAATTCTCTGCGTGCATGAGCTAATTTAAGTTGATTGATTAGTTATCTAGATGATCACTATGTGTGGTTGAAGTTCCACTTCCACAACTTGACCTTCCACTAGTCCCTCCAACAATTAGAACTAGTTTAACTAACCATAACTCAATTCAACTTAATTAAATTGCTACAACTGAAATTAACTCAACCTAGGCTCCTAAAATTTAGGAACCCATTGCACAAAACTGAACTTCATTCCCCTAACTCGCATTAACTAAGTTAGACTCCTATTTTTTTAGGAATCAACACAAGTAAATTGAACCTCAAATCATTAACTTAAATTGAATGTTCTTAACTGAGTGACAATTTCCATGTCACCTTAGTTAACTCCTCAAGTTGTCTGCTAATATGGAATTTCGAATTTCCTCAATTTTAATTAAGGAAAAAATCAAAATTGAGATTATTGTTGCAATTTCAACACTCCCTCTCAGTAAGAAAGGGATTCTCAACCACCCTAATCTAGCACCTTTGGAATGTACTACATGCAACACTTCTCTCTGTAGCTACTTCTACTGCAACTGAGAAGCATCCGAAAATTTAAAAAATAATAATAATAATAATGATAATAATCATTGAATCAATCTGCAGTTGTCTACTGGGAAAATTGGGATGTTGTTGACTCTACTACTAAACCTCCTACTTTGTTGTCAACACTCATCTGCACTCCTCAGTATCTGACTAACATTGATCCTCATACTACTGAATATTGTGGGCCCCTATAGGAAGGGTAATGATCCATGAGACAAACACACCTCCATGGACCCTGCCCAAAATTTTGCAACTCTTGGATTAAATATCTACATTGCTCCACCTCACTCCTAGAGGTATAGTTGCATGTGCTCCCTCTACCCACTTAGCTCAAACTCTCCTCCTACTTAAGGTGTCTAACTGGTCCTCTTCATCATCATCCTCCTGGTATCCCAACTACCAACTGACTAAGGCTTCCTCTTGAGAGCTAAATCATGCTCCCTGTCAACCACAAGATCTCTAATCCCTGTCCTGCTCCTCAAGTTTGTGAATGCATCTTCCTATAATGTGCAGAGGCTCTCAATCCTGACACCAAATTGCTTGATTTGACATGAAGCAAGATTCTTGAGGTAGGCCTTCCCATCTCTGAATACTATCTCATTCCCTTTTTCTTCAATCCTCAATTTCTTCATCAGTTCAAGTTTATTTCTATTACCGAATATCTCATTGAGAGTCTTCCACATAGCAAAGGGAGTCTCTTTTCCATGTAGTTTCAAGACTATGTGATCTCTCACATTCTTCAGGATGATCCTCCTGGCTTTAGCTACACACTTTTTCCAATCTGCTAGATTTTGAACATCAACTACTGTCGTTTTCTGTATATCATTATCAATGAATTCCTTCAACCCATTATCTTCTAGCACTGCCTCCATGTGGTCCTTCCAAGCAACATAATTCGAGCTTCCCTCAAGGAAATACTTGAGTATTAGTCCATAGAAATTCATCTTCTCAATCCTGAAGAAAACCTGCAACACTGATATGCAAATTCGAAACTCCTTCAATGAAAACTTTGAAATCTCTGTTCTACAATGATTCTAGCTCTGATACCATGTAGAAATTTCTAGAAATCTTTCTCTGATACCATGTAGAAATTAATGTGTAGATTCAATATTGTTCATAAAGTTTACTAAATCACAATACTTGAAGCTACACTACTCATCTGCAAAAGTTTATTCACCATCTAAAACAAGAATCATAGACATGAAAAAGGAAACATCACACATGCACAGAGATTTATCTAGGGGAAAGAAACTGCTCAACACCCCTTACTATATATATTGCATTAATCAAAGAATAGAGAATAAATACAATGATTTCTCAAGCATGAGCACACCTTGCAAGTGTATAGTCTATCCCTATGCGTGACTAACTAAAATTGGCCCAACACTTAGCCAATTTCAAGCCTTCTCAAGATCCTATTCGTTGTGTTGTTCCTCTGGGAATTAGGCCCCTATTAATTAGGAATTTCCCACTCTTGAATTGCGCAATTGCATTAGGTTCTTCCTCTAACTGCATGCATCATTTGTACGCTTCGTAATAGTCTAAAATTGATATTACACTTCCTTAAATATCCATCTCAACTGGGTAACTCGAATTCTCTACATGCATGAGCTAATTTAGGTTGATTGATTAGTTATTGGGATGATCACTGAGTGTGGTTGAAGTTCCACTTCCACAACTTGACCTTCCACTAGTTCCTCCAACAATTAGAACTACTTTAACTAACCATAACTTAATTTAACTAAATTAAATTTCTACAACTAAAATTAACACAACTTAGGCTCCAAAAATTTAGGAACCTAGTGCACACAATTGAACTTCATGCCCCTAACTCGAATTCACTGAGCTAGACTCCTATTTTTTAGGAATCAACAGAAGTAAATTGAACCTCAACTCATTAACTCAAACTAAGTGTTCCTAACTGAGTGACAAGTGCCATGTCACGTCAGTTAACTCCTCAAGTTTTTTTTTGATATGGAATTTCGAATTTCCTCAATTTTAATTAAAGAAAAAATCAAAATTGAGACTTTCTTGCTGCATTTTCAACACCACATATCTCGGTTTCCTGCTATACAAGGAAATAGTTGTAGACCCAACACTAAAGATAGCACATGAAGTATTTTTTTTGTCTAATGGACTCCCTGCCCAATTTGCATCAGTGAAGCCTTGGAGATTCACTCCCTATATCCTCATGTACCATAAGCCATACTTTATTGTGCCTCTGAGATATCTTAACACATGTTTTATTGCCTTCTAATACAGCTTGGTAGGATTCACCATGGCTTGACTCAATTGATTAACTACATAGCATATTTCAGCCCTTGTGTTCACCAGATACATCAAGGATCCCACAAATTGTCTATATATGGTGGCATCTACTACCTATCCTGAAGAACCATGCTCCTTCCTCTAATTTGTAGCTATACGTATGTCTATGGGCTTGCAGTTCTCTATGTGAAATATCTGAAGCATTTCATAGGAATAATTCCCCTGACTCACAATCATCTCATGATCACCCTGCCATACTTCCAACCCAAGGAAGTAATGCATCAATCCCATGTCCTTCATCTCGAATTATCTTGCAAGGTCCTCCTAACAACAGATCAATTTCTCATCCCCTATGAGTATCAATTCATCAACATACAGTACCAATATAAGAAACTTTACATCTACCACAATATGATAGAGATTGACATCTACTTTACTTTTGGTGAAGCCCAATCCTCTGAGATATGTGTCAATCCGAGTATACCATGCTCAGGGTGCTTGTTTGAGACCATATAGGGTTCTTCTGAGTCTGCACACATGTGTCTCTGTATCATATGTCTCAAATTCCTTTGGTTGATCTATGTAAATTTCCTCCTCAACAACACCATTGAGGAAGGAATTCTTCACACCCATTTGATGTATCTTCCACCCCATCTACGTAGCCAATGTTAGAATGGTTCTAAATGAGGAATATCTTGCAACTGTTGCAAATGTTTCCTCATATTCCACTCCCTCTACCTGAGAGAAGCCTTTGGCCACAAATCTGGCCTTGTACTTCGTGATGCTCCCATCAGTTGCATGCTTCACTTTGTACATCCATATAGAAGCAACCACTGACTTGTTCTTTGGTCTCACCACCACCTCACATACACTATTCTTCAGGATGGAGTGATACTCCTCCACCATGGCATCAACCCACACTAGTTGAGATATTTCTTCCTCAAATGAAGAAGGCTTTGCCTCAATGAGTTTTGTCATGAGAACCATATATCCAATGTACCTGTCTGGTGATCTCCTCTTCCTACGCTATGATGTAGGAGCTCTCACATGCTCACATTCATCCTGTATCAATTTTTCAGATTCTCTAGTTCTCTTCCTTCCCTCTCTGGAAGATTCTAGTTGAGTGGGTGCCTCCATTCGGACTCCTGTTTTCTCCTCCACTTGTGGTTGTTCCACAACATCTTGAAGCTTTGCATGAGCCTCCTCCTTAGGAACTAGATGCTCCTCCTCATTTTGGATACTCATCTCTCATTTTAGAGAGCATCTTATAGCCTTCTCCTCACCAAATTTTACATCTCTCCTCATTACTATCACCCTGAGTAAGGGAAAATAAACCCTATAGTTATGAGGAGTTTCTATGTATCCTACAAATATCCCCATCTCAATTGTAGGCTGAAATTTCTTCCTGTTATCCTTGGAGACATGTCAATACACAGTAGCTCTGAAAATTCTAAAATGAGATGCATCTGGCTTTCTCCCTGAGAAAACTTCTTCGGGTGTGATCATGCCAAATATTTTGTGAGGGCTCCAATTCTGCAAATAAATTGCGGTGTTGCATGCTTCTTCCCATAGGTGTAATGGCAACCCTTGATCATGCAACATGGCTCTTACTGCTCCCACTATGCTTATGTTTTTCCTTTCAGCCACCCCATTTTGTTGTGGGTTATGAGGTGTTATAAATTTTCTTATAATACCCATTTTGGCATGCAAGTCCTTGAAAGTGCTAGAAAAAAATTATCCTCCATTGTCACTTCTCAGGGCTTTGAGTTTCTTCCCAGTCTCCTTTTCAACCAATGCTTTGAACTCAACAAATTTTGAGAAAACGTCATCCTTCTTTTGCATGAATAAGATCTATCATTTTCTAGAAAAATCATCAACAAAAATCACATAACACTTGTGTTTTATTGTAGAGGCTATAGAAAATGGTCCACATACATAAAAGTGGACTCGCTCTAAGATTGCTCGAGCTTTGTTATCTCAGCCTTGGAAGGTGGATTTGAAATATTTCCCCAATGCACATCTCTTACAAACATCATGTTGGTCAAGGGTACATTTTAGGCGACTGGTGGTAATATGCTACATGATTTTTAAGGCTCCATGGTGTAAGTGTCCCATGCGCCTATGCCAGAGTTCTCCAACATATTGACTCTACATTTTTTTGTCTTGCTATTGAGTCAGTGCGGCGCAATTTTCCACCTCAAGTTTGTATAGGTTCTTTACTCGAACTCTAATTTGTTACACTTGCCTGATAGCTACATGTCTTAGAAGGGATTTCCCTTACCAAAAACAACGTCATGGACTTTATCCTCCAATAAATCTATAGAGATCAAGTTCCTTTTCAACCCAGGTACATACATAACATCTTTCAGATGAAGATGGGAGCCCAACTGCCTCTTAAAGGTTATGGTACTAATTCCTTTGGTACTATACATCCCATAATCTCCAAGCTCTATGTGCATCTGGAGATCCTTCTCCTCTGGGATATTGAAGAATTATTTGCACCATGTCATATGGAACAAGACACCTAAATATAGATACCACACACTCCCAATTATAGTTATTGACATGCATTCAAGTCTCGTCAATTCAATTCCATAATCGTTGGCAGGCTGGCCTGTGAGAGAGACTTTAGGTTGTTGGCCGCTCCCTTGCCCATGGCATGAGAGCAACTATGGCCTAAGAGATGCGGGATAGCAATGGAACCCAGGGACAGGTTGTTTGAGTGGCTAACTTGTCTCTTGAGGGTTTTGTTGATGATTTTGGATGATTGTATGTGATGTTATGTCGATTCTGCTTCCTCAAGGTGACATAAGAGGTCGAATCTAATTGTAGTAGCATCTCTCCTCATGTTTACCCTGGTTGGCATGGTTACTTTGGGTAGACCTGGGAGGGGGTGTTACAGATTGGTATCAGAGCATGGTTGCGCTCTATTTGGGTCATGTATGGTGCTACATATATGGGTGAAAGTGTTTGTCATGCATGCATGTCAGTTGCATGTGTGGCTCTTACACTTGTGTTCCATGTGCTTGTTGCACTACATCATATTGATCATGGTAGTAGTAAGGTTATCATGAGGAACTTGATGTCGATTTTATGGAATGCATCGTCATGGGTATATGATTAGTTATACAATTATATGCATCTTTATTAAATCCTTGTACGTTGGGTTGCATTCTTGGTTATTTGATTACATGCATCAGTCTTGTAGGTTGATTACAAGAATTGATCGCTTATGCTCGACTACATGCAGTTATGCGTATCTGTAGTTGTTTAGGAATTTTTTGTGGAAGTTTCATGAGGAAATGTGTGCAATGGAATATTGGTTGTTGTCATGCATGAGGTTATAACATGCATTGTTGATCTGGCCTTGCATTGATGACTAGACCCTAGTTAGTATGATGGTTATGCATTGATGCACGTACTGATATATGTCTATATGTTATTATGGTTATGTTGTACATGAATCACGTTGATTTGATGATCTTGCAGACAAGGTTTCCTCCCCAAGTATGCTAAGGTATGTTGATTTATGGTGATTTGGTTTAGCTAACATAATATGCCTTGCAGGAAAGAGATCAGATGGTTAGCAAGGTGGTAGACTACATAGAATCTCCCTATGC
This sequence comes from Pinus tabuliformis, assembly GCA_031772625.1. Classification (NCBI taxonomy): domain Eukaryota; kingdom Viridiplantae; phylum Streptophyta; class Pinopsida; order Pinales; family Pinaceae; genus Pinus; species Pinus tabuliformis. The sequence goes on along the minus strand of CM062818.1, from coordinate 1,270,187,208 downwards.
ATCAGATGGTCAGCATGGTGTGGGTCACCCTTTTGATTTGGAAAACACATTGAGAAGCATGAAGGAATAAATAAGATTTGCAAAGTAGTCAGTGAAAAAATCATGCAGGCACAATAGGAACAAGCAAAGTTGAATGCGATATTACTTCAGAGTTTGTCAGATTTGCAATGATAGGGACCTCTTCGGATCAGCCATGGGCAAGAGGACATAACTAATGGGGCATATGGTATTAAATCTCCTAGTAAGCATAGATCTCATGGTAGTCATAGGTCAGATAGATCTGACACCATCAGAAATGGCAGGATGTTGGACACTTTGGATAGGAGGGGTGACAGACACAGGTATTACTCTTATTATGGTTCTGATAGACAGCATGATCATCATCATTATCATCCATATAGGAGGAATGATAGGGGATACTTTCCGGATGAGTTCAAGAAGGAAAAGCCACCTACCATTGATGGAGAGATGAAGAAATCACAGATGAGAAGGCTTCATTGCTTGGCATGAGGAAATTATTTCGATTATATGATTACTCAAAAAACATGAAAGCAAGGATAGCCCTTTTCAGTCTCAAAGGTAAAGCAGATATTTGGTGGGAAGATGTGAAGAATGTCAAGGACATACATGAGGATGATTTGACTTGGCATGCATTTGAAAGGCTCTTCAAGAAGAAGTACTTGTCTGAGAGGTATTATGATGATAGAGCTAAGGAGTTTTATGAGTTGTGGATGGGTTCTATGATAGATGAGGAGTATACTAGCAGATTTTTGGAGTTGTTGAGATATGTGCCTTACCTCAGAGAGGAGAAGGCCAAGGTTTAGAGATTCATCAGTGGATTTTCAGTTGCATACAGATACTGGATTGAGTTTGATGAACCTAGATCATTGGAGGAGGCCATCTGAAAGTTGAAGCATTGTTATGAGAAGTCGAAGCGCAAAGTTGAGTTGAAGCATGACTTGAAATGAAATGAAAAAGCTAAAGGAAAATGGCCACCAAAGAGAGGAAGAGCTCAAGATGCAAGTGAGAAAGAAAATCCAGTTCCTTGCAAGAGATTCAATACAGTTGAGAAAGGACATGGAGAGTAGCAGGCTAGAGGCAGTGGTAGGGAACCATTTCAGTGTTGGATATGTGGTAAGGATCATAGTAAGAGGAATTGCCTGCAGTATCGGAGTGGTGGTAGACCCAGATCTACAGTGCTCAAGAGGCACATACAGTTGGTGATGTTGGTCATAGCATTCCTCGGATTTATGTAGTTGTGGACAATGGGCAAGTGGATCATCAGGCATCGATCATTGAGATGGAAAGTAAGCTTTGTGATCAATTTGTTTCTACTCTGATTGATCCTGGATCTAACTGTAGTTATATTAATCCTCACTTGGTGGATAAGTGTGGTTTGAGAAAAGAAGTGCATGCAGAATCTTGGTTGGTACAGTTGGCTACAGATACAAAGAAGTGATTTCACCATCAGGTAAGAGCTTTTGCATTTGAGTTAAATGGTATGCCTACAGTAGTGCATTTGAATGTATTGCCACTAGGATCATATAGAATGATTTTGGGTATGGATTGGATATACCTTCACAAGACTAAAGTGGATTGCTTCGACAACGCCATTTAGTGTGTGGATGATAGTGGGGAAAGGAGGACCTTGGAGGGAAAGAAGAAACCTACATTAGTGAGGATGGTTACCGCTATGCAGGCTAAGCATAGTTATAGAAAAGGTTGTGTGATGTTTGTAGTACACATTTCCAGTGACAAGGGTAAGGAGGTTGAGGATGCAGATGTGTTAAGAAGGTACCCAGTATTGCAGCAATTTTGGGATGTATTTCCTGAGGACATTTTAGAGTTTCCACCTCACAAAGAGGTAGACTTTTCTATTGAGTTGGTACCAGGGGCAGCTCCAGCATCAAAAGCACCTTACGGCATGAGCACACCTGATTTGGTATAGTTGAAGTTGCAGCTAAAGGAAATTTTGGACGAAGGATACATCAGACCTAGTGTATCACCTTGGGGCACACTAGTGTTGTTCGTAAAGAAGAAATATGGTACTCTTAGATTTTGCATTGATTACAGGTAGTTGAACATGGTAACAATCAAGAACAGGTATCCTTTTCCAAGGATTGATTATTTGTTTGATCAGCTAAAGGGAGAATCAGTGTTCTCTAAGATCGACTTGAGATTGTGATACCATTAGGTACACATCAAAGAAGAGGATATCTTCAAGACTGTGTTTAGGACCAGGTATGGCCATTATGAGTGTGTTGTTGTTCCATTCGATTTGACTAATGCTCCAACTAAATTCATGTGTTTGATGAATAGTGTGTTGCATCCTTATTTGGACAAGTTTGTTTTTGTATTCATTGATGACATACTGGTATATTCTAAGAATGAGAAGAACATGCTAAACATTTAGCAGCAATGTTGAGGTTGCTAAGAGAGCATCAGTTGTATTGTAAACTTAGCAAGTGCAACTCCTTTTAGACTGAGATACACTAATTGGGACATGTTGTCTCCAAGGAAGGCATAGCAGTAGATCCAGAAAAGATAAGGGCCGTCATGGAATGGGCAGCTCATAAGAATGTAGATGAGGTGAGATCATTCATGGGATTGGCAGGTTACTGTTTCTGGGAAAACTAGTATTCCTTAAGAATGCTAGCCCTCTAGGTTTGGCAACTACCCTAGAAACAACAGTTTAAAGCAATTCAACGATTTCTTCTATGTGTAATAGATAAGAGAAAGATAATGGAACCAACCTGGAACTTCCGCTTGATCCCTTACTTGATCTCTCTCCCCTTTGACAAAACCCGCAACTCCTCCCTGTACTTAACACGCTTGGAGAGTACCTACACAAGTACGAAAACAAAGAACCGTCAAAGCATCGTGATCTATTACAACATAAACATTACAGAATCAGATATATAATGAAAAAATGATAACATTCACAAATGATAACATTCACAATTGCACAATCATATGGAAGAAAACTTGAAGAACTTTATTAATCGAAGGGAGAATTACAACCCAGTTGTCTGATCCAGCATCATCCTCCCAGCTTTAATCCTTTTTCACCTCATGAAATAGCAAGATCACTCCAACAATACAATGCTCTTTCCTCGATTACAAATTATCAACACTTACTTGCAATTCACAACCTTTTAGCCTCTGGATCTTTTGAATGAGGGATCCATTTATAGATGTTTGCAAGGGTGTGAGTCATCCATGGGATTTGATTAGTTTCATTCCACTTGTTACATTTGGTTCCACAAGAGAGGGGATAACTGAAGTTTAGATCCCTTACTCATCCTTGGGCGAATTCAGAGAGGAGAGTGGCACAGGAGAAGTTTCTAGAAGATTGCATGAACATCCACTTAGCAAACTGTCTCAAACATTTGTCCATCCTCACCCATTGCACCCTATAGAAGGCCTAAACAGTATGCATTGCACCTTGGCAGTGTACCACTTAGTATGCATCGCACTTTGCCTGTGGAGCAGTCAGTATGGTTCAGTCTAGGCATTTTTTGGATGGTTTCTCAGATGGAACTTTTGGGGAATGATGTATTCAGATGATTATGTTCTTTTAGGGTATGAAACAACTCTTTTAGGGGAATGAGCCATATTTTATCGACATATAAGCTTGGGATTATGTGCCCAAATATGTCCATAACAGTTGCCCCCTAAAGCATGAATTCGTAAATATTGATGTCAAGTGAAATGCTTTATCATGAGGATCTGAAGTTTCGAAACTGGAGGTTGACCTGCATAAGTTACAATACAATACATCATCATAATATAATTTTCATGATCTAGCTGAGGGAGGCATTCCCATGCTCAGCTTTATAAATTTCATTTCATGTACATAGATCAGATAGTCGTCTACAGATACAGACTAGTGATTCTTCAAATATAGAGTCACCATCCATGGTTAGGATAACCATCTGTATAGAGCCTTTGTACATTTGATGTTTTTATATCCCTAAGTATATCGCAGCCCGGATGGATGGAACTAGATCTGGGGTCTTCATACTCGTTCAATCTTCGCTCAATGTACAAGTCAATCCATGTGAAAATATGTTCTGAAGTCGAACATGTAAAGACATCGCCTGATTACCAGCCAATGATGTAAGTTGTTAACAGACGCGAGAGGAACCACTGATAATGATAATGACCCTCAAGGTACTACAGTACAATTTACGTGGTGCGAATATATGATCCGATGTCGAACACCATGAAAAATCTTTCGGTCGACAGCCATTGATGTCAACCTGTCGCCGAAAGTGAGAAACTTGCCATTGATGCATGCAAGCTTCAAAGCACTGAAAGGGTTGTTTCTAAGTCAACTTCTTGGATAATGAGCTGATGTCGACAAGAAGCGACTCGTAGTAGGAGGGCCTTGATTTATCCCACATCTACAACATGAAACGAAGCAAATGATTTCTAGAGGTGAAAAATGAACTGACGACACAAGGTTTAGGAATGGCGGTCATGAAAAAATGAAGGTTGGAGGTATTGTAGTGGATGAGACATTAATTGGATGGTGATTTCTCAACTGAATGACTTCTCTTGAACATGTCAGTGACACTGAGATGAATTGGTAGCGTTAACCCCAAAATATGGATGGTATGAAAGACCAATGGTGAGATGACCGGTGAACAGAATAACCCAACCCAACTCAATCACGGAGATGAAGTGAAAGTGTCATGTTCAAGAGTGACCTGCTACCATAAAGTTCTTCAAGTTTTTCCCCTTTCTCCCAGTCATTGTTGACCAGTACCTCTTTATTTTTGTCAAGCTTGAGGAGGATAACATATGCTTGTTCTATAATTCGCCCTTCGGGCAAACCTGTCGCTATTTGATGTTTTAATGAGTCTAGCGATAGTGAAACTCGGTCTCGTCTAGAATGGACAAGTTTGTCGCTATTGTTTTAACAAGTTTAACGACAAGGATAACTCGGTCCTTTTCATGTTTAGAGAGTTTAAAAAGGGACGAAAAGGAAACTCCATAAGTTATTTTTTCGTAAAATAATCCCTCAGGTCCAAAAAAAGATAAAATAATACAAGAAGGATGACATTTCCGATCACTTTAACAAGCCGAAAATGACAAGCACTCAACAATCTTTTCATATTTAACGAGTCTGAAAAGGGTTTAAAGAGGACTCTTGACATTTCCAATCACTTTAACGAGCTGAAAATGACAATTACTCGACCTTTTTGTGAAGTAATCCCTCAGGTCCGAAAAAAGATAAAACAAATACAAGAGGGATGACATTTCCGATCACTTTAATGAGCCGAAAATGACAAGTGATCGACAATATTTTCATATTTAACGAGTCTGAAAAGGATTTAAAGAAGACTTGATTTTGAGGAACGAGTGGTGTCTAGGGTAGCAACTGGTTCCTGATGAATTCAGAACTTCTCAAAACATGTTGAATTCTATGAAGAGGCTGGCTAATAAGACCACTCATTGCAATTGTTCCTCAAAAGGGTAAAACAACCAAGTGAGAGCATATGATCGGCCAAAGGGATGGTGGTGATGGGAGGTACACAACCAAGGTTCAAAAGGCTGATAGAATGGCAATCACAAAGGTTAATTACTGAGAATGGGTTCATTTTTTGACAAGCTTGAACCATGGGGGAACTATGCTTGGATTCGGTTTCATGTTTTCACAAGCTTGAAACGAACAAACTATGCTTGGAGAATGGGTTCATTTTTTGACAAGATTAAACCATGGGGGAACTATGCTTGGAGAATGGGTTCATTTTTTGACAAGCTTGAACCATGGGGGAACTATGCTTGGATTCGGTTTCATGTTTTCACAAGCTCGAAACAAACAAACTATGCTTGGAGAATGGGTTCATTTTTTGACAAGCTTGAACCATGGGGGAACTATGCTTGGAGAATGGGTTCATTTTTTGACAAGCTTGAACCATGGGGGAACTATGCTTGGATTTGGTTTCATGTTTTCACAAGCTCGAAATGAACAAAATATGCTTGGAGAATTGGTTCATTTTTTGACAAGCTTGAACCATGGGGGAACTATGCTTGGATTCAGTTTCATTTTTACACAAGCTTGAAACGGAAGAACTATGCTTGAAGTCAGTTTCATTTTTACACAAGCTCGAAACGACAAAACTATGCTTGAAGAATGGGTTCATTTGTTCACAAGCTTGAACCATGGGGGAACTATGCTTGGATTTGGTTTCATTTTTACACAAGCTTGAAACAGAAGAACTATGCTTGAAGTCAGTTTCATTTTTACACAAGCTTGAAACGACAAAACTATGTTTAAAGAATGGGTTCATTTTTTGACAAGCTTGAACCATGGGGAACTATGCTTGGATTCAGTTTCATTTTTACACAAGCTCGAAACGACAAAACTATGCTTGAAGTCAGTTTCATTTTTACACAAGCTCGAAACGACAAAACTATGCTTGATCCCTGGTGAAGCAGGATGGTTTTCTAGCACCTTTTTGGTTTCGTCGAGAATAGACAAAGGTGAATGGTGTGGATAACCTACATGGGAATTTATCTTTACCATTAGGTGCATACTCCCTAAGCTTCATTACATTCACCAGACTACTCATGGCTATCAGGTGGATGGAATGAAGGTTCAAGTGATACCGTTGATGTAAATGGACCATTTAGGGATGATGATTGACTTGGAGCTATGTTTGGACTGGGAAATGAAAGCTGGTCAATGGTGACAATCTTGCCTTCATGCGGGAAACGCATCACTCAGAAGAGTGTTGAAACAATAGCTTCCATGTTATAAACATAGTCACGCCCAAGAAGTAAATTGTAATCTAAAGGTCCTGGGACTACCATCATGTTCAGATAAGCTGTCTTTCTTCCCAAAGTAATAGGTAACTTAGGAAGGATTCCTAGGTTTACTTGTTTCTTTGTTAAAGCCTAACAGATTATGTGTAACAGGCATAAGCGGTGGCGAACCAAGCGCTTTCCAAACAGTTGAGCAAAGGATATTAACTGAAGCACCTTCATCTATAATAATGCCAGACACGATCATATTACAAACTTGTACTATGATTCGAAAAGGTACATAGGAAGGAAGGCAGGATCTTGCTAGTCGATTCCAATCAAAGGAAGTGACTAGACTACTTGGAGAGGGTACCGAAGAAATGGGATTATTAACTCCTTGAGTTACGAGAACTAGAGGATTTTCCTCCTGTATTGAAGGTACAATTGGATTTCCCCCAAGTTCATTAGAATCTGAAGTAACAAAAAGAATTTGAACGGTATCATTTTTACTCTCTTTGGGAATGGTACGATTCGTTGAAGGTGATATTGGGTCAACTATTACCTCGACATGTTGACTTTGGTCGGGTATAAACTCATAAGATTCACTTTTAGAGAGAGTGGTTTTGACCGACAGTTGATTTAAGTCAGTCGGTTTTTCAACTAGTGGGGGACTTGGGGAGAGTTTCCTGTAACTAGATGGAAGTCGCTACGGTGAAGCAGGACGGTTATCCAATACTCTTTTGGCTTCATCCAAAAAAGGACAAAGGTGAAGGGAATGATTACCTTCACATAACCTACATGGAATCTTGACCTTTCCCTTTCGTCCATGAACTTTACTATCACTAGTTGATGGTGTGTTACCAACATGATCTCCAGAGGTTGATGACACGGGATGGTGTGAACGGGAAGACCATTCTTTCAAGATTCGAGGAAAGCAAGGAAAATCTAAATGAAAATGGTCCCCCGCACAAATTATGCACAAATATTTAGCTTTGGGAATTTTAATGGACGGTTTTTCATTAGATGATGCATTCAAAGCAATGGTTTCTTTTTCCCCTTACTGAATTGACTTCTTCTTCTTCTCCTTCCCTTTCTTCTTCTTCTCAGCTACCTGGTTACTAGTATCACTATTTTCACCAAGCGAAGAGGAAGAAGGGGAGGGAGAAACAAACGAGGAAGAAGGCAAAGGGTCAATTTCAAATCCAACTGGAGGTGTACTCGATTGCGGAGAGATCACAACATTTTGAACCACAGAGGTTGAGAACAGCCGTACTGACAGGCCAATGGTAAGTCTTGGAAGGGACAATGTGGCCATATAAGGAGCACCAATATTCCCCCAAGAAGGAAAAGGACTAGGATTCCCCTCAAAAGGGATTCCTTTATCAGTGGACTTCAGATTCGTCGCCATGTGTCTCAACCTAAGATCAACTAAGGAACAGGGATGTTATTCTGAATTTAATTAATTTTAACGACGCTTGGACACAACTTTGCTTTTTTAGTTTTTAAGCGTTCATAAAAAGCTAAAGATGACTCTAGTCTCCTTCGATTTTTAATGAGCCTGAAAGGACAAGTGCTCAGATGGACCTTTTTCTTTAAAGAGTCGAAAAGGAACGAAAGTGACTACTCTAGAATATCTAGAAATAGGGATTACCAAACCAATCACAAAACTGCAATATACACCTTGGTGATAAATTAAAAAGAAATTACCAAGGACTTATGTACAGTAGTCAATCTTCCCGAATGTTGTGTTCAGTGCATTGCGATCAATAAGGCGGCAAACTCAGCTTCCTATGGATAAAGGATATAAGCCTATTGTGGTCTCCCAATATATACGCAACGGTACGGGAAGCACTAGTTCATGCTAGCACTTGTCGTATCAAGGTGGAGGAATCACCCAACCTTCAATGAAAACAATAGCCACTAGTTTTAACGACGCCAGAACACGTCTCTAGCCTACACCTCTAGATGTGTTGCATTAAGTTCCAAAGCATTGTTAGATTCATTGAAATTTATTTTAAGGTTGATCTTGTTTAGAGTTTGCCTTTCAGTGGTTCACCACGTGATGATGATCTGAAATTCCTAAGATGCAATCTACAATGATAAACAATCTTTTTTTATTTAAACAATGAAAATCCTAGCTACTAGGGAAAGAAGATAACAGTGCTTTTAAGCAAAGAGCAAAGAGCACACACTAGTGCATTTCCCTAAATCATCTTTTCACACACAAATCAAAAAATGCTAAATTCAAATGCATGCATTTGTTTTTGCTTTCCTTAATGTGAAAAATTCCAAAAGGAAAACTAAATGCAGCAAAGATCTGAAATATTCTACTCAAAATGACATTTTCAAGAATTTCTTCTTCAAAAGAGAAAGGAAGACTCCACGACACTTTTCAATTTTGAATAAAAATTCTTTCGACACTTCAAATATAAACAAATCAAATCAAATGCATGAAGAAAAAGTTCAATCGATTATCAAGGGAAGGAAGAATCCACGACACTTCTCTTTTTGACACAAAACGACAATTACGACACTTTTTGTAACAAAGTGACAAATCGATTTAAACAACTTTTCGACAAAGGATTGTAAATGATGAACAAACACAAAAAACCATTCACTAATCCTAATGTAATTGAGGCTGATCTAAGTGATACAAGGAAGTTTCAGTAAAGAGGCACTGTTCATTTGCAGCAAAACAACAAAACAAAACTGAAAACAAGGTCAAAACCCTCAATTTCTAGAATGGAAAAAGAGCTCAGTCAATCATCGCACCTAGGCTTCATAGAATAAGAGATGCATCACACTTATTGCACTTGGGAGGTGCTATGCATACTGAGTGACAGTGGGAGACAGTGCGATGGTCCAGGGAGCGCAATTGAGATGGGTTTTGGCTCAAATGTGGAGCTATTTTCAATGAGTTAAGGTGGGTTTTGATGAACAGTAAAGAGAAAAGTATGAAGGAATGTCTTGAGAGGTTACTAAGCTACCAAAAGGGCATCTAGATGTGCTTGTAGGTTAGATGTTCAATTCATAAACTAAACCAGAGATTGACTGAAGCAGCATTCATCTACTATGCAATTGCAAAGCAAGAGCAGTTCGAAGGCTACCTGGCTGACTTCAAGCTCTGTCTATAGTTTATCAAACTGAACATAAAACAAACAATAACAACAAACAAACATCTAATCATTCCCCAGTGGAGTCACCAATTTGTTTCTGGGAAAACTAGTATTCCTGAAGAATGCTAGCCCTCTAGGTTTGGCAGCTACCCTAGAAACAACAATTTAAAGCAATTCAACGATTTCTTCTATGTGTAATAGATAAGAGAAAGATAATGGAACCAACCTGGAACTTCCGCTTGATCCCTTACTTGATCTCTCTCCCCTTTGACAGAACCCACAACTCCTCCCCATACTTAACACGCTTGGAGAGTACCTGCACAAGTACAACAACAAAGAACCGTCAAAGCATCGTGATCTATTACAACATAAACATTACAAAATCAGATATATAATTCACAAATGATAACATTCACAATTGCACAATCATATGGAAGAAAACTTGAAGAACTTTATTAATCGAAGGGAGAATTACAACCCAGTTGTATGATCTAGCATCATCCTCCCAGCTTCAATCCTTTTTCACCTCATGAAATAGCAAGATCACTCCAACAATACAATGCTCTTTCCTCGATTACAAACTATCAGCGCTTACTTGCAATTCACAACCTTTCAGCCTCTAGATCTCTTGAATGAGGGATCCATTTATAGATGTTTGCAAGGGTGTGAGTCATCCATGGGGTTTGATTAGTGTCATTCCACTTGTTACATTTGGTTCCACAAGAGAGGGGATAACTGAAGTTTAGATCCCTTACTCATCCTTGGGCGAATTCAGAGAGGCAAGTGGCATAGGAGAAGTTTCTAGAAGATTGCATGAGCATCCACTTAGCAAACTGTCCAAACATTTGTCCATCCTCACCCATCACACCCTATAGAAGGCCTAAACAGTATGCATCGCACCCTGGTAGTGTACCACTCAGTATGCATCGCACTTTGCCAGTGGAGCAGTCAGTATGGTTCAGTTTAGGCATTTTCTGGATGGTTTCTCAGATGGAACTTTTGGGGAATGATGTATTCAGATGATTATGTTCTTTTAGGGTATGAAACAACTCTTTTAGGGGTTGAATGAGCCCTAGTTTATCGACATATAAGCTTGGGGTTGATGTGCCCAAATATTTCTATAACAGTTACTACAGGAGGTTCATCAGGAACTTCTCATGCATTGCATATCCTATCACATCATTACAGCAGAAGGGTAAGAAGTTTGAATGGATGGTGGAATGTGAAGATAGTTTTGAGCAGCATAAGTAGTTGTTGAAACATGCTCCAGTGCTAAAGATTATGGATCTAGACAAGGAGTTTGTGGTGTGTACAGATGCTTGCAAAGGGGGACTTGGTGGAGTTCTCATGCAAGAAGGATAGGTAGTGTGCTATGAGTCACGGAAATTGAATGAGCAGGAGGTTTACATTTATGAGCGATCACAATGGGTTGAGGTATTTTTTTGACCAGCCGAAGCTAAATGTCAGGCAAGCTAGATGGTTGGCTACCCTTAATGAGTTTGACATCGAGATCAGATACATCAAAGGGAAGGATAAACTAGTTGTAGATGCTCTTAGCAAGAAGGTACAGGTAAATCATATAGTATTTATAATCTCCTATGGGACAGAGTTATAGGATAGGACCTTACAGGCAGGAGTGTGGGATGAAAAATACATGGAAATTATGCACAAGTTATAGCATAGTACAAGTACATGTACATGTGATTCGAATGCAAGCTATCGTCTCACGGTAGATGGCTTGGTGAGGTTTCGAGATAGGATCTATGTGTTGAATTGCAGTGAGCTCAAGAAGCTTATCTTGAGGGAGTTTCATGTGAAACCATATTCGGGTCATCCAGGATATTAGAAGACATTGACGGTGGTGAAGAAGTTTTACTATTGGTTGAATCTGAAGAAGGAAGTGGTTGAGTTTGTGGCTAGATGTTTAGACTGTCAGCAGGTAAAGGTGGAATGCAAGCATCCAGGTGGTCTACTATAGCCTATTGCAATTCCGAAATGGAAATGGGAGGTCATTTCCATGGATTTCATCACAGGTCTTCCGAGGATAGTGAAGCAGCATGATTCTATTATGGTCGTGGTTGACAGGTTGAGCAAGGTAGCTCACTTCATTTCGGTGAAGACTACATATTCAGCCAGTGAGGTAGCATAGGTGTTCATCAGAGAGATAGTGAGACTATATGGTGTTCTAAAGAAGATTGTGTTAGACGGAGATGCAAAGTTCCCTTCCAATTTCGGAAGGAGATATTTTCAAGCTTGGGTCTAGAGTTGGCCTTCAGCACAACTTATCATCTGCAGACAAATGGTCAGATAGAGAGGGTCAATAGGATCTTGGAGGATATGTTGAGGACGTACATAATGCACCAACAGAGGACATGGGAGGAGTATATTCCATTGGTTGAGTTCGCATACAATAATGGTTATCAGGATTGCTTGAGGATGAGTCCTTTCGAGGCATTGTATGGACGAAGTTGTAACACTCCCATCAGCTGGAATGATCCAGTGAATAGGGTGCTTATTGGACTAGACATGTTAGCGGACATGGAGCAGGAAATGCAGGTTATAAAGAAGAATCTCAAGGCAACACATGATACAAATAATAGTTATACATATTATCACAGGATGTTCAAACAGTTTCAGTTTGGGGAGCACGTGTATTTGCGCATCAAGCCCAAGAAAAGTTCTTTGAGGATTGGCTCATGTGCCAAGTTGGCACCATGGTATTGCAGGCCTTTTGAGATCATTGAGAGGATTGGACCAGTGGAATATCGACTTGCATTGCCTCTAACAGTGAAAGTCCATGATGTTTTCCATATTTCATTGCTTAAGAAGTATATAAAGTATGTTGATCATGTTATTGATTGGTCTATATTGCAGGTGGAGCAAGAAGGAGAGTTCCAGCTGGAGCCTCAGTTCATATTGCAGTGAAAACATCTCATGCTTAGGAACAGAGCCATATAGAAAGTTAAAGTGCAGTGGAAGCACTTTGGGCCTGAAGAAGCTACATGGGAGATGGCGGATCATATGCGGGCCCTATATCCTTCATTATTTGCCGGTTGAGGCAAAGAAGTTTTGGTTTGATGTTGGTTTATGTTTGGCATATGTTTTTCTAATTTTTTGATATTTCTATATGTATATGTATATAGATGTAAATACCACCATGAGCTAAGTTATAAAGCTCTAATAAGCGGTATGGTTATTATCTTGTCATGTTGTCATGATGTTTTTCTTTTGATTAGGTCCTTCATTGTAAATACTGCAACGAGCTAAGTTATAAATCTTCATAGGCAATATGTTTTATTTTCAATGGTTTTGCTGAGGTATTGTTATGGTTTAACATTGAGGACGGTGTTCCCTAAGGGGGAGGGTTCTATAACACCCCTGGTGAAAATTTCATGTAATAAAAGTTAATAAATGCACAATAGGACCACAGTTAAGGGACACTTATTCCAAGTTGAATGTTGGACAAAGATATCCTAGTGGGCATCACTAGATGTGTTTTTTGGCTAAGGAAAATTGGAAAAGGCTAAGGCAAGGGCATTAAAAGGCAAAAAGGCAATTTTTGTACATTTATTTATGAAAATAAAGGAAATTAGGAGAAAAGGAAGGTAAAAGGTCATAGATTGCATGTGAGGAGGAAATTGAAGGAAAATAATGGAAAATGAAGAAATTAGAGGTCTCATACATAAAAAGGCTTATGAGGATTAGTTTGTGGCTTTTGTCAAGTTCAAGTTTGGAGCTCTCTCATTATTCTCTCTCTCTCACTCTCTTGGTCACTTAGAGCTTTCTTGGAGCACTCTAGTTTGGAGCAAAGGAAAGGGAAAGCAAGGAAAGGAAATGAAAAGAAAGCAAGGATCAAGGAAAGGAAAGTAGGACTCAAGGAGCTTCAGCAAGAATACTTGCAGGTAACCTTTTGCATGTGTGATTTCCTAGCTAGTTTGAACATGCATGGCTTTGCATGTTGGTGTATGGTTCTCTTGTTGTTGGTGGAATGGTTTTGTCAAGTTATGACAGTGGATTTCAGCCTAGCCTAGCCTTTTTTCTAGATGCCATGATATGTTGGGAAGTTTATTTTGGTTTTGGAACTTTGGAATTGTCGGATGGATTTCGGAATCCGTGGCAGAGGTAGTCTCAAGGTTCATTCCCAAAGGTCTAGGAATCCCTTGACCATTTTTGGTGGGATACATGTAAATCCTGAGGGAGCAGTCTCGCTTTAGGGCCTAGTGATCCGGGTTTGGATTGCAGTAAATCCTAAGAGAAAAGGAGACAAAAAATTCCTCAAGGATAGTGATTTCTTTCGGATGGCATTCCAAGTTCTGTCTGGTTGTGATTGGAGCACCGGTTTTGGTGTGATCACAGTTGGTTGAGTGTGGAGGTGCTTTAACGTCTGGATTCCCTCAGTTGTTCTTGGATTGGTTGTTCTATGAGATCCCACATTCATGCTTGGAATACGGCACAGGGGTTACTGGCTGAAAGAAAGATTTGGTACAACCATGTCTATGGTCGGGTGGTAAGTTGAAGTCCCGAACCTGGTCGGATTTTCCTATGATTAATAAAGCTAATTTCTATTACTTTTGCACTGATTTATATGTGGATTTAATGGTTGTCATATCTCTGATATTTATATGGTTTTATGTTAGTTATAAGCATGGTTGAATGATTGGTTTATGTCATGGTTATTTCATATATTTACTTGTAACTGTTAAATGGATGGATGCAAGACCTAATTGATGATGTAGTAGTTCAATGGAGAAGGAGGTGATCCTTTTGGTTATGTTTCATAAGTTGTTTCAGTCATTTATGCTTTGTCTTGTATCCTAGACCTATAGGTTGCATTGATGCCAAGTGTTTGACAGAATGTCAGTCCCGGTTGGGGATGCTCAAGCCTAGTCCCAAGGGTGAATTTTTATTGATCATCATTATTATTATGTTTTTAATGAATTCTAAAAGTTACAACAAGTTCTAGGCAGAGGCCAGGATTCTGGGCTAGAAAAGTGGCTTAAATCCCAAGGTCGCTGGCACAAAACTGGAAATTCTGGTCCACAATCACTGGCAAGCAGGCCTATGAGAGTGACTTTAGGTTTTTGGCTGCTCCCTTGCCCATATAATGAGAGCGACTATGGCCTAAGAGTTGTAGGATAGCAGTGGGACCCAAGGACAGACTGTCTGAGTGGCTGACTTGTCTCCTGAGGGTTTTGTTGATGATGTTGGATGACTGTATGTGATGTTCCATCAATTCCACTTCCTTAATGTGACATAGGAGGTCGAATCTGATTGTAGTAGCATCTCTCCTCATGTTGACCCCTGTTGGCATGATTACTTTTGGTAGACCTAGGAGGGGGTGTTACAGTATGTATCTATGTCACTGTCTGATAGGGTCATCAAGAATCATTCTTGTGGAGGAATGATTTCTTATGTAGGTGAATGGCATGACGAGGTTCCTGGTATTATGGGAATCAAGTGGGGGGAGTGGTCATGACAAATATATGAGGTCAGTATCATATGGATATGAATTGATATTATATGATTATATTATGTCTATGTTTATGTTATGGACAAGATAATTATGAGAGATACATCGGCGAAATGAAAACAGTGTGATGCACGGCATGATAGGATAAGCATGGATGGCAGAGAGACACTGGAAGCAAGGTTGCTTGGTAGAGACAGTGTGCTTTTGGATGTGTGGTACTATTGTTGTGCATATATCGTATATGTTGTACATGTTGCATCTATGATGTTGTGCACATGCAGTGTTGCGTATATATAGTGTGTGTGCATGTTGTTTATGTAATGTTATGTACAGGGTAGTATAGATAGTGTTGTGTGAATATTGCATATGCAATGTTAGGTATAGATGGTGCTATGTACATGTTGTATACGCGGTGTTGTGTATATAATGTATTGTGTGCATGATGGATATGCAGCGTTGTGTGCATATGGTGTTGTGCACATGTTGGATATGTAGTGTTGTGTTGTGTACATATGATTTCATGTACATGTTGTATATGCAGTACTATGTACATGTGGTGTTGTGTGCATGTTGTACATGCGGTGCTATTTACATATGGTGTTGTGTGCATGTGGTGTTGTGTACATGTACAAGTGGTGTTGTGTGCATGTGGTGTTGTGTACATGTACAAGTGGTGTTGTGTGCAGGTGGTGTTGTGTACTTGTTATGCATGTGGCGTTGTGTACATGTGGTGTCGAGTACATGCTGTGCATGTGGTATTGTATACATGTGGTATTGTGTACACATTGTACAGGTGGTGCAGTGTACATGTGGCGTTGTGTACACATTTTGTAGGTGGTGTTGTGTACATGTGATGTTGTGAGCATATTATGTAGGCGGTGTTGTGTATAGGTGGTACTATGTACATGCTGTACATGCAGAGTTGGTGTACATGCGGTATTATGTGCATGTCGTACATGTGTTGTGCACATGTGGTATTATGTATGTGCATGGTGTAGTCATGGTATAATGACATGTGTATTCATTGTGTTGTACTTTGTGTACATATATGTATTGTGTTGTACATCAGGTATAGGTGTATGTATTGTGTTATGGTGTACACCAGATGTAAGAGTGTGTATTGCGTTGTGTTGTACACTGGATTTAGGTGTATGTGTGGTATGTCAGGGGTAGGTGCATGTATTGCATGGTGTTGTATGTTGTGTGTGGTTGTATGTGTGTGTTTCACACTATGTGTATGTGCACATGGTTGAGGAGAAGGTATTGGGTGTTTTTCTGGTGTGGAAACCGATCCATAGTGCATATGGAATAAGGACAAAGGTAGAAGCTAAGGATTGACCAAATGATAAGTATCAGTATTTTATTTCAATTTTATTATGCATGTGATTTATGATTCTGGTCTATGATGATTACATGTGATCTATGGTTCTGGTTTATGATGATTTCATGCAATTCATCATTTTAATTTATGATGGTTGAGTTTGTGCTAACAAGATGTGATATGTTTATACATGATGATTTGGTCAAAGATGCTAGTTTAACTTGTGACAAGAAGCGAACAGAATTGCAAGTGTACCTTGTTGACAGGCTACCAATGAGGTATGATTTGAATTTATTTGAATTTATTTTAAATCTAATGGAATTATGTGCTTGGTACATGAATGCATGAACATGCCCGGTAGGGTGGTTGAATTGACTGCAAGAATTTGCAACAACAAAAGGAATCGGAAAATGCAGTAGTATGCTAGTAAAGCACTTTCGGAGCAAGGTCATTGTGGGACACTGGTACCCAATAGTGTCCATTGATTTCGATGAACATGCTATGACCGGTATGATGGTTTGAGGTAGGTATATGTCTTGGTTGTTTGGCTTTCTGATGTGTGGAATCCTTGCCAAGGGATGGATCGTCCGAGATAGGGGATGCCAGGGAAATTGGAAGGTGAGTGACTGCACAGAAGGGGTGATCGGATTGCCCGAGGGATTGTGTAATAGAGAAGGGAAGGTCGGGGATATATTTGGTTTGTTCATTAGCATTGAGAGATGGAATCAAATGCACATTGGGAGTGTGCCCTAGAACAATGAGTCAGTGATTGTTCGCTGAGAGGACAAGTGGCACGGAATTGTAGCGCTGGACATTGATGCGGATTTGAATTTGGCAGTGGATTTTGGACTTCCTAGGAAGGAGGTGAATCCTGGTATTACTTTGAGGTGGAGGTATGAGCCTGTGGATTCCCTTGTTGTGGATGTAGGCATCATATCCTTTTATTTGTTGGTTAGGCAAATGTGCATATGTGTATATGTGTGTATTATTGTAAATATTGTATCGAGCTAGTTTATAAAGCTCCATAGACAATGTGATTATTTGTTGGGTGAAGCAAATGTGCTTAAATATATATGGTTATTATTGTAAATATCATAATGAGTTGTGTTATAAAGCTTCAGTAAACATTATGTTTGTCATGTTTTAACAGATGGTGCTTGTAAATACTACAATGAGCTATTTTATAAAGCTCCATAACCAGTATGTTTTTTTTTGTAGCAACTTGTTGGTTTATAGGTGTCATTGAACACTGAGGATAGTGTTCCCCCAAGGGGGAGGGTTCTGTAACAGCCCTAGTGAAAATTCCATGTAAAAAATATATAAGACCACGAACAATGGGACATGTATTCAAGTTGAATGTTGGGCAAAACATCCTAGTGTGGGTGTTCATTTAAGTTATTATGGCTAAGGAAACTGGCAAAGGCACAAAAAGGAAAAAAGGCATTTTTGGCACATTTATTTATGAAAATAATGGAAATTAGGAGAAAATGGAGGTGAAAGGTCACGGGTTGCATGTGAGGAGGAAATTGAGGGAAAATAATGGAAAATGAAGAAAATAGAGGCCTAATTGATAAAAAGGCTTTTGAGGATCAGTTTGTAACCTTTTGTCAGTTTAGTTTTGGAGCTCTCTTGTTATTGTCTCTCTCTCACTCTTGGACACTTAGAGTTTTCTTGGAGAATTTTGGTATTGGATCAAGAAAGGCAAAGAAGGCAAGAGGAAGGAAGAGCAAGATCAAGCAACTACAGCAGGATTCTTTGCAGGTATCGATTTGCATGTGTATTTTCCTTGTTAGATTTGGCATGCATGGTATTTCATGTGGTTCTTTTGCTATTGTGGCATGGGTTTTTCCAGGTGTGACAATGTTTTCAACCTAGCTTTTCCATTTCCAGATAGCCATGTTGTGATGGGGTTCTCATGTTTTGGTTGAGTTGGATTGTCGGATAGATTCGAAGCTGATTGAGGTGGATATCTGAATGATAGAACACATGGCCTAGTGGTCCCTAAACTAGAACGTGGAGCACAGTAAAGCCACTTGTCTAGTAATCCCTGAGCCAGACTATGGGTTGCGGTAAAGTCAGGATTGTGTGCCTTGGTGGGCCTAGGAATCCTTGTCAGTGAATGCCGGGATATACAGTAAATCCAAGAGATGGAATTCTCTCCATTGGGCCTCGTAATCCCAGGTTCAGATATGGGGTAAAGCTTGTAGAGTGGATCTCGGTTTAGAGCCTAGTGATCCAGCGTCGATTGCGGTAAATCCTAAGAGACTAGGAGATAAGAAAATTCCTCACGGTGTAGGTGGAGAAATCCGTTGGCATCCATGCTTTTCTGGCCTAGTGTTCGAGTGGATATCATGATAAATCATGTTATTACATGTTCATTGTGTTGGCCTAGTGATCCGGGATGGATTACGGTAAAGCCTAGTTTCTATTGATGAGGGTGAGGTGGTTTAGCCTCGGGATGCCCTGGTTGGTTCTTTTGATTTGAGTCCCACATTCATGCTTGGAATATGGCACGGGGGTGAATGGTTAAAGAGAAATTTGGCTCAGCCATTCTATTGTCGAGTGGAACATGTTAGTTTCATCCCAGGTTTGGATTTTGCATCATCAATATGAGGTTATTTCTCCTTGTATTTCTATGAGTAATATATTGGTTTATATGTGGATCATATGGTTGTGATTTCCTTGGTATTTGTGTGGCTATTATGTTGGTTATGTATATGTTTTATGACAGTGGCTATGTATGGTCCTCATCATGTTTTTAATGAATGAACAATGTATCTATGACCTAATAGATGATAATTTAGTAAATGATATAAGAGAACAATGCTTCATAGCAATTCTCAGATAAGTATGAGATCCATGTGCTTAAATTTGTTGTTTACACTTGTATATTACATAATTGTGATATCTTTTTACGAAATGTGTGTCATTGCTAGTAGGGGTCTGATTAAGGGCTTGTTCAAGTATTTACATTCACATCATTTTTTCCTTGTTATCTTTATGTCCTAAAGGTGTCATTAAATTATAGGAAGTGACCTGGGCTTTGGGCCTGAAAAAGTGGCTCAAATTCCGGGGACGTTGGGACAACACTAAGAAAAATATTCCCTGGAAGTTGGCATTCCTTGTCATGAGAAAGTCTAGAACCTACTGGGTGTTGTGAGGCTCGTATCATAGGAGCATATGAGGTTCAAGTGGTCTAAAACCTCAATGGGATCCAAGGGCTAGCTACCTAAGTGGTTGGGATGGTTCCTGGGAGTCCTGTAGTTAGTGTGGAAGGTCTATATGTTGTTTTTTTGTCAATTCTACTTCCTTAAGGTGACATAGGAGGTTGAATCCAATCATTGTAGTCTCTTGTCACATGTTTACCCTGGTTAGCCGGTTACTTGGGTAGATGTGGAAGGAGGGTGTTATAAGCATAACATTGTCTCATGTTTTAGTTCTCCCACGGCCTGTTTATATAGAATTTTTTGAATCCGTCTTCCCTCTCTTGGTTCATGAATATAATAACTTATGATTAGGACAAGATGATTCCATTGAGGGTTGCATATCTTCAAGGTGACTCAAATTCAACTGTCCTTGACTGAAATCTTATCAGGGAATCATCTTCCAAGTGTGGGAAGTGGTCTCAAATTGTTGAGTCGGTCATTCCTTCGACGTGTCTTTCAAAGGAAATATCGCACATTGTGCGGATATTGAAGAAAAAGCCGCATAGACATCAATTTTTTAATTCCATGTACATTGGACCTTAGGAGAAATTAAATTTTTTTATCTTCATAATGTCTTCAGCTGGAAAATATTCACTTTTGCATTCTATTGGAAGGCTTTGGGCATCTTTTGGATTCTACAAATATGTGTACGATTTTCAGATCTTCATCATTAGGCAAAATGATCTACCTATTTTTGCTGAGGTAGATATATATTTTGTGACTAGATTGGTACCTTGTGGGGAGGTCTTTCCAAAGCCCCTACCAGCTAGGCATGTGGATATTCGTAGATAGGCAGAGGCAGAGGGCCATTATGGGCCCAACCCTTATGCTAAGGGGTGCGTTCGTGTTCCTTCGATCAGATATCTCGCTAAGCGAGTAACGCTGGCAATGATTATGTAGCTCTTAGGGTCGACGTCCCCTCACTGATTGTTGGGGCCACAGATTGCAGTCTTGCAGAGGCTGCAAGCGGGCCACTTTTTTTACTGGACCAATTTTGTATATTAAGGGATGGTATCCCAACTGACAAAGGTATGGTAGGATGGAGTGCAGACCTTTTGTTATGCCAGTATTTTATGTAGCATTATGTATGACCGAGTTGTGATGTTCCGACCTTTTATAGCATTTCCACCAGGTCCTACTAGAGACCCACGGATGAGACGATGGGCACTAGTGATTCCCCAGGTTGGTGGTGTCGGTGCAGGGCGTTATTAGAATGCCCATGTGGAGGGATGGTTCAGATCCAACTCTCATATGATTTTCGAGTACCCGTATCTTGGAGTGGACTTCATGGGTGATCCAGATATGGGGCTTCCTCCTGGTGACGCTTTAGGGCCAGCAAGTATGTGACTTGTGATTTCTGTATTATTTCTCTTTTTTACATGTATATTTATGATGCATATTTTTGTATGATATTGATATCATGTATATTTTCTTGCAGATGTAGGACCCCGTGGATGACCATTGGCCTCCCTAGTAGGAAATGATTTGTGACGCATGGGTGTGGTTGGCGCGTTTGTTGTACTGCAGCGATAGAGGGACGCTAGGGAGAAGGCAGGACCTGAGAGGCTAGCGCAGTGCCACAGGCTCGAGATTAGTGGTGCCTCTGGAGAGGGGACCAGCTCCTCCACTTCCAAGGAGATGACAAGAATACGGGAGCACGCCGAAGTGTTTGAAGCTCGATCAGCAGCTTTAGAGGTGTAGTTGAGGGATTATGTAGATGCTTCGGATCGAGCAAACACCCTGTCACGAGGGATGCCTAAGGAGGGGTGGGATGGACTAGGAGAGGTGGTGGTGAAGATGGTGATGGCGCATGACAGGGAATGACAACCAACTCTTCAACACCTCACGATGGCAGTGGCTATGGCATGACCCATTATAGCTCCAAATGAGGTGGTGGGTCCTCAGGTGGGAGGTGCAAGGGCACATCCCTAGATAGTTTTTTTTATATATGTACTAGGGAAGGCACCCATTATGAGCATGTTCCCCTATTTTGATGACCTATGTTTCTAGACCTTGAGCCAACAGATGTATATATATTTTTTGTACTCCTATACATATACATGTATATATATATGAGACGTGATTTTTTGGCTATGATGATGTGTCTTGATGATATGCTTCTATACATGTGATGTATTTATGCATTTATGTGATGGATATTCTATTTATGCTTCATGTTTCTTGATGGTGATATATGTGATGCATGTCAGTCTAGGATTTGATTAACTATGTGGTCAGCTATATGATTTTGATTTCTTGGTATATGTGTAAATGTGATATGATCAAAACTTCGGGCTAACCTTTGTGCATGCAGATATTTCCGAAAGAGGCATGGATAGTGAACCTTGAAGGTTCTATTCAACTACAATACAACAAGCTAGGAATCAAGGAATACATGTAGGTGATTGATACCTAGATGGGAGGCATTGGCCAAGAGGCCTATGACGACATCGTACTCAGCTTGATTGTTGGTTTTTGACCTATACATAGTCCATTGGTGAGACATGGTGTGTGGTCGAGAGAGTATATGGCCCAGGCTACTGTAGTGAGGTTTTGCGACCATTGAGAAGCACCATCAGTGAACCCATGGTGATAGGTTGGCAGATGATCCATCTGTGACACATGATGAAAGAAAGGTTTCAGAGTGCATCCATGATGAATTGGTCATCATAAAAATAAGTCATGGTACATAAATTTTCATTCTAGGTCTACTTGCAATGTTATGGATGAAACTTTTTAAGATAGAGCCCATTGACAGGATCTTTGAGGCAAGTCCCATTGGGCTCTGCTAAGATGTATTCCCCCTTGAGGAGGAAATGTTTGACAATGTAAGGGCCCTTCCATAATGTCTCGAATTTCCCTAGTCCCAACGCTTCTTTGGAAACATCATAACAAAGGACTAATGCTCGCTCAGTAAAGGATCGAGGGGTGACATTGTAATCAAAAGTGGTTTTCATCTCCTATTTATCTACTTTGTTATGCTGGAGAGATTCTTGTCAACTTTTGTTAACGTGTTCCAGCTAGACCAACCTTTTTTCTAAAGGTGAAGTGTCGGTGAGAAGTTCGATGGTTGAGTGCAAGGTAGGGATATCTCACTTAATGGGGAGGACAGCTTCAACCCCATAGACTAGTTGGAAGGGTGTGAAACCTATAAATTCTTTGATCACCGTGTGGTAATCCCACACGACCGAAAAAACCATATGGTGCCAGTTTTTTTGTGGTTGTTCACCATACACTACAACATTGTTTTGGGGACTTTGTTGGCAACTTCTACCTGACCATTGGATTGAGGGTAGTATGGGGAATCGAACTCGTCAGAGAAACTAAGGTGTTGGGATAACTCTTGAAATATATATATTTTTTAAATGTTTGTGGTGATCAAATACCAATTCCTTGGGAAAATCGAACTATGTTATGACATGGTTAAAGAAAAATCGTGTAGCAGTTTTTGTGGTGTTATTATATGTGGGCATGGTGTTTGCCCATTTCGTGAAATAGTCGACGGAAACCACAATGTACTTATGGTTTCCTAATGATGGGGGGTTGTAGATCTTGAAGTCTATGTCCCATTTGCATAAGGGGTCATCGATGATGACTAGGTGTAGGGGAGATGGTGGGGTTCATGCCTTATGAGCATATCGTTGGCATTGCTCACATCTCTTGACTGCTTGAATATATTCATGGAAAAGGGTGGGCCAAAAATATACAGCATGGAGGACTTTCTGAGCAGTGGCTATTCTTGAGAGATAGTCGCCACAAGCCCCACTGTGGCAATCATTTAAGACCTACTTGACTTATTTGTGATGAGGCATCGGTGAATTATGGTGTTAATGCTTCGTCAATAGAGGACATCCCCCAAGGGGAGGTACTGGGGGCCTGGTGGCATATGCGCCTCAGGTCATTGTGAGTAAGTTGAGGTTTGAACTTCTAATTTCATAAAAAAAGAAGGATGTTGTCGTACCAGGGGTCATCCGTTGATACTAAGAACATATGTTCATCAGGGAATGCATCATTAATGGGGGATCCTTGTGTTTTTGTTGTGAGATCAATGATGAACTTGGTGAGGATAAGGGCCTTCTTTCTCTTGGGGGAGGAAAACTAAAGATCAAATTCTTGCAGAATAACGACCTATCGAGCATATTTTTGGTTCAATGGTTCTTGGTGATTGCTAGTGTCACTTATGTCAATGGTTCTTTCATTGTAGAGGGAGAGGGTGAGAGTGAGTCCCAATTTGGTTGGGAGGAAGCTCCAACTCTATTAGGAACACACAACACAACAGGACATGCACAGCTTCTGGAAGAACAGTCCACACGGATGCGGAAGTCACAACAAACAAGGAAGATAACACGTACAACACTCAGCGGATGAGTCTGCACAAGTGCAACGGTTGTTATAGAAAGTTTTATGTGAAAGGTTTGTTTGATGTCCAGGGAGGTAGCCACCATGGGCAGGACAACGTTAACAGCATATACAACACATTTTCATTAATAGATATGTATTACAACAAGTGAATGAATTCAAGTGTTAAACACAGGTTAAAGAAACATGCATTACAAGTGTTCAATATTAGTCTTACAACATTTAAAATACATGTGTGAAAACGTGTTGGCCTGTTAGCAGGATTCTGAATTAAGTGAAAGTTCTAAGACACATCGTTACACCATACATCACTAACCCCGTGGGCGGGGCATTGGTGCCACTATTACTCCTCAAAGAAAAGATTATAGACTCTTAAGGCTATGTGGGAGGAGTTGAGGTGAAAGGTCCTTTGCATGTACAAATGAGGGGGTATTTGTAGCCAAGGGTGAAACTGACCCTTGTGGATGTTTTACTACCCTCATCATTGTTTGACTTCCATGTCTTTTCGACTTTACATTATTCTTCATAAAACAAGTGGGTCTCTTAGACTTCCACGTTACATTACATTGATTGACAGTATGGCCCATAGTAGAGATGTGAACGACATGAATCAACATGATAGTGCTGGTACATTCTTGTTGCCACTGGTGTGCATGTTGAGCTACAATGTTGTTGGGTGGTGGACGTCCTCATGGTGTGTCCCAGCTTCACCTCTGCATGGCAAAGTGCATTGAGTATTTGATTGTCGTTGGTTCCCATGATGTTGCTTTTTCACATTGCCAATTTCTTATATGTTGGAATGCTTGAAAGGTTCGTCTACTCATGGAAGGTGCATGTGCGTCCGTTCGTTCATCCGTGAGCACATCTTGCATGTTTTCTCATCCATCGGTCCGTGAACACATGTTTGCATGATCGTTCGTTTGCAATTGCATCTCTTCGCATGCATCATTTGTTCATCTGTTGGTGAACCTATCCTTATGCATGTGCTGCCTTCGTTCATCACATTCATAGTCGCGCCATGTTTGTTTATGTACATGTACCTACAGCCACTCATGATGAGACAACATCAAATCCAAAACCCTCCTAGTATACCATGATACATGATCATTTCGGATGCAGGTGACTGGGAGAGGTAACAAGGTTGTGAGGCGGGATGGAGGCTCCGAGCACTATTGATGAAAACTACGCAAGAGTCATTGGTGATGAAGATGGGAAATACGGATCAATAGTGACTGTCCGTGGGGTCCGGCTCAACTGGAGGACAAAACTATGTAGTTTTTGGGAGGAACAGTCTGGACTGCATGAAGGTTGGGCAAGAAAAATCTATGCAATTTCCAGAATGAGGCAGGCAGTGGGAGCTTGGAAACCAAAACAACGCAATTCCTGGAGGGAAATGGCAGCTGGTTTCCGGGACACTAGCAACAAAAACTACGCAATTCCTGGAGGAAACCGATAGTCAGATGCTGGGTCACTAGAAGCAAAAACTCCGCAATTCATGAGGGGAACTGGTAGTCAGCTGCTGGAGCTTGGCAACAAAAACTACGTAATTCCTGGAGGGAACTAGTAGTCAGCTGTTGGGAGCTGTTGGTGGGAAAAACTACATTGATGCTGGGAGGCTGGCATATTGATCACCTCTGCACAGTTTCTGAGCTGAGTGGACAATTGGGCAATAGATTGTTGTTTGATAACAGGTGTCTTCTAAAACTCCTAATTACCCCACATTAATCATCAACCCGAGAAAGTCCTTTTATTCCAAGAGTGTACACAATATGTGCATGCTATGAATCCAGAGAGTAATGTTTCTTAAAAGGAAGTATAGACCTTTGATACAAGAGTAAATGGATACATCTAATAAACTCAAATTGCAATCATTAAAGGAAATATGACATCTAAGATTTAGGACTCAAACCTTTGCCGAAATCATAATCAAATCTCACATAAACAATTCAAGTAACAATAGCATCAGCCGAGAGCACAGTAGCAATAACTCATCTCTTCTTAGTTGATTCAATCTAAATCATACTCAATCTCTATAAAGCAATCCAAATGGAAATGATATCAATCTGAGAGTTCGATAGCAATAACCAAATGCTTACAGTTGATTAAATCAATATGATTCACTATCTAATTAATTGAATCTGGAATAATCGTAAATCAAATCAAGTGACAGTGCTATAAAATATGTAAAGGAAACATACTACTTTAATACCGGAAAATTCTCATTAGCGAATAAGCTTAACTCACGAAAACAGGAAAATTATCAAACCAATCAAACTTGCAAGAATCAGAAATATATAACACAAGGAAGCAGTTTAATCCACTAGAGGTCGGGCCCTTAGCCACTAGCGAACACTACTGAGCTACTTCAGAGAATACGAATGAACAACAACTTCAGTTATATATTAATCATGGAACTTGAATAGCATTACAATATGGTCGCATTCTTCAATAGCACGAGTCTGTAAATTAAAATTACAATTTGAAATAACAAAGATCCATCCCCTTTCTTCCTACAATCATTTTCTTTTATAATCAGAAAGGGGTAAAAGATAAATGCGATCCCTCAGGATCTCCCGATCCTGAGGGATTCGCAACTGATTTCTAACTTCAGACACCTTTCCTTTTTCACATTGATCCTCCTAATTCGCCCTCAGCCTTGTCCGCAACCGACGCATTCCATCCTCCGTTTGTTGGTTTATGTTGTTCCATCATTAGGGAACAGCAACTATTCCTTTCGTCATTTTTCTGCATAAAGAAGAGTAAAAGTCAGTTACTATGGCTAAATCTTAACTGCGAGTAGTTCATCTGTTTCTTATCATAATCAATCAATATATTAGTGCATTAAGATATGAAAAAGATAAGAAATGAGGAAAAAGGTGATGAAATTAATAGTAAATACATACCCATTTCGTGACTCAACATACTCCCCTACTTACCATGTTTCATGTCCTCCTGAAAAGTAACTAATTCTGATGCAGTGCAGTTAAAGAGTAGGCTGGAGAAGGAGCGTCAAAAATTGGTCTAAAACCATGATGTTCAGCCAAGAGTGCAAAGGTGGGCCCTTCCTTTCCTTCAGGCAATTCGTAGATAGCCCGATAACCTTCAGGAGGATACCAAATGATGGGGCTATGAAACCGACATCCTAACCAATAAGGTCCTTCTCTCAAAATAAGGTTGCTATAGGTGACAAAACGGGCCGCAGCTGCTTTAAAATTCCTGTAATTAAATGGTTCCCTATCCTGCACACTACTAGTGGAGACCGTCCACCTGAGCTTGGATGTAGCCAGAGAGCTTTCTTGAACGGAGTAAAAATATGATACCCCGTTCTATTCAATCTCCTTATAAATAGGCCCCAAAATTTTAATCACCCCTTCCCTTGTCATCAGACTCTTATGGTTGGCAAGCATTTGCAAAGGGTGCTTGGGTTCACTTCTTACCTAGAGATCCAATCCATGTTCTTGTCTTTGAAATGCGTTATGAGCTTTAAACCATTTAAGTTGGTTAACTACAAACGAGATAAAGGCCTAGAATTGAACATCTCCCACAAAAGGGTTAGGGTTCTTTTCCACCTCATTCTCTAATACAAAATTGTGCAGGTAAAATTCACAAAGAAGCCTTTGAAACTTTACACCATGTTGTTTGCAACAATTTATAAAATTTTCAACTGTTTTTAATTCAATTGGTTTTCCAGCTCTCACAGCTTCAATTTTCAGCAACAGGTATAGTTCTAACAAAAACAAGGCATAATTGGTAGCGGGAGACCTACATGGCAAGACATCTGTATATAATGAGAAGATGGTGTCTATCCGACCTATGACCCTATCTAGTTTGAGCTTGATTCTCTCTATTTTCTCTTCTGCCTTTCTGCATCTGTCGAAAGTCTCGCTCTTTGTTGCATTCATTTCCCGAAGCTATCTCTGCAACTCTTGATATTTCTGCTGGGAAACGGTTTCTTGTTCAAGTCGTTCTAACGCGAGTCAAGCTTGTGCTAATTCTTCCTGAAGATTTAGTATAATGGGGTCATTGTGTGTCATGACATCTTTGGCTTGTAAGCTTGTCTGAGTGCTTATGCTATGAGAAAGGATGTTTTCTGTCTGAATTTCTTTATTATGGGAGGTCCAAACCTCCGTCTGAGTAGCCATGCTATAAGAGGGTACATCCTCTGTCTGAATAGCTACGTCTACTAGAATTGCATGTTGTTCCTTTTGAGTGATAACTGGTTGAGTAGGTATGGGCTCGGTTTGGGTCCCTGTAGCCCTACCTTCATATAACTCTGTTTGTACGACCATATTTACTGTCTTCGAGGTATTGTCCGGAACCTTTCCCGCTGTGATTTCTCTTATTTTTCTTCTAAGCCTTTTGACCATTTTGCGAAGCTTCTGCTGTTCTTTTCTTAGCTTTTTCAATTTGGCTCTATACCTTTTCAGAGGAGGGACTGTTCTGCTGACAGTCTCGTTAATGGCTTCTGCTTCTAAAGAGCCTGGTTGCTAACCTTGGCTATGTTCTAATAAGATCATCTTTGCATATTGATTATCAGCTTCCTGAATTATCTCTGGCTTGACTTATTCTTCTTGGCCTATGTTTTCTGTGCTTAGGCCTACCTGGATGTTTTCCACTGAGAGCATGTCACCAGATTGGTTCTCTACTTCTTGAATGGCCTCTGCATTTGTTTCCGCTTCGCGGCTTGCATCTTTTAAGGGAGATAGAATTCTGGTATGACAAAAATTCCCAGGAGACTGGCTTTCTCCTAAGTTAATATTGAGCAGTCCTTCAGGCTGCATGTAGACATTCATGTTGGCCAAGACCTAGGCCATCTCAAAATCATGCAAAAAATTGCCTTAGGGACTCATGTTTGGTGTTGAGGGAAGTCCCAATTCATTTCTTTATTCATTTCCAGAAAACCCTGTTCCTTCCTCAGGTTCTAATTCAGGGTTATCTTGTCCTTCTAACTCTAGCTGCAAGTATTGTTCACTTACTAGGCTGGATAATTCTATAGGTTGACTAGTGCTGCCTTGAGGATTTTCAAACGCTCCCTGTTTTGACCTCAACCTTGTGGATCGTCTGCGCTTGTGAGGTATGCTCCCTGAAAGGGCAGTCCTCTTTCTTTTTGGAATAGGGTTAGGTGCTGGCAGGGCTATACCTCCTTCGAGGGCTAATATTAGATCATCCCAGGTTGATTGTTGTTGGGCAAGGTTATAACTAACTATTAACCTTATCAGACAATAGTGGCTAACTACTATTTCTATATGTTGGGACTGTCTCAGCCTCTCAACAGTGTCATGCAGTAATGAATTCAACAATGCAGGTAAATTAACAGAGCATTTTCGTTTTAGAACTGCTAAAAGTTTGAGTTGTTGTGGCCTTACCACGTCTTTACACCCATCGCAGGTAATATAGTTCTGGATGATTCGTGCCAATTCTCCCCATGGCTCTCCAAGAGAAGATGGTTGAATGCCTTTGCCCTTCTTAATTAGCTCCTGCCCTTCATCCCTAAAAGCCTTGATAGCGTCATGCAGCTTCAATCGCTTGCTAGCCCATACTGGTCCTTCTGCCGGAAACCCAGACACTTTTGCTATCACAGCGTCTGATACAATGATTTGCCTACCTCTTACCACGGATTGTCCATTCTGTAGATTCCGTAAAAATTTGATGGCAATTTCCTCATTGGGGGGTTGAAATCTCGTAAAGTATGTTATCCATCCTGCACGAGCTAGAATTTCCCTGGCTTCATCAGAGACAGCCAATGTTAAAGGTTCTCAGTGCACTGTTCTTCCTCCCATGATGCTTGAATTTTGCAAATGATTAGTGTAGCGAAGATAGCACAGCAATGAACAGAGTCGAGTGATGGAACAGAAAATGGTTGTAATGGCTCTATCAGGTGATACTTTATAAGCATAAATATCGTTATCGAGGACTGTTATAATGCCACATGCTCTGTGATCATGGGATGTCGTATTGTTCTGAAAAATCAAATGAAAAGATGACAGTGCATGCGTAAGTATACTAGAGGTCCTCGCCCCCCTTCGAAATAATAGGTCGCCTATGACCGAATGAATGAAAGGATAGCGCGCTGGCGGCGAAGTACAGGGGTGATGGATTGGGTAATGAAAGTGGCAAGGTACGCATATTAATGAAAGGATCATAAAGGATATTGGAGTGATGAAAACAAGGCATGTAACGAGAATTATCCATAAGTGATAAGATGTCGTGAGGTGATGCGATAAAGAAAAAGGACAGCATACGTAGGAAAAATGCTTTACCGCCTTTATTCCACTTAACTATTGTGATTGATTAAAAAAGATTAACTCATGCATAAAGGTTCACGGTAAATTAGGAGCATAGTCTCTCCGTAGAAAGATGAAAACATAAGAAGAGGACATTATAATAATTATTGATGTAAAATAAAACTTCAATACCATCAGCAGAGCTTCTGTTGCCTGCAGGCATCTATAGCCTTGACAGAGTTGCTTTCTAACCCTTTGGAACCATGGTCCTCTATGTATAATTGGGGAAGTGCATTATGATATCCAGAGTAGAGACCAATGTGCTGGCATGGTAACCAGATGAACACATTTCCATTCACTGGGAAGTAGCAAAAAGTGCTCAGGTCTACTCATAATGAGACCTCATGTTCCAAGGACTTTATTTCTTGATGCCTCCATTGGATCATATCCCTAGTGTGGTGGCCATAGTGGGAATGTCACTTCACTCCTTCCTTATGATCATGGTAGGCTGGCTCGTGATGAGACCCCCTATCCTCCATCTGTGGAAAAAAATCATACAATTGTTAGTGAATATATATATCTTTTTTTTTCTTTTTTTTTAACACTTCACATTTATATATAGAGGGTGGCTCAGCACTCCTTAAGAGTAGGGATGGCGGAAGAAGTTTGAACATATCAATAGAAAAAAGTATGCCCATAATCTTATTGATAATAAATAGAGAGAGTTATAGGGGACAACAGAGAACCAACATGGTACAGATAATCAATCAGTTTGATTTATAGTGGAAATGGGGACAGTGAAGTGATATAGATAATTGTGTCCTTTCTTTTTCGATCAATACAAAGAAATCTTGTTAAAGATGATAATATTCAAGACATTTTCCTGTTCCATTAAACTCCATACTTGTTTCCCTTAAATATGTATTTGTACTTTTGTGCCATAAAGAGGATCATGAAGAGTGAACTAGGATGGTCTAGGGATGATTATGCAAGGAAGAGAAAAATGGTTTCCTCAAAAATACTCACAAGGTGTTTTTCCATGAAGGGAATAGCAAAAGAAAAACCCACACAAAAAAAGTTATGTTCCTTATAGGGAACAGAAAAGCAAAATACAAGCAAAAAGTGGTGTTCCTTATAAGGAACAGCAGCTGTTCCCTGTAGGGAACAGCAAAGAAAACACATGCAAAAAGGTGTTGTTCCCTATAGGGAACAACAATAGAATACTCACGAAAATTGTTGTTCCCTGTAGGGAACAGCAAAGAAAAATGCATGCAAAAAGTGTTGTTCCCTAGAGGGAACAACAGCTGTTCCTTGTAAGGAACAACAAAGCAAAATAAACATGAGAAGTGTTGTTCCCTATAGGGAACAACAGCTGTTCCCTGTAGGGAACAGTAGCTGTTCTCTGTAGGGAACAACAAAGGAAAATGCTCACAAAATGTGTTGTTCCCTATAGGGAACAACAAAGGAAAATATACACACAAAAGTGTTGTTCCCTATAGGGAACAACAATTGTTCCCTGTAGGGAACAACAAAGAAAAATACTCATGAAAAAGTGTTGTTCCCTAGAGGGAACAACAGTTGTTCCCTGTAGGGAACAACAGTTGTTCCCCGTAGGGAACAACAGTTGTTCCCTAGAGGGAACAACAATTGTTCCCCGTAGGGAACAACAAAGGAAAATGCACACAAAAAAGTGTTGTTTCCTGTAGGGAACAACAAAGAAAAATAGGAAAAATAACTAATAAACAATCTACTGTTCTAACCAAATCCAATCAAATAGAAAGAAAACAGAAAATCAAATTTATGTACATGTTTCAAAACATAAATTCTTCACTGGACTAGTGCTGTCGAAGAGTTGTCCTCTTCAGCGAGAATTTGTATCATAGAATCTTCATGTATCTGTTGGCAAAAGGATTCCCTTGTAAGCGGTTTGTGACAGAGACCTACTCAATTTCCATTTGCTTTAAAAGAGTAGCCAGACCCATCAATGGTGGCTAATGTAAGGGTGCCATTATCGTGCACCTCTTGTATCTTGTAGGGACCTAACCATCTAGTCTGGAGTTTTCCTGGGAAATCTTGGAACTTAGAATCATACAGAAGTGCACAATCACCTTCATGGAATATCTTTTTCTTGATGTGCGCATCATGCCATTTTTCTCTTTGTTGTTGGATCAGTGCAGTATGCTAAAGAGCTGATAGCCGAATTTCATCCAATTCATTAATTTGATGTAGTCTGTTAACCTGTGATTCATTCGGATCCAGGCCTACTTCTTGGGCTATCCTCAATGTCTAAATTTCAAATTCTATTGGGAAGATAGGTTCTTTGCCAAACACTACCTGATATGGGGAGTATCCTGTGGTATTCCTCCAAGTCGTGCGATATGCCCACAGGGCTTCTAGCAATTGGGTAGCCCAGTCACGTCTATGTGAGGCGATTGTCTTTGTTAGTATGCCCTCGATTACTTGGTTGGTACTTTCTACCTGGCCGTTTGCCTGCAGGTGGTATGGAGATGTGATTCTGTGTAAGATGGAGATGTGGCAATTTTATGGCCTACAAATTGTGGCCCTCCATCCGTAATTATTTCTCTGGGCAAGCCATACCGCACGAAAATTTGGAAGAGGAAATGGATTACTGTGTCCTGTGTGGCCCTTGGTAAAGCTTGCCTCCACCCATTTAGTCACATATTTCATTGCAACCAGTATATATGTCTTTTGATTAGATGATGGGTTTATTGGGCCAATGAAATCTAACGCCCGACATTCAAAAGGTTCGATGACTAACTGTGGATGCAGAGGTATCTCGTCAGACTGGCCAAGGCAGCCCATTCTTTGGCAACTATTGCATGCCTAGACAAATTTTTTGGAGTCCTTAAAAATTGTGGGCCAATAATAGCCCATCTGCAAGACTTTATGTCTAATCCTACAGTTTGCAAAGTGTCCACCGCAAGGTCCATTGTGGCAGGATTTTAGGATGTCGTAGATTTCGTCTTCCCTGACACACCTGCGGATATGCATATCTACTCCTATGTGAAAGAGGTATCCTCTGATCCAAGAGAACCGAGTGTTGCGTTGCACTATTAATTTTCTTTCTCTAGGCGTCAGGTGCTTGGGTAATTTTCCCACTGCTAGGTAATTCGTGACATATGCGAAGAAATTGATCTTCTACTGCCACTACATCGTCTGTTTTTGGCACACATGAGAGGAAGTCTCCCACCATATTTTCCTTTCCCAGTAGATCCTTGATTGTTATGTCGAATTCCTGCAAAAGGATTAACCATCGTGTCACTCTCCCATTCATAATAGGTTTATTAGCTAAATATTTGATAGCAGAGTGATCAGTATTCAAAACCACAGGGTATCTTGTTATATAGTGTCTGAACTTGTTAATAGCATAGATTACAACTAGAAACTCTTTCTCGGTCACGGTGTAATTCAACTCGGCAAGAGTTAAATTTTTGTTGATGTAGTATATCGCATAAGGTTTCTTATCTTCCTCTTGGCGGAGAACTGCTCCAATGGCCGTATCTGATGCATCAGATGAAATCTGAAATGGTAAATCCTAGTTTGGGCCCCGTAATACTGGGGCTGTTGATACTAGCCGTTTTAACTCTTCAAAGGCAATGTCACATTTGTCAGTCCATATAAAATTGATATTTCCTATCAAAGAATATAATGGTGCAGCAATTTGGGAAAATTTCTTTATAAATCTTCGATAATATCCAGAAAATCCCAAAACTATGTACCTCAATTTAAGTGCAGGGGGTAGGTATTAAGAGGATTATCTGAATTTTCGCTGGATCTACCTGAATTCGAGCCGCAGAGATGTAATGACCTAGGATGAGTCCCTCGGTCATCATCATGTGGCATTTCTCGTGGGTTAAGAAGAGCCTGGTAGCAATGAATCTTTGCAGGACTTTCTCCAGCGACTGTAATGATGGCTCAAAGTCATATCCATAGGGTGTAAAATCGTACATGTACACCTCGAGTCCCTCGTTTATCAAATCTACAAAAATGCTGAGTATGGCTCTCTGGAATGTGGCAGGTGCATTGCACAGTCCGAAAGGTAATACCCTGTGAGAAAACGTCCCCCAGGGGCAGGTGAAGGTAGTCATATCTTGGTCTTCAGAGGCAATTTGGATTTGGTTATAGCCATTGAAGCCATGTATGAAAGAGAAGAATTTTTTACCTGCCAATGTGTCTAGAACCTAGTCGATGAACGAGAGGGGAAAACGATCTTTTTACGTTGCTTTATTAAGCTCTCTGTAGTCGACACATATATGCCACTTTCCATTCTTTTTAGGAACCACAACTAAAGGAGAAACCCATTTGCTATCAGATATAGGATAGATGAAATTTACATCTAACAGTTTCTGTAGTTCATCTTTAACAACATCCTTTAGGTGAGGGTTTAGTCTTTGTTGAGGTTTTCGAATGGGTCGTGCATCTTTCTCAGTATAGATGTGGTGCATACATAATTGGGGGTCAATCCCTTTCATATATGGGTAATCCCAAGCGAAATCCTCCTTATATTTTCTGAGTTGAATAAGCCTCTGTTGCTGGTCATCAATCAGGTTTTTGTTAATGTTTAGGACTTTCCCTGGCTCAATTTCAATGGGTTTGCTATTATAAACAGTTGTTGTTGGTATTGTTTGGTCATTGATATCTTTTAAAGGATCTTCTTCAATTTCGTTATCCAGGGCTGCTTCAATCATGTGACATTTTAGATTAGATATGGCAGCTGGGTGGTTAATGTAAGTGTTAATAATGTCATCTTCTGTTTGATTCTTAAATTCAAGAGCATCTGCTATAGTTAGTGGTGATCGAATATTTTCAGTTAAATATGTTATAGGTTGTTTCCTAGTTTTTATTATAGTTAGGCTTCGCTAAGCTGGAGGATATAAAGCTAGGTTCTTCACATTGCTTCCTCTTGCTATATCATGCTGCCTGTTCGACAACTTATATAAGCATCTACGGTTGTTAGCCAAGGTCTTCCTAGTATTGGAGGATGTCCATCTAGCCGATTTCTAGGATTAATAATCAAGAAATCTGTTGGGTATTCCCAAGAATCTACAGACACCATTACATCCTGTAATGTCCCTTCTGGTTTGATAACTGATCAGTCAGCAAGTTCCAGCAAGGTCATTGTTGGATCTAAGGCTCTGATGCCAAGTCTTTGACAGGTTTTTGTTGTGAGAATATTAATGGTTGTCCCTAGATCGAGTAATGCATTGGGGAAGGAACATCCATTTATTTGTATTGTGACTATAGGGTTTCTTGGGTCCTCATATTTCACCGGTGTTCTCTGCCTGGTAATAAATCATACAAAGTTCTGACTATGTGGACAGTTGGTGTTGCTTTCATTTTCCTCGTAGGTTTCTTAGTACACAATTCCTTAATGGTTTTTGCATGGATTGGAATGTCCTGAATAGCCTGAAGGAAGGGTATTTTTACACAAAGATTTTTTAATTCTCCCAGGAGATCGAAATCGGGATATTCAATTGGGCGAGGTATAATCAATATTTCTGGGAATGGTGGAGAAGAGGTAATGGTTTGATCGTGGCTTTTCTGTTTA
This sequence comes from Pinus tabuliformis, assembly GCA_031772625.1. Taxonomy (NCBI): domain Eukaryota; kingdom Viridiplantae; phylum Streptophyta; class Pinopsida; order Pinales; family Pinaceae; genus Pinus; species Pinus tabuliformis. The sequence continues at coordinate 1,270,151,190 of CM062818.1, read as the reverse complement.
ACTGTATTCTCCGTTTGAGGTGTTTGTTCTACAGGTAGTGGTTCTTCTATTTGTATATTTTTATCCTCATCTGACTCAATTATCCATCCAGACCTCAATTTGAGTTCATTACACTCTCTCAACTCAGTTTCCGAATCCAGCCCTTCAATAATTTGTACCGACTGGACTGGTCTATTATTGGGATTCAGGTTGGGCTGTGCTGGGAGTTGTGGGCATAAGTTGGATTGAGGATTCTGTTGTAACGTGTAAGGTGCTGGTAGCGTAGGTTGAGGCAGGGGGATTGTTCCAACTGGATGGTTTGTAGGTCTTTTCTAGTTTTATTTCCAGTTTTGGTTTTGTTAAGTGGACAGTGGCCATTGAGATGGATATGGGTTGTTCTGCCAGAATGGTGGAAAGTAAGAGGAATTTGGCCAACTATTGTTTGGACTTGATTGATTGGACCAAGGTGGCATAGAAAATTCTTGTGGTGACCAATTAGGAAAAGGTGGCTGGTTCTGCCATGTAGCCCCTATGTATTGCTGAGAATTATATTGTGAGGGTTGAAAGAATGAAAATGGGTTGGTAGGCATACCTGATTGTCGTGCTTGCCATTGGCGACGCTGATTTAACAGGTAGACTGGTTCCATTTCTTCCTCTGCCTCTTTAAAGACCGCTTTTAATCCTGGGAGCGATGGGCAATCTTCTGTGGCATGTTCTTTGGTGCATATGGCACAGTTCTGTACCCTATTCAGTGGACATTCTTTATGACTATGTTTCTTCCTGCATCGAAGGCAAAAAATTGTCAGGTTTTGTTCTACCTCGGCCTGCTTCTGCTTGGCTTGCATGATGTCTAATTGTGTTGTCAAAGTTCCTAGGATATATGTTTTTAAATCTTCCAGCGGGTTGCCAATTTCAGTACGAATAATGCTTCCATCAAAGATTTTTTTGTCCTTGGTGATCATATCGCGTTCAGCTAGTTTTAGTCTTGTACTACCCCTCGAGCGATTGATACATAAATTAATAATGTTAGCATATTCTTCTTGATAGATATCACCTTTACCCATAATATTTAATGTCTCTATCCATTGGTCTTTCATCCCCTTAATCAGTGTGGTTTTTAGCACATTATCAGGCAAAGGAAGATTTGCGTAGGGAGACCTTTGGAGGTTATATTGGAAACGCTCCACATACTCTTCCAAAGTTTCACTAGGTCTTGCTACCATTTGGAATATCTCATCTTTTAGTTCCCTAGATCTGCAATAAGCATGATATTTTTTAAGGAACGTAGTTTTCATTTGGTCCCAATCATTTATGGTGCCCCCACCTAGTCCCATAAACCAACGCATGGTTGCTCCCTTTAACGTGGAGGGAAACAACTTCAGTTTCTGGGGATCGGTGGTGTAATCATAACCCCGACATAAGACATCAAATTCAAACAAAAACACATTCGGATCTTCTGACGTGAGTCCATGAAAGGTGGGAATATTTTGTAGAGGGATAGCTTTCATGGGTGCGTTGACGGCTGTGTTAACAATAGGATACTGTAATGTAGAGGTCTGGGGTGCTTATGGATTATTGGTCATTTGATCAAAGATATGCCAGTACCCTTCCAAGATTTCTGGAGCTAGAGAGTTATCCCTCGGTTGTCTAGAAGAGGTAGGAATGATCCTAACAACACTCCTTTGATCTGGGATGCTGGGTGTCTTTTGTTCAATTACTACCTGAGGGGATCTCGGTTCCTCTGTTTCCCCTGTTTCTCCTCCTCCTTCACGAATGTTGCAAGAATTCCCTTCTTGTGAGGGAATTGTTCACGAATTTTCAATGTCTTGAAAATGATGCTCAGTCCTTTCAGTTTTACTGTGGACCTCAGCGTAGGCTATAGATGGTGAGCCTGTGGCCCGAAGGGAGATAGTAGGTTGTCTGGAAGCAACGGTTCGGGGACCTACTGATGGATGAGATTCAGCTTTTCTTAAGATGTCGTCGATAAAATTTGATTGCCCAAGGGTCACCGATCCCTTATATTTTTCAGGTTTTGGATGTGGAATTATATTGTTTTCTGGTATTTTCTTCTTAGTCATTCATGCAAAAATTCAAATGTTTATTTCTACCTTAAGTTCCTAGCAATTCTGTTGGAAATTGGGTGGGGGAGAAGGTATTTTACTTGCTCCGTATGTAGGTTCTTACCTTCCGTTTTTAATACCCAATTCTCTCTCAACAGACAAACATCAAACACTTACTTCACTTTTCTGTAATTGTGCTGAAAAGTGGGCAGAGGAGCAAGCACTTTACTTGCTCGTTACGTAAGTTCTTACCTTCCGTTTTCAATACCCAATTCTTTCCCAACAGCAATTATCAGACATACATCACTCTTTGTAAGGTGGCAACACTCTGCCCCGCAACAGCGCCAAAATGTTGGTTGATAACAGGGATCTTCTAAAACTCCTAATTACGCCACATTAATCATCAATCTGGGCAAGTCCTTTTATTCCAAGAGTGTACACAATATGTGCATGCTATGAATCCAGAGAGTAATGTTTCTTAAAAGGAAGTATAGACCTTTGATACAAGAGTAAATGGATACATCTAATAAACTCAAATTGCAATCATTAAAGGAAATATGACATCTAAGATTCAGGACTCAAACCTCTGTCGAAATTATAATCAAATCTCACATAAACAATTCAAGTAACAATAGCATCAGCCGAGAGCACAGTAGCAATAACTCATCTCTTCTTAGCTGATTCAATCTAAATCATACTCAATCTCTATAAAGCAATCCAAATGGAAATGATATCAATCTGAGAGTTCGATAGCAATAACCAAATGCTTACAGTTGATTAAATCAATACGATTCACTATCTAAGTAATTGAATCTGGAATAAGCGTAAATCAAATCAAATGACAGTGCTATAAAATATGTAAAGGAAACATACTACTTCAATACTAAAAAACGGTCATTAGCGAATAAGCTTAACTCACGGAAAATAGGAAAATGATCAAACCAATCAAACTTGTGAGAATCGGAAATATATAACACAAAGAAGCAGTTTAATCCACCAGAGACTGGGCCCTTAGCCACCAGTGAACACTGTTGAGCTACTTCAGAGAATACGAATGAACAGCAACTTCCGTTATATATTAATCATGGAACTTAAATAGCATTACAATATGGTCGCGTTCTTCAATAGCATGAGTCTGTAAATTAAAATTACAATTTGAAATAACAGAGATCCATCCCCTTTCTTCGTACAAACATTTTCTTTTATAATCAGAAAGGGGTAAAAGAGGATTCGCAACTGATTTCTAACTTCAGACACCTTTCCTTTTTCGCGTTGATCCTCCTGATTCGCCCTCAGCCTTATCCGCAACCGATGCGCTCTGTCCTCCGTTTGTTGGTTTATGTTGTTCCATCCTTAGGGAATAGCAATTGTTCCTTTCATCATTTTTCTGCATAAAGAAGACTAAAAGTCAGTTACTATGGCTAAATCTTAACTGCGAATAGTTCATCTATTTCTTATCATAATCAATCAATATATTAGAACATTGAGATATGAAAAAAATAAGAAATGAGGAAAAAGGTGATGAAATTAATAGTAAATACATACCCATTTCGTGACTCAACGCAAATGACTTGCTCATGAAAACTGTGCAATTTTCTTGGTGAGCAGTCGATGGACTGTCGGGAGGACTAGCTGGAAAATTGCATAATTTTCTGAGGGAGACAGGGATGGGCACAGGGTGTCTGTCTAGACTTTCTATGCAATTTTCTCAGTCAGTGGAGCGAGCAAGGTCTGCAGAGTCTGCGCAATTTTTTATGGGAGTCAGTCCTGGGGTGTCTGTCGGGTCAAACTCTCCAGTTGACCAGCATGAAGGCGGATTGATTTAATTGCAGGTAGCATAGTTTGAAATGACTTGCTTGGTGCTTTTGCGCTATTCTGGGTGACATTTTATCGAGTTGATGGCAGGGTGATGGTCCGGCTGTCAAAGGGGAGTCTGGTCATCAAAACTTCAACAAAATTACTGGGTGTGTGAACGAGTGAAAGATGCATATGTGATCCTGCAAACACACACTTACATTACTCAACGATGAGATGACTCAAACCATCCAAACACATATGTTCAACATGACTGACTGACGGTGTAAGTGACAAGTGTGACACTTGTGATTGATCATTGGTTGATCGTGACGATGCTTGCACGACAGTGAATTTGACTCTGTGTGTGAGTGCGACAAATGTTTTCATAACGAACACAACATGTACACATGAAGCGAAGACCTTGAGCATGACCAGAACATAGTTGCAACCATGACATTGACATCAACATGAAAAATCTTGGGTGAAATGAAAAAGGAAGGTGGGTTCGAAGACTCACGGAATGAACCCGAGTGTGTGTAGTCATCAAGTGAAACTCTTAAGGGAGGCTTCGAAATTAGGTGCACGCCAAAATTTTGGAGGGTGGTTGTAGCTGCTACAACAGATCCTTAATTGTCTTTACCTCTACAAATTTGACAAGCTCTGAAGAATCACTGCATTGACTTCTACCTGCCTTTCCTGAGCCCTTACAAGTCTTTCCTGAACCTTAACCAAAATGTCATTGTCTTCTTGGAAACTTTTGATCTTTACCCTCAAACTCCTCAATGTATCTGCTATACTAGGAGAATACTCATCTCCTTACTGCCCAATTGATATGTAGGGAGAGTCATGGGAACTATAGTCTACCATTTTTATCATCATCTCTGATTCTCTTCTTCCTACAAGTAGGCCATGTCAGATAAACCAAATAGATACCAAAATCAAAACCATACCTCATGACATTCAGGGGAGGCTTATCTCATCTGCAAAATCAGTCCACATTAGCATGATACATATATAATCATAATCATATCAATATAACAAAATCATGCATGACCATACCAACTATATACCATGACCTCATGCATGACAACCATAACCTTGAAAACATAAAATTTTACCCAAAGAGAGTGCAACCCATTCTGATACCACCTTGTAACCACCTCCTCCCACATTTACCCACTTTCACTAGTTTTCCTAGAGTAAACATGAGTTGAGGGTCACTATGATAAAACTCAACCTCCTATATGACCTTAAGTAAATGGAGTGGACAACTTAAGACCTTACTGACTTCCCAACCCCTCCAGGTGTTCAACCCTTGAGCTAACTCTCTTTTTCACTGACCTAGAGCCTCATTCGCTCCCTTGACAAGGCCTCCAAGTGACTGCAAGCCTTCATTCACTCCCATAAACTTGATTCCCAGCGAATGTGAACTTTTCTAGTCAGTTTTGTGCCAACGACCTTGAATTGTGGGCCACTTTTTCAGGGCTAGGAATCAAGCCTCTGCCTAGAACTCAGTGAAACTTCTAGAAATGATAAATAACATAGAAACAAAGCCTCTAAACCAAAAACTTGAGAAAGGACTTGATCTGACCCTCCCAACTAGGACAGGCATTACGTCAAACACTTAATAAACATGCAACCTACAGGTCATGAATGCATATCTAAACATATAGATATGAAACTTATCATAGGTTTAATAAGGCCCAATTCCTCCTCAAAATAGTTTTCATAACACAAATTAGGTCATGCATTCATTAACTAGACATTCGTTAATTAAAATGTGATAAGATTCGTACTTAAATATGTCATATAACCATGCTTATAACCAGCGTATAACCAGATAGATAACAATGATAGAAAAACCATTAAAGCCACATAATAAAAAGTATAATTACTCAGCAAAGACAAGAGAAACTTAGCTCTTATTAACCACATGAAAAATCCAACCAAGTCACGGACTTCCACGTAGCACCTAACCATAGATTGGGTTGAACCAAATCTTTCTTTCATCCAATCACCCTCGTTCCATATTCCAAACATGAATGTGGTGTTGGAAATAATACTGAGAGGGGGGGTGAATCAGTATTATCAAGTTCTTTTAATAAATCTTCCTTATTTATACTTTGAATTATTTTTGCATATCAGTACCATAAAATAATGAGCATGAACAAAGAAAACAGATAGTCACACCAAAGAACACCAGATGTAAGGTGGAAACCCAATGTGGGTGAAAACCACCTGCTGCAATGTGTCTCTATCTTCTTTCAAATTAGAAACTCCTTTTACAATGGTTTTGTACTGGTGCAGTCCTTTACCAGTACGCAGGCTGCAACCTGCAGAGAGCTACAACTCTCTCTCGTTTTCCAGTCTCTCCTGGAAGGGAGCTACAACCCCCTACTTCTTTTCTTTCAAGGACCACTTTTCATAAATTTTCAAACTGGATCCATAAACATCAAGAGATCATCAAGTACAAGTAAATCACCCAGTCAACTGCAGTAACCAGATCAATAATAACAGTAAACTAAACCCAGAACACCTTATCAACAGAGAAAAGTCAGCCAACAAAAGATCTTAAGACAGATACGCAGTTTTTCTTTCTCTGGCCTGCGAGCGTACGCACTTCACCTTCTGCTCCCCTGCGTATACCCGCAGAGACCCTTCTGCCGCACCGCGTACCCACGCACTGTTTCTTCAATCACGCTGCGTACTGTTACTGTAGGCACGCACCCAGAGATACTATCGCGCCGCGTACTGCTACTGCAGCCACGCACCCACAGATGCTATCGTGTCGCGTACCCACGCACCTACGGCTTCTGAAGCGCCGCGTACTTTCCCTGTGCCTACGCACCTGAACCTCTGTCGCGCTGCGTACCCACGCACTGCGCCTTCTTCTGCTCTGCGTACCCACGCACTTCTCCTTTTTCTGCTCTGCGTACCCACGCACTTGCACTGTTAATCACCTGCGTACTTCTGGTTAGGGCCGAATTGGCAGTCCACCAGTGTGCTACAGATCGTCAAATACTCAGATATAATCATTAGCTCGAGAGATCACCCTTCATAGATTCGCTTTCGTCTTCACTTTTATATAGATCAAGCTTTTAAAACAATAACCCAATATTTCAGATCTTAGGATATTCAATTTTCAAAAGATGCTTAGCCAAGTGATCTCCTTTGCTTTATATAGGCAAGCTCTTCCTAAAATCATGGATCAATACCATAGATAACCAATACAAGGGGCCCAAAAACATGGGGCTCAATAATAATAATAATATAAAACAATACCACGGGCCAAAACCATAGAATCAAGAACGGCGGGCTAAATACCACGGGCCAAACATAGGAAACCCCACGTGAACGCGCTTCTCTGCCTTGAAGTAAGTGAACTGGGGGTACGCACCTTCTGAACGGGTGACCTGCGTGTCTAGTCGCAGTCCCTTCACGGCGTACCTGCGTGTACGCACTTTTTGAACTATTCTCCTGCGTACCTCTTAATTTTCAACATTTTGAGAGCCTGATCAGAGCATTGCCACTTGAGGGTGTTGCCATCAAGTACAACATCTGTAACATAGAGCCATACCAGAATCATAATGCCAACATGTGGGACCTCGTGGGATAAACCAATCCATAAACAACCAAGGAATCCAAAGGTTAAAACACCTCCACCCTCACCATACCATGATCTCACCTAAACTGGTCTCGAAACCACAAAACCAAACCGAGCTTGGATGCCTCAGAATTCCTTCACCATCCCTTGAAGATTTTTCTTGTCTCCACCCACCTATTGAGGGCTTTTCAGAGAAAACCATCTCCAACCCTTGGGATTTTCCTGAGATCACCTCACTAGAATAAAAAAACCTTCTAGTAATCCAAATCTCAAGCAAGAAAGAATCCCATCACACCACGGTTATCTGGAAAATGAAAGGCAAGGCTAAAAGTACTATCGAAACTCAGAAAAACCCATGCCAATGACAACAAAGAAACCAAATACAAGCATGCATATACCATGCATGTCAAAACCAGCTAAGAAATCATACATGCAACTAGTTACATGCGAGTATTCTCGCTGAAGCTACTTGATTCAACCTTTCCTTGCTTAATACTTGTTTTCATTTTCTTTCCTTGTCCTTCCTTTGCTTGATTTATTTCTTTGTCCTTCCTTTGCTTGATTTCTTTCCTTCTCCTCTTGGTGCACTTCTCCTCTCTCAAACCAATTCTGAAATTAAACTAACAAAAGGCCCAAAATTGATGCTCTGATGTCTTTTTATTATTGATGCCCCTAATTTCTTAATTTTCCTTCAATTTCCTTCTCACATGCAACATGTGACCTTTACCTTCTGTTGAAGCCTCAAAATTCGCTGCAACAACATTGGGGATGACCACTCGGTCCGGACCTTAAAGAAACTCCTTTTCCGTTTGGAATGGTGGTTCCGACTGGTTCAACTAGGTCCAGTTACCTTCTCTCAATCTCCAATGGCTTTAAAATATGACTTTCATTCACTAATGGAGAAGAGACATCAGATCAACCCTCTTACTGATCAAGCAAGAAAGTGATCCTTAAGCTAATTTGGGGCTCATCCAAGCCACATCTAAAATTTGCCTCTTTGGTAAGAGGACTTAAAAGAATGTAGAAATTAATCTAAATGCAAACTTATTCTATAATGCAAGCAAAAGGAACTAAATCCTAATCATATCTCAATTAAGCAAATATAGATCTAACCCAACTGAGAGCAAGATATTTAAAGTATTTGGATTTAAATAAGTCTGGCTTATAATGAATATCAAGCTAACGAAATAGTTCAATTAACTGACATTATGAATACCAAACACATCCTATTAAGGAACCTCTTAACTGAAATAATCAACCAACAACACTCAAGAAGAAGTTCGCATAATGATTTTCATCATTTAATCAGTAACTTGAATAATTAAACAATAATATGAGGAAAAAAATCACAACATATCATTATTTATTAAACCAGTATTAAAAGACATATTTCTGAGTAAATAGTTACTCAAAAATCGGAATTCAGCCCATAAGAGCAGAGATAAATAATAACATAAAATAGAGACAACTTATCCATACCGACCAAAGTGCACAAATATGAAATTAAATTGACACATTCTTGTCATCATAAAATGAAACCAGGCTTGGAGGAGGAGCTCTGGCGATTAGGCGATCCGCTGCAGGCAACCCTGACCTGACCTTCCCTGCGCGCCCGCGCCTGGCAACGCCGCTGCTGGGCCTGCGCCTTCCTTCCGCTGATCCTTCTTCGACCGGGGCCTCCTGCCCTTCTCTTCCTCTGGGCCCCCTGCCCTTTCTTGTCCGCGGGGCCTCCCCTGGGGCTCCGCATGCCTCCTCTGATCATGCCTGAAATGGATCCTCCCACGCACGAGCAAGAAGACTTTGAAAAATCGTTTGCTTCACTCATCCCGGAGAATGCTGCTGGGAAAATCCGCCCTACAGCTTCAAAGTTCATTAAGAAGCTCGATGAAATCCCGGAAGTCTCGCTTCCTCCTTCCCTCCCGAGGAGAGCTGCAGTTGCCTTAGCAGAACGTGGCCTGGTTGGTCAGTTCACGGGATTATGGCCCTCCCCTCGCTCAGTTCAACGTTGGGTCGAAAGAAACTGGAACTGGATGGTGCAAGGGAAAATAGCAATCAGGTTCTGTGGGAGGGGGTTTTTTACCTTCCTCTTTGAATCAATGGAGGACCGTAATCTCATCTTCAGGAACGGCCCCTATTTCATGGACTCCAGGGGCCTTCACCTAAATAGATAGACCCCGGATTTCGATCCAGAGATGGATGTCCCCAATGCTGTCCCTGTTTGGGTTCGCCTGCCTCATTTGCCGCTTCATTGCTGGGGAGATGAATCAGTGAAAGCCATAGGGAATTCCGTAGGGAAATATATCGACAGGTCTGAACCAAGGGAGAACATGCATGCTTGTGCACAGATATGTGTCGAAGTGGATTTGGGCAAGGGACTGCCGGAAGCAATCAAACTCAAAGTCGATCAGTGGACGCATATACAGCAAGTGGACTACGAGCAGCTGCCATTCAAATGCAAGGTATGTCATGAATATGGGCATTTTGCCAATAGATGTACTAAATCTAAATCAAATGTTTCCGAAGGCAATGTAGAAGCACCTGAAGAAGCTTGGGAAATAGTCAAGAAGAAAAAATCAAACATCCCTCCAGGCACATCCTCAAAGCCTACCACTGAAACCCCCTTCCCTCCCTCCCACCCCTCTGGATCAGGCCCTTCCTTCCCTTCCACCTCCAACCCCTTCGAATCCTTGTCTGCAGAGGAACCCCCATCCCCCCCCCCTTCACCGAAAGGCCCCGTGGAAACCCCTTCCCATATCTCCCCCCCCCCAGCACTCCCCTCCCCCAACAGTGGAAAGAATTTTAACAAGAAACAAATCAAAGGAAAACAACCTCTCTACTGACCCTCCCAGAAAAGTTGGTAGGAAATCTAACAAAGAGATAAGGGATGAGAACGCTGCAAAAGAAATGGCCACCGGGACCCAACAACCAATGGACACATACCTAGATAAGACCAAAGGAAGTGGAGAAAAGATGAAGGAAAAAGGTGGGACTCACACCAAACAGAGTAAATGATGATTTTGGTCTCCTGGAACTGTAGGGGGATGGGCTCCTCCCTAAAAGCAAATGCAGTCCGCGATCTTCTCAAATTCGAACATCCAGACTTTCTCCTTCTCCAGGAGACCAAACTCACGGAACAGGAATTTCAAAATAGCATGAAAAGAAGCAGAAGTTATGTAGGAATAGCATCGAGCGCAGCTGGTGCCTCAGGAGGCATAGGGACTCTATGGGACAAAAACAAATGGAAACTTAAAGACCAAAGGCAGAACAGATGGTGGATAAGATCAGACATGCAAAATATAGCCACGACAGAGGAGTATTCAATATACAACGTCTATGCACCCATTCACTACAGAGATAAAGCCTCATGCTGGGATTCCATCGCCTCAGATTTAAGGACTGCTCAGGGAAGGAATATCTTCCTGGGAGGCGACCTGAATCTAATAAGGAACGCTGATGAAAAATAGGGAGGAAATTTTTTTGCAGACCCCTCAAGAGATTCGCTAGAGGAAATTATTCAAGCTCACAATTTCGTGGACATCCCTCCGCAAAATGGTAGATACACCTGGTCGAATAAAAGAACGGGCAGTAACAACATAAAGGAGAGGCTAGATCGTATTCTGGCCCAAGAGAGAATAGTGGCAAACTACCCAAGTATCCAAAGCAAAATTATTCAGGGCTACATTTCAGATCACAAACCAGTGGCTTTGACACTGGAAAAAGGGAAAAACATGGGATCGCTCCCTTTCAAGTACAACAAGGCCTGGGACGGCAGTGAAGACTTCAGAAGCCTGATAAAGGATCAATGGGAAAAAGAAATTTCGGGCTCCCCTCACTTCGTTTGGGAAACTAAGCTCAAATTCCTTAGGATCGCCATCAAACAATGGGCAAGAATTCATGCAACAGAGGAAGGGAGAAAAAGAATCGACCTCCAAGCGAAGTTGGAACAATGGAATCATGAAAAAGAAGGAGGCCAGGACACAGAAGAAGATCAGGCCAAAGAAAATGAACTATACAAAGAGCTGTACAAACAGAACAGAAGGGAGGAGGAAGAGCAAAGGCAAAAGTCTCGTTGTCTTTGGCTTAAATCCGGGGATAAGAATACCTCTTTTTTTCATAACAGCCTCAAACTCAGGCGAGCAGGGAATCATATTGAGAGAATAATGATGGAAGGAAGAGAACTCAGAGAACAAGAGGAAATAAAGGATGCAGCTTCTCGACATTTCCAAGCTCTCCTAACAGCTGATCCTCAATATACGGAAAACCCGGATTTCCTCAACATAATTGAAAGTAAAATTTCAGAAGCCCAAAATGCCGAGTTGGATAAGGAGATCACGACTGAGGAAATAGAATGGTCAATCTTCAGCATGGCCTCGGACAAGGCTCCGGGCCCTGATGGGTTTACAGTGGCTTTTTATAGAAACCATTGGGAAATTATCAAAAAGGACTACATCAGAATGGCAAAGAATTTCTTTACGAAATGCAAAATGGGCAGCAGTATCAAATCTTCCCACCTAGCCCTCATTCCCAAACATCCCAATCCCCAAACCTTTGACAGATTCCAACCTATATCCTTGTGCAACGTTTCCTACAAAATCATCACCAAGATTTTAGCTAACAGACTAAAAAAACTTCTCCCCTCCCTCATCTCTGAGAACCAAGGAGGCTTCGTCCCAAGAAGACAAATAACGGACAATGTCATTCTTATTCAGGAGGCAATCCACAGCAGCATAAATAGAAAGGAAAGGGGCATGATCATCAAGCTAGATATGGCGAATGCCTTCGATCGAGTTAATCATAAGTTTCTCTAGGCAGTCCTAAAGAAGTTTGGCATCTCTGAGCTCTTCATCAGCAGAGTCATGGAATGCATTTCATCCACCTGGACAGCCCCCCTCATTAATGGCAGGCCCAGTAGTTCCTTCAAAAGCTCAAGGGGATTGAGGCAAGGATGCCCGCTATCCCCCTTCCTCTACATCATCATGGCAGAAACTCTAAGCATACATCTGGAAAATCTGCGAAAGCTAAAAGAAATAACAGGGGTTGACATAGTCCGGGGAACCAAGGGGATAAACCACTCCCTCTTCGCTGACGATACTCTTCTAATTGGAGGTGCTTCCAGTCTCATGGCTCGGAGGTTCAAGAAAACTTTGGAACTCTTTCTTCAAGCCTCTGGAGGTAGGCTAAACAATAACAAGTGCATGATATACACATGGAATGTTCCCAGACACATCATTCAGAGAATATCCACAATCTTGGACATACCAGCTCAAAGGAACTGGACACATTTCATGTACCTGGGGTTACCCTTAGCCAAGGAAACGATTAAAACTGAAATCTGGGTCAAGCTAATTGAGAAGCTGAGGGGGAAGCTTCAGAGATGGGGAGTGACTTGGCTCAACCTGGCGGGCAGAACTATCCTCATCAAGGCCATCCTTTCAGCTCTTCCAATCTATCAGTTCGCGACTACTCTCGCCCCGGCCAGCATCCATAAACACATGGAACTAATCATCAGAGGTTTCTTGTGGCAGGGAGGAAGGCAAGACTCCAAAAAGTTCAGCCTGGTAAAATGGGATCAGGTCATCCTTCCCTTTGAGAAAGGAGGGCTTGGAATAAGAATCCCAAGACTAGCTAATATGGCCATGGGCTATAAATTGATTTGGAGAATCCTCAATGAGAAGGGAGCATGGTGGACAGAGGTCATCAAAAAGAAATATCTGAACGGGGCCAACTCCAATATCCTCTCAGAAAACATTATCGACAGGCAATGCACCCCTGTTTGGAAGCTTATCAAAAAAACTCTCCCTCCATTCAAAGCCTGTATTTCAAGAGTTCCGGGCAATGGCCGAAACATCAGCATTTGGGCGGACAGAATAATGGGCTCAGAAGCAAGGGAAGCTCTTCCTAATTTCAGACCTTTGCAAAGGTGGATGGCAGAGGAAAACCTCAAGACACTCTATGACATCTCTTCATGGGATCATAATAGTTGGATAGGCTGGAAGTCTATTCCCCTTCCCAACGACCTTAAGAATCTTTGGGCTGATCTCAAGTTATCACTCATAGGCTCAGCTCCCATCAACAGAATGTCAGAAGACAAATACGTATGGGACTTCAACGGTGGCAGCTACACAGTGAAAGAGGGTTACAAAACTCTTCAAAATGTCCGAGAGGTAAACAACTGGCCTCTCCACAAAATGGCTTGGAAAATCGAATGCCTCCCAAAGGTAAAATTCTTCAATTGGACCCTCCTCAACAGCAAAATTCTCACTGCGGAAAATCTAAGGAAGAAGGGTATACAGGGCCCATCCATCTGCTGCATGTGTAGGGCAGCGGAAGAAAGCAGTAACCACCTCTTTATAGAATGCTCCTTTGCGAGAACTTGCTGGAAACTCATCACCAGCCCGCTGACCATTGGCAATCTCCCCAACCAGATCACTCTTCTTCAGAAAAATTGGGGGAAAAGCTACCCTCACCCCAAAAAAGGAAAGACCCTGTCTAAAAGGTTGTGGAACAGCATTCCCCCAAACCTCTGCTAGCAGATATGGAACGCCAGAAATAAATGTATTTTCAATAATAAGACTCCTAGCATCACCAGCACCGTGGCAAAGGCAATTGCGCTCATTTCAGAGACCATTGGAACGAATGGAATAACCCATGTGGACTCGGAACCGGGAGACCTAAGAGAGAAAGAGTGGATGAGTAAATTCAGCTATGAAGCAGGAATCCAAAAAACAATATGCACAGGAAAAGGAAACTCTGATTGGAAGCTGAGAGGGACCAAAGAGGAAGTCAGAGATTGGATACAACACAAAGGAGGCCCTCTCTACATTTCGACGGGGCCTCAAAAAACAACCCGGGTCAAGCTGGAGCTGGAGGAATTATCAGAGATCTTCAAGGAAAAATCATAGTGACCTATGAATGGGGGTTGGGATTTATGTCCAATAACAAGGCTGAGGCCTATAGTCTCCTTCTGGGAACTTCTATAGCAAGGAAACTCGGCCTCCAAAACCTGCTAATTATGGGAGACTTTGCTATTATCATAGCAGCCATGATCTCGGGGAAGGATTTTAAGCAGACGGCCCTGAACAGCATCAAAAGTAGGATTTTGGACAATACCAGGGGAATAAGCGGGACCATCTACAAGCATGTTCTAAGAGGAAACAATGCGGAGGCAGACGAACAGGCCAACAAGGCGACAAGCAGGCAGACAGGTCAGGTTAGAGAGAATGATGAAGTCTATGATAAGCCCATACCTTAAGCATCCCCACCCCATCTCCTCATCTCAGAATCCGAGCCACCTCAGGTATCATTCTCCTCGAAATTGGCTCTTCATCAAATCCCCTTATCTCCTCCAAAATCTCCTCGACTGCGCAGAACTGTACCCCAAAAGCTAAATCCGCCCCCCTGACTTGGTTCACATCATTTCACTCCGCCTTATTATAAAATACCATGTATCTACAGCAGACAAAATCTGGATATGCGGTCGGGGCCATACTCTTGGTACGCTCTTCGCACGCAGCAAAATCTTATCAGGGGATCTCAATCATTCCAAGAGCCGCCCCCTTCAGTATCGGCCCAAGCACCTGAGGAGCCTCCCTACCCCTTTATATAGAAGCGTGGGACTCAGCGTTCCCTCATTCTGCAGCGCTGCAAGGCATCTCCTCTGCGCTTTCAACAAGCATTCGCTTCCTCCTGAAGCTACTCGCATTCACTGGGAACCTGGTCCGCGCTCCTCGTCTGTGGTAAACGCTGGTTTATCTAATGTTGTCTTAGATTTTGCTAACGAGTGGCTTCTTGGTTGCAGCAGAGCTCCCCGAATTCCCCTGCTTCTTAATTTTCTCATTACTCCCCGTGTCCCTCCGCCCCTTCCTTCTCAGATCTATCTTCTCTCCCATTCTGCCTTCCTTCCAGGAATCCACCCAGGTCTCTGTCTGTCTCCTCTTTTTACAGGCTCTTCTATCCTGATCACCAAGATGGCGGATCAACAAGGCCAGCCGAATGCTCAGGAGCCCGCAAATAATCCTATAGATAGGATCTTCAACAACGAGTGCACTATGTGCAAATCGAATACATTCATGATCAATAGATTTGTCAAGCACTTCAATGAACTGAAGGATGACTACCAAGCTGATAGCAGATCGAAACGGAAGAAGTTGGAGATGCGTAAAGCAGAAATTGAAGCCTTGAAGGAGAGGTGCAGCCATCTGGAGGAAGCCATAGAGCAAATCAGAACTCTCACTCAGAGTTTCCAAGCGGAGGCCTCAACTAAAGCCAGCGCCAGGAAAGATCCCCTCCCCGATGTCTCGGTCACTCAGAAACTCCCCTAGATGCTATGGATTGTAAATGTTGCTGGTTAGGTAGTTCTTTTGTTCGGCAATATAGCCGTTACTTATTTACTTTCAGTTATCATAGAGGCAACAATGAGGAAAAAGGGTCTGCGCACCCGGTTTTAATCCTCACCGCCCAAACTTATCATGTCCATGTACTAGAACTCTGTATCTGAGGTTTTTATAATATAAAAGTAGTCGATTCTGTTAAAAAAAAAATGAAACCAGCGTTTAAAATAATAGTATTATAAATATCAATTTATTGAATCCATTTCTCAAGCTCTGGTCTCTAATAGTCATTTACAATACTTGAACTTCTACTTTCAAAACAAGAGCCACAATAGTGCAAACTCTGCCCTTCATACATAATTCAAAATGCAAAAGAAAAATCCTCAATAATTCCCATATCTGAGATTTTTACTCCTCCCACCTACAACTCTAAATCCCTATTATAGAAGTGATTTTAGAATTCTAGAATTACAGAGGAGAAAAGCCCTTATTACATTCTACAATCTGTTATTTATAATATTTACAAATGAATTCAAACTTGGAAAGTTTATTAAAGAAGAAATCTGTTTAATCAATTTTTATTGGCTGAAAAACCCATTCTTGTATTGTTGGAGGCTTCTCATTGATTGAGATTCTTTCTCTTCATCTCTTTAACTGTTTTCCTGCAAAATCAAATCAAAACAAAATTAAAATACAAAAATAAAATCAAAATGCCAAATATGGAATTAAAACAAATCTAATCTAATTCAAATAAATAAATAATTGAAAAGGAAACCTAAGCTCTATATTGATGTCTGTGATGATTTAATTGGCCAAGGATATCATTGACGAATGGATTTGCATTTAGAAGAGGCTTGGGCAAATGAAAATGCAGAAAATAAAACTCAGGAAAAATAGTTTTATTCAAAATTTGGAGCTTGATCTTCTGCTAGATTTTAGACCCAATAAATGATCAAATCTGTTAATGAAACCTCCTTAGAAATGTTCTCCGTGATTTTATCTTTCCAATGAGACGTTCTGGGCCTCATTTGGCCAAGTAAAACTTGCTCTATGAGTCTCCAAAGTTGATGAGTCAAATCTCGCAGAATTCTGAAAATTGTGTTGCTTGGGCTAAAAATCTGAATTTTTTTATTAAATTCTATTTCTAAATTAAATTGTTATTATTAATTAATTAATAACAACTAATTATAACTGTGTTTATTAATTCTTATTAACTGTTTAACTAATTTAATTAAAAAAATTAGTGGCTAATTAAAATAGTATTATATTAATATTATAATTAAAATATAATAAAATTATAATTAATATATAATTTCATAATATTAATATAATATTATATTAAATTAATCCCTTTTGAAATTACAAAATAAAAGGTATTAGTGTGAGTGTGAGGAAGGTGGAGACTATAGGGATAGTGGAGTGATAAGGTGGGAATAATAAGGAGTGGAGGAAGGTGAGGATGTTATTGAGGCGAGTGAGGTGGAGGGATAAGGTATGAAGGTGATGTGAGGTAACATAGGCCCGGGAGGTATAAGGAGTGTGAGAAACTTAGGATATGAGAAAAATAATTATCACTTTTTTTCTTGAATCGCATATCACATGTTTTAACACTGGTGCATAAAATCAAAAAAATTATTTGCGATATGTGATTTGTGATGTATCGCAATCGCAATATTGCTTCACAATTTTTTATCGCAGTTTTAAAATCGTAGTTCTTGGAAGGAAGCAAGTGATATGAAGTGGGGCCCACGTGGAATTAATAATCCTACAAATTGGACTATAGTTACTTTGCAATTTTGAGAATATGCTCTTGGCAATTAGTTTTAAAATAATAAATTGGAGTAAATTACCAAGATTCTGAAACACGTTTTCATCCATTATATGATTTAACTGGGTCATTTTGTAGGACTGTTAGTGAGAAAATGAAAATTAATAAGAGTTAACCAAAAGTCAATATTTACAATGAATGACTATTTAACTTAATTACTTACAAAAAGTGAAATATTATACATTTATTTACAATTTTGGTCCAGGCGAGAAAATGATCAGAGTTCAAAGTAGTGCCATTTTACAAACCGGTTGGCCAAATGAGGCGAAACAAGTATCAATGGAAATCTTATAAAAAGTTGAATTCAAAGAAACAATCAAAACATAAATCCGAAGAAAGTAAAAAAGGAAAAAAATCTTAATGAAAATTATAAAGGTGTTTTACCAAAAATTTATAGAAAGGGTCCCCATTATTTGAGTCAATAAGTCAAAAATGGGGGGCTGTTGGGTTTTCCCTACAACAATGGTGACACACTAGGAAGAACTAGTTATCTCTTGTTAAAGATATTGAATTTTAATTTATCCAAAGGTTAAAAATAATGGAGTTCAAGAAACCATCTAACAGTAAAACATTTCCATAGGTCCCACTTAAATAGATTAAGTAATATGAGTTTGTAAAGATAAGTACTCAAAACAGACTAGAGTAAAAGTCATGAATCCA
The DNA here is from genome assembly GCA_031772625.1 of Pinus tabuliformis. NCBI lineage: Eukaryota > Viridiplantae > Streptophyta > Pinopsida > Pinales > Pinaceae > Pinus > Pinus tabuliformis. The sequence goes on along the minus strand of CM062818.1, from coordinate 1,270,132,932 downwards.
AATTTGGGAAAATTTGTTTTAAAACTACCTCATATAATAATAGAATAAGGTAGAGATAAGAGTTTTTGATAAAGCATATATCCATTTTATGATTGTCTCTGACATCGCTTCGCTGCCAGCGAGCCTGAACAATACCCCGACGAAGTTGTCTTTTATGCCATACAAGCCTAATCTCGCTACCAGCAAGTGTCCATAGCCCCGACGGGTTTACTTGTATTTCCCATGCTTCATCTTTAATCACTCTTTTGATAAGCGTATTTGCAAGCTTTTAGTTTATGATGTATTTGAGTGAAAGAGGTGGGATGGTAATAGAGATTTATGTTTAATGGACATAATACTTTCATAATATTTGTTCCACATTATTTCCCTGCAGCTATCAATCAGAGGTTTTTATGTGGAGGGGTAGGAGGTATTCATTGTGTTAAACTCAATTCTTTCCTTATTAAAGTAAACTCAATCACTTAGGAAGGATGTGTGTTCCTCCATGAAAAATATTTAAAGCCAAATGATTTTATGGTTCCATAAAGATATACCTTTAATGATAAATGAAATTCATTGATATAGGTAGAGTTTAAGATTTCCCCCTGTATGCCAACCGTTGTTGAACAAGGAATGTCCTTTCATATAAATCATGGCAAAGTCACCAAAATCAAAACAAAACCGAAAACAAAATGAAAATAATTCCTAAGCTAAAGTAAGAAAAGAAATCAGAAAACCAAAATAAATTGAAGAAAGCAAAAACTGAAAGAAAAATCCAAATTTAAAAGATAAACTCCATCAAAACTACTTATACCAATGTCTCGACGAAAGAGATAAAAGAAAATAATCATGTGAATGTTCCTTCTTTGGTTAAGATTTAGATAAATTTTATCTTGTAGAGTTATAAACATTATGGCTTCTGATAGCAGTGATGATAGATAATATATTAAATGAAAAGTTTCTTTCTGCTGCAAACTTTCTTGTTCCGAAGCAAAACCTGCAAAAATCATCTTAATCATTTTCAAATAAAAGCGATGCTTAAGGAAATTGTTAGAGCTTCAGAAACTCCCTAGTTTAGCTGATTCAATGAGGATTATCACTGCTTCTTTCAAGAATTTTAAAGCAAACTAAACAAAAGAGAATGAGCTTCAACACTGATCTGGTAGAGGAGAAATGGGTTCATGAAGACCCACAAAAATAGAGTTCAAGATCAGAAAAAATTAAAAACGAAACTAAAAATAAAAGTAAAGTAATGAGAATGGGTAGATGAAACTTACCATTAGAGAATTGCATTTAATCATACTTGAAAGATATCATCTTCTCCAATACTAGCTAACTTCTTATTTTAATTAGAACTAAAAGCATGAAGAAGTTGAACTAACTGAAATCATATTAACCCAAAATCATCTTTTATTAAATCTATACTAAAACAAGCAACAAACTAGAAGAAAACAATGCTTCATGTTCTAGGAATCTGAAGTGAATTGAATTCATCATAAATGAAATGATGTTTTTTAATGAATTGCAACGATGAATGTTCTCATAATATTATAAGTTTCATATCAATTCCATGATTTTCATAAATATTTCAAAATTAAGACCAAATCCAAGATAATGAAATACAAGTGTGTAGATGGGAAGGTCTTGAATTTCATATATTAAATATTGAGTGATATATCTAAAACTCAAATATAAGAAAAATAAAACTAATCTAACCATGTTGTAATTTTGTTATTGATTGTTTCATTATCATAGTGGTTGCCCAAGAGTGCCTTAAAATCTTTTATACAGCACAACGTATTATCTAATGTTTCGCATCGCAAGTTTCTTTCCCATGCATAAATTTCAATCTGTGATTTTTACCTTTGTCGATATGTGATTGAGTAATATATGATAGTTAATTGACAATGGAAGAGAAACGTATACCAGAGCTTACATCAATGAATCTTAAGGCAAGGCTTCATTTGAGTTTTGTGATGCGATATATTTGTTACAATAACAAATTTTTGATATGGGCATATGCTATGTAAAAATGCGATATCACGATTGCGATGTGAATATATGCGATAATGTGATCGCAATATCGGAGAATCAAAGATAGGAGTTGTTAAAAGGACATGCCGATATTATTTTGCGATTGTGGGGATGCGATGGACGACCTGGAAAATTGGTGGGTCAGTCCTATGCGTGATATTATGATATGAAAGATTGGCGAGGAGTTATATCAGGGATCTTGTATTGCAAGTTTCCTATCGGGAATACTTATGATAAAATTTTGCGATATGGATGATGTGATATGGATGGTGCGATATCGTGAAATTTTTCATTGAAGATTGGAGAGGATGGGAGCATCGCATGATCAGAGATACTTGATGCATTCATATGTGAAAACCTCTGATATGCGAAGTAGAATAGATGCGATAGTTTTATTAAATGGATTCAATATCTTATCAAATCTAGGATATCAGAACTTTCAAATGTATGTCCCAATTGAAATTGTGATTTTATGAGCAGATGCAATATATTTTAAAACTGAATTTAAATGCCATATCGGGTCCAGAACATCAGAATTTTTAAAACATGTTCTTTAACTAAATTTGTGATTTATAAACGGATGCAATATCTTTTAGAACTAGAATTAAATGTGTTATCGTGTTTGGAATTTGGTGGATATCGCAACACTTCAATTGATGCTTTATATGAAATGGCCCAACATTGGAATGCTCTAATAATGCTATATGGCGAATACAAAGAGATTGAGATGTTTTTAAAGTATTCGAAATAAAATTTCCCAACTCAATTTTCCTTTCTATAAAAACTCGATTCAATAATTTAATTAACCATCAGATTATTCGATCTGAGGAAGATGTTATCGTGACTTTCTTATGAGGATATTTGTGATATTATAATGATCCAACATGAATTTCCCGTTAATGTTTTTAAAAACCTGAACGGAATTTTAATGAAACATATAAGGAAAATTAATGAATCCTCAAATTATGACAAAACAACTAATACTTCCCTGAACATGCCACAGATTTAAAATAGTTGCCTGCTTGTTTGAAGTTTCCAAAATGAATGAAAACCTGCAAAAGAAACAGAACAAGAATAAAGAATTACCATTGAAAAAAGTAAAACTAACCATAGATAACGATGAGCCTGTAAATGTATAACTGGAAGAAAAATGAGTGAAAATGTTACCTTATGAGTCTTCAAGCTCTCTCAAATTTTCTCAAAGTTTTCTTAGGTTCAACATCACCTACTTTTTTAATCTAAAATGCTAAGTAATGAATTTTCCAAATTGCATCCACCTCAAATTTACATCGGAAAACATGAATGTTGGCGAGTTCTTTTTTAGAAATACTTATGAATCCAAAATTGTCAAGTTGTAGCAAATTCTTGGAATTTTTGTATGATTTTTGAGATGAATTTTTTGCAAGACAAGACAATTAAAGGTTTCATAAATATGTATGATATTAAGAGCTTCTAAAATATTCCAAGTTCTTTTTTCGAAAATGAAAGGGAATTCCCATAAAGAGTCACATTCGTTACTTGCTTTATTGAATATCAAAAATAATAAAATAAGTGTAAACAGAAAAGAAATTTAATCTAATTTAATGTATTCCTATTTCTAACTTAATGAAGGAAACATGACTAGGTATAGTCATACTTCCAATGTAACAAAGTAAGCATTTTGATTCTTACGTGTATGTACAAATCAATTATTAGTAACAAAAATAGGAATAAAATTAAACTAAGGAAAATAAGTCTGATTTTAGAATGTACAGTTACCTTTAGTTATTTACAAGAAACCTTCCCTTGAAATTCCCTTTCCAATTCAATTGGATCATAGAAACCTTGATGAATTTCTACTATTGATGATTGGAAGGGATTCAAAAGAGAAAATAACATGCCAGATTGTGAAAATGATCTTTTAGATTCAATGGCATGCATAAATATGTTAGTGTTATGTGCAAGTGTTAAACTATTAACAATCTTCTGTGAAAGAAAACTTTTCAAATATTTTTCAAACGGGTCAATGAAAAATGGATGAAAATTTGTTAAATACAATGGAAGATTATTAATTGAATCAAATTGTTGGCCATATTGTGAAAATGCATTCTCTTGTTGACACTGCCTTTGAGAAAGTAGAAGTAATTGATAAGAAATGAATATCAATTGAAATTGGAAGAGAAATCATTCTTGATGTTCACAATTAAAACTTGAAACTTCATTTTCCCATTCAGACAATACGTCAATTGAGTGCTCAATACTGAGTTGCTCAATATGCCAGCACAAATTATCTAAAACTCGAATATTAAAAACAAAAAACAAATCTGAATTTAAAAAAAATAAATGAAGAAAAAATAATAAAATCAAATCATAGTTTACACTAGTGTTACAATTATTGTTACAGCACAATTGGGATTGATTTAAAATAATTTCCTTTTCACAAGACTCGGTCAGAATAATAGAATTTGAATGATTTCTAATACCAACTTGTGAATTAGAAAGAGAATCATGGCTATGAATAGGGATGAGATCTTGATCATCATATAAATCATAGATTGGAATGTTTTCTCGAATGCTGAAATCGTGAGTATGATTAATTGTTTGAAAATGAGAATTGCTTGAAACGATTTCTGAATTATAGTGTTCTTCATTTTCACATTTGGTTAGACTTTGATAGTTAGGATTCAATAGTGAAGCAGACAAATCAATGTCATTATACTATCATAAATGACCTTATGACATTCATTGGAATTCCTTTCAATCTTATCGAATGTATCAAAACAAGGAGTATAAAGCACACGTTCATTAATGCCAGAAGAATGATCAATACTTAATTCTCTAACTTGACAAAAACTAATTGGAAATTCATTAAAATCAACCTCTCTGTTTTCTGAAATACCATTAATATCAAGAGGGGATAAATTGCCATCAGAAACAATATCAGGATAAAGGGAAAAATGAGAATCAAAAGCAATGGATTTAAAAAAGTTTATATTTGAGAAATCTTGTGCATTTTGTTCATTGTAAATTTCAGTTTTGAGATCATTCATTTGTGTACTTGTGCTTTCTTGACAAATAATTCTTTTCTCTCCTAAATTTGGCATTTTCTCATCATAAAAGAATTCATAAATTTGTACAACAAACTATGTGTTATTGGAAACATTGATTGTTGCTTATACTTGCTGATTTATGTTCTAATTTTCTAAATTTAACGCATACTAATTTTCAGATTTCAAAGCGATATCTTCTTCAAGATTATTACTAGTATCTTCTTGCACTTGAATAGTAAAATTCTCCAAGCTTTGTGATTGAGATTCGTTGACATGTGAAGGTGCATCCTGATTACTATCAATACTGTAAGAAGTGTGCACTAAATGAAGAAATTGATCATACATAATAGAGGCCACTTCATCATCACTTGTTTTCATATTCATATTGAATTTCTCAATTATGTTAATATAATTGGAAAGATTTTGAGCAAAGATTGAAATACTTTCACATGGATTATGAATGGGAAGAAGAGAGCAAATATGTTCATAGCAATCTAATAATTCCTCATCTATAGGTTTTTCTTCAATTTTAAATTTCAAACAATTTAAGTGAAATCTGGTGGTAAAATCAATCAGAGGTTCATTTTCGAATCTTTGTAAATCTTTAAAATCATCACATACATGTTCATAGTTATGGTCGTTAAATTTACAAATGAACATTCTAACAAATTGATCCCAGCTGTGAATTGAGGCAATTGGAAGAGTTCGACACCATTTTCTTGGGTTTTGACGTGAATGTGAGAGTTAAGATTCTGCATAAAATTCCTTCATCCATTCCTTGAAAATCATAATTCGGAAATTCTTGAATAAATTGAAAGATATGATTAAAAGTAGAAGAATTTGTCTTACCATTAAATTTTACCTGAGACAGGAATCTTACCACTTCAGTTGGAGTATTAGAAGATGCATATCCATGGAGACAACTCCAAATTGGAAGTTTAAGAGGAGCTATCATGATAAATAATAAGATGTTAGAATACAAAGGCTCCACTTAGACAACAAGTTTGAAGCCCTCCTTCTAGCGCCAAAATGTTGAAGCCTCGAAATTTGCTACAACAACATAGGGGATGACCACCCAGTCCGGACCTTAAAGCAACTCCTTTTCCATTTGGAATGGTGGTTCTGATTGGTTCAACTAGGTCCAGTTACCTTCTCTCAATCTCCAATGGCTTTAATATATGAATGTCATTCACCAATGGAGAAGAAACATAAAATCAAACCTCTTACTAATCAGGAAACAAACTGATCCTTAAGTTGATTTGGGGCTCAACCAAGCCACAACTAAAGTTTGTCTCTTTGGGAAGAGGACTTAAAAGAATGTAGAAATTAATCTAAATGCAAACTTATTCTATAATGCAGGCAAAAGGAACTAAATCCTAATCCTCTCTCAATTAGGCAGATATAGATCTAACCCAACCGAGAGCAAGATCTTTAAAGTATTCGGATTTAAATCTGTCTGTCTTATAATGAATATCAAGCTAATGAAGTAGTCCAATTAACTGACATTATGAATACTAAACACCTGTTATTTAGGAACCTCTTAACTGAAATAATCAACCAACACTCAAGAAGAAGTTCGCAGAATGATTTTGATCATTTAATCAATAACTTTAATAATTAAACAATAATATGCGGAAAAAGTTTGCAACATATCATTATTTATTAAACCATTATTAAAAGACACATTTCTGAGTAAGTAGTTCCTCAAAAATCAGAATTCATCCCATAAAAGCATAAATAAATAATAACATAAAATAGAGACAAATTACCCATACCGACAAAAGTGCACAAATATGAAAGTAAATTGACACATTCTTGTCATCATAAAATAAAACCAGCATTTAAAATAATAGTATTATAAATACCAATTTATTGAATCCATTTCTCCAGCTCCGGTCTCTAATAGTCCTTTACAATACTTGAATTTCTGCTTTCGAAACAAGAGCCGCAATAGTGCAAACTCCGCCCTTCATACATAATTCAAAATGTAAAGAAAAATCCTCAATAATCTCCATATCTGAGATTTTTACTCCTCCCACCTACAACTCTAAATCCCTATTACATAAGTGCTTTTAGAATTCCAGAATTGCAGAGGAGATAAGTCCTTATTACATTCTGCAATCTGTTATATATAATAGTTACAAAGGAATTCAAGCTAGGAAAGTTTGTTGAGGAAGAAATATGTTTAATCAATTTTTATTGGCTCAAAATTCCATTCTTGGATTGCTCGAGTATTTTCATTGATTGATATTCTTTTCTCTTCTCTCTTCAACTGTTTTCCTGCAAAATCAAATCAAAACAAAATTAAAATGCAAAAATAAAATCAAAATGTCAAATCTGGAATTAAAACAAATCTAACCAAATTCAATTAAATAAATAATTGAAAAGGAAATCTAAGCTTTCTATTGATGCCTATGATAATTTAGTTGGCCAAGGATATCATTGACGAATGGATTTGCATTCAGAAGAGGCTTGGGCAAATGAAAACACAGAAAATAAAACTCAAGAAAATTAGTTTTATTCAAAATTCGGAACTTGATCTTCTGCTGGATTTTAGACCCAATAAATGAGCAAATATGTTAATGAAACCTTCTCAGCGATGTTCTCCGTGACTTTATCTTTCCAATGAGCTGTCATGGGCCTCATTTGGCCAAGTAAAACTTGCTCTATGAATCTCCAAAGTTGATGAGTCAAATCTGACAGAATCTGAAATTTTATTGCTTGCGCTAAAACTCTGAAATTTTTTATTAAATTATATTTCTAAATTAAATTGTTGTTATTAATTAATTAATAACAAATAATTATAACTGTATTTATTAATTCTTATTAATTGTTTAACTAATTTAATTAAAAAATAATAATTTAATGATTAATTAAAATAGTATTATATTAATATTATAATTAAAATTTATAAAATTTATAATTAATATATAATTTTATAATATTAATATTATATTAATTTAATTTAATATTTTTAAAATTACAAAATAAAAGTTCACGTATTAGTGTGAGTATGAGGAGAGTGGAGAGTATAGAGATAGTGGAGTGATAAGGTGGGAGTGATAAGGAGTGGAGAGAGGTGAGGGTGATGGTGATGGTGATGGTGAGGCGAGTGAGGTGGATGGATAAGGTACGAAGGTGATGTGAGGTGGTGTAGGCTTAGGAGGTACAAGGAGTGAGAAATTTAGGATATAAGAAAAATAACTATTGTATTTTTTTTTTAATTACATGTGCATAAAAACAAAACATTTATATGTGATTTGCGATGTATCGTAATTTCAATATCACATCGCAATTTTTGGAAGGAAGCAAGTGATATGAAGTGGGGTCCACGTGGAATTAATAATCCTATAAATTGGACTATAGTCACTTTGTAATTTTGATAATTTAGTCTTTGGCAATTAGTTTTAAAATAATAAATTGGAGTAAATTACCAAGATTTTGAAACACGTTTTCATCTGTTGTATGATTTAGTTGGGTCATTTTATAAGATTGTTAGTGAGAAAATGAAAAATTAACTGAAAGTCCATATTTACAATGAATGACCATTTAACTTAATTACTTACAAAAATTGAAATATTATACATTTATTTACAATTTTGGTCCAAATGAGAAAATGATTAGACTTCAAAGTAGTGCCATTTACAAACTAGTTGGCCAAATGAGGTGAAACAAGTATCAATGGAAAGCTTATGAAAAGTCGGATTCAAAGAAATAATCAAAACATAAATCTGAAGAAAGTAAAAAAGTCAAAAAATTTTAATGAAAATTATAAAAGGTGTTTTACCAAAAAGCTATAGAAAGGGTGAGTCAATAAGTAAAAAATGGGGGCTTGTTGGGTTTTCCTTACAACACCTACCTTTTCTCCTAATTTCCTTTATTTTCATAAACAAATGTCAATAATTCCCTTTTGCCTTTTCAAATCCTTTGTCAATTTCCCCTTATCCATAATACATAACAAATGATGCCCACTAAGATGTTTTGTCCATCATTAATCTTGGAATAAGTGTTCCATGACCTTGGTCTTATTTTGCCTTTTTTAACTTTATTACATGAAGTTTTAACCTAGGGTTGTTACAACCACAGGAAGTTGGCGCTCAAGGATAAATTTTGAAATATCAATATGCAAAAAAAAGACACTATTCTGCAATACCTAATCAGGTTCACACAATGTCGTGATGAATTTGGTCAAGTTGGTGTTATTGTTGCAAAAGATTATTTGGTAAGTCGAGCCCTTCTAGACCTTCCCAAGAGCTAGCACAGCTACCAAGATTTGGTGAATGGGAGGGAGAAACTTCCAAATTGGTAACGCCTATGGTCTGATTTGGTACAGGAGGAAATAAGGCAAAATATCAGAGACGAGACTTCATCCAAGGGCGAGGATGAAGAAAATTGTGCCTTGGATGGAAAGGAAGAGAAGGGAAAAGGGAAGAAATCCCAATCCAAACCAGAATCTATTCAGGGGGGCAAGAAGAAAGAATTGTCTAGAATCAAGTGCTTTCATTGTCATGAATTTGGGCACTGTGCCACAAAGTTTCCACACAATAAAACAAGCAAGAAGACCTCAAGAGGAGCAATAGGTGAAGCTTTGGATTCACAGTTTGAGCTTGACTTCACTTTCATCACATGCATGGAAAGCATAGTGATGGGGAGTGTTTGGTACTTGGACAATGGTGCCTCGTTCCATATGATAGGGAATAAAAAAAAAATTAGTGATTTGTAGGAAAAATTTCTCCAGATGCACATCAAGATGGGAGATGACGAAAAGTACAACACGACCAGGATTGGTATAGTCACCATTCAGAGGGAGTCAGGCTCCCCTCTCAGACTCAAGGATGTGATGTTTGTTCCAGGTTTAAAGAAAAATCTCATTTCTATTGCAATTTTGGAAGATTGTGGTTATGATGTGATCTTCAACAAAGGGAAAGCATTCTCAAGACACATAGCAACGGGACAAGTGAAGCAAATTCGGGTTCATGTGAAGAACATGTACAAGCTATATGTGAAGGATTGTGTTGCATTGAGCACAAAGGTGAAGAAGTTGCAGAGCCTCTATGTTGGTGAACATTGGCATAGAATACTTTGCCATATTCATCAAGGTGCTTTGAATATTATTCAACAGATAACCACAGGCCTCCCTAAAGTATCACTAGCATAGCAAGATACATGCAAAGGGTGTACCTTGGCGAAGTACACAAAAGCCACTTTCGATGGTCGGGACAACAAAGCACATGCAGTCTTTGAAAGGATCCACTCTGATGTCTATGGAGCTTTCTCAACAACCTCCACTGCTAGGCACAAATATTTTGTCATTTTTATTGATGACTTCTCACTAAAGTGTTGGATCTTCTTCATGCGGAAGAAGGATGACAAATTCTCAAAGTTCATAGAATTCAAGGCACTAGTTGAGAAAGAAACAAGCAAGAAGATGACAGCTCTCATGAGAAATAATGGAGGTGAGTACATATTGAATGAATTTAAAAATTTATGTGCAAAAGAAGGCATTCGACGAGACTTGACAGCGCCCCACAACCCACAGCAGAATCAGGTGGCTAAGAGGAAGAACCGTAGCATTGTGGGAGTAGCGAGGGCGATGTTGCATGATCAGGGTCTACCTCTGTATTTGTGGTCCGAGGCATGTTACACAACAGTCTATTTGCATAATTGGAGTCCTCATCATATTTTGGGCATGATTACACACATCAAAGCAAGCTGGATCGACTGCTTTTTCGATTGGATCAACTGATGCTAGAGGATCTGATTCTTCAACTACTGAATCTACTCTTGCATATGGTTGGAGAAGGCTTTCTCGGGGAGAAATTCAGATGTGTCACACTTCAAGGTTTTTGGAGCCTCTATTTACTACCATGTCTCCAAAGAATCAAGGAAGAAGTTGGAACCAACAACAGAATTGAGGGTATTTGTGAGTTACACAAACTCCCCACAATTACCATGTGTATATGCCATCCCTCATAATGATATTTGTGTGAAGGGATGTAAAATTTGATGAATACAAAGCCATGTGGTGCTCTCTTGAGAGGGTGCTTCAGAACCCACTAGAAGAGGAGCTCTTAGCTCGAGAGGAGGAAGCTATGGAGCAGCCACAAATTAAGGAGAAGAGAGTATAGATAGCCACTCAAGTAGAACCATCCAGAGAAGGCAGGAAAAAGACCAGGGAAGCTAAGAGACTTGTGCAGGATGTGAGGGAGAATGTGGGTGCTCCTTCAAATTAATGCAAGCAGAGAAGGTCATCAAATTGGTACATTGGCTACATGGCTCTAATAACTGAGCTTGTAGAGACTAAGCCATCCTCTTTCTAGGAAGCAATATAGAAACATGTATGGGTTGATGAAATGATATGCCTCATAGCAAATTGAAATGATACGCAGATTTTCTTCGTACAATTCTATTTGTATATTTCTTTTGTCATGGATACATTTAGTCAAAATCAGATAACTAGACAATGTAACCATGCCTAAACAAAATCACATTGAATATAATAAAGCATCTATTGTTATTTGTTCAAATTGCATGGATTATGGACTTTGTTCTTATTGCATGTATTCTAGTTATCGTTTACTAATTTTGCTATTAATGATAGAATGATTGATGAAACTTTGATTGGGAGTGCAATTTGTCCTTATTGCAAAATATAGAGGTAGATTTAAAGTTTTTATTATGCGAAGTGCTTCTCCATATTCCCTTATCTCCACACACAATACACCATTTCAAAGTTATTTTTGCATATTTGGAAATCCCATGAGCTTTGACGTCATCTTGACCCTACCTCTACTACTAATTAATCGTTTAAGTTCAGGCTTCTTTATGTAGGGCTTGCATTTGTTCGTTATTCAAGAATGCTCACATTTTTGCAATTTGTCATTATTGCGAAGGGCAGAGGTATAGTCAAAGTTTTGATTGTACAAAATGCTTCTCCGTAACGATTTCATTATTAGATTTAATTAACTTTTCAATATTATGTAATGTCCCTCATGAAATGACTTAGGAATTCTATGAATTAAGTTGAATTTCTTGGATAATTTAAAATTTGTAGGAATTATGTATTTGGATTGATTAGTTAAAATGTAAGCAACCATGTGTTTATGTTATAATCTATGTAAGTGAACATAAATTAAATATAATGAATATTTTGTAGCGATGATAAAAAAATATTCTTAAAGAATGTGACAAGGCCACACAGAGAGTTGAATAAACTTTTTTTTTTCAGTTAGAGAACAGTTAAAATAAGTAGTTATATTCCAACAAATTGGGAAATAATAAAAAGGAGAACAATTCCAAATTTTAATGAAATTTTCTTGGGGAGCTCGAAATGGAAAAGAAGGATAAAGAATGGGGCACAAAGGGATGGCGGGAAATAGAAAATCCATTGAAAAAGATAGGAACTGATCGAGAGTCTACAAAAAAATTAATGGATGGAGATAGATGCCATTAATATTATACCCTCATTCTGGGTCACTATGAGAGAAAAACACAGTGACTACAAGCCACCAATCGGAGATAAATGTTGGTGAAAACCCTTTGTAAAATCAAAATGGTGCATAGGGTTAGAAGTAAATAATTCTTCCTGACATGTAAAGGTGTTTCCGCCTGACTGAAAAAGGAATAAGGATTGGGAGTAGTCAAATAAGAATTTGACTTAAGGTTGGGAGGTCGATAAGGTATTATCCCTTAAACATCAGTTTGGAGATAAGTCTATAACCCTGCGACTAAAAACAAAACAAAAATATAGAACTAATATGTATGACTTACTAGAGAATAAAATTATATAAATCAATGTATCGTATATATGGTAACTTGTTGTTGCAGCAAATTGCATATGCTTCTTATCTTTGCTCAAGGATGAATAAGAAATCTGTGGTTTGGAAAAAACAATGGTGGATTGACTGAAGGGATTTTAGCTCAGGGGTAACTAGAGAAGGATCTAGCTTATGGTTGGGAGGTCTGAATCATCCTTCGTATATTTTCCAATCATTGAAGGATCTAGCTTACGGTTGGGAGGTTTGAATTCTCCTTCTTATATTTTCCAATTACTAAAGGATCGAGCTTACGATTAGGAGGTCGACTGAATAATCCTTGGTATATTTTCCAATTACTGAGGTAAGTTCCTAACTTTTCTTATTAAGGAGATGAAATACTAATAACTATTGTAGGTAATGCTCTCGACACAGAGTATGGGAAAAATAAAAATAAAAGTTGTAATGGTAACACATGAAAGGTAGAAGCTTATATTCTGTAAAGAAACCAACCGAATACAAGACTCACATAATAGTTTTTTCTTCTCCATTCACTCTTGTAAACTAACAAATGGTAAAGAGTTCTTGTATATGTATATGTATATGTATATTAGCATGCCAATTGTTGTAGGAATGCAAGGTACGACTATACAAGAGTAAGAAGAAAAGGTACAAGTTGAAGGGTCGAGAATCTGATAGAATGTAACCGTTAGATAAGAAATGGGTTTTTCTTTTAAACAAATATACTAGTTAGAAAGTTCATATAGAAGGGTATTATACATATTGAATATGGTAAAGAAAAATAATGTTTTCTGCATTATATTCTTCAGTGGTTACTAAACAATGTTACATATGTTTTTTAGGAAGATAGTCGTTATAGTAAATTTAAAAAAAAGGGTCTTCCTATCTAATTTGGGTTAACGCCAAGTTATCAACTAGGGGAACCCAATTGCTTAGCACAGTTCCAGAGTTAGAACCCTAATACATAGTTTGCTTACCAAGAGAAATAAAAGGAGAAACCTTGAAAAAAATGTAACGCATGTTGGGAATATATATATATATATAATATCCTACATTCCATTACTCATAGGTACTATTGAAGGAAAAACAAAATAAAGAGAAAATTGTTCTGTTATTTTTAGAGTCACTCTAAATGGATAGAATACATGAGGTTGGAAGGGCCCTAGACCCTAAAAGGTTTTATACTATGCATGAACCCTTCTTAAGGGTTTCATTCCTCGGGAACAATCTAAGGTGATTAATAAGACAACCTCAAACTAAACCATTGTTCAAGTACTAGTACTCGTAGGAAGACCTGGAAGAAATAATAAAGGAAACATGAGCAATAAGAACCATGGAACCTAGAACTTAGATTCGAAACGCAAATGACAAAATAAGTACGCTAATTTAATCCTTGTGTATTGAAATTCCAAAGGAAACCTGCACATAACAAACCCAAAAACAAAACAAAACAAAAAAAATTAATACAATGGTAAGGGTTAATCCTTCTTGAGGGGGAAAAGCCCATAAAATTAAATTAAATTAAATTAAAAAAAAAAAAAAAAAAAAAAAATTAATAATAATAATAGTAATAATAAATAAATAAAAATTCAGGAACAAACCAAAGTGGATTTGATTAGGAACTTTAAGACAAACCTGTAGGAAGCCCGACAATCTCTTTATCTCATCCAATGGCTATATTTTTTCTGTAGAAATCAAAATTGGGGAACAAGGTCAAATGAAAGATATTATACCTTAGTTATGGGGTAGAGCACTAGTAATAATAATAATAAAAAAGCTCACCAAGCAATCATAGAGGGAGTTGGATTATCGGTTGTGAAAAAATAAATGCTCAGACTCGATCAACCTTATTATCCTACTCCATTGTTGATTTTGTGATACCATAATCAGTTAGGAAGAAAAAAAAACCTAGGATAACAAACAATGCAAACAGAAACCTCTGAAAACGAGTAAGGGTTTGCGACAGTACCTTCATGTTATTGTCAATGGTATCGACCAACGAAGCTTTGGATCCAGTGGGCTCTGGAGGGTTTTACCTTGCTGTGAAATGGGTCGGAGAAAAGAAATCACCCCCTTGCAACAGGATAAGAGTTATTTCCCTCTAACGTGCAACATAAGAATGAGGAACCATTAGAACATATTCCCCAAATTCTGGTACCTCAAACCTAACCCCAATTTTTGTCAGCCGTTGGATAAAATGCTTTACCGATGTATGGCTAAGATATGGGCTATAACATTCAACAATTGACATTTTAATAAAAGGGTTCCGATGAGATCTGACAAGTTCCAGAGTTTTCCAAATTGTATGTATACCATAAATTAATATAATATAACCGCATGTTTATGATGCTAATTCTAGGCTAGGTATTCTATAATTTGTCGAATGCAATCATATCCAAATAATCCCACATGTAACCCTTCCAAGGAATAAAAGTAGGTTATGTTTCAAGATATTCAATTCCCCTTACAAAGTGAATGCTCACCCTTGAAACCATAGTGAAACTGCCAACATAGTTATCGCAAGATGGTAAGGAGTTGTAGCAAAGAGAAGGCGATGTTTAATTCTTCCAAAGTTTAGAACAATCGATCATCATCGATATATATATATATATATATAGAGAGAGAGAGAGAGAGATTATGAACCATTATGGATGTCCTTACATTAGATGTTGATGATGAGCAATATGCCTAACCTCTAAGAGCTAGAATACATGAAAGAAACATTAAGTCAAGGGAATGTTATTTTTCAAACTGAGTACTCTTTGGTGTATTGCAAGTATATATATATATATATATATATATATATATATATATATATATATATATATATATATATATATATATATATATATATATATATATATATATATATATATATATTGCATGTTTGAGGATAGTCTTAAGGCATAAACCTCGTCACAATAAATTATTTTTCTGTTGCATTATATATATATATATATTTTTCTAATTGGAAACATGACAAGTGGTATTAGAGCAAAAGGTTGCAACACTGTCGCCTTTTTGGAATCAGGAAGTGGAAAAGAATTAGAGGTATGATGCTAGTGGGCATCAACTCATGTATGATTTTATCAAAATTTTATAACAATGTATGCAGTAGACTACTTTTGACATGAGATGCATGATGCATGATAACCACATTAAAGACTAGTAAGTGATAATGTTTGTTTTAAGACCTTGTTTATGACATTTGAAGCTTTATGTGGAAAAAGACAATAAAAATTTTGTTGCATTTATGAAAAAATCATGAGCACTCACTAGTGATAGTGAGGAATAATTATCAACCTTTGCATAATATTATGATAATGATTATGGCGCATTTAAAGAACATAACTAAAGTTACAATGCACTACCTATAAAGAATGAATGCATTTATTGGATCTGTGTGATAACAAAGGGATGTAGAAGGTAGGGGTTATCCTTGAAAAGATAATAGGATGTTGAAAGAATCCCTTTAGATGCTAAAAATAAACAATGAGTCAAGTGGTGAGACTTGACTGTAATGGCTAATTGATGACAAAATCCATGTCATTTCTTGAAAGGAATGTAGGGATTTGTTTGTGAAAAAATAAATTAGTCTTCTTGGAATATCTGCATGGATTCCTTTTGTATTAGAATTCTTGAAAAAAAAAATATAAGTTTACATGCAATAAAAATAGTTATTTTGTATTTGAGTTCTTGAAAATAATACATGAAAATCATGCATACAAGAAGATAAAGAATCCATGAAAAAGAAATGCATGTAAACTTTGTTTTTGGAAGTGTAAAGAACCTAAGTTACTTCACTTAAAAAAATACCGAAGAAAATTGTACGATGCATATGCATTAGATTCTTAAAGAGAATAGTGTTTATGTTCATAAGAATAATATTTATGATATTTTTTTGTGCATGCACGAGAAGAAATAAATGGGTTATTGAAAAGGAAATATGTATTTGTTACATAAAAGGAATAACTAATCATGGTAGAATTCTAGAGAAAGAAAATATGTTGCATGCAAGAAAAAAATATTGAGATAGATTCTGGAAAAAAATAGTTTGCATGCATGAAAAGAATGGCTATCAAGTTAATTTCTTTTGGAAAATATAATGCTATCCTAGTTCTTTTGGGATAAGGCCATGCAATTTTCATGTATAAAAATAACACCTATGGTACTAGCTCTTTTGGAAAAATCACATAACTACGCATAAAAGGAAATAGTTGAGGGCTTAGTTCCTTTTGAGTAAAGTTTATGTATTTGCATGCACTAACTATGGTACTAGTTCCCTTTTTGAACAGAGTATTTGTTTACACGCCCTAAAATGATGGTCGGTGGGCTCGTACTCTTGATACATTATTGTGCATTTGCATGTATAAGAATAGTATCTATTGTGTTAGTTTCCTTTTGAGAAGATTATGAATGATATGGTAAATTTATTTTATGGAAAATTTGAAATAAAAACCACCTGCATTACATGAGATGTTAGTTATGAATCCCTATCAAATTTACTTTTACAAATTGTGGGACACAAGTTAAGAGTGAAGAATGGATGCATTGTTAATCTAGGTTGTCATTGATGTCAATAGTTGATCGTTGATATAACAGTGACTGGATCACAAATATTCTTGAAGATGCCAGAAGATGACTACAACTCTTGTTTAAGTTGATGGAGTGTCAATCATGCTTCTTGATGACATGTCTATGATAAAAGACTACATGATGACTTATGTGGACCATAATGATGACTTAGGTGGACTACACTTGGAAGATTACCTATATGACATAAACATGATGACATGCCCTACCTCCAATGATCTTCATGATGACACCACATGATGACAAACCTCCAACAATGTTGAAGGAGAGAAGGTGATGAAGAAGGAAATCAAGGACATGATGGTGTCCCTACATTGAAGAAGGCAAGCATGATGGTGACCCTACATTGAAGAAGACAAGGACATGAAAAGGACATAATTAAACAATAAAGAAGTCATACACTCAAAGGCATTCTGCCTTGCCTCCATTTCTGCACTCATGAAGGACCAGTCACATTAAAAATTAATTTTCACCTCCTTAGAGGCATAATTTCACCATGATACTTTCACTATCTTGAAGAGCTTAATTTTTCTTTTCTAACGAGCTATTACTCAGCCTGAAACTCCAAGTGGTTTGGGAGAAATGAATTTTTGAAGTTAAGTTATTAATTCTAGATATGGAGCCGACCTGAGCAAACCTACCTTATCAACCAACAAAAGAGACGTGTATGTTCAAGGTTCACGTTCAAGAAGCCTATTAATAGGAGGTTCAATCTCCTTGTTTGCATCATCATTTTTCACAAATTAGAAAGACAAAAGTCTATCATATGTTCACAACTCATGAACTAAAGGAGGTAGAATTGAAGACTCATTTTGGGTTATGAAGATTGTAGCTCCTATAATATCTCAGACCTTATCTCTATCTGTCTCGAACATGCTATGATAAATTTACTGTGGGAACCTACAATACTTAAGATGTTTTGACAAGTGTTATTTCAGACAAAAGGCTTATAACCCTTGACAGACTCAGACTAGTGCAAAAATAGTAGATGATCTCAACTGTGGTGGGTGCTCTCGGATAGTTAGAGAAGTAGTGAATGTTCTCGGACTATAGCAGGGTGATGGTGCAAGAGTAGTTGACATTTCTTGACTGTGCAGTTCCAGGCTATAGCATATCTTTCTTTGGACTGTGCATACTTGTTGTGGCTCGGTGTTGATTCCTTACCTTGGACTCACCTATGGAATATGAGCAAGAACCTTGATCATTTGTTGATGACTGTGGTTTGGACCTCCTATGGTTCAATTTGTGTGACAGTTGCCAGGCCTCAAATCTCACTTTGGATTGTTGTGGTTTTGGCTTGGGCCTCTCCTAAACAACTCAGATTGCTCATTAGTGAAGAAATATAACTACATTCTTTGGACAAAGGACTATAGTATCACCTCCCTTCCTCTTGGACAATGACATAGTTGGATTACAGAATCTCCTCCTGAACAACAACAGTGATGAACTAAGTGAAGCCTAGTTTAATAGTGCATTTTAAAGCAATCTTTTAGAGATTGTCTTTGAGATTGGGATCTCTTTGAAGGCATTTTGGAAGTAGTCAAGATCTTTGTGCAGACATTGGAGAAATCGTTTGAAGGTTGATGAAGATACCCTTGGTTGGAGAGCTCTTGGGGACAATCTTTTGAAAACATATTGTTAAGAAGCCTTGAGTAACCTTGGAGTTATTATTGGAGATCACGATGCATCAGTGATGACATCATGAGGTGACTTGAAGAAATTGCTTGGGTACAATGAAGAGAAATGGTGACATCTTCTAAGAGATCAAGGTTGTCATTGATGACGTGGCGTGGAGATTAAATGAAGGGATAACTGAAGATTGACAGGGCTCGGTGAAGAAGACTTTGGGAGCCGTGAAGTACAACCAAACATATCTTGACAAAGTGAAGCTAGAGTAATGGTGTCCTTGGAGTTGGTGCTCCTAAACTCAAGGTTGGTGCCTTGGATAAGATAGGGTCAAAGCCCTAGAGGTCAGAGCCTCACTAAAGTCCAAGTTGGTGCTTGGAAACATGTTGGAGCTTGGGAGATTGAAGATCAGTGTCTTCATCTAGGGTTGGAGCCCTATATATATTGTACTTGATTCATTGTAAAGATTATATTAAAACAAGTATTTATTCCTATTGTTCATTTTGTGTTCTAAATATAAGTGATCTAACTAGTAAAAGTAGCAATTGAAAAAAAATATTGATTCACCCACCCTCTCAGTATTTCCAACATGCATAATGTACATAAATGTTCCTTTTTGCCTTAATGATAATGTGTATATAGTCAGGTTATGTAAATTAAAGTGGGAAAAGGTGTTAAATATAATTTGACATGTCATAGAGTTGTGGACAGTAGTGAAATGCCAAAGAGGCCCAAAGAGTGAGTAGTTGAGCTATAAATTCGTCATGGATCAAAGAAAAAATGGCTAGAGATAAATACCATAAGTCGAGGTCTAGTTGGAATTACTGTGGGAAAGAAATACGGTAATTTCCAAACAACACCAGTGGGAGAGAAAGACGGGTGGAACCCTCCAATAAAAGACATGACGTTGTCAACGGAACATGCAGGATGTTGCCAAGAGGAATCTTGTATTAAACCAAATGTGGCCATTGTCATAAAATTGTAATGGATGTGAAAATGGCTCAATATGGTTGTAGGAAACAGTTCCCATTGGTTGGGAGAAGCATTATTTTTCCCACTGTGGTTTTCATATCATAACAAGCTAACTAAGCAGATAAATGTTGTGCTAAAAATGAAACTTTTTTATGTATGCGTAAGAATTCTATGAACATCCTGACAAGAAAATAAACTAGTGCGTGAAAATGAATTATAGTTCCTTTATTACATTACCAAACTTGGGAATGTCTTTCGCGGGGGCTAAGACAATATGCATTTGACACAGTTATTGATCATTTGAAGATTAGAGAGCTAGGTGCTCTCTAAGTACTTGTAAAAGTACTATTATTAAAATATCACCTGACATTGCATGAACAATTGATATTTAAATCTATTCCTTTTGATTGTAAATTTCGAGAATAAAAGTAATGTGGTTGTGACTATTGTGATTATATTATTTGGGATCCTGCATTATAGGGTGCTTTCTGTTGAGCCTCGGAATTACCTTCTCCTTGACATTTGTTCTCACCTTTTTCTCTCATTTTCTCATAAGACTACAGACCCAATCAATGATAAATGCTAGGTTTTGTCTTAGGAAAGCATTAAAATTATCACCACATTATATTTTATTATTCTTGCTATTTTAATAGATTTTTGCAAATTAGCTACATAATGCAGCCTATTCTGTAGCTACTCTCATGGTTTGGCAGGTTACAGGTGTCAAATGAAGAACTGGGCGACATCGGCATTTCCAGAATCATCTCCACATGGATTATATCCTATTCACTCAGTCCAAATCGACAGAAAAGCATGCCTAAAGTCATGGTCAGATGGAGTCAAATATGCTATCTAGAAGCAGTAAGACTCTTGATTTGCTCTTTCATAGCTAATCAAGAGTCTAACAGTTATGTTGAATATTTAATTTGAATTAAGCCACTGTAGCTGATCAGAAGTTAAACAATCCTATTACAATTTGAATTTAGCCACTTGTAGCAAGTTTTTCTCATAAACAGTGATGTTAGATTTAATTCGAATTAGCCACCTGTAGCAAGTTTTTCTCCTAAACAGTTATGTTATTTTCCTATAAATATCGGTTGCATGGAACCGAGAAGTAGTTAGAAGCTAGAAGGAATTACAAGCTTTTTGTTGATACTCTGTATTCAGACTTCGTTTTGTTCATAATACAAACTTCGTTTTGTCAATGATGGTTTAAAGTGCATCTTTAACTAGCTAGAATTCCAGCCACATCAGTTGTAGAGGGCCCCTGCACTGAAGGAGGTTTTTCACTTGTTGTTTTCAGTTTAATTTCTATTACTCTGTTTTCAACAAGTCTGTTTTCTAATTTAGAATGATATTTCATTTCAATTTTTAACCAATAGTGTAAGGATAAAATCACAACTGTGCAGCCTTGTTCTTCTAAGATATTTTATGGAAAAATGACTTTGTTTCCAAAATTCAATGAAGATTGAAGTAATAAGAATACACAGTTGCTTAGTTTTCTTATTGTTTTGTTATTCATTTTCTTAGAACAAAATTGTCAATTAACTGTGTTAATAGATGTTTTCAAAAACCATTTCAAAATGATGATGATCCTAACTTAAATGGTTAAATATCTAATTCATACAGTGATTGAATTTACTCAATACATTGTTAGTTTTACATGCTTTTACCTTTTCTCTTCTGCTTTCAGGTCCTTACTTAGTTGCATCACTTGACATTCCAAAAAATCATTTCAAGGAGATTGATTTCATCATATTCCAAAATTGAATGGTTGAATGTTTAAATGAATGCAATTACTAAGTTACCTTCTGCATCAATATCACTTTTGGTTTTAAGAATTAGATCCATGGATTAGGACTAATGATAAGATAAGATAGATGCTCTGTTTTCTTATTAGGTTCTAACTAGTCAACAGTTCTTGGTCCATTTTTAGGAGATTAGACTAACTTAGGAACCTTTCCTTTCCTTTAAAATTCATTAGATCCATTTAAATTTTCTCATAGGTTGTATATTCTTAGACATCAAAGAACAGAAACCCCCAAAACAAACATAAAATACAAAACAACGAAGTAAGAGAAAAGTTAACTAAGCACATATAGTGCATCACACTTCATTAGTCTACAAACCTCGGTTGATAATTTATGCAAGAAATTTAGGACACTAAATTGACTAAACATTTTGGCATCGTTGTCGGGGAAGTGTAATTAGGTAACTTCATCTCTTACATAAAAAAAAATGATATGCGTAGAGAAAGAGACTCTAGGGGTAGATTCATAGCTAGAGGCAAGAGTTCAATTCCTACAACACCACTTACTCCACCAAGACTAAGAAGAGATACACCTCCATCTCAAACTCATATTCCTAGCCATAGACCTCCTGAAGTTCTAAGGTTAGAAATTCAATCAAGAGGATCTCCTACTTCATCTACTGAGGCAGTCCTAGAGGAAGAAAATCTTGGATCTCCAACAGAAGGAGTAGCCTTTTTCACCTCTACAG
The DNA here is from genome assembly GCA_031772625.1 of Pinus tabuliformis. NCBI lineage: Eukaryota > Viridiplantae > Streptophyta > Pinopsida > Pinales > Pinaceae > Pinus > Pinus tabuliformis. The sequence continues at coordinate 1,270,110,425 of CM062818.1, read as the reverse complement.
GGGAACATATTTTAGTTGAAGAATTAAGAATACCTAGTGGAGAAGAAGAAGTAGAACCTTTCTTCCACATACCATTGATAGAGGAACCAGAGGAAGAGAAATTAACCTTGCAGGTTGAATCTTATATTAACTTTGAAGAAACTATAATGGCAGAAGAAGGAGAGGATGGAGAATTTTCACTATTTGGAGGAGGAGGAGGTAGAGGAAATAATGGAAGAGGTAGAGGAAATAGGGAAGTTGATAATTCTTTTGGATTCCCTATAGTTGATGAAGAAACAAATGCCACAATGAAAAATATCTCACCTTCTGTCCTCCCAAATTTTCATGGATTAAAAAGTGAAGATCTTGAAACCTTCTTATTTGAATTTGAAGTCTTTTGCAGAACTTATGATTATTTACAAGACTCTCAAAAACTCAAATTGTTTCCTTTAACATTGAAAGGAGCTACTCTAAAATGGTTCATGGGATTGGTCACTCAGTCTATTAGAACATGGAATGACCTGAAAAAAGTGTTTTTGGACAGGTATTTGGATTATTGCATGCCTAGCAATCACAAGATGAAGTGTTCAAAATGATGCAAAGAGAGGATGAAAATTTGGAGGATTTAATTGAAAGATTCAACTATAACTTAAAAAGAGCAAAAATGGATAACTTAGATCAAGATACTTTAAAATCTCTTTTATTAAAAGCCATTAGAGATGAGTGGATAGACATCCTTAACATGATGGGGAAGGGAGATATCTCTCAACTCCCATTAAGTGACATTGGAGAATTATGTGTTCATCTCTCAAGAGGAAAGTCCAAAATTGGGAAAGGTCCAAGAGATCCTTCTCTTGTTAGAGTGAATAAATCTGCAACTGGATCAGTGAGTAGGGCAGAAATTGGAAACATGCTTGATGAATTTAAAACAGATATTCTAGGGAGCCTTAGTGAACATATAGACACCCTTAAGTTACAAAACAAGCAGAAAGTCGAGACTGATGCTTTAGCTATTTTCTGTCCTAAATGCAGAAAGAAGCACGCTTTAAGAGAATGCCCTTTGGATGCAAAAATCATAGAGACTTGTGTGATTTGTTCAAAAAACCATGAGACCAAAAGTTGTCCTTCAATTCCCAGTCTTAAGGTTGTTTTTCATGAGGAAACAATTTCAAATCCAACAAAATATCTTTGATTTGTCTCTAGAAGACCTTGGTAGAGGCAACAAAACCAGGGTTTTAACAACCAAATGTATATGCAGCCCCCACCAAATTGGAATTCTTGGCAGCAACCTTGGCCTCAATCTCAATCTCAAACTCAACCTTGGGCTCAAGGAATGCAAAATCCTTATGGAAGATTCTCTCCATACTATCAATATCCTCCATCATATCCAAACTATCCACCCCAACAAAACCAACAGCCCCAACTTCAAAACCAAAACCCTAAACTTTCACTACCATTTCCACAGAGACCAAATCAGTTACCTGCCCAACCATTACCAAACCCCAACAATAAAAATCCTCAGAATACCTATATGGTGGAAGGACAACAATTTCCAACTTATATGATCACTCCTTTAGATCTCAATGATGTCCAACTGAGATCTGGTAGGATATTAGAAGAGAAAAAGCCTTATGTAGTTATTCAAGAACAAGACAATTCTGAGGAAGATTCTCTACAACAAAATAAAACTTTTGAAGGAACATCTCCTCAAAACCAGAATACTAAAAATGAAAAACAGAAAGAACCAACAAACTCAACTCCTATCATAGAGCAACCACCAGTATCCAATTCTACACGTCCTTTTCCTGAAAGATTACAAGTTGATAGAGGGGTAGAAAAGCATATTATATTGCCTAATTATGATTTTCTAGATGAATTGAAAAATGTATGTATCAAAATCCCTTTGTTACAAGCCATTAAGGAGATTACAATTCTAGCTAAAACAATAAAGGAATTGAGCATGAAGAAACGAGGAAGAAAAACAAAAGAAGTAAAAAGAATTCAGCTAGCACGAAAAATAACCGACATAATGATGGGAAAAATTGCCATACAAAAATATGTAGATCTAGGAAGTCCAGTTGTAAAAACACATATCAATGGAGTTGAAATTTTGAATACATTGATTGATTTAAGAGCAGCAATATACATCATGAGCAAACAAACCATGGAACAACTCAATCTTCCTAATCTTCTTTATACACCTACATTACTGCAATTGGCAGATAAATCCGTGATCAAACCAGATGGTGTGTTAGAAGATACTTCAGTGTCCTTAGACTCTTGGGAGTACCCTATTGATTTTATGATCCTAACCCCAAAGAACAACCTAGGAGGACATCCACTTATATTAGGAAGACCTTGGTTGGCTACAACTGATGCTTTCATTAGTTGTAGATCGGTGATATGTATATCTCTGATGGTAATTCAACTAAGAAAATCACTCTATATCCTCCAACAAGAACAACCACAGAGATAGATGACAAAGAATGGATTGATGATGAAAATGATATTCAACCTCTCTTTACTATTTCAACCGTTAGTGAAGATAGTCAAATCTTAAATATAATGGAAAATTTTGAATCATCTCCAAAATATGAACATGATCAATTTCAAGAAAAATCTAATATTGAATATTTCTCATTTAGGCAGATGTATCTTTATTCCATGGAAGAATTTGGTAGCTCTACAGTTGAAATCTTTCCAGGGAAAACATTGAACATAAACAATAACTTGGAAAAATTACAACAGGAAAAGCTAATCAAAACTTTACAACAACATTCTTCTGCATATGCATGGGAATACACTGACATGAAAGGAATTAGTCCTAAGACTTGTATACATCACATCTACATTGAGGAAAATTGTAAACCTATCAGACAACCTTAAAGAAGGATGAATCCAAATATTAGGGAAATTGTGAAAGAGGAGTTGCAAAAATTGTTGAATGTAAACTTCATTTACCCAATTTCAGACAGCCAGTGGGTTTCTCCTCTAGTGATTGTGCCTAAAAAGAATGGTAAATGGAGGGTATGTATTGATTATCGAGAATTGAATAAAGCTACCCTGAAAGATCATTTTCCTTTGCCCTTTATAGATCAAGTGTTAGATACTTTAGCATGTAAGAAGTATTTCTCGTTTTTGGATGGTTTTACTGGTTACAATCAAATTTAGGTAGCACCTGAAGACCAAGATAAAACCACATTCACCTGCCCATGGGGAATTTATGCCTACCAAGTACTCCCTTTTGGATTGTGCAATGCACCCGCAACATTCCAAAGAGCAGTACTAGGATTTTTTCTGATCTAATACATGATTGTGTAGATGTGTATATGGATGACTTTACAGTTTATGGGAATACATTTGAAGAAGCTTTAGGAAATTTGGAAAAAGTTCTTAAAAGATGTAAGGAAGCAAACCTTTCACTAAGCCATGAAAAATGTTTTATGATGTTTATAGAAGGGATTGCTTTAGGACATCACATTTCAGGAGATGGAATTAAGGTTGATAAATCTAAAGTTGAAGTCATCTCTAAATTATCAATTCCAAGTTGTCAAAAAGATGTTAGAAGTTTTCTAGAATTCACAAAATACTATAGAAGGTTTATAGAAAATTTCACTAAACTATCATCCCCACTCTTCAAATTACTCACCAAAGATTGTGAATTCAATTGGAATCCTAATTGCCAGTTGGCATTTGAGACTTTAAGAGCAAAAAATTCAGAGGCACCCATCTTAAGAGGTCCAAATTGGAAACTACCTTTTCACATTCAATAGATGCTTCAGATACAGCTCTGGGAGCTGTATTAGGACAAAAATATTTGACCCCACTAATTACACAAGCAAGAATTTGACTCCCACTAAGTTAAATTACACTGTAACTGAAAAGGAATTCTTAGTTGTTGTTCATGCTATCAACAAGTTCAGACATTACATAACAGGCTATGAAACCTTTGTTCATACAGATCACTCTGCAATTAGGTACTTAATGAATAAACCTATTACTAATGGAAGAGTTACATGATGGTTATTCCTCCTGCAAGAATTCAACATCATTGTTCTAGATAGACCTGGAAAACAAAACACAATTGCTGATTTCTTGTCTAGAATTCAAAATATCAAAGATGACACTCTAGTTGAAGATAAATTTCCTGATGAATATCTTTTTGTAGTAACTACTCAAACCCCTTGGTTTGCAGATATTGCCAATTACTTAGTCACAGGAAAATTACCTTCACATTTGTTTCCTAAGAAGAAAAGAAAAATCATTCAAACCAATGCAAGTTACTCATGGATTACTAATGAATTGTATAAAACAGGTCCAGATCTCATGATCAGAAGATGTGTTTGAGAAGATGAAATGCCTGAAATTCTTATGGCATGTCATGATGAACCTTGTGGTGGACACTTTGCTAACAAGAGGACAACCTATAAAATCCTTCATTTAGGATATTATTGGCCCTCTATCTTCAAAGATGCCAAAGAATATGTCAAAAGGTGTGATAGCTGCCAAAGGGTAGGGAAACCTGCTCCTTTAGATGAAATTCCACTAAAAACTCAGGTACTCATTGAACCTTTTGAAAAATGGGCCTTAGATTTTGTTGGACCAATTAATCCTCCATCTAAACAAAAGAAGTATATTTTGGTATGCACTGATTATGTCACCAAATGGGTAGAGGCTAAAGCATTATCTTTTGCTAACGAAAAATCTGTAATTAATTTTCTTTTTGAGGACATCTTCACTCGTTTTGGTGTTCCAAGAGAAATTGTGACAAATAAAGAATCTCAATTTACATCTAAAATGGTGGAAAGACTTATGGAAGAATACAATATAAAACATAGAAAGTCTACTCCTTACCATCCACAAGCAAACGGTAAAGTTGAATCTACCAATAAGGTGATTGAAAGAATTCTCAGTAAGACTGTACATCTACACAAAAGAGATTGGGCAGAAAGGTTTCCTAAATCCTTATGGACCTACAAAATTACATGGAGGAACATAACAGGACATACTTCCTATGAGCTTGTTTATGGGAAACAAGTCCTGTTCCCTATAGAGTTTCAAATCAAAACCTTCAAGATGGCAGTCCAATTAGGACTGGATTTATCAGAAGCACAGAAACATAGATTGGAGCAACTTAATGAGCTTGATGAAATCAGGCAAGATGCAGTTAAAAGAACTAGTTTAGTCAAGCACCAAAGGGCTAAATGGCATGATAAGTATGTCAAGGAGAAGAAGTTCCAAACAGGGGATTGGGCACTTTTGTTCAATTCAAAATTCAAAGATTTTCAAGGAAAGTTTCAGACTCATTGGCTTGGGCCATATGAGATTGAAGAAGTCTTTAATAATGGAGCAGTGAGAATAAGGACAATAGATGAAAGAAAGGTACCTCTTCTTGTGAATGGTCATCGGTTGAAGATATATCATAAGCCAATTTCAAGAGAGGATTTTGTCAAAATTTTCCAAGATAACACTGAAATGAAGTTGGTGAAGAAGAATTCTTCTTCTCCACTAACTTAGCTTTTTCCTGTATATATATATCTAGGAAATAAAAATAAAAAAAACATAAAAATGATAATAATAATAAAATGTATAAGTATGAAAACCAATTGTTCATTGGCATACTTATACAGGAAATACAGGGTGAAAATCAGAGATTTCTGACATCCTATATTTCCCATTTTCTTTTTGTAATAAGTAGTGACATAAAGCTACATTCATTTGTAGTTCCTAATCTGCAAATTCATTTCATTTCATTTTCATTCCACTTCACTTTCATCCATTTCCATTTCATTTCACATTCATATTCCGTAGCCATACTTCATTTTTATCATGTTCTGCAACTAATTTGATTCTGCAGCCATATCTCATTCAGCAGCTCTGTTCCAAACAAATGATGATTGCAGGGAATTGAAGAACCTTGTTTTTGAAGACCGATATGCTAAAAGGGTATCTGCGGATCAACATCAAAGGAAACAACAAACGAAAAGGTTAAGTTCTAAAAGGTAAAATGCAAAAATTTATTTTAAAATAGCAAGGTTAAAACATAAAGCATATATAATATGGGTATTCATATGTTTCCTTGACGAATCATCATTTGATTTGATTGCAATCTCCATCGTACTGCATATCCGCCACATCCTCCATATTTTGTCACATAATGGTCCATAATTAACTCCCTCATTATTTTTAACGGTCATGACTACGACGTGACATACTTGTCCACGTTTCTCCAAAACCCCTACCATCTACTTATTTCATACAAACCCACAGTTCCTTTCACCATATTCGCAGTCAATCCATTTCATAAAACAGGAAGGGTAATTCTGAAGGTTGAGAACTCTGCGTAGTAGAAGGCATGGGGCTAATTGTCAGATCAGAATCGGTAGGAGCAAAATACATGGAAGGATACCCACAACTCAAAGAAATGTTGCAGAAAGCTGGATGGCTCAAATTCATCGATAAATTTGATGGTTTTCATAAGGAGATTACAAAATCCTTTGCTAGATCTTTTGATGGCACAGAGGTAGAAATTGGAGATATTAAGTTTGCAGTAATTGAGTCATTAATAACTGAGGCTATAGAACTTCCAAGGCATGGTGAAAGATGGTTCAAAACCAAGGATTTCCATAGTGAATCATGGAAAGTAATACTAAAAAATCCAGGTATGGATATCTCTGTTTTTAGAAAAGGAATTCCCATTTCAGCTCTTAAAAGTAAGTGGACGAACATGCTCTTGATATTACAGAAATTTATCACCTGTGAGGGGAGATTTGGTTGCATGTATGTCTACCATATCTGTTTACTGATGAATTTCCTAGAAAACGAAGAAATCAATCTTCGTTTCTTCCTCCTAAATAGTTTAAGAAGGATGGCCTCAAATCTGCAAAAGAAAATAGAGTTCATAGATACAACCATGTATTATCATGGGTTGATAAAGGTATTGATTGAGTTTCATTTAAAAAGCATAGGAGATACCTAGGAGAATTTCCTCATTAGAAACCATTTCCAAGAAGCACCAGAGTCACCTAAAGAAGATAATGTTAGAAGAAGCAAAAGAAAGAGGACTGGTATAACTATTAAAGATAGACCTAAGTCTGCATTACAAAAATATTATGAAAAGTTAATCTTTGAAGAACTGACAGAAATCACGAAGCAAATCAGGGCAAGAGGAAAGATAAGAAAGGAGAAAAAGGTCATAGATGAGGAGAATGTAAGTCATCCACAACCTAGAAGAAGCTCTAGACTCCCAAGGTTTGGTAAAGAAAACATCATCAAAAGGGACAAAGTTTATAAACTTAGACGAGGAAACCCCATAAACAGATCATGTTAACATCCCTTCTGCACACAGTCCTCAAAATTCTCCTAATAATTATTTTGAAGGTAGCCCAAGCAGAAGATCTCTAGACATAGACCCAGTACAACAACAAATATATGATTATATAGAATAAATGGAGAAGAAAAGTGCCTCAATGAACCCAGAACCTTCTATCAATCCACAAGAACCTCTAATTGACACTCTCAAATAGGAAATTTATGAATTATAGATACTGAACAGACATATCAAACATGAGAATGAAACCTTGAAGGAACAAAATAAATTGGACAAGGCAATTCATGATAATACCGTTCTGCATCTAGGATTGTGGTATAAGAAAAACAGGAAGTTGAAAAGAAAGAATAAGATTTTGAATAGAGCAGTCATTAACCTCAAGTACAGACTTCTTATGAGAAAACCCAGAATGACAGTCACTTCAAAGAAAAGCAAAAGAAGAAAATTGGATGTACTAGTAGAGGTGTCTGAGCAAATGCATTAGAGAAGAAGAACTCACATTTTTGGCAAATTGCATGAGGACATGCAATAATTTTGCAGTGGGGTATGTTGAACCTCATGATTACCTTCTTCTTCACATTTGTTCTCACCTTTTTCTCTCATTTTCTCATAAGACTACAGACCCAATCAATGATAAATGCTAGGTTTTATCTTAGGAAAGCACTAAAATGATCACCATATTATATTTCCATGTTCTTGCTATTTTAATAGATTTGTTCAAATTAGCTACAGATCACAGCCTATTCTGTAGTTAACTGAGGATTCCGTAGCTATTCTCACGGTTTGGCAAGTTACAGGTGTCAAATGAAGAACTGGGCCACATCGGCATTTCCAGAATCATCTCCACATGGATTCTATCCTATTCACTCGGTCCAGATCGACAGAAAAGTGTGCCTAAAGTCATGCTCAAAGATGGAGTCAAATACATTATCTAGAAGTAGTAGGACTCTTGCTTTGCTCTTTCGCAGCTAATCAAGAGTCTAACAGTTCTATTGAAGATTTAATTAGAATTAAGCCATCTGTAGCTGATCAGAAGTTAAACAGTCCTATTACAAGTCGAATTTGGCCACTTGTAGCAAAATTTTCTCATAAATAGTTATGTTAGATTTAATTTGAATTAGCCACTTGTAGCAAGTTTTTCTCCTAAATAGTTATGTTATTTTCCTATAAATATTGGTTGCATGGAACCGAGAAGTAGTTAGAAGCTAGAAGGAATTACAGGCTTTTTGCTGATACTCTGTATTCAGACTTCGTTTTGTTCATAATACAAACTTCGTTTTGTCAATGATGGTTTAAAGTGCATCTTTAACTAGCTAGCATCCAGCCACATCAGTTGCAGAGGGCCCCTGCACTGAAGGAGGTTTTTCACTTGTTGTTTTCAGTTTAATTTCTATTACTCTGTTTTCAACAAGTCTGTTTTCTAATTTAGAATGATGTTTCATTTCAATTTTTAACCAATAGTGTAAGGATAAAATCACAACTGTGCAGCCTTGTTCTTCTAAGATATTTTATGGAAAAATGACTTTGTTTCCAAAACTGAATGAAGATTGAAGTAATAAGAATACATAGTTGCTTAGTTTTCTTACTGTTTTGTTATTCATTTTCTTAGAACAAAACTGTCAATTAACTGTGTTAATAGATGTTTTCAAAAACCATTTCAAAATGATGATGATCCTAACTTAAATGGTTAAATATCTAATTCATACAGTGATTGAATTTACTCAATACATTGTTAGTTTTACATGTTTTTACCTTTTCTCTTCCACTTTCAAGTCCTTACTTAGTTGCATCACTTGACATTCCAAAAAATCATTTCAAGGAGATTGATTTCATCATATTCCAAAATTGAATGGTTGAATGTTTAAATGAATGCAATTACTGATTTACCTTCTGCATCAATATCATTTTTGGTTTTAAGAATTAGATCCATGGATTAAGACTAATGATAAGATAAGATAGATGCTCTATTTTTGTTAAGTTATGGTATGTTCTATGGTTAGAGCAGTTTACTTCTTTTTATTATTATTATCCACAGATTAGCGATCACATGTACAGTAAGTAAAGTGTATATAGAACATTAAACGATCGATAGAAAACAAGCCAAGACACAAGACACCAGATGTGGTGGCTAGCCAGGGACAAACCCTAATATGGGGAAACCCTTTAATCAAATCTTCTTTTATCTTCAATAATTCAACAGAGAGAAATAGTACAAAAATCTGATTTATATCAGTAGCAACAAACCCTAGATCACCGGCATCAGAATCAGCATCACCGGCATTAGCATCATCGGCATCACCGACATCATCAGCATCACCGGCATCAGCATCATCGGCATCATCGACATCATCGACATCACCGGCATCAGCATCATTGGCATCACCGGCATCAACATCATCGGCATCACCAGCATCATCATCATCGGCATCACCGACATCAGCATCATCGGCATCACCGGCATCACCGATATCAGCATCATCGACATCACCGGTATCAGCATCATCGGCATCATCGACATCACTGGCATCAACATCATCGGCATCAGCATCATCGGCATCACCGGCATCATCGGCATCACCAGCATCATCAACATCAACATCATCAGCATCATCGGCATCAGCATCACCGGCATCACCGACATCACCGGCATCACCGACATCATCAACATCACCGGAATTAGCATCATCAGAATCACCGGCATTAGCATCATCAACATCACCGGCACTAGCATCATCGGCATCACCGACACTAGCATCATCGGCATCACCGGCATTAGCATCATCGAATTTCCAAGGAGAGTCAACTTCACCTACTGCGCAGTTCTGAGAGAGAATCTGATGGTCAATGCTGGTCAAACTTCCGATCTGCAGTTGCAGCCCTAAATTCTGCGTCCTTCCTTCCACACGTGTGAGAGAAGAGTCCCTTTTTGCGTAGTAGGAGAAGAGCCTCTTTTCTACGCAGGAGAGAGAGAGAGATGTGAGGAGATGTGTATGTACAAATGAGGAAAAGACCTCCTGTATTTATATACAAATATTGATGATGAATAGATGCGTCTGTTGGGCTTTTGAGCCTACACGAGTTGTTGGTCGGCTTGATAATTATTCCATAATCAAAATAAATTCATATCTCCATAAATACTTATCAGAATTGGATGATCTTTAGATCAATCCTACACCTCTCAACGAGAGGAATCTAGGAAAAATATTATCAGCCATGAATAAAGTGACCCACATGGAGTTTGGCCCTAGTTGCCAATTTTAACACTCCCGCTCAACTAGGGAGAACTCCATCTGCAATTTGTCTGACTATCACTACTATTCATCCATCAAATGCACTGCCCTGAACAGCTTGACCCTTGCTCTGCTCTATGTTGTTATGCTCTGCTCTGCCTTGCTATGCTCTGCTCTATTCTACTTTGCTCAAACTATGAAGAAGAAGAAGAAGTGATCGAGGATGTGTCATACCATCCTCCATTGACCCAAAGTTAGTTTCAGAGTGTGTACCACTGGTCCCAGACCAGTCCTCAACTGACTCGAAGTCAGTGTCATAGTGGGTACAACTCCTACCACTGGTCCCAGACCAGTATCATTGATCTCAGATCAATGAAGGTCATCCTAGCATAGGGAGTACGATAGATACAATGATGTGTCCATCGGTACTACTATTGTCCCTATCCTCATTTCCCTGATCATTGATCAAATGAGAGGTACTTCCCATGAGTCTCAGACTGCATGGGTAGGATTCCTCGACAAGGGAACTAATCATCCTGTCCACAGGAGAGCGAATCATCCTGTCCAGTGGATGCCACAGAGAACTAATCATCCTGGCCCACAGGAGAGCGAATCATCCTGTTCAACAATTGCCATGGAGAACACATCATCTAGGCCTCACAGGAGAACTAATCATCCTGCTACACAATCGTCATGGAAAACACATCATTCAGACCTCACAGGAGAACTAATCATCCTGCTGCATAGTCGTCATGGAGAACACACCATCCAGACCTCACAGGAGAACTAATCATCCTGCTACATAGTCGTCATGGAGAACACATCATCCAGAAATCACAGGAGAACTAATCATCTTGCTACATTATCGTCATGGAGAACACATCATCCAAACCTCACAGGAGAACTAATCATCCTGCTACATAGTCATCATGGAGAACGCATCATCCAGACCTCATAGGAGAACTAATCATCCCGCTACATAGTTGCCACGGGGTGTCACAGGGAAAGTTTTGATTCTTTTACCCTGTACACGTACACCACCAGGGGATGATGAGTCACCCTATGGTCATATGTCACTCCAAGAAGTACACCCCCCCCCCGGGCAGAGCTCCAAGAGCTCCATACATCATACAAGACCCTCATTAGAGGGTTTCTGAACAACACCAAGTCATTCTTGGAAAGTCAAAAATTTGACCTTTCCTAGGGGCTTTGTCAGAATGTCGGTGACCTATTCATCTGTACTGATATGTTGGAGCCTTATAGCTCCCCGCTACACCATATCTCAAATATAGTGGTGCCTGATATCGATATGCTTAGAGCAATCATGAAATACGGGATTCTCTGATAAACAAATCCCACGCTGGTTATCACACAAGATCACAGTGGTATCCAATGTAAATCCAAACAGCTCACTGAAGAGCTTTCGTAACCAGACTGCCTCACAGGTGGCCATGCTAGCAGCAATATACTCTGCCTCGGCGGTGCTCAAAGCCACCGACTTCTGCTTCCTACTCATCCAGGATATCGAAGCAGATCCCAAGGAGAAACAACACCCGGAAGTGCTCTTACGATCCACCACACTGCCTGCCCAATCAGCATCAGTGTATCCAAGTAGTCTCACATCTCCGACAATGTATCTTAAACCATAAGTAATTGTGACACGAAGATATCTCAATAGATTCTTGGCACCAACCCAAAGTATGTGGTGAGGTTCAACCATATGTTGACTCAACGTGTTGACTACGAAGCATATATCTGGACGGGATTTCACTAAGAACATTAATGCTTTGACGAGTTGAATACTCGGTGGCATTTCGTAAATTAGGTCCAGCAGCGCTATCGCTTAACTTCTTAAAATCAAGATCCATCGGGGTAGTTACAGGCTTGCAGTCCACCATACCGAATCTTTCCAATATCATCACCACATATTTTCCTTGAGATAGGAAAATTTCCCTTGGCTTCTGCCAAACTTCAAGTCCTAGGAAATAGTTCATCAGTCCTAGGTCATTCATTTTAAATTAAGAAGCCAACTCCCTCTTACATTTGTGAATGAGAGGGTCTACACCTGTTAGAAAGAGGTCATCCACATATAGCACCAGTATGAGAGGTTTGTCATCTTCAACCTTAAAGTAAAGGTTAGGATCGGCTTCACTGCTAGTGAATCCTAGCTTCATCAAGTAGCTATCGATCCTCTCATACCATGCTCGGGGTGCTTGCTTCAGCGCATAGAGAGCATTCTTCAACATGCATACATGAGATTTTCCATCATAAATATCAAATTCTTCATGTTGCTCCATGTAGACCTCTTTTTTGATCGAACCATGCAAGAACACGGTCTTGACATCCATCTGATGTAGGTTCCATCCTTGTGAAGCCTCAAGGGCTATGATCGAGCAAATTGTGGTATATCTGGCAACAAGTGCAAATATCTCATCATACTCTTTTTCTTTCGGTTCCCTGGTGTCAGCTTCTTGAGAGCTCCTTGCTGTAAGAAGATCGTTCACCTGGCTGAGAGCCATATCTTTGTCAAAGGTGACATCATGAATAATCACGACTTCCCTTTGATCGGCTACATAGATTCTATAGCCCTTAGTATTTTCACTATAGCCCATGAAGATTCCGTTCTTTCTAGATGCACCCAATTTATTCATTTTCTCTTTCAGCACATGAAAATATACAGGGCTTCCAAAAATTCTAAAATGAGATATATTAGGTTTCTTAATGTTGAACATTTCTTCAGGAGTCTTGGAACCCAATGCTTGATGAGGGCATCGGTTTTGTACATATACGACGGTGTTTGCAGCTTCGACCCATAGAAACTTCAGAAGTCTTTGATCATGGAGCATGGCACGGACAGCTTCCACAATCGTACGGTTCTTCCTTTCCACCACACCATTCTGTTCAGGAGTATATGGTGTAGTAGTCTCCCTCTTAATGCCAGCCTCAGATATGTCTGAGTGAACCAACTGTAATATATCGGAGGTCTTGCTTTGACTTGAGGGGAATGGTCCCCTTTTGAGCTTTCCTTCGGCACATCCCAGACATACACCTTCTTTCTCTACTTGGAATTCGGGCATCCCTGTCACCCGTATTACATCGGGTAGAGCTTTATAATGAAGGTGGGCAAACCTTCGATGCCAAAGTTTGGACTGAAGAGATGTGTCAAAATACATGACACCTAGTGGACTTCCACCGACCTGATATAATTAATCAACTCGAAACCCAAGAGTAAGGGCATCTTTAACATTGTTTTTCCATACACTTACCTTGCCATCACTGAAGGTCACCCTGTAGCCTTTGTCTTCCATTGTCGAGATGGACACCAGGTTCTTTTTGAGGTCAGGTACATATAATACATCCTGGAATTTCTAGCCTTCTTGAATGGAGGCCACCAAGCGCTTGTCGATAGAGTCCCGAATGATCTTCTTTGTTTTGACTTCACCGGTTTTCCATTTGTTCCTGGCAGAAGTGGGTGCATTTGATGGAGGCTCAACAATATTGCCTCTCACATGGTCCAACACTCCTTGATCTTCTAAGGTTAGATCGAGAGACATCTTTCATCCGTGATAATCAGACTTTTCATAGAGCTTGTCTTCGGCAGGGAAGAGTGTTGAGGACCCCATAGTTCTTTTAGGATAGCCTTGCCAATCTTCTCTTTGGTGATTTCTCTTGCTCTTGCTTGGGATTTGTCTTCACCTCAGCTCTGATACCATGTTAAGTTATAGTATGTTCTATGCTTAAAGCAGTTTACTTCTTTTTATTATTATTATCCACAGATTAGCAATCACATGTACAGTAAGAAAAGTGCAGATAGAACATTAAACGATTGACAGAAAACAAGCCAAGAAACGAGACACCAGATGTGGTGGATAGCCAGGGACAAACCCCAATATGGGGAAACCCTTTGATCAAATCTTCTTTTATCTTCAATAATTCAACAGAGAGAAATAGTACAAAAATCTAATTTATATCAGCAGCAACAAACCCTAGATCAACGACATCAGCATCACTGGCATCAGTATCATCGGCATCATTGGCATCACAGGCACCGACATCTTCAGCATCATCGGCATCATCAACATCAGCATCATCGGCATCAGCATCATCGGCATCACTGCCATCAGCATCATCGGCATCACTGACGTCAGCGTCACTGGCATCACCGGCATCAGCATCATCGGCATCACCAGCATCAGCATCATCGGCATCACCGGTATCAACATCATCGGCATCACCGGCATCATCGTCATCAGCATCAACGGCATCATCGGCATCAACATCATCAGCATCATCGGCATCACCGGCATCAACATCATCAGCATCAGCATCATCGGCATCACCGACATCACCGACATCAGCATCATCAGCATCACCGGCATCAGCATCATCGGCATCACCGACATTAACATTGTCAGCATCACTGAAATCATCAGCATCAACATCACCGGCATCAGCATCATCGGCATCACTGGCATCAGCATCATCGGCATCACTGGCATCAGCATCATCGACATCACTGGCATCAGCATCATCGGCATCACCGACATTAGCATCATCGACATCACTAGCATCAACATCATCGACATCAGCATCATCGACATCATCGACATCATCGGCATCACCGGCATCACCGGCATCAACATCATCAGATTTCCAAGGAGAGTCAGCTTCACCTGCTACGCAGTTGAGAGAGAGTCTGATGGTCAATGCTAGTCAAACTTCCGATCTGCAGTTGCAGCCCTAAATTCTGCATCCTTCCTTCCACACGTGTGAGAGAAGAGTCCCTTTCTACGCAGTAGGAGAAGAGCCTCTTTTCTGCGCAAGAGAGAGAGAGAGATGTGATGAGATGTGTGTGTACAAATGAGGAAAAGACCTCCTGTATTTATATACAAATGTTGATGATGAATAGATGCGTCTGTTGGGCTTCTGAGCCTACATGAGTTGCTGGTCGGCTTGATAATTATTCCATAATCAAAATAAATTCATATCTCCATAAATACTTTTTGGAATCTGATGATCTTTAGATCAATCCTACACCTCTCGACAATAGGAATCTAGGAAAATTATTTTCAGCCATGAATAAAGTGACCCACATGGAGTTTGGCCCTAGTTGCCAATTTTAACAGTTTTCTTATTAGGTTCTAACTAGTCAACAGTTCTTGGTCCATTTTTATGATATTAGACTAACTTAGGAACCTTTCCTTTCCTTTAAAATTCATTAGATCCATTTAAATTTTCTCATAGGTTGTATATTCTTAGACATCAAAGAACATAAACCCCCAAAACAAACATAAAATACAAAACAACGAAGTAAGAGAAAAGTTAACTAAGCACATATAGTGCATCACACTTCATCACTCTACAAACTTCGGTTGATAATTTATGCAAGCAATTTAGGACACTAAATTGACTAAACACTTTCCATGGAGGTTGTTAAACCACCCTAGGTGCTTGTTGTTGGACTATCAAACCACTCTTAGAGTGCTTGCCACAACTGAGAAACCACCAATAGTAAAAAAAAACAAAAAAACAATTGCATGAGAGAACAGTGATTGAGCCAGGCTCCCTTAAATGATTACATTAATATTTTTTATTAGTTTCTTAAAAAGAGAGCATGTGATTATACGCACATAGTCGAATCGTTAAGTTTTGGAAAAGAATGTATGCGAAATTCACAAAACAATAGTTATCATGCTAAATTTTCAAAGGATTCCTTGTTAGTCGGGCGTAGCTTGTTTTCTTAAGAAACATTTGTTGTACGTGTGTGTCTGAGTATTGTTGTACTGGGCTAGGCGTACATGGCAATATGAAATAAATAGTTAAAAAAAAAAGTTGTCAACCAAGAATGGAATTAATTTGATGCCACAGGATGGACAGATGGGTGGTAATTAAGTTAATCTAGAGTAACCAAACGGAATTGTAGAAAGTTAAGACTGGTAAACAACTTAATGTGGAAGCAAAAGTTTGTCGGTAAGAGGTGCATCCACAATTATGAAAGAGGAATCTCTAAACCTAACTTTTTCTAATTAAGATGTTGTTTTTGGTGATTAATATAAATTTTAAAAAGGTGATATCCAACGTAATGATGATACCTATACTATATCAACACAGTATTTGAGAGACAACCATTGTGTACTTGAGTGCAAAAGGAGAGAAATCCCATAGTTGTATATGGAAGTACAATATTGTATAACCTTCATCAACAACTTGCAATGTGGGAGGTAAACAAAAAGAAAGAGAGAGGGCAAAAATTGAAGGAAGGTTGGAATGTGGACTCTTGGTTGTGCCCAAAAGACAAAAAAGAAAAGAAAAAGACAAGGCAACCAAGACGAACATAGCTATGTCCACTTGGACAAAATATGCAACAATACAACAATCGTGAAAATGATAGAAAAAAGAGAGGTTATGCTAAACTTTATTAATTCATATGCAACAACTGAAATTGAGATAAAAGCACAAGTAATGTTACTTGTGAAATAAGTCACTAGTTGCTATTACCATAATAGGAAAGGAAAAAATAAATGGTTCTTAGAATTTTATTGTCAGTATGTAAATGGTGCAAATGGGAATGATAATTCCATATCTTGAAAATTTACAACAGAATCACATGGTGGGGTCCATATCATTTGGCATGGCCAATGCACAAGTACAAAAGAAATTTCCATGGTCTACATGCTTGCACTAATGTTGCTAACTCTTATTAAAAACATATTTCCAACCCTTACTAGGTTTTGGAGCATGTTGATGACATTGTTGGGTACATAAGTAACGACCAATGGTTCTCTTTCAACATGTATGAGAACATGTTGTGAATGGGATGTGGAATTCAAATAGGAGTTAGTTTTACTCCAGAAAGTGAGCCATCCTGAAAATAAAGTGTTATGGGAGCACTTTAGGCCTGAAGAAGCCACCTGAGAATGGAAGGAAGAAATGAGAAAAGCCTTTCCAACTTTGTTCCAAAGAAGAAAGGAACCTAGAAACACTGAGGATGGTGTTCCTCCTGGGGGGGCGTGATGTAATGTCCTTGGTGAAATGACTCAGGAACTCTATGACTTAAGTTGAATTTCTTAGATAATTCAAAATTCGTAGGGATTATGTATTTTGATTGATTATTTAGAATGCAATTAGTCATGTGTTTATGTTATAATCTATGTTAGAAAAATATATATTACAGAGCAATGGAACACATAAAATATATTGCAGAAATATAAACACATAAAATAAGATAGACACAGATATATGTGGTTCACCCAATTCGGGTTATGTCTACGAGGAAACAGCCAATCCTTCCTTTTATATTATCCAACAAAATGAAGAGATACGACTTACATCATATCCGCCATAATTCCCTCTCCTCTCACACAATATCCTCTCTCTTTCTCGCCCATAATACATATCTACACAGCCACAATATAATTCCCTCATATATAGCAAGGGGTTGCCTTCTAGGGTTAAAAAACAATAAATTAAACATAACATCTACCGTCAGATTTCCACCTAATGAACGACCCAGATTGAGTATGAAATTACAACATTTTACAAGGCAATTTTACATCTATTTTTAGCTCCCCCCCCCCCTTGGACCCCCCTGGCGGCGCAGATTTACGGGCAGCATTGCCGCCACATTACGAATTGGGGTCCAATGCGGCGATGCGTCTGAATAAAGAATATAATCAAGCTCCACACCCAACAATCTCCCACTTGGTGACTGATTATAGAAACTCCACCGCTGCTTCATTTGCTGGACAATGACTTCACTTTGGACCTGGTTGTGTCTCATCTTTATCATCATACTTGAAGACCAATTGAAACCGAGCAGAATCCCAGTTTCTCCCCAGTTACATCTTTTGTTAACATATTTGCAAGATTTTGGCTAGTGTGTATCTTTTCCAGCTTCAAGCGTTCATCTTCCAACACTAACCATATGAAATGGTACTTTAGATGTATATGTTTAGTCTTGGAATGAAATGCAAAGTTCTTTGCAATATGTATGGCACTCTAGCTGTCACTGTATAACCTGCCCAACTCCTGCTTCTTACCCAATTCATCCAGAAACCTTCGTAACCAAATCATTTCTTTACTAGCCTCTGTAGCAACAACATACTCTGCTTCTGTCATTGAGAGTGAAACGACACTTCGCAGTTTTCAAACCCAACTGGCAGTTGTTCCACCTACAGTGTACACATACCCTGTTGTTATCTCTATCACTCGCCACATCTGCATCAACATATCCCATTAGAGCAATGTTTGAACCACCAAAGAATAATGCTTGATTTATGGTACCTCTCAAATACCTGAGAATCCAATTCACCGCCATCCAATGTTCTTTTGTTGGATTGTTCATGTACCTGCTTACAACTCCCACTGCATGTGCAAAATCAGACCTTGTGCAGACCATTGCATACATTAAGCTTCCAACTGCTAATGCATATGGAACTTTAGACATATAAGACATTTCTTCTTGAATCTTGGGACACACATCCTTAATTAGTTTGAAATGGCTAGCCAAAGGTATATTAACTGGTTTTGCATTTTGCATATTAATTTTTTTCAACGCCTTTTCTATGTACTCACTCTAAGACAATGTTAATTTTCGATTCTTCCTGTCTCTAGTTATTCTCATACCAAGGATTTGTTTTGCAACACCCAAATCCTTCATTGCAAATGATTTCGCCAATTTTATTTTGAGCACATTTATTTCTTGCATCTTAGAACCTGCAACAAGCATGTCATCTACATATAATAACAATAAAATATAGCTGCCATCATTTTGCCTTTTGAGATAAACACAATGATCAGAGTGACATCTAGTATAACCTTGTTCAAACATATACCTGTCAAATTTTAGATACCACTGCCTTGGAGCCTCTTTTAAGCCATACAAGCTCTTCTTCAACCTGCAGACTAATTTCTCCTTCCCTTTTACCTCATATCCTTCTGGCTGCTGCATATATATCTCTTCCTCCAAGTGCCCATGGAGAAAGGTTGTCTTTACATCTAACTGCTCAAGATGTAAATCTTCAGCTGCTACTGGACTTAAAATAGTTCTGATTGAAGTCATTTTAACAACAGGAGAAAATATCTCATCAAATTCTATACCCTTTTTCTGTGCAATCCCTTTCACCACAAGTCTAGCTTTATACCTTTTTCTACGTCCATCTTCTTCCTTCAACCTGTAAACTCATTTATTCTGCAATGCCTCTTACCTACAGGCAACCTGACTAAGTCCCAAGTCTACTTATGTGCTAAGGAATCCATATCTTCTTTCATGACTTGCTCCCACTTCTTCCTGGTTTCTACCTGCACTGCTTCTTCATAACATTCTGGTTCACTAGAAGTAGTCAACAATAAATAATATAATGAAGGAGAGTATCGTTCAAGGGGTCTACTTATTCTGGTAGATCGTCTAACACCACTTTCAGGTGTTTGAGGTGCTTTTTGTTGTTGTGGTTGTTGTTTTGGCTGTTGATCATTATGATTTTCAGGCACCTTCACTTTCTCTGTGATCTCATCAAGCACTATGTATTCTCTGTTTTCTTTTTCCTGCATCTGATCCTTATACAAAACCTTTTCATTGAATATGACATCTATGCTCCTAGTCATAAAAGCGATAACTAAAATCATAGCTGCAATACAATTCCCTCTCTCTTTCTCGCTCAGAATATAGATCTACATAGCCGTAATGCAATTCCCTCTCTCTTTCTTGCTCAGAATACAAATCTACATAGCCGCAATACAATTCCCTCATATATAGCGAGGGGTTGCCTTCTAGGGAAAAAAGACCTTGGACCCCCTTGGCGGCACACATTTACGGGCGCCGTTGCTGCCACATTACGAACTAGGGTCCAATGCGGCGATACCTCTGAATAAAGAAGATAATCAGGCTCGAAACCCAATAATCTATGTATGTGCACATAAATCAAATATAATGAATATTTTATAGCAATAATAAAAATATTCTTGAAGAATGTGACAAGGCCACTCAGAGAGTTGAAAAGAAGTAGTTATATTCCATTAAATTGAGGAATAATAAAACGGAGAACAATTCCAAATTTTAACGAACTTTTCTTGGGGAGCTCGAAAAGGGAAAAGAAGGAAAAAGAATGGGGCACCAGGGGATGGCAGGAAACAAAAACACCATTGAATTGGATAAGAATTGATTGAGAGTCTGCAAGAAAAGTTAATGGTTGGAGATATACGTTATTAATCTTATATTCTCATTATGGATCACTGTGAGAGAAAAAGACAATGACTGCAAGCCACTAGTGGGAGATAAATGCTGGTGAAAACCCTTTGTAAAGTATAATGATGTGCGGCGTTAGAAGTAAAGACTTCTTCGTGACATGTAAGGGTGTTTGTTGCCTGACTAGAAAAGGGCTAAATCTCAGGTGTAGTCGGATAAGAATTTGACTTAAGGTTGGGAGGTCGAGAAGGTCTTGTCACTTAAACATCAATTTGGAGATAAGTCTATAACCCTGTGAATGAAAACAAAAACAAAATATAGAACTACTATGTATGACTTACTAGAGAATAAAATTGTATAGATAAATGTATCTTATATATGGTAACTTGTTGTTGTAAGAGATTGCAGATGCTTCTTGTCTCTGCTCAAGGATGAATAAGAAATATGTGGTTTGGAAAAGGCACTAGTGGACTGACTAAAGGGATTTTAGCTTGGGGGTAGCTAGAGAAGGATCTAGCTTACAGTTGGGAGGTCTGAATAGTCCTTCGTATATTTTCCAATTACTTCAGGAACTAGCTTACTATTGGGAGGTTTGCATAGTCCTTGGTATATTTTCTAATTACTGAGATAAGTTCCTAATTTTTCTTATTAAGGAGATGAAATACTAATAACTATTGTAGGTAATGCTCTCAACATAGTGTAAGGGAAACAAATAAATTGTAAACATAACATATCAAAGGTAGTAGATTATATTCTGTAAAGAAACCAACCAAATACAAGACTCAAATAATAGTTGTTTCTTTTGCATTCACTCTTGTAAGCCAAGAAATGGTAAAGAGTTCTTGTATACGTATTTGTATATTAGCATGCCAATTGTTGCAGGAATGCAAGGTACCACTATACAAGAGCAAGAAGAAAGGTACAAGTTGAAGAGTAGAGAATATGATAGAATCTAATTGTTAGACAAGAAATGGGTTTATCTTTAAAAAAATATACTAGTTAGAAAGTTTATATAGAGGGGTATTATACATATTGAATATGGTAAAGAAAAATAAGATATTCTGCACTATATTCTTCAGTGGTTACTAAACAATGCTACTTCTATTTTTTTAAGAAGATAGTGGTTATAGTAATTTTTTTTTAAAAAGGGGTCTTCCTATCTAATCTGGGCTAGTGCCAAGCTTTCGGGTAGGGGAACTCAATCGCTTAGCACAGTTCCAGAGTTAGAACCCTAATACATAGTTTGCTTACCAAGAGAAATAAAAGGAGAAACCTTGAAAAGAAATGTAATGCATGCTAGGAACACACACACACACACACATAGAGAGAGATGAAAACCCTTAATTAGAGTGTACGGAACTGAGTTAATTTATAATAAGATGATTAGAAACAAAGTTAAGATTAAGATAACTGTAATGTATCGTGCTTGCCAAAAGAAGTACAGGATGCCGAACTTGCAACTCAAATATCCTACATTCCATTACTCATAGGTATTGTTGAAAGAAAAACAAAATAAATAGAAAATCATTCTGTTCTTTTTAGAGTCACTCTAAATAGATAGAATACATGAGGCTAGAAGGGTCGTAGACCCTAAAAGGTTTTATACTATGCAGGAACCTTTCTTAAGTGTTTCATTCTTGGGAAACAATCTCAGGTTATTAATAAGACAACCTCGAACTAAACCATTATTCAAGTACCAGTTCTCGGACAAGACCTGGAAGAAATAATAAAGGAAACAAGAGCAATAAGAACCATGGAACCTGGAACTCATAATCGAAACACAAATGACACAATGAGTACACTAATCTAATCCATGTGTATCAAAATTCCAGAGGAAACCTGCACATAATCAACCAAAAAATAAAAATAAAAAATGTTAATACAATGGTAAGGGTTACTCCTTCTTGAGGGGAACAAACCCATAGAAAAACAAAAAAAAAAACTTTCAGGAACAAGCCAGAAGTGGATTTGATTAGGACTTTTAAGACAAACGTGTAGGAGGCCTGACAATCTCTTTATTTTGTCCAAATGCTATCTTTTTTATGTAGAAATCAAAATATGGGAACAAGGTCACAACGAAAGATATTATACCTTAGCTTAGAGCACTAGCAATAAAAAAAAGCCTCATCGAGCAATCCCAGAGGAAGTTGAATTATTGGTTGTGAAAAAAAAAGTTTGCTCAGACTCGACAAACCTTATTATCCTACTCCATTGTTGATTTTGTGATACCATAACCAGTTAGGAAGAAAAAAAAAACTAGGATAATAAACATTGGAAACAGAAACCTCCGGAAACGAGTAAGGGTTTGCGACAGTACCTTCATGTTATTTTCAATCGTAACGCCCAACAAAGCTCTGGGTCCAGTGGGCTCTAGAGGGTTTTACGTTGCTACAAAATAGGTCAGAGAAAAGGAATCACCCCCTGCAACAAGATTAGAGTTCTTTCCCTCGAAGGTGCAATAGAAGAATGGGGAACCATTAGACCCTATTCCCTAAATTCTGGTACCTTAAACCTAACCCCAATGTCTATCAGTTGTTGGATCAAATGCTTTATAGGTGTATGGCTAAGATATGGGCCGTAACATTTACCAACAATTAACATTTTAATGAAAGGGTTCCAATGAGACGTGACAAGTTCCGGAGTTTTCCAAAAAGTATGCATACCATAAATTAATAAATGATAACCATATGTTCATGATGCTAATGCTAGGCTAGGTATTCTATAATCTGTCGAATGCAATTGTATCCAAATAATCCCACATGTAACCCTTTCAAGGAATAAAAATAGTTCATGTTTGAAGATATTCAATTCCCCTTACAACGTGAACGCTCATCATTGATGTTTAATTCTTCCAAAGTTTAGAATAATTGATCATCATCGATATAATATAGGTTATGGAGTCGTGAAGTATAGGAAAAAAAAATATATATATAGAGATAGGAATTCTGAACCATAATGGAAGTCCTTACATTAGATGTCGTTGATGAGAAATATGCCTAACCTCTAAGAGCTAGAATACATGAAAGAAACACTAAGACAAGGGAATGGTATTTTTCAAACTGAGTACTCCTTGGTGTATTGCAAGTATATGTGTATATATATAAAATTGCATGTTTGAGGATAGTCTTAAGGCATAAACCTAGTCACGATAAATTATTTTTTTGTTGCATTATAAAAAAATTGTTTTGTTGATTGGAGGCATGACATATTCAATAATTTACGCTCCAAAATGTTGTAATGCGCAGATGGATAATGTATTCGAAAGTGCAAAAAAACAATGAACAAAGATTCTGCCACACGTATTGTTTTTTGCCGCGACATCACTTTACTCTGCCATAACATAAACTAGTTGCAGAATAATGCTTATCTATGCATTTACTAAATTTTCTAAATAAACAATGAAAAGAGTATCTTATAATACCGATCAATTTTCTAAAAGCAATAATCATTATACAATGTCGATTTCCCGATTAAATGCTTACGTTAATCGGAAAGGGAAATAGATAAATCTGCAAATTAAGTCACTGAAAATAAAGTAACAACTAAATTAGTAGTGATTTACTTTGACGTAGGATATAACCAACAAATTAAACAAAGCGATACAGATAGATGTCACACATCAATTTTTTTTTTTTTTTTTTCAAATTCGATGAGGAACTAAGCTAAAAGGCCACAACCTTGTACATCATTAGCCAAAATTTATTCTTGTAATGTCTAAAAACTCGAAGAAGTATTGACATAGTTCACAACTGGGCTACAAAATCTATTATAAACTGATTTGCTCCATAAAGTCTCCATAACACACCTACAAACACAATATATTTGAATAACATAACAAAAAACATGAACAACTATTTAAATTACTACATATCCTCCATAACAAAAGCGACCTCGGCTTCATTAACCTCTGACTCAAGCTGAGAAGGAGAGGAATCTTTGTCAATGGAGGAGTCAAAGTTACTCTCTCCTTGTTGCACTAAAATACCATGTTGCGCCATGATATCCTCATCTGCTTCATTATCGTCCTCCTCAGCATTGACATCCTCTGCCTGAGCCAAATTATCCACACGAAAACTCAACATTTCATTTGCCAATTGTAGTCGCTCTAGCTTCAACTCCAATATTGCCATTTTCTGATTTAAAAGCTCGAAATGGACCTGTGCTCCAGATAGAATCATCTCAACATGATTTGAGACGAAAGCGATGAGAAAATCCAAAGCACCGACCATTTTAACTAAAGAAATATTGAGCTCTTGCTCTGCAACTCGAGAATCACGCTCCATAAACTTCAACCTGTGCCACACCTGAATTATGGCTCTAATCTCTAACTCTATGCTTGCAATGTCGCTCCAATAATCTAATATACCATCAAACTAACTTTCCTTGATTTTAAGCCTTTGTCTTCACCATTAATACCCGATCAATCCACAAGTACCAAACTATCAAGAGAATTGGAGGAGAAAATGGAAACTCTGCACAATGTAAACATTCATTGTCTAAAGGATGTGTGGAGGACAGGGATTGTGCGCAAGAACAAGGGTGTAGAGGGAAAATTAATTTAAAACTATTTTCCATTTAATTTTTTTACAGATTTAGATGTACGAAATGAAGGATGTGCGTAAGGTAAGATTTGTGCGAGAGAATGGAGGTGCAGAGGGAACTTTATAACTTTAATTCGTAATGTAATGATATTTCACATTTGCCTATTACATATATACAAATTTGCTCAATATATAGATTGATTAAGATAAAGGTCTTTTGGTTTGCGTTTTATACAATAAAAGTTTCGATTATGCTATCGCACTCTGCACATTTAAAATAGATGGCTCTTTATTTTCAAGGAGATTTCATTGTGCAAAGAGTTTTCATTCTGTGGAGTTTTCTCTGCACTCAACACAACGTTTAGTAAATTAATTAACAATATTTATAATTAAAATATTATCAATAATATATAATAAAAATAATAATGCCAAAGAACTGTCTGGAAAGAAAATGCATACGGAAGTGCGGAACATCGTGGCATATTTGTATCACTACAAATAACATTTGTCCCTCACTATATTAGTCATTTAGCAAATGCTTGCATGAAGAGCTTTCATTTTGCATAAAGCTTTATGCAGAAAGCTTTCGCTGTGCAGAGAGCTTTCATTATGAGAGCACAACCTTTAATAAATTAATTAGCAAAGTCTTTAGCGCAAAAGAAGTTGATTCTGTGGGAGTGCGAAAAAAATCACTATTCTCCACACTTCCACACTTCTTCCTAAAGCCAACTAATAACATAGTGGTGGGGACCAACATTGTTTATAGGTGTCGACATGAACAAAAGTATTTTTGTAAATTTTGTGATTAAAAAACTTGTTTATGAGTGTGAGCATGTATGAATATTGTGGAAAGTTTGCCATTGTGCGGAATGTGAAGGTCTGCTCAAAAATCCTGAAAGCTTCCTTTGCAGTCTCGCACATATGCATAATTACACAAAGATAACCATAAACAAAGTTTTCATTAAGCGAAGAGCATTGTGCAGAGAACCTTCATTATGAGAGCGCAACCTTTAATTAATTAATTAGCAAAGTCTTTAGCACAGAAGAAGTTGATTCTGCGGGAGTCCGTAAAAATCATTATTCTCTGCACTTCCACACTCGGTCTCCGAGAGGTGTTCCCCAACATTTGTGCTTATGCAGAGAGTTTTGTGCAGAGATATTTCGTTGTACGGAGAGCTTTCATTGTACAGAGTTTTGTCGACACTCCGCACAACCTTTACTTAATTGACTAGCAATATTCGAAATACAGAGATATGATTTATTTATTATTAAAATATTACCAATAATATCGTATGGGTCCACCGCTTGCCAATTTATTATTTTGAATAGCGGTAGACATAATGGTATTCACAATACACAATACAAAGATATGGATTAGTTAATATTAAGTGCGAATCATCATGACACACTTGTATTTGTTATTAAAAAATGCTTGTGCAGATAGCTTTCAATGTGTCGAGAGCTTTGTGCAAAGAGCCTTCATTATGAGAGCAAATCCTTTAATAAATTAATTAGCAAAGTATCTAGCACATAAGAAGTTGATTCTGCAGGAGTGCGGAAAAATCACTATTCTCTGCGCTCCTGCACTTGGTCTCTGAGAGGTGTTCCCCGACATTTGTGCTTATGCGGAGAGTTTTGTGTTGAGAGATTTCATTGTGCAAAGAACTTTCATTGTACATAGTTTTCTCCGCACTCCACACAACCTTTACTCAACTAACTAGCGACATTCAAAATACAAAGATATGGATTATTTAGTAATAAAATATTACCAATAATATCATATGAGTCCACCGCTTGCCTGACTGTTATTACAAATAGCGGTAGACATAACGTATTCGCAATACGAAGATATGGATTATTTAATATTAAAATATTAGCAATAATATGTATATGAAAGTGTGAAACATTGCGACACACTTGTATTTGTTATTAACAAATGCTTGTGCAAAGAGCTTTCACTGTGCAGAGAGCTTTCATGATGGGAGCACAACCTTTAATCAATTAATTAGAGGTAGAAGCAGGGACTATAATACATGGCAGTTATTCATCTTGATCATAATATTGAAGATATTTTGAATTATATATCATCCCTTTTCAAATATGTATACTAGGTTAACCATTAAATGCATAATATTTTGGAAACCTGTATACAAGCGAAGCATACTATTTTAATTAAAACAGTTTTATAATTTTATGTGAATTTTTTATATTAAAATAGTTATTACACATTATATTAGTGTAACTATATAAATTAAGTGATTGGTAACATGATAAGTGTTGGAGGACAACTTAGTCCTTGCCATTAAAGTTAAAAATTATGTAGTGGGAAAATTTGCATAAAAAATTATGACCTACATTGGTCAATGTTAGTTAATTAATGATGTTTAATAGGAAAATGGAATCTTATAGTCTTGCTTTGGGAGGAACTAATAATGAAATGTGAAATGGATAAATTAATTCTCGCACATGGACTTGCATAAATGTTGGTGGGTAGTAAGCATAAATATTGGTGGGTATTAACCATTAGTCAGTCTACATATTTACAGTTTTACTATTACATAAATGTTGAGGAAAATATAAATAATGGTGAGAAGTAATACCTGTTAAATATATTTATTTACATCTTATTCTTATCCATTTATGTGAGAAAACTATCCACTTGGCATTATCTTTTGCAATGAATGCAATAAGACCTTCAAGTACCTACCAATAAAATGTTCGATTTTTTTTAATACTATTGAAAAATAAATATTTATTTTTCAAAGTTAAACATCATAAGTTGCATTGGTCACTGTTAAAGTAATAGTGGTCAACAAGCAAATCGATTGCTAAGCCCTACAAGGCAAGGAGTAATAAGTATCAAAATACTTACTTCATTATACATCTCACTTTGTTAAAATTTTAAAAGTGATAAACTAACTAAATTATTATTATTTTATTATAAAAAAGTAATATATAAGTTAAAAATATATTCTTTTAAAAAAAGCATAAAACAAAATTCTTAACAATGGAAATTTATTACATTTTGCCACGTAGATTCTACATTTGTTCAGTACCATGATTCCAAAAAACATAACTCACTTCAAATGACACTTGATCATATGACTTTTTTGTTTTAATTAAAAAAGAAAACACAACATAACTACTTTAGAAATAAATCCCAACTTTTAATTTGTATATATTATTATGAATATTCTATAATATTTTATGGAGAATAGATCTCTAACTTTCACTTAATAATTATTTATTAATAATTAAATTAAAATTTTAAAAACTCTATACCTATTTACTTAATTAAAACCTTTATAACATACCACATGCACTCGGCACTTAATAGGAAATGAATTATTTTGCTAACTACACAAATAAGACAACAAAAAGATGTTGCACAAAAGAAAGGCGGAAAAAATGTAAAAACAAGAGATTGTTGAGATAGGGAATTGCCATCTTAAACCTCACGAACATAAAACCCTACATGCTCTGCATGCCTCGCTTATCATAATACATGTCATGCGTAGGGGCTTAAAGCAATAATTACATGTTTTTGTTCACATACGTTTGGATTTTAGGTACCCGCAACATTAGCATATTTCCGAACTTTAGACACAACGTTCCCAATGAGTTGCTGTTAAGAAGCCTTGAAACCATTTTTAAGCCACTCTCATAAACTATGGGGAGATGGGATTTTCAAGTTAAACCAAAATTTAAATGAACTGGTCCGCGGTGCCATATTCAAATTCGTCAGTTTCGTTTCCGCAGAGACAGCTACAGATTCTGTTGGTAAGTTTTCAATGTCCGGGCATTATGTGCCCTGTTTCCTTTCAATTTAAACATGTATAATTTTGGCAGTAGAATGCGTTTGCCATTACTGTAAACAGTGGTTCCTCGCGCACTCAATGGTTCAGTAGTAGTTTAGTTAGCCATGTTGTTTTCTATGGGTTTTTTTTCTATCATTGAAAAGCTTATAATGGGTGGTTTGCGCATAATGGGTCATTGAAGGCCTTTTCTACAACCATATAAGCAGAATTGTTTAAACTTTAAATTGAGTAAAAATTATATGAATGGAGTTTGTGATTAGTCTAGTGGATTACTGGGTATAAACCGTGGGTATTGTTTCGTATCTCATGTAATCTGCTAACTTGGTACCAGATGAAAGCCCTAACGCCAAAAGTTGGAAGTGGTTTAAAGTTCATCATGGCCTACCCGGGACTCTTGTAGCCCTACGAATTTCAAGCTTATCATATCTTGTTTTCGTTAAATCCCAATAATGGTGACTTAACAAGAAGCTTATCATATATTGTTTTCTTTATAGGTTTCTTTAAATCCCAATAACTGCCACTTACCACTGCTTGTTAGGTTAGGATAAGTTTTATCTGTGAAAGTGCCTTCAATGTTTTGTTCAAACGGTTCTTACTGCGACAATGGATCTAAAATCGATTTTTTTTTATAAGCATATATTTGAAAGCGAGCTTTGAGTACATCTTCCATAACTAATCATGTACAAAGTTGGGACTGTGACTGTTGTTCCCATACACAGATCTTTACATACGCACGCTGAAAAACAGAACCATACTTGACAGAACTAAACAAATTCAGAACAGAGTAGAGACATTACTATCAAGCAACATGTATATCAAACTCGTGGCTCCTTTGAGCTGTTCGACTTGGTTTTTTCAGGCTGGCGGCCATTCGATCTGCAACTGTATTTGTGAGTTCCTTTTCAATAAGGCCTGGTAGCTGTCTGTGTAGAACTTCATTCATGATCATATCAAGACAGTATACCATTCTTCTTTTGAGGGATACCTCCTCCATCTTTTCTTCACCAACCTTTCACCTTCAACAGCTGATTGTTTTAGCAAGGATGTGGCCTTCGTCTTGAGCTTGGATCTCTGATGAGCTTGAAGTTTGTCTCTGTCATACAGCCTTCCCCAAATCCAAGTAGTGCATGGTATATCTTCTCAATTGTGATGCTCATCATCTTGGAGATTCTTCGAGCTCGGGGAGCTCCCATTTTAATTAGGAATGGTTATGTCCTATTGTGCCAAGAAGTTGGCATTCCATTCCTTGGTATCCAGTCTGCTTTGAAGGAGCTTGGCCTTCCTACCCGAACCTCTATGACAGGCTTTGGGCTTTTTCCCTTGTTCGAACATAACTTCCTTGCCTAGGTAACCAGTTTTATAGATCAAAGAGTGCCTAGAAGAGAAATGAAGACAACCATCTTTCAATGTCCTCTTAAGTGTGATCTGGCCACCTGAGTTGGCAGGTGTCCTCTGCCATTCTCATCAGAGAGCACTGTACTATCAGCTAAATTCATGTGGGGGAATTATCCGGGAAATGTGCCCAGATTAGAGCACTGATTCCCATGCTGCTTCTCATTTAGTACTGACATGTCAGGGGGCAATTGAAGGATCTATTCATATTCCTAATAGACAAGAAAGCCTTTCCTTTCACTTCCCTTCTTCTGATGTGAAAGAAGGGTCCTATGGGTGATGTGTCTTAGTTATAATCACTTGATTGGTCAGCCAATCAACAATTTTATTTGCAGATATTTTCACATGCTTAAAATCCCATTCCTCGAAACACATACAGGCCTTATGTGTCCATGATATCTTATTCTTCATCTCCCATGGAGAATGTGAATTCTTTCCGTTCATGTGATCTGTGATCAGCTTCAAGTTACCTTCAGAAACAATCTTCTTCTAGCCTTTCTTAAGAGCTTCCCTTACACCAAAGATCAAACTTTCAATCTCATCTTGAATCTTGATTGTTGGTTTTGGTCTCAAAGTAGTAAAAACTTGGCATGGACTCCCAAGATTAGGCCCTGATTGTTACTGAACATCCTCCATGCACCTGCTGAACCTGGATTTCGTTTCGCAGACCCGTCATATTAAAGTTTGAACTTTATCCAACCTTGCACGGGAGGCTTTTATATCTAGTTGTAAGTTTCCTTAACTTTTTTCCCCATATAACAGGCACCCCACCCTCTAGCCCATATGCAAGGGTAGGATATTTTTTAGGACTTAAGGCCATACAACAATAAGGCTAAAAGCCACTACAACAATACACTTAATATGAGTTCAACATGTCACTTGTGGGAATCAAACCTAGATAGGGAGGATACAATCATTCCTCCCAACCACCCATGATAAACCCAAATCCAATTGACAAGTTTCCTTACTTAACCCCTTCCCATTAAGTAAATAAATCAAGCTTGACTAATATTTTTGTGACTTTTCTTATATTATTAGACTCAGGCGGCTATGCTAATCTAATATGTTTGAAAGTATTTCATGTAATTTATTAAAAATATAGGGTGCTGAATGTCTCCAGTCACTTTTTCATTCAAATGTCATTGTCACCTAGGAAGCTCCAAAGTTAACCAAATGACAAGGAATATCTTATTTTTAATTCATAGATTTATGGTATCAGGAATGTCCCAAGGAATTTTTTTCCCTTAGGTTTCAATTCTTGTCTAGGGTTTTAAAGTTTTAAACAAATTATGAAAGGATTATATCATAACAATAATGCACATCCATCCACTCATATAACAGTAGGTATCCTTCTAGAATCTATACAATGTACTAATTTTATATAAGATATTCAATTCTAGTATCCATACAATGTATTGATGTATATAAGATATTCAATAGCTACATGTTTCTTTAGCAAGCCACTATAAGTTAGAACTAATTGTTCAATGAACAATGGACCTATACAACCAATAATCCACCAATATAATTCCAATTGTAATACCAATATTCACTGGGTCAATATCCCAATTGTAATCCATTAATAACAATTACACTAGTACTATCCAATTCTATTGTTACTATATAACTAAAAACTCATTGTTATGGACTGAAAACTTCCTGACAACCTTGTGATTGCTAGTTGGGATTTCACTGTCCCCAAAGATCTACTTCATTGTTAGGTAAGCTTGTATCTGACTTTTGATCTAGATTACCTTCGCTGTCCTATATACTATTCAACCACTGCCTTGTTGGCTGCATTGCTACCTGAGCTGTCTACAATGGACTCGCTGTTGATTAGTTGTTGGCTCAGGATTGTGGCTAGCTATATACTTAATTCAGTCTAGAGTGTCGCAGAAGGGCCGACACTGATCAATAGAGATAACTGTTGCCCTAGAAGAGTCCTAATTGTTGGGCCGTTACCATGAAGTGGCCTTAGAAAAGTAAATTGTCCACAAGCGTGCTTAGATGTCCTTAGTTTCCCTGACTAATGTTTTGCTCTTCTTTGTTGACCCTGAACCAGGACTTCGGGAACCAAGAAACCATAGAGATATGTCTTCGTTGCCCTAGGATAACCACAAAAATATATTCTTTACTAAGGTTAGAAGTTCGGTGTCCAAGTAGACTGCAAAAACTTTCATTGCCTTAGGTTAGGAGCCTCAATGCCATAGGAACTCTTAGTCCAAACAACAGAGAATTCGTCCCTTTCTTTCCCAAACCAGATAAGAATTAGCCTCATAATATTATGCTTCAACAAGATAGAGAAAAGGAGAAGACTAGCTTGGGTGGGATTATCACCACCGAAACTAATCAGGAGAAGAAGGGGTCTTAAAACCCTCAGAGCTTCGGCTCAAAGAAAACAAAGATATTCCAATCCAATTAATGACGATAAAAATGATTCTATCTCTCTCTTATTTATAGATTTCTTATGGGGTGCCTCCTCCTTATTTTAGTGAGAGGGGTTACAAGTTTAACCTCCAATTTTGGCTTTTTGCCCCAACTACCGCAAATTTACCCAATGTTGCCCCAAAATATTGGGTAATGGCTTTCCCCCTTTATCAATGACTATAGTCTAATGGGTTGGATAGGCTACTTTGCCCTTCCTTGGGCTATTAATCGGTGGGGAACATTAAAGTGCCCCCCTTCTCGATGTTGCTTGTCCTCAAGCAATTGCAAGTTCGGGTGCCGCAAAATGTGTCCCCCTGCTTTCAAGAATGAAGACTGCTCACTTGCCTTGTATCCTTCCTTTTGGTCACTTCCAAACCACCTGCTGCCATTCGAAACAAGTGATGCAACAACCACTAGCTTTTCTCTAGCTTTGTCATCATCACGAATATTTGCCACTGCAAAAAATGCCCATGAATGCCTTGAAGTGATCAAGTGACCAATATTGAAGTTGGGGATGATGCTAATGTTAAAGCCTCTGTAACCACCTCTTCCCCCTTGCTTATATTTACATCGTTCTTTAGGTTTTGTTGTAATATATTTCCTCTAGATCTTTGTATTAACAAAATTCATCTCTACCTCTATGACGATATAAAGAATCCTTGTCATTTAAAGACATTTTATCTTTGTTAGCATCAACTTTTTCATTCAAATAGTATCCATTGCTCAGATAAATCTTTCATTCAAACTGTGGCCCCTTTCTTTTCACCCAACCATGAAGCTTTCGCTGCTACTTGCCAATAGGCCCCTCTTGCTCATTCTAGCTGTTTCTAGATTCAAATTTACAGTTGGCACTATTTGATATGTTGAATAGATGGTGATCATCAAATACCCAAACCTTTGACGCAACCTATGAGCCTCAGTAACAAGTGCCTCAGGTAAATTAGCCAACACAACATTTGAGGATGTCAAAAAAACCTCAGTACGAAGTTTAGGAGGGGACGTGTCTAGTATTATAGCACTATCCATATCAGCGGGTCATCCCTCAAGCCGATGAGATTGAAGCAATCTCTGTGCTCGTTGTTGTGCAAGGACTTCTACTTGTATATCTGGAGGAAGAGTAGCAAGGAATTCTTGATCAATCTTTTCTGCATTTGGTTGATCCCGATCTTGGGGGTAGGCCCCCAAGATCTAAAAAATTGAAATGCATCTTGGGGGGGAAGCCCCCAAGATCTGAAAAATTGAAATGCCATAAGAAGAGAGGAGAACACACAATAACAAAACCACAAAGAAACTTTTTTTTATTAAAACAGATAATAACTGTAAAGACTACATTATGGTGGACATTTTGTCCTTTTACAAAATGTGACTTGTTACTTATAGCCTTTTTTGGTTACAATACCACAGGGAAATTCCATGGGTGGATGTCACAATACCATGAGAAAATACCATGGGTGAATGAATACCATGGGTGGATGTCACTTACAATACCATGGGTGATGCCACTTAGTGGATGCCATTTTCCATTTTGATCATTCCTCCCTCCTTAAGAAGCAATGGTCTCCATTGCGTGAAGTTCCCTCCTGGGAAGCCTTTGTTGAATATGAAGAGCCACTGAAGAGAAGGGTTTTGTGTGGTCAACCCATAACCATGATGAACGAAGATCCGAGGATACAGATACCCTATAATGCTTGTGATCAACTGTGACACTGACAGTGTGCGGCTTAGCAAATGGACTTCGATGAAGTGTGGGTTTGTGGATGACCCATAACCATGACAATAGAAGATTAGAGGATAGAGGTACCCTGTAATGCTTGTGACCAACTGTGATACTAACAGTGTGCAGCCTAGCAAATGGACTTTGATGACAAGGATTTTTTGCGGTTGATCCATAACCCTGATGCTGACTGTTGATAAAGTAGCAAGTGCCTAGATAGCTTGGGGTGGGAGGGTCTCCAACGAACCCAAGCCGGATGCTGCTATGCTAAAATTGATGAATGTGAAGCAGGTGCCTACTAAAGCGGGGTGGGAGGGCACGTCTCGAAAGGGAACCCGCTCCAAATGCTACTCCATATTTAAAATCGACCGAATCGGAGTCCAAATGAGGGAGATATCGCTGATTTAAAATAAGTTGTGTTGTAGAAATTTTTCTGATGACAATTTGTGGATGGCGGCTCTCCTATAATTTTTGCCATATTTGTGTAGAATTTCAGAAAAAATTATTGTAGATTTGAGTTCCTCTTAAAAAATCACCCAGTTTAAAAATAAAAATAAAAATTGGTAGAATCAAAGTTCGGATGTGGGAGATATCGCTGATTTAAAATCAACTATTTTTTAAGAACTTTTGTGACGACAAAATAGTTGCAGCGCGAATCTGAGTTTCTAGCGTGTCCAGATAGGGATTTCAAACACATGAGAAGATGCAGAATGGTCATTCTATTTCCAAAAATAGGTTATGATAAAGCTTCTGAGTTATAGCCTTAACAATTATTATCTGTTTTAATAAAAAAAGTTTCTTTGGATGCATTTCAATTTTTTAGATCTTGAGGGCCTACCCCCAAGATCCGGATCATTGGTGGCTGATTTTTTTTTGTAAGTTCGACAACAGTGAGGCTACATCATGCTCATGTCCAAGAATAACACCTGAATAGCGTGGGGAATTGAACTGGTTGTAGAAAATTTGAATGATTTGCACCCTTACCTTGTTTACAAATTTTGCAAGTGTTTTTTAAACCCAA
This sequence comes from Pinus tabuliformis, assembly GCA_031772625.1. Classification (NCBI taxonomy): domain Eukaryota; kingdom Viridiplantae; phylum Streptophyta; class Pinopsida; order Pinales; family Pinaceae; genus Pinus; species Pinus tabuliformis. The sequence goes on along the minus strand of CM062818.1, from coordinate 1,270,074,790 downwards.
CCCACATGTTTTGCCATGCTGATATACATTTTTCATGCATTCATTTGAAACATTAAAGAGTGATTCTACTAATAATTTTTGCACAACTGATACTGGAGAAAAATAACAAGCTCACACACTTTAGACACAAGAATTTTTGGTCAACTTGACCTTGGAAAAACCCCACAATTCTTGAAAACCAGTTAAGAAAGGAGGCTTTTTGCTTCTTCAAGGAATTTTTACAACAGAGAAAATGGTTACTTATCTCCCTTGATTTGTTTGTCCTTTACATAGGTTGATTACTTTCTCAAACTTTAAGCTTATTCTCTGCACTAGTACCACAAATTTAGGGCTTGAAGATAGCTGTAATTCTCCTTGAGATTTGAGCCATAAACTCTGACTAGAATCCTATGAATTCTGCGTTGAAGCAGCCTCCAAAAAAATTCGCTGACAGTGGAAAGTTTTGAGTTTGCACTCAAAAGAAAATTTCGGCCTCCATGTTGTGTTTGCTTCTCGAAATTTTCGGCCTTAGTTTAAGGTCTGCTCTTCCAATATTCTCGGCCTTAGAACTGGATCTGTACTCCTGAAAATCTCGGCCTCAGATCTGGTCTGTACTCCTGAAAATCTTGGCCTCAGATCTAGTCCCGCTCTCTCGAAATTCTCGGTCTCAAATCTGATGGAAACTGTGACTTAACTCAGCTACAAATCTCAGCCTAGAGGAGACTAGAATCCAACTAAAATTTTGGTTGCAAACTTGGACTAATCCTGCTGCAAACTTGTACTAAATGACTTGGAGCATTAACTTGGAAACTCGTGCCTTTATTCTTTGCTATAGATTCGAACTAGTAGCCTCTCCAAGGATTCGATCTCACTTCCCAAAAGTATAGGAATCTCTACTCCCTTCAGCTGCTCTTTTGTTCCCCTCTTTCCTTTGAGAAGAATGAGTAGAATAATGAATTCCTTTTCCCTTTTGTCTTTCTTTTGAGAGGGAAACCTAACCCTAAAGAGCAAGGGATGAGATTAAATCTCAACCCATGAGATCTATGGTTGAGATCAAGCCTCCACTTGACCTCTTTCTCATGATGACCCTATCACTTAAAGAACACTTCCTAGTACCTTTTAATGTTTTAGTACCATGGTCACTTTTTCTCACTTAAAGTGACTTCTAAAAATAAAAGTCACTTTAATAATATAAAGTGCACTTAAGTACTTTTCACTTAAAGTCACTTTATAACCCATGTGACTTTAATAAATTAAAATTATTTAGTACTTCTACTCATAAAAGGTACTTTAGCCCCTTGACATTAATAAACACATAATGTCACTTAGAGAAAGGAATATTAATGTGTATTCCTAGGCCAAAAGGATAAATGCATAGGAAACACTTTCTTGGTACCATTTTCTCAACATTGGTAACTTAACATCTAGGAGTGCCTTAACAACACAGGTGATCACTGTCTATCCAAGACCCCGTGGACGCATTTGGTGGCTGATTATTTGGAGGTTTTGCCACTTGATTTTGCTAGGAAGCAAGCACCTTTATTCTTAACTCTTCAGGAAGAGCCTCTAGGAATGTAGGATCAATAGAATTAGATTCTGCAGCCACAATAATTTGTTGTTGCTCACTGGGAGTACGTGCACGTAACTGCTCTCTATAGCAATTTTTGGTTGGGATGGTCCTCTATTGCAGTTTTCATCTTGCACACCTTCCATGTTTCCTGATGCATCAATCTGTCCAAGTTTAACAGTTCCTTCAACACTTCCAAGTTGCACATGCTTTCACATAATGTTGCACCACTATCACTACTATCTTGGCTCACAACTTCAACATCATGCATGACTTGCTCATTGTGTTCATCTTGCATCTCAAGGTCATGGTGAATAGCACCTGTAGTCTTATTTCCTTGCTCCATATAAGCCTGTTGCGAAAGTTGAGTTGAAATACTCTTTGTATTGCTGGCACTATTATCTTCAATATGGGGTTGGTCACATTCCTCTGTTCTATCATTTTCTTGAGATTGTACAACTTTTGTCATTCTAATACACCTTTATTTATAACATGTGAGGTAGTATTATGGGCTTGGTCTGATGGAGTCTCATCAACTGGCTGAGTCCTTTGTAACTAAGATATAAATTGCTCCTCAATCCCTAATGCTATTGTAGTGCCACTCACCCCTCTAAGTTGTTGACTATTGCTACTGTAGTGCCACTCACCCCTCTGAGTTGCTGACTATCGCTCCTATAGTGCCACTCACCCCTCTGAGTTGCTGAGTATTATCAGCCCAATCGCTCAAACGATTTCTTGGCCTTCCACTTCAAAGTGTTCGGAAAATAAGGTTTAGATGTAATGAGGCTAGATTATTTTCAATATTACTCCCTGTGACAACCCTATCATTTTCTATGACTCGACGATGCATTGATCTACATGGGGTAATCTACATGGGGCGAATGGTCTAATGAGGGGGGAATAAGGGGGGAATGTTGAAATGTTGTTCCATGATTCTCAGTCCTTCCAAGAAGGTTATAGATAGAGGTAGTGCATCCGAACCGCTGACTTGCACCAAAACCTTCTTCAATAGGCATCACATGAAATGGATCAGATGGAAAATTACCTTCAACTCGACCAAGAACTTCAAAATGGTCAAACACAATGATCCGATCCTCCAATCTCAATATAAAGTTATTCTCATCATCCCCATCTTCTTCATCTTCCAAGATATCATCCTCATCATAATCCTCACCAAGCTCACCAGGCTCATTAACGTCATGGTCATCATGATCGACATTTGGATGTGATAAGTGATGAACATCATCTTCATCTAACTTCTCGTCCTCTTCCTTTTCCTCTTCATCCTCATCTTTCGCATTTTCTTCTCCACAATCCTCATTCATAAAATCCTCTTCCGACTCTATTATCAAATTTCCAATTTGGGCAGAGGCCATTGCATCATGGGAGGATTCCATTTTCTCAAACTTTGTTTCATTATGCTGAGAATGAGCAACTGCATTTGCTGATGGTGCTTCTTCATTCTCTCTTTGTTAAAATTGGCAACTAGGGCCAAAATCCATATGGGTCATCTTATTTATGTCAGCTGATATTTTTCTTGGATCCCTCTCATCGAGAGGTGTAGGATTGATCTAAAGATCATCCGATTCCGATAAGTATTCATGAAGATATGAATTTATTTGTGTTGTGGGACAATTCGTCAAGGTCCGCCAGCAACCAAATAACCCCCACATGTGCTCAACGTTTTAGCATAAAAGGAGGTGACTTGATAGTCATTTCAACACACACTTCATTCTTGATTTCTCTCCACTTGTTTTGGGTTTTAGTGGAAGAGAAGTCTAAGAGGAGGAAGCCCTAGACGTAGTAAGGAAGGAGCCTAAAGCTTGAAGTCTAAACGCAGTCCTAGATGATGCCCTAGCAAGGAAGATGCAGTCATGTTATGCCCTAACCCTCTACGCTATCAAGGAAGACTGCCCTCATCTATACGCTATCCCAAGGGTGACCCTAACCGCAGTAAAGAGGCTCCCTAACTCGTTGTTTTAAGGATGCCCTAACCAGCAAAGAGGGACAGAACAACGTGGTGTTTTAGGGCTGTTTCTAGGGTATGTTTGAGGGTTGAATTGCTGTGAGGGGAGGCCGAGACAACTCCCTAAAGGGTCGAGGCAAGGAGAGGCTGGTTCAGCCTACGTGGAGGTGTCTTGGGTGCAAGGAAGGGCAGCGTATGATGCTGTAGGTGGGTCGCAGGTCCTAACTTTCTTTGGAGGGCAGTGTGGAGCTGTTTAGGGGCTATCTATGCCCAGGAAAACAGCCAAGGGTGCCAACCCCTCTTCAAGAGTAGGCTGCAGTTAAGGAGGGTTGTTTTGGTGGCTGATCAAGGGTTATTACAACAGGGAAATATGCCCTAACCAGTCACAGACATTACAACTGTAACGCAAACTTGGAGCAGCAGTTGTGATGTGCGTTGGATCCGTTCTTTGGGTCAGTTTGAATCAGATTGTTGGGTAGTCTATGGGAGCCAAATTGGTGGCTTGACATAACAGCATGGTACATGGGACAACAAGTACATCGTGCAACAATGGTACTTGGGACAACATGGTACACGGGACAACATGGTACACGGGACAACAAGTACATGGTGCAACAATCATGGTGCAACAATCAGCATGGTACATGGGACAACAAGTACATGATGCATCAATCGTGGTGCAGCAATGGTACTTGGGACAACATGGTACATGGGACAACAAGTACATGGTGCAACAATCATGGCGCAACAATGGTACATGGGACAGCATGGTACATGGGACAACAAGTACATGGTGCAACAATCATGGTACAACAATGGTACTTGGGACAATAATGATACTTGGTGCAACAATGGTTCATGGTGGAGCAATGGTACATGGTGTAGCATTGGTACAACGATGGGAGTTGCAACGAGTACATGTTGTACAGTGCAGCATAGTGCACATAGGAGCAGCAATGCATAGCATAACTCAGCATAGTACAACAGTACAATGATGGGTATAGTGATGATTAGTGAAGCATGATGAGATGCAGCGTAGTGATGATGGGTGCAACATGGTGCAGCATAGTGAGGTGCAACATGATGATGAGGAGCAACACAATGATGGGTGTAGCATGGTGATGGAGTCACCTTGGAGAATTAGTTGAAGCAACATGTCTTCAACTGAATTCAACTACCTCATGTATAATCTTCTTAAAGATGATCTATGCTCTTATTTAGATAAGTCAAAGTGTTGACTTCTGTTGTATATGTACTATCTCTCTCTCTCTCTCTCTCTGCTGAACTATTGAAGAACATATAAGAAGAATTGATCAAGGGTTTCCCCACATTGGTGTTTGTCCCTGGCTAGCGCCACATCTTGTGTCCTCTTGTCTTGGCTTGTCTTTTGCGATTTATGTTTATGTTCTATCTGCAATTTATTATTATGCTAATGTGATTGCTAATCTGGAAAAGATATTGAACTAATTGTGAAAATTGAAATAAATTGCTCTAAGCATAGAACATACTTAAAATTAACATGGTACCAGAGCTGAGGTGAAGACAAAGCCCAAGCAAGAGTGAAAGAGCAATCACTGAAGACAGTTGGGAAAGGACAAAAGGCTCAATGGATTCCTCATCCCTCTTCAAATTCACCAAGGGTGAAGTTGAAGCAGAGAATATTATCAGAATGGCGCAGCAGAAGCTTCTGATGGCCTACCTAAAGATCACTTCAATGGGAAGTCCGAATCTAAGGGTGGAAGGAAAGGCAAATGCCTTGTTTGTAATAAGTTCGGCCATTATGCTGAGGAGTGTCCGAATGGTAGGGACACATCACTTGATGATGATAACAATCATTCCAAGGACATCTTTAATGATCAGAGGAATGATAGGTAATGCAGGTCATCAAGGAAATAACCGACTCTTCAAAGAAAGCAAGGAACCCCAGACTCTCTGGGAATCTGGCTTATTGATTGTAATGCTTCAAGGCATTTCATCGGATAGAAGGGTGCACTCTCTAATTTGGTAGAGATGGAAACAATCGTGGGATTATACTTGGAGTCAATGCCACCTATCCTAGAAAGGGTGTAGGGAATGTGTTATGAAACCAGCTCAAGAAAAGATAGAAAAGATAGATCAACGCCTTAGAATTCAGCCTCTTCGAGGGACAACCTCCTTTACATTACATAAATGAACAATTCTTGGATGATTCAAATGAAAAAACCTCCTTTCTATATATAGGAGTCTAAGGAGTCACAATATAATCCAGCCGACCTAACAATAATAATATAAAGCCACAAAAATAACAATAGAGGGATTCTATGGGGCACAGTAATAACAATATGTGGGCAATAGGGGCACAACAATATTAATAAGGGGTATAACAACAATAGTAATGGGGTAATCACTAGTATTATAGGGACCCAACATGCCCCTCTCCTTCAAAAAAGTGTTGTCCTCAACGTTTGAGTAGTTCTGGATACTTCTGCATAAAATTCTCATCCTCCCATGTGGAATCTTCAGCAGATAAGTTCTTCCACTTGATAAGATACTCTGAAATTGAACGATTTCGTAGCTGTCGAGTTCTTGCTTCTGTGACTGCTTCCGGTTCCAATATAATTTTTCCTTCCTCGTCAAGTTCTGGCAATATTGTTTGAACTGGGAGCTTGTTGCCTATAACCTTCTTTAAACATGAAACATGGAAAACTGGGTGCAATCGAGAAGCTGCAGGAAGCTCCAATTTGTATGCCATAGTACCAATCTTTTGCAACACCTTGTACGGACCATAATACTTTGGTGATAATTTATTATCCTTCTTAGCTTGCTTGAGGGACATTTGCTTATATGGTTGTGGCCGTAGGAATACCCAATCACCTACACCAAAACTTCTTTCACTTCGATGTTGATCTGCCTGTTGTTTCATTCTATTCTGTGCCAACACGAGGTTATCCTTTAAGAGTTGGAGGACTTGTTGTTGATGTTCGATGTGATTTTCCACTGCCTGAACCTTAGAATTTTCTCTTAAATATGATGTGATGGATGGTGGTTGATACCCATAAAGTTCCATAAATGGGGTCATTTTTGTTGCTGTATGGAAGTGTTATACCACCATTCAGCCAGAGGCAACCATTTGACCCATTGTGTCTGTTTATCAGATACAAAGCAACGAAGATATCCTTCCAAACATTTGTTTACTATCTCAGTTTGCCCATCAAATTGAGGATGATAAGATGAGCTATGAGCTAACTGAGTACCAAAACAAGAAAATAATTTTGTCCAAAAATTTCCAGTGAAAATGGGATCTCTGTCACTTACAATAATCTTTGGGTTTCCATGTAGCTTTTGAATTGTTTCCATAAATGCAGTAGAAACTGTACTGGCTTTAAATGGATGTGTTAATGCACAAAAGTGTGCATACTTGGTAAGTCTGTCAACTACCACCGTGATGACACTCTTTCCCTCAGACTTGGGTAAACCTGTGATAAAATCCATTGAAACTTCCTCCCAACGTTGGCTTGGAATGGATAAAGGTTGTAATAGACCTAGTGTCTTAATTGTTTCAACTTTATTTTGTTGGCAAACCAAACATTTAGCCACAAACTTTTGAAAATCTGATTTAAGGCCATCCCAAAAAAATTCCTTCTTAACCCCGTGGTAAGTTTTTAAAAATCCTGAGTGCCCTCCTAAGGGAGAAGTGTGCAATTCCATAAGAATCTTTTGTTTTAGCTGGGAATTCTTACAGAGGTATAAGCGATCTTTGTACCATAACGAATCATTTTGCCAGCTAAATGTACCAGACGTACTGGAATCATGTTGTAACTTTCGAATAAGTGCCCACACTTCTTCGTCATTCTTCCATTCCTCCCTTGCTTCGTTTATCCAATCTGGTTGGATAATAGAAATGGCGCACAACAATGCTTCCACATCCTCATCCTTTCTTGAGAGTGCATCTGCCACCACATTTTGCTTCCCTTTTTTGTAGATGATTTCAAAGTCATAACCCAACATCTTTGTGACCCACTTTTGTTGCTCTTCAGAGGATAATCTTTGTTGTAAAAAGTATTTAAGGTTATCATGATCCGTTTTTACCTTGAAGTGTCTACCCATTAGGTAGGGTCGCCATTTCTTAAGTGCATGGAGTATTGCCAACATTTCCTTCTCATAAATAGCTTTGCTTAAAAACTTTCCCTTGATTGAACGACTTTCAAAAGCAATGGGTCTTTCATCTTGCATTAGAACAACACCAATTCCATTTCCTGAAGCATCACATTCCACAATAATGGTTTTTGTGAAGTCCGGTGTAGCTAAGACCGGTGCTTGGCACATTGCCTCTTTAAGATGTTCAAAGGCCTCTGTTGCTTCCGGAGTCCATGAAAATGCATCTTTCTTCAATAATGTTGTTAGAGGTGCTGCTATTCTCCCATAATTCTTAACAAACTTGCGATAATACCCTGTCAACCCGAGAAATCCTCGCAGATGCTTTATGGATGTGGGGATTTTCCATTCCTTAATGGCTTTAATTTTGCTAGGGTCTACCTTAACTCCTTCATGAGATACAATATGACCCAAATATTCCACCTCCTGGACTCCAAAGAAACATTTGGATCTTTTTGCATATAATTGTTTCTCCTTCAATAGTTGTAGCACCTTGTCAACATCTTCAACATGGTCCTTCCAAGACTTGCTGTAGATTAGTATTTGGGAAATCTTTGAGTTTCATAAACTCATTCTAGCATTGATGTTCTTGGTGAACTCCCGTTTGGATATATGTTTTGCAGTTAGCATGTTGAGCTCATATTTGGTTGAGCCTCACTGGATTGATGCCAAGAATCATTTGAGATATCTTTAGGGCACAATCTCTCATGGATTGAGATACACTGCCGGAAATGTGAAGCTGCATGATTATTCTGATGCTGATTAGGCAGGCAGTGTGGAGGATCGCAGGAGCACTTCTGGGTGCTATTTCTCTTTGGGTTCTGCTCGATATCCTGGATGAGTAGGAAGCAGAAGACGATTGCTTTAAGCACTGCTGAGACTGAATACATAGCTACGAGTATGACCTCATGTGAAGCTGCCTGGTTGTGGAAGCTCTTCAGTGAGTTGTTTGTACACATGATGGATACCACTATGATCTTCTATGTCAACCAGAGGGGGATTCGATTATTGAGGAATCCCGTATTCTATGATTGCTCCAGCATATAAAGATTAGGTACCACTTTATCTAGGATATGGTACATCCATGAGTAAGGAGGCTCCATCTCATTAGGACTGATGTGCAGGTCGCAGATATTTTGTCGAAGCCCCGGGGAAAGGTCAAATTTGTGATATTCCAGAACGACTTGGAGTCGTTGAGGGACCCTCTTATGAGGGTCCTGTATGATGCATGCATTGAACTCTGGGAGCTTCGGGGGCTTGGGGTACTTCTTGGAGCGACAAGCGACCATAGGGCGACTCACCCTCCCCTAGTGGTGTGCTGTGTACATGGTGAATGGTTCAACCTTCCCCTGTGATACCCCGTGGCGACTTATGGACAGGATGAGTGGTTCTCCTGTCGAGGCATCCTACCCATGCAGTCTGGGACTCATGGGAAGTACCTCTCATTTGGCCAATGAGTAGGGAAAAGGGGTTAGGGACCATAGTAGTACCGATGGACGCATCGTGTATCTACTGTACTCCCTATGCTAGGATGACCTACATTGATCTGAGATCAATTGGAACTAACTTCAGGTCAGTAAGAGTGATATAGCTCACTCTCTCTTGGAACTGATTTGGGATCAGTATGAGTGGTTTGAGACACTCTCTTGATATTGATCTGGGATCAATATGAGTGGTTTGAGACACTCTCTTGTGATATTGATCTAGGATCAATGAAACTGACTTCGGGTCAGTAAGAGTGATATAACTCACTCTCTCTTGGCACTGATCTAGGATCAGTAAGAGTGGTATGACACACTCTCTTCATATGGGACTGACTTCGGGTCAGTAGAGAATGGTATGAGACATTCTCGATCAATTCTTCTTCTTCATGGTTCAGCAGAGCAGAGCAGTGCAGGGCACTGATGGCATAGATAGTACAGTTTGGCAAATGGATCAGCGGATGGAGTTCTCCCTAGTTGAGAGGGAGTGTTAAAATTCGCAACTAGGGCCAAACTCCATGTGGGTTGTTATCACTAAACAAATTTCAAAGAAAAGGGGTAAGGTAAGGAAGAATTGTTCTTGGTCACTTTCGTGTTCCTTTCATGCATAAGAAGCACTTGGCAAGCTCAGGGTTAGCATACATCAGAGTTCTCCATTTCAACTCAAGCAAGGCAGTTAGCACTCAAGAAGAAGAATGTAGCTTTGAGGAAGTCAAAAAAGAAATTGATGTCTACCAACCTTGAAATTGCCCAATTCAAGGAAAGGGCAAGGAAACATGCAATTGAAAAGGAAAATTGAAGATCTGAAGACACAACTAAGCCAACCTGAAGGACATTCTTAACTAAGAGAAATCACATAGCAAGTATGGTTAAGTCCTAAATTTTGATAGATTGCCTTTTGAAGTTTACTTTAAAAGAATGGTGTTGTTTTCAGTTTTGGACAACTTCATGGCAGATGGAAAAGCCATTACAAGGAAAAGAAATATCAAAAGAGTTAAAGTTTTGGCCTCAAACTGTGTTTTTAAAATTACACAGCAGTTCGTAGCGCACTACGAAACTGCTGTAAATGATGCCCAATGCACAAGCAGTTTCGTAGCGTGCTACGAAACTGCTGTGGTTGCATATTATGTTTTGGTAGACCAATTTTGGGATACAAAAGGAAATATTTTTGAAGAGGAATGTCTGAAAGGGGAGCATTTACAAGGTGTAAGTATCCAACAAAGGCAAATCAAGTGAAGGAAGGATATCTATGAACTCTTAGCTATACAAGAGGTCATCATTGCATAGCTAGTATTTTTCATGAGACATCAGGCAGCATTAAAGGGTTTTGTCTTCACATGTATATATGGAAAAGGTCTGAAGCGTATGTAAAACATGATAATCCAATGCAGTTTAATGAAGAACATCAGGGATAATTGATTTCGAAGATCCTTGTGGAGACCAAAAGCAAAAAAGGAGGAACTTTATCTCCTTGTTTTTACCAGTCAACTTCTAGAAGAGTTTCTGAGTAGTTAAAAACTCATCTCTGAAAAGTGAAAGAGGTTTTCATTCCTAAGATACTGAAGTACAAAAACCTCTTCCACTTTCTTCAAATCCATTATGATCTGGGAGAAATGAAGGACCAAACTTGCGCTACAAAATTGCTGTAGGTGCAGTTTTTCACAAGCATATTTCTCTGTTTTACACCTGTTTTTCAAAGACACATTTTGGGCGGTAGGAAAGGTGTTTCAAAAAACCAAGAGAGGTTTTTGTTCAGCACGGATTGGTTCACAAAAACCTCCTTCAGTTTTTCCAAATACATTTTTTATGAGAAGATATGAGCTCTGTCCCAAGACCTATTTTTCAGCCAGAACAGAGCAAGGAACAATCTCCTAGTTTCTAGGAACAGTAAAAGGATGAGTCATCAAGGGCCAGTTGGAGGGTTATGAGCACCATCAAATTCGAATTCATGGAGTTATAGGTGTCAAAAGGAGTTTTTAATTCCTAGATAAGGTTGTTTTAATCATAATGAGGAGTTACACTCCTAATTGTTTTAGGTCTCTAGGACTGCTAGTTAGCTGTCATTTGCATTTAATAGTTAGTTTTAAATATCAATAGGTGCCAGGTCAGGTAGAATTCGAATTTTCCTCATCCTAGAGGAGGAATCTAAGTTATGTAAAGAGCTCTATATATAGCAGAAGAGCTGATGTACAAACTCAAAGGGTTGGAAAATTTTCAGAGAAAGACTCATATTGTGCCATTGTAGAAGATTATGTTTTTATGAATGCAGGCTTTGGCTTTACTTCTCAGGATTCAGAAGGAGTTCAATGGTGGCTTGTTTATGTTTGTCCTTATTTCCTTATGTGCAGTAGTATGAATGTATGATACTTAGAACTCATTAACATGCTCTAACTTCCTTCGTTCAATCATGGACTGTGTTTTCCTACATGTCTCTATGTGTTAACTGATATATTGAACTTTGATGCCCTGACTTCCATGTTTAGCTGATACTGCTATCATACTAAGCTTTTCTGACTCCATAAGCCCAATGGATGTTTGTTGATTGTGTTTCAACCACTTACATTTCTTCATTTGTTCAATAGAGTTAGCCATCTAATCCATTATCAATATCATTAATCATTTGAGAGAGCCCTCTCAGGTTGAGGAGGCTAAGCCTCAGCCAAAAGTAGGTCTGAAATAGTTACTCAAAGTCTTCCTGATTAGCAGCCTATCAGGGTTGGATTTTTGTGATAACATGGGTCATCTTATTTATGGCAACTGATATTTTTCTTGGATCCCTCTCATCGAGAGGTGTAGGATTGATCTAAAGATCATCCGATTCCGATAAGTATTCATGAAGATATGAATTTATTTGTGTTGTGAGACAATTCGTCAAGGTCGGCCAGCAACCAAATAACCCCCACATGTGCTTAACGTTTTAGTATAAAGGGAGGTGACTTGATAGTCATTTCAACACACACTTCACTCTTGATTTCTCTCCACTTGTTTTGGGTTTTAGTAGAAGAGACGTCTAAGAGGAGGAAGCCCCAGACGCAGTAAGGAAGGAGCCTAATGCTTGAACTCTACACGCAGTCCTATATGATGCCCTAGCAAGGAAGACGCAGTCATGTTATGCCCTAACCCACTACGCTATCAAGGAAGACTGCCCTCATTTATATGCTGTCCCAAGGGTGATCCTAACCGCAGTAAAGAGGCTCCTTAACTCGCTGTTTTAAGGATGCCCTAACTAGCAAAGAGGGACAAAACAACGTGGTGTTTTAGGGTTGTTTTTAGGGATGTTTGAGGGTTGAATTGCTGTGAGGGGAGGCCAAGACAACTCCCTAAAGGGCCGAGGCAAGGAGAGGCTGGTTCAGCCTGCGTGGAGGTGTGTTGGGTGCAAGGAAGGGCAACCTATGATGCTGTAGGTGGGTCGCAGGTCCTAACTTTCTTTCGAGGGCAACGTGGAGCTGTTTAGGGGCTATCTATGCCCAGGACAACAGCCAAGGGTTCCAACACCTCTTCAAGAGTAGGCCGCATTCAAGGAGGGTTGTTTTGGTGGCTGATCAAGGGTTATTACAGCAGGGAAATATGCCCTAACCAGTCACAAACATTACAACTGTAACTCAGATTTGGAGCAATGGTTGTGATGTGCGTTAGATCTGTTCTTTGGGTCAGCTTGAATCAGATTGTTGGGCAGTCTATGGGAGCCAAATTGGTGGCTTGACATAGCAGCATGGAACATGGGACAACAAGTACATGGTGCAACAATCATAGTGCAACAATGGTACTTGGGACAACATGGTACACAGGACAACAAGTACATGGTGCAACAATCATGGTGCAACAATGGTACTTGGGACAACAAGTACATGGTGCAACAATCATGGTGCAACAATGGTACTTGGGACAAGATGGTACATGGGACAGCAAGTACATGGTGCAACAATGGTACTTGGGACAACATGATACATGGGACAACAAGTACATGGTGCAACAATGGTACTTGGGACAACAATGATACTTGGTGCAGCAATGGTTCATGGTGGAGCCATGGTACATGGTGCAACATTAGTACAACAATGGGAGCTGCAATGAGTACATGTTGTACAGTGCAGTATAGTGCACATAGGAGCAACAATGCATAACATAGCTTAGCATAGTACAACAGTACAATGATGGGTACAATCATGATTAGTGAAGCATGATGAGATGCAGCATAGTGATGATGGGTGCAACATGGTGCAGCACGGTGAGGTGTAGCATGATGATGAGGAGCAGCACAATGATGGGTGCAACATGGTGATGGAGTCACCTTGGAGAATCAGTTGAAGCAGCATGTCTTCAACTGAATTCAGCTACCTCATGTATCATCTTCTTAAAGATGATCTTTTCTCTTATTTAGATAAGTCAAAGTGTTGACATCTGTTGTATATGTTCTATCTCTCTCTCTCTCTCTCTCTTCGCTGAACTATTGAAGAACATATACGAAGAATTGATCAAGGGTTTCCCCACATTGGGGTTTGTCACTGGCTAGCGCCACACCTTGTGTCCTCTTGTCTTGGCTTGTCTTCTGCGATTTATGTTTATGTTCTATCTGCAATTTACTATTATGCTAATGTGATTGCTAATATGGAAAAGATATTGAGCTAACTGTGAAAATTGAAATAAATTGCTCTAAGCATAGAACATACCTAAAATTAACACTCTTTCATTCTGGTGTTGATGCACAATGGAGCCAAAAGCTCCAAGATTGCTAATTTTGTGTTGAGCATCTTCATGGCCTTATATCGGTTCCATAGTTAAGGACTCTAAGGCCTTCATAATGCCATTTGCAATCTTAATGCCTTGGGATTGAGATTCACAAATTTCTTCGAGCTTGTTCTCCTCACTTGCCACACTCTCTATTTCTTCGAGCTTGCAGGTCACATCAACTGAGGGTGATAATTCAAGCTTTTGTTCCTCTTTTGAAATACCCCAAGATTCTAACTCACGGTTCTCATCAACTAAACACGAAAACTCAATATTACTGGCTCGATTATGTCCATTTGATAAACACTGTTTAAACTTCTCATCATCTCCAAAATTATTTTGAACCCCATCACTATCGTAAGGTGAAGATTTTGAGTTGCCCATACTGTTGGACACCTAATCCTAAAGGGTTAGTGTGGAAGCCGAAAAGACTAAGCAGTCCAAGAGACCTTGGGATCTGAAACCCAAGAGTCACAACATTGTATTATAAATGTATATCTGATGTTAATAAAAGATGTACTCACTGATTTATCTTTCCTATTGTCTTTACTATCCATGTGTGTTTAACATGGTATCGGAGCCGCTTGTTTTTCTGTGGCCTGTTATGTGCACGTCAGTCCTGCACCTCTGCCCATAATTCTGTGTCTGAGCTGCTCATACCTGAGCGCTGCCTCTGTCATGCGTTTCATTCTCTGCCCTGACACTGCGCCCTCTGCCCTGCTGAATGTGCTATACACCTGAGCGTTGATGCATTTTTTACCTGAGCGTTGATGAATGCATAGAAGCGTTGTTACTGTCGTGGTATTCATTCCATTCTCAGGCTCAGTGTTGCGCTCGGTTCCATATTCCACCTGCTCAATTCCGTTACAGTGGAACGCAGAACCTAAATTTGGCTCTCTGCCCCGCTAAATCTTAGTCACGCATCGCTGCTCCTACGCTGCTCATACGCTATTCAGGTTGTAACGCTGGTATCCTATGAAAACATTTCAGTTTCGATTATAACAATCACAATTATAACATGCCATTATAGAAAGACACCACAGGTTGTAACGCTATCCTTTGGACTGCGCTCAGCCTCCTCCCTCTGTCACGCTGAATGTTGCTCCCTACCATATCGCTCTGCTCCCATTGTGAAAAATACACCATAGCCAGAGACTGACTGAATTGTAAAACAATAGGTGTCAACACCCTAATGTTGGAGGTAACTAGCTAGTCACAAATCTGGGCTTCGCCTTGACATAATTTGAAGTTTAATTTCTTGAATTTTGTGGATCCGCATACATTTGCGGAACATCCTCCAGCCATCGCAGTCCCCCTTCGCTGGTTCATCTCACGCCAAGGGCATTGTTCTTCAAAAAAAAAGGGATCGAGGCCAAGCAACCAAACTCCGCCATTAGGAAGTGTGCAAGAGTTCAACTTATTAAGAATGAAAAGAAGATTGCTGCTTTTGTTCCCAATGATGGTTGTTTGAACTACATTGAAGAAAATGATGAGGTGATGATTGCTGGATTTGGGCGAAAGGGGCATGCCGTGGGAGATATTCCTGGAGTTAGATTTAAAGTTGTTAAGGTATCTAGTGTATCCTTGTTAGCACTATTCAAGGAAAAAGAGGAGAAGGCGAGGAGGTTGAGTGGGAGTCAGGAGATTCTCTTATTGATTTCAGCCATCGATTGCAGTGGATTCAGGGTATTTCTATTTTCTATCCCTTTTCGAGCCAGGGTTTAGGAGGAGAAGACGAAGAAGTTCACGTATTTGGCCCTTTGAGGTTCACTATCCGCAACTATTTAATTCGCATATCGATCCTCTCCTTTTTCCTCACGGGTGGTCTTTTCAAGGCTCTTGCGCAGTAGGGATTTTCAAGGGTTTGGCCCCTTCAAACAAGGGAATGCTCGGAGTTTCATGTTTCCATGGCCAGCGCCAAGTCTAGAGCGCCTGAGCAGAAGAGGCCATGAGGTGCTAAGGTCTCGAAGCTAGAGTTTCATATTTCCTGGAAAGTGATGATCGCAGGATATGCACAATCCGAGCAGCAACAGTGACAAGTACAGACGATTGAACAACATTGGTGAAGGTCAAGCTTTTGGCTTGGACACCTGTTTCTCACATTTGGCGGAACAGTGACAATGCCTCCTTAGGAAAGCCATGCCTTGCATAGGTTGCCATCATAAGAGTCCACCAGCACTCATCTCTTTGACGCATTAGGTTGAAAACTCTACTAGCGTCTGCCAGCTTTTCGCACTTAACATACATTTTAACAAGTGCATTATGTAAAAGATTGTCTGCTTTAATTCCGATCTGATTAATGTGAGCATGTACTATTTTGGCTTCTGGTAAAGCTTTGTACTGAATGCAAGACTGAAGATACCCTAACCCGCGTAGGAGGAGTAGCGAATATATGAGCCGACCTCGGAGGGACGAAGGAAGCTAGCATTCCCGTGATACACAGATCCCGCCACAGAAATAAGAAACTGTGATTCTTGAAACGAAGAATTGTTTGTATTGCGATTCAAAGACAAAAGGCGGAGAGCAACTCGCAATCAGTGCTGACGTGTAGCAATAAATAAATAATCCTTATGATCAACGCTATCAGCATTTGGATTAATTGCAGGGGGCTCCAGCATTGGCGTTTTTAATTTGCTTACAACTACATTCCATCTCCAGGCAGGTCGTGTATCCAAATCTCAGGAAGGAGCTTGATTTATTCTCAATGGTCGGGCCGAAATTAAAGGTTGCTTCACTACTCTATTTGCACCATATTTAAAAGGATATCCTGCACAATAACTTGCTCTATTTGCACCAGATCTTGCACTGCAATTTCCAGATCAAATTTTGTTGTGACAGTGCCATGGGAAGGAGTCCAATCAGCCTGTAGGAGGGTCGAATATATTGTTTTTCACAGCAGTAGGAGCGCTGAGCTATTTATCATTCAGAGTACAAATTCCAAGAAGATTTTCTACCACCATCAGTTGATATTAAAGTCATTGTGTCCAGTAGTTGAGGAGCTTGCACTCGTTGATATTAAATATATGGTGATTGTCATTTTTAGATCCAAGGATGTGCAAATAAGGAGCCTGTTTCAGATTTATTTATGCTCAGAATTTCAAGGTATCATGGCCGCATTGATTAGGAAGTCTTAGAGATTAAAGAGTCGGAGCATTGAGGTATGGTTTCTCATTGTACCCAAGGTTGTTTTGTGCATTTTTCAGAGAATATTAAGGCTGAACCAGGTGCCAGAGAAAGCTCTATCTTTGTTGTGGAGGAGAGCCAAATTCTGAAAGTCTGGTGATATTTGTATAATTTTGACAGTTTCAAGATATCTCTGGTTGATTTTTCCCTTTAAGCTATAGGGCTCTCTTGTGCAACTTGAAGATATTTAGCAGCTTACATTTTTCTGTGGGATTTGGAGATTTTTAAGGTGTAGAAAAATGGCTAAGCTTGAAAGAATATTAGAATTATTGAGAACTCTAATCATGTCCACTGCTAACAACACAGTCAAAATTAACAAAGCCTCTCTTTCAGACATTCAAACATGTCTGCAATATGCACAAGAAAAGATAGAGTTTTTGCAGCTTGAATCACAGCTACAGCAAGAAGAGCTACATCAAAATAGACACCATTCTGAACCTGTTTTTGTTCAGAACATTGAGACAACCACCCATCAGCAGCATGTTAATATTGTTCAAGTTCATTCAGATCCAGTACCCAATAAAGCAGCAATTGTACATGCAGATGCAGAAACTCAATCTGCACTTCCCAAGCCCATCATCAAACCTTGGGAACAGCTTGTCCACAACAAGCACAGAACTGGTCTTGGATATGAAAAGGACTTGTCCTTTCATATTCCAGACTATGCTAAGCCCATTCAGTTTCAGAGTGCTGGATTCATTTATGACAGTTCACCTACTCCTTATGACAGTTCAGTTTCAGTTGTTCCAGATTCTACTCCTCTTCCACCGCAGCAACAACAACAACAGATTGTGAAATGCCAACACTGTGACCGAGTTGGCCATATGAAAGATCACTGTTTTGATCTTCATCCATGTGAGCACTGTCATAAAACCAGCCATTCTTCACACAGATGCTTCAAAAACAAACGTCCTGCAAGAACAAAGATTCATCTTGGATGGATCGCTTCTTGGCAATGGGCATCAACAGCCAAGAAGATATTCCAAACACATGTCAGAACTTGTTCTAGAGTATTGAACAGTCTTGCAGTTGAGTTTTCTCCATCTTCTCACCTTGTACCTGACAGGGGGGAAATGATGGTCATCTACAAGCTTCAAAGTCACATCAAGCGAGCCTGAGCCACAACCTGCCACACTAGTTTCAGAGTTGTAGCCAGAGACAAAGATGCCTGAACATGCCTTCAGTTGGCAATCTGGGACACTTCCTCTAGCAGAAGACTTCAGCTTCTTGCCAGTTTTGGAAGAGTTCCAGGAACACAATTGAGAACACTTCCTCTAGCAGAAGACTCCAGCTTCTTGCCAGTTTTGGAAGAGTTCCAGGAATTGCATTAAGCATTCCAGAGTTGTTGGTTATCTTTAAACCATCACAGGTTGAGACTTCCCTTTTCAGGTTGAAGTTTTACCTTTTATGTGGGGTGAGACCTCCCTTTTATGGTTGAAGGTTTCCCTCTTTGAAACAATAGGATCACTTCCTCTAGCAGAAAACTTCAGTTTCTTGCCAGTTTTGGAAGAGTTCCGGGAACTGCACTAAGCGTTCCAGTGTTGGTGGTCATCCTTAAACCACCGCCCTTTTTTACCAACATTTCATAGAGCACATTCAGCCTAGTGCTGCCATGCATTTTTGCACATTTTGTATTACAGCTCTCTTCTTGGACTCATACATAACCCTTCGGATTAAGGGGGGGAATGTTGGACACCTAATCCTAAAGGGTTAGTGTGGAAGCCGAAAAGACTAAGCAGTCCAAGAGACCTTGGGATCTGAAACCCAAGAGTCACAACATTGTATTATAAATGTATATTTGATGTTAATAAAAGATGTACTCACTGATTTATCTTTCCTATTGTCTTTACTATCCATGTGTGTTTAACACATACCACCATATTCAAGGGATTGAGGTCTTTTATTCTTTTTGGGAGGGTATAGCCATGTAAGTTGACTTGGGTGTGCCTTCAGTTCCTTAAACACTTGTTTTATGGTTGGATACTTATGAAGATCAGTGATAGGACTAAACCAAAACTCCTTCCAATTCCTCTTGACTGCTTTGGAAGGAATCACCGTTTTGATTTGAAAGAGTGATGGTCACTCAAACAAAAGTAGATCTCATTTTTAATCCCTCAGGTTGGCATGATGCACAACTCTGATACCATTGTAATGTCCCTAGAGATTTTTTTGCCCTTAGGGTTCAATTCTTATCTAGGGTTTTCAACAAATTATGAAAGGATTATATATCATAACAACAATGCATATCCATCCACTCATATAACAATAGGTATCCTTCTATACAATGTGCTAATGGTATAAAAGATATTCAACAACTCTATGTTTCTTCAACAAGCCCCTATAAGTTAGGACTAACTGTTTAATGAACCGTAGACTTATACAACCAATAATCCACCATTATAATTCCAATGTAATACTAATATTCAATGGGTCGATATCCCAACTATAATCCACTAATAACAATTACGCTAACACTATCCAATTCTATTGTCACTATATAACTAACAACTCACTGTTATGGATTGAAAACTACCTGCCCCTGGCACCCTTGCGATTGCTAGTTGGGTCTTCGCTGTCCCCAAAGATCTACTTCACTGTTAGGTAACTAGTATCAGACTTTTGATCTAGATTACCTTCGCTATCCTGTGTACTATCCAACCACTGCCTTGTTGGTTGCGTTGCTACCTGAGCTGTCTAGAATGGACTTGCTATTGATTAGATGCTGGCTCAGGATTGCGACTAGCTATGTAGTTACTTAATTCAGTCTACACTATTGTAGAAAGGCCGACATTGATCAATAGATATAACCGCTGCCCTAGAAGAGCCCTAATTGTTAGGCTGTTACCTTGAAGTGGCCTCAGGAAAGTAATCTGACTGCAGACGTTTATCTCTTCACTTCTCTGGCTAATGTTTAGCTCTTCTACACTGACCTTGAACTAGGACTATGGGAACCAAGAAACCATAGAGATAGACCTTCACTGCCCTAGGATAACCACAAAAATAGATTCGCTACATAGGTCAGAAGTTCAATGTCCAAGCAGATTTCAGACACTATCTTCACTGCCTTAGGTTAGAAGCCTTGGTGCCACAAGAGCTCTTAGTCCAAACAACTGCAAAGAATTCATCCCTTTCTTTGCCAAACCAAATATAAATTTTCCTGAGAATATTATGCTTCAACATGATAGAGAGAAGGAGAAGACTAGCCAGGGTGGGATCATCACCACCAAAACTAATCAAGAGAAGGGGTCTTAAAATCCTTAGAGCCTTAGCTCAAAGAAAATAGAGATATCCCAGTCCAATTAGTGATGATAAAAATGACTTTATGTTTCTCTTATTTATAGATTCCTTATCGATTCCCCCTTATTTTAGTGAGAGGGGTTTCAAATTTAGCGCCCAATTTTGGCGTTTTTCCCCAACTACCCCAAATTTACCCATTGTTGCCCCAAAAACATTGGATAATGGGTTCCCCCCTTTATTAATGACTATAGCCTACGGGGTTGGATAGGCTACTCCATCCTCCCTTGGGCAATTAATCAATAGGGAACATTACAGGCTGTTATCCTACAAATGTCTTTTCTTCCTTTAGACAAGGTAATTTGAATGCTTGAAGTTACAATATCAACTAGCTTTGAAATGGAGGGACACAATAGACATTAGAATCGATAATGTGAAATACTGGCATTGAAAATGCAACTTTTACGTGCTTGAATAGTAAACACTAATAGGTGAAGGTTGCCAGTTGTGAATACAATTATATAAAATATAAATACAAGGCCTTTGTGAATTACAAATGGTTTTAATGAGCCTTTGTTGTTCTTTGAACACCCAAAATCATGATCATTATAAGTACATATGCATGAGTTATATCTACATGTTGTAAACATAAGGTATTATAGCCCTAAACGATGTTTAAACTTAAACTATCTTATTGAACCTTATAAGTTATTTTTGAAGTAGAGGTCTAAATATGTATAGAAAAGGTCTTGGTTGATCTTAATTAGGATTAGTAATGGCTAAGTTTTCCTCTTAGGCACCACTAATTATGATTAAAGTCACTTAATGAGGGTTGAATCAAACTCTGGTCTCTATTCATCAAGTTGGACTTAATTATCATTACATAACAAAAATGCATGTCAATTCAAGGGTTGTGACCCTATGAAGGTGGCGTTGGTCTCCTTATTGTAGAAAATCCACGAAATTCTGCAACTGCTAATATGAACAATCTAAAATCTAATTTCTTTTCATATAGACACATAATTTCTCTACTTATTTTGCAACAAAATATGAATATAAATAAATACACAATCACACAATTCAACAACACAATTTTTCTAGGGAACCCAACTGGGAAAACCCTTTGCTTGATTGAGAATCTTATTGAAGAAGAATGAGCAATAGATCTCTTACAATACAATATTGTTTCAATAAAGAATACAATGATCTTCCTGCTTGAACTAAGCTTGAAACCCCTATTAGACCCCTGATCCTTATGCCTTCTTGCCTTGCTTGGGTGAGCTCTGAAATCCTTGGGCAAATCCTAGGAAATATACCCCTATTTCTTAGCGCATGGGCTGCTCCTATTTCTTAGGAACTGGTCCCTATTTTCTAGCACATTCCCAAGGAAATTCTTCCTTCTTCAATACTTGCACAAGCTCCTCTTGCATGTTCTTTCCTTCACAAGCTGACAAGCCCAAAAACTCGTGCTCAAGAATGAATACAATTGTGCCTTCGTAGCCCCTTTTAAAGCAATTCGAATGGCTAAAGTTAGCAAGCCTTATTTTTAGGAAAGTTATCTTTGTGATTGATGAGTTAACTAAGTTGAACTAACTCACGCAACTCGTCTCATCTCAATTCTAAAACTTGAGATTCAATCCCCTGTCTTTTTCCCAAATTAACTCGCACTAGAAGACAAGAAACTCAGCCTTCCACTTCAACTCATTAGTTAACTGCTTCATCACTTGTCCTAATTTGTAGGGACTCATCCTAAATCATAAGAATTCGTCCTAGCTTATATGAATTAGCTCCTAACTTATAGGAATTGATTCCCAACTTATAGGAATTGGCTCCTAACTTATAGGAATTAAGAATTCGTCCTAGCTTATATGAATTAGCTCCTAACTTATAGGAATTGATTCCTAACTTATAGGAATTGGCTCCTAACTTATAGGAATTCGAGCATGCTAAGAAGAACTCGTTGAGGTCCCTTTAATTAAGGCACAAATCAAGGAACCCTTTCTTGTTATCATTTTCAACACTCCCTCTTAGCGAGGAAGGTGTTTCTAGAAGAACATCGTCCACCTAGTTCTGTCTCAGACACTACCACGTTCTCTGTTGCTGTAGCTGCTCCTTCTGAACTAGAAGACTTCCCTGCTTTCTTCTGCGAAACCTGATTTGAAGACCTGTTCTTTCCCACCATACTCTGCTAGTCTATCACTTCAATCATAAGTGCCATGTACCTGGTGTACCTCTGTGGCTGCTTCTTCTGGCTGGAAGTGATACTGGAAGATTCAACTCTCTTTTGATCTCCTTTACCCAAAACCTCTGCCCACTTGGCTCAAACTCTCCCTATACTGGGAGTCTCTGACTAAGTGGCTGCCTCCACTCTCCTTGGGCTATGCTCCTCATCATCCCGCTAGTCAGCCCAATTGCCACTAGCTTAAACTGAAACCGAGATACTGGCTGAGCCTCATCTTGAGAGTTCTATCCTGCTCTCGCTCAACCACCACTTCTCTACTCTGAGCTCTCCTTGCCAGGGCTCGATAGGTGGCATGTAACACATCAGAAAAAGGAAACAATTGCAACAGTGGAGAGATGAAAGACTCAGGCGAACAAATCTAACGAGCTGAGTGGATGGCAGAGAGAGGAGTTACACTAAGCAGGGCAAAGGCGCCTAAACTTGGCTTTGATACTATGTCATGCTAGGTGAGGTAACTTCCAAAACTTTAATGATTTCCCATCTAGT
Organism: Pinus tabuliformis; assembly: GCA_031772625.1. Classification (NCBI taxonomy): domain Eukaryota; kingdom Viridiplantae; phylum Streptophyta; class Pinopsida; order Pinales; family Pinaceae; genus Pinus; species Pinus tabuliformis. The sequence goes on along the minus strand of CM062818.1, from coordinate 1,270,051,790 downwards.
CTTCTATTGCATCCAAGATTTGGACATCTTAATTATGAAAATCTTTGTCTACTAAAAAATAATGTTGTTTTTGGTTTGCAACTATTCCTACAAAATTGAAGCAATGTGAGGCTTGTATCATATGAAAACATGGTAACGAACTATTTCATGATTCTACTTCTAGAGCATGTAGAAAAGTGCTCTTATTCATTCTAATTTGTGTGGCCCTACGCAATAAATATATGATGGCTTTTATTGATGGTTAGACTAGGTTTTATTGGGTATATTTTTTGAAAAGTAAATCACAAGTTTTTGAAACTTCCAGAAATTTTCATGTATGGATTGAAAATGTGCACAATCACATATTGGCTCCCTTCGTATTGATAATGAAAATAATATACTTCTACTGAATTTGAAAACTATCTTCACCAACACGGGGTTCAACATCAAACCACTGTTCCATATAATCCTCAACAATCATGCCCTTAGAAATAAGACTCCTTATGAGATGTGGTATGGCCATATTCCTTTTGTAAGGCATCTCAGGGTCTTTGGTTCCACCTGTCATGATTCGATTCATAAGGTACAAAGAATCAAGCTTGATACAAGAAGTTAGAAGTGCATCTTCTTGGGGTATTCAGATACCATCATTGCATATTGTCTCTACAATAAGGTAAACAAGAAGTTTATTTTGTCTAGTTATGTGATTTTTCTTAAATCTTCCAAGACTAACAACACTGTTGAGTGACAACTTGATTGTTTGGATAGATTCAATCATGCAAAAACATATCATGAATTTGATAATGAAATTCCACATCTTGAAGGGAGGATCCCTATCTTGGATCAATCTATAGAATCTCCTTTTGAAAAATTAGCTAACCGTATCAATAAAAATACTAAAAAAAGACTAAGAATTATAAAATTTTGAATTAAATAAACCAACATAGATTCATTTTAATCCCAAGTCTTTCAAGCATCGAGAGAATGAAGTCTTAGTTTCTTTTTATCCCTCTTAGTGCTTATGAAATCCAAGGTTAAGATGGATCTATGATGGTTCATAGCATTGTTATCAGAATTAGACCTATGACTAGACCAATCGACCCCAAAAAATGGAACCATATGAGAATTGGACTAGAACTAGATCGATATTGGTAAAAAATTAAACGCAAAAATTGATCAACCAAAAATAGTTGAAATATTAAATTTTAGGGGCGACAGAAGCAAGGGGGTGTCTCCACAATCTATTATCAGTCCTTTCATTCACTCGGGGCCCTGACCAATTTTGAAACAAATTGGTAGCAGAATATGCCATTTTGTGTGGCCTTGTTCTTATGCAAATACTAGAGCCCTATAAGTTTTTGTGATTTAAAGATAATCATGAAGATAATGATTTTCAAATCCATCCTTGAGGGACACAAATCGAAAAATATGATTACTTGGATTAAGCAAGAAACCAACTCTTTCATCAAAGTCTCTTGCTGCCATATTAAATGAGATTTAAAAGAAGCCAATCATTGGACTAAAGAAGCCACTAAGCTAAGTCTTTGCACCTTGTTCCCCTAGTCATCTTGGTTAAGTGGGTTTTCATATTCATTTATTAAGTGCATGAGGCAAATCTCTACAACACAGTGGTGAGTGCTTGGGATGAGTGATCCAAGGACAAATATTACCCCTCACAACATGCAAATGGCAATATGGTTTGTGGTAATTGGATGCTCAATTTTGATGTTTATTATAGTGTTTTGGTGATAATGGCATGGTCAGGGTTTGGAATTGGGTGCAATTTTGTCTGGTTTAGGTGTAATTCCGTTTGGTTTATCATTGCACTAAGCCTTTTAATTAGTAATTTAGTAGGTCTTGGGTGGTTTATTGGCCTTTGCTTTCTTTGGATTGTTTTTATTCACATAACGACAAATTTTGAGAGTCGGGTGTCAAGGGTTTCTTGGTCTCTAACCCCTAGACTCTTCTTCTTTGGTTTCTTGGCTTGCTTTTGTTGTGGCTCTTTGTGTTACCACTTCCTCATTGGTACATTCCCTCTAAATATTTTTAGGGACAACCAAGAGTTGATTGAATCCTAGAACTTGTGTCGGTTAGGCATTGCAATTGGGAAAGTCTATGTGATTAGTGGTGGATTTTGGTGTTTGGCCCTTGGGGAATCCCACATCTCTCATTTGAAGTGTTATTTTTGGTCATTGGGCTTGTTGTAGCTTGGTATTCTGTATATTTTGGCTACTTGAAGCTCAGGCTATTTTGAAAATCTTAGTGATAAATTATTAATTGTATAGGTTTGGAATCTCAAAGTAGGTTGGGATAATTTCTTTGCAGAGACATCGTGTTTGGACCCTAGTTGCAAGGCTGGAAATTTCTTATCATCCTTGGATTTTGAGAAAGTTACTTTGGCTTTTGGGCATAATGGCTTCCTAATTGATAATTCAAGTCTTGATTTTTGAATCCATAGTAGCCTTAGTTACGTCCTCCTTGTTTGTTTAATCATAAATCTTTGTGTTCTTTTTCTCTTTCTATATCATCTTTATTGTGTAGATTTGGCCCATATGGAGAATAGGGATGTGCAAGAGTTTATAAGAGTTACGGACAACAAGAAGACCTCATTCATTCCATTAGCAGCACAATGCTCATGGTATCTTCTAAAGTCAATGAGAATGGGCATTTATGAATCTTTGAACAAGCAAACATCATGGGCTAGTTAGTGCAATAGAGGAAAATGATTGATATCCTTGAATCCGAATGCAACATGCTTCACAATATAGTACTTAATCTTTGCAAGGAATCTTTATCAATGGCATCAAACAATAGGGAAATAGAGAATTCAACCCTAGCTAAGTTGAAGGAGGAAGAGACAACTGACCAATTGAGAAACCTAATGGAGATAGAGAAATAAAGCTTCCTTTCCCTAAACTGATGATGGGCATGAAGAAGTGGGTAGTGCTCAAGTTTATCATCATTCTTATGTGTTTTATTGTTATATGTCTTTTAGTTGTCTTTGTAAAGCATGCCACATGTGGGCCAACCTATATGGTATAAGCTTCTTTTTCTAACCTTAGATGAATGTTCAAGTTTGTTGAAGACCTTATGAGCCAACACTATGTAATTTGCTGCTTGCCTTTGACTGCAACCATTTTGATTTAATATAAATTCTATTTTGTTTTTTTTTTTTTTTTTTTTTTCAAATTTTGATTGAAAAATATATTCATGAACATCCATGCAAATCCAAACCATTACATAAATGTGCAAAATTTTCCAATTTATATAGCATCGTAATGGTGAATATCGCAAAATGAGACCAAGTGTAATATGTATCTAAACCAAAATGTAAATACATGAAAAAATGTTTGTGTTGGAGTGTGAGGGCATGCGCAGCTAGGGTTTCCTAGCCACTGCGCTTCATCCTAGCTAGGAGTTGCAGAGCGTCCCAACTGTTGTTCAATTGAGATCAAGAGTTGATTGCAAGGTTGCAACTCATATCCGGAGTTTCATTCACGAATTTTCAAGTTTTTTAAGCACAATGGGACCTGGCTGCTGCTAGCCAACTCTTAATTTGTAGTGTTGTCGACTTTCTATGAGGCCGTTGATCAAGAGTTCCCCATCATTGTAGAGTAGCTGATTTGTAGAGCTCCTAATATTGTTCAATGGGATGTCTTTCCAATCTTGTCGCTGCAGGTCATGTCTCTCCGCCCTGTGGTTCATGGGGTTAGAAATGCATCGAGCAAAGTAGGTTTGAAAAATGGGTGGATACTATTGCTTCTCTTGACTTGGGGCTTTCTTCTTTGGTGAAAGAGAACATCAATATCCTTGAGGAAAATGGGTTGATTGATAAGTTCACTGGCCTTTGGCCTAGTTATAGCTTTGTTATGGATTGGATCTCTAAAAATTGGGGAGATCATGTGCTGTTTGGTACTCTGTTATGTGAAAAAGGTTATTAGGCTTTTATTTTTGAAAGCTAGGAGGATAGGGATTTGATCTTTAGATTTGGGCCCTATTTCATAGGCTCCAAAGGAATGTTTCTCACCCACTGGACTGTAGTTCCAACACAAAAATTTCTTTTGCACATGTCTAGATAAGATTGTCGCATATTCCCCTTGTTTGTTGGAGTGATGGTATTTTAAAGCCATTAGAGACAAGTTTGGCTACTATATTTCTTGTTCACTACCCAAGGAGAATATCTTCTCACATGCCATAATTTGTGTCGAAATGGATTTTGCAAAAGGACTTTCTGAAGTGATTTAGGTTGACATGGAGGGTTGGAGCCATCTCCAGGCCCTGGATTATGAGTAGGTTCCTTTTAGATGCAATTCCTTCCATGGGTATGGGCACTTTGTGAAAAGTTGTCCTATTTCTCTAGCATCTTATCGTCCTTGTAACACAAAGCCATCTTCTCATGATAATGATGAGGGAGGAGCATTCAAATAAGTTTCAAGGAAGCAAAAGAAACCATTGTCTAAGAGGTCTCATCCTGCCAGTAGGCCTTAGTCACTACCAACGTACTCCCTATAGTAACAGATTTGGAGCATTGCAATCTTTGGGGGAAGAAGATATGGATGCAGAAGCCCATTTAGGATCTCATCCAACATCCCATTCTGATCAACTAGCTCCAGATCACGTGCAAACAAAGAAAATCAATTCACGTGATGAGGAAGAGATTCCATGGGAAAATAACAAAAACTTAGTTTTAGAAAAGGAGGAAGCAAACACTGGAATGGAGGAAGAGGAGGTGGTCAATATTTCCTCTTCTTCTCATTATTATTCAAATGTTTTAAAAAGCAATTTGCGTTCCTCCCCTCCTTTAACAAGTAGAAAAGATTGAAGAAAGAAATCCCCAAAATATGGTACCCAACACGTTTGATTCCCGTGGATCTAATGGGCTGTCGGTCTCGCTCAAATCTTAGAAATGCCTTGTCTTTGTATCATCTTGTACAAGCAATTTGTGAGAATCTACTTTTCTACTTAGGAAACAACATGTTTGAGTTTTAGTAGGTTTAGTATTGGATCTTGCCCCTTTAGCCTTTTGTAGGGAGGAGGATGGCTTTTTTTACTTCTTTTTATAGAACCTTTTGTTAATTTCTTAATTCTAGGTCTGATTTTAATTCCTAGCAATTTTTTTATATCCATAAAATATTTCTACAGTTACTGAATATAAAACACATTGGGATATTTAACAGAAAATTAAATAGCGGAAGCACACAAAGGAATTCACACAACAAATAACCCTCCAATTACTCTTCACTTTTGTTTATTTGAATAACGAGGGCTCCCTTACCGAGAAAATGGCCCACAAAGAAAATATTGGAAAATTTATATCAATTTAAAACATGGCTTATTAACACTTGAGAAAACTCAATGTGTGCCTTTGTTGGTTTCTCTCAACTTGTGTGTCACTCCCAGCCGTCACATATGCGGCTCCCTTGTGCAAAACCTTTGCTCATGCGGCCTCTTTAAAGCTGAAACTCACTCACACATGTGACTCTTTGTAACTCTGGTGCTCAAAAAAATAGTATGGCCTGTGCCTCCACTCAATCTTCCTTTTCTGAATTTTCCTCCACTACTGCAACACTTTCTTTCTCTTTAGCCTTGAGTATCACACTCTCTTTGTGTATTTCACTTATCCTTAGCCTTGCTTTTATATTTTGTTATTGAGCTGAATCCCTAACCCTAATCTCCAGAGTGATGGATGCCTAAGATAAAATCTTAACCCACTTGAGATCAATGGTTGAGATTAAAACAAATTCACTAAAATAAATAATTTACTTTTCCTTAGTTTCTTTAGCTCAATAGAGCACATAATTAGTTATGTGCTTTTCCTTGGTTAGATTGAGACTAAATTACAAAAGCAACTTACTCAATAAATTGATCAAGTATGCTAAGGAGACTTTGGATGAGTCCTGCATGCTTGACACTTAGCCAATGTAGAAGTACCTGTCCACTGCTATAATCATCAACACTCCCTCTTAATGAGGAAGATATTTTGCACCAATCGTAGCTTATCTCTGTTCACCAAGGGTTTTGTAAGAATATTTGCATCTTGCTCATCTGTGGAGATATACTGAAGCTTCACCGCCCCCTTTGGAATATCTCTGATGAAGTGATATCTGATCTCAATATACGTGGACCTATCATAGAATAGTGGATTCTCCCAGAGTTTAATGCAACTTAGGTTATCACAATGTATGACAATAGAATCCAACTCTTGACCAAATAATCCTATTAGCAATTTGCAAAGCCATATGGCTACACAACTTGCCAAACTTGCTTCCATATACTCTGCCTTTGTTGATCTGGGTGCCATGGAACTCTGCTTCCTGCTGAACCAAGAAATCACCGTTGATCCCAACTAAAGCAACACCCTGAGGTGCTTTTCCTGTCCACTGCACTCTCGACCCAATTTGAGTTTGTATAGCCTTGCAACCGCACTCCATCTCATGACATATCTCAGCCCATACTCCACTGTACCACGCAAGTACCTGAGCACATGCTTCGCTGCTATCCAATGCACCCACCTCAGTTCCACCATGAACTAGCCTAGGGTGTTCATAGCAAAGCACATATCTAGCCTAATGTTGACCAAATACATCAAAGAGATAGTTAACTACCTATACAAAGTGGAATCCACCAACTTTGAATTCAAAGCACTCAACTTCTTCAGATTGATGATCATAGTTGTATTCATAGGCCTATAATCCACTATCATGAACCTTCACTAAATATCAACTACATATTTCCCTTGCCCAACAAAAACCTTGCTTGATTGCTGCCACACCTCCAACCCCAAGAAATAATACATCATGCCAATGTTGTTCATGTCGGGTTTAAAACCAAATCCTACTTGCACGTCTCAAAGAGCTTCTTTGACCCTGCGAGAAATAGGTTATCAACATATAGTAACAAGATGAGTGAATAATCACCAACAAGTATGTAGTATAGGTCGGGATCCGCCTCACTCTTGGTGAAGCCCTTGCTCAACAAGTACCCATTAATCCTTCCATGCTCTAGGTGCTTGCTTGAGTTCGTATAAAGCCTTCTTTAGCATGCACACGTTAGAATCTCTCCCATGTATATCAAAGCCTTCAGGTTGCTCAATGTACACTTCCTCCTCAATAACTCCATTAAGGAAGGTTGTCTTCACATCCACTTGATGTATCCTCCGCCCCATCCTTGAAGCAATAGATATAATAGCCTAAATAGAAGTATACCTTGTGACTGGAGCAAATGTCTCCTTGTAGTCCACTCCCTCTTTATGGGAGAACTCTCTTACCACAAACTTCGCCTTGTACTTCTCGATGCTGCGATCTACAACATGCTTGATCTTATAGATCATTTAGAGCTCTCAACTGATTTCCATTATGGCCTTGGTACAATGTCCCACACACATTCTTTATGATGGAAGCATATTCCTCCATCATGTCATCCCTCCAAACTTGTTGGTATGCCGCCTCCTCAAAATTGGTAGGCTTCGAATCAATGATTTTACTTATGAGAGCCATGTAATTTGGAATCTTCCTTGGAGGCTTGTTTTCCCTTAAAGTACTCCTAGGAGCCTTCACATGCTCCTGAGTATATCTCAATGTCTGCTCCAACCATCTTGGCCTCCTGACAGAACTAGAAGGAGACTCCAATTCCTCCTCTTGACCTAAATATTGAGCCCCTGTTGTAGGTGACGATGGTCTCTTCTCAATCTTTGGAGCCTCTTGCTCCTTGTCCTCTGTCACTGCTAGAAGGGGTTCATGTGATTTATTGAATGCCTGACATCTCATAATATTACTTTGTGTTTGAATATACACCTTGTATTCCTTTGAAGTTTCGCTATACCCCACAAAGACGACCTTCTCTGCAATGGGCTCCAACTTCATCCTTTTCTCCCAAGGGACATGGACATATACTAGATAATTGAAGATGTGAAAATGCCTAATCTCCGATTTCACCCCTGTGAACGCCTACTCAAGAGTTTTGCCCCCCCAGATCTTATGAGGACTCCTATTCTACAGATATATTGTCGCATTACATGCCTTTTCCCAAAGGAAAATGAGTAGATCTTGATCATGAATCATTGCCTTGGCAACTTCGACGATGTTCCTATCCTTCCCTTGAACAATGCTATTTTGTAGTGGGTTGTAAGACGTTATTAACTCCCTATTAATTCTTGCCTCCTTGTAGAAATTCTTGAAGTCGTTGAAGATATACTCACTCCCATTATCTGACCTCAAAACTCTAATCTTCCTCCTTATCTGTTCTTCAGGAGAGAATAAACTCCCAACATCGGCTGATGACCTCATCTTTGGTCCTCATGAGGTAGATCCATGTCCTCATAGAGAAGTCATCAATGAAGGTTACATAATAATTGTAACCACTGAAGGATTCCTACTGGCATAGGAACACACACGTCTATATGTACCATGTCTAATGTCCCTTTGGACTTGTTCGCGCTTCTTGGAAAAGTAGCCTTGGCATGCTTGCCAAGTGCACATCCCCTGCATACCCCCTGTTGCTTTATATTGAATTTCATAAGATCGGTGACAATCTCCCTCAGTATCGGTAAAGCTCTGTGATGCAAGTGACCCATCCTTCTATCCCATAATTCGCATAGGTTGTCAGTGTCAAGAACTAGGGATTGTACAGGCTAGAGCTTTAGCATGTACAAGTTACCCTTTCTGCCTCCAATAATTGGTCCAAAGTCAAGGTTAAATTCTCTCGACCTGACAAGTACTCATCCATATCGGAAATAGACCACATACCCCTTGTCCTCTATGGCTAAGACTGAGAATAAATTCTTGGTTAGCCTTGGAACATACAATACATCTGTCACCTCTAGAGGACATCTTGACTCTAGTTGAAATTGAATGGTCCCAACTCCCTCTACACCATACTTGGCATTGTTGCCAAGCTTGACATGTGTATATCTGAGTCATCCTTTGACAAACTGGTGAAAATATCTCGTGCTCTTGTCATGTGTCTAGAAGCATCACTGTCCACGAACCAAGCACCCTTGGTTGCAATGCCAGAAAGGAAAGACACCAATGAGAACTTACTTGAATCTTGCAACGAAGTCATTGACTTGAGTATCTATAGAAGTTGCAACTTGTTGTGCCTTTCGTTTACCGTTTTTTGGACTTTGTGAGGCATAATGACCACTCTTGTGGCACACAAAGCATTTCACTTTGCTTATATCTTTCTTCTTTCTAGCATGTGAAGTAGCCTTTCCACTTGTATCCTTCTTGACTTTCCCCATGCCCTTCCTTGCCTGATTAGTAAGAGCAAGATTCTCGTCATCACCCCTGTGTTGGCCTCCTAATTGAGATTCCTCTCGAATCTCTTCTTGGATGAAATCATCCCATGGTTTGTCCCAATTAGGAAGTCTCTCTTGTGCCAGAATGCCCTTGATGAAAGGAGCGCATGACATAATGAAACCATTCAGGGTCATCCTTACCATCTCTCTATCTGTCATGGTCTCCCTAATTGTATCCAACTCATCATGACCCTGTGTGATTTTGGTGATATAAAAGGTCATCTTGGTGCCCCTGAGTTTCTCTCTCAACACCATCTTCCTTTTGGTGTTATCACTTTGGTATAGCTTCGTTAGAGCCCCCCACATCTCTTTGTTGTATTCTTCTCGAATATGATCCAGATTGGATCATTATATTGTTCGTCATCCATCTAGATGCTTTCAGAGTGGAAAAAGTGGAGGAATCAACTTAGGAGACCTTTTTTACCGGCGGGACCTAGTTTGGCAAATTGGGGTCTAAAAGCTTCCGAGAGCATTTTGTGGCATCAAATGACGTTTTTGGGGGGTAAAACTTTGTTGCCTTTGTGCCACACCCTTTTTTCATATTGTACACAAAAAACCTTTCCAACGACGCAAGAATCACGTCAATTAGAGTCCATATGCAAAAAGTTATGCTACTTAGAAGTTGACCTTTCTGTTTTCACCACCATAATTTAAGGGCCACATCAACCTCCATTATGCATGGACAAGGGTCTAGCCATGTGATTATGATGCAAAAGACTCTTGAAGAGTCCATATTGTAACTTTGGTTAAGAGTTGTGGTTGTCAAATGATCTAGGTGGATCAATGCAAACGCTCATTGTAAAAAGGCTTCAAATGTGTTGGCACACAGTAGTATAGTACCATGTCGAAGTGCTCGACGATATGCACCCAATGCCGCGAACGACACGTCAAATGGACGTCGTATGCAAAATCTATGCTTAGTTGAAGTTTGTCCAGTTTTGCAAAAAATAAGGGCCACATGGCACCACCCGGGAGTGCCACATGGCCCCATGACTCAACAGTGACTGCACGCACAGTTGGACAGTAAGGACCACACGACCAATCCGGAGATGCCACATGGCAGTTCGGATTGAGGCCCAGTGGCCCAAGGAATTAAAAAAAAGGTTGCAACAGACTCCATGGGAATCAAACCCTTAACCTCCAATTCCGACAAAGACCTCACCAAATCCAGTTAGCCAACTTTTTGGTGGACAGTTCGTGATATAGTAGAGGATGAGGATATATTTATTGGCAAATATCAGAGGGAGATAAAGGAGATGGGACGGAGCCTGCCATAACTGGTGGCTCCACCACCCCCACCTCTAAACTAGCATGCAGATATCCAACCTGTGCATCGAAACCTTAATATAACTATGAAATCGCATAATCAATGGTTATATCACCAAAAACGTGCCATGGAATGGGGTCGAGGGGAGTCGAACCTTTGACCTTCCCTCCCCCACAATGTTTTATAAACCAATGCGCCAAAGCACTTCCTGGTAGAGGGAACGAAACATAACATGTTTTGAAGTTGCAGGAACCAGGAGCACCAGCCAAAGATAGCGGACCTCCGCTACAGTTAGTGGAATTGTTTCTTTTGGCGGATTTTCTCCAAATTTGGCAGTGTTGTAGGTGGAGAATGACTTTTGGTAGGTCTAGAGGTCACTTGGTCCAAATATAGTCAAGTTTATACTCTAATTTCACGATTTTTCGTGTTGAGTTCGATTTTGCAGTCCTTTTCTGCATCCGAGCCTCTGATTTTGAGGTTATTGCTGCAAGTGCACATTTGAAGCCTAATAAGAGCGATTTGCTGATTGAGAAGCTGCCTGGAGAGGTAGCGAGAGAGGTTCTGGTGAACTCCGTAATCAAATACTATGTTATTTGTCTATGTTTGTTCATATTGACTTTATGTTCTTTTATTTATGTTAATTCGCAACCTTATCGATCCGTTGCACACATTAACATAAATGGAATTTTTAACATGTTTGTAAGACCTTTTTGACATTTAGATCATCAAACCTAACCACTATTAGGCTATTCAGTTATGTTATAATTGGGCCACTATTAGGCTATTCAATAGATAAGCAAAAATAACTGAGAGGGATAGGAGATAGGGTGCATAGAGTGGATTTGTGCACTGTAGTAGTTCACGGGCCACATGCCATACTTCTTTGTACTCACATACATTTTCTATTCAGAGAAAGAGAGCAGAGTGACCTCACCTTCTAGCTGAGTTTTCTCCCGAAAGTGTTTCATAGGTCATATCTTGTGTCAAATCGTGGTTTGTGAGTTTTTATTTTATCGTTCTTTATTTTCTGCATAATTTTAATTTGTATGCGTATGTTGTTGATTTGTGGTAGCATCGAATGTGTTCTAGCCATGAAAATTGTTGGAGAGGCTAAAGCACATGAGATCTCCAAGGCCTAGAAATGGTTTGGGGAAATTCCACCCGGTTAGAGAGTTATTAAAATAATTAATACATTTAATGGAGTTTCTAAGTCTAAACTGAGGAAAATTAAAATATTAATGGATATTAATATAAAACTGGGTGAGAATGTTCTAAATGACATGGATCAAGCCAAATCTAATCTTAACCTTTGATTAGGGACTTCATCTCGGCCATTGAAGACTCAATTGGAAAAGTATAAGAGGAGGCTTGAGGGTCAGTTGGAGATACACCAAGATTGATCAGTGAGTTCGATTTTCTAGAGCGGGGTTTGCTGAGAAAATTTGAACAAGTGATTTGAGTTGCAGCGAGGGGTAGTGAGTACATAGCAGAGAGGTAGAGATAGTGCCAGAGGGTCAGCGCAGTGACTGAGGAGGCTACGCAAAGGCAGCTAGATATTGCGCAGAGGTTGAGGGGCTTGCGTGGGTGACACAAAAGGCCAGAGAGCTGATGCAGAGAGGCAAAGGGTTGACGCAAAGGGTTCCAGAGCTACGCAGAGGCGAGCAGGTGCTGATGTAGAGCCTTGGAGAAGCGCCAGAAGGATTTTCGTGGGGCAGACTAGTGCTAAGAAGTTGAATATCTGCTTCCGAGAAGAGGTATTACTACCGCGTAGAAATCTCTTTTGGGCGAGCCAGTTTGGCAACCTAGTTGTACTCAAGAAATCGACATATTAATAAAATCCTCAGAATTGCTGCACTGGTTTTCTCGAATTGTGTTTTTCCGGGGACGATTGTCCAAAAATAACAGTGTCCCTTGTGTGTTTGTCTATTATTTGAGTTGATGATCTGTATATGAGTTGAGGCTGCATTTGTGTTTATTTTCAGTATTTATATGAATAAATAACTTGTTAAGGAATAAACAAGTAGGTGAAATAAAATAGATAATGCAGTAGGGATTTCTAATGGGTAACATTTAGAAATTTCAACATGGTATCAGAGCATTGCAGATCACAGGAGGACTGAAGGCACCAGCATAATCAAAATTATTTGCAGCAGTAGTAGCTGTCCCGAGAGACAAAGCTACTCCTAAGTAGAAAGCAGCAGAGAAGGAGTGACGTAGAGGGTCTGCGTCATCATTTCGAGCCAGAGAGAGGGCCAACGCAGAGGCAGAGAGAGGCAAAAGAGGCTCACGAAGAGCCACATCATCCTACTTAGTCAGGTAGGCTTGACATAGTTGGCCAGAGGAGTGATTCAACCTTTGCCGGGATTGCGCAGAGCTGGAAGGCTTAGTTTCTTCAGTTGTTGGGGCATAGGGAGCTGTGGGCAGATTGTGGATTAGGAAGTTGGTGGGGTGTTGTTGCTATTGAAGCAGAACAGTACCTAACGGGACAGAACCAAGGTAGAGGGAGTCACTGCCTTGACGGATTTCTAGCCAAGAAATCCAGATCCGAGTTGTAGCGGCAAAGAGGATCGAATCGACAGTTGGCGGGAAGATTTCCAGCAGGGAAATCAAGACTTAGAGGGATATTTCCAGGAGGGAAGTCGAATCTTAGAGGGAGTCCAGAAGCAGGAGCGAAGATGGCAATGAATGGATTGAGGGATCAGGATAGGTTGGATGGAGCCTCCAACTTTGTCATCTGGAAGGCCAGGACCCTGTCTGTTTTGGATAGACATCACATCAAGGGCTTCGCCTTGAGAATCGTGGTTATCCTAGTCGACCCAGCTGATAATGAGAAGTACGAGGATGCAATGGCAAAGGCAAAGTGCATAATCCTTGATGGGGTCAAGGATCATGTAGTACCACATATTGCCGAGAAGAACAGACAAAGGAGATGTGCAATACTTTGATGACATTGTATCAGGGCACTTCTGTGCAGTTGAAGATGCTATTAGAGAATCAGCTGCGGTTGTATCAGATGCAGAAGGGGGAGCAGATAAATCTATACCTCAGCAGGTTGCAAGAGATTCGGGACCAACTTACTTCCATAGGGGCCACGTCGGATCAAGAGTTCATGGTGAGGACTGACCTCAATGTAGTCTTTGAGGATTGGGAGACATTTGTCCAAAGCATTTTGGGTAGACCTAATCTTCCAGGATGGGAGGAGATGTGGGCAGCTCTTCGCCAAGAAGAGATTAGAGGGTTGACCAAGGCAGGGATTAGCAGCAAAGGGGGTCAAATCAAGAAAGAGGAGGAGGAGGATGCAACTCTGGCATCTGCGGGACAGTAGGGGAAGAGGAAGAAGAAGGACATCTCCAAGGTGAAGTGCTTCCATTGTGGGGAGCTGAGTCATTATGCAACCCAGTGTCCCAAGAAGAAGAATAAGGGAGAGGCTTCTGACTCCAAGGCAGCTTCGGCTAAGGCGGAGAAAGAAGTCGAGACTGATGACGACTGTGCCATGAGTGCTCATGCATCTCTAGAGAAGAGGTGGGGAGACATAGAGCTGTAGTCGAGAGGACTACAGAAGAGGGGCAAGATCCTTGAGGTGCCCAAACTCTTGGATCATATCCGGCTACAGGAGCCCCGAATGACAATAGCAGGATGATGGATGTCAGTAGAAGCAAGATGCGATGGAGCAACAAGGCAGTGCTAGAGTGCAGAGGTCTGTAGTAGTGCAGTGGGGGTTGCAGCAGTGCGAGAGGCACATAGGAGGTTGCAGCAGTGCGAGAGGCACAAAGGTGTTTGTAGCAGCGCAGAGGCAGCAGAGGGAGCACATGATAGCAACATAGGTAGCTTTAGCATCAAGAGGCTTCCGTACTGACAAGGATGTCAGTAGTTGGGTAGATTAGTTACCTACTGCTCGGTAACTGAGTTGCAGTGCAACAGTTAGCAGTGGCAGTGTTATGGGCAATATGATGTAGCATTCGAGAGAGAGTTATAGTGTAGATGCAGTGTTGGGAGGAAGGACCAGCAGCAGCACGGATGCAAAGGGAGATGCAGTATGAATGTAGCAATAGCAGTGGTAGAGCCATGGGCAGCAGTACAGGAGGCAGCAGTGTAGTGGATGTAGGGCAGCAGGCCCAACATCAGCGCAGGTACCGGTGCTGGAGGATCAGTGTGATGTTCAATGGTGGAGTATTACTAGAGCACATTCCTCGCTAAGAGGTAGTGTTGATTTGTGGTAGCATCGGATGTGCTCTAGCCATGAAAATTGGTGGAGAGGCTAAAGCACATGAGATCTCCAAGACCCATAAATGGTTTGGGGAAATTCCACCCGGTTAAAGAGATATTAAAATAATTAATATTTTTAATGGAGTTCCTAAGTTCTTAAGTCTAAACTTAACAAAATTAAAATATTAATGGGTATTAATAAAAAATTGGGCGAGAATGTTCTAAATGACATGGATCAAGCCAAATTTAATCTTAGCCGTTGATTAATGACTTAATTTCGGCCGTTGAAGACTCAACAAGAAAAGTATAAGAGGAGGCTTGAGGGTCAGTTGGAGATACACCAAGATTGATCAGTTAGTTCGATTTTCTAGAGCGGGGTTTGCTGAGAAAATTCGAACAAGTGATCTGAGTTGCAGCGAGGGGCAGTGAGTACATAGTAGAGAGGCAAAGATAGTGCGAGAGGGTTAGCACAATAATTGAGGCGGCTACGTAGAGGCAGCAGGAGCCACGTAGAGACGGCTAGAGATTGTGCAGAGGCTGAGGGGATTGCGTGGGTGACGCAGAAGGCCAGAGAGCTGACGCAGAGAGGCAAAGGGTTGACACAGAGGGTTCCAGAGCTACGCAGAGGCTAGCAGGGTTGATGCAGAGCCTTGGAGAAGCGCCAAAAGGATTTTCGTGGGGCAGACTAGTGCTGAGAAGTTGAATATCTGCTTCCGAGAAGAGGTATTATTGCCGTGTAGAAATCTATGTTGGGTGAGCCAGTTTGGCACCCTAGTTGTACTCAAGAAATCTGCATAATAATAAAACTCGCAGAACTGCTACACCAATTTTCCTGCATTGGGTTTTCCTGGGGACGATTGTCAAAAAATAACGGTGTCCCTTGTGTGTTTGTCTATTATTTCAGTTGATGATCTGTATATGAGTTGAGGTTGCATTTGTGTTTATTTTTAGTATTTATATGAATAAATAACTTGTTAAGGAATAAACAAGTAGGTGAAATAAACTAGATAATGCAGTAGGGATTTCTAATGGGTAACATTTAGAAATTTCAACATATGTAATTAACAATAATCTACAGATCTAAAAATCTAAAGAGAAATAAAACCCTAATAGTGTAGATTTTAGGTTTTTAAATATAGTTTTATCATATTTGTTGTGACAAACTGTCTAGTGGAATATTCATAGTTGTTTACAAATCACATTGGTACCAGAGCAAGTTTCTCTAAGTATATTGTGGAGCTTTGTAGGGGATCTAGATCGACTAGGCTAAAAGTCATAAAACCCTAATCATGGCCGAGGAATCTATGAATGACCCTCATGATCCTGTAAAGGAGAGGTTTTCGCGACTGGAAGCATAAGTTGCATATATAAACTATAATATGAATCTCATCATGTCGACCCTGAGTAATAAGAACGAGATATTTGGAGAAGACGAGGGTTCTAATGCAGAGGATAGATCCGAGGGGAAATTAGGAGATCGGGAAAAAACAAAGAACCAACCAAAGAAAGGACTCGAAAAGTTCAAACCAGTGCAAGTGTCGTGAATCATTCACAATCCTTGTTCAAAATGGAAGAACATGTCGATATCAAGCCGTACCAAGGTGAGATCGACGCTCTAAAGCTAAATCACTGGTTGCAACAATTAGAAGTTTATTTCAGTGTCCATTATGTTGAGGAAGGACAACAAATTTCATTTGCGTGACTGAAATTAGAGGGCCATGCCGTCCAAACCCTTGTGGCTACAAGAGAAAGGCTAGACGACTTTGAAAATAACTTCGTTGCCCGTAAAACCCTAGCCATCTAGGCTAGAAGGGTGATCTTGTTTTTAGAAAATGTCTTTCTGTCAAAGTTCAATGGTATCAATAAATGTTACCAGCCTCGGGATCGGCAATAAATCGGCAAGGCAAAAGAGCGAAGAGTTTTAATCGGATTGGGAAAAAATCGGGAAAAAATTGGTGAATTCAATAAATAAATATATACACATATATTGAATTAAAAAAAATAAAAAATTCATTGATATTCAATAAAGCCATGTCCAAACAATCCATAATATCAATAGATGTCCAAAATATCATGAATGAATAAGTATCTCATATATGTTGAGTCCAAACATGATCCAAAGTACTGAGTCTTGACTCCTAACCAGTGACTACATAGAACCAGAAGCATCTGCTTCTAAAAGTTTATAAAATACTGCATACTAATCAGTAAAAAAATAGTATCTGAAATCTCTTGATTGTTGTTGAAATGATATGATAATGGTTTGCTACTGAAATCTCTGACAGAGCACACACTGAAGCTAATGCTAGAGCACACTACACACTATGCCTCTATTACGCAGAGTAAACTGAAACTGAAACCATGCCTCTATTACCTTCTCGGCATATGAGTTGCCGGGTCTGAGCAGTGAGAAGTAAGTTACAGGCCGACATTTAATTTTTAACCTAACTAAAACACGTGGCGAACAATGCAACAACCCTGAATGTTAAAACCCGTGCTCATCGAGTAGAGGGCTGAAAATCACCTCAGTTGCCTAAATCGCAATTAATCGGTGAGTCACAAGTCAAACTCGGTCAACGTGAGTTTGACTCGCCCAGAGTTGAATTAGATCGTTTGAGGGAAGAGTAGAGTTTGACTCGTGATTAATCGTGAGTGATCGGAGATTCATGTTTCACTGGTATCAATCCTGCCAAAAATATATACAACTAGATCCAAGCCAAAATCAATGTCTCTTCTCAAATTTTCAGAACAAACTGAAGAAAATCCGACAAATATATACAAACAGATGGATATTATATACAAAGCTAGAAAGAAATATATACAACATTTATGTACAAATTTACAATAGTAAGCTTTTCAATAACAAATAATTTTAAAGCTCTAAAATAATTTTGAAAGATTTTAAAGTTAAATAAAATTTGATTTAGAGCAAATGACAAGAAAATCCCTTTTCTTATTTCAAATGATAAGTCTTCAGATGACCCACTATGGGTTTTGTTGTTGCCCAAAGTGTACACCTAAGGCGCAACGCTCAAAGTAGGGGCTATCACCTATTCCCTACTCACTCCATTTAAGCTCTCTCCTATACAAGCTATGGGGGGTAGTCCCTAAAGATGGATGAAAGAGGAAAAATTGTTGGAACAACAAGTTCTAGGAGACCATCTGCAAGGAAATTACCTCTCTAGGTAGCTTGATTTAAAGTTAATTGGCAAGTGAATTATTATTATTGAGCATTGTGAATTCTTAGAGATAGATTTGATTAAATCAATATGACACTTAACAAGATAAACAATGATGAGACCAGTGCCTTAATGACAATGCTCAAATTCAAATTAAAGGACTTGCACAAAATAAACTGTATTTCAAGTTACAAGAGAAGCAATGCTACAAGACAAAATTAGTATGAGAGATCAAAATATTACAACAATTGGATATATGAGCAATAAGACTTGCAGTATAAATATAACTTGCACTTCAAGTAAAGATGAAAATCAAGAAACAAAAAACTTGAAAATGACAAGTACAATAATGTAAGATTCGCAAGTAAACAAATTGAGCTCACGATTCCAATTATAGATAATCAATTGAAATGCAAAATGAAGATGCAAGATCTACCTATGTGAGATGCAAGATCTTGGTTGATTTTAATTATATTCCTATTCTAAGGTGAAGACCACCTCCTCAATTATTTTGAAACAAGTCTTGAAACAAGGTTGTAGAAAGAAGTGTTAGGGAAGGAGGCTAAGGCCTCATTAATGATACCTACCCAGGGCCTCTAACGACCCAAGTGTCTCCGTTCCTACAAGAGACTCAACCACAAGAGAGCTGTAAGGTCAACTGTTTTAACTGTTGTTTAAGGATCAAGCTTCTCAAACTGAATGGTGAAAAAGGTTGTCCTATCTCTATCAATCAAGCTTATGCTTGGAGGTAAATTTTAGGATGCAATCTAGATTTAGGATGCAAATGCAAACGCTTCAACAAGATCCAATTACAATGATGCTTAAATAGAAAACTTACAATAGTCGCTTCAGAACAAAAGATTATGAGCTTATTAAATGAAGCAATTCTTAGAGTTACTTAATGAAACAAAGATGCAATTAGATTATATGTTATTAGAGGAATATCTCACATTGCCTTTGACAACAAATACTTCTTAGGATATATTCACTTATTTAAGACAATAGAAACAAGTAAAGTCATATGATCAAAGCACAATTGAATGATGGCATATGAGATTGCTAACAAGAAATTAGAGAAACCACTTTAAATCTTCAATTGCAAATGAAACAAAAGACGATATTTCACATACACTTTAGATCAAGTAGCAAATGAATGCAATTAAATAGGTGAGATCTAAACTATGATAACAATGAAACTAGCAATGCAGGAGAAACAAGTTAGTAAGTTAGATCTAAGATAAAAGCAAAAGAGAAGAGAGCCTCTCTCTTAAATAAGGAGGCAGGGTACCATGGGATAAATATCCCATGCTCCCTCAAGAATAAGATTTTACTATTATATTACAAGAGAAGAAGTCCTTTTGACAAAAGGAAAGGACTCTTCAGCTCAAGGAGGATTACAATGGTAAAAGAACTTAGCAAACAATCTCCTCAAGTTGCAAAAATGAATAAGACCAGCCACCAATGATGATTACCAACACCTCAAGCAAGTTGATCTAACCCTCCAAGGGCACTCAACCTTCAATCAAGAGAAACCACCATTCAATCAAGCCCAAGGCCTATGCAAGGGAATGTTGAAAATAGCAACAAGAAATGCTAAAAATAGCACTGCCATAAATAGCATTTCGGGATACCTTCCTATTTTAGTTAGTCCCTAAACTAAAATAGAGAAGTAAAATTCGAATTTGATCTTAGCAGCTGTTTGTAAAATAATTAATTAATTCATCTTGAGTTAATTAGTTGTAGAAAATCAAACATGAAGTCTATGTGAGGACATGCAACAATTATCCCATTAATTGAAGAATTTATCCCTTAGTTAAAGAGATAAGGATGAGTTGTAATTAGTTAGCTCAGTTAACTGAGTTAAGTCCAGTTAGATTAGTTCAAATAGTTTGTTGAACTAATTGTGAGTTTAGTTAGTTAATGCATGCATGCATGTAACTGTTGCACTTCAGATAACTGAATATTCTCTCATAAATAACTCATGCATGTCAGTTCAGATAGAGACCCAGTTGAGATCAGATGATGGGACAATGTACTATCAGTTGCAGGAATATTCCATGGAGGATATCTCTTGCATGCAGAAGGAATTCATTCCTTGGAGATTGTGCAGTTACTTCTTTAGTTTAGTGAGTGTGTGATGAGGCCAATCACACAGGTGGCATCATTGGACCCCAAGAAAAATTGCGCAAGGAAATAGGAGGCTTGGAGGGCTGAGGGAAGGCATATCTTGTGTCTATTCAGTCTGTGAGCTGTATTGTTTGATTGCAGAGAGAGCAGGATAGCTTGTGAGCTGATTCTTTTTGTAATCTGAACATATTTCCACTTGTATGATAATACAAAGATTGGGGTGTTAGGCTGAGGCTTTCTTTGGGTTATTCTTTGTGTTCATGTGTGATTGATTTCTCATTCTCAGTTATATGTGTTCTATTTGATCTTGCTCATATTCGATTAAGCTTCTGCAAGTTGTTTGTAGAAGTAGATCTTGTATTTTGCTTTAGTATATTGCATAATCTGTTGATCTACAGTGAGAATTTCTACATGGTATCAGAGCTAGCTGATCCATAGAGAAATATCTACACCTAAAACCCTCACGATTACCTCAAAAATCAATCAAATTAATATTTAAATAATTATCAAAATTTTATTGAAGTTTTATGGTGATTTTCAAGGCTCAAGGCTCAAATATGTTTCCAAAGTTTCTGGCCCACAACTATCAAGAGGTCCCTCACTTCAGTCAAGGAAAAGGGTCCTCTAGGAGCTCTCGGTCTTGAGGAAAAGGCCTAAAAAATATTTGCGGCTTCCTAAATTTTTTTAAGTGATCACAAGCCTCAATAAATCGATTTTATGCAAAAAATGTATGGTGAAACCCTCCAAAATTCACTAAATACACCTGCAAAATCAAAAGGGTTAACACTTAAAATTTAATGGCAAGGAAAAGAGCCCTAGAGGGCTTGCAGCCTAGAGGAAGAGGCCTAGAAATTTCCTCAACCTTCAAGGAAAAGGCCTCATAATTTTTTATGAGCCACAAAAACAATATCCAAACCTCTTGATGCCAAATATGACCCTTATAAGCTAGAAGCTAGCCCAAAGAGTGAGATTTGAAGAGAATAATAGCCAAAACCCCAAGTGAAACCCTTGAAAATCTTGCAAAAATTTATAGAGGTGAAATCCCTTGGATAATTCGATCTTAAAGCATAAGAAGCCTTCAAAAACCCTTGCGACCTTCAAGAAAAGGCTAGACGACCTTTCAAAAATTTTTTTGACCTCAAAAACCATAGGCATCTAGGCTAGGAGGCTAGTCTTGGCTTGAGAAATCGATATTATTCAAAATCTTGATGGGATCAAGCCTGCGAACAATACATACCAATAGATCCAAGCCAAAGATCGATGCCCTTATTCTGATCTGCAAAGAAAAACAAGAAAACCCGACAACAATATATACAAGGCAAATAGAGATTATATATAAGGTTAGAATGAAATATATACAAGATTTATTCACAAATTTACAAGTAAAAGCTCTTTATTTAGTAGATCTATTCATTAAAGCTCTAAAATAAAATTTGAATGGTTTTTAAAAGATAGATAAATTTAGATCTAGAGCAAATGGTAAGGAAAATCCCTTTTCTTATTCGAATGATAAGTATTCAAGTGACCCACTATGGGTTCTTCAGCTTCTATGCTTGGCTAGTTGGTTAGTTCAACGGAGAATGCCCCCAAATATCCAAAATATGATCAAGAAAAAATATTTCTACACACTTGCAAGATAGTTGTTAGATCCACAGAGATTTGGATAGCATAGTGATAGAGGAGTCTAAGGGTTTAACTGAAAACCAATAGATCTGCCCCACCTAGTGTGTTTATACAAATCCAAACAATGATGCAAGGTAACTATTGTTGAGAAATCTAGGGCATGAATAGTTAAAAGATTTCTCTGCTTGATAATTGCTTGTGATATACTTTTACTTCTTAGCTTATAGTCTTTTCTTCGTTATGTTATTATTGTGTTCTTTTTATCAAGGCAATTACCAATATGCACAATAAAAGACAAGTGACACCGTATGTAGGCTTGTCAGCCAGGGCCAAAACCTCTCACCTCTTGAGAGGAAAACCCGATCAAAGTTCTTCTCCCAGATCTTCAATTGATGAGTACCAAGACCATGACACAGACCCTTGACTCTAGTATCCTCCCAAGAACCATGTCGCTAACCTTGATGCTCTGCCTCTTCCCTATCTCGACTTTCTTCTTTATCTCGAACTGCGCTCGTTGGCTCTTTAAAGAGAAACGCAGTCTCTATTCTTCACACTGCTCCTTCTCGGTTTTCTCTAGAGAATTTCGGTCTCTAGGCTTTCATTGATCTTCTCTAGAGAAACTCAGTCTCTAGATCTCTATCTTGGTCACCTAGAAGAATCCTTCCTTTGCTGCCCCAAAAGAAACCTCTCATTCGCTTGCCCAGAAGAAACCTCTCCTTCGCTTGCCGACAAGAAACCTCTTCCTTGCTTGCCCAAAAGAAATCTCTCCTTCGCTTGCCTAGAAGAAACCTTTCCTTTTCGCTGTCCTAGAAGAATCTCTTTCGCTATGCTCAAAAGAATCTCTTTCACTGCCCGAAAAGAAACCCTTTTGCTCACTTCTTCGTACTTCTCTTTGTAGCCTTCTTCTTCGCACTTCTGCTTGATCGAATGCAAGTTGAGTTGCTTGCCTCTAAGTGAGGTTGAGTGTGGCTATATATACACTTCCACACATGTCCTTTAGGTCGACATGATCCCTAGAGGTTAGGCCGACTTCTTCCAGCATGTTCTTTCATCGTTGTAGGCCGACTTGAAGAGGATAAGTGACAAGGTCTTGGAGGATACTTTACATAGACAATATTGACCTTTTACAAAGTGTAACATGACTTCATTACATGAAAATGACTATCATTTTGGCTAGATGACAAATAATTCTTAAAGACTCTCAATGGGAGTGTTGACTCAAAAACAAAATCTCTTGCTCATGAAACCCATGAAGCAAGTCAAGATAATAATTTTATTTTTCTTCTTTACATCTCATTACCTAAAATCATAATTACATGTCATCATGAAAACCGAACCTACTTACACTTTTCAAAACTCCCTTTTAACTAGGGAGGTATTCATAATGGTACTTGGACTTTCTCAATCTGAAGAATTTTTTCATAAGAAGAATTTAGATTGGTAACTCATTTGTATAGCATCATAACAACCAACATTGTTATATAGCTAGGCCTTGATTAACAACTCCTTATCTCCACAAGATCTGAGCTCAATGATGGCGAGACCAATGATTTATAGACACTCTCATCATTGTCTCTCTTGGAACATCCCCTACCTGGGTACTCAGGGTATGTTCCATGAGGACTATTTTTATCTTGGACTCCCCAGCCCTCAAAGAATATCGGTCCTCCATGACTACTCTTCTGTTGGATGCCCTATCTCATCCTCAAAGAGCATCGGATGCCAAATGATTACCCAATCCTCCATTCTATCTTCCCAGGTGAAGACCAGAATGACATGTCTATCTCTCCCTCTCAAATAGGGAGGACATATTCCAATAAAGGAATGTACTCATTCCTACCAAAAAGGAATGTACCTAAGCTCCCTCTTGGCTTAGGAATTTCCAAGTTTCTTCCAAGTAAGAAACTTCTTTTCAGGCTCCCTCTTAACTAGGGACCTACAACAACTCCTCATGTGGAACAACCAGCTGCTTGAAGAACTCCTCTCTTCTTCGATGTCATAAATTTCTTTTTTCATGGAGTCTTCATCTTTTGGGTCTCCTTCATAGGGCACATACCATCCATCACTTTCATCCATGAGTTAGTCATGTCTTCATTTCATCAGAAAGTGATCCATCAGATTTCCATTTGGCTTTGCTTCATGTCATTCTACTTCCATGCCATATTTTCTAGAAGGATCTTACATCCCGCAATATTCCTCTTGGAAGTCATCCATAGATCTTCCTTTTGGCAGTCC
Source organism: Pinus tabuliformis (assembly GCA_031772625.1). Lineage (NCBI taxonomy): Eukaryota > Viridiplantae > Streptophyta > Pinopsida > Pinales > Pinaceae > Pinus > Pinus tabuliformis. The sequence continues at coordinate 1,270,027,879 of CM062818.1, read as the reverse complement.
TACATAAGCCCATCTAGATATTAGTACAAAAATAAGAGATGAACACTTAAATCAAAATTACTTTTGTGATGGTCTTTCATCATGACATCTTCTTGTAGGTGTCAGCATCCTGTATGCAAATTGACAAATTTCCCAAAGATATCCATTGTCAAGGGTCTCCATCTTTTTTTGACTCCTATCAGAGTCTTCATATCTTTTTCGGAGATACTCTAGTCAAATCTTCTTGGACTTCGGATGTTGAATGCTTTCTACCTTTGTTGCATATTTTCACGATCTCTTCCTTTCTTTTCACACTTCATTCCCAGGAGCTTCTATCACGATGTTATATTCTAATTTGATGCATCCTATCTTATTTACACTGCCTCCTATATAAATTACAAGTGGAAAGTACCTTCTTGGTGAGGAAGATCATCTGGGTAGAGATCTTTTTGCTCCTTCCTTTTTAAGCTTCTTTGTCTCAGGGTCTTTCACTTCCTCAGTAATATGGGCTTCTTCCGTGTCCCTCTTGCACTTAGGACAATCTCTTTTACAGTGCCCAAGTTTTTGACAACCATAGCATCTTTCCTTAGCCACGCTCTTCTTTTTCTTTGGAGGAGAAAACTTTTCAAATTTCCCTTTTCTTCTTGTCACTGATTGATCCCTTCTATTTGATCTTTTGTTACTTTCTTTCTTCAACCTGTCTTCTCTTGCCTTGTAGAGAGACCATAATTTGATGAATGGGATAGCTTCCTCTTCCCTAGTAGATATGACTTTACCTTGTTCATCAGTCAATGCATTTAGAATAACAGAGATCATTTCGTTATCAGATATCGTCTGTCCTAGATCATGCAATGGACCTTTTATTTGAGATGCTTTTGAAAGACATGACGATATCCCTTCATCCTTTGACATCTTCAATTTATATAGATCATATCTAAGTTATATGATCTTTCCTATTGTGCTTTCAGAGAAAAGTTCTACCAGTGTATCATATATTTCTTTAGATGTCTCCAGTTCGGTTACATGGGAAATGAGAGGATCTTTAATGGATTTGTTGAGAATCTTTTGAGCATTGAGATCCCTTTCCTTGCATTTAGATAATGCTTGTTATTCAGATGGCTTGGATACCTTTCCATGGACATGATCAATGATTTCATTTAGTTCGAGGACTATGTCTATCCTTCTTTTCCATGCAAGGAAGTTTGATATCCCAACCAACTTATGGTTCTCCTTGAAACATGAAGTCATTTTTACTAGATTAGTTTATAAAAGGGTACTTACTTGTGAAGATAGAATCTTCAACTTGATGACGAACTTGTTGCTTCAGATGATCTTTTTAAGAAGGTTCTTACTTTGGTGAGGGAAGACTGCCTTCTTTAGGATGATCCTTTTCAAATGAGATCCTTGCTTCAATAGAGAGAAGATTGCCTTTCGATCTAATCTTCCTTAGATTTGAAGAGCTTCCACTTCTTTGGTGATGTATGATCTCTGGAGTGCTTCTAGGGTTTTGGTCTTTCTTCCTACTTCCTTCTTGAAGATAATTTCAAGACCCTTGTTGGTGTAGATTTCTTTGATCTAGGGTTTTGAAGATCTTGCCCTTGGTAGCCCTTGGATTTGCTATGATCCTTCTTTGATGCCTTCTTGATTGAATGCCCCTTCTTGACTTCAGCACCTAAGCTCTGATACCATGTTCAGAAATCTAGGGCATGAATAGTTAAAATATTTCTCTGCTTGATAATTGCTTGTGATATAATTTTACTTCTTAGCTTATAGTCTTTTGTTCGTTATGTTATTATTGTGTTTTTTTCATCAAGATAATTACCAATATGCACAATAAAAGACAAGTGACACAATGTGTAGGCTTGTCAGCCAGGGCCAAAACCTCTCACCTCTTGAGAGGAAAACTCGATCAAAATTATTCTTCTAGATCTTACATTGATGAGTACCAAGACCATGACATAGACCCTTGACTCTAGTATCCTCCCAAGAACCTTGTCACTAGTCTTGATGTTCTATCTCTTCCCTGTCTCGACTTTCTTCTTTATCTCGAACTGCTCTCCTTGGCTCCTTCAAGAGAAACTCGGTCTCTATTCTTCACACTGCTTCTTCTCGGCTTCCTCTAGAGAATCTCGGTCTCTAGGCTTTCACTGATCTTCTCTAGAGAAACTCGGTCTCTAAATCCTTATCTTGGTCACCCAAAAGAATCCTTCCTTTGTTGGCCTAGAAGAAACCTCTCCTTCGCTTGCCTAGAAGAAACCTCTCCTTGACTTGCCCAAAAGAAATCTCTCCTTCGCTTGCCCAGAAGAAACCTTTCCTCTTCGCTGCCCCAGAAGAATCTTTTTTGTTATGCTAAGAAGAATCTCTTTTGCTGCCCCCGAAGAAACCCTTTTGCTCACTTTTGTACTTCTCTTTGTAGCCTTCTTCTTCGCACTTCTGCTTGATCGAATGCAAGTTGAGTTGCTTGCCTCTAAGTGAGGCTGAGTGTGGCTATATATACACCTCCACACATGTCCTTTAGGCCGACATGATCCCTAGAGGTTAGGCCGACTTCTTCTAGCATGTTCTTTCATCATTGTAGGCTGACTTGAAGAGGATAAGTGACAAGGTCTTGGAGGATACTTTACATAGACAATATTGACCTTTTACAAAGTATAACATGACTTCATTACATGACAATGACTCTATCATTTTATGACTAGATGACAAATAATTCCTAAAGACTCTCAATGGGAGTCTTGACTCAAAAACAAAATCTCTTGCTCATGAAACCCATGAAGCAAGTCAACATAATAATTTTATTTTTCTTCTTTACATCTCATTACATAAAATCATAATTGCATGTCATCGTGAAGACCGGACCTAGTTACACTTTACAACAACTATACACCAATGCATCTTCAAGAGCTACTGGAAATAACAATATGAAGCACTAGTAGAACATAGAACACAAGAGATCAGAGAGATTATACCATATCATTGAAGAATAACACCATAATTTTGCCCCAAAGACTTTTATTTTATTGCCCAGAAAAATTATTACAAAGTAGTAGAGCTTCACTTGACCAAGAGCTCAAGATTACATAATATACAATGAGGAGCTTAGAGCTTCCTTATATAGAAAAATGAGAGCACGAGAGCCTCCAAGTTGAAAAAATGACTAGTTGGACTTGATCCATGGCTTGATCCTCCTTAAAAAATTTCAATTGCTTGATTACTGCTACACAAATCTCCAAGAATTTTGACTTCCTTGATTGATGAGCTAGGTGGGCCAATCTTTGACTTTTGGGTGGTTTTTGGACCATTGAAAAATCTTCGAAAATAATTTCTTGGAATTCCCTCATTCAAAATAACCACATGGACCAAAAAATTCAAATTCCTTAAGAAAATATTTTCCTTTTGGCCCAACGAATCTTTTGTGGGTCCTTTCAGCATTGGAAATGAGACTTTTCTCCACTTTGAATTTGATCCCATTTTTTGGAAAATGCTCATTCCCTTTTTAATTATTTTTCCACTTAGAGGTTTTTTTTTTCTCTCATTTTAATTTTTTGACCATTTTCTAGCTAATTTTTTTGCTAGAAAATAATAATAATGACTCTAGAGGGGATTAAACATATTTTTCCATCCTCAAAGTGTGTCTAGATAGAAAGTTTAGGAATTGAAGTGTAAAATTAAGTACTCACACCCCGTAGACAACACTTTTTACATCAAATATTACATAGACATCCCATATAGAAGGGGAATTTTGGCAATAAAAACATGACCTCTAAACACAACCAAATTCTGTGACACTTTACAGATGATCTAGTATGATGATTTACATAGACTCGATACACTAGGACTCACTTAAGACTTCACCATTGAGCCTCACGCTAGCTTTTTGCGGTATGCTCGGGAGAAAAACTCTACTAAATATTAAGTGTTGGAAAACACAAATAATTAGCGGAGGAAAAAAATCTCCTTAGAGTGAAGCTCTCTAGCAAAAATCATAAGCTTACCTAGATGTTTTGCATGGCTTTATAGACACACTAGAATCATTTTTACAGCAACGCCCACAGGGCTGCAGAATTTGGATTACAATATGAAGACCAAACGCTGTATGATGATGATGAAATATGAAAAAATTCTGATTGTTCTGCACTGTACCCCGCTTTAGGGGTGGTTGACACATAAGTGGTCAACAGGTTCTTCAACTTCTACGCCCTAAATAGTTGGTTAATTCAAGCAAGAATGTCCCCAAGTATCTAAGATGTGATCAACAATATTATTTTCTACACACTTGCAAAATACTTGTTAGATCCACAAAGATTTGGATAACATAGTAGAAGAGGAGTCTAAGGGTTTAACCGAAAACCAATAGATCTAATCCACCTAAAATGTTTCTCCAAATGTAAACAATGATGCAAGGTAATTGTACACTAATGAATCTTCAAGAGCTAATGGAAATAACAAAATTAAAACATTAGTAGAACATGAAGTACAATAAATTAGAAAGGTATTACCATATAGTTGAAGAATAACACCATAGATTTGCCCCAAAGACTTTACTTTATTGCTTAGAAAAAATATTACAAAGGTAGCAGAGTTTCACTTAGCTAAGAGCTCATGATTTCTCATGATACAAATGAGGAGCTTAGAGCTTCCTTATATCGAAAATGAGAGAGCATGAGACCCTTCCAAGTGGAAAAACAGTGAGTTTGCTTGATCCCTCAAGAAAAATTTGAACCCTTGATAATATTGCACAAATCCAAAGGAGAATTTGTTTTCCTTGATTTAGGAGTTGGGTTGACCCAAAAATTAATTTTGGAGGAGCCTTTGGACCATGGAAATATCTTTATCCCCTTTTTCCAAAAAGTTCTCGTTCAAAATAACCTCCCTGGACCAGAAATTCGAATTTCTTGGGAAATTAGCTGCTTTGGTCCAACGAATTTTTCTGGGACCAATTTTTCTTAGGGATGAGTCCTTCACGTTTATTCTTTCTTGAGAAAGTCCCTCTTCTCCAAAATTTCGATTTTCCACTTGGAGATAATTTTTTATTTTCTCTCATTTTAATTTTTGACTAATTTCCAACTAATCATTTTCCATTTTTGGTTGAAAATAAAAATAATGACTCTAGAGGGGTTTAAACATATTTTTCCACCCTCAAAGTGTGTTTAGATAGAAACTTTAGGAGTTGAGGTATAATTTTAAGTACTCACACCCCCTATAACTTCTATAGCCAACACCTTTTACATCTTTTACATGAAATATTACATAGGAAATCCCATTAGAAGGGGAATTTCAACAATTAAAAACGACCTCTAGACTCAACCAAATTCTGCGAGACTTTAGACATGATCTAGTATGGTAATGTACATAGACTTTATACATTAGGACTCACCGAAGACTTCACCATTGAGCCCCACTGTAGCTTTGGGGTATGCTTGGGAGAAAAGCTCAACCAATTATACGCAGTGAAAAACACAAATAATTAGCTAGGGAATTTTTTTTTAGATTGAAACTTTTTAGCAAAAATCTTAAACTTACCTAGGTGTGTTACATGGCTTTATATTGATCATACTAGAACATTTTTACAATGGCCACATAGGGCTGCAGAATTTGGATTACATAACTTTGATAATCAGATGATGACAAATCTTGATTTTTGCGTTCTTGATCATGATGGAACGTTTCAAAAAATGTACTCTACTATAGGGTAGTTGACACTGAGTGGTCAATAGAGCCAACCCACTAGCTCAACCAACGAAATATGCCAATAAATTTCCACATGTGTGAACTATAAGCCCTTAGTAAGCATGATGTCATGTCCTTGAAGGGCTAAAAATGCTCCAAAAGTGCATCGAAAGGGATAAATGAGTCTCCAGGCATCATGATCTACCATCAATTTGAGAAGGGGACCTCGAATCAAGTCTCAAAGCATCTCCATGTGTCCCAAAGCCAACTCTAGTTGTCTTGCATCATCTCTAAGGGTGTCAAGTAGATAACGTAGTGTACTCTCTCTCAACGTTGGGGCTCCATCAGGTGCAACAAGCCCTTCCTCAATCATCCTGGGGGATAATCATCCTCATCAGGGTTTTGGGTCAATGCATGATACGCATCATGTAGTGTCAAGGCTAGCTTGGGGGCATGCTAGTTCCATTAGTACATCATCAAGAATCCTCAATGTTGAGCAAGAGAAGCTCATCGTTTTGGCATCTGAGGGTGCTCTGGGGTGTCCATCAATTGCTAAGATCATCTAAGTGCTCAATGCTTTGCTTAATAAGGGCAACACTACATTTGCAAGATCATCATGCTCTTTGTAAGTGTAGTTTGGCTTGGGCATCATGTGAAGGAGTGGAATAGGGTGCCCTCATGACCTCAACTGCTCAAAACCACCTAGAAAAACCATCTCAAACTCAAGCGAAAGCAACCAATCATTAGAGACAATAACCATAGATGCATCTAAGTGGACCATACTTAACTTTCAAGGGCATAAAAATATTTCAAACTGGGATCACCTTCAAATATTTAACTAGATCAAGTCTTGTAAAAGCGTTCCCTATCTTTGTGTGGGTGGCTAGGTAATCAATCCCTAAGGGGAGGTGGCATTTCCAAGGTCAACCCTTCAATCCATACGCGTTAGTGATAATAGGTGGCAATGGAGGGGAAAAAACTTCATGACCAAGTGCCATGGTTAGGGGACCAACTTATGAGAGTCCACATCCTGAATGTATAGATGTGATGGAGGGAGAAATCGTGGAGGCATGAGTTACCCCTTTCCTCGGCTAGATTTTTCCACCCCTTTGGTGCACCTTTTACTTCTTTTAGATAATTTTTTTTCATGTTGCATAACTCAAGGTTCAAAGCTTGCTCTTTATGATATAGCATTTCTTTTACCCCTTAAGATGAGACAATCTTTTGCTCATCAGGGTTGGGACATGCAAGGGTTCCTTATGATGAGATGGAGCATCGAGTGCGCAAGGGCTGGGTGATGGCTAATGAGGGGGGTAAAGCTCATGCTAGGTTTTTACCCACACACTAACTTTTGTCCAGTCCATCTTTTGCATTTTTTCTTTTTCTTTTTCTTTTGTAGTGACCATATTATGCTCTTTCATTCTTTTAGCATTTTTTCTTTTTCTTTTTCTTTTGTAGTGACCATCTTATGCTCTTTCATTCTTTTAGCTGCGTGAACGTCTAGGGCAAAGTTTTATGGCCTGACTTAAGGATGTGGATATGTGAGTGCCAAATCCCAATGAACTAATGATAGTTAACCTGAAGGATGGAGGTGGTATGAAGGGAATGATGTGAAATGGAAGATGTTAAGTATGGAAAAGGGTAATGACACACTACTTCAATCCAAGTTTCCCAAGTTGTGCCCCTGCTATGACGATAGGGCCTTAGAGGAGGTCCCATGGACTAAGGCTAAAGACTAACCCCCCTGGTACAACGAGTGAACAAGTTTACAATTATGATCAGACAATCATCCAGATCACGCATTTATCCATGTTAAAATGCCCGAAACAATTAAGTAAAAGCACTCGATTGCAAAATGGTCAATGTATTTGTTGCGTGGTAGCCCACCTTCATCCAAGAGGAATGCCGGATGGTTAGAGGTGCATGACTGGTGTAAATGGCGGAGAAAACTGGCATTTATCATCAATGAGTAATGTGTAGGGCTGCTTGCTGGCTGTTTGTCCAAGATAGGAGAAAATGTTTTCTCCTATGGGGTTACCCATTTTTGTGGGTAATAGGGATGGAGATTGCAAGTTAGTTTGTACTCCTTTGCTTTGGGGATGAAGTTTTAGGTCAAATGCCCTCCTTAGTCTTACCTTTTAAATCTGAACTTGTAAAATATTCAAGTCCGAACAAGATTGCAAACCTAGGGCAACTTCATAGAAGCCCTACCCAATGCCACCTCAGTGGAATGTCCCTTCACATTAGGCCAGTTCTCCTCTAGAACAAGGGTGGTTTCCCTAAGTGAGATTGCTAAATTACCCTTATTATCTTCTTTGACATACCAGATCTAGCAATTGAAATGTTTCTGCTGTACACTAGATATTATGGTGGTGAATTCAAGTAGATTAGTGCCTAATCCTCGAGCAAAATGGATTCAAAACACTTAAAGGCTTGAAAGACACGATGATGGACAATATTCAACTGACGAAGATGCTTAAAGCAGCAATCAGTCCTGGTCATAACAGTGCTGTAAAATCATATTCAAGCCAACATACTAAAGCTATCAAGATACACTAATACTCTTATTGCATGCTTGTTTCATCATATAAGATCGAGATTTGAAAATTTAAATAAAAGGCCGTCCTTTTATATAAATTTTCAAATCTTGATCTTATATGATGAAACAAGAATGCAATAAGAGTATTAATGTATCTTTATAAGCTTAGTATGTTGGCTTGAATATGATTTTACAGAACAGCCCGGGTACATAACACAATTCAGATCTGAAACTAGAGTCTTGAAAATGACAGACGAGTCTATTTTTGGACTTTGAGTGCTGAAGATAAACCCTAGGACAACAGCAATATTTCTAGCACAAAGAGGAGAACATGATACAATAGGAACCTCACAATAGATGATTGCAGCTCTGAATATTTCCTCAAATAATTTCCAAATCTGCATGAGATATCATTGATTACAGCCTAATATTATAGGGTTTTCTCCACAATGAAAACACACCTTTTCCAAATGGAAGAGTACCTTTTATGGTATTTTGATGTAACTTAGGAAATAAAATACTAATAGTGTTCTAGGTCTCCCTAGAAATGGGCTGCTTCCACAAACTAAGCCTTCGAAGATGTCAAACGGTTGAATTGTCAGTTTCTGATGCCAGGCATCACACAAAAAATGTTTTCTTTATCCTTGTGCCATTCTAGAGGTTTCTAAGTGGGACGCTTCTTTTAATTAGGGTTAATACTCATAGATAATATTTTAAATTCTTTTTCTTGAGTCTTCTAAGTGGTCCACTCCACAAATTATGGTTTGAAGGCTTCCTTTAATAACATTTTCATGAATAGATGTGATATATGTGCGCTAGAATGTGTTGAAAAATGTAACTAGGTTTGGTCTTCATAATGACGTGTAAATTGTGATTTTATGTAATTGATGAAAAGAAGAAAATAAAATTATTTTTGTAGTACTTGAATCACGGGTTTCATGATCAAGTTTATTTTGGTTAAGGTTCCCATTGTGAATCTTTAGGTTTTGTCATCTAGTCATAAAAGTCAATTTGAGTCAATGTCATGTATGAAGGACCCTTCTTGGGCATGTTACATAATTGTATAAGTCATTAAAAATAGTAAGGCCCTCCAAGACCAAGCTAATGACTCTGTTTCAAGTCGGCCTCAAGATGGAATAAAAGATCTCCACCAAAAAACATGTCAGCTCAACCTCACTCAAGTCGGCCTAATTCACTGGGAAACAACTATAAACGGGCAGCTCAACCTCATTCCAGATGATAGAATTTCAGTGAAGAATTTGGTCTGAAATCAAGTGCGAAGATCACCAAAGAGAGGAGGAAGTAGAACAAACTTTTTAGCTTCATTTTGGGTCTGTTTTGGGGTAGTTCTGCTGCCACACGTGTGAAGAAGAGAGGGATTATCTGCTGCAGAAGTTTGCAGTCCTCTTGGATAACCAAATTGAAGAAGGACAAGTCAAAGGAGAAGCCGAGATAAGCTAGAGGGAGACTCTATCCTAAGCAAAGGTATCAAGGACATTTTCTAGAAGGAGAAACTAGGGTTTCTGAATTAGGGTCGAAGATTGTAGACCTAATTCAAGGAGGCTGAAATAAACGAAGGTCTGAAGCAGAAGGAAGCCAAAGTTGAAGAGAAGCCGAGAAGGAGGAAAGAGCAGAAGGTTGACTATCGTTGACTAAGGATCTCATCAAGGAAGCTTTGTGTCTTGGTCTTGGAGTGGCAAATAGGTCAAGGGTCTTGGTCTTGGTATTCGTCAATTGAAGTCTCTATAAGAAGAAGAATTTGTTCGGGTTTTCCTCTCAAGTAGGAGAGGTTTTGGCCCTGGCTAATAGCCTATATTTTGTGTCTCTTGTCTCTTTATGGTTTATGCATTGGTAGCTGTTTGATGAAGAATAACACTATACTAACATAAGTAAAAGAAGATCCTAATCTAAGAAGTAAAAAGCATTCACAAGCAATTATCAATAGAAGAGAAATCACTTAATCTCGATGCCCTAGATTTCTCAACAAAATGATGGATGGCCTTTAGTAAACTATAGATCCATGCCATGGATGTACTCAAGTCTTGCCTTAAATGTTGGACAACTCATGAATAGAGGTGTACCCAACCTTGTAAAAGCATCTTAAATGCCACATGTTCTCATTTTAAGATGGGTGTTTCACCATAGTGCCGCATAGAGAATGCTAAATGTTCTCATTTTAAGATGGGTGTTTCACCATAGTGCCACATAGAGAATGCCACATGCCCTACCATGCCTCTAAATATGTAGAACTCCTTTTGAGATGTAAAAGGCGTATATAAAGATAATTATGCCTCAAATTATGTACATAATACATATGGCTCGGGGAATGTTAAAAGGCATCAAAAGTATCCTCAATTGAAAGATTGTGCCTCAACAATGCTTCCTTATCTTTAATTCTTTGCATTTTCTAGAGGTAACACCTAGTATTTGATGTGTCACTTTATTGATGTTTGGTTGAGAGTTTGCTTCATCTCACACATTCTTAACTAGATATTTTTTTTTGTAGTTGATATGTTCCCATTATGTAGGAGTTGTTGTCACCTAAAATCTACACCTCAATGTGGGCAAAATTCTAATCCCACCAGGTGTAATTTTAGAGGCACAACTCTCAGAGTAGGGGCTGTCACCTATTCTCTACTCACTCCATTTAAGCTCTCTCTTAGGCAAGCTAAGGGGGGTAGTCCCTAAGGGATGAAATTAAAGGAAAAACTTGTTGGAACAAGTAGTCTAAGAGATCTAAGGCAATGCAATTATTATTAATGTAATTTGATTATTAATTAGAGCAAGTATAATTATTTATGAGCATTGTATATGAGATGGATTCGATTAAGAAAAATGAGGTAAACACAAAATATAAAGATGATAGACCAGTGTCTTCAAACAATGCTCAATGTAAATCAAGATACTTGTAAGTAGATAGATATCTCAAGTTACAATAACAACAACGTTGCAAAACAAGTGTTACTATAGGGACGAGAGAATATTGAAATATGAGTAGAACAATATAACTTGCGAAATGAAATAAACTCTTACTTTACTCCAAAGAGATGCTCAAATAGAATATGACAATATCACAAGGAAAACGAGCAAAGGCAAGTACAAAAGCAGTAATGAAATATTGCAAGAAAAGTTTAAATGCTTATAGTCTACAATATGCTTAATGAGAGAAAGTTAGAATGAATGCAAGACTAAGCTAGGTGAGATGCAAGATCTTGGTTATTTTTAATTAAAATGCCTAATCTAGATGAAGGCCTTCTCCTCAATTATCGAAGTAGGTCTTAAACAAGTTTGTAGAAAGAACTGCTAGGGAAGGAGGCTAAGGCCTCATTAATGATACCTACTAAGGAGTTTTAACGACCCAAGTGCCTAAGTTCCTATAAGGGATTTCCCACAAGAGAACTGAAAGGTCACTCGTTTTAACCATTGAGCAAGGGTTTAGCTCTTAAATTGAATAGTGGAGAAGGTTGTCCTAACTTTCTATTCAACCAAGCTTATGCTTGGAGGTAGATTTTAGGATGCAAATGAAAATGCAAATGCTTCAATGAGATACAATGATATCAATATGCTTCGAAGAAATAGATGCCAATCCACAAGATTATAATAAACACTTAGAACACAAAATTAACTTATACAATAACCAATGAAGCAACAATAATTACTTAATGAAACAAAGATATGCAATGGATGACAATTAGATATTAGAGAAAAATCTCACAATGCCTTTGAAGTGTGCTTATTAAAGATGATCTTTACTCACTTTAGACAATGGAATTAAGTAAATATTTTATGATGTAAACACAACTTAAGAATGGCAGATGAGATTGCTAACAAGAAATAGAAAAACCACTTAGGTCATGAATATCAAGTGAAAGAAATATTCCAATGCGATTAGATTAAGTAGCAAGTTAAATGATGCAAGATAAGACATGACACTGTTGGGCATGGGATCCCCCGCAGTAGGTTTTGGGGCTTAAAGCCCAAGTTTTCGTCAAAGATGGTGTAGAACTCCGCGAAGTACGGGCGCGGAGCGCGAATTGTATAATCGAGTCATAGGGTTGTCCACCCTAAGAATTGTAATTTAATGTAAAGATGTGTCAGCCTACCCATGGTCCGCGGACTATGCGGACTATGGGATTGTATAAATAGAGCAAGGCTCTAAGTGTAGAACTGAGCTTAGTAGAGAATAGAGAGAGATGCGAAGGCATGGTTAGAGCATAGAGTGGAATCTGAAGTGTACTGGGTCGTAATGGTAGAAAGAGGCTCTGCAGTTGAGTGCGCAGAGGCCTAGTAGAGTCCGTAGCTAAGTGCGCAGGGTGGAGTCGGGTTTGTACTTGGTATTGAAAGATAATAAAAAGAAGTTTATTCTGTGCATTTGTTCTGGAATCTTTATGTTGATGTTATACATTACTTTTACTTTGTTTATTTAATGCGTGCACTCGATGAATACTCGTATGAATGCCTATATGTGAATTTAATCTAAGTAATTAGCTAACGGAGACTAATTAAGGAAGAATTGGGTAAATAACACATGTTGCGCTGCGGCTAGAACTGCGCGAAGACAATATCACAAGGCGCGGGGTACTCGCAGGTGCGCGTAGCGCAATAAGTGCGAAGGTTGGACCGTGTACCAATTACCTCACCTCAGACATCCCCAGGGTGCGGAAACCTGGTTCTAGCACCCTCCCATACTACTTCAGGTGAGACCTCAGTCCGCGCTTTGCGCATTGTTGCCGAAAGGGCCAGTAGTATTGGGATTTGCTTGGCTAAATCACTTCTGAACCTGGGTCAGGCCCCACTAAGCCAACAAATGGTTCCGTTGCCGGGACCGGGATTTGTATACGGGATGTCCGATGTCGTGCCACTGGGACCCAACAAAGAAGGAAATTGAAGAGTGGTTGGATAAGAAGATTCACGAGTTCGCAGCGCAGGAAAACAAAAATCCGTGGGTATCTAAGGAACAGTGGTTGGATCGCTATTTGTATACGGAAATCCACGAGATTTTCTTTGCATCCTTTCCGTCAGAGCTGTATGAGTGGATCGCGAAGTTAGTAGATAGCCAAGGAAGGTGTAGGCTCGACAAACCAATAGTGTGGACTCCGGAACTAGTGCGTAGACTAGAAGCCTCAGAGGATAAGATAGCGCGAGCTGTGGACCACTGGCTCGACCGAATCATAGGAGGATTTATCACTGAGTTCACGGTGGACACGACCGTCAGTTACAACGAGGCAGAGCGACGTTTTCTCAAGGGACCACGAGGTAAGTATATTAAATCTTTGAACACTTGGATTAAGATGTTGTTATGTGAAAAGCAGGTTATGCGAATAAATTAATTTTTGGGACTACGCGGAGCGGAAAGATCTACAGAAGTGGAAGTAGTGAAGAAGTAGAAAACAGTCCCTTAATTTCACCCTCGCAGGAGAGCGAGGATGAGCTCGCGAAGGTTTCTCCGAGAAGCGCGGTTAGTTTTATAAGGCAACAGATTCCGCGGTTACCACTTCCACCCACACTGCCACCCACTTCACCTCCCTCACCTCCATCTCCACCTACTCCACCCCCACCGCCTCCACAATTCAGTATGGCGAGCGCGATCAAACTACCAATATTTAGAGGAGTAGGGAATGAGGATCGAGACCAATTCTGGTTCATGGTAAGAGCAATATGGGAAGCACAGGGCGTCACGGACGACAATATTAAGAAGGCTACATTGGTGAGTGCGCTGCAGGATTGCGCATTAACATGGTATATCAAGCATTCTAACGACCACCCAAACGCAGGGATAGCAGAGATCCAGAATGCGTTGAACAGGGAATTTAGCAGACCAAAGTCAGAAACACAATCAATCATCGGGTTTAAAGAGATCGCGATGCTCCCGGGCGAGACTCCTTGGGATTTGGATCAACGGCTGAAGAGTACGATCTGCGAAGCCAATATGACGTTGACAAATGGACAACATCGCACATGGTTTATAGCATCTCTGGCACCGCACTTGAGGACGATGCTGTCACATAGGAGGGAAACACACGACGGACAATTGTCATTTGTTGCAGAAATATACACAAACACCCCAGCAATTGTTTTGTAATTTCTGCAGGTCGGTAGGCCACGATGAGCGCACTTGCCGCAGTTATGAGCTAATGATGGATCAGACCCCAGCCTATAGGATGCAGACCGAAACGCGAGCCCTTGACCCAGATGCGGGGATGGCGCGCGCTGGATTTCAGGGGCGAGACGGGGATGAGGTGGAATGGGACCAGGAAGGGGCCGCAGACAGTTAATTTGTTACAATTGGAGGACCAGGGCATTATGCTTGTGATTGTACCAACCCAACGAGGATATCTTGTTCGTATTGTGCTCAGTTTGATCATGAAACAATAGACTGTCCTATGTTGATCACAAAGATGCGCGAAAAAGGGGTATTCTAGCCTCCCCCGACTCAGAATATACAGATGATGAGGTTTGAGCCGTGCGAAGAAGACTTGAATGTAAACATGGTGCTTAAAAGCGGTACGGCCATGGGAGAAGATACAAGGAAACAACCAGAGGAAAGTACATGGGTTCACAAGGCTCCTGCGAAGGAACCCGAGTTTAACTTAGAACGCGCAAAGGAGACATTCATGGAAGCTAAGAAGAGCTTTGCGGAAGCCTCCACTTCAGGTATTAAGAATCAACCAGAGCCAGGAATGGATCCTTCAATGCTCACTACCTTTCTGGAGACATGCATGAAATTGTTGCGCAATAGCAAGGTGGTTAAAGGACTACAGGAACCGATCACTAGGTGCGCAGGGTCAGGGGAACCGCGCGTCATCCAGAAATTGGGGAAGCATGCATTGCACATTGGAAGGGAAATGAGGTTGACTGCACAGATTAGGGAATATGAAATGAATCAGGTAATCCTAGATCTGGGTTTGGACGTGAATGTATTACCGAAGCAAACATGGGATGGCCAGCGTTACAGTGGTCCCCTATTCAATTACGAATGGCGAACCAACAGAAGATTTTTCCCATGGGGAGGTTGCAAGGGGTAACAATTGATATTGAAGGCACGAGCGCGCAGGCGGATTTTGAAGTAATAGAGATTGTCGATGACAACAATCCCTATCCCGTGTTGTTAGGAATAGACTGGGCCACCGATATGAACGGAGTCATCAACCTGAAGAAGCGCAAAATGATCTTTGAGAAAAAGTCACTACGCGTAGTAGTCCCACTAGACCCAGCCGAAGGAGCGCGCTACACTAAACCAGTGTGCGACGATGATCTTGATTGTATTTACAAGATAACTGCGCAAGACCAGGATTGGGTGAATCCGACTGTAGATGGGAGGATCTCATGGGAGCGCAAAAGCTCTTGCACTTTGGATTCAGACGAAGAAGTAGAGCGCTGGCAGAATCGGTTGCACGAAGTGACAACGCTGAATTGCAACATGATGGTTAGATCACTGCGCTGCGTGACAACGGAGGCAAGAGAGCTGCCGACATATGATGGATTGACAGCGGTGGATGAATTCCTGAGCAAATTTGAAAGTGCGGTACCGGAACAACAACGGTTCGATGCGTTGAAGTGGGCACTGCGCGCAACACCCGCACGATGGTGGGGTACACATCAAGGAAATTTCGAGGACTGGCGCGGATGCAGAAGGATGATGCGCATACGATTTGGGAAACCGTAGCTACGACTAGAAGACAAATACGATGGACGAGATGACCCACGCACGCACCTCGCGAAATGGACCAAGGTCTATGGGGAAGAACCACAACCTGAATGGGTACACTTATTCTACCATACCTTAGATATAATACCCATGAACTGGTATACTGAGACAGAACTCCGACATGGTATAGGCGAATGGGATGCCTTGTGCGAGGGCTTTTTGTTAACATTCACATTTGAAGACCGATGGTCGAATACTGTTGACAATGCGTTGCAAGCAGTAAAAGCCGCCATCTTCAAAGTACCACAAGAGCCATTGGAAATGCTACAACTAGTATGGGCAACCTAGTTAAGCAGTGCTCTAGAATGTTATAACGTGCAGGTGGAGGAGGATGATAACGACCCCCAAAATATTGATATTCCAGAAACCGAAGGTTGTTGCGAGGTTCGAGGACCATCAATTGAGGATCCCGACATCACCGCGCCGCTAAAAACAAAGCAAGTAAACATTGATACCGAAGCGGAGTCAAAGTATGCGATGCTTGGGGACTAGTGGGATGATGCTACGGTAGATAAGGTCGCTGAGTTACTCTGCGAATACCAAGACTTGTTCCCGACCAAAATCACGGACTTAAAACGGATCATTGGCGACTTAGGGATTGTTGTAGCTTATATTGTGTTTAAGCTTATTATTCATTTTTATCACAATGTGTGGTCTAAAAATCATTGTAGGGGTTCAACCTTAATGAGGCTCTCTTATCCGCAAAGTCTAAAAGAAATGAAGCATTTTAGTTATTATATATTAGAATCACAAAGGAAACAATTTTTAAAGAATCGGCCCATGTGATCAATTCAAATCGCAATATAAATAGTTATATGGAGCGGGTCCCGTTATATATATATATGTGTGTGTGTGTGTGTTAACGATGTATATATATATATGTGTGTGTGTTAACGATGCGATTAGGTCGCAATCGCAAAAAGTGCAGTGGGCAGTTATATGAATTATTAGCACGGGAATCACCGATTGCCGATTGCGATAAGCAATTAATAAAACACTGAACAGGCGGACCCGAAATATATCTATATATATATATAGATATTGTTGTAAAGTTCTGGCGGGTCCACTATATCGAAAAGCCCTTCATATACATTATGGTTACGCATTTTTATATGTATTTCTATTATAAAGGATTACAATAGAAATAAGCGCTGAATGACCAGACCCAAAAACATATATATTGCATTTTATAATGTTGGCGGTTTCGTAGAATGCCTTATGTATATGTGTTGGTTCATAGCGCCGATTGCGATTTGCGATTGGGATTCTAGATCCGATATTATATATGCCATGTTTTATATTTCCGGCGGGTCCGCCATATCACAGATTGTTAAGGTTTGGGTTAATACATCCATTGATAGCGCCGATTGCGATTTGCGATGGGTTTCGGATTCGATATTACATATATTATGTTTAACTCTCCCGTCGCGTCCGTTATATCGCATATCATTAAGTTTTATATTGATATATCATTTGAAAGGGCCAATTGCAATTTGCGATATGAAGCGGATCTGATGGATTTATGAAGCAGAATTAATTATTTTTGAGTTCCATAATAATCAAAGGTTTGCATTAATTTTGCTGTGTAAAAGGAAAAATCAGCGTTAAAGCTGAATCTGAAGAGGAAGGCAGTTGGGCATGTTTTCTTTGTATTTTGGCCAATCAAAATGCCCAATACATGCGTAAGTCCAGATTTATGCACAAGTCAAAGTCAAGCACTGTTTATTATGGTTAAAGTGGATTAATCATTATTAAGGCATATACAGAAGAACTCAACGACCGATTAATAGAGCAAGCCAACAATTATTCTCATCTTCTAGTTCAGTTATTTCTTATTATTGTATGTTCTTTGAGGTGTCTTTTACCCTCTGTAAAATTCTGTAATAGTTTTTACTTCATATAGTTAGAGAAGCAGTTTAGTAGTTTGACAGTTCCAAAGATCAACCACTGTTTCACAATGTACTAGGAGGAAAATTTACAGAGAAAGGGTTGGTGGTTGGAATTTTGGAGAACCCGGAGACTAGGCCACTATATTCCTGATATAATTGTTGATTAATGAAAGAATCAAAAGTTTCCATGAATTGTTGGGTATAATTTTGTAACCTCTCTGTCATGTGTCATCTTATGTTTTCTTCTTTCAAGTATAGTAATGAAGCTGCAGGTCTTTATTTGCTTATGTAGATAAAGTTAAAATTCCTTAAAAGAGCGCTCCTATACTTGAAGTTTTCACCTTCCTTTCTAAGTTATAGATAATAGTTTCTGTGTAAGGCAGCATATTATCTTTAACTTCTCCAAGGGTCACAGATAGTAGTTTTTGTGTTAAGCAACATATTGTCTATGATTCAGTTCTCATTTTCATAATTCTTCTAAGTGATGGATAGTAGGTTCTGTGTTAAGCAGCATATTATCTTTAACTTCTCCTTCAAGCTTTCTTCATTTATCATTTATACCTAGCAACAAATGGTATTCTGAGATGTTCTGGTCATACATGTATTAAAGGCTAAATACCAAGTTTTCCAGGTCCTTCATTTGAGAACACAACAAACAATAAAGTGACAACAAACAATAATCATTAATGTCTTAAGCACAATTTCTCCACAGCCAGGAAATTGGTTTCTCAAGGAACAACAGGGATGATGAAGATCACTCTGAAACCGGACGCGAAGCCAGTTAAGTAGCGGCCTTATCGCTTGAACCCAAAGTATAAAGAAAAGGTCCGCAACGAATTAGATAAAATGCTCGTAGCCAGAATTATCGAACCAGTGGAAGAATCCGATTGGGTGAGTCCTATGGTAGTGCAGGAGAAAAAACAGAAAGGCGAAATAAGAATATGTGTGGACCTCAGGAAGCTCAACGACGCCTGTGTTCACGATCCATTCCCGACACCATTCATAGATGAAGTATTGGAGAATGTTGGCGGTCAGGAAGCTTACTCATTTACGGATGGCTTCTTAGGGTACCATCAGATTAAGATTGTGCCGGAAGATAGGAGAAAAACAACCTTCGCAACAGAATGGGGCTGCTTTCAATACACTGTTATGCCCTTTGGACTGAAGAACGTGCCAGTGATATTCTCGCGCATAGTGGTGGCGACGTTCAAAGAATACATCCACAAGTTCTTGGAGGTCTATCTGGACGATTGGACTGTCTTTGGATTAGTTAAGCACCATGTAGCGAGCTTACGGTTGATGCTGGATACTTGCCGTCGACACTAGATTGCGCTGAACCTTAAAAAGTGCACCTTCCTCGTTCCCTTTGGCAACCTGTTAGGCCATGTGGTCTGCAAACAAGGCCTGATGGTGGACCCTGCGAAGATTGCTGTTATTCTGAATCTGGAAGCACTGCGCAGTGTCAAACAGTTACGCGCTACTTTGGGGCACACTGGCTACTATAGGAAGTTTATCAAGAGTTATGCCCAAATAATCGTGCCGATGGAAAAGCTATTGAAAAAGATGTGACATACTGCTGGAATGATGATTACATGAAGAGTTTGGATGTCCTAAAGGGGAAACTAGCCTCCGCGCCAATTTTGGTCTTCCCGAAATGGGACGTGGAATTCCATGTACATGTTTATGCGTCGTGTATTGCGTTGGGAGTCGTACTCACACAAGGGGGCGCAGAGGGTGTGGATCACCCGATCGCGTTTGCGAGTCGAAGGTTGTCCAAAGCAGAAAATAACTACTCTACCACCGCATGCGAGGGGTTGGCAATGGTGTACACGCTCCAGAAATACCAACACTATTTACTTGGAGGACATTTTAAAATGTATATCGACCATTCCACGTTGAAATACTTGGTGAACAACCCTGTGTTGGGGGACGCATATGCAGATGGCTCCTACTGTTTCAAGAATGTGATTTTGAGGTCATAGTCAAACTGGGATGCTTAAACGCAGGACCAGACCACTTTTCACGAATTGAGACGGGCGAGGAACTAACAAATTTGGAGGAGGGACTACCTGATGCACAAGTCTTTGCAGTACGCGTCGCGGATGGACACTTCGAAGATATAATCTATTTTCTAACAACAGAGACTGCGCCGAAGGAGTACTCAATCCAATAGAAGAAGGAATTGGTGGTGCGCGCGGCGGACTTTTCTGTCATCGCAGGGCACCTCTACAAGATGGGCAATGATGAGATATTGTGAAGATACGTACTTGAATTTGAACGAGGTTAGATTCACAAAAGATTCTTTGCACAGGGTTATGGTGGCCGACCCTGCACCAGGATTCGAAAGCGCATTGTAAGGCCTGCGATATATGTCAAAGGACGGGAAAACCATCACGAAGGGACGAGATGTCGTTAAATCCCCAAATGACACTGCAACCATTTGAGAAATGGGCAATCGACTTTGTGGGCCCAATCAAACCTCAGGGAAAGACGGGTGCGCGCTACATCATCACCATGACGGAGTACCTGACACGATGGGCGGAAGCACAACTGGTCAAGGACTGCACGACTGCCACGACTACAAAGTTTTTGTTCGAAAACGTGTTGACATGATTTGGTTGCCCGAAAATCTTAATGAGTGATCGCGGAACACATTTCTTGAATGAAACCATTAGCGTGCTCACAGAAGAGTTCCAGGTTTATCACCAGAAAAGTACACCATACCACCCACAGGCTAATGGAACAGTAGAAGCATTCAATAAAACACTGGAGACTGCGTTGACCAAAATATGTAACGCGCAACAGGACGACTAGGACCTGCGCATTCCCGTTGTGTTATGGGCGTTTAGGACAACGTGCAGGAAATTGACAGGACAGACACCATTCTGGTTGGTTTATGGTAAGGAAGCAATCATGTTGATGGAATACATCGTACCTAGTCTACGAATAGCAACACTCACAGGCATGATGGACTGCGAAGCTTTGGAAGAAAGGCTCGCGCAATTAGAAGAACTCGAGGAAGAACGATTTCTGGCTGGATTTCACTAGCAGGTACAAAAATAGTGTGAGAAACCCTGGAACGATCGCCATATCAAGTTGCGCACCTTTAAGGTAAACGATTTAGTGCTGCTGTATGACAGCAAGTTCGAAAAATTTCCTGGAAAATTCAGAATGCACTGGTTGGGACCATATGTGGTAAAAGAGGTCACAGACAGAGGTGCGGTCCAACTAGTCAAACTTAATGGAGAACCCTTCCCAGGAAAAGTAAACGGCAGTTGCCTGAAGCCCTACACGGGTGGGCCGACTATTTGACTAACCGACCGAAGCACAGTCTTTGCGACCCGAGGAGCCGGATAGGGGCGCGGGACTATAAACACAAGCACTAGAAGCCGGTACCAAAGAAGAGAATCGAGTCAGACGCAGATGATTCAGAAGCAGAAATGGAGCAGATCCAGCAGATGACAGAACAGTGCGCTGTGGACCTTCGTGCAGCACAGGCACAGTTGGAGGGGCTTTGTGCCAAGATCGCCACACCAGTAGAGTGACTCGGGACGGGTCACTATGATTGTGTTGGGGGCCTGTTGGGCATGGGATCTCTCGCAACTGGTTTTGGGGCTTAAAGCAAAAGTTTTGGTCAAAGATGGTGTAGAACTTCGCGAAGTACAGGCGCGAAGCGCGAATTGTATAATTGAGTCATAGGGTTGTCCGCCCTAAGAATTGTAATTTAATGTAAATATGTGTCGGCCTACCCATGATTTGCGAACCATGGGATTGTATAAAT
Source organism: Pinus tabuliformis (assembly GCA_031772625.1). Lineage (NCBI taxonomy): Eukaryota > Viridiplantae > Streptophyta > Pinopsida > Pinales > Pinaceae > Pinus > Pinus tabuliformis. The sequence goes on along the minus strand of CM062818.1, from coordinate 1,270,006,313 downwards.
AGAGCAAGGCTCTAAGTGTAGAGCTAAGCTTAGTAGAGAATAGAGAGAGATGCGAAGGCATGGTTAGAGCATAGAGTGGAATTTGAAGTGTACTAGGTCATAGTGGTAGGAAGAGGCTCTGCAGCTGAGTGCATAGAGGCCTAGTAGAGTTTGCAGCTGAGTGCGCGGACCCCTACAGTTGAGTGCGCAGGGCATACTCGATTCTGTACTTGGGATTGAAAGATAATAAAGAGAAGTTTATTGTATGCATTTGTTCTGGAATCTTTATGTTGATGTTATACATTACTTTTACTTTGTTTATTTACTGCGCGCACTTGATGAATACTCGTATGAATGCTTATATGTGAATTTAATCTAAGTAATCAACTAACGGAGACTAATTAAGGAAGACTTGGGTAAATAACACGAGTCGCGTTGCAGCTAGAACTGCGCGAAGACAGTATCACAGGGTGCGGGGTACCCGCAGGTGCGCGTAGCGCAGTAAGTGTGAAGGTTGGACCGCGTACCAATCACCTCATCTCAGACATCCCCAGGGTGCAGAAACCTGGTTCTAGCACCCTCCCATACTACTTCAGGTGAGACCTCAGTCCGCGCTCCGTGGACTGTTGCCGAAAGGGCCAGTAGTACCGGGATTTGCTTGGCTAAATCACTTCTGAACTTGGGTCAGGCCCCACTAAGCCAACAGAAACTAAGATGCCAAAAAGAGTTAGCAAATGCAAGGAATGAGTTAGTGATTAGCTCTAGTCTAGGTTAATAAGTCAACAAGATCCCCCTTTTAAATAAGGAGAAAAAAGGATACCAAGGGATTGCGATCCCAAGCTCCCTCAAACAAAATGATGCCTTTATTATTATTAGTTTTACAATGAATCCCTAGACAAAGAGAAGGGTCCTAAAAACTTTGAAGAGAATTACAATAATAAAATTGATTTAATAATGAACTCCTTTCTCCTCAAAGAACAAGACTGATCTCATTACTCTTCCAATGGAAAACTCCTCCAAAATGATGGATCTAACCTTAAAACCTCACAACCTTAAACCAAAGAATGAATATAGTCATGAAATTGCTCACTGCGTTGATGATTTAGAGGCTACAAAGCTCATAACCTAGACAAGATTTACTAGTTTTAAACAATGTATTTCTCGCCAAAATTTTGGTGAAAAAAATGTTCCAAAATGAGCAAAATCTCTGCAAAACAGTGAAAGGTTAGCAGCTCTTCAAGTACACTTGGCCAAGGCTAGAGATAGGTCTAAAAGCCTCATGGCCTAGCCACAAAATGATATTTTTTTTAAATTTTTTTATTGAAGTTTGAGGGTAATTTTATTAAGGTCTTAAGGCTTGATTTCAATCAAAATTTTCTCTTGCAACTTCCTCCAATTAGCTCCTTTCGAACTAGAGAAAAGGTTACCAAATAGGTTGTCGGCCTTCAAGGAGAGTGGGCTTCAATGGTTTCAATTGGTGCAAATTTTGTTTGTTAAAGGAATGAGCCTTCAAACAAAAACATTTTGGCTTATAAATCGTGATGAAAACCTCTTCAAACCCCTTCGCTTCTCATTGCAAAACCACTGTTAGACAAACAAGAGAAGTATTGAAGAAAAAAACTTTAAAACCCTCGCGGCTTAATCAATTAAACACAAAAAATTTCTATGCCAAAACATGATGTAGCTCTCCTTAAATCGATAAAGGAGAGAGAGAGTTTTCAAACCTCGACCTCTCTAAAAATTTTGATTCTTAGCCTGCAAGAAAAACAAGTTAAAACCCAACAAAATCACTTGAAAAATTTTGCAAAGAAAATTGAGAATGAATTTCCATAGGAAAAAAACGAATTTGAGGAGAAGAAAATCCTCAAACCCTAGCGGCTTATGAAGAGAAGGGCTAGGATTCAATAGATTTTAATTTCTTCTTTGATCTTTGATTAAAACAACCCACAGGAAAAATGATTTTGGAAATTTAGAATTTTAGATCAAAACCCTTGCTCTCCTTCTTAAGATCTGCAAGCAAATGTTAAGACAAAAACCCATGAATATATATATATATATATATATATATATATATAGATATATATCATAGTTTTAAAAACTGGAACCAGTGACCAGACCAGTCCACCTAATAAACCGGGTTTCAAACTGGAACCGGTCAAACTGGGATTGGTCAAGTCTAAATGAACTGGTCTTTAAAAAAATACATGAAATAATTAGTTTTTAATAAAAAACTATTTTTAAGATTTAAAACCATGATTCCAAACCAATAGAGACAAAATATGCAAGGTTTTCTCATCTATATACCATGTAAAGGTGAATATATCAAAATGGCATTGAGTGCAATACATATCAGCAACAAAATACATAATCAATGAGGCTCTAAATGGCCTCTAGAGTCCGAAAACAATGCTCTAAGCTATGGGGTCACTGACCTACTACAAGTCTACATATCAATGATCAACAACATGATCACTCCTCATCATGATCAAACTCATCACCACTACTAGACAAGAGATCAACATGAGCTACATAAATAATATGGCTCAAAGTTTGAGGACTCCTAAAACTCCTTTACAACTTTAGTAGTAGTAACAAAAATAGACATCAAAACTACAAATCACTGATCAACATGGTCACTCATGAAACTCATCATTGATTCAACGCTACTAGAAATGGGATCATCAACAAGAGATACATAAACATCATCTAGCTCAAAGTCTTTGGACTTGGATGGCTCAATCTTATAACATGATAGAAATTGAAAAGGTTTAACATGCCTAACCAATGATTTTGGTTTGAGTGAAGGGTTCATCTCCTCAACCTTATAATGTGGTAGAAAAAGATTAGCATGCCTAACCAGTTGTTTTCCTTTGAGTGAAGGGTGCATTCTTGTTAAGGCCATGGTAGAGGAGTTCAACAATCAATACCACCAACATCAACAAAGTTCAACAATCAATGCCACCAACATCAAGGTTCTTAAAGGGCTTCATGCTCTTGATCAAATGCCAATCTCATACCCTCACGCATGATAGAATCAAATGGAAACATTGCAAACCCCCAAACCATGAAATCCTGAAAACCATTAAGTCTATTGAATTTTGAGTGAAATCTAAAATTCTAGTTTCTCCATATGAAATCCAATGAGGTTGAAACCACTGTCAAACATCTTGAGTCATTTCATGGTAATGTTAAGAATTTAAGTAAAAGGACGAAAATGAAAATGAAAGGAAATGTCACTTTTGCTATAAGAATTTAACATTACCATTAATTGCCAACATTGCTAGGGTTGAGATGTGTCATGAAAATGAGAGGGTAGGCATGTTTTTCTTAGAGGGACTATTTTTGGAGGAAAACAACTCCAAATTTCCCTCAAAACAACTTCAAAACTCACAAATAGTTGCCCTGGCAATAAATTGGCCGATTTATGATGGTATCGACCGGTTTGACCATAAACTGACCTGTTCCATCATAAACCGACTGGTTTGGTTCGGTTTTTGTGAAATTTGGGGGAAATGGACCCTTAAACTAGGTTTTTTGGCCGGTTTGACCCGGTCGCCCAATGAACCGGCTGGTTTGACCGGTTTTCGGTTCAAGCCGATCGATTTTTAAAACTATGATATATATATATATATATATATATATATAGGGTTAGAAAGAATATTACAAATAAATTACAAGTATGATCTATGGGTATGAGGATACCTTTGCCGGTAGATCAAGATAATATAGCTCTAGAAATAGCAGATATATCAATGAAAATGCTTTAAAATAAGTGAGATAAATTTTTAAATGGATGATCTTGGTAGAGCAAAAGAAAGAAACTCCCTTCAAAGATGTTCTTATAATGAGCCTTTGAGAATCCCACTATGGGTTCTTAGTTATTATATGCAAATGAGATGGTGTTGAGAAATCTAGGGCAACATATAGTTTAGATTTCTTAACTTGATTTCTCTTATACTTTGACAAGTTCTTGTGATTATTATATTAGTTCTTCATCATTATTATTATGCTCTGTTCATCATCAAGACAAATTCCAAACAAGAAGATCAAAAATACAACAATAGGACACCAAAGATAATCTCCAAGCCAGGGAAAAACCCCTCAATAGGGGAAAACCCAAAGAAGTCTTTCTTATAGAATCAATTCAAAGAAGACTTCCAAGACCATATACCCAAGACCAACACACCAAGACCAGGTTAGCCACCCAACCAAGAGATTTACTCCTTCAACAAAGTCTGTTGCTAGTTTTTTACAAGATTCAGACCTATGGAAACCCTAGTTTCCACAGAAAATTCGCACAAGAGAGTAAAAACAAGATGTATGACGTCCTCCACTTCTTCACTAGTCTTCAGCCCTTCTCCCAAATACTTCGCACTTCTTCCTTTTCTTTTCTATCGGTAGACCAAATGTAAGAGATTTATACTGAGTGTATGTCAAATGGAGGTCGAGTTCCTCCCTTTATATAGGATTCTTTGAGTGTTGGATGGGCCTCCACTAGGCCAACATGAAGAGTTGGCCGACTTGATCTTGGTGGTTTATTTACATAAATAATATTTCTTTTTCTTATTACATGAGCTCCAAAGGGGTCTTTTACATCATGACTTTGACTTTGACTCAAGACAAAACCCTAGAGCACACAATGGGTGCTGGACCTAGGACCAATGACCATGGGTAAGAAACCCATTTTTCAAATAAATAATTTTCTTTCTTCTTTTGACAAGTATAATAATGATTACATCATTTAATGAGCCAAATATAATTATGAAGACCGACACTAGTTACAACTTTCATCAGATGGAGACTCAAACAAGAATTACTCCTAATGCTTGACTCGAGGAGATGGAGATCCAAACAAAAATTACTCCAAATGCTCAATATATGATCACATAAATATTTTCTACACAATTTTGAAAGATATTGTTAGTTTCATAGGAATTGGATAGCACAACGCGAAGGAAATCTAATGGCATAAACAAGAACCATCAGATTTTCCTAATCAAATGTGTTTCCCCATCCAAAATAAAGGATCAAACAAGCTACCATAAATCCGCTAGGCTAATTAAAATAACAAGTTAAAAAATTTAATAGAAATTTAAGCATAAATAATCAGAGTAATGTTACCATCACAAGCTGAAGACATACACACATAACTTTGCCCCAAATGCTTTTGTTTTTATTAATCAGAGAAAAATATTATAGAGCTTACAGAGCCAATTACACCATCCAATGATGATTACAATGAGGAGCCTTAGGCTCAAGTTACAGAAAAATGAGAGATCCAAATCCCCCTCCAAGTGGAAATGGATAGGTCTAATGAATTGCACAAATTTGACTTGATCCCGGAGAATAACAACTAGTTGAAGATTGATCCATGCCAAAATTTAACCCTGATCCTTGATTTGGAAGAAAAAATTCGAATTTGTTGAAGAAGGCTTTGATCCCAGTCCAAAAAATATTTTTTCCAACTTTTTCTCCTTAAAAAATGCTCCTTTACTTAAACAACATGGTCCAACAACTTGATTTTCATTTAAAAATCTAATTTTTCCCTTAATAGAGGGCCACAAAATATTATTTCTTGAAATTCCCTCATTCAATTTAACCACTTGGACCAAAAAAATCGATTTTCCTTGAGAAATTATTTTTTCTGGCCCAACGATTTTTTTTGTGGGATTTTTTGCCTTGGAAATGAGTCCTTCAAATTTAATCTTCCTTGGGGAATGTCCACTTTCTCCAAAAATTCGTTTTTCCACTTGGAGAGAATTTTTATTTTCCCTCATTTTAATTTTTTGGCCTAAATAGTAAGTTTAGGTGATGAGGTCTAATTATGATTACTCATACCACATATAACTTCTATAGACAACACATTTTACATCAAATTTTACATGAAAATCCCATTGAAAGGGGAAATTTGACAATTAAAAATTGGCCTCTAGACTCAACCAAATTCTGCGAGACTCAAGACATGATCTAGTATGATAATTTACATCGACTCTATACACTAGGACTCACTTAAAATTTCACTATCAAGCCCCACCCTAGCTTTGCGGTATGCTTGGGAGAAAAACTCCGCTAATTGTTTGATGCTTGAGAAAAACACAAATAATTAGTTGAGGTTAAAAAACTCCCTAGAGTGAAACTCTTTGCTGAAAATTCTTAAGTTTACCTAGGTGTGTTACATTTCTTTATAAACATACTAGAATCATTTTTACATAGGGCCCATATGTTGGGTTGTGTTATATTCTTTCCACGACTAGCCCCTGTAGTTAACCGGCGGGTTAGAGGTGGGGCGGAGCTGATTGCGTAGCGGGGGGGTCACAGGGGGTTTGAGGGGTGCAGGTAACCCCCCTTTATGGGGTCTGGGATAGCGCCCCAGAACATTTTGTTTTTTGGACCGTATATTAGGTTGGGCGGACCCACCTATGGTTTTGTGCATAATTTTCGCACATGGTTTTGAACGCGATGGTTTTCGGTCCATGGTATTGGATGCTTCGACATGTATAAATATGTATTGTAACATTGAAAGGAACATAATGAAAAATCAAGCTAGTAGTCCTGATTTTGGGATCCAGGGGAAATCTCTGTGTATATGTGTTTTATGTGTTATGCTCTCACATTGTTTATTTTTTGTGTTTTAGAATTCGTATGCAGGTAATTTTTGTACAGGGTTAAAACCTACACCATAGGGCTGCAGAGTTTGGATTACATAACTTTGATAATCTGCTAATTGATGATGATGAATTCTGGATGCTTGATAGCTCAAACATGATGGAATGCTTTGAAAAAATGTGCACTGCTATAGGGTAGTTGACACAAAGTGGTCAACATGAGTCTCATTAGACTCACCATTCAATAGTAGGTTGCTAAGTGTATCTTGCGCTATCTTAAGGGAAACCCTCACATGGGCATTCTCTACTTAACGGGTTTTAACATTTGTCCCATTGTTTTTTTTAATGCTAAATAGGCACTTGACAAGCAGCACTTTGTTAAGAAACCAAGTGTAATAGACACAAGCACTTAATTACTCCTTTTTGATAGTTACTTGTGAAAAACTTGATGTCTTCCTATTACGTCTTATGTCTTCTTCATCAAGCAATTATACATGTGTTAAATCATTCAAAGAAATAGAGATCACAATGAGACAAGAGACACCAAAAATTAGGCCAGTGGCCAGGGCAAAACCCACAAGGGGAAAACCCAACAATCCTTTCCTTATAGAGTTAGATCAAAATGAGAGATATCCAAGTCAAGAACCAATACCAAACTGCCACCAAGATACCAAGTCAAACCCTCCTCCAAGTCATCTCAAAAGTCAAAGTCAACATTGGTCAAACTGCTTCAAATATGTTCAAACTGAAGAATTTCAGACCTGCAACTAGGGCCAAATTTCAGCCTCTTCCATAGAAAACAGACCTCCACACGTGCGAGTTGTGGTAGTCAAAGATTCGATCAACGAGGGAATACTCTTCTTGTTTTTGCCTTGTCTTCTCTCCTTTGACTCAACGTCTTTCTCCTTCGTTAGGTGTGGAAGATACTTCTTGTTGTGATGAATGAATGAGCTTCCAAGTAGGTTGAACTTGTCTCTTATATATAGCTGTGCAGGAGGGTTGAATAGGTGCCACTTGGAGGGCTAGGCCGACTTGGTCATCTAGTGGGCTTATGACTTGTACTAAAATTCATATTCTTTTTCTTTTAAATGTCCGAAGGGGACATAAAGTAAATTTTTTCTTTCGACTCAAAAAAAATTTCTTTTGATTCTAGCACATGAGGTGCATGATAGGACGGCTGGGGCGGTTGGCTTTCGCACCCCCCAGCCGTGATCGAGTCCTGCGGCGGCCCCTCGCTGGGCGATTTCGAACGGCTATGCCGTATTCTGCTGGCTTCGGCCATATTCTGTTTCTGCTGGCTTCGGCCGTATTGTAAAAAAAAATATCTGTAGGCTTCGGCCATATGTGGATTTTCTCTCTGAAAAAAAATACATCAATGATAAATATACATTATGAAGACCGAACGTAATTACATTTTCAACACTCCCTCTTAACTAGGGAGGTATTTATAATGACTCATTGAGATATTCTCAAGTTGAAATATTCTGTAAGAAAGGATCCGGATTGATAAGAATCATCAATAACATCATAACCAACATTTTCAAATTACCAAGGCCTTGACAAGTAATCTCTATCTCTCCACTAGATCAGAGCACAATGTTGGGAGGCATTCAATAGGACACCATACAACCGCCTCTTTGAGACACATACTCCACCTAGGTTCCTCAAAGTATGTCCTCCACAGGACCATTTCCTAATTCAGTGTCATATTTTTTGACTTAGGAGTGCCAGTCCTAATCAGTCACATTACTTGACATAAGGAAGTGTCAGCCCATTGGACCATTCTTAAACCAGGTCAATGTACTTGACTTAGGGTGTTAACCCTAATCAGCCATAGTACTTGACACAAGAATGTTAGTCCATGATGCATATCCAATCCACCATTTTTCCTATCCAGGTCCATGTAGTTGACTTAGGGTGTTAATCCTAATCAGTCACGGTACATGACACAAGGAGAAACTAGGTGTCCATCCTCACTCCCTAGTAATTTGGAAGGAGTTATCCACAAGACCAAGATTGTCGTGGAAATACTCAAGCTTTCCTTACATCAACTACATGTTCATCCGTGGAGATCAATTGTAGCTTCTCGACACTCATCAACTTCATATCTCAAAAAGTGTTATTTCATCATAGTGTGCTTTCGACCTTCCATGAAAAATCAGGTTTAATTGAAAATCTTCATAAAGTATCAGGTCGAATCTTGCATGCCGACAAATGGTTCATGGAGCCAAAATGCTTCACAACTAACTGCACAAGCTACAAAAATCCTACTTCCTGTTCTTCTAATAAACCATAGCAGATCTCAAGCAAGAGCAATTATCAGTAGTACTTTTCTCATCACCAGCACTGCCATCCCAGTAATCGAATCAAATATATCAGGGAACCAATCAGCTGCTGGTATAATGATCGATTAACAACATCAGAACTTCTGCAAAATAGGTCTGCAATCCATCAACCAAACTTGGAGGTTCTTTCAAAACAATATTTCATAGGGTTTCTGCCAAACCTCAAACCCCAAGTAGTAGTGTCTCAAACCAAGATCATTTATGTCAAACTCTGCTGCCAGCTCCCTCTTAAACTGAAATGCTCTGCATTAGTCAACATCTATATCATATAGTAGGATCACTGACTCATTCTTTACAATCTGTTGTTGCATGCTCAGGAGAAGGTGGATCATTAGTAGCTCCTTAGCCGCCTAATATAACATGATCAGAGAACTTTTTTGAAACTTTACTGCAATATGAGCAGCACTTTCTTTAATAACAAAGAAACACCATACCATGTCATTATGTCAAAGCTATACTCTCTGTCCAAGTCATTCTTCTTCTTGGAAATATATACAGGTATGGCACACAATGATGAGATGATGGTGCAATAAAGTAGAATATGGGGTATTTGTACTTGTTTATGCTGTTGTCTACCATCTTTGACAGTCCACTCATGTGTTGTTGAAGCCATTGTAAAGTGAGCATTGTCAACATGATGTATGGTTGCTGCACTCTAGTGTCATCTATGGGTGAAATATAGGGCTTTTGTCCAACTGGGGGGCACCTTATGACCATAATCATTTTCATTTCATTCTCATCAAATTTTTTAGTTTGTATGCTAATTACACTGTCAACAATACTTGTGAGTTAGTTCCTCTTTTGCACGACCTGGGCTCAGAGTTTTATATAATAACAGTGAATATAAAAGTAAATGCAAGTCTAAAGTAATGTTCTTCTGTTCCTTTCTTTTTCTAAATATTTCTTTCTTGATTATCAATTTTTTATACTTGGCCTTTGACATCACACTTGGAGAGTAAGTGTATACATTATTAACTTTTGCAAATTAGCAGCTTGTATAATATGATCATGCATTTCCCATATAGGCCTATTCATTGATATGTGTTATTCTTTAGACAATATTTTAGAATTACTTCAAGAAGCACACCCTAAGGTTCTGCACTGCAGAGAGTGATCCTTTGGTTTATGTGCTAGGTTTGAGGGGTAACTATTTTTTCAAAATGGCTCATGCCTTTCAGCCAACTTTATCCCGTTGAAACTCATGTCATATAGATTGGGGAACCACTACAAGGACAGCGCACTAGTGGATGGCTCAAGAATCCATTGACTTCACCTATGAATCAGTGTCCAGTTGGTCTACTTTAGCCAACTTAATTATGGCCTTTGCATTTTTAAAATTCACTCTTCCAAAATGGAAGAAAAATGAGATTTACCATTATGTTATTTGCAGTTAGTTTAAAATAAAAGCTTGACAAATTTATGTTCATTAACAATGTAAATTTGATAGTAGGGTAGAAAAACTACATCATGTATGGCCTATGCTTCTGTCCATGTCTAATTTGCACTTTTCATCACTTCGATTAGTGTTGGAAAGGTGAGGGTTATGCTTTCATATATTATAGTTAATTGTTCAGATTGTCGAGCTGGCATTCTCATTTATTTCAGTTTGTGACTTTTCATTGTATATTATTTTTTCAATTGAGTTTAGTTTTCACTGTAGATTTTGAATGTCTATAAGTATTGTTCTTTAAGGAGAAAGTTATTTTTTTAGGTCAAAGTTAAACTTGCACTATTTGTGCCTTTATACTGCATTATATCATTCAAAGCATTTGTAGGAGAGAGAGAAAAGATGATCGTTAGTAGGAGAAAGTTTTTGTTGTTGGAGGGAATGTTGTTCTAATCTATGATTTTCTACAGCTTATTGTTGAGCCCACAATGTGGAATTCTCATTTATTTTAGTGGTCATTTCAAGCTCCAACTTTTGGATAATTATGGAAATGCTTCAAAATTGATTTCAATCTCTTGATTATAGAATAATAATCTCATGTTTCTTGTCTTTGTAGGTTCATTGGTTATCATCCATATAACTGTATGGCACCACGTTTAATAAATTTATTGCATCCTTTGAATAGGATGCTTGGAAGAATTGAGTTATCACCTGGTAAGTTTGTTGTTGTTGTTGTTGTTGAAGAATACTTATTATATTTATCAAAAATATTTGCATCTAGGGAAAATAAAAAGCAGAATGGTATATACAATGGTATTTACATCCTCCCCCTTAAGCAACAAGAACAGCAATAAAATTTGAATAGGCACCGAAGTTTAACAATTTGGCATCGTTGATCAACAATTACTCTTTTGCTGACAACTGCATACATATCTCTTCTCTTCACATAAAACGAAAGGTAGACAAAGAGCTAACCTCATTTTCAAAAACGTATATACATTGAAGCTCCCAAAGAACACAGAAGGTAGAAATCCTCAAGCAATGTCAAATACCACCAACTTCCAAGAGAAGAATGGATCACAGGTCACAAGTCACCCAACAATATTGCATGTCAATGTAATTGCCTTTGAAGAGTAGTGGACAGATTTATTTGAACATGCTCCCAACCAGACTTGGCCAATGGACAATTCCAAAATAAATCCGTCACTGTTTCTGCCTTGAGACAAGAAGGGCAAAGCCTATTTGAGAGGTCACTGTTATGTAGGTGTTACCCCTTCACATCTAAGGGTAACTAGAGGATATTTTTTCTTCGATGATCCACATCATAGACATTGGTCCCAAGGATGACTCTCATGATTCTCCATAGATAATTTCTCGAAGATGCTTTGCACACCATGTTTAGCTCACTCATTTGTTGATTATGGTACCTAATGCACATGAGGTACATTTGTCCATTGCTTCATATTAAATCTTAACACCCAATGCTTTTGACTTGAAAGTAGTAATCATGGATTGAATTACATAATGAATCATGATGCTTGGAAGCTATGACTTTTGGCTTGTTTCACCTTGGAAGTCATCATCAATCTCCTAATCAAGTGTTGCTACTCTTGGGTACTATTGGGGATCTTTGAAAAGGGTAAAGTGCCTAAGTCTCTTTCCATACATAACATGCTCTAACTGTCCCTTCTCCGTTGTTCTTTCTTTTGGGTTGTTGCATGTCTCCTAGAAAGGTTCATGCTTCGAAATCCCATGAGAAGGGGCTTGAATGCCCTAGGTTGATGCAACTCTATAGTAAAGTTGAAGAGAAAGAGTAGGGCATGAATTTCAAAATGCAAAAGAAAATAAAGGGATATGAATAAGCCAAAAGCCAAAGTGAGCCTGAGCTCTACTCCCTTGCTAGGAAGCCATTGCTCCAACTCCTTTGCAATGAAATGCATGACTAAAAAGTGTTGATTTTTTGTGTAGCATCGAGAGGTATTCTCACCTTGCTAAAGGAAATCTCCAAGTTGCTTAAGAGAAATTAAATATTTTTTTTCTTTTAAATTTTGGAGCATCATGTAGGCTCAAGAGGACAAGTTGGCACCACCATGTAAGGGTGTGTCCCTTGAGCAAATTCACACCCATTCAATCAATGTATACAATGTTTTTTTCCCGGGGAGAAAATATCATAATTTCCATTAATTTGTGAAAATTACATGCTGTAAATGCCATAGGCATATGCAAGTACCGTGACCGTAGTCAACTGTGAAGAGTTTGTAAAAACAAGACTGCAAATTACTACAAAATGACCCTGTGATGGGTATACTCATGGCTGCTGATCATATACATATTAATTACATGTTTCAAAATTTCAACATTGGTGATTGCTGTTCTATTTGCTGAAAAAAAAATATAAACAAAAAGAAGCTGATAAAATTAGGGCTTGTCTGCCCTCTGTAGTTCCTGATCCATATATGGTCTGTGGAAAAAGCGATAGGTCCACTCAGGTGAGTGCTCTGTAATCATCCATTCTCCTCGAGGATGATGTGTTGCTTCTTTCGATAGCTTGTCCGCACCTTCATTACGCTCCCTGTAAATATGAGTGCATGAGACATGATCAAAATGTGTTTTGAGAAAAATAATACCATCCAAAATAGTTCTGAGTGTGTATGCATGACATGTTGTTAAGTTGTTGAACCAGTTTATAACTATTTTGGAGTCTCCAAATATTTGTAAGTGTCTGCACTGTTTGTGTATTGCAAAGTATAAGAGGTGTCGGAGTGTGAGCAGCTCCAGAAAGTTATTTGTGCCCTCTCCCAACCCCATGCAGATGTGAGAAATGAGTATCAATCAGATGTAGGATTATGCCTCCACCACAACCCTGTGCTTGTGCTGCACCATCGAAGTAGGCCTAGGGGTGTTCTTTGTCTATGAATTCCTGTGTGATGTTTCGGGTCCTAATTGCATGTTCCTCTGCCGGGATTTCCAAGTAGCTCATATAGATTTTAGGAATGATCAATGGCCAGACTATATTTTCCCCCCTAAATATAATGTTTTTCCGGCACATCCATATGTACCAACAGACCAATAGCGGCAGGTTCTGAGCTCTCGGCTCTGTTGATGATTCCCACCACCTTTCCCAGGTGTTAGGGATATCGTCACCGCTCCAGGTATGAGGGATTCTTAGTGTATGAAGGACTTGAGCCTAGGTATGTTGAGTTGTGGTACATGAGAGGAATAAATGGTGGTTCGATTCCTCCTCTGCATGGCATAAGACACACCAAGTCGGTCCTTGATATGCCCATTTCCTAAGGTTTGCTCCTGAAGGTGTTTTGTCCATAATGATGTTCCACATCAGTAGTTTGGTGTGCGGAGGGGCTTTTAACTTCCATAGATGACTCCACCAACTCTTCAGTCTATCTGGCTTGTGGTCAGCATGTATGATATCATACCCCTCCTTAGGGGAGTAGTGCCCTTTCTTTGAAAAACCCTAGATCAGTTCATCCTCCTTGTCCCTTAGGCGCACATGGGATTCTATTAATGCCTGCAAATAATTCCTCCACTGCCTTTGCCATTGGTCCGGTTGTCCCATGCCTCCCCTGTTTGCCATGCTTGCTGATATATGGTTGTGTTGTGAGGGTCCCCGAGATGTGTGATGTAGTGTACTCCATTGAGGTTTAGCAGAGTTATCAGATCCGGTGGAAGTTGGTAGGAATTCCCACTGCCTATCCATGGATCGATCCCAATCCGGATAGACCCACCATTTCCAATCCTCCATATGAGGCCCCTTCTTATGATGGGAAGAGTGTTTATTACAACCCTCTAGATTACTGATATACCCTTCCTGTTCCATGAGGGTATTCTTAGCCAATCCAAGGCAGAGCTCGGCCATATGTATTTGTGGGTGACCACCTCTGACCAAAGGCTCTTGTGCTTCAGGAGTAGCCAACCAAGTTTTGCTGCCAGTGCCTGTGCGAAAGCAGGGAGATGTTTTAAGCCCCAACCTCCCCATTTTTTAGGAGTTGTGATCCTGCTCCATTTGACCCATGCAAAGGGTTTTCCTTCTTTGTGTCCCTTCCATAGAAAATGACAACAGACTCGTTGAATTCTATGTAGTATCCCTTGGGGGATCCATGCCAAGGACATCCAAAAAACTGGGGTTGCTTCCAGCACTGCTTTTATGAGCACTAGTCTACCAGCTCTGGAGAGTAATCGGTGGCTCCAATTATTTAATATTTTTTCCACCTTTGCAATCAACCAGGTCTAGTCTGCAATTTTATATCCATCTGCTTTAATCCTGAAGCCCAAGTACTTCAATCCATCCTTCAATGCCAAGATTTGATAGGGGAAATTTTGCAGTGCTAGCTGGGTTTCTTGTTGAGTGCAGTCAGAGAAAGATATTGTAGATTTTTCCCCATTTATTTCCATTCCTATAGCAGCACTGAATAGCTTCAGTATCTCTGTGAGAGTAATGATGTCCTGTATTCCCCCATCTAGGAATATGAGGATATCATCATACAAATAGCAGATGTGTTATAAGACATTGTTCCGAGATCTTGAGGCCCCTGAGTCTCCCAACTCTCTTCTCTGTCGCAATTAGTATGCTCAGTCCTTCCATAACCAGGAGGAAAAGTAAAGGGGATAAAGGGCAGCCTTGTCTGATTCCCCTCTCCGCTTGAAAGGTTTGGGAGGCGAATCCGTTAATTAGGATTGCAAAGGAAACTAAAGTAATGCACCCCATAATCCATCTGATAAATACCAGTGGGAACCCCAAATGGGTGAGTATCATCCTTAAATATAACCAACTGACCTTGTCAAATGCCTTTGAGAGGTCAATTTTAAGTGACACCCCTTTCAGATTCTTCAGCTTGATGGAGTGGAGGGCCTCTTGAGCAGAGCCTATGGCTTCATGGATTTGTTTATTTTGAAGAAAGGAAAATTGCTCCTGTGAGATGTGTTTAGATAGGATTGGCTTGATGCGATTTGCAATAATCTTTGCAATAATTTTATAGAGACAGTTGCAGAGGGATATAGGGCGGAAGTCATTGAAGGAGAGCGGGGAGTCCGATTTGGGTATGAGGGCAATATAGGTAGAGTTGATAGGGGCATATATGCGGCCAAGGATCCGACTTTCTTCCACCACCCCGAGAAGGTCGTGTCCAATGATGTCGAAGAAGGCAAGGAAGAATTCCACAGACCAGCCATCCGGTCCCAGACTTTTGTCCTTCTTGAACCACTTGAGAGTGCTCTCTAATTCCCCCATGGAGACTGGTTTGATAAGGTCCTCCATCCCATCAGGTTCCACAAAGCCAGGGAAATGACCAGCAATGCGGATGATTTCAGCAAGTGTTGTTCCAGGAGGGGCTTTGAAAAGCTGCTTGAAATGTGTGATACCCAATCGAGCAAGCTGAGGGTGTGTGTTGGCAATCTGATCCAGGTCTGAGGGCATCTACCAAATGGTATTGCTGGCTTTCCTTCCATTTGCATATTTATGAAAGAACTTTGTGTTGCCATCCCCCGCTTGGAGCCAGATAGCCCTGCTTCTGAGTCTCCATGATTCTTCTCGATCAAGTAGTATCTTAGATCTTTGAGCCTCCAGTTCTACAAGATGTAGCTTAGCTTCTATGGATAAGAAACCTTTACCACATTCATCCATTAAGGAGGCCAACTGTGATTCAATGTCAGCCAGAATGTGTTCATCCCTAGCTTCTTTCCTTTTTGTCCACTCAATGGTTAATCTCTTTAGCTGATTTAGGTTGCTACATAATCCTTCAGCCTTCCTTTGGTCCATGAGTGGTGGGGGCTGAGCTTGCCAAAACTCCGAGACCATCTTGATATAGTCAGGGTCCTTTAGCTAGGTGGAGTTAAATTTGTAAGGCGCCCTAGGTTTTCTGGATGAGCCAACCACTTCCAGATATATGGGGGAGTGATCCGATATTCCCCCCGAACCCACCCATTGTCTGTAGATGGTGAGGGATTGTAGGAGGTCTTCCTGAATGAGGTATCTGTCTAGCCTTCGCCCAAGAGCTGCTTCACCAGTTCGTCTGTTATGCCATGTTGGCATCTTCTTGTTCATAGGGACATCTATGAGGCCATATTGTTCCAAGAGGGTGCTCAGCTGATCTGAGAGGGGGTCTAGCTGCGAGTGGTGTTCCTAGGATTCCTCATGTTCGATGGAGAAATTTAGGCTACCCCCTAGAATTGTAGAATGACTAATCATGGGATTTTCTAGAAAGGTTTGCCAGAAGGCCAGTTTGTTTTGATTAGGGGCATAGATATTAATAATACGAAGCTGTTTGCCCAATTCTGCCGAGAAAATGTCCATACCTAGGAAACCCTGACCTCCCCATGATGAAATCACCTTGATTGATAGAGGGTTTATCCCAATGGCTAGGCCCCCAGATCTTCCTGCCGCATCCAGAGCTTGGAGGTGCCAGCTGGGCAGGATGGCTTGAAGGGTCCTAACAATCTGTTCAGATGGACCTAGGGTTTCCTGGAGTAGTATCATGTCACAGGGTACACAGTTCAAAAGTCGCTTGAGGGCCAATTTTTTGGAGGGGCTGGCCAACCCCCTACAGTTGTATGAAAGCCACTTCATCAGGGAACAGAGTCAAGGGTGTCAGTTGCTCTAAGTTCCCTTTCAATGGTGTTCTGGTGCCCCTGGGCCACATCTGCCCCCACGGATTTGATGGCTTTGGATATCTTTGAAGGTCTGCCCCGGGAGGGTTTGAGCTCAATGGAAGGGGGAGGGATGCCCAGACCCAACAGATTAGGGTTCGTCAGTTGACAGGAACGGAGGTTGTAGGAGTGCGAGCCCAAGGCAGTAGGGGAATGTGGGGGATGGTGAAGATGACTCTGTCCATGGATAGTTGGCGGGGTGGTGGAGAAAATAGGGGAGAGGGGTTCAAGTGCACAATTGATGGGGGTAACCATGCTATAGATGGATGCAGAATGAGCTAGAGAGACATTTAAATTATTAAAAAATAGTGCAGAGGGAAAGGGAATAGAAGCAGTACCCGATGTAGGAGCAGCCTCTGCAACAGACCGGGATCGAGTCAGTGGAGGGGATATAGGTGGTATTTGTGGAGCACTGGTTTGCTGAGCAGTGACTCCATCCGCAACCTTTGAGTGATCCAGACTTGTGGGCTGCTCGTCCACAATTGGGTCTTCCAATTGACGATGCTTCGTTCCCCTTGTAGCAGCCTGTGTAGGAGTGAGCAAAGGACAGTCCTTGTAGAGGTGGCCGACCTTATGGCATCTTCTACATCGAAATGGAACTCCTTCATAGTCGAGGTTTTGACGACGTGAGAAATGTCTCCAATGGGGGGTTATCTTTTCCTCCAGCCCCTCCCTTGTATCCAAATGTACCAAGATACACACCATTGTCATGATTCCAGTCTTCTCGAAGGATTGATCGTGTTCCAGGTATGTGCCCAGAGCGTCTCCAATGCGCTTGAATACCACAGGGGTCTAGAATTGCATCGGAAGGCCCGGCAAGCGGACCCAGATCGACCCAGCTCCCAGTTGTTCCCTCTCGGGGTCGAAAAGTGGATCCCATCTCTTTAGCAGGATTGGTGCAAATTCAATGTGCCAAAACTGGGATAAAATCCAGTTTGTATATTCCTCCCCGTGGAAGCGCAGGGCAAACCACCCTCGAGCCAACACCCGGATGATGGGCAATTCTTTCCGCAGGGAGCCCCAGATCTCAGCAGTCCATAGACGAAGACGTTCAACAGAGTAATTTCTGCCATGAACACGACAGTCTCTGGAACTTCACCCATTGAAATGTCTTCGCCCAATGCAAGGTTAATGTCCTTATCCACTGATTTGAGGCACCTGCCTTTCTTGGGCTTGTCCGAGCGACGTGCAGTCGAATATTCTTGAGGATTCCTCGACAACCCTGATTTATAGTTTGGGGAGTGGAAGGGGTAGATTTAGGGTTGGGTATCGGGGAACTGAAGCAGCGAGAGCGAATGGGGGTGTTAGGGTTTGGGCCACCAGGGTTTAGGGTTGCATTGGAGAGAGTAGGGTTATTGAGGGAGGAAGGCCCGGACGGATGGATGTGAGAGGTGGACGGGGTGCATTAAGCGGATATGTGGGGGAGCTGGGGTATGGGAGCGTCGAAGGTGGGCGAGGGTTGGAGGCAGGTTCCAAGTAGGTTTAGGGTAGTCGGGGACAGAGGGGGACAGTCCAGACCAGGGGTGTCGTCAATGTTAACCGAGGGCGGGGGATGTGGCGCTGATGGACCTGGGCGTGCTTGGATGGAAGGTGTAGCTAACAGAGGTCGTAGGGTTGGAGCGAAAGGATCAGAGCCCGACACAGAGCAATGGTGAGACCATATGACCTCTTGGGGATGAGGGTCCTCATAGTCTACCTTGTCCAGCTCCATAGTAACCGACAGTAAACGGTTGATGGAAGTTACTATTGTCGAGGTGAAAAACGGGACGGTGAGGAAGCCAGGTAACCGCTAGGTGAAGGGCCGCAGTAAACCAGGTAACCGCTAGGCGAAGAGCCGCAATAAACTAGTTAACCGCGAGGTGGGAGGTTGAGAGCCGCAGAAGGTTGAGAAGGGTAGACAGTTAGAGGTCAGACGAGCCGAGAGGGATACCCAAACTGTCAGGCCCAGGGCTGTTGGGCCCCTGAACCACCATGGATGCTGCCATTAGAGCCACCTCCATTCATCAATGTATACACTGTTACACATGATGTGACACTTCATATTTGCTCAATTCATTCATCACATCTTCTCTCTCCTATAGTAGCTGCACATTTGACAGAAATAGGCTGAGCTGATTGGAGTTGGGCCGAGTTGCATGAGGTTAGTTTGACCACATTTGATCGAGTTGCGAGAAGTCTGTTTTGGGCCGAGTTGCAGGAGGTCGAGTTTGACCGCAGTTGACGATGCTGCGGGAGGTCAAGTATGACCACAGTTGACCGAGCTGCATGACGCTGAATTTGACCACAATCAACCACAGGAGCTATAGGGTCGAATTTGATTGTAGAGTTGACAACTGGTCTGAGTTTAACCAGGCTGGTTTGATTGTAGATTTTGGGCAATTTGACCAACGTTGACTTTTGACTATTTTGGACAGTTTGACCAACCTTGACTCGCTGGAGTTTGACTAGATTTATCTTGCATTTTGACTTGGGTATTGACATAAATTTCTAGACAAATTATTGATTTGTAAACCTTGCTGAAGAATAATTTCTCCTAAGAAAAGTTGTTGGGTTTTCTCCCAAGTTTGGGTTTCCCAGGGTAAAAATACTGTCTTTATTGTGCATGGCTGTCTCTTTATGATCTTTATTGTTTCCACTGCATTTACAATTGAGATATTTTGTGTATAATTGCTCAATGATATCACCAGCATGAGATAATTTGTTTGAAGATCATTAGGTAGTAATTATAAGATCAAAAAATTGGTTCTACTGTGTCTCTTGTAGAAAATTCAACATGGTATTAGAGCTTTATTGGAAGAACAACTGTTGAAGTCAGCCTAAGAGACAAGTGTTCAACAACTTGACTAGATTTGATTTCTTGTCAATTGGTGCCAAGTATCAGAATGGAAGATTGTGTTACAAATCTTCATAAGGAAGTTACTTCAGAGCCACAAGGAGCCGAGGGGAAAGCCTCCCTCACCTACTTTTATATAAAGCGAGAAAAGAGCCTATCATAACACCTGTATTAAAGTACGTGTTTTTAATATTGATGTATTCGTCTTGGAGTCTTTATGCGTGTGTGGTACAAAAATTGGAAGACTTAGGGTTTGTAAACCTTAGAGAAGACTTGGAGTTTATGACTTGTATTGGTGTCTTGGATGAGAAAGTCTTAGGGTTTGTGGGATGAAACTCTAGATCATGACTTGGAGTGTTGGATGCAAGTGGAGTTTGTGTGATGTATACTTGGTTTATCTCCTTCATAGCATGTGGGATGTTGTTGTTGTGGCTAGATAGCTCGATGAATCTACATAATGAAGAAACCCCATCCCTTACAGTTCACACAAGAAAAAGGAAAGGAAAGCAACATGCATCAACAATTGATGTTGAGGACGAGGATGAGCATCCTCCTCAAAAGAAGTCAAATGAATTCTTCCTTTAGGATCTACTACCAGTAATGTTTATGGGCTGTTGTTCCTCTAGGCACATGACAAGTTTCCTAGTTTCTCTTACAGATTTGTTAGAGGGAGTTGACAATCCTTAGCAGTTTCTTCCTTAATCAAGAGATAAGTACTTCATATTTTCTTCCTTAATTATTATTATTATTTTTTGGTCAACCTCTTGTCCTTGTATTTTGCTTGGTTATGATTTTTCTTCTATGGCCTCCTAAATGGAGTTTGTAGAAAGGAAGAATAGGTACATTATTCATGCAACAGATGGAAGCATCGAGAAGTACAAAGCAAAGTTGTGGCAAGAGGGTTCTCCCAGAAAGAGGGAGTGGACTACAAGGATATTTTTTTGCTCCAGTTGCCAGATGGTCAAGTTCTTGTATGACCTAAAGACTCGAGCATAGACTCAACAAGAGTGATTGGTGTTAAAGAGGGAGGATTGTACAAATTGTTAGGACATCCAAGATCGTGCCAGATGATCGGAAGAGCTTCCAATTCCGAGGGAGCAGACAATTAGGAAGTGTGGAAGGGGTAGCTTCCAAGAGGATGTCATGGGTTGAGATTGTCAAGATGCTCAGAGACAAAAGGTCTCTAGGAGCAGTATGCCTTCTTTGAAGGGACCATGTTAGACAACAGAAGGACTTGCTTATGTGACAGAGAGAGTAACAATGGCAGAAGGACTTGCTTACGTGACAAAGGGAGCAACAATAGTAAGAGGATTTTGTGAAAGCATGTGTAACTAGGTTTGGTCTTCATTAGTATGAAATGTTTTTTTGTAAATATAAAATGAAAAAGAAATTATTATTATTATTGAAGCATGGATTTCATGCTCAAGTTCTTTTATTTTATAGGTTAAGCACCCATTGAGTGCTTCTAGGGTTTGTCCTAGGTATAAGAGTCATTGTCATATATGGAAGACCCTATGGGAACATTGTAAATTGTAAAAGAAAATTTATTTTGTCTTGAAAGTGTCAAAATACCTCCAAGATCAAGTCGACCTAATGAGCTGTCAAGTTGGCCTACATGAAGAGCCACGTCCACCCTTGAAGGAGCCTATATATAAGAGGAACTCGTCCTCCATTTGGATCATTCATTCACTCATCTCTTATATGAAGAAGGCAGAAGAAATAGGTTGAAGAAGGAGGTATGAAGAAGAAAAGAACGAAGAAAGTTGAAGTGTTTGGGTCTCTCTACATTCTTCTTGAAGTGCGAAGTTAGGGTTTCTGCGCTGGACGAGTCTAAGGTTCAATTTTTGAAGCAAGAGAGAAGGAAGGCAAGCGAAGGTCACTTAAGGCATCTTACTAGCCGTAGGACTCAAATAAAGGCAAGCAAGGTCAAGAGGAAGGCAGTTAGAGGGAGATCGAAGTCTCTTAGAGGAGTTGCAATAGTTGTTGGGGAGCAGAATTTCAGATCTACTGGAAGGTTGAAGATATTTCAGCAGGAGGCCGCGAAAGACTTAATCTTGGAGGGTATTTGTTTGAGTCTAGGTCATGGTATTCGTCAATTGAAAGATAAGAAGAGGTTTTCGTGTTTTCCTGTCAAGAGGAGGGGTTTTGGCCCTGGCTTGCAGCCTATATACTGTGTCATTGTTCTTATTGTTTGGGTAGTTGTTTGATATATCACATATTGGAATAAGAAAAGATCAAATCTAATAACTAAAAAGGTAACACAAACGATTATCAAGTTAAGAGAATTAACATATACATTGCCCTATTGAATTCTCAACATGGAATTAGAGCTTTGGTTCTCTAAGGGCATCATGAAGATCTCCTCTACAATGAAGAAGGTCATCAAAAAGATTGCAAGCCATCTCAAGAAAGGTATCAAGGAAGTATGGAGTCTCATATTCTCTTCAAAGAAGGTATCACTCAAAGAAAGGGATGAGGGACTCTTCTTGGCTCTCTCTGGGACATTCCAAGATGAAGACATCTGGGTGATTGATAGCAGTGCATCAAGGCACATGACTGGTCACTCCCACCAATTGAAGACCTTGTCAAAAGGAAAATCTGCATACTCTGTGGAACTTGGAGACAACAAAATCTATCTAGTGAAAGGCATTGGATCATCATCTATAAGGCTTGAAGATGGAAGCAACATCCACCTCAACAACATTTTGTTTGTTCCAGGTTTGCACAAAAATCTACTTTCTATTTCAAGCTTAGAAGATAAAGGAGATAGAGTAGCCTTCATTGATGGTAAAGTAGTTGTATGGGCAAAAGGCTCAAGCATAGAACAAGCAAAAGTGATTGGTATCCGAGAAGGAAGGCTCTACAGGTTAATATCTCCTGTAAACCATGCCCTAGTTCACACTGAGATTAGTCCATGTGAACTTTGGCACTGAAGGTTTGGTCATCTACATTTCAAAATACTTCCGACTCTAAATTCCATAGTAGATGGAATACCAAATCTAAAGGAGATCATGAAGGGGTCTGCAAAGGATGTGCATTGGGAAAGAATACCAAGAAACCATTTGGAAACAGTGCTTCACTATCAAAAGAAATCTTTGATCTCATTCACTTCGATGTGTGTGGCCCTATGACTCCAAAATCACTTGGAGGACATCTTTATTATGTCACACTCATAGATGATCACTCAAGAAAGACCTGGGTTTACTTAATGAAAACCAAGGATGAAGTATTTACTAAATTTGAAGAATTCAAAGCCGAAGTGGAGAACCTTACAAAAAGAATAATCAAGATACTGAGATCTGATAATGGAGGAGAATATACATCCAAAGCGATTATAGCATTCTGTAACGAATCTGGGATTAAGAGGGAGCTGATAGTTCCATACAATCTTGAACAAAATGGAGTTGCAGAAAGAAAGAACAGATCCATTGAAGAAAGTGTAAAAGAAATGATACACGATCAAGATCTACTTAAGTTTTTGTGGGGTGAGGCAACAAAGACAATAGTCTCCATACAAAATCGATGTCCTCACAGATCTCTAAACAAGACTCCAGGAGAAGTGTTCACTGGGAAGAAGCCATCTGTCAATCATCTCCGAATCTTTGGATGTCTTGTGTATATTCATATACCAAAGGACAAAAGAAAGAAGCTGGATCCTTCCGGTGTTAAAGGTATATTTGTTGGGTATAGTAACTCATTGAAAGCCTATAGAATCTATATGAAAGATGGAAATCACATTGAAGTTAGTCGTGATGTCATATTTGATGAAAGCATATCATTCAAGAAATCAAAAGAACTTTCTATAGATTATGATGACGAAGAGCTTCCTATATTTGAGGAAGAAGTTGACAAGGGAGGATAAGGATTTCACCATGAGGAAGAAGGACCTAGTGAAACTGTTCAACCGCGGTCATTCAAGAAACAAGGAAAAGACCTAACTGGTTGAAGTCTACACTACTTGATGTAGAAGGTCATGGGGCAGCTCAAGGATCATTTAGAGAAAGTAAAAGACCCAAGAGATATTCTGGGTATGTTGCATACATGACTAAATTAATAGAAGTAGAACCATCCACCTTTGAAGAGGCTGTAGAACATCGAGAATGGAAGGATGCCTTCAATCTGTAATGAAGAATGGAGTCTGGGAGATCGTACCTAGGCTTGAAGACAAATCTGTAGTTACTTCCAAATGGATCTATAAGATCAAGCATGCAGCTGATGGAAGTATAGATAAGTATAAAGCAAGATTTGTGGCAAGAGGGTTCTCTCAACTAGAAGACATCGACTTTGAAGAAACATTTGCTTCAACAACAATATATACAATGATTCGATCAATAGTCTCTCTGGCAACATCAATGGGATGGAACATCCACCAAATGGATGTCAAGACTGCATTTCTAAATGGCACTATAGATGAAGAAGTCTGCATAGAACAACCCTTGGGATTTGAAATCAAAGATAGAAAGGCATATGTTTGCAGATTAAAGAAAGCATTATATGGCCTCAAGCAAGCACCAAGGTCATGATATGCTAGAATGGATGCATACCTTTAGAGGTGAGGCTTCACAAAAAGTTATGCTGGCTCAAACCTCTATATTAAGGTTGTAAACAATGAACCTGTAATTATTCTTCTGTATTTAGATGATATTCTCTTGACATGTATAGAAGGTCGAATTGAAGAATGTAAGAAGCAATTGGCAGCAAAAATTGACATGAAGGATCTTGGGCTGATGCATTGCTATCTGGGACTAGAAGTCTGACAGGAACCTAATATTTAGATCAAGGAAAGTATGTTATCGAGATACTAAAGAAGTTCGACATGATGGACTGTAAAGCTATGACCACTCCGATGATCACAAATTTGAAAAGACTAAGAAGTTCCGAATCAAGCCCTATGGATCCCTCCAGATATAGACAATTGATTGGCTCATTAATGTACTTGGTGAATACTCGACCAAACATATGTTTTGCAATAAATGTACTCAGTCAATTCCAAGTGGAGTCGAAGCATGATCATTGGATAGCAACAAAACATATTTTGAGATATCTACAAGGAACCATCAACTACTGCCTAAAATATGATAGAAGGAATGATGTTCAATTAACTGGTTATACAGATTCCGACTGGGGAGGCAGTGAACAGGATGGACGAAGCACTACAAGAGGATGTTTCAATTTGGGATCATCTATGGTCTCATGGATGAGCAGAAAACAAAACATTGTTGCTTTGAGTAGTGCTGAAGCCGAATATGTTGCAGCATGCGAAGTTAGCTGAGAAGCAGTTTGGTTAAGGAAGCTGCTATCTGACTTATTTGAAGGACCGATGAACCCTACAATGATACGTTGTGATAACACCAGTTGTATTCGTTTGTCTGAGGACCCAATATTTCATGGGAAGACAAAGCATATCAACAACAAGTATCACTATATACGAGAGCTAGTACAAAATGGTGTGGTGCAACTACAATATATCTGCACTAGTGAGCAAGTAGCTGACATATTGATGAAATCACTTCCAAACAAGAAGCTTCTATACTTAAGGGACAAACTTGGTTTGGTGGGTTTGTCCTCTCGAATTGAGAGGGAGAGATAGACACAACATTCTTGTCTTCACTTATGAAGAAAGAATGGAGGATTGGGTAACCATCTGACATTTGATACTCTTTGAGAATGTGGTAGGGCATTCAAGATAAGAGTAGTCATGGACCGATATTTTTTGAGGATTAGCTACCCAAGATAAGAATAGTCCAATGGGAGGTCATACTTTGTGAACACCTGGGTGGGGTATGTACCTTGGGGAGACAATGATGATGGTGTCTAAACATCATTGGTCTTGCCAGCATTGTGCTATGATCTTGTGGAGTGATAGAGTTGTTAGTCAAGGCCTTGCTATATGACCAATGTTGGTTATTATGATGCTAGACAAATGGGTTACCAATCCGACTCTTCTTATGAGATCTCTTTGGATTGAGAATGACCATGTACCTCTAATGAATACCTCCCTAGTTAAGAGGGAGTGTTGAAAAATGTGTAACTAGGTTCGGCCTTCATTAGTATGAAACATATTCTTGTAAATATAAAATGAAAAAGAAATTATTATTATTATTGAAGCATGGGTTTCATGCTCAAGTTATTTTATTTTATAGGTCAAGAAGCACCCATTGAGTGCTTCTAGGGTTTGTCCTAGTTACAAGAGTCATTGTCATATGTGAAAGACCCTATGGGCACATTGTAAATTGTAAAAGAAAATTTATTTTGTCTTGAAAGTGTCAAAATACGTCCAAGATCAAGTCGACCTAATGAGCTGTCAAGTCGACCTACATGAAGAGCCACGCCCACCCTTGAAGGAGCCTATATATAAGAGGAATTCGTCATCCATTTGGATCATTCATTCTCTCATCTCTTTTATTTTATAGGTCAAGCACCCATTGAGTGCTTCTAGGGTTTGTCCTAGGTACAAGAGTCATTGTCATATATGAAAGACCCTATGGGCACATTGTAAATTGTAAAAGAAAATTTATTTTGTCTTGAAAGTGTCGAAATACCTCCAAGATCAAGTCGACCTAATGAGCTATCAAGTCGACCTAATGAGCTATCAAGTTGACCTACATGAAGAGCCATACCCACCCTTGAAGGAGCCTATATATAAGAGGAATTCATCCTCCATTTGGATCATTCATTCTCTCATCTCTTATACAAAGAAGTTAGAAGAAAGAGGTCAAAGAAAGAGGTGCGAAGAAGAAAAGAACGAAGAAAGTTGAAGTGTTTGGGTCTCTCTACATTCTTCTGGAAGTGCGAAGTTAGGGTTTCTGCACTGGGCTAGTCTGAGGTTCGATTTTTGAAGCAAGAGAGAAGGAAGGCAAGCAAAGGTCTCTTAGGGCATCTTACTAGCCCTAGGACTCAAGTAAAGGAAAGCAAGGTCAAGGGGAAGGCAGTTAGAGGGAGATCGAAGTCTCTTAGAGGAGTAGCAGCAGTTGTCGGGGAGCAAAATTTCAGATCTACTGGGAGGTCGAAGATATTTTAGTAGGAGGCCGTGAAAGACTTGATCTTGGAGGGTATTTGTCTGAGTTTAGGTCATGGTATTCGTCAATTGAAAGATAAGACGAAATTTTCGGGTTTTCCCTTCGAGAGGAGGGGTTTTGGCCCTGGCTTGTAGCCTATATACTGTGTCATTGTTCTCACTCTTTTGGTAGTTGTTTGATATATCACATATTAGAATAAGAAAGATCAAATCTAATAAGTAAATAGGTAACACAATCAATTATCAAGTTAAGAGAATTAACATATACATTGCCCTATTGAATTCTCAACAGTTTTGCTTCTGTGATATAGGGAGCAACCTGGATTACCATAGGAAGACCTGCTTTAGTGTAAGAGGGAGTTGACCTTGGAATTTGAGATGAAGGATCTTTGCTTGATGCATTATTTCTTAGGATTGGAGGTGTGGCAGGGACTTGATGAGATCTTCCTCGGACAGAGAAAGTATATTGTCTAGATTTTGAAGAGACTCGGTATGATGGACTGCAAGTCCATGGCTACTCCTATTGTTTTAATTTGAAGAATCTGAGTGCTTCTGCTTCGGATTCAGATAGCGTGGATCCCATGATGTACAAGCAATTGATTGAATCCTTGATGTTCCTGGTTAACATCAGGTCGAATATTTGCTTTGTTGAGAACAACCTGAGCTACTATATAGTGTAGCTGAAGTAGATACATTGGGTTATAGCAAAGCATGTGTTGAGGTACATGAGTGGTACAATTGTGTATGGTTTGAGATATGTCTTAGGTGGTGAATTGAGGATGCAGGGATATATAGATTCAGATTGGGCCGAGAGTGAAAATGACAAAAAGAGCACATCCCAGTGCTGCTTCAACTTGGGATCAACTATGATGTCCAAGTTTAGTAGGATGCAGACTTCTTTTGCACTCAGTACATTAAAGGCGAAGTATATCGTAGCCAATGTTGCAAGTCGTGAAACAATGTGGCTTTGGAAGCTTCTTGTGGGACTATTTGATCAAGTCACATCATTCAAGACATAGGAGTAGTGAAGCTCCAATACATATCCACAGACGAGCAGATTGTAGACATTCTCACCAAGCCTTTGTTTAGAGCGAAGTTTGTATGCTTCAGAGACAAGCTTGGCATGATGCAAAATGTCTCCCTTGTCGAGAGGGAGTGTTGATGTATTTGCAGTATCAGCCAGACCATCTTCTGAAATGCTAGAAGGACTTGGATGGTCATGCTGATTTGACTAGGGGAGATAGATACATTCATTTGAGAAGCCAAAAAAACTTAGCTGGGTCATTTGACCAGAGGCGAATGGCCCAGGGCAATTGTAGATAGGACATATCTTCTGTTGAGAAGCCATAAAGGACTTTGGCCGGGTCATGCTAAATTGACTAGAGGAGATTGATGTAATTCACCTGAGAATCCATAAAGGATTTTGGATGGGTCATGCTGATTTGGCTAGGGGTGAATGGTCCAAGGGAAAATCTTCTCCTGAGAAGCCAGAAGGACTTGGTTTGGTCATGATGATTTGACTAGAGGAGATAGACGATCTTCTCCTGAGAATCTAGAAGGATTTGGTTGGGTCATGCTGATTTGACTAGAGGAGATAGATGAAATTCACTTGAGAAGCCAAAAGGACTTGGCTGGCCATGCTGATTCGGCCAAGGGTGAATGGCCCATGATACTCACATTGCCTACTCTAGGATGGAGTAATCTATAGACGTGCATGTGAGGAGTTACATTGCCTACTCTAGGATGGAGTTATCTATAGATATGCATCAACATAACAAGCTCATGAACTTTTCTTGTGGAGGAGAAATTTCAACTAAGGGGAAATCTGTTGTAGCCAAGGAGAATACCCCTCTCGCTAAGAAGGATTGTTGATTTTATGAGAAATCGATAGGGGCAACAGTTAGGGTGATTTCTCTTTACTTGATAATTGCTTGTGAAGTTATGTTGGTTTCTTATTACTTTATTAAGTTTTGTTAATCAAACAATTACCAAAACCATAAATTATGTGTCTGAGAAATCTAGGGTAATGGTATTGGGAGATTTCTCTTCCTATGATAACTGCTTGTGAATGCTTTTTACTTCTTTAGATTAGGATCTTCTCTTTACTTAGATTATTATTGTGTTCTTCTTCATCAAACAACTACCAATGCATAAACAATAAAGAGACAAGAGACATGGAATGTAGGCGATCAACCAGGGCCAAAACCTCTCCAACTTGAGAGGAAAACCCAAATGAATTCTTCTTCTTATAGAGACTTCAATTGATGAATACCAAGGCCAAGACCAAGACCCTTGACACACCCTTTCCAAGACCAAGTCACAAACCCTTCTTTCTGGCTTCTTCTTCGTGACCAAGTCAACACTAGTCAAACTGCTTGCTTTCCTTTGGAACTCGGCTATACTTCAGATTTTCAGCTTCTTGTTTCAAACCCACAATTCTTGGTTTCCTTAGAAACGCTAATTGCAACACGTGGACGTATTTCTATCAACTTCGTACCCTTGATCCCTTCACTTAGGATGGAGACTTCTTCTACATCAATTTGGCTTGCATTCTTGACTTATCTTCTTCCTTGATTCAGCTTCTTGGACAACAACAAGACCTTCGAACTTTTTCTGCAGTAGACAGTTCTTCCTTCCTTTGCACGTGTGGAGGTATTAGCCCTAAAATAGACCCATGAACAACAACAAAATCTTTGCTCTTCGTTTTCTTCTCTTCGTTGGTTATCAGGCTCCTTTCTTAGTGATCTTCGCACTTCTTATTATAGACTTGACCGAATTACTTGTCCACAAATGGATGCTGAGCTGCTCTATATATAGTATTTCATCCATCAAAATAAGCCGACTTGTGATATAGGTAAGCCGACTTGTCATTCTGGAAGCATCCTTAGGCCGACATGAAGATGAGTTTGTGACAAGGTCTTGGAGGGTAATCAAAATAACAGTGTTGCGAACATCTTGATAACATCCAAATTTTATCTCGAAATCACGATTTTTTGGCCTAGCCGATGTTTGCTGATTTTTAAAAATATTTTTATGGTATCTTAATTTTGCCGATGTTTGCTGATTTTTTACTGATATTTTCCCGATTTTTACGATTTTTTGGTTTTTCGGACCCTTGCCGATTTTATCCCGATGCCGATGTTCGCAACATTGCAAAATAACCTTTTACAATGTGTAACATGTCTTTAATACATGACAATGACTCCTTAGACTCTATGACTCGATGACCAATGCTAAAGGCTCACAATGGGAGCCTTAACTAAAACAAAATTCCTTTATCATGAAACCCATGAGTCTAGCATTACAAATAATTTTATTTTCTTCTTTACATCAATTACATAAAATCATAATTACATATGTCATTTATGAAGACCGAATGTAGTTACATTTTCCAACACTCCCTTTTAACTAGGGAGGTATTCATAATCCATAAAAAGGTACTTGTACATTCTCAATTTGAATAATTCTCATAAGAAGTGTCGGATTGGTAACTCATCTGTATATCATCATACCATCCAACATTGTCACATAGCAAGGCCTTGACTAACCACTCTATGTCTCCACAAGATCGGAGCTCAATGCTGATGAGACCAATGATGTATAAACACCCTCATCATTGCCTCTCTTGGAACATACCCCACCTGGGTTCTCTTAGAGTATGTTCCACCAGGACTATTCTTATCTTGGATTCCTAGTCCTCAAAGAATATCGGTCCTCTACGAATATTCTTACCTTGGATGCCCTAACTCATCCTCAAAGAGCATCAGATGCCAAATGTTTACCCAATCCTCCATTTTGTCTTCCCATGTGAAGACAAGAACGCTGTGTCTATCTCTCCCTCTTAACTAGGGAGGATATATCTATTCTAGTGAAGGAATGTATTCATTTCTACGGAAAGAATATACCTAAGATCCCTCTTGGCTTAGGAATTTGCTTCTAAGTTTCTATGAAGTTAGAAACTTGTTACTAAGCTCCCTCTTAATTAGGGACCTACAACAACTCTTTAGGTGGAGATGATGGGACAACCAGTTGCTTGAATAACTCCTCCTCATGATGTCATGAACTTCTTTTCTTTATTTAGGAGTCTTCATGTTTTGGGACTTCTTTGTAGGGCACAAACCATCCATCACTTTCATCCATGAGTCAGTCATGTCATTATTCCTTTCATTGGAAAGTGATCCATCAGTTCCTATCTGGCCTTCCTTCATGCCATGTTGCCTTCTTCATGCCATGTTTCCTTAAGGATCTTTCATCCTACTACATGGACATCAATGGTGGAAGATATCCATAGATCTTCCCTTGGCAGCCCTACATAAGCCCATCCAGATATCATTAAAAAAAAGGAATGAACATTAAATCAAAATTACCTTTGTGATGGTCTTTCATCATGACATCTTCTAGTTCACATCAGCATCCTGCATACACATTGACACATCTCCAAAAGATATATACTGTCAAGCTAAGTCACAGGACACGTCCTCCAGGGTCCCATGTCCCGTATTTTACGTACTGGACACGAAAACAGCCCTAATACGTGTCGAATACGGTTTTTATCGTGTCCTAGAAAATGGAAAACGTATTCGCTGGTTTTCATCGTGTCCTGCATTTGGAAAACGCGTATTTCGTTGGTAGAAAACGTGGCCCTAACGTTTTTCGACAGGTTGAATACGTACCCCGCAAAAAAATGTAATTTAAAGCCTAGCTGCCCGAATCATAGGTAAATAAGGCCCAACTTCCACAGAAAACCTAATACCTCAACCACCACCAGTGAATGCCTCAGGGTACTAACAAGTCACATGCCAACTATTGTGACCTGAGATGTACCTACTCTAACAAGGACAAATGTCAGGATTTAGGAAATCCTCCGACACTGCTTTAGACATTCAGGCCAGCTCTCAGGTCTTGGGGGCTACACACTCAACGAATCGGATATCGTCTTGGAATGCAAAGGCAGGTTCAAGAAGATGCATCATGGTAGCTTCAAAAAACTAAAAAAGGCTTGGGAGTGACCAACAGGCCAAAACAACATGGGGATTCAATAGATTTTAGCCATAGAAGTGATATTTTAAACCACAAGCACCATTATTTAATTCTGCATGATAAACAACTCAGGGAAAATGGATTTGCCACTAAGGGAGCGTTGTTTATAAGCTTTTTCCCATAACTGCAAACTCCAGGAAGTAGATTTATTGGCCATTTAAACTAGATCCAACGAATCTCATTGAACACCCATGATGCAAATCAACACAATAAATGCAACAACAATAGTTGGGAGCTTTTATTTTAAAAGTGCAGCATAGCTATAACCTGATTTACAAACAAAAAAAAACCTTCATTCTAACTTGTAACAGAAATGACACCCAAGCGTTGGGCTGATTTAGCTCTATCCTGGGTTTTTCTTATTACCCATTACATCAACAATGTTCTCAGGAAGAAACAAAATGGCCTTGGGAAAGTTAATTCACCTCTATCCCGTTGAAATTTCAGTCTATGGCAATTAATGCAAAACCAAAATTTCATCTCTTACTAGATGTTTCCCAGATCTGATTCCTATGAACTTTCAGCCTTGGGGTTGATATGAAATATTAATTTGCATCAGAAAACAACAAATAATATTTCACTTCACAAATTAATATGGATAAAAAACTATATTTCGGTATATATCTATATATATATATATTTTATTAAATATATATAAAACGTGTACCCCATCTCCTGTTTCCAGGTCGTTGCGTTTTGTATTGAATACTCGTATTTATGTGTCCTCCGTGTCTCGTGTCCTCGTGTCATGTGACTTAGCTGTCAAGGGTTTCTTTCTTTTTCAGACTTCATCAAAGTCTTCATATCTTTCATGGAGTTATCCTAGTCAAATCTATTAGTCCTCAGATGTTGATAGCCTTTTCCATAGTTGCATATTTCATGATCTCTTCCTTTCTTTCTTCACACGTTTCCTTCTAAGAACTTCCAGTCATAGTTCCTCCAATTTTGTCAACCACCTCATATTTCATATGAGGACATATTATGTTGATTTTATCTAGACAATGTGTGACATCCTACTACATGGATATCAATGGTGGAAGATATCCATAGATCTTCCCTTGGCAGCCCTGCATAAGCCCATCCAGATATCATTAAAAAATAAGGAATGAACATTAAATCAAAATTACCTTTGTGATGGTCTTTCATCATGACATCTTCTAGTTCGCATCAGCATCCTGCATACACATTGACACATCTCCAAAAGATATATACTGTCAAGGGTCTCTTTCTTTTTCAGACTTCATCAAAGTCTTCATATCTTTCATGGAGATATCCTAGTCAAATATCTTAGTCCTTAGATGTTGATTGCCTTTTCCATAGTTGCATATTTCATGATCTCTTCCTTTCTTTCTTCACACATTTCCTTCTAGGAACTTTCAGTCATAGTTCCTCCAATTTTGTTAACCACCTCATATTTCATATGAGGACATATTATGTTGATTTTATCTAGACATTGTGTGACCCATGCCTTCTTGCATCCTTCCAAGGGAGGAGATCCTTTCTTTTGATCATGCTCTCGAAATAGAGCATGTTACTTGCAACCATATGACGTGACTCTACAATATCAAATACAAGCATACATACCTCATTTTTCTTTTAGGTCTTCTAGACTTCCTTCAACAACTTCCTTAATTGAAAGAACTTCAATCCCTTGATCTGCTTCTCCTCTTTTTTCATCATACCATCATCCCATGAATTCCATGAAGATGGAATTCTTGATGAAACCCTTGCTTTCTTTAGATTGGTGATTCTTCCGATGAAGATTCCAATAGAGGATCTTGAGTATCCTCATTTAGCAAATGTTCCCTCTTGACTGATGTATGAAGAGCTTTGTGCTAGATGACCTTTTCTTCCTTTTGTCATAAGTGCCACTTATGCTTTTATTGAGGTTATCAAGAGCTATATCTTTCCATAGATTTCTATTTCAACCATTTTTCATGCTTCTCTATGATGATGTCACGAGCTCTTGCTTTTAATGCTTTTATGATGCCATGATGCATCCTATCATTTTCTTTAGTGACTAATGATAGCCATATCTTACAATAGAAAACTTGCAAACATGAACTTGAAAATATCTAGGTGAGGAAGACTCTCTCAATCATAGTAGAGATCTTTTACTTCCTCTTTCTTGGACTTCTTCTTTTTAAGTTCCTCCACTTCTTCGGTGATATGGGCTTCTTCTCTACCTCTTTTGTTATTGTCCTTCTTGAGCTTAGGACAATCTCTTTTGTAATGCCCATATTCTTGACATCAATAACATTGAACCTTAGCCAAGTTCTTCTTCTTTTTGTAAGGACCAAATTTCCCAGACTTTCCTCTTCTCTTTGCCATAGCAAAATATGCTTGATTTTGCTCACTGGATCCTACATCAATTTTTGCCTTCAATCTGGTTACTTCAATTTTTCATAGAGACCATAGATCCTGGAATGGAGTAGCTTCTTTTGTCCCATAAATTCTTGAAGTTACCCCATTCCTCTGGTAGTGCATTTAGTACTACAATGGTCTTCTCTTATTTCTCCCAGATCTTGAAGTTGATCCCTTATTTCAAATATCCTCATAAAGTATGAGGCTATCCCTTCTTCTTTTGATATCTTTAGCTTGTAGAGTTCTTGCCTTAGAGAGATAACTTCTCCTGCAGTGCTTACAGAAAACAACTCTACCAATTTGTCATATATTTCTTTTGAGGTGTCGAGTTTAGATACATATGGAATGAGGGGATCCTTGATGGATTCTATGAGAATCCTTTGAGCCCTCACTTCCCCTTTCATAAACTTTGCAAGTTCTTGAGCATCTTCTTTCGCTGGTTTGGTGATAGATCCTTTGACATGATCCATAACCTCATTTTCAATGAGATTCAAATCTGTCCTCTTCTTCCATGCAAGATAGTTTGAAGCCCCAACCAATTTGTTGCTTTCCTTGCAAAAATACATTTTGACATATTCAGACATAAATATACTTACTTGTGAAGATGCTTCTTCCACTTGTTGCCTCCTTGAATTTTGATGATGATATAGTTAATAGAGAGCTTCTCCTTGATGAAGGTAGTTCTCTTCAAGAATGATCCTTGACCCCACAAAGAGGGAGATCACTTTAGATCCTTTGATGGTGATGTCTTTGTTGATAATGATGACTTCTTAATGATGTCTTGATGCTTCTTGGATGATCTTCTTCAATGGTAAGGTCCTTGCTTCAACGAGAGGAAGTTGCCTTAGAACTGTTGAAGATGATGACAACATCCTAGATCTTGCTTCTCTTGGATGAATAGTCTTCAAGATTTGTAGATCTCTTTAACTTGAGTAGGTCTTTGTGGTCTTTTGAGGATCACAAGGCTTCTTCTAGTGTAGAGTTCTTCTTCGATGTAGGGTTTTGATACTTCTTTGTAGATCTTGACTCCAAGATGATCTTCTTAGATTTGCTTTGATGTCTAGTGTCCCTTGATAAGATGCCCTTCCTTGACTTTGTCACCTTAGCTCTGATACCATGTTGAGAAATTTAGGGCATTGGTATTAGGAGATTTCTCTTCCTATGATAATTACTTGTGAATGCTTTTTAGTTCTTTAGATTAGGATATTCTCTTTTCTTAGATTATTATTGCGTTCTTCTTCATCAAACAACTACCAATGCATAAAAAATAAAGAGATAAGAGAGACAAAATGTAGGCAATTAGCCAGGGCCAAAACCTCTCCAACTTGAGAGGAAAACCCAAACAAATTCTTCTTCTTATAGAGACTTCAATTGATGAATACCAAGACCAAGACCAAGACCCTTGACACACCCTTTCCAAGACCAAGTCACAAACCCTTCTTTCCAGCTTCTTCTTCTTGACCAAGTCAACACTAGTCAAACTGCTTGCTTTCCTTTGGAACTTGACTATACTTCAGATTTTCGGCCTCTTGTTTCAGACTTGCAATTCTCAGTTTCCTTAGAAACCCTAATTGCAACACGTGGGAAGTATTTATATCAACTTTGTACCCTTGATCCCTTCGCTTAGGATGGAGACTTCTTCTACATCAATTCAACTTGCATTCTTGACTTATCTTCTTCCTTGATTTGGCTTCTTGGACTTTGACCTTTTCTGCAGTAGACAATTTTTCCTTCCTTCGCACGTGTGGAGGTATTAGTCCTAAAACATACCCATAAACAACAACAAAATCTTTGCTCTTCGTTTCTTCTCTTTGTTGGTTATGAGGCTCCTTTCGTAGGGATCTTCGCACTTCTTATTGTAGACTTACTTGACTGAATTGCTTGTCCACAAATGGAGGCCGAGCTGCCCTATATATAGTATTTCGTCCATCAAAATAAGTCGACTTGTGATATAGGTAAGCCGACTTGTCATTCTGGAAGCATCCTTAGGCCGACATGAAGATGAGCTTGTGACAAGGTCTTGGAGGGTAATCAAAATAACCTTTTACAATGTGTAACATGTCTTTAATACATGACAATGACTCCTTAGACTCTATGACTTGATGACCAACCCTAAAGGCTCACAATGGGAGCCTTAACTAAAATAAAATTCCTTGATCATGAAACCCATGAGTCAAGCATTACAAATAATTTTATTTTCTTCTTTACATCAATTACATAAAATCATAATTACATATGCCATTTATGAAGATCGAACCTAGTTACATTTTTCAACATTATGAAGATCACATAAAGACAATGAACATAAGATGTAGGCTCCAAGCCAGGTAAATACCCAGAAAATTCTTCCCTTCTTATAGAATCAGATCATATGAGAAATCCAAGACCCAAACAACGAGACCAAGACAACTGAAAACAATCCCAAAATAGTCCGTCAAACTTGGTCAAAATTTGCACTTTTTGTTGCGGTCAAACTTGCGGTCAACGCTGGTCAAATAGCCCAAAAATCCTCGGTTTCTTTGCCAAATGTTGCGGCCTGCCCAAACAAAAAGATGCCTAGAAGTTCAAACTAAATTTCAGCCCAGAAAGTCAAAGTCAACACTGGTCAACGCTGGTCAAAGTTGTAGACAACTTTAGACTTTTAGCCTTGTGATTTTTGCCCTCCTTCTCCTTCGTATGTGTGAGAGAAGCCTGCGGTTATTGAGCTGTACGAACCAATGGAATGAGGAGAGAGAAGACATGTTGAGTTGATGGGATGCCAAATGAGGTTGGAGGACACTCTTATTTATATGAGTCGATGTGGGTCAAAAGACATGTCTCTTGGGTTTCATGAGCCTACATGATGGTGTGACCGACCTTGAAGATTTGCACATTTGTGGGCTTCACTTTAAAACACATTTCTCCTTATCCAAATTTAGTGATCTTCTGGTCGATTTTGGTCCTCTCCAAAAGAGGAATTCAATGCAATAATTATCTCCATCAAATGAGTTGTCCAAAATGAATTCTAGCCCTAGTTGCCAATTTTAACACTCCCTCTCAACTAGGGATAATTCCACTTGCCAATCCATCCATCCATCATCATGTCATCCTGTCATCATGAACAATCTTTGCATCTCGTCTCACCTTTGTTGAACATTGATATAGATAATAAGAAGAATTGATCGAGAGTGAGTTACAAGACCTTGCCACTCTCCACTGACAAAAGTCAGTCCACATAACCAGGGGTAGAACCCCAATCAGAATTGATCCCAGATCAAGTTGTTGAACATCATGCATCCTAGACATAGGGACTACGAGAGTACACGATGCATCCATCTGTAGTGCTATGGTCCCTATCTTCTTTTCCCAACTCATTTGCCAAATAAGAGGTACTTCCCAAGAGTCCCAGACTACATGGGTAGGATGTATGCTTGGGCATCCTCAGGAGAAAGTGAACCACTCATCCTGCTCATATGCCACAGGAGAAGGTGAACCACTCATCCTATGCATATATCATCAATCGTAGGGGAAGGTGAACCACTCACCCTACACACGTGTCATCAATCGTAGGGGAAGGTGAACCACTCACCCTATAGACATGTCAACCATCATAGTGGAAGGTGAACCACTCACCCTATGCTCTCATATATCATCACGGGGTATCACAGGGGAAGGTGAACCACTCACCCTATGCTCGCTCATAGCTTCAAGAAGTACCCTAGGGTCCTAGGAGCTCCTAGAGCTCAATGTCCAATTCAAGCGAGACCCTCATGGGAGGGTCCTTCCACGACTCTAAGTCTCTCTCGGAAGGTTAAGAACTTGACCTTCCCCAAGGGCTTCATGAGGATGTCACAACTTGCTCATCAATCCTGATGTGTTGTAGCCTTATTGCTTCTCGTTATACCATATCCCGGATAAAGTGGTACTTGATATCAATATGCTTGGAGCTGTTGTGGAACACAAGATTCTCTGAAAGGCGAATCCCACTCTGATTGTTGCAATAGATAACGGTGGTATCCAGAACGTGCTCAAATAACTCATTGAAAAGCTTCCTTAACCAAACAACTTCACAACAAGCATATTAGCTGCAATATATTTGGCCTTGACGGTGTTTAGAGAAACCAATTTCCACTTCCTTCTCATCCAAGAAATCGAAGCAGATCCTAATGAGAAGCAACATCTTGACATGTTCTTTCTATCCACCACACTGCCAACCCAGTCAGCTTCAGAATATCCATGTAGCCTCAAAATCCTTGCAGTGTATCTCAACCCATAGTTGATAGTGCCACGAAGATATCTTAAGAGATTCTTTGCTGCAACCCAATGTATCTGATGAGGCTCAACCATAAATTGACTCAAAGTATTTACAATGAAGCATATGTCCGGTTGGGAGTTTACCATGAACATTAGACCCCCCACAAGTTGTTTGTATTCAGAAGGGTTTGCCAATTAGGGCCTAGCAGCACTTCCATAGAGCTTCTTGAAGTTTAATTCCATCGGAGTAGTCACATACTTGCAATCCACCATCCCACATCTTTCTAACAACTTCACAATGTATTTTCCTTGAAAATTGGAAAATCTTGCTTGGCTTTTGCCAGACCTCAAGGCCTAGGAAGTAATGCATCAGTGCTAGGTCCATCTCGAACTCGGAAGTCAACTCCCTCTTGCATTGATAAATGAGAGGGTCCGCACTAGTCAAAAAGAAATCATCAACATAATGGACCAAAATAAGAGGCAGTCCTTTTCAACCTTGAAGTATAGGTTTGGATCAACATAGCTTCTAGTAAACCCCAACTTCACAAGATAATTGTCAATCCTTTCGAACCAAGCCC
Organism: Pinus tabuliformis; assembly: GCA_031772625.1. NCBI lineage: Eukaryota > Viridiplantae > Streptophyta > Pinopsida > Pinales > Pinaceae > Pinus > Pinus tabuliformis. Next base: position 1,269,967,271 of record CM062818.1, on the reverse strand, counting down.
CAGGGGCTTGCTTCAACCCATAGAGGGCTTTCTACATCTGACAAACATGTGTCCTTCGATCTTGTACTTCAAACCCCTGCGGTTGTTCCAGGTAGACTTTCTCCTTAAGTGAGCCATGCAAGAATGCAATCTTGACGTCCATTTGATTTAGGCTCTAACCTTGGTTGGCAGCGAGAGCAATAATGGATTGGATAGTGGTATATCGAGCAATTGGTGCAAATATTTCGTGATAGTCCACTCCTTCATTTTGAGAGAAGCCACAAGCTACGAACCTGGCCTTATATTTTTCAACACTTCCATCAACTCCATGTTTAATTTTGTAAAGCCATTTTGAGGTGACCATGGACTTGTCCTTAGGTATAGGCACAACGTCCGAGGCATCATTCTTCATGATTGATTCATATTCCTTATTTATAACATCTTTCCATACTTGGTGCTTTACAACTTCTTCGAATGTGCATGGTTCAACTTGAACAATAGTACTAATGGTAGCTAAGTATACTTGATACATGTTCGACTTCTTACTTTTGCGAAATGTCCCTCACGGAGCAGTATGTTTCTTAGCGTCTTCAAGAGTATCTTTGAGCCATAATGGTATTTTCCTTGAGGTAGAGGAATCACTAGGAGGTGGATCAATAGGATCCATCGGTCCATCAACATCGGGCATAGGCTCATCAATCGGAGGTTCGTCTTGTTTTTCAGCAACATCATCATTGTCCTTCCTTGAGATGGGGAGATCTCTGGCTTTCCCCGAGGGCAGTGTCTTCATCAAAGGTAACATCTCAGCGTACTTTCACATCTCTTTGACCAGGTACATATATTCTATATGTCTTTGAGTTTTTGTTGTAGTTGACGAATATACCTTTCTTCCTAGAAGCTTCCAATTTATTCCTTTTCTCTTTAGGCACATGAATATATACCAGACAACCAAAGATTCTAAAATGAGAAACGTCAAGTTTCTCACCAATGAAGACTTCCTCTAGTGTCTTGAAATCCAAGGCTTGATGTGGGCTCCTATTTTGAACATATATGACAATGTTGGCAGCTTCTCCCGATAAGAATTTCGATAGACCTTAATCATAGATCATGGCACGGGTAGCTTCCGTGATTGTTCAATTCTTCCTTTTAGCAACACCATTATGCTCAGGAATGTATGGAACGGTTGTCTCCCTCTTAATGTTAGCCTCTGTGCAAAAGTCATTGAATTCATTTGATTCATATTCAGTTCCATTGTTGGTCCTCAACATCTTGATCTTCTTCCCTGTTTGATTCTCCACCAGTGCTTTGAAAGAACGAAACCACTTGAACACTTCATCCTTCCTCTTCAAGAAATAGATCCATGTTTTGCATGAGTAGTTATACACAAATATTGCATAGTATATGTATCCTCCCAATGAGGTTACGGGCAGGGCACCAGAAAGGTTAGAATGGACCAATTGAAGAATATCGATTGTCTTGCTTTTACTAGAAGGGAATGGTCCCTTTGCATGTTTCACAGCTGCACAACCCTGACAAACTCCTTCATGGTTCATATTAAAGTCGGGCATCCCTATGACCATCTTCCTTATTCCAGGTAAGGCTTTGTAATGTAAGTGGGCAAACCTTCGGTGCCATAATTCACATTGAAGAGAAGTATCACTCGCTAAAGCTCCCAAAGGACTTCCACCAACTTGATATAGACCATCAACCCTAAATCTAAGAGTAAATTCATCTTTAGGGTTTCTATGCCAAATATGTACCTTTCTTTCACTGAATGCTACCTTGAAGCCTTTGTCTTCCATAGCAGAAATAGACACTAGGTTCTTCTTCAAATCAAGCACATACAACATATCTCGTAGATGAATGGTTTGACCTTGATTCAAGTGTAGAGTGACAATACCTATCCCTTTCACAGGCTGGGTGGCATTATCTCCAAGTATGATCTTTAAATTAGTTTTCTTCTCAACTAAATTTGAGAGGGCCTCCTTGTATCCAGTGAAGTGCCTTGAGGCGCCACTATCAATCAACCAGTGATCCAAAGTATTCGAAGGACAGGCAGTAGATAGAGCAGAAATAAGATAGAACTCATCTTGTTTTTCTACAACATTACTTTCATGATACCTGGCATTTCTTGTCCTTTTGGGAGGTCGACCATTTCCATTCCGAGCAGTTGGAGCATTTATCTTTCCTTTTTTGTTGAACATGTTGTTCCTTTGATTGCCATTGCTTTTGTAATTGTTGTTGTTGTTATCATCATCCCTTGGAGGATTCTTCTTGTGAGGGCACTCTCTAGCATAGTGGCCAAACCTGTTACAATTGTAGCATCTTTCTTTTCTTCCTCCTTTGAATCCCTTCTTATATTCTTGACCCTGTCTCCTTGGACCAACATCATATTTCATTTTTGCATGAATGAAGAAAGAAGTAGGATCATTTCCATTGGAGGACTTATCTCTCTCCATCATCCTCGTCTCTTCTTGAGTGCATCTAGCCAATAACTCATCGAAACCAGGGATCTTGTCATTGTTGAGAATAGTGGTGACAAATACATCCCATGGTCTTGAAAGACCTCCAAGAGCAATGAGAGTGAGCTCCTTGTCAGTAATAACTTCTCTAATAAATAGCAAATCATTCTTGATTTGAGTTATTCTCATGAAGTAGGATTGGATGGATTCCCCTTTATCCATCTTGATATCCTTCAACTTGTTCTTGAGAAAGAGAATTTGATTTCCATTGTTCACTTTGAACATCCCAACCAACTTATCATATATTTCCTTAGAAGTTCCCAAATCAGAAATATAGGCAACCAAATGCTTTTGAATGGAGTCAATCAAAATTTTCTTTGCTTTGACCTCACCTTTTCTATACTTCGTTTTTGCAGCAACAAGTGCATATCATGGTGGCTCCACCTCTTTTCCTTGCACATAGTGCAATACTTCATGCTCCTCCAAAGTCAGGTCCAAAGTCATCTTCCATGCATGATTGTCAGATTTGTCATTGAGCTTGTTCTTAGACTTGAAGTAAGATGTAGAGGCCATGGAGACTTGTCCAATAATCTTTGTTCAACAGGTCTCTTAGTGATTCCTTTTCTTTCTCTTGCTTGGGCTTTGTCTTCACCTGTTCTCTGATCCCATGTTATTTTTAGATAACAATGGTATGTTCTATGCTTGCAACAATTACTTCAATGTCCTTTTATTATCCCAATGGTAATTTCCACTTATTTTCCAATAACAATCACATGAACCATTAATCACATTAACAGTAACTGTAGATAGAACATAAACAATAAATGTAGAAGACAAAAACCAAGACAAGAGAACGCCATTATTTGGCTAATGCTAGGGAAAAACCCCAAGATGGGGAAATTCCTTAATCAATTCTTCTTATTATAAATATAAAATGTTCAAGAGAGAGAGAGGGAGAGTACAATAATACAAAATCAAAGTCAAAATTGACTTGCCAAATCACTGTCCAAAACAACCCTGTCAAATCTCCAATTATGCTTTTAGTCAACAATAGTCAAATCAACCCTAACCAGAAAGTCAACAATAGTCAAAGTTTGGTCAAACTTCTCCAAAATAGCTCGGTCAAATGAGAGAGGAACTCTACCTCTCTTGCTGATCAAAGACAACTCAACACAGTCCCAAAATAGTCAGTGAAACTTGGTTAAAGTCTGTACTACTTGCTGCAGTCAAACCTGTGGTCAACGATGGTCAACTAGCCCAAAAATCCTCGGTTTTTTGTGCCAAATGGTGCAGCCTGCCCAAACAGAAAGATGCCCAAAAGATCGAACTAAAATTCAGCCCAGAAAGTCAAAGTCAATGTTAGTCAAAGTTGTAGACAACTTCCGATTTTCGGCCTTGTGATTTTTGCCCCCCTCCTTCGTATGTGTGAGAGAAGCCTGCAATTATTGAGCTGTACGAACCAATGGAATGAGGAGAGAGAAGATATGTTGAGTTGATGGGTGCCGAATGAGGTTGGAGGACACTCTTATTTATATGAGTCGATGTGGGTCAAAAGACATGTCTCTTTGACTTCATGAGCCTACATGATGGTGTCGCCGACCTTGACAATTTGCACATTTGTGGGCTTCACTTCAAAAAATCATTTCTCCTTATCCAAATTTAGCGATCTTTCGGTTGATTTTGGTCCTCTTGAAAAGAAGAATTCAATGCAATAATTATCTCGATCAAATGAGCTGTCCAAAGTGGAATTTGGCCATAGTTTCCAAATTTAACACCTATAGATTAGATTTGTGGGATTGGTTTGATCTCGAGATTAGCTAGCTGACTGATCTTTAAAACTACGGATGACTAAGATCATTCGAGCTTTGGAATAAGCAATGCCCATCGAAAAATGTCAAGGCCAACCTGGGGGCATCTTGGGTCCACTGGGCACATCATCGATATATTCCAACACCAAGCTTCATTGGCTCAACGTTGTAGCATCTGAGTGTACCTCGGAGTGTCAAGCATCATGTGGGGTCATCAAATACCCAAGCAAGGTCATATTCGCTCTCTAGAATGGATAAAATGACCTTTGCAATATTGAGGATCATGTGAAAATCAACAATCATCGTGGACCATACCTAATGCTGGAGGCATAATAATGCCTCACACAAGGCTCACCTTTAATTATCTAAATAGATAGAGTCTTGTAAACAAATTACTTCCTTATGTTAGGGATGGTTAGATAAATAACTCTATTAGGTGTTTCCAACCCCCAAGGGGAAGTGGTAGGTCCCAAGTTAGCCCATTAGTCCATAAGTGTGTGTGTAAATGGTGGCAACGAAGTGGGAATGACTTTAGCGTAGGGTACCATAGCCAAGTGACCAGCGAATGGTGGTCCAACATCCTAAGTGTATAGATATAAGGAGGGAGCAATCATGGATGCATGATTTACCCCTATCCTCCGCTTGCTTTTTCCAACCCTCTAATGTTAAAATTATGCATCTGCGGTCAAATTCCACTTTGGACAACTCATATGATGAAGATAATAATTGCAATAGATTCGTCTTTTCGATAGGACCAAAATCAACCTAAAGATCACCTTACTTGGACAAGCAGAAGTTGTTTTTTGAATTTATTTATCCACTCATGTATATTGGATTAGGTCGGCCCTATGTAGTATTGGACAAGTCGGCCCTATGTAGTATTGGATAGGTTGGCCTCAGCATCAAGTGGACCCTCATGAAAGCCTATATATAGAAGAGACCTCAAGCTCATTTGGACACAATCATCAAGCACTTTCTTCTCTCTTCTATTGTTTGGTTCGCACAGGTTTGTTGGAGGAAAGGTCGCACAGAGGGTACAAAACTACAGGGTCGAAGCTCGCACGAGTCTAGGGTTTTTGTTTCTCAGAGGCACGCTCGTAACTAAGGATTTTCGTCCCTAGATGTTCGCACACTATGGTCAAGGGAGCGTCTGGGAAGTCTCGGATGGTCACACAAATTGTCTAAGGGAGCATTTGGGAGGCTAGGGTTTTCGCAGTCAGGTTTGGCTCTGGATGCTTGTATGTAGTTCTCTTGGGAGCGTCCAGGACCAAAAGATGAATTATCAGTACTTCGAAGTTTTCGCTCAGTGACAACAATATTCAACAGTTGACTACAGTCAGTGACAGTGCATTACAGTCCTCAGAATCATGGTTTTTGAGTATAAGCATGTTTCAGGTCATGTCATGGATGTTATAGTTATTTTTGTTGCATAGATGAAGATATGAATCATTGTACTCTCTTTTGTTGAATCATTTGATGATGATCTAAGAAGAAGAAGAATTTGCAAGGGTTTTCCTCGTAGTGGGTTTTGCCCTGGTCTCCGACCAATCCTGGTGTCTCTATGTGTGCATGCTTTTCTTCTATTGTTCCTTTATGTTTCGCTGCATTGATGATGATGATATTGTTCTTTCTACATAGTTGCATATGTTGATGAATAATGATGTAAATATGAATAATGTTATAATGTTATGGGGTGAACTTAATGTGTTAATGAAGAAATGCAATTATCAAAGCAAAGAACAATGTAGCTCTATGAAAAATTAACATGGTTTCAAAGCCAGGCTGAAGAAAAGCCATGGATAGCACTCCTATGATGACACCATTAATGGAAGCAAGAAGAGGATGGTGGAGACCTAAAAGAATTCAAGGGTTTCAAGAAAACCCTAGGCAACTTGATTATTAGGGTTTGATGGATTCTATGAGGTTAGGGTTGGAGAGAAAAGCCTTGGTTTATGGAAAAGACATGAGATATAGTATGGTCAATGTAAAGAGGCTCAAGCACTTGTGAAACATTTGATGAAGCCCTAGATGGGATAATCCCTAGTAGGCTTGGTTGGATAATTGAAGGCAACATTGGTATGTGGACAATGGACATTGATGGCTCTTGAAGGTTGGTTCAAGAGGAAGAGGATCACCTCTCATTGAAGATAAGTATTTCTTGACTTATGATGCTTCTTTATGTCCTTACTTTAGACTTATGGATCTGATTATTATGATTATTGTCTATACTTCCTGCATGTGTATTTGAATATATGGATGTTTCTAACCTCCTTGATGAGTTGTGATAAGTGGATCCTTCTTGAGGATCATTTGAAATGCAGGAAAGGTGGCTAGAGTTGGAAAAGGTAAAGAGGCACTACATGAAAAGATAACAAAGTGCTACAAGCTGCCTATATCTAATGAGAAGGTGCACAAGTACTTGAATATTTCAAGGTATGCATGATATATTGTTTCACTATTATGTTTCAGCTGTTAAGCCCTATCGAGAATATCTCCTTCTCAAATGGTCCATACATACATATGAAGGTGATTTGATTTATGATGAAATGGTGCACCTGGTATTGAACATTTTTTTGATCTTCTTGAATTCTATGTTGATGTTTGATATACTTGATGTCGGGTATTTTGATCCCATAAAGAAAGCTAACACCTTGACTCTAGATACTCTTGATACTTGACATGCATAAGACATGATGGATTTCACATAGAAGGTTAGCCCCTTGATTCTTATACATGATACTATTATGCTCATGGAAGGGTTGACACTCTCGTTGTTTTGATAAAGTTTTATTGAATGACCTAACTTGATCTTGTTGATAATGATAAGCATGGTGATAGAAGTGTAACCATGGTCATGTCTTGATGTGATGAGTAACTGTAGCAAATGGTAAAATGCGATGATAGAAAGTGTTATTGTTCATGATCCTTGAGATATGATGTCACATCTGTCTGCTGCCCTAACCTATCAAGTCTAACCCTTGATGAAAGATTGATGACATGATGTTAATGACCATGATAGATATATGTTTATGATCTAACAAATCTGCTGTTGCATGACACTAGTAGAGACAGGTTGATGACATGAATGAAGATGAATAAAGTAGATTCCCAGTCAGAGGGAGAATCTCTTCTCAACAATCTCACTCATATTACTATTTGCATTCTTAATTGTTGAAGTATGATTTATGTGCATCTGACATTATTGAACTGTAGCAAAATCATAGATCTGAAGCACTCATATTACTATTTGCATTCTTAATTGTTGAAGTATGATTTATATGCATCTAACATTATTGAACTGTAGCAAAGTCACAAATCTGAAGCTCACACAAAATTAGGGTTTCTGTTCCGGACGCAGGCACATAACTGGAAGATTTCGTCCCTGGACGCATGCATGCTAAGGCCAAGGTAGCGTTTAGATTCTAAAGATGCTCGCATGATAACCTGAAGGAAGCGTCCAGGGGTTCGACTACAGTTGACCATCATCCGAAGTTTTTTGAAGCTGTCTGAAGTCTCAATCAAGGTGTCTCTAACATATTCTGCCACTGTAAACTGATTTCTAAAGTTGTTGGGTTGAATCGCTGATCACATAAAAATGAATTATTGTGCATAAAGTCAGATGTCGACTTGAAGCATGTCAGTCCTATAGATATGAAGACAAAAAGATCTGTGAGCAGGAAAACTTTAGATATTTAATATGAACTTGTGTTTGCAGGTGGCCGAGATAAGCATATAGATATGACATTATGATTTAACCATTGAAATTTGTGACACAAGAGATTTGGCTGACTGATATAGATAAGCAGTGTTTGAAGTTTTGACATGATACTTGACAATGATTTAGAACTCTGACTTGATATTGAGATATGTTTTTGGACTATAGATCTCTCTGTGATAGCAAATTAGGATTTGACCCAATGTCTAATGATTTTGTTTGACCACTGATGATTTGCCTTGATGAGAAAGATATATGAGCATAGTCACTTCCAATGAATTATATTGTGACAAAATGACTTGTATTATGATTATGAGAATGACTTGATTGATATTGCATGATAGATGACAACTTGTTGGCATAATAATAAATGAGGTCAAGACTTGATATGAGCCCTACTTGTCACCTAGACTAAAGAATTGATACTGTGATATTGATGACTTTGATGAGTTGACTTAGTTGATGGTACAATATTGATTTATGAAAAGTTGAGCAAGTTGGTTTGGTAAAGTATTATGTTTGCAAAGAGCATTACATGAAGCAAGCTTCCCGATCCGAATGTGTCCGCATTGACTGTTATCTGGTGAAGTCAAGATGATGTGTTCCAAGGTATGACTTTGATTTGGTTTTGGTTTTGGTTTACACTGATGGTCTACTCCTGACAGGTAATGAGCCTCCGATGATCTAAGTAAGAGGGAGATGGCTTTTGAAGTTCGAGATGATGAATCATGGCATGATGAATCAATTTCTGAAAAATGGGAAAAGATAATCTATATTGTGAAGCTATTGAAGAAGTATTGAAAAGAGGAAATGCAAATCCTTGGACACTCAGATTGAAGAGATATTGTTGAACTTGACTTGGAAACCAACAATTGATTGAAGCATAGATGTTTTGTTTTTGAACATCCATCCGTATACATACATGATGTGCATAGAACCTGAGTCGATTCATTCACATAGAGTTTCCACCGAGCACCCTTCGAGATACTTGCATGGGGCGATCTATTTTTGGTCTGAGATATTCTTCCTATGATATATGATTGTATGGATGTGTTGATGAGATGAGCACATACAAGTGCTGCCTTAGTATGAGATCTGCCATGATATCTTGATGAAAGGTTCGTAGCACGACTGAGGTTGAGTATGATGTTGCTAGCATGTCTAGCTATGAGGCAGAATGAAGAAGCGTTTGAAGAGATGTTTGAGAAAGTTTTTGGATACATTGTGATGATAAAGAATGGGATCCAATTGGTAGATAATCCCATATATATAGTTGAGATGCTTTCAGTGAACCAATGCAACTATTCAAAGACAAACTTAGGCTTGTGATTGGCATCTTCTTGAAAGGGAGGATGATTGTGGTATCCTTTTGTGATTTATATGATTATTTATGTTCTAACATGATATTTGATTTGATGTCCTGTATGAACAGGAGACAACTGTTGTTGATACATGATGATTACTTGATACAAGTAAGATGATATGAGTATGATGAGAGCAATGCTGATCGAGGACACTGAGCCATACTCTTCCTCCCTGTCTGAGCTCCTAGGGTGTGGAATTGAGATAGAGGACTCTTGGGGTTGAGGGAAATCTGGACAATAGGGTATCACCCTATCTGTTACCCATAGGGTTGGAGTAGTAGCTCACCCTATCTTGGTCTTTGCAGAGTATTACCCCTCCGTCTTGGGCTTGTTGGGATTATCCCTCTCTGTCTGGCCAACGGGTGAGGAGGCCTAGGGGCGTGAGATCCTTACCTTTGGTAAGCCAGGTATCTCGCCCAAGCTAGGATTATGATGCAGGTGTTCTACCACATGGTTATTGAGGGTCATTGCTAGGAAGATCAGTAGGTGATAGGATGGGTTGAGTAGTAGCTCCCCTATATTACCTATTGCTCAATATGGGGTCGTGGTCATAACTCCCCCATGAGATTCCGGGTTGAGTAGTAGCTCCCCGTTGCGGTTCTAGGTTGAGATGTGCTCCCTGATGATATGCTCTCCAATGATGATACAATGACAGACATTCTGGGTAGTAGCCCGCTAACTGATATTCCGGGTAGTAGCCCGCTGACTGAGATTCCAGGTAGGAGCCCGCTGGCAGAGATACTGGGTAATAGCCCGATGAATAGAGGGTGGTAGCTTAAGCTCCCCTTCAGTAACAAATTCTTCTTCTTTTAGATTTGAGAATATTCAACATATGAGCAGGGACAATCAAGAGATAAGCAAGGGATGGATTGAGATGTACATTGATGATTTGTATGGCATGACGACTACAAAGATGATCAGTGATGATATGTGATGACACTTGAGATACCAGGATGGCATATTGATCGATGGACAGATATTGGCAGGTGGAATTCTCCCTAGTTGAGAGGGAGTGTTAAAATTATGCAACTGCAGTCAAATTCCACTTTGGATAGCTCATATGATGAAGATAATAATTGCAATATATTCCTCTTTTTGAGAGGACCAAAATCGACCTAAAGATCACCTTATTTGGACAAGCAAAAGTTGGTTTTTGAATTTATTTATCCACTCATGTATATTGGATTAGGTGGGCCCTATGTACAATTGGGCATGGCGGCCTCAACATCAAGTGGACCCTCATGAAAGCCTATATATAGAAGAGACCTCAAACTCATTTGGACACAATCATCAATCACTTTCTTCTCTCTTCAATTGTTTGGTTCGCACAGGTCCGTTGGAGGAAAGCTTGCACAAAGGGTCCGAAACTACATGGTCGAAGATCACATGAGTCTAGGGTTTCTATTTCTCAGACGCACGCTCGTAACTAAGGATTTTCATCCCTAGACGCTCGCACAATATGGTCAAGGGAGCGTCCGGGAAGTCTCAGACGCTCGCACACAGTGTCTAAGGGAGCGTCTGGGAGGCTAAGGTTTCCGCAGTCTAGTTTGGCCCCAGACACTCGCATGTAGTTCACTTGGGAGCGTCTAGGTTAGTCTCAGACGCTTGCATAAGGTGTCTCAGGGAGCGTCCAGGGCCAAAAGATGAAATATCAATACTTTGAAGTTTCTGCTTAGTGACAACAATATTCAACTATTAACTACAGTCAGTGACAATGCATTACAATCCTCATAATTATGGTTTTTGAGTATAAGCATGTTATGGGTCATGTCATCGATGTTATAGTTATTTTTGTTGCATAGATGAAGATATGAATCATTGTAATCTCTTTTGCTGAATCATTTGATGATGATCTAAGAAGAAGAAGAATTTGCAAGGGTTTTCCCCATAGTGGGTTTTGCCCTGGTCTCCGACCAATCCTGGTGTCTCTATGTGTGCATGCTTTTCTTCTATTGTTCCTTTATGGTCCGCTGCATTGATGATGATGATATTGTTATTTCTACATAGTTGCATATGTTGATGAGTAATGATGTAAATATGAATAATGTTATAATGTTATGGGGTGAACTTAATGTGTTAATGAAGAAATGCAATTATAAAAGCAAAGAACTGTTGACACCTAATTATCAGGATTGGGTGAATAACTGAAATTGATGTAAATAAATAATAGAAAATATGAATAGTCACTGGAAGATGAAATGAACAGTCACTCCCTCATGTATATAATAAAGACCAACCTGAATGAATATCAATGAATTGTTTTGAGGAGTTACCCCCTGGTTTGACATGGTATCAGAGCCGGCGCCATTTTTGGCTTCCAGCTCCATTTTGTAACTCCCTTTTGCCATTTCTTCAGAAGTTTGTCCTGCATTTTTCTGCCATTTTGCCTATGTTTTGCATCTTTTGCAAACTGACATCTCTGTCAAATCCCTCCGAAATTTCATGCATTGGTGTGTTAAACGCTGGGTTTTGTATTCAATCTTATTGTTGAAGGGGGCGTATTGTTGCGTTGAGGCAACCTGGTGCGTTGAACATCCAATGTGCATTTCCCGGAGGTACGCAGCGAAGCGTGGTACTATGGACGACATTGTGACTGTGACAGCGTTGAGGTTTGGTAGATGTTACATTGAGTGCAACGAAAGTTGTGGTAAAATATCGACACACCACCATAGAACTCTGCTCCAGTTACGTTGAATGAAGGTCCTAAACTCTGCTCCCAAACTCTGCTTCCATTTCCACGCTCACCGCACCCGGTTGTTTTGAAGTTGTGGTATACGATGTGGTTTTACATTGTTTTGAATCTTTTGTGGTATACATTGTTTTGAATCTGCATACCTCCCCTTCGCTGTGCCTCCACCCACAACTCTGTTGTCGCGGCTTTGTTGGTATACTGTAACGCCATACCATATTATTGTTGCATATATTCCATACCTTATTACATATACCCGACTCCTCATATCTTATTACATATACCACTGTTATTTGAACTCCATATATAGCGAAGCCCGCATACCGTATATCATTGTTTTTAATATATAACTCTGTGGACTCCGTTCAATAGTATAATGTTGTGGACACTTACGTTGAATGATATACCAACAGTCCTCCCGCTCGGTCGTATCTTTGCGTGCCATACCACCATATGATATTATGCGTTCAATGAATCTCGTTCCATATACACCCTCCCCATAAACCCCTCCCCCATATACTCCCTACTCCATAATCTCCCTCCCCCATAAACCACCTTCCCCACATAATACCTCTATTTTCATATACCAGGATCACATTTTTTTTTACCATTAGGAGTAAAATTTTGCAGCAAAAGTATTTTTTTTTTTCCACAGTACACAGATTTTACAATGCATTCAATCATATCTATTGTGGGAGTAGTTCTCATTGTCAAAGAGAACTATCCTGAGTGGTTTTGGAAGATAAAACACACCCTCATTTTCAATGAGTTGTGGAAAGGAGACGGAGACAAAGAGCCAGAACAGCCTACCTCAGGCAAGGAGTTCGCCATTTGGGAAAATAAGAACAACAAAGCCTATGCGTTAATTGCAGCATCTGTAAGTGAAGAGGTGAGTCGACATATTTCGCCATTTTCAATTGATTTCGAAGCCTTACAAAAACTGAAGGAACTCTATGACTCACACTCTGCACTTGAAGTTGTTCAACTATGATTAAACTCTTTACTCTTGAATTACAAAATAATGATCCTCTTGCTCTTGCATCCGAAGTAAAATCTATAATGCATGATATCAAAGCCACTAAGGTTGAATTGGATATTCCTCTTATCGCTTTTCTCAAGGCACTTTATCCTACTTACTCCAATTATCTTGAGTCATTGCAAGAAAATGGAAATCTCAAAGATATTACCTTTGACTCTCTTGTGAAAAAATTTGCTGAAAGAGAGAAAGCTTTTGGAAAGAAGACATCCCCTGAATCTTTTGAAGAGGCTGTGTGCCTTGCTCATAAAGAAAAGAATCTTGCCCAAGATTCTTCCAAAGGAAGAGGTGGTCGAAGAGGAAGAGGAAGATATTTCAGAGGCAGGGGGGGCAGACACTCTCAAGGAGAAAAGTTAGATTTGCACTGCATACGCTGCAAAAGAAATGGATCACATGATGCCTCTACATGCAAGTTACCTTGGGACAAAGTTGAGAAGCAAAGAAACCAACCCAAAGGTAAAACTAATGACACAGACAAAGTTAAAGCACCTGAATCTGCTCATTATGTTGTGGCACAATGTAATATCGCAGTAAATGAAGACTTATTTAATGCTTCACTTGCTTCTTGGAAAAATGATTGGTTGCTTGATTCAGGAGCAACTTGCCACATGACTCATAGAAAAGATTTTTTTTTAAGAATTCACTGACAATGTTGATGGAGCAGTATACTTTGCAGACCAATCAAAACTCGAGCCATCAAGGCTTGGCACAATCAGGCTTAAATTTCCTGGTATTCCAAACTTTCTTCTGCATCATGTTCTATATCTGCCACAGCTGGAGAGAAACTTGTTGTCATTGGTCCACATCTGCCAGCATGGTCACTCCATTTATATGTTTGATGGCAAGCTTGAGGTGAGAAAATCATCTGACCACTCACTTGTCATGTGGGGGATAGAAGAAAAAAGGCTTCTCACGCTACAGGGTACCTCTGCTCGTGCACAACATTTCTCATACAACTCTCATTATGAAGAAGGTACACTTCATCAAGTTTATTATGGCATGCTAGATTTGGACATTTGAACTATTACAACCTCTGCTTGTTGAAGAAAAATGGTGTTATTGGTTTGCCTACAATTCCTAGGAAACTTAAGCAATGTGATGCTTGCATTCAAGGAAAGCATAGCAAACAGTCTTTTCATGATTCACATTCAAGAGCACATAGAAAACTTGAACTCATTCATTCAGATTTATGTGGTCCAATGCCTATTCTTTCTGCAAATGGAAATAAATATATGATGACATTTATTGATGACTACACCAGAATATGTTGGGTTTATTTATTGAAGAACAAATCTGATGCTTTTCAAACATTTAAGAACTTTCATACATGGATTGAAAATGATGCACAATCTCATATTGGCTCTATTCGCACTGATAATGGAAAAGAATATACTTCAAATGAATTTGAAAACTATCTTCGCCAACATGGGATCAAACATCAAACAACTGTGCCTTATAATCCCCAACAAAACGGTGTAGCTGAAAGAATGAATAGGACAATCTTAAATATGGTGCGCTCCATGATGTTTTTTAAAAATGTAAAATTGATGTTTTGGGTTGATGAAGTTCTATGTGCTGTATATATAAAGAATAGTTGTCTATCTAATGCTATTAGAAACAAGACTCCTTATGAAATGTGGTATGGGCACATTCCTTCGGTAAAGCTTCTCAGGTCTTTGGTTCCACCTGTTATGCCATGATACCAAAGGTACATAGAAACAAACTTGGTGCAAGAAGTCGTAAGTGTATCTTCCTGGGGTATTCAAACACCTCCAATGCATACTGTCTCTATGATGAAGTTAATAAAAAGTTTGTTGTATCTAGAGATGTAATCTTTCTTGAAACATCCAAAAATGACAATGTTGTTGAGTGGCAACTTGATCGCTTGGATAGATTCGCAAATGCAAAGACTTTTCAAGAATTTGATAATCAGATTCCACATCTTGAAGGGGGGATTCCTATACTAGATCAACTTGTGGAATCTTCTTCTGAAGCACTCTCTCCCTTGCATGAAACTCCAACAACGGATGCTACTTTAAGTGATGTGATTGACAGAATTGGGAGACTCAATCTTGATTCAGTCCCAACTCAATCAATGGAGCAACCTGGACCATCTGAGAAAGGTCCCCCAAAGTGGTTGACAAAGACACTTGAAAGTGTTCATCCTGATGAGGTTGGAAAGACAGGAACTAGAAATTCAAACCGACAAAATGGAGGTGATGTAGATGACTCTGATTCACCTGTTGATATGGATGTTTCTTATGATTGTGAATTGATTTTGTTTGCAGATTTCGAACCAACTTCCTTCAAAGAAGTTGCTTCTCATGATGAATGGAAAGAAGCGATGCAAAAGGAGTATGATGCCGTGATAAAGAATGGCACTTGGAAGCTGGTTGATCCTCCATTAGGAACCAAACCAATTGACAACAAGTGGGTCTACAAGAACAAGTATAAAGCTGATGGCTCACTTGACAAGCACAAAGCCAGGCTGGTGGCAAAAGGTTTTGCATAGAAGGAAGGGGTTGATTATGAGGAGACTTTTGCCCCCACAACAAAATGGGTTACCATCCGGACACTCTTTGCCCTAGCAGCTCAGAACGGTTGGAAAGTCCATCATATGGATGTAAAAACTGCTTTCTTGAATGGAGATCTAAAAGAGAATGTTTTTATGTCCCAGCCTAAAGGATTTGCTGTGAAAGGACATGAACATAAAGTATGCAAACTTGTGAAATCTTTGTATGGCCTCAAACAAGCACCGTGAGCCTGGTATGAAAAACTAACTGAGCATCTTCTGAAACTCAATGTCAAACATTATGATCTTGATGATGCAACTTTATTTGTCAAGAAAGTTGGCAAAACAGTTGTATATCTTGTGGTATATGTAGATGATCTTTTGATGACAGGGAACAATGAAAGCTACATTGCATCCATAAAGAAGGAATTGAAGAAAGGTTTTGAAATGACTGATTTGCGTTGTGTTCATTACTATCTTGGTATTGAAGTAACTAAACATCCGAAGTCCATATTCCTTTCTCAAAAGAAGTACATTGGAGATCTGTTGAACAAGTTTGGCATGACAGAATGCAATCCTCTTACTACTCCAATGGAACAAAACATAAAGCTTACATCCATTGAAGGAAAAAAATTTGAGGATGCAACAAAGTATAGACAACTTGTAGGAAGTCTCAACTACCTAACTACTACCAGACTAGACATTTCATTCGCTGTTGGAATCCTCTCCAGGTTTATGCAAAAGCCTTGTGAGGGACATTGGTCTGCTGCAAAAAGAGTTCTAAGGTACTTGAAGGGAACTCAAGACTTTGGAATCAAGTATACATAGGTGGACGACTTTAGCTTGATTGGATACTCTGATTCAGACTTCGATGGAGACAAAGAAAGTGGGGTATCTACTTCACGTTATGCTATGAGTCTTGGATCAGGAGCTGTCTCTTGGAGATCACGCAAACAATCAATTCTAGCAGATTCCACAAAAGAGGTAGAATTTGTGGCAGTAGCTGAGGCAACAAAAGAAATTGTGTGGCTCAGGAAAATTCTTGAAGATTTGCAGGTAAAACAAGTACAATCGACTCCACTCATGATTGACAATACCTCGGCAATAAAGTTGGCCAAGAACCCAAAGTTCCATGATCGAACGAAGCACATCAACACTAAATATCATTTGATTCGACATCATGTTGAGGCCAAAACAGTGCATCTCCGCCATTGTTCCACTAAAGAGCAAATTGCAGACATCTTCACCAAAGCGCTTGGAAGAGAAAAGCTTGAAAGATTCAGAACGATGCTTGTACTCACCAACATCCCTTCAGATTAAGGTGGGGAATGTTGACACCTAATCATCAGGATTGGGTGAATAACTGAAATTGATGTAAATAAATAATAGAGAATATGAATAGTCACCGAGAGAGGAAATGAATAGTCTCTCTCTCATGTATATAATAAAGACCAACTTGAATGAATATCAGTGAATTGTTTTGAGGAGTTACCTCTTGGTCTGACAAGAACAATGTAGCATTATGAAAAATTAACATCTGGTGTGCCTTTTACTTCTCTATGATATGCTTTGATTTAGGTTTATAGCTCAAAAGCCCAAACTTTCTTTTTGAGATTTAACATTTAATACCTCTAGATGACGAGTTAGTTTATGGCTCATCAGGGTTGGGACAATACAAGAATTTCTTTTTGTAGATGGAGCATCATGAGCTTGGGAAACTGGGTGATGGCTAAGGAGAGGGGTAGAGCTCATGCTAGGCTTTTTCCCACGTGCTATTCAAATGTCCCAACCATCTTTTGCATTTTTTCTTTTTCTTTTATTGTGGCTTTATTATGCTTTTAACTTTGCTTTCACAACAACCTCTAAGACAAAGCTTTCTAGCCCAAACCCAAGGATGAGGATGAAAATGTGCCAATCCCCATGACCAATGACCACCAACGTGAAAAATGGAGTGGAATACTGGGAAAAGATTGAAAGTGGTAAGTATGGAATATCATGGACACACTTCTAATCAACGCGATATACCAATTAAGTATGGCTGTTATAAGGCTCAAAACAAAGGTATACTAATCCCTTGGACTAGATTTAAATTTATGCTAAAAAACCCCAAGGGCTAGTAGCTAAAGATTGAATAAAATATGAAAAGTGCTTGCTAATAAATATTTAAATAAAGAAAAAATAAAAATTGCTGGTTTGTTGTAATAAGAAGTGTGGTTGTTAAGAAATGCTTACCTTAGCCACAAGTTTACCTCTCAATGTTGGGTTGTCAATCACATTCAACGTTAAGTCGGTTTTGCAATCGGATAGCGATGCGAGTTTGGAATTGAGAAAATTGTGTCGTCCCAACCTTTATCTAAGACATCCTACATGTTTCTAGATCCAACTAAGAGCGACTTCTAGCGAAGTGTCTTTAATCTTCGGGTCAATTGTGAGATTGGAAGAGATCTTCACCTAGTTGAAGATACCCCCGATAAGCGTAAGTCCAACCTATGGATTTGATAATCCCAACCTCCAACAAGTGAGCAATGAAGACTAGCACCTTGACTGCAATCTTGACATGACCATGTAGCCCCTTGGTGGAACGTCTTTCTGATGTTTGTGTAAACTACAGTTCTATGTGCTGTATATATAGAGAATAGATGTCCATCTAATGCTATCCGAAACAAGACTCCCTATGCAGTGTGGTATGGGCACATTCCTTTGGTAAAGCATCTTAGGGTCTTTGGTTCCACCTGTTATACCTTGATACCAAAGGTACATAGAAACAAACTTCGTGCAAGAAGTCGTAAGTATATCTTCCTGGTGTATTCAAACACCTCCAATGCATACCGTCTCTATGATGAAGTCAATAAAAAGTTTGTTGTATCTAGAGATGTAATCTTTCTTGAAACATCCAAAACTGACAATGTTGTTGAGCGGCAACTTGATCGCTTAGATAGATTCGCGAATGCAAAATCTTTTCAAGAATTTGATAATTAGATTCCACATCTTGAGGGGGGGATTCCTATACTAGTTCAAGTTGTGGAATTTTCTTCTGAAGCACTCTCTCCCCCGCATGAAACTCCAACAACTGATGATACTTTAAGTGATGTGATTGACAAAATTGGGAGACTCAATCTTGATTCAGTCCCAACTCAATCAACGGAACAGCCTGGACCATCTGAGAAAGGTCCCCCAAGGTGGTTGACAAAGACACTTGAAAGTGCTTATCTTGATGAGGTTGGAAAGACAGGAACTAGAAATTCAAACCGGCAAAATGGAGGTGATGTAGATGACTTTGATTCACCTGTTGATATGGATGTTTCTTATGATTGTGAATTGATTTTGTCTACAGATTTCGAACCAACTTCCTTCAAAGAAGTTGCTTCTCATGATGAATGGAAAGAAGCGATGCAAAAGAAGTATGATGCCCTGATAAAGAATGGCACTTGGAAGCTGGTTGATTCTCCATTAGGAACCAAACCAATTGGCTGCAAGTGGGTCTACAAGAACAAGTATAAAGTTGATGGCTCACTTGACAAGCACAAAGCCAGGCTTGTGGCAAAGGTTTTGCACAGAAGGAAGGGGTCGATTATGAGGAGACTTTTGCCCCCACAACAAAATGGGCTACCATCCAGACACTCTTTGCCCTAGCAGCTCAAAACGGTTGGAAAGTCCATCAAATGGATGTAAAAACTGCTTTCTTGAATGGAGATCTAAAAGAGAATGTTTTTATGTCCTAGCCTAAAGGATTTGCTGTGAAAGGACATGAACATAAAGTATGCAAACTTGTGAAATCCTTGTATGGCCTCAAACAAGCACTGCGAGCCTGGTATGAAAAACTAACTGAGCATCTTCTGAAACTCAATTTCAAACATTATGATCTTGATGATGCAACTTTATTTGTCAAGAAAGTTGGCAAAATAGTTGTATATCTTGTGGTATATGTAGATGATCTTTTGATGACAGGGAACAATGAAAGCTACATTGCATCCATAAAAAAGGAATTGAAGAAAGGTTTTGAAATGACTGATTTGGGCTATGTTCATTACTATATTGGTATTGAAGTAATCTGAAGTCCATATTCCTTTCTCAAAAGAAGTACATTGGAGATCCGTTGAACAAGTTTGACATGACAGAATGCAATCCTCTTACTACTCCAATGGAATAAAACATAAAGCTCACATCCATTGAAGGAAAAGAATTTGAGGATGCAACAAAGTATAGACAACTTGTAGGAAGTCTCAACTACCTAACTACTACCAGAACAAACATTTCATTTGCTGTTGGAATCCTCTCCAGGTTTATGCAAAAGCCTTGTGAGGGACATTGGTCTGCTGCAAAAAGAGTTCTAAGGTACTTAAAGGGAACTCAAGACTTTGGAATCAAGTATACACAGGTGGACGACTTCAGCTTGATTGGATACTCTGATTCAGACTTCGATGGAGACAAAGACACTGGGTTATCTACTTCAGGTTATGCTATGAGTCTTGGATTAGGAGCTGTCTCTTGGAGATCATGCAAACAATCAGTTCCAGCAGATTCCACAACAGAGGTAGAATATGTGGCAGCAGCTGAGGCAACAAAGGAAATTGTGTGGCTCAGGAAAATTCTTGAAGATTTGCAGGTAAAACAAGTATAATCAACTCCACTCACGATTGACAATACCTCGGCAATAAAGTTGGCCAGGAACCCAAAGTTCCATGATCGAAGCACATCAATACTAAATATCATCTGATTCGACATCATGTTGAGGCCAAAACCATCCATCTCCGCCATTGTTCCACTAATGAGCAAATTGCAGACATCTGCACCAAAGCGCTTGGAAGAGAAAAGCTTGAAAGATTTAGAATGATGCTTGGACTCACCAACATCCCTTTAGATTAAGTGGGGGATGTTGACACCTAATCATCAGGATTGAGTGAATAACTGAAATTGATGTAAATAAATAATAGAAAATATGAATAGTCACCGGGAGATGAAATGAACAGTCTTTCCCTCATGTATATAATAAAGACCAACCTGAATGAATATCAATGAATTGTTTTGAGGAGTTACCTCCTGGTCTGACAAGAACAATGTAGCACTGTGAAAAATTAACATCTGGTGTGCCTTTTACTTCTGTATGATATGCTTTGATTTAGGTTTATAGCTCAAGAGCCCAAACTTTCTTTTTGAGATTTAACATTTAATACCTCTAGATGACGAGTTAGTTTATGGCTCATCAGGGTTAGGACAATACAAGAATTTCCTTTTGTAGATGGAGCATCACGAGCTTGGGAAACTGGGTGATTGCTAATGAGAGGGGTAGAGCTCGTGCTAGGCTTTTTCCCACGTGCTATTCAATTGTCCCAACCATCTTTTGCATTTTTTCTTTTTCTTTCATTTTGGCTTTATTATGCTTTTAACTTTGTTTTCACAACAACAACCTCTAAGACAAAGCTTTCTAGCCCAAACCCAAGGATGAGGATGAAAATGTGCCAATCCCCATGAGCAATGACCGCCAACGCGAAGAATGGAGTGGAATACTGGGAAAAGATGGAAAGTGGTATGGAATATCATGGACACACTACTAATCAACGCGATATACCAATTAAGTATGGGTGTTATAAGGCTCAAAACAAAGGTATACTAATCCCTTGGACTAGATTTAAATTTATGCTCAAAAACCTCAAGGGCTAGTAGCTAAGATTGAATAAAATATGAAAAGTGCTTGCTAGTAAATATTTAAATAAACAAAAAATAAAAATTGTTGGTTTGTTGTAATAAGAAGTGTGGTTGTTAAGAAATGCTTACCTTAGCCACAAGTTTACCTCTCGATGTTGGGTTGTCAATCACATTCAACGTTAAGTCAGTTTTGCAATCGGATAGCGATGCGAGTTTGGAATTGAGAAAATTGTGTTGTCCCAACCTTTATCTAAGACATCCTACATGTTTCTAGATCCAACTAAGAGCGACTTCTAGCGAAGTGTCTTTAATCTTCGGGTCAATTGTGAGATTGGAAGAGATCTTCACCTAGTTGAAGATACCCCCGATAAGGGTAAGTCCAACCTATGGATTTGATAATCCCAACCTCCAACAAGTGAGCAATGAAGACTAGCACCTTGACTGCAATCTTGACATGACCATGTAGCCCCTTGGTGGAACGTCTTTCTGATGTCTGTGTAAACTACATTCCATGTGTTAATCTTATATTCAACTTGTTACAATAAGAACCAGAAAAGAACAAAATAGAGAAAAACCAACCCACAATTTTGAGACAAAAGAGTTTGCATACAAACTTCTAGTATGGCATGAGTGATCTCACAATGCAACGACAACTGAGAACAGAGGAGGGACTAGCCTTATATTATTTTCCTTTCAATGGCTGGTTGGACCTTTCTCCAAATTAATATTGTTTTTACTAGTCATCCACAACCCAAAGACTAAGTAAATTAAAAAAAAATAGTTTTTAATTGCAATGATTTTACCACTAAGGGAGTTCGACTTGACTCATTTGACCCTTGGAAACACAACATTCCACTTGCATTGATCCTAGAATGACAGAAAATAGAGAATAGTAGTCAAAAACTCCTCAATGTTCCTCTTTAGATGGCCCAATGATTTCATTGGTGGCTCAATTTGGCTTAGTTAGCTTCATTTCTTCCATAGTAATTCGACTTGGTCCATTGGTAGTTCAATTTGGTTGAATGGATGATGGTTTTGTTGAAGAAAGTGTAACTAGGTTTAGTCTTCATAAATGTACTTTTGATATTTGTATTTATTCAAGGAAGGAAATATTATTTTTGTTATATTTATCAATGAGTTTCTTGCTCATTGAAGTAGTTCAAGCACATATTTAAAAGCTTCTAGGAAGTCAAAGAGTCAATGTATTTATTGAAGACCCTTAAGGGCATGTTACACTATAAACTTGTATAAGAGTCAAAGAAAATATCTCCAAGCAAAGTCAAGTCCTCTCCATGCACAGACATCCTCCTAGCAGTAAAAATAATTAAGAAACACCAAGTCGGCCTACAGTCAACAAGTCGACTGTGAAAATTCTATCACTGCAGCAACTAATTTACTTTTCCTACTTATTCCACAATAAGTTATTTATGAAATTAATTCAATAAACATTAAAATAAATATTGCTACAGATATCACACTGTAATACGAACAAACATATGCACAATAATCAACACATTAACACAGTTATTTTGGACAACAGTCCCCGGAAAAATCCAATGTGGGAAAACCAGTGCAGCAAGGGAGGTTTTTATTATTCAGCAATTCTTCAGTACAATAGGGTGCCAAATTGGCTTACCCACAGAGAAAAAAAAAAATCCTTCAGCACTTCTCCCAATCCCAGCGTTAGCTCGATTGACCTCTGCGTGGCTCTCAGACCCTCTGCGTTAGCCCCTGCTTTACTGCATCAGCCTTGGGCCTCTCTGCGTCACCCATGCAGGCCCAGTTAATTACTGCGCAGTCTCCTGCTGCTTCTGTGTCTGCTTGAAATGCCCTGCGTCTGCCTCCCCTGCCTCAACGTTGATCTATAGTGGCTGATCCTGTCTCTCTGTTCCGTACTTGCTGCCTCCTGATTGCTCACCAAACCACTAGTTCAGTTTCTCAGCTAACCCCGCTCAAGAAATTGAACTGACTGGTCTCCCTCAGTGTGTTCTCTAAGTGACCCTCAAGCCTCCTATTATACTTTTCTCATTGACAAATGAACGACCAAGATTCAGTCCCTAATCAACGGCTAAGATTAGATCTGGTTTGATCCATGACTTTTGGACCATTTTAACACAGTTTTATATTAATTCACATTAATATTTTATTTTCCCTAAGTTTAGACTTGGGGATTCCATTAAAAATATTAATTATTTTAATATTTCCCACACTGTTTAGAATTTGCCCAAACCCTTTTTGGGTATTGGAGATCTCATGTGCCTTAGCCTTTCTACCAATTTTTTCATGGCTAGAGCACATCTGAAGCTACCCCAAATCAATACTTCCTCTTAGCGAGGACTGTGCTCTAGCAATACTCCTCACTGAGTATCACCTTGATCATCTGGCATCGGTCCCTATGCTGATGCTAGGCCTGCTGCCCATCATTCTCTGCACTGCTGCATCTTGTACCGCTGCCCATGGCTTTGCCATTGCCATTGTTGCATTTGTACGACAACTCCCTTTGCATCTGTGCTGCTGCTGGTCCTTTCTCCCAACATTACATCCACATTGCAACTCCCTCTGCATCTGTGCTACTATCACTCCCATTTCTGCTTCTGAAACGGGTTCTTCACCATCCCCATCTTTTCCGTGAAGTAGTCAAACTTTGTCCTTCCAAGGGCCTTGGTGAGGATGTCCGCCACCTGTTCTCCTGTAGGAGTGTAGCTCAACTGTACAGCTCCTCGTTGGACACAGTCTTTGACAAAGTGACACCAGATATGAATATTCTTCGACCCATCATGAAACACTAGATTCTCAGAGAGCTTGATGCAACTCTGATTGTAACACATGATCCTGGTCGCTTCCATATTCTTTCTGAATAGGTTCACCAATAGTTTTCTAAGCCATATGGCCTCACATGAAGGTATGCTCGCTGCCATATATTCCACCTTTGTTAAAATTTGCAACTAGGGCCAAACTCCATGTGGGTCAGCTTATTTATGGCAGCTGATATTTTTATTGGATCCCTCTCGTCGAGAGGTGTAGGATTGATCCAAAGATCATCCGATTCCGATAAGTATTTATGGAGATATGAATTTATTTTGATTATGTAATTATTATCAAGCTGACCAGATCTTATGTAGGCTCAAGAAGCCCAAACGTCATGTCTATTCAACCTATACGTTTTTGGTATAAATAGAAGAGGATTTGATGTCATTTAAGACATGACATTCTTGAGTGATCTCCTCCTCTCCACGTCTTGGGTTTTTGGAGAAGGAGTGAGACACCAAGAGTAATATGCTGGCCTTATGGTGATGCCCTAGTCGTAGGTTTATCTACGCAGCAAACAAAGACACCTCGCCATGCCCTAGCGACAGTCAAGGGAGCTCCTATGTGGTTAAAGTGAGGCCTAATCTACGCTATCTAGGAAGCCTCTATAACGTAGCTAAGAAAAGATTTATTGCTGTCAAGAACAGGCCCTAACACGCTGTCAAGAACAGGCCCTAACACGCTGTCAAGAAGCCTTATACACTACGCTGTCCAGAAGTAAAACGCAGTCAACGTGATGCCTGGAACACCGGCAGTCATAAAGTCATAACACGTAGATCATTCAACGTGATGCCCTAATTTGGATCCGTTGTCATATGGAATCATTACACGCAGTTCATGGACAATCAACGTGATGCTTGGAATAGCCGCAGTCATAAAGTCATAACACGCAGTTAATAAAGGGTTCATACGCAGTCATGAAGATATCCTTACACGCAGTTCATATACACACTATTCAACGTTGTTCATGTTATACAAGCTGTTCATATGACACATACATATGCTGTTCATGTTATATATTTACATGCTGTTCATATGTCATATATATATGCTATTCATGTTATGCACAAAGATATTCATACGCAGTCATAACTGCAGTCAAGGTATGGAGCCGTTGTAAATTCCTGTAGCCGCAGTCATGCACTCACAATGACAAGGATCATAAGCAATGATGGTTACAGTCTCAACATAATGAGAATGATAAGGATGACCAGTCTCAGATCATGATGGGCATGGGCAACAAAATGATGATAAGAGCAGATGAGAGCAGCTCAGTCATAGGGCTGCATGATGATGGAAGATGCAGCATAAAAGGCAACAAGATGATGAATAAGATCATGGACATGGGCAGCATGATGATAATCATGATTAGTGTAGCATGGTGCAGTATGTAGTGGTGCAGCAAGAGAACCAGATGCAGCACGATGATAGGTGAAGGAGTCACCTTGGAGAATCCATTGAAGCAGAATGTCTTCAACTGATCTCATCGTTATATGAAATGATCTAGATAAGTCAAAGTGTTGACTTCGGTTGTAAATGTACTATCTCTCTCTCTTTGCTGAACTTTGAAGAACATAAAAGAAGAATTGATCAAGGGTTTCCCCACATTGTGGGGTTTGTCCCTGGCTAGTGCCACATCTTGTGTCCTCTTGTCCTAGCTTGTCTTCTTCAATTTATATTTATGTTCTATCTGTAGTTTATCTTAATGCTGATGTGATTGCTAACTGTGAAAATTTAAATAAATTGCTCTAGCATAGAACATACCTAAAATTAACATGGTATCGGAGTTGAGGTGAAGACAATGCCCAAGCAAGAGTGAAAGAATCACTGAAGACAATAGGGACAAGACAAAAGGATCAATAGGTTCCACATCTCTCTTTTAAGTTCACAAAGGGTGAAATCGAAGCAGAGCATATTATCAGAATGGCGTAGCGAAAGTTCTGATGGCCCATCTAAAGATCACTTCATTGGGAAGTTTGGATCTAAGGATGGAAGGAAAGGTGGATGCCTTGGTTGCAATAAGTTCGGCCGTTATGCGTAGGAGTGTTTGAATGGCAGAGACACTTCTCTTGATGAAGATAAACAAATCATTCCAGGGTCAAGGGAATGACAGGTAATACAGTTCATCAAGGAGAATTGGTCGACTTTTCAAAGAAAGCAAGGAACACTAGGCGCTTCATCGGAAAAATAATCGTGGGATTATACTTGGAGTTGATGCCACCTATCTAGGGAAGGGTGTAGGAAATGTTATCCCTCAATTGAATGAGGGTAACTCGATTCATTTACAGAATCTCTTTTATGTACTTGATCGTAAGAAGAACCTGATGTCCATTTCAGCAATGGAAGTCAAAGGCTACAGGGTGGCACTCATTGATGAAAAGGTACGTGTTTGAAAATAGATTTTTCAAAGATGTTTTTGAGTTCAGGGCTGTATCAAGTTGCAGGAAGTCCACTGGGGACCATGTCCATTGACTCAGCACCGGAGGTTTGTGAGTCAGATGGTGACAGGGATGCCTGAATTCAAAAAGAACATGAAGGTACATGTCTGAGATGTACCGAAAGAAAATCTTATAAGGGGACCATTCCCCTCATGCCACAGGTCCACAGGTTTGAAACAACCCGAGGAGTTTGAGATTCATGATCGGGAATCTCATGTATGCTGGTGGTAGAAAGCCCTCTATGCAAAACACCCCGGGCATAGTATGAGAGGATCAACAGCTGTCTGATGAAGCTGAGATTCACTAGGAGTGAAATCGATCCAAACCATCCGAAGGTTGTGGATGACAGACCTCTCATATCGGCACCTATGTCTGACAGGTGCAGACCCTCTCATTTGTAGAAGACAGAGGGAGTTGGATTTCAGACATATGTTTTGCAGTTAGCATGGTGAGCTCATATTTGGTTGAGCCTCACTAGATTGGTGCCAAGAATCTTTTGAGATATCTTTGGGGCACAATTTCTCATGGATTGAGATACATGCCGGAAATATGAAAACTGCTTGATTATTCGAATGCTGACTGGGCAGGCAGTGTGGAGGATCACGAGAGCACTTTTCAGTGCCGGTTCTCTCTGGATTCTGCTTCGATATCATGGATGAGCAAGAAGCAGAAGTCGGTTGTTATAAGTACCATCGAGACTGGATACATAACTACGAGTATGACCTCGTATGAAGTTGCTTGGTTGTGGAAACTCTTCAGTGAGTACACATGATGAATACCACTATGATTCTCTGTGACACCCAGAGGTGGGATTCGATTATTGAGGAATCTTGTATTCGACGATTGCTCCAGCAGATAGACATCAGATACTGCCTTATTTGGGATATGGTTAGTCGATGAGCAAGGAGACTCCATCGCATTAAGGTAATGGACAGGTCGATACACTTTGTCAGAGCCCCGGGGAAAGATCAATTTTGTGATTTTCCTAAATGACTTGGAGTCGTCGAGAGACCCTTGTACAAGGGTCCTGCATGTTGCATACATTGAGCTCTGGGAGCTCTAGGGGCTTGCGGTTCTTACTGGAGTAACATACGACCAAAAGGTGACTCACCCTCCCCTGGTGGTACGCACAGAGACAAGATGATTTGCTCTCTTGTGGGACAGGATGATTCGCTCATCTGTCGATAGGATGATTCGCTCTCCTATGAAACAAGATGACTCGCTCTCTTGTGTGACAAGATGATTCACTCTCTTGTGGGACAGGATGATTCGCTCTCCTGTGTGGCAAGATGATTAGTTCTCCTGTGAGGTCTGGATGATGTGTTCTCTATGACGATTATGTAGCAGGATGATTAGCTCTCTTGTGAGGCCTGGATGATGTGTTCTCCATGGCGATTGTGTAGCAGGATGATTAGTTCTCCTGTGAGGACAGGATTGATTAAGTTCTCTTGTCAAGGCATCCTACCCATGCAGTTTGGGACTCATGGGAAGTACCTCTCATCTGATCAATGAGTAGGGAAATGAGGATAGGAACCATAGTAGTACCGATGGATGCATTGTTGTATCTACTGTACTCCCTATGCTAGGATGACCTTCATTGATCTGGGATCAATGATACTGGTCCGGGACCAGTGGTAGGAGTTGTACCTACTATGACGCTGACTTCGGGTCGGTTGAGATTGGTTTGGGACCAGTGGTACATACTCTGAGACTGACTTAGGGTTAGTGGAAGACTGGTCTGGGACCAGTGAGAGTGGTACATGCTATGACGCTGACTTCGGGTCGGTTGAGACTGGTCTGGGACCAGTGGTACACTCTCTGAGACTGATGATACTGGTCTGGGACCAGTGGTAGGAGTTGTACCTACTATGACGCTGACTTCGGGTCAGTTGAGACTGGTCTGGGAGCAGTGGTAGGAGTTGTACCTACTATGATGCTGACTTCGGGTCGGTTGAGACTGGTCTGGGACCAGTGGTACATACTCTGAGACTGACTTAGGGTCAGTGGAAGACTGGTCTGGGACTAGTGAGAGTAGTACATGCTATGATGCTAACTTCGGGTCAGTTGAGACTGGTCTGGGACCAATGGTACACTCTCTGAGACTGATGATACTGGTCTGGGACCAGTGGTACACTCTTTGAGACTGATGATACTGGTCTGGGACCAGTAGTAGGAGTGGTACCCACTATGACGCTGACTTTGGGTCGGCTGAGACTGGTCTGGGACCAGTGGTACGCACTCTGAGACTGACTTCGGGTCAGTGGAGAATGGTATGAGACATTCTCGATCAATTCTTCTTCTTCATGGTTCAGCAGAGCTAAGTTGAGCAGAGCAGAGCAGAGCTAGTAGAGCTGAGCAGAGCGAAGCAGAGCCAACAGAGCTGAGCAGAGCTAACAAAGCTGAGCAAAGTTGAGCAGGGCAGTGCAGGGCACTGATGGCAGAGATAGTACAGTTGGACATATGGATCAGCGGATGGAGTTCTCCCTAGTTGAGAGGAAGTGTTAAAATTGGCAACTAGGGCCAAACTCCATGTCGGTCAGCTTATTTATGGAAGCTGATATTTTTATTGGATCCCTCTCGTCGAGAGGTGTAGGATTGGTCCAAAGATCATCCGCTTTCGATAAGTATTTATGGAGATATGAATTTATTTTGATTATATAATTATTATCAAGCCGACCAACTCTTATGTAGGCCCAAGAAGCCCAAACATCATGTCTATTCAACCTATACGTCTTTGGTATAAATAGAAGAGGATTTGATGTCATTTAAGACACGACATTCTTGAGTGATCTCCTCCTCTCCACGTCTTGGGTTTTTGGAGAAGGAGTGAGACACTAAGAGTAATACGCTGGCCTTATGGTGATGCCCTAGCCACAGGTTTATCTACGCAGCAAATAGAGACACCTAGCCATGCCCTAGCCGCAGTCAAGGGAGCTCTTGTGTGGTTAAAGTGAGGCCTAATCTACGCTGTCTAGGCAAGCCTCTATAACGTAGCTAAGAAAAGATTTATCGCTGTCAAGAACAGGCCCTAACACACTGTCAAGAAGCCTTATACACTACGCTGTTCAGAAGTAAAGTGCAGTCAACGTGATGTCTTGAACAGCCGTAGTCATAAAGTCATAACACGCAGATCATTCAACGTGATGCCTTGAACAGCCGTAGTCATAAAGTCATAACACGCAGATCATTCAACGTGATGCCTTGAACAGCCGTAGTCATAAAGTCATAACACGCAGATCATTCAACGTGATGCCATAATTTGGATCCGTTGTCATATGTAATCATTACACGCAGTTCATGGACAGTCAATGTGATGCCTGGAATAGCTGTAGTCATAAAGTCATAACACACAATTAATAAAGGGTTCATACGCAGCCATGGAGATACCCTTACACGCAGTTCATATACACGCTGTTCATGTTATACACGCTGTTCGTATGACACATACATACGTTGTTCATGTTATATATTTACACGCTGTTCATATGTCATATATATACGTTGTTCATGTTATGCACAGAGATATTCATACACAGTCATAACTGCTGTCAAGGTATGGAGCCGTTGTAAATTCCTATAGCCACAGTCATGCACTCACAATGACAAGGATCATAAGCAATGATGGTTACAGTCTCAACATAATGCGAATGATAAGGATGATTAGTCTCAGATCATGATGGGCATGGGCAGCAAAATGATGATAAGAGCAGATGAGAGCAGCTTAGTCATAGGGTTGCATGATGATGGAAGATGCAACATAAAAGGCATCAAGATGATGAATAAGATCATGGATATGGGCAACATGGTGCAGTATGCTGTGGTGCAGCAAGAGAACCAGATGCAACACGATGATAGGTGAAGGAGTCACCTTGGAGAATCAGGTGAAGCAGAATGTCTTCAATTGATCTCATGGTTATACGAAATGATCTAGATAAGTCAAAGTGTTGATTTCGGTTGTAAATGTATTATCTCTCTCTCTCTCTCTTTCTTTGCTGAACTTTGAAGAACATAAAAGAAGAATTGATCAAGGGTTTCCCCACATTGTGGGGTTTGTCCCTGGCTAGCGCCACATCTTGTGTCCTCTTGTCTTGGCTTGTCTTTTGTGATTTATATTTATGTTCTATCTGCAGTTTATCTTAATGCTGATGTGATTGCTAGCTGTGAAAATTTAAATAAATTGCTCTAGCATAGAACATACCTAAAATTCACAGCCTTAGATGAGCTTAGAGCTACGAACTTTTGTTTCTTACTGCACCAGGAGGTCATTCTTGATCTAATGTTGAAACAGTACCCAGAGGTACTTTTCCGATCCAATGAACTTCCTGCGCAATCTGCCTCAGTAATTCCACTCAACCTGATATCCTTACCTTTAGTGTACAAGAGCCGATAATCGATTGTTCCCCGTAAATTCCTGAGAATGTGTTTGGCTGCTGCCTAGTGTGCCCTCTTTGGTTCCACCATGAACTGACTGAGGGTGTTTACAGTGTCGCGAATGTCTGGACTCTGGCCTGGTATTGGCCCGATACATCAGGGACCCTATGAGCTGCCTGTATATGGTGGGATCGACTTCCTTGTCTTCTGATGTATCAATCTTCTTCCAGTTGGTGATCATTGGCGTAGCCATAGGTCTATAGTCCTCCATCTCGAATCTTTTCAGGATTTCTGTAGCATACCTCCTTTGCCCAAGGAAGGTTTCTCCCTTCTGTTGCCAAACTTCCAACCCTAGGAAGTAGTGCATTCGTCCCAAATCCTTCATATCGAATTCCGTGGCTAGATTCTTCTTGCAGTCCCCAATGAGTCTGGATGATCTTGTCAGAAAGAGATCATCCACATACAATACTAAGATTAGCGGCTCATTCTCTACAACTAGATAGTAGAGATTCGGATCTGTGTCACTCTTGATAAATCCCATCTTCTGCAAGTAGCAATCTATTCGACCATACCATGCTCTTGATGCCTATTTCAACCCATACAAGGCTTTCTTCAATCTGCATACATGAGACTTATTCTCATGAGTTTCAAAGCCCTCTGGTTGTTCAATGTATACCTCCTCTTCTATTACCCCGTTCATAAATGCCATTTTGACATCCATTTGATGGATCTCCCATCCCATCTAGGCTGCAAGAGATATCACGGTCCTAATAGATGTATACCTGGCTACCGGGGCATAGGTCTCCTCATAGTCAATCCCTTCTTTTTGAGCATAACACTTAGCCAAAAACCTGGCCTTGTATTTCTCAACACTGTCGCTTGCAGTGTATTTGATCTCGTAGATCCATCTTGAACCTACCACAGATCTGTCTTGAGGCCTTGGCACCACCTTCCAGACATCATTTACCATTATGGAGTTGTATTCCTCTACTATCGCATCTAGCCAAACCTGATGTTGAGCTGCCTCCTTGAAACTGACAGGCTCTCCATCCCGAGCTACTAATGCCTGATATCTATCTGGCTGTTTTTGCTCCCTCTCATTGTTTCTTGGCGCATCGATGAAGTCGTTTGCATCTCGCAGAATTTGACGAAGTTCCCTGCTAGTTCTTCCTCTGCCAGCAGGTGCTTCTGTGCGCTCCTCCTCCTCATCTTGAGAATCTTCCTGTTTTGAGGAAGAATTCTTTACTTCTGTTGGTTGAAGAGGCTTAACGAATAGCTCCTCTTTCGACTGCTCCTCGGAAGGCATCTCGCGAGATCTTCTGAAAGCCTTGTCCTCCATGAACTTTACATCTTGTCATACTACTACCTTCCTGCTCTCTAGAAGATAGATTCTGTATGCCTTAGTGTTCTCGCTATATCCCACCAGATATCCCTTTTCCGCAGTCTGATCTAGCTTCTTCCTCTTTTCTTCGGGTATGCGGCAATATGCTAAACTCCCAAATATCCTGAAATGACTGACTTCAGGTGTTCTCTCTGCGAAGAATTTCTCTGGAGTAATCTTGCCCAATGCCCGATGAGGAGTCTTGTTCTGAACATAGACTGCTATGTTGCATGCTTCCGCCCATAGGAATTTTGGCATATCCTAATCATACATCATGGCCTTAGCTGCTTCTATAATAGTCCCTTTCTTTCTTTCTGCTACCCCATTCTGCTCTGGATTGTAGGGAGCTGTCCACTGTCTTCTGATGCCCTCCTTGGCGCAAAAATCAGTGAAGTCCTTATCGACATATTCTCCACCATTATCTGAGCACAAAACTTTTATTTTCTTCCCAGTCAGATTCTCCACCAGAGCTTTGAACTCCTTGAATCGACAAAAATCCTCATCCTTGATTTTCAGAAAATAAATCCAAGTTTTCCTTGAGTGGTCATCAATGAAGGTAAGGAAATACTCGACACCACTGAAAGCTTTGGCAGACATAGGTCTACAGATATCTGAGTGTATCAATCCTAGTACACTCTTGGCCTTGTGTTTGCTCCTAGGAAATGTTGCCTTGGCATACTTTCCTAGAGCACATCCCCTGCATACATCATCTCGTTCCGTACTCAGATCCGGAACTCCTGTTACAGTGCTCCTGAGAATTGTCAGAGCTCCATGGTGCAAGTGACCTATTCTTCTGTGCCATAGTTCGTTCAAGTCCTTGTCTCCATCACTGCCTATTAGTGCCATTGGTGATTCTAGTTGTAATATATACAATCGATTACTTTTGATATCGATCTGCACTTTCTTTTTCCAGCTCGGGTGTTTGATGTATACCTTCT
Source organism: Pinus tabuliformis (assembly GCA_031772625.1). Classification (NCBI taxonomy): domain Eukaryota; kingdom Viridiplantae; phylum Streptophyta; class Pinopsida; order Pinales; family Pinaceae; genus Pinus; species Pinus tabuliformis. Next base: position 1,269,934,124 of record CM062818.1, on the reverse strand, counting down.
CCTTGATGAAGTAGACGTCATAGCCCTTGCCTTGTAGTTGTGACACGGAAAGTAAGTTCATCCCCAATCCTGGCACATGCAACACATTTGTAGCACGAAACTATTCTCCCAATTCTGTCTTAAAGACTATGGTACCCTTCCCTACTGGAGTACACTTTGCCTTGTTCTCCATGGTGATCTGAAAGTTCATCTTCTCTTCTCGATATTCTGAGAAACACTCCCTGATTCCCATCATATGCCACGAGGCTCCACTGTCTATATACCGTACTTCTGATGATGCAGCACCAATCATACACGCCAATTCTTCTTCTAACCTAGAAGCTAACATAGAGAAATCAAAATCTCTCTCTTGTGCAATCTTCTGAAAATCTGTGTGAGTCCCTTGATGTGGATGCCTCTGCATCATGGTCTCGACCCATAACTGATTTTCCCTTCCTGTCTCTGATTACTCGCTCGAATACCATGTGAAAATTCTATTACTGCAGCAACTGATTTACTTTTCCTACTTATTCCACAATAAGTTATTTATGAAATTAATTCAATAAACGTTAAAATAAATACTGCTGTGGATATCACACCGTAATACAGAAACAAACATATGCACAATAATCAACACATTGACAAAGTTATTTTGGACAACAGTCCCCGTAAAAGCCCAATGTGGGAAAACCGGTGCAGCAAGGGAGGTTTTTATTATTCAACAATTCTTCAGTACAACAGAGTGCCAAACTGGCCTACCCACAGAGAAAAAAAATAAAAAAATCCTTCAGCGCTTCTCCCAATCCCAACGTCAGCCTGGTTGACCTCTGCGTGGCTCTTAGACCCTCTGCGTCAACCCCTGCTTGACTACGTCAGGCTTGGGCCTCTCTGCGTCACCCACGCAAGCCCAGTTGATGACTATGTAGTCTCCTGCTGCCTCTCCGTCTGCCTCTCCTACCTCAGCGTTGATCTCTAGTGGCTGATCCCGTTTCTCTGTTTCGTACTTGCTGCCTCTTGACTGCTCACTAGACCACTGGTTCAATTTCTCAGCTAACCCTGCTCTAGAAATTGAACTGGCTGTTCTCCCTTAGTGTGTTCTCCAAGTGACCCTAAAGCCTCCTCTTATACTTTTCTCGTTGACAAATCAACGACCGAGATTAAGTACCTAATCAACGACTAAGATTAGATCTGGCTTGATCCATGACTTTTGGACCATTCTAACACAGTTTTATATTAATTCACATTAATATTTTATTTTCCCTAAGTTTAGACTTAGGGACTCCATTACAAATATTAATTATTTTAATATCTCCCAAGCTGTTTAGAATTTGCCCAAACCCTTTCTGGGTATTGGAGATCTCATGTGCCCTAGCCTCTCCACCAATTTTCATGGCTAGAGCACATCCCATGCCCCTAAATCAACATCGGCCTTAAGTCTTGATATCCCGTGTTCTTGTTTTTTATGTTTTGGTAGTAGTTTGATGAAGTAAACACACACACTAATAATAAGAAGAAGATCAAGCTAAGATAAATTGTAAAAGTGCTTCACAAATTGTTATCAAGTTTAGAAGAATCCTATTATACATAACTGCCCTTGATTCTTCAACATGGTATCAGAGCTAAGGTGACACATCAAGGAAAGGGCATCTCAAGAACACTCATCAAGAAAGGACATCTACAAAAGTTGAAGCATCAAGCCAAGAAGTCTCAATCTCATCAAGGACAAGAAAGGACTACAAGAAGACTACAAAGCAAAAGGAGAAGCCTTTTGTATAAAGGCACCTACAAGAAGAGCAAATCAAGGAGGGACCTACATCAAGCCACACCATCTTCAAAAGGAAAAGCACTACAAGCCAAGTCATCAAGCAATCAATCAAGTCCATTTGAAGAAAGCAACTTGAAGAACATCAAGATCCAAGGAAGGCAAGCCATCAAGTCTTCAAGAAGAAAGCAAGTCCACTACATCTCAAACTCTATCAAGTAAGTATATGTCCCCTTCTGATTATACATCACTGTCTTTTTGCAAGGAAAACAATAAAGTGGTTGGGACCACTAACTTCCTTTCATGGAAGAAGAGGACTGATTTATTTCTCAAGGAGAATGAACTTCTAGAACACATCAAAGGGAATATCACTATTCTTGCTAAGGAACAAACTCATGTCTTAGCCAAGTACAATAAGGATGAGACAAGAGCTCAAAGGATTATAATAGAATCCATCAAAGACTCTCTCATTCCTTATGTCTCCAAACTTGAAACATCAAAAGAAATCTATGACAAATTAATAGAGCTATTCTCGGTAAGCATAGCTAGAAAAGTGATATCTCTTTGAAATGATTTGTATAAGATGAAGATATTAAAGGAAGGAATAATTTATACTTCATGAAAATCTCCGAGATGAGGGGATCAACTTCAAGAGCTAGGAGATGTCATGTTTGACATTGAAATGACAACCATAGTGCTCAATGCTCTACCTGAGGATTGGGGCAACTTCACGTCAAGCATATATGCCAAGAAGGAAGCTACCCTACTAAGTGAATTATGGTCTCTATGCAAGATAGAGGAAACTAGACTCAAAGCAAAAGAGGATGTGGGATCAAAGGAGCAAGCATTTGCAACCATGGCCAAGAAAAAGGGAAAATTTGGAAAATTTGGTCCACGAAGAACAAACAATAGAGATATGTCCAAAATCCAATGCTTTGGATGTCAAGAATATGGACACTACAAAAGGAATTGTCCTAAACTTAAGAATGACAACAACAACAAAAAAGAAAGGGAAGAAGCTCACATGACTCAAGAGGTGTAAGAAGAAGACAAGAAGCAAAAGAAGGAAGATCCTTTGTACTATGATTAATTCTACTTCTTTGCTTAAAGTCTTCTTTCAAAGTTTTGAGTGATAGAGGAGCATGTAGGAATATAATAAAAATGCATGGCTAGAAACATCTTCTAGAATCTAGAAGCATGATGTACATAGGGTTCAAAATACTTATGTAGAAGGAGCATTTAGAAATAGAACAAAATGCATGGTTAGAAACATCTTCTAGAATATAGGAGCATAGTATACATATAGCTTAAGATATTCATATAGAAGGAGCATACCTATTATAAGACCTCATCCATGATAAAAGAATAAGTGATCATGATTGTAAATCCTAGAAGGCCACCATCATCAAAAGAAAGATACATTTGCAGGATGAGGATCTACAAGATCCTATGACAAGAGTCTTCAAAAGAAGGCTCATAAATAAGGGCAGATGTGTCAATAAGAATTCCATTCATGGAATACAAGGAAGAATGATGTGCAGGCAAGAATGGATGAAGCAAAGAAGCGCTGCATCAATAAAGAAGGACCATCAAATGAAGCTGAGATGATCAAAGCAAAATCAAGATGAGGTATGTATGCACTAAAAGGTAAAGTCATGTCATCTTATATATTATTAAAGTCATGGGAATAGATCTAAGACATGATCAAGTACAAAAAGATCTCTTTCACCGAAGACATACTCAAGAGCATGTACAAGTCAACAAGAGAAGTGCTCACATAAGGAACATAAGGTTGTTGACTACTCCATGAAGCAAGTGAAGAAGAAAATACTCTCCTAAGGAGTACAAGATTACTAACTAAAATACATGTGATGACGAAATGCTGACTAGTTCAAGTAAAAGAAGAAAGTGCTCTCATGGGGAAGTATAAGGCAATGTTCCACCAAGGTTCCGGGACGAGGGGGCGAGGGAGCGAGGGGGCGTGGGAGCGGCCTATGCAAAAGCTCCCTACCATTTTTTAGGAAACGTGGGGGAGCGTCAGGGTCTTAAAAATTTATAAATATAAAATATAATTTATTAATTGAGTCCACTATGACAATTTGGGTTGAATTGAAAAGCTGCAAAGCATGATCATTTATATGAATTCCTGGAGCAAGAAAGCAATGAATTTGAAAATTTACACAATCCTTCTTAGAAGAAAACTTAAACAAAGAGAGAACTGTCCTTCTTAGAAGAAAACTTAAACATAGAGAGAACTCAGAACTATAGTGGATTATGTATAATGATTTTGAGAAACTGGACTTCTAAGTTCTTGACATATTAGTTAGGCAGGCCGTAGATTTTCAACTGATAATATTAATATATGAATAGCCTATTTGGCAATGCTTCCATAGGACTAGCCCATAGGTATGATATACCTTCACAATTCTGTTTTAGATACTGCTAACCTAGAGAAAAAGTCTAAAAGAAATCATTTTTGGAACTTGGACTAAACGGAACTTGGATGCTTTTTCCACAGGTAAAGACCATAGGCCTAATATAGTAATAGGCTGACTGTCTACTGTTTATTCAGTTCCCAGGTAACCATTGCGACAGCCATAACCTTGTGCCATAGATTTTTCCATCGGCAATCTCATGCAAAAAATGATAGACACGTAAGTGGAAGTTACTTTCTTCATTTCATGTTGTTAGACTGCTTAGTTAGTTTCCATTTTACGGATCCTGCTGGTTTCTTTCTTTGAGCGAATGTTTATTGAACCCTTTAAGTTCTCATGGGATCAAAATTAGATGTCAAGGCAGAATTTTGAGAAATCATATAGGAAAGTAGTTGGGTGGCTGGTGGAATATTAACATTCTGTATTTTAATCAGGTCTTATTATATCAACAATATTATATTTCAGTTAGGTCTCATCAACACAACGCATGGTAGTCGAGGAGGCAGTCTTTTAAGTTTTTACAAGTCGGATTTTTCACCCATACTTGTGGTTAATTGGTTCCTGGAAACAAAATAGTCAGATCCACTTTTCAGAACATGTGACAATAGGCTCTTTTCCTAAACCTACTATCACCATGAACGGGAAGAGCCCATATTGAACCGATTCAAGGTCTTGGTTTTCCTAGCTTGCACTTTCAACAAATTGTATTAATTCACTGACTTTTTTTAGGTAATTTACCTTTTGTATACAATTCCTAATACAATCAATAATGATACAGGCACTGTTTGTTAAAATCCGAACAGTGAAATCCAACGCTGTGAGTGGAGCACTCAGCGAACTTGCAAAGGCTGTGAGTGTGTTGTTCATGGTTCAAGGTGTCGTTTTTATAACATGAAACAACGATTTTCCAAAACCCTAAACGTTAATTAACTCTTAATTAAAGATTAAGTTCAGCATTTAGTTAATTAAAATGGTTTTTAATGCATTAAAGGTGTGCCACGTCCCCCCTCGTCCCCCCACGCCCCCTCTCGTCCCCCCACGCCCCCTCACGTCCCCCCACGTCCCCCTTTTTGGAAACGCCCCCTCAGGGAAGGGAAACGTTTCCCTGGCACGTCCCCCCGAGTTTCCTCCATTTTGGGAGCGTGGGGAAACGTCCCCTACTCGTCCCCAAGTCCCCGGAGCGCGGGGGTGCGAGGAAACTAGACCCCTAGGGGGGGGGCGAGTCCCCGTGGAACACTGGTATAAGGTTGTTATCTAAACAATTCAAGAAGAAGCAAATGAAAAAAGAGATCAAGCATGTGAAGAACACCATGGTCATGAGGAATCACTATCTGACAAGATCCATTAAAGACATCTCCTGAAAGAAGGCATGATAACTCTGACAAAGGAAGAAAAAGATCAAAGGACCCTTGACACCTATGAAGGCCTTGGAGATATTAAGGTGCAAATAGCTTATTCAACTCTACGAAGAGGTCATGATGAAGAGGCCATCCAACAAAAGCACTATCTAATGTTGGAGCAAGCGAGGATGTAGTCATGAAGGGTACCAAAGCAAAGCATGGAAACAAGCAAGTACAACTAAGCATATATGTGATAAGTATTCTAAAAGCATAGACAAATGACAAACGAGTAGCCAGAGGATGAAAGAACCTGACACACATCTAGAAGGACACTTTCCATGAAGAAGCAATGACATGACAAGCCAAGAAGGAAAGTGATTGATGGTCGGTGCCCTACCAAGAAGAAGTTAGAACAAAGAATTCATGACATCAAAGAAGGAGATCAAGCAGCTGAAGGACCCACGGAGAAGAAGTTGCTGATGAATGAACATGTCCCTAGCTAAGAGGGAGTTATAACGAGTTCCCAATTACAAAGGAACTTGGACAAGTACCTCGTTAGAGGATACTTGGGCATATCTTCCTCAATTGAGAGGAAGAGATAGACACAACATTCTTGTCTTCACTTGGGAAGAAAGAATGGGAGGATTTGGTAATCATCTGGAATCCGATACTCTTTGAGGATATGTAGGGCATCCAAGACAAGAGTAGGCAAGAGGACTGATATTCTTTGAGGGCTACGAAACCAAGACAAGAATAGTCCTAGAAGGTAATACGCAGTGAACACTTGGGTAGGTATGTACCTTGAGAGATAATGACTAAGGTATCTATAAGTCATTGCTCTCATCAACATTGTGCTCTAATCTAATGAGAGATAGAGCTGTTAGTCAAGGTCTTGCTATGGACAATGTTGGTTACTATGATGCTATAATCGAGGGATTGCCAATCCGGTTTCTCTTATGTGAATTCTTCAAGATTGAAAATAACCAAACACCTTGTAATGATTTATGATTACCTCCCTAGTTAAGAGGGAGTGTTGAAGAAAGTGTAACTAGGTTCGGTCTTCATAAATGTACTTTTGATATTTGTATTTATTCAAGAAAAGAAATATTATTTTTGTTATATTTATCAATGAGTTTCTTGCTCATTGAAGTAGGTCAAGCACATATTTAAGTGCTTCTAGGAAGTCAAAGAGTCAATGTATTTATTGAAGACCCTTAAGGGCATATTACACTATAAACTTGTATAAGAGTCAAAGAAAATATCTCCAAGCAAATTCAAGTCCTCTCCATGCAACGACATCCTCCTAGCAGCAAAAATGATGAAGAAACACCAAGTCGGCCTACAGTCAACAAGTCGGCCTCAAGTCGGCCTAAAGGAGGGACAATCCTCTATATATAGAGGCTATCCACTCCCTCATAACAACCATCACTCACCTCTGAAATCAGCAAGCAAGAGAAGTCAAGGAAAAACGAAGAAGGACAAAGTTTAAGGGGTCTCCAAGTGCAACGAAGAAAGAAGGAAGAAAAGCGAAGTTTTGGGACTGTTTCTAGGGCAAAGTACAGTCACACGTGCGAGGAAAAGGAGGGCATTTTGCGGGTATATCAGTAGCAAGATCATAGTCACACATTCATCTTTGTTTGGGCTAGAAACTTAGGCCTACAAGGCCTCCTACTCAAGCGAAGAAGACTCTCTCTCAAGCGAAGGTGAAAGGACCCTAATTCACAAGGATACCTACCACACGTGCGAGAATCTAGGGCTGCTGTACAGTCACATCAGTCTACATATACATCTCAAGAAGAATCTCGTTTGATCAAGAGAAAGGTGTCTCCACAAGTAAAGGACATCACTAAGTATAAAAGAGAAGCATCTCATCTAGAGCTCACATAAGCAAGGTCTATCTCCAATCAAAGAACGAAGAAGGAGGACGAAGTGCCGGGGAGCAAAGTGCTAGAAGAAGGAAGACTAAGTGTCGGGGAACAAAGTGCAGAAAGGAGGAAGGACTTGACTTGTGCTTGGAGGACATTCTAGTCAAGGGTCTAGGGTTTTGCATTGATCAATAAGAAGCTTCAATAAGAGAAACTTACCAAAGGGTTTTCCTCTCTAAGAGAGAGAGATTTTGGCCCTGGCAGAGAGCCAATATCTTGTGTTCTTATTTCCTATGTTTTGGTAGTAGTTTGATGAAGTAAACACACACGCTAATAATAAGAAGAAGATCGAGCTAAGATAAATTGTAAAAGTGCTTGACAAATTGCTATCAAGTTTAGAAGAATCCCATTATACATAACTGCCCTTGATTGTTCAACATCTTTGACTTGACAATGGCTACCTTTTTGTCCAGTTGAGATGCAACAACCCTCTTGGACCCTCAACATTCTTGTGTGACATCTAACCTTCATCTTTTGCTGAATCTAATGGCTAGTAGATGGTATGACTTGGCCCAATGAGGTTTATCTCCAACATCCTTGCTTTGAATTGGTCGCTTGACCATTTGTTGGATCCTTGATTCCTTTCATTGTTCCACTAGCCGAAATGGCTAAATTGACTCCAATGTTACCATATTTGACCTCCATGTTGCATGGGATGATGATGACATCATTAATGAGAAGGGGATCTCCAATGCCCTTTGAAATTGGGAATTTTTCCCCTTGGGTTTTGTTTGACTAATTTTGTAGATCACTTTTGATGTATTGTATGTCATTCAGCCAAAATTTGCCCTTGTTATGTCACCTGGAATTGACACATGTTGTTGGACTACCTTTGATTGCCATTTTCTTGATGATGCCTTGATGCCGTGGAAAAATTTCAATGTGGTGTGTCATCTTGATCTACATTTTTTGCTGGGCATTTTGAGGCTAAGTTGATCTTTTGCCTCTTGGGACCACATGCATTCGAAAACATGTACTACTAAAAGATTGTGATGCTGCAACGTTGAGAACTATTTGGTAAATATACCATGGCTAAAGAATGCATATAGAATCAATGACACAACTGTGTGGAAATGACATGGGCTGGATTAGCCCTACAATGTGTGATCACCCCTACAAAATTGATGAGTCCTCTAAATCATGAGTCCCAACGAGATGCATCCAAAGCCCCCCAATCCTAGGTAGGACAAGAGGACTAGGGACTTAGCCCAATGGGACTAGCCATGGTCAACCTTAATATGCTTAGGATACCGTAGATTAGGCCTATTATCCACCACCTGTGGCTGACACCCATATGAGAAATTTTTCTCCTAGTTTGTCTTCTGCTGACAGCCAACAACCCCTTGCAGCCACTAGATAGTTCGATGTGCCGCCATCTCTGCCCCCTGAACTAGCCATTATGCACCCTCGCTCATCTGTCATGATCGTATGTTTGAAGGTGGGCCCTCCAACCCCGAACGTATGGCCTTCATTATGTAGTTGGGTATTTTTGCTAGCTTATCATGGACACTTCTAGGCATGGATTAGTGGGGTGATTTGGCAGAAAGAATGGGCTTGGTTTGTACTCTTGTACCCTTTTGCCCTACTGGGTGGTTAACCTTGTATCCTATTCCTATGGGATCTCTGGGTGGTTAACCTTGTATCCTATTCCTATGGGATCTCCTTTATGGACTACTAGCTTTAGGAGTGGCACTACATTGGAAATCCTGATTTGGTTGCGTGGTCTTGCATCCCAACACCACATATATCACTCTCATCCTCTCATTATAACCCCTTTCCACATATTTCTTATCAGAGTCCACTTTTGTCCATTGGGTCCACATGGAGTTAGTCTCCCCATTCCCTTGTCCACACTTTGGGTCAGGCATGGAACGATGACCTAGAGGCTGATGCAACTAAAAAACAAGTAAAAAGCATAATTTGGCCACTCTCAATAGGAAATGTACCATAAAATGCAAAAGATGGTTGGGACATACAAATTTAGCATGTGGGCAAATGCCAACATGAGCTCTACCCCTATCATTATGGCCATCACCCTGGTTACTAGGGCCCCACATATTGGCCCCCAATATCATTAAGGAACCCATGATTGCTCCAACCCTTGGTGGGCGATGAACTGCCCTACCTTAAGGGGGTAATCTATGCTATATCATTCACATCATGCTCTCATCCCATATAGCCTCAAGCAATTATAAAAGAAAAATCAATAAAAGGAAAAATGCATATGAAGGAGGGTGGAAAAACAAAGGTCAGGGGTAACTCATGTACCACGATTGCTCCCTCTTACATGTATACACCCAAGTGTGGGTTTCTCTCATCATAGCCACCCTTGTATCATGGCATGTGGTCTAGAGCCTTCTCGCGATGCCCCCCTCTGTTTCATCATTATATCACATGACACCTGCCACATGACGGATGTACCATGGACATACCACTCCCTTAGAGTTTGAAACCACCTAATAGGGCCCTTGATTAACTTGCTTATTGAACTTGGAGACATTTGTACACTCTAAAGCCCATTATGGAAATGTATGCCACTATGAAGTGGCCACTTGGTTCCATGATTTGTAAGCTCATTTGCTCAATTACACTAAGGATTTGTTGTACTGGAAGGTGAGGACACACATTGGATTTTGTACAGGATCGTAGATGGGCCTTCATCTTGGGATTTGGTCACCCTATATGGGGTCCAAGCCCTTCAGAGGGTCTTAATGGTATTTGTAGGGTGTGCGTTGATAGCCATGGGCCTGCATTATAGTAGAGAGCATATAGCCATGCCATGGGATAATTTAGCACCACCCATTGCTTGTTTGTGTCCCACTTATTTGATGATGATGATGCACTTGGACCACCTTGTCTAACCTGCTACACACTTGCACCACACACTTGGTAGTTGATCTAGGGTGTAGATCAGGTTGTGTCTCACTATGGGAGACAAAGGGAGGGCTTGCATCATTGTTCTAGCCCTTGCAGATGGGATACATGCTTGTTCGATTCAGTTGGAGACCCATGAGGATGATTTTGTGCCCCCACAACCACTTGGGAGCACCACAGGTCATTTGCTTGGAGATCAAGGGGCCATCCCCTTCATCACTATTTTTGGAGCCCTTCCACTCATTTTGGCACATGAAGGACTTCACTAGGCCTTTCAATGGCCCTCCTAGCCACTTATCTATCATTTCAGCCCTCTTTAGAGGCTTATTATTCTTATTATGGAGCTATTTGGTGAGCTTGTCACCAAAATATTGTTATTTGTACATTATTTTATTATTAGGGTCATCATTAGGCCTAATTAGGCAATTCGAATCCCTTAGAGGATCATATAAATTGATGAGAGGTTCATTTCATTTATCATCATCACTTGGCTTTGTATCTCTTTGGAGAAAGAACTCAAACCTGCTATTTTGGACGAATTGGAGATTATTTTGATGCATTTTGATGTTTGGATAATTGCTATTTGTCTTGGAGCTTCATTCTTTAGGTGCATTTGGAGTAAATTTGCATGCAAAATCAGATTTTATTTTTTTGTTTTTTTATGGGCTAACATAAGCATGGGCAATCATGAGATGCCGCAAAAACATGCTTCCTCGTGTGCTTAGTTTTTTATGTGCAAGTAACAAGTCTGTAGTCTTAAAAGATTGCTGGTGTTCTCATGACCTCCCTGTTCGAGTACATTCGTGCACTCTACTAAGAGATCATGTTCCAGTTGGAGCTTGATGTTACCCACCACTAGTGGGTGACACTCGTAGGAGAAAAAATTCTCCCAGTTTGTCTTTAGCCGACAACCAATAGCCCCTTGCAGCCACCAAATAGCCCGATGTGCCACCATCTCCGCCATTTGAGCTAATCGTTATGCACCTTCGCTTATTTGTCATGATCGTATGTTTGTAGGTGGGCCTTCCAAGCTCGAAGGTATGGCTTTCATTATGTAGTTGGGTATTTTTGCATGCTCATCATAGACACTTCTGGGCATGGATTAGTGGGGGGATTTGGCGGAAAGAATGGGCTTGGTTTGCACTCTTGTCCCATTTTATCCAATTGGGTGGTTAACCTTGTATCCTATTCCCGTGGGATCTCGTTTATGGATGACTAGCTTTAGGAGTGGCACTGCATAGGAAAAGCTGATTTGGTTGCATGGTCCCACTTCCCGACACCACATATATCACTCCTTCGCTCATTATAAACCCTTTCCACATATTTCCTATTCGGGTCCACATTTGCCCATTGGTTCCACAAGGAGTTAGCCTCCCCGTCCCCTTGTCCACTCTTTGGTTCAGGTTTGGAATGATGCCCCAGAGGTTGATGCAACCAAAATGAAAGTAAAAAGCATAATTTGCCACTCTCAACAGGGAATGTACTATAAAATGCAAAAGATGGCCAGGACATACACATTTAGCACGTGGGAAAAAGCTAACATGAGCTCTACCCCTATCATTATGGCCATCACCCTTGTTCCTAGGGCCCCTCATATTGCCCCCCTGCATAATTAAGGAATCCATGATTGTCCCAACCCCTAGTGGGCGATGAACTGCCCTACCTTAAGGGGGTATTCATTGCTATATCATTCACATCATGTTCTCATCCCCTAGAGCTCCGAGCAATTATGCAAGGAAAATCAATAAAAGACAAAAGGCGTATGAAGAAGGGTGGAAAAACAAAGGTCGGTGTAACTCATATACTACGATTTCTCCCTCCTACATCTATACACCCAAGTGTGGGTTTCCCTCATCGTAGCTACCCTTGTACCATGGCATGTGGCCTGGAACATTCCTACGATGCCCAACTCCGTTTCATCATTATATCACATGACACTTGCCACATGACATATGTACCATGGACTTGCCACTCCCTTAGAGGTGGAAACCACCTAATAGAGCCCTTGATTAACTTGTTTATTGAACTTGAAGACACCTGTACACTCTAAAGCCCATTATGGAAGGGCATGCCTCTATGAAGTGCCCATTTGGTTCCATGATTTGTAAGCTCATTTGCTCAATTACGCTAATGATTTGTTGTACGGGAAGGTGAGGAGATGCATTGGATCTTATGCAAGATTGCAAAGGGGTCTTCCTCTTGGGATTTGGTCTCTCTATACCGGGTCCAAGCCCTTCAGAGGGTCTTAATGGTATTTGTAGGGTGTGCGTTGAGAGACATGGGCCTCCACTATAGCAGAGAGCAGATAGCCATGCCATGGGATCCTTCAACACCACTCATTGCTCGCTCGTGTCCCACTTATTTGATGATGATGATGCACCTGGACCACCTTGCCCAACCGGCTACACACTTGCACCACACACTTGGTAGTTGATCTAAGGCTTAGATGGGGTTGTGTCTCACCATGGGAGACAAAGGGAGGGCTTGCATCATTGTTCTAGCCCTTGCAGATGGGATACATGCCTGTTCAATTCAGTTGGAAACCCATGAGGGTGATTTTGTGCCCCCACAACCACTTGGGAGCACCACAGGTCATTTGCTTGGAGTTCAAAGGGCTATCCCCTTCATCACTATTTTTGGAGCCCTTCCACTCATTTTGGCACATAAGTGGACTTCACTATGCCTTCCAGTGGTCCTCATAGCCACTTATCTATCATTTTGGCCGTCTTGAGAGGCTTATTATTCTTATTATGGAGCTATTTGGTGGGCTTGTCACCAAAATATTGTTATTTGTACATTATTTTATTATTAGGGGCATCATTAGGCCTCATTAAGCAATTCGAATCTCGTAGAGGATCATATAAATTGATGAGAGGTTCATTTCATTTATCATCATCACTTGGATTTGTATCTCTTTGGAGAAAGAACTCAAACCTGCTATTTTGGATGAATTGGAGATTATTTGATGCATTTTGATGTTTGGATAATTGTTATTTGTCTTGGAGCTTCATTCTTTTGCAAATGTGATGGATGGATATACTTCTTTTGTCATGTAAGTGCTATTTCATGCAAAATTTTTATGCTTAATGTCTAATGTATGGAACACTATGTCTTGATTTTTCTTGTGCCCTAATATTGATGTGAATTCATGAAACACATGTGATCTTTGGCTCGTTGCATATGTTACTCATCTTGGCAATAAGAAGTGAATGTTCCTAGGGGTGAGTTGTGAAACTTTGACCTTGAAACTCCATTAATTTGCAAATCGAAGTATAAATCCTTGTTGTGACCTTGTAGTTGCTTCTCTAGAGCATGTGAAGTTGCAATAGGGCTCCTTGAGGAAGTGAAAATCCTAAATCAAATACACTTTGACTCCATTCTCCACAATGGGCTAGGCACTGGTCTACAAACCCTTGATGATCACCATATTTTCTCCTTCTTTCTCAAATTTTCTGCCCTAATTGTAGACGTCCTATCTAGGGCTTCCAATGAATTCCATTCTAGCCATTGGTTTGCCTAGCGAGTTGGTGAGGAACTGTGCTAAGGTGTCCTCCACATGACCTCCAAATTTCAAGTCAATCCTATGGTCGATTTGTGAGATACACAAAGCCCTAGCTCCCAAATCATTTAGCCCTTGGTCCTTCTAGGTTAGCGGCCTTTAAAGGGATCTATTTTGCTATAAAACTCAAAGGAAGTTAATTTATTTTTGATCTTTCCTTCTCCCTTGCTTAGTCTAGACATTTTGTTTGAAGTTTTACTCGAAACCCTAGGCTTTGCTTGGGTCCCCTTGGGCTTCTTTGTGGTCCCATATCTTCATCATTCCTTATCTCACAAGGCCACCTAGAAACCTTCTTCCTTTAGGAATCTTAGGTCTAGGACATCCCTTATCAAGAAATATCTCTAATCCCTAGGTCTAGGACTTCCCTTATCAAGAAATATCTCTAATCCCTAGGTCTAGGACTTCCCTTATCAAGAAATATCTCTAATCCCTAGGTCTAAGCCTCCTCTGAGCATTTCTTGAGAGCCCCACACCTTGCTTCTAAAGCAAGCAAACCCTATCATTTGAGTCTCTCCTGTGAATGGGCTCTAGAAATCACTACCTATCCTATCATTGACTTATCATTCATTAGTGATTTCCCTCATATCGGGACTCCTCCCATCGGTGAAAGTCCATAAAGAGCAGGGGACATCGACTAAGGTGACAGTGGGTCCTTGTTCCATTATTGCCACTTGATCTAGTACTAGTCCCTTAAGAACCCCTCCTAGGACCCTTGCTAAATTTAGCAGTAACAGGGTCTCCGCATGTGTTACGAGGCTTTCAACTTGCATTCTTTAGGCTTGCAATGTCACCAAAAGGAAAATGTACATATGTAGCCTTGTTGAAGTGGTAATAGGGTCATTGGTACAAATCTAGTGTAGAAGGCAAGAAACCTTTAAACTGATAGATGACCACCTTGGATTTGTAGTATGAAGGAAGATCAAATACTATCTCCTTTGTGATCTCCAGTGTTGGAGCCTCCTTTGATTTCTCCACAATATACACATTGGGTAGATGAGTGGACATGGCTGCATAGGGCTTGCTATTAACTACATCCTTAAATAGTGGCTCTTGGATGAGGACAATATATGCTTACCTCCTCCTCCTCTGTAAAGATAGAGAGTTAAGGATAACACTAAATCCTTACCATTATTGTAATCTAAAAGGAAATGGTGTTCATGTAGTTGCTTACTAAAGTATAGAAGGTGTTATTGGGCCATAGAGATTCCCCCTTTTGTCTACAACTTTAGCTTAATGGATGCAATAGATTCTAGCGAGTGAAATTGCACTGTAATGGTCTTTCCCTCATGTGACCTCAATGGAATTTGAAAACATCCACAAGATCATCGTCACATTTGCTATCACTGTAATCAATCGTGAGCATTTATACAAACACTTATTGAGAAAACAATTCATTAAACACTTGGCATGGGTCCTTTGGTACCTTGGATGCCAAGGTAAGGTGCTAACTCAATGCTAGAGGCAGAAAGACCCTAGGTTCCTCTTCTTGTCTAGACCCTCCTTATTGGCCTAATTATGTAGAGCCTTGGCCAAAGATCCCATCTTCCTGGGAGCCTATCTATATGGTTTAAAATTTAGCAGAGGACTCAAGTTTGTGTGTGAGTTCTCCTTAAGAGACAACCACTTACGCTTAATCTTCAAGGGTCTCACAATGAATTGTACCTCGTCTAAAGACAAAAGCCTCAACAAATTCGGTTCCACCATCATGAGCTTCGACATCAAGTAACCCTCCTTTATAAAGTAACTCTCCTTTCGCAGCTAAATGTTTTCATATGGAACTTGCATTATAACATGAATATGGAAACCCTTGTTTGCAAGGTGGTTTAGCAACAATGAGTCCATGAAACCTCTTGCTTTTGTATCACCTTTTGAGGATGCTTGATAACCTAAGTAATAGACATGGTAGAGGTGCTATGTTCGTATAGGCATGCTAGGACATGTGTTCAACATGTTCCCTTCAACAAGACACATACCAAACATGTGTTGGGCACATGCCTTAGATGTGTCCTATTACCCACCATTTTGTGGGTGATATCCCTAGGAGAATTTTTTTCTCCAAGATGGTCCTTAGCCAGCAGCCAACAGCCCCTCGTAGTGACCAACTAGCTCGTTGTGCCATTTCTTCGCCCCTTGAGCCAGCCATGTGGTCCCTCACCCATTTGTCATGATCGTATGTTTGAAGGTGGGCCTCACGAACCTAAAGGTATGCCTTGTCATTTGGTAATTGAGTGTTTTAGTTTGCTTATCAAGGACACTTATGGGCATGGATTAATGGGGGGATTTGACGGAAAAAATGGGCTAGGTCTGTGCTTTTGTCCCCTAGAACCCTTAGGGATATTAACCTTGCATTTTAGTCCCGTGGGATCTCTTTTACTGACCGTTTGGCTTTAGGGATGGTATTTCACGGGAAACTCTGATTTTGGTTGTGTCACGCTCCCTTATCTGCATATGTTACCCCCTTTCCACTCATTACTTCCCCATTCATCATTTCTCCCACTTGGGTCCACATTCCTCCACTGGGTCCACATAGGGCTAACTCTCCCATTCCCCTTGCCCACACGTTGGGTGAGGCCTGGAATGATGCTCCAGAAGTTGATGTAGCTAAAAAGAAAAGTAAAAGCATATTTGGCTACATTTAACAAGAAAATGTACCACAAAATGCAAAAGATGGTCAGGACAAACACATTTAACACGTGGGCAAAAGCCAATACATGAGCTCTACCCCATCATCATGGCCATCACCTTGGTTCCTATAGGTTCTATGAGCCTCCTTCATCAAATAGGAACCCATGATTGTCCCAACCCCTGGTGGGCAATGAATCGCCCTACCTTAAAAGGGGGTATCCACTGCTACATCTCATACATCATGCTCTTACCCCTTGAGCCTTGAGTAGTTAATCAAAGAACAATCATTAAAAGGCAAAAGGCATATAAAGAAGGGTGGAAAAATCAAGGCTGGGGCACCTCATGTACCACAATTGCTCCCTCCTATACATTATAAACCCAAGTGCGGGCTTCCCTTTTCTTAGCTACCCTTGCACTTCAGCATGTGGCCCAGGGCTGCCCCTTCTCATCCACTACTTCATTCACCTCTCTATCACGCACCACCCCCTTTTAAAGGATGTACCTTAAACATATTATCCCCTTTAGAAGTAGAAACTACCTAATAGGATACTTGGTTAATCCCATTTGGAGTTTGGGAGACATTGGCACATCCCGAAGCCCATTATGGAAGGGCAGGCCATTATGAAGTCCTCACTTGTGATGCATGGTTGCTAAGCTCATTTACTCGATTTCTCTAATGACTTGTTGTACTGGAAGGCTAGGGGATGCATTGGATCTTATGCAATATTGCAGATGGTCTCCATTTTGGGTTTGGTCTTCCTATACGAGGTCCTAACCCTCCAGAGGGCCACATTGACACATGTAGGGTGTGCGTTGAGAGCCATGGGCCTCCACAACAGTAGACAACACTGCATGGATCCCTGAGGATGTTCAAAGATTGCTCGAGATTCACCTATTGGATGAGGAAGATGCACCTGGTTTACCTTTGCCCAACCGACCCCACAGATGTACCATGCACTTGGTTGGCAACTAACCTAGGACTTGTAGGATGATGTGGCATCACCTACACCATCATTAGAGCCCTTACAGATGATCTACAGGCATATTCAACTCATTTAGAGACCCATGAGGTTGTTATTGTGCCCCCACACCCATTGGGAGCACCACAGGGTTATTGTTTGAAGAACAAGGGGCCAACCCCTTGTCCATCACTTTTGAGGGTCTTATTCTTCATTATGGCACCTATGGACCTCATCAGGCCTCTCGGACAACCCTACGACATGTATTATTTATCATCTAATCTCTTAAGAGGCTTTTTTATTTCATTTGTGAGCTAGTTTGGTGGGTTTGTCACCAAAAGTTAGGTTATTAGCACATTATTTTATTTTTGGAGCTTATGTAGGCCGAGGAGACTAATTCAAACTCCTCGTTAATGTATAAATACAGGTGAGATGAGTTCATTTGCTCATCATCACTTTGGATTGGATCTCTTCTCTCTCTTGAGAATTTCACACTTTTTTTTGGAGGATGAATTGGAGCTTTATGGATGAATTTTGATGTTTGGATTTGGTTTATCTTATCTTGGAGCTTCTCTATTGTCAAATTGTGGATGGTTGGATATGTTCTATTACATGTAAGTACATGATTTTAATGCTATTCTTGTTTTACTTTGTCATATACATTGGATTGGGAATTTCGCTATTTTTAGGGCTAATTGTTGCATGCATTTATTGCTTAAATTGTGGAATTTTGTCTCTATATAACATCTCTCAATGTATGGGCCATGTAATTTTGAATGAAATATCCTAAGAATAATTCTATCAATGAATTCATCTTAATAAGCCATCACCTTTTGCAAGTTGAAGTATAAAGCTATAAGTTTGCTTCCCTTTGCCCTAGAAGGCAAGCGAGGTAGTCTTAAGGCCTCCTTGACTAAGAAACAAGGTCCTCATTCATATTTATCCTAGACTCCATTCTCCCAAGACTAAGGCACTGATCTACCAAGAGGTGGTCACTCAAAAATCAACTCTTTTTCACCTTCTTCTAGGTCTAGCCAAGTTGGGTCACCTAGGGCATCATTTTCTCGACAAAGTAGCCCTCCAAAGGCCTCCAATTTTGAAGCCATTCCGACAGTGGAGTTGTGAGATAACCCAAGCCCTAGCTCCGAAATCAAACTTTGCCTTGGTATCCCCAAGGCTAGTGCCACATAGGATCAATTTAACACCTTTAAGTGAAAATCCCAAGGCTAGTGCCTCATAGGATCAATTTGACACCTTTAAGTGAAAATTCTTGCTTTGATCCTTTCCCCTCCTTGTCTGGGTTAAGAACATCATTGGTTGCTAAATTCTTGCCTTTTAACCTAGGTTAGTTCCAGTTGGTCCCGTGTGGTCCCACTCCTTTGAAAAGACAATTCTTCAAGAACCATTTGGGATACCAATTTCAATAAGGATTTTATGGATTGGGAGACTCTTTCACAAGTTATATTCCCTAAACCTAACCCTTAAATCGCCACATCCTTCTCCTAGAAGACATTGTACCTTTGCTTGGAAAGCAAACAGGGGTCATTCTTGACCTCTTCTGGAAAGGGATTGTTTGGGTCACTTTATATCCATTTGTTGATATATCCTTCATTTGTGACTCCATATATACTGGATCTCTTCCCATCAGTGAAATTTTGTAAATAATAGGGAGCCTTAACTGAGGTGACAATGGGCTAAGTCTCCATTAGTTGCCCTTGGTTGAGCATTTGACCCTTTAGGTATCACCTTTAGGTCCCCTGCTAGTTTGAGTGGTAACATGTCCTACCTATTTGACTCAAGAAAAATACTTTTCATTGCTATTTTCTCACTTTCATTTAGATGGAAAGGGTTGCTGTGGCCTATGTCATAGGGTTTGCCGTACTTGAACCTAGAGGTTCGAAATTTGGAGAACCTTAAAAAGTTTGTAAAAATTTGTTTAAGTTCGTGAGGTTTAAGGGCTAGGTGACATAGAGAAAACCTAGGTGAGCAATTTATGGGTTGTAATTTTTTTTTTTGGTTTATGTTTGTGGCCGTGTGACAACTGCGCCAGAAAAGAAACCCTCATCAAGTAGGTTACAATACATAAAACTTTTTAAAGTTCATTTCGTTGTAGGCCAAGTGGCACAAAAAGGCGAGTAGGTTACTGATCGAAAATAAAATCGCATGAATTTGTGTTACCAGGCTAAATTCGCACACATAGTTGCGGGGGAGCGCCCCCCCCCCGAACCCGCTCCCGAATCGCGCTCCGGGCGGGAGCGGCTCCGGAGCGGCTCGGGAGCGCGCTCCCAAAATCGCTTCCGAAAAAAATTTGCGCTCACTGCCATTTTTAGAAGCGTTGCAGGGAGTGATCGCTCTGTCGCTCCCAGAGCGATTTTTAATGCCTAGGAGCGATCAGGGAGCGATCATTAAAAAATCGCTCTGGGAGTGTTTCGACGGGCGCCGGGAGCGATCCGGCGGAAAAAAATTCTGTGGACACAAAAATAAATCGAATTTTAAATTTTTTTTTGTTTGTTTTAAAAGCCCAATGGGCCTAAAAAAATTTCATTATCACTTCATTGAGCAAGAGCTTGGAGCAAGAGCAAGAGCAAAGGAGCGAGGAGCAAGTGCTGAGGAGCGAGGAGCAAGTGCCGAGGAGCGAGGAGCAAGCCTGCAGAGGTAAGTAACTTAGTAATTTAGTTAGTTTAGTTAGTTTAATTTAGTTAGGTAGTAATTTAGTTAATTTAATTTAGTTTATTGAGTTTAAAAATCATGAATTTAAATTAAATTAATAAATTAAATTAATTAATCCCAATAAATTAAATTAATTTGCAGATTCAAGAATCAAAACCCTACAAACATCAAACACCATGGACCTGGCTATATTTCTTGGCATTTTCCTGTTCCTGGTCCCTTTTATGGTTATTATGGTGCTGGAGAGTAGGAAACAGAGGGGCCAAACTGAAGAGGGGGATGAAGAAGCTGGAGAAAGTCAAATTGGTAAAAAGCCCCGTGAGGAGGAGCTAGAGGAGGGTGAACATGACCCTAAAAAAACTAAACAAGACCAAACTCCATTGTGGAAATATGTTAACAGGGCTGAAACAGGGATAGGGGGTGGAACCACTAAATTTCATTGCCCCCATTGCAACACTGATTACACAGGTTCATACACCCGTGCTAGAAGACACCTCTGCAGGAAAAGGCCATGGGATGGAGACAAACAAATAGGAATCAAAACTTGTACAATGGTGTCAGCAGCGAATAGAGCCAAATACATAAGGGAAGAGGAGGAAGCCCAATACAGATCAAAAAAATCAAGGGGTTTCTTTGAACCAAGCTCACAATCACAAAGAACTCCTTCAGCATCCTCCCAAGGCAGTGGATATGGAGGCACAGGGTCATCATCTTTAAGGCGTAGAACCATATCAGGTTTCCTTGATGAGGGGTGTAGGAATGATATGGATTCAAAGGTTTACAGGTTTCTCTGTGCATGTGGGATACCATTCAATGTTCTTCGCTCACCTTATTGGCACGAAATGGTTTCTGCCATAAATGATGCCCCTAAAGGATACAAGAGCCCTGGGTATGACAAAGCAAGAACCGTTGGCCTTGATCATGAAAAAGCAAAAATATCACATTCTTTGAATAGAATGACAAGTTCTTGGACTGACCATGGGGTGTCCATTGTATCTGATGGATGGACAAATGTAAAAGGCAAGCCATTGATAAGTGTTCTTGCTGTGTCTGTTAGTGGTCCCATCTTTCTAACTGCACATGATTACTCAGACAAATTCAAGACCGCCATCAACATTGCAGAAGCATTACTTGAAACAATTGAGCGTATTGGCCCATACAATGTCATCCAAGTCATCACTGATAATGCTCCTAATTGTAAGGTAGCGAGAGCAATTATTGAGGATAAATACCCCAACATATTTTGGTCTGGATGTTTGGTTCACACATTGAACCTTCTGTTGCATGATATTGTCAAGAACAAAAATGAACAATACCAATGGATTGGTGATTTGTACAAGAAATGCAAACAAATGATAAAATTTATTACAAATCATAGCAATACCCATGGCCTTTTCCGCAGTCACTCGAGATTGGAGTTGTTGAAGATTGCGAAGACCAGATTTGGTAGTTATTACCTCACCTTCAGGCGCCTTTTGAAGGTAAGAGAGGCATCAGCTAGCATGGTATCAAGTCCACATTGGCAGGTACTAAAGGAAAGGGCTACAAATGCAGCTGACATGGGAGGTTTTGAAATGGTGGAGGAGGCCGCTCTTGATGGCCAGTTTTGGACAAGTGTGAGGCACGTATTGGATTTCGCCAAGCCAATTTATCACATGATTCGGTTTGCAGATATAGACAAACGAGTGATTGGCGAGGTGTATGAGCAAATGGATACCATGTTGGGGGAAATAAAAGATATTGTTCATAATACAGATCCCAACTTGTACAAACTGATTCATGATTGTGTGTGTGAACGGTGGAATAGGCTTAATCTTCCACTACATTGCTTGGCGTATATCCTTACGCCAAAATACTACTCTACATCTTGGTTGGGCCAACCTGCAGCAGGGGGTGGGGTTAGGACCAAACCCCATTTAGATCCAGAGGTAACTAAAGGATATTTGGAAGCATTAGAAAAGTTGGTACTTGACAGGGAGGAATGTGCAGTTGTGTGCCTTGAAATAGGCAGATACTTTAGTGGCACTGGTTTGTATGGTAACTTCCATGCAATGGACGACAGAGATAGATTTGATACTCTCACATGGTGGGAAACATATGGCGGCCAGGGACTTTTGCCAAAATTGGCAAAAAAATTCTTTCATAGGTTGTAAATACTTCTTCTGCAGAGAGGTGTTGGAGCACCTACAGCTACATACATAATGTGAAAAGAAACAGACTCAATGAAAACCGAGCAGAAAGCTTGGTTTATGTGCACTACAACTTGAGGTTGTTGAGTCATTATTGTGATCGGGCTTATGAGGATCCCACATATAAAATTTGGGACAATCACCTAGAGGATGACAATTTGGAGGATGACATTGTATATATTGAAGAACTGGAAGAGGAACTTGTAAGGGATGAAGATGAAGCAGCCATGCGACCTCCACCTCCACCCCCACCATCCAGTAGCAGTGCTCGAGGTCCGAGTCTTGTTCCTTTGCTGTCGCCACCTCCATCTACACCCTCACGTGGAGGTTCTAGTTCTGGTCGTCGGTCTGTGCGGGAGACTCCTAGAAGACCACCACGACCTGCTTATACTCCTGGAGACTCTCGTGGCAAGGGCCACATGTAGATTTACAGTTTATTTGTCTTTTTTAGTTTCTATTAGACTTTAGTTTTCATAACTGTTGAGTTTTGAGTCCTTGACTCTTGACTCTTGACTCTTTCATATCATAATGATATTTTTTATAAACAATATATCACTGTGACAATGAAAATTTGAAGTTTGAAGTTGGGCCTTGGCAATTATAACTCATTGGTAATGATTGTGAATTATGAATATGATGCTTCGTGAAAGACTAAAGTTGTTTCATTTCATTTCATTATTCATGTTTCATTTTATAAATTTATAACATTTCATATCATGTTAACAGTTAGAAGTTAGGACTTAGAAATATCTTAGATATTACTTCTTGTAATGGTTAAACTTAGCTTACAAGTACAACTTTGGTGATCAATGATGATAAATGTTATTGAATTTTCAATTTTGAAAGCTTGAAGTTGAAACTTTAAGATTGAATTTGATGAATCATGATTCATGAGACTCAATATGTTGCAGTTTTAATATGTATTTTACTAACTTGTGGACATGGTTGATGACGATTATAATTTCTAGATGATTGATGTGATATGGTTCAATGATCAATCTATGTTTTTTTATGTTTTTTATGTCTAATTCATCATTGTACATGTTTTTGTTGACATATATGTATCGAAAATTAAAAAATATAAAAAATATATATATTTTTAAAAAATCGCTCTCGGATTCGCTCCCAAACCGGGAGCTTCTGAAAATGGTCGCTCCCGCTCTCGTTTTCACTCCCGCTCCCGCTCCCAAGCAACATGGTTCGCACACAAGTTGCGGATTTGGGTAACTGGTCTAGTTGCGCATATGCAAATAGCATAGGAGTTGCAGATCTGGGTTATAGGCCTAGTTGCACATCCGCAAATAGTATAGGAGTCATTAATTTGGGTTGCAGGTTACAAGTCAAGGTGAAAATCTCATAACTCTTTGAATGGAGGCAAGGCAAAGGAGGAGTTACGCTATTTATTTTATCTGTTCGACATATAAAAGTATTCATCTGAGATAGAAAAATATGTTATAATTTTAGTATATTATATATCATTATATGTTATAAATTAATATAATTTATATTTCTAAAAAGATTATAAATTTATTAATATCATGTAAAATATTATATATATATATATATATAGATATATATTGAGAATTTCAAAATATGTATATGGATGAATTTAATGGCAGACCTTATCCAAACTTCATATACAAGTTCAAATTTAAATCGAACTTTATAGTTGCTGAATTGGAACATGAACCTGAACCATGTGAGTTTTGTTGGGGCCTTCTTTGTGCATATGAAGGGTAAAATTGAGATTTGAAGGGATCCCAAGTATTTTCTAAATGTTCTTGTCTCTAAAACTAGTGGATCTTTATGTCTATATTCCATTTTTGTATTGTAATTTATAATTTTCTTATTGTGTATGTTTGTGTGTTGCAAACATCCCGATTTTATCATGAAGAAATTGCGAAATCATGAATTTTTGGCCGAGCTGATGTTTGCTGATTTTTTTTTTGTTTATATATTTTGGTGGTATCTTAATTTTGCTGATGTTTGCTGATTCTTACCAATATTTTCCTTATTTTTACGATTTTTTGGTTTTTCAGACCCTTGCTGATTTTATCCTGATGCCGATTTTAAGAACATTGATATATATGTGCAATATATGTGTGTGTGTGTAACATGTCTTTTGTGTCCTATTTCCAAGGTCGAGATGTCCCGTGTTAGACACTTTCATTTCAGTGTCCTTTGCATCCCATGTCCTTGTGTCATGTGACTTAGTTGACAGTCATTGCCATGGATGGATGTGGTGGCCATTTTCAGGGTTTGCTGATTTGCCGAGGCTTCTTCACTTTTGCAGGCTCAGTGATCAAATACTTATTCACAATTACGAATGGATATGGAGAATATATCTTTTAATATTATTTTTCATTGATACCATTTATAATTTTTTTTCCAAGAAAAACCTCACAGGGAAACCCTAGGGATGTTTCTCCACATTTGTGGATGGCATCCCTATTAAAGCTGTCAGTGTCAATTAGTGCACTTTACCCAAGGGGATTCAAACTGGGCAACATTGGCGACAACTGGTTGAGCTCACCCTTTGGGCTGATATTGTTTAATTTATAAACAATGAGTTAATGAACTATGATTTAGTTGTACTCATTTTATAGTACTATTATAATATTATTTTATTCATTGTGCACTGTGCACAAGGGTGCACACACACACACACATAGGCACATTCAAAGACTGGAAGAGATTGTATTTCTGACAGGCCAATATCTAAAATCTTTCGACTATAAGTTTGTTTGAAGCTCATCCTTTTTCTTTATCTGATTGGATTTAATAATCTTAAAAAAGGTTGCTATTTGTTATGCAGCATTTAGATTCCAAATGAAATTGGTTAGTAGTACTCTTGTATGGCTCTGTTCAAACTTTGAAGGAATATGCAATGAAGAATTCATAAGTGCTTGGATGGACTGCAGGGTTGCTTGGATCACTAAAGCCAGGATACTCTACTCTTGGTTACGAACCTAATGAGGAGGAGGGAATTGAAGATGCCAAGCAGAGTGAACAACCTCTCCGGAGAGAGTCACAGCCGCAGAGTGTAGATCCCAAGAAGGGATGGGGTTTTCGTGGTGTTCATAAGGTTTTTGTATTCTCCTGCCATTTCCTTGACTTGTGTAATTGGCTGTTTGGTGAAATTATGAATCTGAATTGTTAGATGGGTTGTATCTCATCTGTTGGGTGAGAATAAATTGTCTGTGCAGTTGCCTGTTTGTAACTATTGCTTTTGAGATTTGTTGATAGTACATTGTTTGCTCATGCAGGCAATTATCTGTGGAAAAGTGGGACAACCACCAGTACAGAAAATATTGAGGAATGGTCGAACTGTGACCATATTTACTGTAGGAACTGCTGGCATGTTTGACCAAAGAACTCTGGGGATAAACAAATCCACCAGACCTATTCAGTGGCATAGAATTGCTGTTCATAATGAACCACTTGGAGCATATGCTGTTCAGCAGCTGATTAAAGAGTATGTATGATCTGGATTTTATAGTTTTCATTGTCTGAATTTACTTCTGTCCTTGGCGGCTCAAGCCAAGTTTTGATTCAATCCTGAATAAGTTCTGTAGGTAAAACAAAGGGTTTGATTAATGTAAATTGTTTAATAGGTATGTTAGTATCCTTCCATACAGATATTTGTTTCGCCTAGTATAATGTGTTGCTGATGTCTATTTTGGATGGTTTGATTTTCTGGACTAGTGCATCTGTTTATGTTGAAGGAGATATTGAGACCAGAGTCTACAATGACAACATTAATGGCACAGTTAAACATGTTCCAGAAATATGTGTTCGACGAGACGGTATGTGAAAATCTTCTATGGTTTAATAAATTTCTTAGATTTCCTATAATCCATTAATAACAGAAACCTTACGTCAATGATCTCCAAACAAGTTTGTCTGGTGTGCCTTATTAACATTTGTCTAATCCATTATTCGGTCATACTCTAAGGTAATGTGGTTTTTAATGCTTGTAACTAGTTTAATTCATTTGCTAGATATACACCAAATTTATCACATGTATTGTTATGCAGGTATCGTTAGTTATGGTTGTATTATTTATCCCTTAATGTAACAAATTACTGGTTTCATGTATATTCTCTTGATAGTATATTCTGTCACTATGTTCTCTGTTTGTATAATTATGGACAGACTTGATGGTTTCCAAAATGTTTGGTTGCTTGTGTTCAAGGCTAATTGAAAGCGGGAGCGTGTAATATCCCTAAGGGAAAATTAACAGTAAATATTCAAAGCAAAATAAGTTGAAGACTCTAAGTTTACTTAGTTAGGAAACCCTTCATGCACTTTATCTGATTTATTCCTACCTACTTGTTATTTTCCTTAACAAGTTATTTACAATGTAAATACTGAAAATAAACACCAGTGCATGCTCAACATATTACAGATCAACAACTAAAATAAACAAGAACAAACACACCACATGACACCATTATTTTTGGACTAATGTCTCCAGAAAAGCCCAATGTGAGAAAACCATTGCAGCTATCTGAAGGTTTTCTTATTAAGCAATATCAGAGTACAATCTGGGTGCCGAAACTGACCTACCCAACAGAGAATTTCCTTAGCAGCTATACCTCACAGTTTGAGAGAAATCTCCTCGCTGAAACCCCAGAAAATCCTTCTGGCAGCTCCTCAGCACAAAACTGCCCTGCAACCCCAACGTCTGCCCAATCTGGACTGCGTCGGCCCCTCTCTGTCACACGCTAGCTCTGTGTCAGCCTTTCCTGGCCCGCGTTAGCCTCAGGAGACCCTGCATCAACTTTCTGAGCCTCTGCGTTAGACACGTTGGCCTCTCTGGTGCTTTGCGCAACACTTGGCTGCCTCTGCGTGGCCCTGCGTGAGCCCTTGCTGGCTCTGCATCACTCTCCTTGGCTGCTACATTGCTCTCTTGGCATAATCTCTGCCTTCTCTGTTCTCCATGCCTCTTAGCTTCTCTCCCGATCACTGATTCTATCTCTCTTAGCAAACCCCGCTCTAGAGAATAGAATGACTGATCACTCTGGTGTAATCTCCAAATGACCTTCAAGCCTCCTCTTATACTTTTCTTGTTGACATCTCAACGACCGAAATTAATTTCCCTAAGTCTAGACTTAGGGACTCCATTAAAAATATTAATTATTTTAATATCTCCTGATCTGTTTAGAATCTGCCCAAACCCTTTCTGGGTATTGAAGATCTCATGTGCCCCAACCTCTCCACCAAATTTCGTGGCTAGAGCACATCCGATGCTACCCCAAATCAACACTCCCTCTTAGCGAGCACTGTGCTCTAGCAATACTCCTCACTGAGTATTACTCTGATCATCTGGCATCGGTACCTGTGCTGATGCTAGGCCTTCCTGCCCAACATCCTCTGCACTGCTGCCTCCTGTACTGCTGCCCATGGTTCTGCCACTGCCACTGCTGCATCTGTACGACAACTCCCTCTGCATCTGTGCTGCTGCTGGTCCTTTCTCTTAGCACTGCATTCTCACTGCACCTCTCATCATGCTGTATCGTGCTGCCCATTGCTGCACTGCAACTTAGTTACTGAGAAGTAAGTAATTGATCTCCCAATTGACCTCCCTATTGGGCTAGAAACACCCACTGATGTTGAAGCTCCCTTTGCTGCTGACAAGTGCTCCCTCTTTGACCTCTGCGTTGCTGCAACAACTCCCTGCATCTCGCACCATGGCACACCTCTCTGTGCCATCCTGCATTGGTTCAACACTCCTGTGCCTCTCGCACTGCTACAACTTGCTAGCCCTGCGCTGTCTCGGGACTCCTGCACTGTAGCTCTCTCTGCCACTCCATCTGCATCTGTCTCTACCCACTCAGCAAGTCCTGCTACTCCTTGTTGGGGCTACCGTAGCAAGGTCTAATCCGAGAGGTCGGGTACCCCGAGGATCCTGCCTCTCATCGCTTGTAGTCTGCCTGACTACAGCTCGATGTCTCCCCACTTCTGCTCAAGTGGTGCGTGTGCACTCATGGCACAGTCATCGTCTTTCAAAACTTCCTTCTCTGGCCGTGCTGGCGCTGCCTTAGTCTCGGAAGAGACTCCCTTACTCTTCTTCCTTGGGCATTGGGTCGCATAATGACCCATCTCCCCAAAGTGGAAGCACTTGATTTTGGAGAGATATTTCTTCTTCCGCTTCTCTTGCTTTCCCTCAGACGCTAGGGCCACATCCTCCTCCTCCTGCTTGACCTTGATCCCTTTGCTTCTGCTACGTGTCTTCGATTGCCTTCTGATCTCTTCCGGGCGAAGAGCTGCCCACATCTTGTCCCAAGGTGGGAGAGTCCCTCTGCTCAGGATACTCTGGACAAACACTTCTCAATCTTTTGAGACAACATTCAGGGCTGTCCTCACCATAAACTCCTGATCCAGCGTCGCTCCTATAGCAGTCAACTGGTCTCGGATCTCATTCAGTCCTTCGAGGAAGGTGTCAATCGATTGACCCTTCTTCATCTAATACGACCTCATCTGGTTCTCGAGCAACATTCTTCTCTGCACAGAAGTATGCTGGTATAGGTTCTTGAGAGCCTCCCACATCTCAACTATTGTTTCTTTCTCGGCTATATGTGGTACCATATGATCCTTGACCCCATCAAGGATAATGCATTTGGCCCTCGACATCGCCTCTTCGTACTTGTCGTTGTCATTGGGGTCGACTGGGATAGTTATGACCTTCAAGGTGAAGTTCTTGACACGATTCCTGTCAAGCACTAAGATTCAGGCCTTCCAGACTGCGAAGTTCGATGCTCTGTCCAGTCTATCCTGGTCTCTTACCCCGTGTAGTGCCATGACGCTTCTCTACTTCCCTCTTGGAAGTTCTCTGTTTGACTCCTTTGAGTCCCTACTTCCCGTCTAGAAGTTCTCTTCTTGACTCCCTCTGAGTCCTGATTTCCCTGATGCCCCCTACTCTGATCGTCTTGTGCAACTGCACTGTTGATCCAGGTTGCTCGGCTAGAAACCCTTGGTAACAACTCCTCTGGCTCTGCTCTGCCAGGCACTGTTCTGACTACAGTACCTCACCAGCTCCACTTTGCAATATTTCTACAGCCTTCTAGACTCCAGCAACCGCCTCTCTGTGAACTGCGTCAGTCCCTCTCTGCCTCACGCTGGCTCTGCGTCACCCTAGATGGGTCTGTGTCAGCCCTGGGATGCCTTATGTTAGCCCTTTGGCCCTCTGCGTCAGCAACGATGGCCTCTTTGAGGCTCTACGCAACTCCCGACTTCTTCTGCGTGGCTCTGGCTGGCTCTGTGTCACACTTCTTGGCTTCTGCATTGCTAGAAACAACGTCTGTCACCTCGAGACATCTGTTTTCTGCTGCTATAGCTCCACTCGGTTGATGCCTTTTAGCTCTCTTGTGATTTGCAATCACGCTCCGATACCATGTTGAAGTTTCTAAGTTTACTTAGTTTAGAAACCCTTCATGCACTTTATCTGATTTATTCCTACCTACTTGTTATTTTCCCTAACAAGTTATTTACAATGTAAGTACTGAAAATAGACACCAATGCATGCTCAACATATTACAGATTAGCAACTAAAAGAAACAAGAACAAACACACCACATGACACCATTATTTTTGGACTAATGTCCTCGGAAAAACCCAATATGGGAAAACCGGTGCAGCTATCTGAGGGTTTTGTTATTAAGCAATATCATAGTACAATTTGGGTGCCGAAATTGGCCTACCCAACAGAGAATTTCCGTAGCAGCTATACCTCACAGTTTGAGAGAAATCTCCTGGCTGAAACCCCGGAAAATCCTTCCGGCGATTCTTCAGCATAAAACTTCTCTGCAACCCTACTGTCTGCGCAATCTGGACTACGTCGGCCCCTTTCTGTCTCACGCTGGCCCTGCGTCACCCTTTCATGGCCTGCATCAGCCCCAAGAGACCCTGCGTCAGCTTTCTAGGCCTCTGCGTCAGACAAGATGGCCTCTCTGGTGCTCTGCGCAGCTTTGGCTGCCTCTGCGTGGCCTTGCGCGAGCCCTTGCTGGCTCTGTGTCACTCTCCTTGGCTGCTGCACTGCTCTCCCGACACAATCTCTACCTTCTCTATTTCTCTGTACTGAATGCCCCTTAGCTGCTCTCCTGATCACTGATTCTATCTCTCTTAGTAAACCCCTCTCTAGAGAATAGAATGACTAGTCACTCTGGTGTAATCTCCAAGTGACCCTCAAGCCTCCTCTTATACTTTTCCTATTGACATCTCAACGGCCGAGATTAAGTCCCTAATCAGCGGCTAAAATTAGATCTGGCTTGATCCATGTCTTTTGGACCACTCTAACACAGATTCATATTAATACACATTAATATTTTATTTTCCGGACTCCATTAAAAATATTAATTATTTTAATATCTCCTGATCTATTTAGAATCTGCCCAAACCCTTTCTGGATATTGGATATCTCATGTGCCCCAATCTCTCCACCAAATTTTGTGGCTAGAGCACATCCGATGCTACCCCAAATCAACAAAACAGACAACACATCATAAAAACCAGAATAGACAATCAGACCATGAAAATGCCTCCGGTACAACGCCGTATACTCATTTTATTAAATGGAAAAAGGTGTACAATCAAGGTGCTGGAATGAGTGCACCTGGGCTTGCTCTTAGCAAGCTAGCAAAGCCCACAATGCTCACTGAATCACCCTCCAAGCTCTGTCAATTCGACCCAACTGTTGTGCTGTAAAACCCAGAAAATGGTGCTGCTGCCTGAAATGAAGAGCTGCTAGAGCCCTCTCTACTGCTTAGAAAATTTCGGGAATTTAATCCTGGCCTCTACTCAAGAAACTCATAATAACCCACGAAAGGTTTGGCCATGGCTTGTCCCTGGAATTTCAACCCCCTGTAGCTTGACTAGCTCTCCTGCTCGGAAATTCGACCTCCTGGATGATCTGTTGTTGAAATGCCTCCAGAATGCCTGCAAATCTTGTTAGAAGGCTTCGTAAGCCTTCCCACCAAATCTCCACCTCGAATTCCCTTAACTCCCCAAACTCTCGAAATGCCTCTAGCGGTGACTGCGCACTCCTTGTGCCGCTGTGGCTCTCTCTAATGCTGCAAATCAACCTCCTGTTGCTAGTACAAAGTAGGCTAAAGAAGAACTCCCTCCTTGGGCTAGCACTCAAAGTCCATTGAAGCAAGGGCTGAGATATTTGCTTCGAAACACCCGGTGTGCTGAACAACACATGCAGACTTGGCTTACTGCTCGAGCGTGCTCTTGTCAAAGACAAATTCTGAAATGATGAATGATAATCAAAGTGAGAGCTCCTCCCTCTTTTATTGAATAACCTCCAAGGCTGCCCATGTGGGCCCACATCGACTTTCTCCCACCTTCTTCGAGCCAATGAGAGTGTACTCTCCATGTGGGCTGAAAATGCCTTTGTTGTGCCCCCATGTTCCACCAAAGCCGCAATTTTTCGCTGAGAACTATAGTTGGAGTGCCTCTTAGTCCAAAAATCACATACGGGTCTACTAGGCACCCTTTTCCTAAGTTAAAAGAATACGAATGCCAAAATTGATCAAAATTTCGATATTCCCTGATGACTCTGTTACACAACTACCTCTCTCTGGTATCCAAAATGGCCTCTGGTTCCAGTACCAAATGGCCTTTGTCGTCCATAGGGTGTGGCTCTGTAGTAGCGGTGACCTACTGCCCTAGTGCCTTCTTGACGAAAGACGCATGAAAAACATTGTGCACCCGGTGTTAGCTCCAACCCATATGCTACCTCCCACACCTTCCGAGTAACAAGATAAGGCCCATAGAAGGTGGGTTTGAGTTTTTCGGCCCCCTTCTGCTTGAGCATAGACTGCTACTACGGTTGGAGCGTCAAAAAGACCAAGTCCCCAACTTCAAACTGCCTTTCAACTCTACCCCAGTTTGTATAAAGCTTCTGTTGATTCTGGTCCATTTGCAGATTGTCTTTCAGAGCCCTCAAGATGTCTTGGCTCTCCTGTATCCAGTCCTTGGCCCTCGGGACTCTGCTGTCTCCAAACATAATGTCAGCAAAAGACAATGCATGATAAGCATATAGGGCTCGAAATGGTGACATACCTATAGACATGTGATGTGTAGTGTTGTAGCAGTACTCCCCTAAATGCAAGCATCGTATCCATGCCCTCTGCTACCCTGTCATATAGCTACGTAAGGAGCCCTCCAACCACTTGTTAACTATCTCCATTTGTCCATCCGTTTGTGGGTGGTAACTGGTACTCGGGGTGAGTTCAGTACCCACCAACCTGAATAACTCTTGCCAAAACCCACCCATGAACCTGCTGTCCCAGTCACTGACAATGGTCTTGGGGAGACCATGTAGTCGAAACACCTCCTTGAAAAACAATTCGGCCACCTGTGAGGCCGAGTACTAGGCTGGAATGGCAAAGAAATGAGCGTACTTCGTCAAGCGATCTACCACCACATAGATGCAGTCTTTGCCCTATACGGTGGGCAACCCGGTGATGAAATCCATCGATATGCTTTCCCATTTCCCCTCCGGAATGGGAAGCGACTGTAGTAGACCAGCGGGGTGTGTCTGCTCTCCCTTGTTTCGCTGGCATGTGTCACACTCCCGTATATGCCTCAGAACATCCTCCTTGAGGCCCTTCCATGCAAAGCGCTCCCTAATGGTCCGATATGTCTTTGTAAATCCCTGGTGCCCTACTAGTGGCAAATCATGGGCAACCTGCAGAATCTTCTCCCTTAGTGGGGAGTTGGGTACCAAGTAAATCCGGTCTCGGTAGTAGATCACCTCGTTCATCACCCGATACCGATCATCCGTCACCAACCCATCAAGGATCTCACATGCAAACTTGTCCTTGGAGTACTCAAGGAGTAACTGCGCCCTCCAGTCCGGGGCAATGCTCATCAAGGACAAAGTGGCTAGTCTCCTGGACAACGCATCAACAACTACGTTGTGCTTCCCTTTGACATACTCGATGTCAAAGTCATATGCCTGTAGTTTGCTCACCCACTTTTGCTGCCTCTCCTGTAGCTGTTTTTGCTCCAAAAAGAACTTGAGGCTGTTGTGATCGATCTTGACCTTGAACTTGTTCCCCACCAAACACTGCCTGAATTTGGCCAACACATGCATGATGGCCAACATCTCCTTGTCATAGATGGAGTAAAGCAGCTCATGGGGCAGTAGCTTCCTGCTCTCAAACGCTATGGGGTGCCCTCCCTGCATCAATATGGCCCCCACACCCACTCCTGATGCATCACACTCCAACATGAAAGGCTGAGTGAAATCAGGGAGTGCCAACACTGGACAACTACTCATGACCTCCTTGAGGCGATCAAATGCCTCCTGCGCTGTAGTGGTCCACTCGAAAGCCCCCTTCTTTGTCAAGTCTGTGAGGGGTGCAACCAGCTGTGAGAAGCCCTTCACAAACTTCTTGTAATAGGTGCAAATGCCCACGAATCCCCTCAGCTCGGTCACATTCCGAGGCTCTGGCCAATCCCGGATAGCTCTAATCTTCTCCTCATGCACTCTGACACCATCCTCCCCAATGATGTGCCCAAGGTAGAATATCTTAGTCAACCCAAACTCGCACTTGGACAGTTTGGCATAGAACTGTTGCTCCTCCAGAATGCGTAGTACTGTCTCAAGGTGCTGTAAATGTTTCTCTCACGTTCGGTTGTAGATCAATTTGTCGTCAAGGAACACCTGTACGAACTTCCTCAACTGCCCACGAAACACGTGGTTCATGCATGACTGGAATGTGGCAGGTGCGTTGGTCAGCCCAAAGGGCATAACCAGGAACTCAAAGTGCCCATAGTGGCACTGGAATGCCGTCTTCGGGACATCTTGGTCCCTCACCTGGATCTGTTGATACCTCGATTGCAGATCAATCTTCGAGAGGAACTTCGCCCACCCTTAACTTGTCCATCATCTCATCTATACAAGGAATGGGGCTCCGGTTCTTCAACATTTTCTTGTTGAGAGCCCTGTAATCAATGCACATCCGTAAGGACTCATCCTTCTTTTTCACCACCACAACTGATGAAGCAAAAGGGCTAGAGCTGGGTCTGATGGATGGCCCTCTCAATCTCATCCCGATAAGCCTTGGGATGTCGATAAGGGGTGGTGATGATGACCTCCACCCTTGGCTCCAAATCAATTGTGTGCTCAAACCCTCGGTCAGGAGGTTGTCCCGGTGGTATGTCCCCAAACACCATTGGATACCTGTCAAGAATAGCCTGTATCTTTGGATGTGGTGGCTTGGGTTTTCCTCCAGCCTCTACGATCCTGAACTCCACAACCCACTCAATGTCTCCATGTCTCAAGTCAGCCTCCATCCTGTGGGCTGAAATACCCTGTGGTGGGTATGAGTGCATCCCTCGAAGCAACACGGTCTTGCCATCTGGCCCTACGAACTCCATCTCCAGCTTCTACCAGTCTGTCGTGACTTTGCCCAACGTATAGAGCCACTGGACTCCCAACACTACGTTGGTGTCCGGTACATCCACCACAAAGAAATGATCTGTCATGGAGTAATTCCCCATGGTCACTGTCAAAGCTGGCACATAGCGAGTGCACTGCATGGTTCTGTCCCTAGGCACAAGAACTGAGAATCCCTCGAACTCCTCAGTTGTGATGCCTCTCCTCTGAACCAGCTGCGCATCAATGAAGTTGTGGGTAGCCCCACTGTCCACCAATACTGAGACACGCTGCCCCTGAACAGTGCCTCGGATCCTCATGGTCAAAAATTTGGGTACCCCTCACAGTGATGCAAGTACCCCTCCAGTAGGTGCGAAAGAAACTCCTCGTGGTGGTGGTGGTGGTCCTCCTCCTCCTCCTGGTGGTGTTGCGCTGTCCTCTCCCGTCATCTCAAAATAAGTCTCATCCTCTGCATCACTGTCAGAGAAGACCTCTATATAGTGGGCCTTGCCCGCTACACACCTGTGGCCCGGTGCCCATGGCTCCTGACAAGTGAAGCACAGTTTCCTCCGCCTGAGGTCTCTCCGGGTCTCATCATCCAATTGCGCACGCCCCTGATTGGCCCTCGGTGGTGGGGCCCTAATATCCTTCCTCTTCTGCTGGAAGCCCTGTCTAGGGGGAAATGGTGCCCTTGTCCTGGGTAGGGCATCCTGTAGGTCTCGAGCTCTCCCTATGACATCATGCAATGTAGTGGGCTTGTTGGACCTCACGAACCCACACAATGGCTCTGCTAGCTCATTTATAAACATGACAAGTATGGGACCATCACCAACAAATGCAGAAACTATGAGATGTAGGTTTCTGCACTCTTAGTTTGCCTGAGCTTAATCAGCTCTTAAACTGCTCCAACACCCTCCTGGTGAAATCATCATAGGCAGTCACCCGAGCATGCCCCAACGTGGTCAATCCGTGGAACCACCAGTCGTGGGCTTCCCCTTCCAGATGCAACGTGGCAATCTTGATTGCCTCACCTTCTATCATTTGGTTCAGTTGGAAATAAACATCCAGCTTCTCGACCCAAGCCTTGGCCGAGCTCTTGGAGGACCCATCAAAGGTTGGGAGAAATAGCCTCCCCACCATGCATTGCAAGTCTGTCCCCTGCATATAACCTCCTCCATTATGTCCCTTGGACTTGTTGTTTCCCTTCAGCTGACAGAAATCTTTGAAAGTGATGACCCTCTCAAATTCAGGCCCAGAAGACTGATACTACAGGACAATGTTGCGGGGGAGCACCCCCCCCGATCCCGCTCCCAATCTGCGCTCCGGGTGGGAGCAACTTGGGGGCGGGTTGGGAGCACGCGCTCCCTAAAAAAAATTTCGCTCCTTGCCTTTTCGGGGGCGTTTAGCATTTTTTGCAAATTTGTTTTTGCAGTAATGTTCGAAATACAATTATTTTTCAAAGAAACAAATAAGTTTTGAGTGGGGCAGCTTAAATTTTTAACATTACCATGAGCATTACCATGAAATGACTCAGGATGTTTGAGAGTGGTTCCGATCTCACTAGATTTCATATGGAGAAAGTAGAATTTTAGATTTCATTCAAAATCCAACAGACTTGTCAGTTTTTTAGGATTTTAGGATGGGGATTGCAATGTTTCCATTGAATTTTGTCATGTATTAGCGTATGGAACTCGTATTTAATCAAGAGCACCAATCCCTCTATGTACCTTGACGTTAGTGACATTGGTTGTCGAACTCCTCTATCACGACCCTCCTAAAAATGTACGCATCACTCAAACAAAATCTTGACTTGACATGCTATGCTTTTTCTATCTTATGTTAACGCTTAGAGGGTGATATTAATGACAAAGATCCCTATACAGATACAGAGGTAATGACAAAGATACCTCTGGATATTAATGCTTAGAGGGTGATATTAAGGACAAAGATCATGATTTTCCAACAAGACTTAAAAACTAGACATTTCTCGTGGTGGCAAGAGGCCCAAGCATAAGAAATAGATAATAGATTTACTTGTCTTTTCTAGTTTCTAGTAGTTTTTATAACTATTGACTCTTTCATATTTATTATGATATTTTTTTAAACAATATATAACAATTTAAGTTTGAAGTTGCAATAATAACTCATTAGTAATGAATTATGAATATGATGCTTCATGCAAGTTGAAAGTTGTTTCATTTCATTTCATTTTATAACGTTTCATTTCATGTTAGATATTATTTGTTGTAATGGTTACAATTAGCCTACAAGTACAACTTTGGTGATCAATGATGATAAATGTTATATATTGAATTTCAAAAGCTTGAAACTTTAAGATTGATGAATCATGAGACTCAATATGTTGTATGTTACTATGTTACTAACTTGTGGACGTGGTTGATGAAGATTATAACTTCTAGATGATTGTTGTTATATGGTTAAATATATGTTGTTGTTGTTGTTTTTATGTATCTAATTCATTATTCTACATGTTTTTGTTGACATATATGTATCAAAATATAAAAAATATAAAAGATATATATATATATATATATATATATATATATATATATATATATATATAAAAAGCGCTTTGGGATTCGCTCCCAAACAGGGAGCTTCTGAAAATGTTGCTCTTGCACCCATTTTCACTCCCACTCCCTGCTTTCACTCCCGATCCCAAGTAACACTGCTCCAGGAAATAATCTCCATAGGGTGCTTCCTCCTGCTCTGGTTGCCCTCCTGCTCCAGATTGTAGGAACGTAGGAATGGTGGATCTAGGGGGTGTGTTTTGGACCAATGGCATGTTGGCATGGAGAGATGCATGGTGGTGTGATGTGCCAGACCCTTCTCCATAGTGGAAATCCCCTTGGACTCCTTTGCCCTTGTTGCCATTGCTATTTCGCTGCCCCATTCCTTCAATGTTCTGAGACAAATCCTGCACTGCCTTCAGTAGGAGTTGGGCAAACTCCTTCTCCTCATCCCTTTTGTCTCCCTCGTTATCCCCCATGTTGGGTTCCTCTACCTCTGGTTCTGTAGTCACGGGATCAGGGGTGATCTCTAACTGTCATTCTTTGCTCCTGTACCTTTGCCTCTAGTATGTCACATTTTGCCTATCCTCTGGTGTCATAGACTGCGCTGCTCCCATAGGTTGTGCCAAGTCTATGAGCTACTATACCACTGTAATATCCCTAAGGAAAAATTAATAGTAAATATTCAAAGCAAAATAGACAACACATCATAAAAACTAGAACAAACAATCAGACCATGAAAATGCCTTTGGTACAACGCTGTATACTCATTTTATTAAATGGAAAAGGTGTACAATCAAGGTGCTGGAATGAGTGCACCTGGGCTTGCTTTTAGCAAACTAGCAAAGCCCACAATGATCCTTGAATCACCCTCCTCAAAGCTCTGTCAATTCGACCTAACTGCTATGTTGTAAAACCCAGAAAATGGTGTTGCTGTCTGAAATGAAGAAGCTGCTAGAGCCCTCTCTACTAAGAAAATTATGGGAATTCAATTTTGGCCTCTACTCAAGAAATCCAGAATAACGCACGAAGGGTTTGGCCAACGCTTGACCCTGAAATTTCGACGTCCTTGAGTTTGACTAGCTCTCCTGCTGGGAAATTCGACCTCCTGGATGATCTGCTACTGAAATGCCTCCAAAATGCCTGCAAACCTTGTTAGAAGGCTTCCCAAGCCTTCCCACCAAATCTCCACCTCGAATTCCCTTAACTCCCCAAACTCCTGGAGTGCCTCTAGCAGTGATTACGCACTCCCTGCGCTGCTGTGGCTCTCTCTGCTACTGCAAATCGACCTCTTGCTGCTGGTACGAATTAGGCTGAAGAAGAACTCCCTCCTTGGGCTGGCACTCGAAGTCCACCAAAGCAAGGGCTGGGATTTCCGCTCGGAAACACCCGGTGTGCTGAACAACACATGCAGACTTGGCTCACTGCTCAAGCGTGCTCTTGTCAAAGACAAATTCTGAAATGATGAATGATAACCAAAATGAGAGCTCCTCCCTCTTTTATCGAATTGCCTCCAAGGCTGCCCATGTGGGCCCACATCGACTTTCTCCCACCTTCTTCGAGCCAATGAGAGTGTACTCTCCATGTGGGCCGAAAATGCCTTTGTGGTGGCCCCCACGTTCCACCAAAGCCGCAATTTTTCGTTGAGCACTATAGTTGGAGTGCCTCTTAGGCCAAAAATCACATATGGGTCTCCTAGGCCCCCTTTTCCTAAGTGAAATAATGTGAATGCCAAAATTGATCAAAATTTCGATATTCCCTTAGTGAAACACTAAGCAGGGATATCACAAAACGGGAGCGGTAGCGACAATTTTCAGAAGCTTTCGGGTTGGGAGCATTTTTGGGAGTGTTTTTTTATATAATATATATTTTTATGCATATATGTCAACAAAAGCACCTAGAATGATGAATTAGTTATAAAAAGCATAACAACATGGATTAAACCATATGACATCAATTATCTAGTTATTATAATCTTCATCAACCACAGGTCCACAACATCTCGATTCCCATCAACCTTAAAGTTTCAAAGTTTCAAATTTCAGTATATAACATTTGTCATCACTAAAGTTGTACTTGTAAGTTGTAAACATTACCAAATTATAACAAAGAATATTAAACGTGAAATGAAACGTTTCACAAAGCATCATATTCATAATTCATTACCAATAAGTTATAAATGCCAACTTCAAGCTTTAAACTTAGATTTTCATAAACTGTTTACCAAAAGTACCATAATATATATGAAAGGGTCAATAGTTATAAAATTTACTAGAAACTAGAAAAGATAAGTAAATTTACTGTCTACTAAAATTCCTTCTTGCCACGAGAAATTTCTAATTTCTTTTCTCATGATCTATGAACAATGGGAGTCTCCTTCTGCATAGTCTGACTCTTGAATGGTTATGAACTACGTCCAAAACCAGAAGGCAGATGAGCCCCACGCAATGCTGCAAATGGAGGTGGCGACAAAGCTGGTGCAACTTGAGCCTTGCTAGTGGATGGGGCTGGCATTGCTATTGATATTGTTGCTAATGATTGTGATCCTCATCGTCCAAAAATTCTGCTTTGAACTGTTCTAAATATAAGTCTTCGTGCTCCAAATTATCCTCCTCTAGTTTGTTGTCCCTATTGGAAAATCAGAAAGGCAGAAAGAATTTCTTATGTTGATAATTACTTATGATATCTTTGAGTGCTTATTAACTTTCTTATGTTTTTTTTTATCTTTGTTTCATCAATCAGTTACCAAAAGCGAAGCACGAAGATCAAAGACAGTAGATGTAGGCACTCTGCCAGGGCTAAAATCTCTCTATAGGGGAAAACCCAATCAAACTCTTCCACTAGCAAATTCAAGTTGAAATAAACCAAGGCCCTAGACCAAACGACCTTCCTCTTGCACCAAGTCAGCCTTCCAATGAAATTCAACAACCTTCAATAGCTTCTTCTTGTCCAATAGCCACAACCCAACGACAATCCATAATTTCGGCCCCCAACAACTCAGAATTTTAGTCCAGATTCAACACTATAGTTTCGGCCCTTCCAACAACTCAACAAATTCACACAAGAGAGAGAGAGAGAGAATTTCGACTTCTTGTGCTTGATAGAGACCTCCTTCTCCTTCGCTAGCCCTTTTTCCTTCTTCCCTTGAATTTCGCAATTTTTCTGGCCCCAAAAGCTTCAGATCAAACTTGATGAGTTAGTGTATCGAATGAGGTCAAGTTGCTGCCTTTATATAGGAGTTTCTGCCCCTTAGTTAGGCTTACTTGTCCAGTATGAGGCCGAGTTGGTGGAGGAGGCGTAATTGACCTATTTTACCTTAAAATAAATTTCTTTCTTGACAAATGAAGCCCAAGAAGGGCCTTTTACGTTATGACATGGACAAGAACACTAGACATAAACCCTAAAAGCCTTCAATGGAGGCTTTGACCTAAAAACAATTGACCCATGAAACCTGTGCTTCAATAAGTCAATTTCTTTAATAATAAAATTTTGTTTTTCTTTCTTTTGAAAAATACATTACATGAAGACTCAAATACAATTACGAAGATCGACACTAGGTACATTCTTCAACAGTCCCAAATGATATATGCTCTATCAAATCGAGCCCACTCACAATAATGTGTCAACAACCTCAAGTTCTAGTGTACATAAACCAAGCTTTTCTGCCTTTTTCATTGAGGAAGTTTCTTTTGACATTGTGGATGAAGTATAGGTGCTCCAACAACTCTCTGTAGAAGAAGTGTTAAGTTATTAACCACTTGAGAAAGCACTTTAACTGCCAATTTTGCCAAAGGTCCCTTGGAGCCATACATGTTCCACCTTTCAACAAGATCCATTCTATCTCTATCATCATTTACATGCAAAGTACTAAACATTCCAGTTTGATTGAAGTATTGGCTTGATTCTCCACGCAATCTAGCACACTCCTCCTTTTCAAGGACCAACTTATGTAATGCTAGCATGTACCCATTTTGTACCTCTGGATTTGTACGAAGTTTTCTCCTAACCCCACCCCCAAGTGCAGGTTTGGCCAACCAAGATGGAGAGTAGTATTTTGGCATAAGGGCATATGCCAAGGAATGGAGTGGAACGTTAAGATTATCCTACCTTTTGATCACATGTTCGTGAATATGATTATACAAGATGGCATCTTTTGGCTGAACAATATTTTTGATTTACCCTAGCATGCTATCCGTTTGCTCATACACCTCCCCAATCACCGACGCATTTCTATCTGCAAATCGAATCATGTTATAAATGGGTTTGGTGAACTACAAAACATACTTCACACCTTTCCAAAACTGACCATCAAGAACAATGTCCTCCACCTCTTGAAAATCTTATGAGATGCGGTTGCAGCCTTGTCATTTAATCCCTGCCATGATTCACTTGATACCATGCTAGCCAATGTCTCTCTTACCTTCAGTAGGTCACCTGGAGGTGAGGTAATAGCTAACAAATCTAGTCTTTGCAATCTTCAACTGCTCCAACTTTGAGTGACTGCGGAAAAGGACATGGGCATTGCTATGATTGGTAATAAATCTTATCATGTACTTGCCTCTCTTGTATAATGAACCAATCCATTTGTATTTAGGTTCCTTTATCTTAATAATGTCATGCATCAAAAGGTTCATTGTGTGAACCAAACACCTAGACCAAAATATGTTGGGGTATCTATCCTCATTGATTGCTCCCACTACCTTACAATTAGAAGCATTATTAGTAATGACTTGGATGGCACTATATGGCTCAATAGTTTCAATTGTTTGAGTTAATGGTTATGCAATGTTGATGCCGATCTTGAACTTATTTGAGTAGTCACAAGATGAAAGGAACACTGCACCTGTAACAAACACACCATGAACATTTATCAATGACTTTTCTTTTACATTTGTCCAACCATCAGATACAATGGATACCTCATATTCATTCCAAGCGTTTGTGAATTTACAAATGTCGCACTAGCTGTGGGCACGTGGGACGAGTTTTCGGGACGACTAGAGCGCACCCCCAAATTTTCCGGGTATGTCAGGTTAGGGACTACAAGTGCGTGAACTATTTTTTATATTTATTAAAGAAATAAAAAATAAAATTTAGTAATTGAGCATGAACATGAACGATAAATTAAAATATAAAAATTAGAACTATTACTAATTTTGAAATTCAAATTACAAAATAAAATACTAAAATCTAATACTATCTAATCATCATTGCGCATCACAAAGACAAATCTCGTCATCATTGTCCATTTTCCAGAAAGAAATACTACTAGTTTGCTACAACCTACAATCTACTACTGTCTACATAATCATTCTATGATGCACGATGAATCATTTCAAAATTTAAGTAGCAAATAAACTTTAAAGACTAAAAGAAAAATTTAATAAAACTGTAAACATGAACAAGTCATTAAAATTTAATTATAAATCCTAAATTAAGAGTCTAGAAATTAAGAACCTTGTGGGACGCATCATCAGGGTAATGTATATCATAATCATTCATAATCACTATTATTTACAGAGAACAAAGAGTATAACCATCCCATCTATTTACCTTATAACATTAAGCATTAAAGATGAGTTACCAATAATGTTTATTTAAGGAGTAACAAATGTTATGTACAAAAGTAATAATGTCATAAAGTGAAATAAATTATATATAATCCATGATGTTTATGTATTTAGGGAATTAGTTGATAGATTCCTAAAATGAATAATGGAACTTGCTACGTATATAAATAACACCACTAGTAATATAGTAGCACATTGATATATCATCTAGTCTCTCCTCCTTGTCTCTTGTGTATATTTAACATGGTATTATAGTCATGGTGATTGTGGCATAGAGAAATTTCAAAGATTCATGCCAAGAAAAGGTTTGTCACAAACATGGAGAAAGAGACAAGTTCAAATTGAAGGCAAATTAATTCGTGGAGTATAGTGATTGTAAACTGTAAACTTGAATAAGTCAGTAAAATTTAATTATAAATCCCAAATTAAGAGTCTCAAACTTCGCCTAGTTGCTCGACTCTTACCTCACCTGCAACCTTCGTTCGAGCTCTCTCAACTCTGTTTACCTTTGCCACCGTGAATGGAGTTTTTTGTTTAGCATTTACCTTCACCTGCCGTCTCAGACTTCTCGACTCTTACTTGCAACCCTCGCAACCCGTGTTTACCTGCAACCTTCGCTCCAGCTCAGTGTTTACCTGCAATCTTTGTAACCTATTTTTACCTTCACCACCGTGTCTCTGTAACAATGTTTACCTTCATTGCCGCCATGTCTTAGTAACAATGTTTACCTTCACTGCCGCCGTGTCTCAGTAACAATGTTTACCTTCATTGCCGTCGTGTAGTGTAGTGTGTAGTATGCGATAGGTTTTATGTTTCAAAATTTGTTTTTTAATTTTTTGACTTTAAAGTTTAGAACTTAGGTCTAAATTTTTTTAAAGTTTAATGTGCATGATATTTGGGGACGTCCAAAAGTACCCCGAAAGGTCCCTGATTTTTCGAGGGACAGCCCAGGGACGACTTGGAAGTCCCCAAGTCCCCGATGGAGTTCCCAGCGAATTGGGGAAGTTTTCGATGAGTTCCAAAGTACTCAGATTGTCGGGGCAGAGGAAACACCATGAATTTTGGTGGGGACAGGTCCCCATGCAACATAGGAATTTACCTAAAGCATTTTTGATTTTGGCTTTTTCCCAATCGAGTCCACAGTTCCAACTTTATCATACCCAAGGCTCTTGTATCCTTTATAGGCATCATTGATGGCGATAACCATTTCATGCCAATAAGGTGAGCGAAGAACATTGAATGGTATGCCACATGCAAAGAGAAACTGGTAAACTTTTGCATCCACGCCATCCCTACAACCTTGATCAAGGAATTTTGATATTGTTCTACGCCTTAAAGGGATGTCTGTGCCTATGCTATGAATCCACTACCATGGGTGGATGCCGATGGAGTTCTTGTTCAACCACTGAATGCTCTGTGTGTGCTAGTGGCCTCATGTTCAACCTTTGATCTTTTTGATTTGTATTGTGCTTCCTCCTCTTCCCTTATATATTTGGCTCTCTGTTGTGTTGGCACATTTGTACAGGCTTTGATTCCTATTTGTTTATTTCCATTCCATGGCCTTTTCCCACATAGATGGTTTCTCGCACGGGTATATGAACCTGTGTTAGTAGATTTGCAATGGGGACATAGAAATTTAGTGGTGCCACCCCCTTTCCCTCCTCCAAGTCTTGTAACATATTTCCACAAGGGTGTTTGGTCTATTTTGGTTTTCTTTCTGTTGGAAAATCAATTAGGGAAGCATGTTAACTTGACTTTTCCTTCTTAGACAGTTATTTGTGATATTATGTTCTTCTTCTTCTTAGTTCTATGCTTACGTTCTTATCATCAAATAAATGCCAAAACAATAAAGAT
Organism: Pinus tabuliformis; assembly: GCA_031772625.1. Lineage (NCBI taxonomy): Eukaryota > Viridiplantae > Streptophyta > Pinopsida > Pinales > Pinaceae > Pinus > Pinus tabuliformis. The sequence continues at coordinate 1,269,889,461 of CM062818.1, read as the reverse complement.
CACAACTATACAAAGATGAACACAAGATATAGGCTCCAAGCCAGGGCAAAACCCCTCCAAGGGGAAAACCCATAAAGAACTTCTCTTCTTATAGAATCAATTCAAAGGAGACTTCCAAGACCAAAACCTAGACCAAGGCTACCACCAAGAACCAAGCTAGCCACCAATCATCCTTCTCCATCACAAGACGAGAGCAACAAAACAATACTCTTCAAAAGATAACTTCAGGTTATTTTCCCCATATACGATGGTTCTTCCAAATGCAAAACTCGAGCTTGGGTGGAGAAGCTGGATACATATTTCCAGCTTAATTAGATGACAGAGATGGAAGCCATCAAAATGGCTACACTACACTTGGAAGGGGAGGCGCATGAGTGGTGGTTTCATGGCTTATACACATTGGGTCATGCCAGTTTGACCTCATATAAGGACTTCACACAGAGAGTGGTGGAGCGATTTGATAGGAGGGATCCTGTTAATTTTAGGTATTTTCTATGCTAGAGCAATTTATTTCAATTTTCACAGTTAGCTCAATATCTTTCCCAGATTAGCAATCACATCAACATTAAAGTAAATTGCAGATAGAACATAAATATAAATCGCAGAAGACAAGCCAAGACGAGAGGACACAAGATGTGGCGCTAGCCAGGGACAAACCCCAATGTGGGGAAACTCTTCATCAATTCTTCTTATATGTTCTTCAATAGTTCAACAAAGAGAGAGAGATAGTACATTTACAACTGAAGTCAACACTTTGACTTATCTAGATGAGAGCATAGATCATCTCTAAGAGATGATACATGAGATCAGTTGAAGACATGCTGCTTCAACTGATTGTCCAAGGTGACTCCTTCACCTATCATCGTGCTGCATCTTGTCATCATGCTGCACCTCACCGTGCTGCACCATGCTGCACCCATCATCACAATGCTGGACGTCATGACTGCTGCACCTAATGCTGTACTGCTGTCCCATGTGTCATGGTTGAATCATGTTCTCCATGTTTACTATCCCATTGCTTGCTTGCTGTCCCTTGCTATGCTTACTGTACTTGCTGCTAAGTACCATACAACTGTCCCAATGTTAGTTTGCTGTCCCTTGCATGCTGCTGTACCATACAGTGTCCCAATGTTAGTTTGCTGTCCCTTGCATGCTGCTGTACCATACAGCGGTCCCAATGTTAGTTTGCTGTCCCTTCTATTGATGGCGAAGTTCCACCAATGTCATTGAACATAGGCCTATATAAATCTGCCCTCTAACAGTCCTTTTTGCTGCTCCAAAGGTTTCCAACCAAGGTCTTCAACATAGTGATTTCTCTCATAGAATTTACTGTTCATAACCTTCATCAAGTTCACACCCTTTTCTCCATCCAAGTGACTGTACTATTATCAACACAGTCCTAACATATGCTGCCTTGCTGGACAGACTTCAATGTATACCCTTCAACACTCTTCTCCATGTCATACAAGTCGCTTTCAGACCTTCCTCATCTGCCTGAAGCTTGATGCTGTTGCTGTCCAAATCTGAGGTCAGATTAGGCATCTTTTAGCTGTGGTAAGATTCCTCCATGGCTGCGACTGGGGCATGCTTGAATAGTCTTCCTTTTGACTGCGTTAAGGGCTCCTCTTTCCAGCCAATAGGAATCCTCCTCTTGTTGCATAGAACCCTCATTGACTGCGGATTATATCACCTTGAGGACTACGGTTAGGGCAGCATAGAGGCCTCTTGAGATTGCATATTAGAGGACTGCGTCTAGGGAGATGAGGCCTCTTATTTCCAGCGTATAAGAGTCTTCTTAAATTGCGGATGAAGGGCAACATCTAGTGTGGAATAAGGCCAGCAGTTAGGTTGTATATGGACTGTGACTAGGGCACGAACAGAACTGTGGCTAGGGCTCTTTTGAACAGCATATAGGTCTCTTTCCTTAGGGCTGCGTATAGGTGCCTTTTAGGACAACAGATAGGGTATCTTCTTAGATCCTCCATGGCCGCATATTACTACTTCTTCATAGAGTAGCGTTAGGGTTTCCTTCACCGTGCTAGATCTCCCTTTCCTCCTGTGTCTAGGGCTTCTTGATTAGGGAAGCATAGAGCCTAGGGCACTCCCTCTAGATTAGGGCAGCGTTATCCCTAAGGATCTCTCCTCCTACTAAAACCCAAAGACAAGTAGAGATGGAGAGATCCCGTGTGTTGAAATGACTTGAAGGCCACTTCTATTTATACTAAAACGTTGAGCACAAGTTGGGTTTATTTGGTTGTTGGCCGACCTTCACGAATTGTCCCATAACACTAATAAACTCATATCTCCATGAATACTTATCAGAATCGGATAATCTTTAGATTAATCCTACACCTCTCCATGAGAGGTATCCAAGAAAAATATCAGTTTCCATTAATAAGATGACCCACATGGAGTTTGGCCCTAGTTGCCAATTTTAATAGATCCGGAGGCTTGCTTCAGAGAATTGACCCAACTTACATAGACCGGCCAGCCGGAGCACTACATATAATTAAAGTTATAATGTTCTATTAAAATAAAATAAAATTAAAAAAAAAAAAATTAAAATTAAAAAATTAAAATTAATTAATCAATTTAATCATGAGGGAGCCGACTTCTCAAAAATTGAGAGCCGACCTTCCCTTCCCTTCTTTTCCCTCCTCATTTCTATTTAAACCCTAATAGTTTGCTCTTCTTCTATCAAAGCATTCAAGTTGTCCTGATGATGGATCCCGGTTGGGATTCGAAACGTTGGCAGAAAATCGTTCTTACTGTGGATTCTCCAGTGACTAAGTCGAAAATAATAAACCACAGAGGTCTTAAATCCAGAATGATATGCTTTTTACAATGAGAGGGTCTTGTATAAATTATCCTAAGGGGGCGCTTTGGTGGCTCATCATGAATGGCTATGACTATTTAGTATTAAGTCATTTTCTAAACTTCTATTGTTTCTTTATCTTTTATTACTTTATTATTTTATTTGTTATTTATTTATATTATAATTTTCTTCCTGTCTTATTAATATAGGTAAATAGCATGAATAAGGCAATTGTTTGGTATGGAACTTGCCAAATGCGTAACAACTTATAGTGAGATTCATCCTTTGTAGATGGCTTGGCAGAATTCTCCATTTCCATGTGAACACAATCTCTAGTTTCTATTCAATGCCATGACCCATAGCAAGCACAATTCCTCTAGATCCCACCATAGGGATAACCCGCTGGTGTGGCTTGAACCAATATGAAGTGAGAAACCTGAATGTTGAGGTGGTCTCCATTGACTACTGCAGTTGAATGTTTGGGTGTAAACACGCCTCAGAGCTTCTTGGCTGATTTATGTACACCTCCTTAATTAGACCATTAAGAAACACAATCTTTACAGCCATTTGATATAAATGGCAACCAAAGGTTGATACTAAAGACATGACAACAATACATAGTATCCTCATAATCACTCCTTTTTGGGAGAAACCTCTAGCCATACATCACGCTTTAAACTTCTTTATGGTGTCATCTATTGCATGCTTAACCTTGTACGACTACCTAGAGTCAATCATTGATTTCCCCTTTGGTCTAAGCACAATATCCCACACATCATTCTTCATGGAGTTGTACTGTTCAGTCATGGTATCCTTCCAAACCTGCTAACTTGCTAACTTGTGGACTCATCAAAATTAGCTGGCTTCACATCAATGCCACATAATTCAAAAACTTCTTATTAGGATGAGTCACATGAATCAAGTTTTAGGAGCTCAAACTTTTGTGCATCCTTTAATGTTTGGGTAAAAACCACCTAGGATTTCTGGTTGAACTAGAGGGTAAAAAGTCATCTAATGCACTTCCAAAATCTTGCTGATTTGAATGTGAGTCTAGAATCCGTGGATCAGTCTTTGGGGTGGCTAGCTCTTCTACCTCCTTAGTCTTTGTTGGAAGTTCTTGAGACTTGGAGGAGTATGCATTCTTGTAAAACTTGACATCTTTGCTCACAACTATCTTCTGATAAAATGGAATGTATACTTGTAAGCTTTAGAGGTCTCATTGTCATCCGTAAAAATACTCTTCAAAATAGAAGTTTCTAGCTTAGTCCTTTTCTCCTTAGGATTATGAATATATGGAGGACAACCAAAAGCACAAAAGTGTGCTACTTGGGGCTTCTCATCTTTGAATGCCTTCTTTGGTGTCTTGTCCTTCAAAACTCTAGGAGGACACTTGTTTAGAATATAGATAGGTGTATACATCGACATATCTAGGTCACAGACCAATGCCTTGGCAATCTCTATGATGGATAAGTTCTTCCTGCTTGCAACTCAATTCCATTGCAAGTTGTAAGACATTCTTAGCTCACACATTTGTCTTGGTCATCTTGTTTTCATGGAATCAATGAGCCTTGTTGCCAAACAATCTAGCAAGGGTCCTAGGAGGGGTACTTAAGGGACAACTACTAGACCAAGTGACAACAATGGAACAAAGACCCACTATCACCTTAGCTAATGTCCGCTACCCTTTACGAACTTTCACCAATGGGAGGAGTCTCGGTATGAGTGAAATCACTAATAATGATAGGATCAATGACAAGGTATGATGTGATTTCCAAGGCCCATTTAAAGGAGAGACTCAAATAAGGGATCAAATGCTTCAAAAGAAGCTAAGGACTCTCCAAGAAAGACATATGATGAAGACCAAGACCTAGGGTTAAGGATATTCAAATAATAATGAGTATGACTAGAACCAAGGCTTTCAAGATGAGGCAAGACCTCTCAAGGGGCTTCACAAGATGACTCTTCTTTAAAATAGGGTTTTCACTCCACTAAAGAGACCTAGAAGGAAGCCAAAGCGATACCTAGGGTTTTTGAGTAATTGTGGGAGGAAGACCTCCAATGTGATCTCTAGGTCAAGCAAGGGTAAAAGAAATGGTTAAGAAAGATGAACTTCCTTTGAGTTTTATGTGCAAATGATCCTCAAAGAGACCACCAACCTTAGATGTTGAAGATAACTTCCCAAGATGTAGCTAGGGCTTGAGCTTTCTCACAAATCAACAGTGGAAATTGCCTCAATTCGGAGGATCACTAGAGGAAACATTAGTGCAATAGCCTATCCAAACGGCTTTGCAAGATCACCTCCCCAAAGAAATTCACATGCAACCCTAGCTAGCCGTCTAGGGTAGGGGCCAAAAATTTGAAAAAGGGAGAAAAAGAGAGGTAAAGAAGGTTGACCAACAAATTTACTTGGTGTTGGCATTATGATACAGGTATGACACAGGTGTTGTCCTTGATGGCAACTCTCTTAGATGAAAGATCACAGTATAGCAGGTAAACAACAAGGAATGAAGAAAGAAAGGTATACACAGGTTCACCATTGACCAAGCCGCGTATACACGTAGGTTCACTGTATACAAAGTCACGTATACGAAAAGGTATACGCAGGTTCACCATTGACCAAGTCGTGTATACACGCAGGTTCTCTATATACAAAGGTGCGTATAACGTACACATGCACTTTCACAGAAGGAAAGGCACGTACATGTTGGAAAACTAAGTTTTGGTCCGTGGTATTTGGGTCCATGGTATTTTGGTCCATGGTATTTGGTCCGAGGTATTGACCCCAAGTATTGGGTCCAAGGTATCGGTCCTACGTGGTTTTGGACCATGGTACTGAGAGAGGCCTAAACCTATATAAGGAGAAGAAGATCATTAGGCCAAAGGGCAAGTGTGCAAGGATGGAATATCTGATGAAGTAGGAGATCCAATATGCTGGTTATGGGTTTGTGATGCTTTGCTTGACCTGAACCAAGGATGCACCTATGATGGATCGGGATCATAAGGCTTGGAATGTATTATCATTATGTGGTTTGAACATGGATAGATTAGATCTGAATTATTGACGCATATTTTATTGTATAAATGTTATGATTTGGGTATGACTAATGTCTGGTATAGCTGCAAAGTTATGAGTTAATATTTGCAGATTTGTACGCGGGTTCGCTTTGGTAAAAGCGCATACACACGCTGGTTCAGCGCATCCGAGTCGCGTATACAGTATGAAGTATGATATTTGAAGTTGCAGTTGGATCTGGTTGTTGTTGAAGAGTTCTGGGTTCTGCTTTGTGTTCTGGTGACTATGTTATGATGACAGTATTCTGATTGGTTGATTTAGTTGTGGGTGATTCAGAGATTGATGATGCAGATGTGGTTGATGGTTGTGTTGCAGTGGTGATAATTTTGTGCTTCAATGTTGTTGATGGGTCCAGTATGAAAATTGGATGAAACGTGGCCTTTAGATTATGGTGTTGTGCTTCAGGAGTATCCAGTATGAAAATTTATGAAACGTGGTCCCTGGAGGAAGAGAGAAGGTCATAGCCTTCTGTAGGTCGGCACTTACGTACTGGTAAACATATCGGCCAGTACAAGAGCCAGGGGGTTGGAGCTCCCTTCCAGTAGCAGTTGGAAAACGAGTGAAGGTTGGAGCCTTTAGTAGGCTGACGCCTACGTACTAGTAAACATATTGGCTAGTACAAGAGCCAGGGGGTTGTAGCTCCCTTCTAGTAGTAGCTGGAGAACGAGAGAAGGTTGTAGCTTTCTGCAGGTGGGTGCTTGCGTACTGGTATGAGTCTGCGCCAGTACAAGATTGTAAACAGGTTTTTCTTATATTACAGGAAGACGACAACAGGTGGTTTTTGTCCCGCATTGGTTTCCAGCGTATATCATGGTGTTCATGTGTGTTTCTTATGTGTGATGATCTGTTCTGTTTTATTGCACCTATTTACTGTTTATATGGTTAATGAAGTTCTGATGCACTGATTAAAGATCAACATATAATGGATTAACTGAATCATAAGTTTATTGGATATACGCTAGTTGCATTAAACACAGTTGCATATACACGCGGGTTCCCTTAAATGAAGTAGCGTATATGAATCTGATTATGGAAATGAAAAAGTTAGTGATTTGCTAATACTGATTCACCCCCCCCCACCCTCAGTATTATTTCCAACAATTGGTATCAAAGCAGGTCCTTTGGTAGAAGCTTGATCGCTTGAAGGAGATCTGTAGAACAATGGGAAAGAAAGCGTGTCAGAAGAAGAAGACAACTCAAAGGAATAGTGATAGCCTGCCGTTAGGTGGAAGCAAGTATTCAGATTCTGAATCACCTCAGATTGAAGATGAACAAGCAAATGAAGCATTAGATAAAATCATAGATCAACAAGATCTATTTAACAAAAGGGAGAGTGCCCTCAAAGAAGAAGTTACCAGATTAAAAGCTCAGCTGGAGTGTGCCTTCAGAGTACGTCAAATGTTGCAGGAGCAGAATGAAGAACAAGAAAATGAGATTCTCAAACTAAGGCAACAAGTGGAAGAAGGAAGAAAGTCTGAAGAAATCTTGAAGAAGCAATATCTGGAAAAGGAAGAACAACATCAAGTTGAGGTAAATATCTTGAAAGGTAAATTAGAAGAAAAGGATAAACTATTACGATTTCAAGACAGTACTAAGATTTTGGATGATATTCTTAGTAGTCAAAGGTCGCTTGCTATCAAAACTGGTCTTGGTTTTTATGAATCTGTTGAAGGTGAATCTAGCTCACAAGGTGAGGCAAGGAACTCTAATGCAAAATCTAAAATGTTCAACAAGGAGATGAGAGGTCAACCACATCAACAACCAAGGAAAGAAATCCGTCAAAGAAAATCTTTTACTCCAAACTATGAAAGTGATAGTCGGTTATTTTCTCAGATAAATAATGTTGAATGTTATGTATGTCATAATATTGGACATGTTGCAGCAAGATGCAGAAGTAGAATGGTTCAAGACCGTCACACAGAAAGAGCATCACATTCCAGGTACTTTAAGGGGTATTGTTTTTCTTGCAATATGTTTGGTCACAAAGCTGTTGACTGCGGCAGAAGGAATATGAAATATGTAAGATGTTATACATGTAACAAGCTTGGACATATAGCAAAGGAATGCAGGAGAAGATTTTGGGCACCATACCAAAAGGAGAAAACATCATCACAATTGAAGATATGGAAGAAAAAGGAAGTACAGTCAGAAAGATGTGGCATAGCAGAGTATACAGACATGACAAACTCAGAGGGAGTTGAAAGTTTGGAACCTCAGTGTTCTAAATCTCATACGCAAGTTTCATAAAGACAAGTCGCGTGTATATGCGAGTTCGAAGTTGCACAGTCGCGTATATGTTGGTTTGAGGAAAAGCAGTGGGACAAACTCAGGAAAAAGGGTCTGATATGGTTCAATCAATTATTTGCTCTGTTTGATGATGGTTACAATCTGCTGATGATGTGTGGAAATGTGCTGTTATTTAGAAGTGCTTGATGTATATCTGATTGATGATGATGCCTTGATACTTCTTGCTGATATATGCATGATCAGATCTGACAGTGAACAGATGGAATAGGTTCAGGGGGAGCATATGCTTCGAATAATGCATTGTTGGCATTATGGTTAGAAGTCTTTGGTGATGATGCTTATGTGGCTAAATGATACATCTTGCTACTTATTGTTGGTTGGTCAAGAGAATGGTATTGCAGGTTACAGGTCCGGATGCTGTTGACAGATGCTTATGGTGCAGATCATATATGGTGTATGATAGTTGCTGATGACTATCATGGTCTTGTTTAGATTGTTGGTCTTTGTTATAAAAGTCATGTATATCATTTGATGTAAAGGTCATGAAATGACCTATTTTGTTACCCCACTATGCATGGGATAGATAAAGTAATGTTCTTATTTTGACATGTATAAACATTTGGTATATCCCCACTTGGTTGGGTGGATGAGTCAAAATGGTGTATCCCCACTAAGTTGGGAGATTGATGTACTTATGAGTCATTGGTGATAGGAATGTCATACTCACTTAGTTGAGTTGTAGAGTCATGTTATTCTTTTGAAAAATATTTTTGCAGACTCTGCATGTGCTCAGGGGGAGCATGGACGGATTGGTACATCTTGGCATGTACAAAGGGGGAGCTCAATCAAAGATTTCAGCATGTACTCAGGGGGAGTGTGGACAACAGAATGTATATCAAGGGAAAAAATATCTTGGTCCGCCCTTTGCCCTTGATGTCAAAGGGGGAGAGTGTCTTGGTGTGGTTGTTGCCATCAAGTCTAAAGGGGGAGATTGTTGGCATTATGATATAGGTATGACACAGGTGTTCTCCTTGATGACAACTCTCTTAGATGAAAGATCACAGTATAGCAGGTAAACATCAAAGAATGAAGAAAGAAAGGTATACACAGGTTCACCATTGACCAAGCCGTGTATACACGCAGGTTCACTGTATACAAAGTCGTGTATACGAAAAAGTATATGCAGGTTCACCATTGACCAAGTCACGTATACACGCAGGTTCTCTATGTACAAAGGAGTATAACGTACACACACACTTTCACAGAAGGAAAGGCGTGTACATGTTGGAAAACTAAGTTTTGGTCCGTGGTATTTGGGTCTATGGTATTTGGTTCGAGGTATTGACCCTAGGTATTGGGTCCAAGGTATTGGTCCTACGTGGTTTTGGACCATGGTATTGAGAGAGGCCTAAACCTATATAAGGAGAAGAAGATCATTAGGCCAAAGGGCAAGTGTGCAAGGATGGAATATCTAATGAAGTAGGAGATCCAGTATGCTGGTTATGGGTTTGTGATGCTTTGCTTGATCTGAACCAAGGATGCACCTATGATGGATCAGGATCATAAGGATTGGAATGTATTATCATTATGTGGTTTGAACATGGATAGACTAGATTTGAATTATTGACACATATTTTATTGTATAAATGTTATGATCTGGGTATGACTGACGTCTGGTATAGCTGCAAAGTTCTGAGTCAATATTTGCAGATTTGTACGCGGGTTCGCTTTAATAAAAGCGCGTACACACGCTGGTTCGGTGCATCCGAGTCGCGTATGCAGTATGAAGTATGATATTTGAAGTTGCAGTTGGATCTGGTTGTTGTTGAAGAGTTCTGGGTTCTGTTCTGTGTTCTGGTGACTGTGTTATGATGACAATATTTTGATTGGTTGATTTAGTTGTGGGTGATTCAGAGATTGATGATGCAGGTGTGGTTGATGGTTGTATTGTAGTAGTGATAATTTTGTGCTTCAATGTTGTTGATGGGTCTAGTATGAAAATTGGATGAAACGTGGCCTTCAGATTATGGTGTTGTGCTTCAGGAGTATCTAGTATGAAAATTTATGAAACGTGGTCCCTGGAGGAAGAGAGAAGGTCGTAGCCTTCTGTAGGCCGACACCTACGTATTGGTAAACATATCAGCCAGTACAAGAGCCAGGGGGTTGGAGTTCCCTTCTAGTAGTAGCTGGAAAACGAGTGAAGGTTGGAGCCTTCAGTAGGCTGGCGCCTACGTACTAGTAAACATATCGGCTAGTACAAAAGGCAGAGGGTTGTAGCTCCCTTCTAGTAGTCGTTGGAGAATGAGAGAAGGTTGTAGCCTTCTGCAGGTGGGTGCCTGCGTATTGGTATGAGTCTGTGCCAGTACAAGATTGTAAATCGTTTTTTCTTATATTAAAGGAAGACGACAACAGGTGGATTTTGTCTCGCATTGGGTTTCCACCTTATATCATGGTGTTCATGTGTGTTTTTTATGTGTGATGATCTGTTTTGTTTTACTGCACCTGTTTACTGTTTATATGGTTAATGAAGTTTTGATGCACTGATTAAAGATTAACATATAATGGATTAACTGAATCATAAGTTTAATGGATATACGCTAGTTGCATTAAACACAGTTGCGTATACACGCGGGTTCCCTTAACTGAAGTAGCGTATATGAATCTGATTATGGAAATGAAAAAGTTAGTGATTTGCTAATACTAATTCACACCCCCTCTCAGTATTATTTCCAACACTTGGACTAGTGCTTTACCCTTGGGCTGTGGCATCTATGTGATTCGATATTTGTCTAAAATTTGTGTTCAAGGAGGCCAAAATTGTGATGCCCTATGTTGAAAAATGTGTAACTAGGTTCAGTCCTCGTAAGTATGAAATGTATTCTTGTAAATGTAAAATGAAAAAGAAATTATTATTATTATTGGAGCATGGGTTTCATGCTCAAGTTTTTTTATTTTATAGGTCAAGCACCCATTGAGTGCTTCGAGGGTTTGTCCTAGGTATAAGAGTCATTGTCATATATTGAAGACCCTATGGGCACATTGTAAATTGTGAAGAAAAATTTATTTTGTCTTTAAAGTGTCAAAATATCTCCAAGATCAAGTCGGCCTACATGAAGAGCTACATCCACCATTGAAGAAGCCTATATATAGAGAGGAACTCGTCCTCCATTGGATCACTCACTCATCTCTTGATATGCGAAGAAGTAGAAGAGAAGAAGTCGAAGAAGGAAGTGCGAAGAAGAGGAAGTCGAAGTGTTTTTGGGTCTTATCTATCTCTCTTGTGAAGGTCGAAGTTAGGGTTTCTGCGTTGGGATCATCTGTGGTTCGATCTTGGAAGAATAAAAGAAGGGAAGGCAAGCAAATGTCTCTTAGAGTATCTTATTAGCTCTAAGACTCAAGACAAGGCAAGCAAAGTCAAGAGGAAGGCTATTAGAGGAAGATTGAAGTCTCCAAGAGAAGCAGCGGTAGTTGCATCAGGTGATGGGGTTAGAATTTCAGATCCACTGGGAGGTCAAAGACATTGCAGTTGGAGGCCGTGGTAAACTTGATCTTGGAGGGTATTTATCTGAGTCTCTAGGTCATGGTATTCGTCAATTGAAAGATCAATAAGAAGAGAAGATATTTACAGGTTTTCCCATCAAGAGGAGGGGTTTTGGCCTTGGCTTGCAGCCTATATATTGTGTCACTATTCTTATTGTTTTTGGTAGCTGTTTGATGTATTGCCCTATTGAATAATTGAATTCTCAACATGGTATCAGAGCTTTCGTTCTCTAAGGGCATCATGAAGATCTCCTTTAGAATGAAGAAGGTCATCAAGAAAATTGCAAGCCATCTCAAGAAAGGTATCAAGGAAGCATGAAGTTTCTTATTCTCTTCAAAGAAGGCATCATTCAAAGAAAGGGATGAAGGTCTCTTCTTTGCTCTCTTTAGTACATTCTAAGACGAAGACATTTGGGTAATTGATAGTGGTGCATCAAGGCACATGACTAGCCACTGCAACCGATTGAAGACCTTATCAAAAGGAACATCTACTGACTCTGTGGAACTTGGAGACAACAAAAGCTATCCTGTGAAAGGTATTGGATGGAATTCCATAAAACTTGAAGATGGAAGGAACATCCACCTCAACAACATTCTATTTGTTCCAGGTTTGCTAAAAAATTTACATTCTATTTCAAGTTTAGAAGACAAAGGAGATAGAGTAGCCTTCATTGATGTAAATGTAATTGTTTGGGGAAAAGACTCAAGCATAAATCAAGCGAAAGTTATTGGTATCTGAGAAGGAAGGGTTTACATATTAATATCTCCTGTAAACCTAGCCCTAATTCACATTGAGATTAGTCCATGTGAACTTTGGCATCGAAGGTTTGGTCATCTACATTTCAAAATAATTCGAAATTTAAGTTCCATAGTAGATGGAACCTTGAATCTAGAGGAGGATCATGAAGGTGTCTGCAAGGGATGTGCATTGGGCAAGAATACCAAGAAACCATTTGGACGCAGTGCTTCGCAGTCGAAAGAAATCTTGGCTCTCATTCACTCTGATGTGTGTGGTCCTATGACTCTAAAATCACTTGGAGGCCATCTATACTATGTCACATTCATAGATGATCATTCAAGAGAGACCTGGGTTTACTTAATGAAAACCAAGGATGAAGTATTTACAAAATTTCAAGAATTCAAAGCTGAAGTGGAGAACCTTACAGAAGGAAGAATCAAGATAAGAAGATTTGATAATGGAGGAGAATATACATCCAAAGAGATTATAGCATTCTATAAGGAGTCTGGGATTAAAAGAGAGCTGATAGTCCCATACAATCCCGAACAAAATGGAGTCACAGAAAAAAAGAATAGATCCATTGAAGAAAGTGTAAAAGCAATGTTACAAGATCAAGATCTCCCTAAGTTTCTATGGGCAGAGGCAACTAAGACAATGGTCTACATTTAGTATCGATGTCCTCACAGATTTCTAGATAACAAGACTTCGGAAGAAGTGTTCACTGGAAAGAAGCCATCTGTAGATCACCTCCAGATCTTTGGGTGTCCTGTGTATATTCATATACCAAAGGACAAAAGAAAGAAGCTGGATCCTTCCAGTATGAAGGGTATATTTGTTGGGTATATTAACTCATCAAAAGCTTATAGAATCTATATGAAAGATGGACATCACATTGAATTTAGTCGCGATGTCATATTTGATGAGAGTATAGCATTCAAGAAGTTAAAAGAACTTTCCATAGATTTTAATGATGAAGAAATTTCGATATTTGACAAGAAGTTGACAAGGAAGGAGAAGAATCACACCATGAAGAAGAAGGGCCTAGTGAACCTGTTCAACCCGTGGTCATTCCAGAAACAAGGAAAAGACCTAATTGGTTGAAATCCACACTACTTGATGCAGAAGGTCATGGGGTAGCGCAAGGATCATTTAGAGAAAGTAAGAGACCCAAGAAATATTCTGGGTATGCTGCATACATGACAAAATTAATAGAAGCAGAACCATCTACCTTTGAAGAGGCTGTACAACATCGAGAATGGAAGGATACCATGAATGAAGAGTATCAATCTATAATGAAGAATGGAGTCTGGGAGATCGTACTTAGGCCCAAAGACAAATCTGTGGTTACTTCCAAGTGGATCTATAAGATCAAGCATGCAGCTGATGGAAGTATAGATAAGTATAAAGCAAGATTTGTGGCTAGATGTTTCTCCCAACTTGAAGGCATTGACTATGAAGGGACATTTGCTCCAACAACAAGGTATACAATGATTCGATCATTAGTCTCTCTGGCAGCATCGATGGGATGGAACATCCACCAAATGGATGTCAAGACTGCATTTTTGAATGACACTATAGATGAAGGAGTCTATATAGAACAACCCTTGGGATTTGAAGTCAAAGATAGGAAGACATATGTTTATAGATTAAAGAAAGCATTATATGGCCTGAAGTAAGCACCAAGGGCATGGTATGCCAGAATGGATGCATACCTACAGAAAATAGGCTTCTCAAAAAGTTATGCTGACTCGAACCTTTATATTAAGGTTGTAAATGATGAACCTGTAATTATTCTTCGGTATGTAGTTGATCTTCTCTTGATAGGTGTAGAAGATCGACTTGAAGAATGTAAGAAGCAACTGGTAGTAGAATTTGACATCAAGGATCTTGGGCTGATGCATTACTATTTGGGACTAGAAGTTTGGCAAGGACCGAATGATGTCTATTTGGGTCAAGGAAAGTATGTGATCGAGATACTAAAGAGGTTCGACAAAATGGATTGTAAACCTATGACAACTTCGATGATCACAAACTTGAAGAGACTAAGGAGTTCCGAATCAAGCCCTGTGGATCCTTCCAAGTATAGGCAACTTGTTGGCTCATTGATGTACTCGGTGAATACTCGACCATACATATGTTTTGTAGTAAATGTACTAAGTGAATTCCAAGTGGAGCTGAAGCATGATCATTGGATAGCAACAAAGCATATTTTGAGATATCTGCAAGGGACCATCAACTACTGTCTGAAATATGATAAAAGGAATGATGTCCAATTGATTGGATATACAGATTCCGACTGGGGAGGCAGTGAACAAGATGGTAGAAGCACTACGGGAGGATGTTTCAGTTTAGGATCCTCCATGGTCTCATGGATGAGCAGAAAGCAAGACATCGTTGCTTTGAGTAGTGCTGAGGCTGAATATGTTGCAGCATGTGAAGTAAGCAGAGAAGCAGTATGGTTAAGGAAGCTGCTATCCGACTTGTTTGAAGGACCAATGAACCCTACAATGATACTTTGTGATAACACCAATTGTATTCATTTGTCTGAGGATCCAATGTTTCATGGAAAGACAAAGCACATCAACAACAAGTATCACTATATTCGAGAGCTAGTACAAAATGGTGTGCTGCAGCTACAATATATCTCCATTGATGAACAGGTAGCTGACATATTGACGAAATCACTTCCAAACAAGAAGCTTGTATACTTAAGGGACAAGCTTGGTTTGGTTGATTTGTCCTCCCTAATTGAGAGGGAGAGATAGACACAACATTCTTGTCTTCACTTGGGAAGAAAGAATGGAGGATTGGGTAACCATCTGACATTTGATACTCTTTGAGAATGTGGTAGGGCATTCAAGATAAGAGTAGTCGTGGACCGATATTCTTTGAGGATTAGCTACCCAAGATAAGAATAGTCCAATGGAAGGTCATACTCTGTGAACACCCGGGTGGAGTATGTACCTTGAGAGACAATGATGATGGTGTCTATACATCATTGGTCTCGCCAACATTGTGCTTTGATCTTGTGGAGAGATAGAGTTGTTAGTCAAGGCCTTGCTATGTGACAATGCTGATTAATATGATGCTAGACAAATGGGTTACCAATCCAACTCTTCTGAAATCTCTTCAAATTGAGAATGACTATCTACCTCTTATGAATACCTCCTTAGTTAAGAGGGAGTGTTGAAAAATGTGTAACTAGGTTCGGTATTCATAAGTATGAAATGTATTCTTGTAAATGTAAAATGAAAAAGAAATTATTATTATTATTGGAGCATGGGTTTCATGCTCAAGTTCTTTTATTTTATAGGTCAAGCACCCATTCAGTGCTTATAGGGTTTTTCCTAGGTATAAGAGTCATTGTCATATATTGAAGACCCTATGGATTGTAAATTGTGAAGAAAAATCTATTTTGTATTTAAAGAGTCAAAATACCTCCATGATCAAGTCGACCTACATGAAGAGCCACGCCCACCCTTGAAGAAGCCTATATATAGAGAGGTACTCATCCTCCATTGGATCACTCACTCATCTCTTGATATGCGGAAAAGTAGAAGAGAAGAAGTCGAAGAAGAAAGTGCGAAGAAGTCGAAGTGTTTTTGGGCCTTATCTATCTCTCTTGTGAAGATCGAAGTTAGGGTTTCTGCGTTGGGATCATCTGTGGTTCGATCTTGGAAGAAGAAAAGAAGGGAAGGCAAGCAAAGGTCTCTTAGGGTATCTTATTAGCCCTAAGACTCAAGACAAGGCAAGCGAAGTCAAGAGGAAGGCGATTAGAGGAAGATCGAAGTCTCCAAGAGAAGCAGCAGTAGTTGCATCAGTTGATGGGGGCAGAATTTCGGATCCACTGGGAGGTCAAAGATATTGCAATTGGAGGCCGTGGTAAACTTGATCTTGGAGGGTATTTATCTAAGTCTCTAGGTCATGGTATTCGTCAATTGAAAGATCTATAAGAAGAGAAGAGATTTATAGGTTTTCCCCACAAGAGGAGGGGTTTTGGCCCTGGCTTGCAGCCTATATATTGTCACTATTCTTATTGTTTTTGGTAGCTATTTGATGTATTGCACATTGGAATAATAATGAACAAAGCTAATAAGTAAAAAGGTAACACAAATAGTTATCAAGTTAAGAGATTTAACATATTCATTGCCCTATTGAATTCTCAACACCCTAGGTACCAATATTTAGCATTTACCCACGCAAGGTCAATGGACTTTTATTAGATCTTATTTATCTTCTTATGTTTCTTTATTAGATCTTTTCATCAAACAAATATCAAGATCAAAATAGTAAATACAATGGACACAGATACTAGGCTCCAAGCCAGGGCAAAACCTTTCTAAGGGGAAAACCCAAAAAATCTCTTCCCTTATAGAATCTGCTTCAAATGAGACAACAAAGACCCAAACCCTAGACCAGGTCCTCCTCCAAGCACCAAGTCAGCCCTCCAAAGAGTCCTTCCAATTAGGTCAAATTCAAACCAAGTCAACTAGAGACAAACCCTTCTAGAACTGCACCAATCTCAGAATTTCGACCCTTCCTACAACAGAATTTCAGACGTGTAGTCACTGCACAAATTTTGGCCCCTGCATTTGCTCCAGAAAATTGCACGTGTGAGAGAAAAGTGCCCAAAACTCGTCCTCTTTCCTTTGCTAGGGTTTTCTTCTTGATTCCTTGTGCTTCGCTCTTCTTTGTTCGTCCTTCTATTGCAGATCGAACTTGTTGATGATGTGTGTCAAATGAGGTTGAAGATGTCTCTATTTATAACTTTGTAAACTCAAAAATAAATTCTTTTACAAGGTACATCTTGCCCGAAAGAGTTTTATAAACATGATGTTGACTCTCTTGACTTATGACAATAAATACTATGACCTAACAAACCCTAGAAGCACAAAGAACATGCTTTTAACTAGAAGACCATCAATAATGAGCATGAAACTCATGCTTTAAAATAATAACTTTTTCTTTTCTTGTTTTGTTGTTACATAAGATACATATTGAAATGAGTACAATAACAATTATGAAGACTGAAACTAGTTATATTTCCAACATTCCCTCTTAACCATGGAGGTATTCATAATTGTACAACCAATACATCATCATTCTCAGATTGAAGAGTTCTCATAAGAAGAGTCGGATTGATAAGCCAACTGTAAGCATCAACATTATGACCAACACTGTGTTTGAGGCTTAACTAGACAAGCTCATCTTCATTCAAGAGCATTATGCTGGGAGGCTTTACATGTGATACAACACTACTTCTACAAGGCACATACTCCATTCATATGTTCACAAGGTATGTCCTCTTAGGACTATTCTTATCTTGGATTCCCAATCCTCAAAGAATGTTGGTCCTCTTCGACCACTCTTATGTTGGACACCTGTGATATCCTCAAAGAGTCTCGGTCCCTTTCCTTTATTGGATGCTTTATCCACAAGGAAATCACAAATGCTTATCCAATCCTCCACCATTCTCTCTTCAAGGCCATCACTTAGACTTACGACTATTAGTCCTGGTCAAGTGCATGACACATGAAGAAAATAATGCACAAGTGATGTCCACCATCACTCCCTCTCAACCAGAGAGGATATCCCTATTCCCTCTAGACCAGGGATTAGATCCTTGCTCCTATTCAAGGAGACTCCTTTTCTCCTTCTCAAATCTAGAGGAGATTCCAGACTTCCTTTCTATTTGGGAAATCAACACCACAAGCCTTACATTCTTGTCTTCATAAGAGAATCAACTACCTATTCTTCAGAGCTGCATGGTTCCGTCTTTCCTTCACATCTCATTACATCTAGCTTGCTTCCTTCCAGAGTGTCATGGAGCCATCTTCTTCCTTCAATTTCATGATATGATCTAGGTCATCAATCTTTCACATCACTTTCATCTTGTCATTATCAATGAAGGCATTATATTGAGCCTTTTCAAACTTCATGCTGACCATTTCTTCCTCATGAAAGTGATTATTGTTGTACGAACTTGACCTTTAGGTTATCTTCTCGCACTGCTACCTCTTAATACCAAGGTGAACACATCTTGTCTTCAAAATTGCCAAAATCATATGTTGAGCTTGCCTCAACTTTCATCATATATTCTTGTAATATCCTTCCAGGTAGCAAAACAATATGTTAACCAGATAACCAACTAGAAGTATTAATATTAGACTTACCTTATCAAGATGACCTTCTCATTAAGGCATCAACATCTTCATGTTCCATCTCCACAAGAATCTTCCTTCATGCATCAGAGTGCCCAAGGATCGAACTTGATTAGCAAGCTACAATTCTTCTTCCGAAGACTATACTGGATGTTGATCACTATTCTATATAATCTAGTGATAAAGTCTTGATCCCGTATTCATTCTAGAGTAAGTCAACTTTTAAGCATCATATAAACATACTAAGCATATATCATGATCAACTTCTTTTACAGGATTCTATATGCATGAATCCTACCCAAGAGTTACTTCAAACATGCAAGTCAATGCTTTCATTCAATCATCTAGCCATTGGTCCTTAAGTGAGTCTGCATCTAATACTTAAAGAGAAATATATTTTCTTTCCTTTAAAAGACTGTAATCTGACCAACTACATTCCTTCACCCTTTAAGAGTAATGTTTCCATACTATATAGAATATATGCCAACCTTGTCATAATGCTTCTTCCAAGAGCCTTCCAAAATGATTGCTCTTATAGTATCTTAATGATCCACCTTAGCAAAATGACAATTTCTAACATAATGTTAGACAATTAATGTATGAACACTATGCAAAATGGTTTGAAGCTTCGCTTTCTTGAAAGGCTAAATGATTCCTACAAAGCAGCTCAATCAATTAGACTTCTAAATATGGTACTATCACATGATGCTATGCATTTACAAAACCAAGATTCTTTTAGAGAAAACAACAATGCATGCTATTCTAAAGGAAAGACCAACTTCGTAAAGAACTTAACATGGAGGATGCCTTCTTCAATAGTAAAGATCTTTGACATCTTCTTTCTTTGACCTCTTCTTAGGTTCTCCCATTTCTTTAGTTCTGTTAGCTTTGCTTCTTTCCTTTCTTTTGTTGTTTGGTTTGTTTGGAGTCTGGACAATCCCTCTTGAAGTGTCCAAATTCATTGCAACCAAAGCATTGAACCTTGGACATGTCTTGCGCATTCTTGGACATCCCAAACTTTCCCTTCTTCGACTTCTTGGTTCTCACAATGCAGGCTTGAGACTGCTCATTAGATTCAATATCCTCCTTTGCCTTGATCCTAGTCTCTCCCATGATGCATTGAGTCCACAACTCATCAAAGGGGGTTGAGTCTTTCTTAGAGTAGATGCTTGTTGCAAAACTGCTCCATTATGGTGGCAAAGCATTTAGTACACATATGGTCATTTCAGAATAAAAAATTGTTTCCTCAAGCCCTTGCAACGGATCTCTTATTTAAGAGATCTTCAATAGAAAGATGCCATATCCTCATCCTTCAATTTCTTCATTTTATATAACTTATTCCTCAAAAACATCTTCTGTCCTGATGAACTTATAGAGTACAAATTTACTAGCTTGTCATACATAGCCTTAGACGTCTTTAAATTAGCAACAAAGGGAACTAGATGATCCTTAATGGATTCAACAATGATCCTTTGTGCCCTTACTTCCCCTTTCTAGTATGTTTCTAGTTCTTGAGTTTCGTTTTAGCAAGGTTCAATAACTTCAACGAGGACATTCATGTTCTGTAAGTGCCAGGTGAATCCTTTTCTTCCATGCTAGGAAATGAGCCAACGACCTTATTGCTTTCCTTGCATAAAGAACCCATAAGACCTTTAGATTGAGACATAGAGCAACAATACAATACTTGCTTGTTAACCAAGAGGCTTCCTTTTTTTTGATGATGTCTCCATTATCTTGAGACTTTCAAGATCTTCAATGAGACTTCAATGATGTCCTAGAAAGATGTCTTCTAGTATACCTTCAACAACAACTTCTAAGAGTGATGAATAATGCCAAGATCCAATGAGTCTTTGAATAGATCTCCTCCTAGGAGAGATCAACAACCTTCTTGTGTAGTCTTCTGCAAGTGATTTCCCTTAGCAAACCCTTCTTGTGTCCACAAGATGATCCTTCTAGTTGCCTTCTTGTTCACCTTAGCTCTGATACCATGTTGGAAAATGTAATGTGGCAACTATTAATTCAAATTTTCCTTATTCCTTAATACTTGCTTGTGAATCTTATTTATCTTCTTGTGTTTCTTTATTAGATATTTTCATCAAACAAATATCAAGATCAAAACAGTAAAGACAATGGACATAGATATTAGGCTCCAAGCCAGGGCAAAACCCCTCTAAGGGGAAAACCCAGAAAATCTCTTCTCTTCTTATAGAATCTGCTTCAAATGAGACAACAAAGACCCAAACCCTAGACCAAGTCCTCCTCCAAGCACCAAGTCAGCCCTCCAAAGAGACCTTCCAATTAGGTCAAAGTCAAACCAAGTCAACTAGAGAGAAACCCTTCCAGAAGTGCACCAATCTCAAAATTTCAGCCCTCCCTATAATAGAATTTTCAGACCTGCAGTGACTGCAGAAATTTCGGCCCTTGCAATTGCTCCAAAAACTCGCATGTGTGAGAGAAAAGTGACCAAAAATCATCCGCTTTCCTTCGCTAGGATTTTCTTCTTGTTTCTTTGTGTGTCGCTCTTCTTTCTTTGTCCTTCTATTGCATGCCGAACTTGCTGATGATGTGTGTCAAATGAGGTCAAAGATGTCTCTATTTATAGCCTTTCCAAGAGGTCGAATAACCCGTGTCTAGGCCAACTTGTCTCTGCCAAGGCCGACTTGTGCTAGGAGGCTTCCAGGACTTTCTAGATTCAAAAATAAATTCTTTTACAAGGTACATCTTGCCTGGAAGGGTCTTATAAACATGATGTTGACTCTCTCGACTCATGACAATAAATTCGATGACCTAAAAAATTCTTGAAGCATGAAGAACTTGCTTTTACCTAGAAGACCATCAATAATGAGCATGAAACCCATGCTTTAAAATAATAATTTTTTTTTTTATTCTTTTGTTTGTTACATAAGATACATGAAATGAGTACAATAACAATTATGAAGACCAAAACTAATTATGTTTCCAACACCTTAGACATTGAAGATAACTTCCAAAGATGTAGTTAGGGCTTGAGTTTTCTCACAAACTGACCATGGGAATTGCCTCAAATTTGGAGGATCACTAGAGGAAACATCAACACAGTAGCCTATCCAAATGGTTTTGCAAGATCACCTCCCCAAAGCAATTCGTAGGCAGCCCTAGCTAGCCATTTGGGGTAGGGGCCGAAATTTTGAAAAAGGAGAAGGAGAGGTAAAGAAGAGTGGCCATCAAATTTAGTTGGATTCAATATTTGACTAAAATTTGTCTTCAAGGAGGCTAAAGTGTGATGCCCTAGGTACTTCTCTCTAACATTTCCCACCCAAGATCAATGGACTTTTATGGAATAAAAACAAGTTTTAATCTGTTAGGAACAATCATCTAATTGCCATTCAGTGAGTAACATACGTAAATTTGCAATCTAACATGGTTTTTAATGATATTCAATAATTAGGGCAAAAGAAGAACTAGCTAGTTGCAATATTTCCACACATTAGGCATTATTACATAAAAATTTTCAACACAAAAGCACATTGCAAGAGATATATCAAATCCAAGATCAAGATAGCATCTCCAAGAAAGAACAAGATTTCAACTCCCAAAAATATCGAAATGCATCAAAAGAGCTCCAATACACATCTAAGAAAAAGGGTGAATTTCTCAAGAGAGAGATATCCAAGTGTGATGATGATGTTTGATACAAATGAGGATCTACTTTTTTATATGAGCCTTTAAGAGTTAAAATTAGCCTAAGATGCCCCTAAAAATGTTTTATTGTGCAAAATAACATTACTTTGGTGACAAGCCCACCAAATAGCTCATAAAGTGTAAGATAAGCCATCCAAATGAAGCCAAAATGATGTAGCAATGGTGTAGGAGGGTTGTTGGAAGGCCTAATTGAGTCCTCAAGTGCCATGATCAAGAAGAGGGGTCAATGAATGATGGTCAAGGGGGTGGCCCCTTGATCTCCAAGCAAAACGTCATGTGGTGCCTCAAAGTGGCTTTGGGGCACAAGTAGTGGTCTCATGGGTCTTCTGGTGGAAAATAAGCTTTCAAGATTGGAGTTAGATGTCTCTTGGTATTCCAAAGTTTAGCCTCCAATGGTGAATGAAGTTTTGCAAGAGAGGAGCTAGACTTCTATGCCCACGACCTCCTAGAAGTTGAACTTCAAAAAAGCTTGGGAGGTCCTACAAGAAAATGGGTAGAGCTTGAGTGATTTTTTCTTCAATGCTCTTGTCACCAACACTCCAACTTAGGGCTGCAAAATCAAGAGAAAATTAGTGTAATGAGAACTTGTAAAACAAATAAATATAGTACAAATAGTGTACAAGAAACCAAATCAAGTGATGGGGGTGAAACCCATCACTTGTTTTAGTTTAGTAATTGCCCTCAAGAAGCTAATATAGAATCAACGAAACACTATTTGAAAATATTTAAATTATGAAATGGTTTACTTGTATACAAGCTATGTCCAATGGGTCCCTGCAAGAAAACTTTTCTATATGAAAATACGAATAACAAATGAGAGTTCATTTGAAGATGCTTCAAGAGTAGGTTGGTCACCCAAAGATTTCTCCTCACGCTTGATCCAACGAAAATAATTCTTCTATAATATTCCAATCACACATTAGTCCATATAGATTTAGATAACCAAGCAATGAATTTAAAGTTCTAGAATTTTATGTGAAAATAAACTATAACTTTCAATATCTAGAGCTTACTTCCAAAATCAAATGTTAATAGAAGATAACTTTGCACTAGCAAGTTGACAAGGGTATATGGAAAATGAAATAACTTAAAGCATAAATAGAAGAGATTATACCAATAGCTCACAATGCACCATGAGAACATCCATGAGTGGACCTCCAAAGTCTTTTTATTGCAATTCTTGAAAAGTGTGCAACGTAGCAGCCCTTCGCAAGCATAATAGCTAGTAAACCAAAGATTACTTAGTGAGAGACCAATGCTCACTTATATAGAAGCTTGGGAGCCAATCCCAAGGCAAATGGTGACAATCCCAAGACAAATGGGTGACCATCCCAATGCTCCTTCATGCAAATTCAAATTTCCCAAGTGGCAACTTGATTTCTTCCTTAGAGGCCCATGCAATCTTTGATGAAGGAGTTCGAATTAGATGAGAGGACATGTGGGAGAGTGAAGTGGAGTGGTAGGAGACAACTCTCCACCTCACTCAAGTGAACTCTAATCCAATCTCAAGTCAACTCATGATATCTCTTTGAAGCCCGAGTTAACTTCCTCAAATCATGAATCTTGTCACTGGAACTCGTTGTCTTCTCCACAAAAAAATCGATTTGCTTGATTTTTGGCTTATGTGGAGTCCACATCACTTGGTAACTCAACTTTGACCTTTAAATGAATTTCCACCTCATTTCCACACCATTTGAGCATGTGTGGATATTTTTTTTTTTCATTTATTTAATTGTTGGGCTAATTTATTGCCACATTTTCCACAAAACTTAGGAAAAGTGGGTTTTGAGGGTCTAAATTTCACGAAGTTTTACGAGTGAACTAGTATGGTAATATACAATGACTTTAGACTCTAGAACTCACCCAAGGCCTTGCTTTCAAGTTGTAATTTGGGTTTTGGGGTATGCTTGGAGGAAAAACTCAACTATTTATTAAATTCTTGGAGGAAAATGATAAATAACCAAGTGAAAAAAACCTCGCATAGTAAACTCACTTGATGACAAGGTCTCAAGTTACATAGGCTTGTTACATGACTCAAACTCATCATACTTGTATCACTTTACATCATCTCCGTAGAGCTTGTGGTATCTGGGTACAAAAAAAGAGGATGAGAAGAAGAAGTAGAGTTAAAAAACCCTAGTGATATGATGATCTATGATGGTACAAGCAGCCTTTCGTACATCCTTAGGCATGGAGTCTTCAAAAAATCTTCAGGTGCCACTCCAGTGGTCAACACCTCCCTAGTTAAGAGGGAGTGTTGAAATGTGTAACTAGGTTCAGTCTTCACAGTGTCTAATGTAATCATGATTTTATGTATTTGATGTAAAGAGAAAAATGAATTTTATTATTATTATTTTGTAGCATGGGTTTCATGCTCAAGATTACTTTATTTATAGGTCAAGCACCCATTGAGTGCTTCTAGGTTTTGGCATTGAGTCAAAGAAGTCAATTGAGTAATTGGAATATGTATAAGACCCATTGGGGCATCATGTATCAAGTGAAAGAAATTTTTTGTAAATCAAAAGTATCGGAAAAGACCCTCCAAGAACTGATCAACATGCAGTCAACAATTCATCCTACATGAAAGAACAAGTCAACCTCATTAGGGCCATTCGACCACCATGAAGATGCCTATATATAAGATGGAAGTTGATCACATTAGAAGACAAGGATTCAACTCACAACTGTTAGAAAATCAGAAAGCCGTAATTTTTTTCTTTATATAGATAATTACTTGTGACTCTTTTATCTTTTTAGTTCATCAAGCAATTACCGAAACAATAGCACAAAGATCATATACACCAGATGTAGGCGGACAACCATGACAAAACCCTTATGTAGGGGAAAACCCAGTCAACAAATCTTCTTTAATAACTTCCTAAGATAATCCAAGACTCTTGACGTAGACACAAACTTCCTCCACGCCAAGTCAACCCTTTCTTCCTTCTTGCATATGATAACCCTTCAACAACTTCGACGCAACAACTAGCAACAACAACAACTTTGACTTGACAAGAGAGACTTCAATCTCCTAGAGGAATCCACACGAGAGAGAGATAGATAGCCCAAATTTTTGATTTTCTCTTTTTTTTCTTCTTTCTCCAACTTTGCACTCCTTTAGCCTTTCTTTCTTACTTCACACTTTTCTAGCTCTTTCTTCTGGATATTGAACTTGTGTGAGAGAGAGTGAATGCTCCAAATGAATTCAAACTGCTCCAATATATAGGCTTCTGGTGAGGTCGAATTACCCAGATTGAGGCCGACTTGATCTCCTTGACGTCGACTTGGTGTGGAGGGGAAAAATAGCCCATTTGACTCAATACTAATTCTTTTTACATGATTCAAAAGCCCAAGAAGGGTCTCTTAAAATAGACATTGACTATAATGACTTAGAATAAATCCTAGAAGTCCACAATGGGGACTTTCACCTAAAACATGATGACCCAAGCATGAAATCCATGCTTTAATAAGTCATAATAATAATAATAATAATAATAAAATTATTTTTCATAAATACATTTCATTGTGACTCAAATACAATTATGAAGACCGAACCTAGTTACATTCTTCAACACTCCCTCTTAACTAGGGAGGTATTCATACTTACATATACAAGTACATGGAAGATCTCAAAACATATGAACTATGAAGAGTTTAGGCACCACAATGTCATGGACTAAATTCCTGACTATGGGAATCTATCGAAGGTCCTCCAACAGTTTAGGCACTCACTGTGCCATGGACTAGATTCTTGACCAGGGAAATCTATCTGGGTGGGACTGAGATTGACTAAAGCTTTAAGCTAGTCTAGGTACCATCAGGCTTACTTGCTAACCATCAACTTAGGGATCCAGATGCGTAACCGAGGTCAGAGCTCTATGACCAACGCCACCCTCCCTACTTCGGGATCCAGATTCTAGACATCAACACAAAGTGTCGGTCAAATGCCCTCCCAGGAAATATGTCTTACACACAAAGCCTCAACACTCCTGATTATTGTAATCTGTAGAAAATCCTCCCCGATCAAACAAATTGGTAACAAATCTCTCCCGATCAAATTAATAAACATGCTATCAAACCTCCGAGAGATTTACCTGTACAAACACAACCCCAATCAACAATAAACTTTCAAATGTACATAAGTAAACACAAACCTCCGGGGTCTTTCAGACAACTTGATGTTGCTTCTTAATTTATCACAACAGGAGTTTCAGAGGATTCCTCAATCATACATATTTCTTCCCTGCTTCACATATAGCAACCAAATCCATCTTTCCTTCTTTCAACAACACCTTAATATGCGTTCTCCAATTTCTTCTTCAAGATATCCATCATGACTATAGTATGCCCTCCCTCTCAACTTGGGAGATATACTTCTTTCTTTATCCAGGCTCCCTCTTAACTTAGGGAGATCAACTTCTTTTCTACGACATCAAAGAATCTTTCATGGCTTCCATTCTTCTTATCCGAGACATCTTGCTCATTATCATTCATATAACTTCCTTCATCATGCTTATTTACCAAATCAACTTTACTTATGAATATCTTCAACATTTTGAAGATTATGTACATGCACAACTTAGATAACAAGTACAACCAAATACATATATAGAAGCATGAGATTAACTATTTCAGAATCATACAATAATGGAAGCATCAAATACCTAAACTTATTTAGGTTTACAATCAAGAAACACATACTTTTATACTTCAACTACATGCTAGGGTTTTGGCATAAACCCTAAATTTCATCATCAAGACTTGAGCACCTCAATCAAGATAGCAACCTTCATTATATCTAGGGCTTCAATATTTCTTCCAGAGATATGACATACCCTACTCCAATATATTGCAAATCCTAGAAGAAATTCAAACGAATATAGTTCTACAATGCATCCAACAATTTTGAATTCATATGTTAGACTTCTACTAGGATTTAATGCAAACCCTAGATTCCATACATGAGACACTAAGCTTTCAACAATCAAAACCA
The DNA here is from genome assembly GCA_031772625.1 of Pinus tabuliformis. Classification (NCBI taxonomy): domain Eukaryota; kingdom Viridiplantae; phylum Streptophyta; class Pinopsida; order Pinales; family Pinaceae; genus Pinus; species Pinus tabuliformis. Next base: position 1,269,862,212 of record CM062818.1, on the reverse strand, counting down.
ATCACAACTTAATTTCAGATTTCAACAATCTTTCATAAATCTCAGATTATCACATTGTCATCATATATTAGAGAATTGAACTTCTACTAAGGTTTAGTTACAAAACCCTAGAATTCACAAACACTATCATCCTAGAGAATCAAACTTCGACTAGGGCTTAGTTCCAAACCCTAGGACTTATGACCATCAACAATTAGGTCAACACATATATCTAGGATTCCATCATCATGCACAAGCATATCATAACATGTGTTAGTCAAACCCAATGACACAAATATCAATATATTAAAGTTAGACATATAACAAACTTGATCAGACTAGGGTTTCGATCGGACAAACACACATATACTTAGGATTTCATTCCTAAGACAATATACAAGCTTGCTTATACACCCTACCAAACCCTAATGATCTAGGGTTTCAATACATGTCACAACAAACCATAATACTTCAAAGGTTTGGGATTTCAGACATCACCATTCAACCCTAAAAAGTTAGGGTTTTCATAACCATATCAAAACCCCAAACATGACATCATCAAAGCATCAAACATTTTCTTTAGACTTCATCAATAACCCTAAGTAGGCTAGGGTTTCATACATTATCATCAACATACCCTTAAGTTAGGGTTTTACAAAGAACCTTTTTAGGGTTCCACAAGAATAATCAAAGATATGAGGAGGGTAGATTTATCTAATGATGAATCACCCATTCAAAAATCTTTATGATTCAAGAGAGCTAGACACAATAATGTCAGTAATGTAGAAATGAATATATATTTATCATGAAGAGAGCCAAACTTGTAGTGTAAGGCATACCTTTTATTTCTTAACAAACCTTGTAATTCCAATGCTTTGCCTTGTGAGGCTTTCTTCCATAGTCCTTGAGTATTTAGCAAGCCTTTCCTAAACAAGGAAAATATGAATAGAAATGTGATTAGTATTTAATACAAACAAACTTAGATAAGTAAAGCCTAAAGGAAACCAAAAATGAAAAGGTAATACAAGGAATAAGATACTTATCTTTGGAAGTTGGTGATACCTATAACCTTATAAAACAAAAATGAAACAACCAAAGCTTAGAGCAAAGGACTTAGTCATGTAAGTCCCTTATATCCAATTCTTCTGCTTTATTCTTCTTTGGAGATCCTTCTTCCACAACATTAGCTTGGTCCCTGTTCTTTTTCTTATTCTTCGGATTGTCAGGACAATCATTTTTATAGTGACCCATTTTATGACATTGGTAGCATTCTATTTTGGACATGTCTACCTTCCTTCTTGGCCCTTTTGACTTCTTGAAGTTTCATTTCTTGTGATAAGCGGAGTATGCATTTGAAACTTTCTCTTCTTCATTGTTGGTTACTAATGAGATTCTCATCTCTTCTTGGTTGCAGGCATTCCATAATTGTTCAAATGAAGGAGTTTCTTTCCAGCTGTTGATTCCTGAAGCAAAAGCACTCCAAGTAGGTGGCAATCCCAATAATGCAGTGATCACTAGCTCTTTTTTCGGTACAATTTCAACTATGGCTTGAAGGTCATCTCTAATTCTAGCTATCTTGATTCCTTACACAGAAGGAAGCCACAGTATCATCTTTTGTCATTTTTGTGGTCCTTAGTTCATTCTTAAGACTTGCTACTTGACTGATGTTCTTGATAGTGAACAATTTTGATAAGGCTTCATACATTTCTTGAGCATGGTCTATGTTGGAAATGTATGGGACAAGATTGTCCTTTATACCTTCTACCATCAGTGTCATAGCCAATATTTCTGACTCTCTAAACTTCACTTTATCTGCATCACTAGATCCTTCGGTAGGTTTCTTCACTTTTCCTTTGACCAAATCCAAGACTTTGTTCTTTTCAAGAATGAGGTCAATTCTTTTCTTCCATGACTTGTAATTTGATGCTCCTTCTAATTTGTTCTCTCCTTTTATTGTGTTAGACATTGTCCTTGAAGGTAGTAAGCTTCTTTCCTTATAAGATCTCCTTATATGATCCCTTGCTCAACCTTTTGAGGTTTCTTAGACTCCTTTTAGTAGATCCTCAAACTGCCTTTTTCCTTCTTCACCTTAGCTCTGATACCATGTTAGAAAATCAGAAAGGCAGAAATATTTTCTTTATATAGATAATTACTTGTGACTCTTCAATCCCTATAATCCTTGGGAAACTTGGATTCCCAAATGGTCATTGACAAATAATCTTTATTGAGAAGTGGAACCACACGGGGCCAAGTGGACCCAGCCGAGTCTCGGGGATGGAATGCAACAACCAATGATGTTCCTATCCTGGACAAGGTGAAGGGAAAGGACCAAACAAGAATATTTACTTTAAAAGGTTGAATTGACCTTGCTGAGGCCTAGCCTTGGGGATGCCTAGGCAAAATTCGATCCTAGAGCTAGGGTTTGGGATTCTCGGAGATTCCACTATTAGAATTGCCTCAAATTTGGTGGAGAGGGAGGGTACCCACCAACATAGTACCCTGTAGGAGATTGAAGTTTTTCCTTGGGTTAATTCCTGGGAAATTGATGCCCTAGGTGACCTTTGAGGGCTCGACTTGGGAAAAAGTGGTAAAAGGTGAAGGAGATGACCACCCTTTTTAGGCATCAATGACTAATTTACTTGGGGATATGGAGTCAAGGATGATGATGAGTAAGAACTTGGTTTCTTGATCATGGAGGCTCGAAAAGTTAGCTTCATCCAATGTTGAGAGAAAAAAGAAAAGTGACCTTTGACCATTTATACTTCAAAGAAAATGATGCAACCTTATCGAGACAAATAATCTGTAGGACATTTCATTCATATAACATTGGCCTATACATTAAATTAGCTAAAACATGCTTAATTCCACATTTCAATTATGCAACAACTAGCCCTAATTTTAGTTTTATGGAGCGACGAGAATAACAACATTAAAATTTACTTACAACTTTATAGTGTATATCCGACCAACATTTTGTTTGCAAGACAAAGCTCCAAGACAAGAAAAATAGCCCAAATCCATACATCAAAATTCATCCATCTCCAAAAATATCCTCCAAGAAAAAAATGCTAAGTTCTCTATGATTAGAGAGTTCCCAAGTCAAGTCATGATCCAAATGAAGGTATCTAATATCAATATATGGCTTCCTAAGGAGTTCGAATTAGCCTATGGGCCTACATTAGCCCCTAATGATAAAATAATGTGCAAATAAAATCCCTATTGGTGACAAGCCCACCAAACTAGGTCACGAGTGGAAAAATAAGCCTCACAAGTCCAAATGATAATATGTTTATGTCGTGGGGCCCTCCAAAGGCCTAATAATGTCCTGAAGTGCCATACTGAGGAATAAATTCTTTGGAATATGATGGACAAGGGGGTGGCCCCTTGTTCTCCAAGTAGTAGACATGTGGTGCTCCTAATGGGTTTGAGGGTACATAAATGACCCCATGGACTCCATATCAATTAGAGATGCCTATAGATCCTCTGCAAGGGTCCGAGTGGTGGAATGAATGTTGCCATGACGTTGTACAAGTCCTGGGACACTTGCCAAGAGTGTGGGGCAATGTTCCACCAAGGTTCCGGGACGAGGGGGCGCGGGAGCGGCCTATGCAAAAGCTCCCTACCATTTTTTAGGAAACGTGGGGGAGCGTCAGGGTCTTAAAAATTTATAAATATAAAATATAATTTATTAATTGAGTCCACTATGACAATTTGGTTTGAATTGAAAAGCTGCAAAGCATGATCATTGATATGAATATCATTTGACATTATCCAAATTTATAATATCATATAAAATAATAAATTTAAAATTCTAATTTATAATCATACATCAATGATCATACATTATGATTAAAGTTTAAAGTTTAAACCATATTGATGTTCCACTTCCTACTATGAACATCGAATATTGAACAGTCAATATTCAATATTAACATAAAATTATAAAAGTAAAGTTTGATACATCATACATCAAGAGTCCAAATTTTATAGAATTATAAAAGATTAAAGTCAAGTCTGATACATCAAGAGTCAAAATTTTATAGAGTGAGAATCTGAATAACTGATAACACAAATGATAAGAACTGAGAACATCAACATATCAAAAGATAAACAAGCATAATGCAAAATATGCCTCAAGGTAATGCTCAAGCCTCAAGGTAATGCCCCGCTAGTCTCTGCATCCAGCTGCTGCATGAATAAATCAGGATCAACCATATCACCATCTGAATCTAAATCACTAGCATTCTCAAACATGCTAAGTGGCACACCAACCAACCCCATCTGTCTCTCATCAAGTCTCTCCTCCATATCTACCTATGCATCATCCTCTGGATCAACATCCCATCGTGTTGCTGGTCCCTTCAAATACTCAGGTGTCTTCCTATGCTCAAGACGTAGGGCACTATGCACAACAACTAACTTCTCCGCTCTTCTAGAGGTAAGCTTGTTCCTCTTGATAGAGTGGATGAAGCTATATGTGGACCAATTCCTCTCTGCTGCAGAGGAACTAGCAATCTGAGACAACAAACGCATGGCTAGATCTTTGAGCTCTGGAGCATCATTCCGATGCATCCTCCACCAAGCAATTGGGTCATCTTGGGCTAGATCTATGCGATCTGCCCGAGCACCACGTGTGTTGAAGGGCCCACTAAGAGATGCAAACTGAACAAACTGTCTTCGAAATTTTTGTTAGGATATTCCGACACATAGGAAATATCTTTTGACTCAGTTACCGGAGAATCCACAGTATGAACATTTTTATGCCAACGTTTCAAATCCCAACTGGGATCCATCATCAGGACTTATGCATGATGATAAAAGAAGAGCTGCTTAGAAGGAAATAAATAATAATGAGGATAATAAATTTTTGGATCAGCAGAATGTCCGCTGAATATTTATTTTTAATTTATTTATTAATTAATTATTCATTCATTTATTTATTTTTAATAAATTATTTTTATTTTATTGTTGAGTAAAATATATTAATTTTTACAAGTGAGTTAATAAATTAATTTAAAATTCATAACCTTAATGGTAATAATAATTAAATATTTAATATATGTTAATATAATAATTTTTATTTTATTTTATTTAATTTTTATTTATTTATTTATTTATGTATTTATTTATTATTAATATTAATATAATTTTATATCAAATAACTTTTAATATTAATTGCTATAAATTAATTTAATATATTAATTAATTTATAGCAATTAATTAATATATTAATTATTATTAATATTAATATAATTTTAAATCAAATAACTTTAAATATTAATACAATATACTTATTTCTCTATTTTTTAAATACCAATATATATAAAAATAAATAAACATTTCTCAACAAAAATCATAAATAAATAAACAAATAAATAAATAAATAAAAATAAAATAAAAATTATTATATTAAATATTTAATTATTACTACCATTAAGGTTATGAATTTTAAATTAATTTATTAACTCACTTGTAAAAATTAATATATAAAACTCAACAATAAAATAAAAATAATTTATTAAAAATAAATAAATGAATGAATAATTAATTAATAAATAAATTAAAAATAAATATTCAGTCAACATTTTGCGGATCCAAAAATTTATTATCCTCATTATTATTTATTTCCTTCTAAGTAGCTCTTCTTTTATCATCATTCATAAGTCCTGATGATGGATCCCAGTTGGGATTTGAAACGTTGGCATAAAAATGTTCATACTGTGGATTCTTCGGTAACTGAGTCAAAACATAGGAAACAGTTAAGTACAACTTGGTCTAGTATAGAGTTAGGTAAAGTGTGTTTCTTTACCTTGTACATTTTGTAACTTACAATTCGACGGTCACGATATGTAGTGATCCGACGGTTCATTCTCTCCTCGGTGTTACCGACACTTGATCCATGGCTTAACACCTGATTGGTCCATGATTTCTATTTAAAGCGCATGGAGGGTCATTTTTAGGGTAATCCGTCTATGAGAGAAGCATATGTAAATTTTCATTCTTTTATTAGTAAATTGCTTGAAGTGGCCGCGTTGGCTCAGGCCGTGGATTGTTTCCCTCTTTGAGGGTTTTAACCATGTCAAAATACTGGTGTATTGATCTGTGATCTGTTTGTGAGCGGTGTCCTTTGGTGTTCTGTCTGAGGAACTTACTCTGTAAATTTCTACATGGTATCAAAGCCAAGTTGAGGGCCGCGTCCGTTGGTGATCCAAATCTGAAGCCAGTAGAACTGCATCCGACTGCCGTTTCCTAGATCTACTGTTTCTGACTGCTTTCGGGCTGAGAGGACTGCTTTGTTGTGTTGGGAGCATCTGTTCCAGTGAGGAACCCCTTTCGTTTCACGCGAAAAGGTTTCCGGTAGCCCTAGCTGCGTCATTTTTAAGATCTGGAGGTATACAGTGTTTATATGCAGTTTACAGTTATTTTCTCTCTGTTTATTTAGCTTTTTTTATTACCGGATCTATACTTTTCATTTCTGCGTATGCTCTTTGCCCTGCAACTCTGTGCGATCTGGGCAAATTAGAGACAGAAAGGAAGGATTTTTCTCATGCGTATGCTCTTTTCTGCTGCGCCTTAGTGTGATCTCGGAAAATCAGAAACATTGAGGAAAATATTTAGTTTCCGGCTAAAGCTAACTTCGAGCCGCAAGGTTCGTTTTTTTTGTATGTCCGTGTTGGGTTTTGTGTTTTTTGTTTTGTAGGGAAAAAGAGCTTTCTCAAAGCAAGCACGCAACCCAAAGCATCAACCCCCCCCTCTCTCTCTCTCTCAAACTTTTTGTATAGCTCACTTGGTGCAAAGCTAATTTATGAGAGTAGAGGTCTTGGGTTCAAGTCTCCATTTTGTGGGGGTGGATTTTTCATTTCTGTACATTCCCGCACTTCGTCGGCGACTTCGTCAATTTTTTTTCAAAAAGCCATAACTTCTTCATCCGGAAGCTGTTTTCAGAACCGTTTTTTTTGAAACGGCCTAATTTTTCTAGATCTTTCCATTGGTACACGTAGTTTCAGCATCTACAGCGTCAGTTTCTGTTAAAAATGGAAAGTCCATGCCAAGTCATTCTTGATAGCACTAACTACTTCCAATGGTGGTCCTATATCGTGGATTTACATAGAAGTAAAGGTTTTTACAGAATAGCCACAAGCCAAGAGACCAAACCGAAAAATGAAGATAAGGCAGCTAAATGGGAAAATAGGCAAGACCAAGCACGTGGGTTGATAGGGATGTCTATTTCTCCAGATCTTAGATTCCATATTGCAGAACTTGATACTCCTGATGAAGCACTGCAACAGATTACTAAAGTCTTTGGAATTAAAAATGAACTTAAAGCCCATCAACTTGAAAATGAATTGCTTATATTGGACCCCAATAATTTTTCTTGCATTGAAGATTTTTTGTCCAAGTTCAAGACCCTTAGACTTCTCTTGGAAGGTGTTAAGGTTAAGAAAGAAGATAGTAGCCTTATCTATTCCATTCTTACTAAGTTGGGGCTAGCCTATTCTGTGTTTGTTTCCACCTTCCATTCTACAAGAGAAGCCTTCATTTCTCAAGGACAAACCTACAAGTCCCCTTCCTTTGATTCCTTTTGTGATTCTTTAATAAGAGAACAAGAAAAACTCTTACTCCTTGGTCTTCTTCATCTTGGAAACTCTTCTAAGAAAGCGTTAGCCGCCCAGTAGCAACCAAATCCAAAGAATCCTAAGAAGTCGTATCCTAAAAAGAATGGTCCTAAACCAAACAAGGGTCCTAAGCAATTTCAGCCTCAAAATGAAAAATCATTTCAACAAAATGATAAGACAAATAAAAACAAAGGGAAGAAGACTGATAGACGTTGCAACTTTTGTAATCGAGATGGCCACTTAGAATCCAAATGCTTTAAGAAGATGGAAGCCTTGGAAGCAACAATAAAGAAGCATAACATCCATTTGGAGCAATCTTCAACTTCAACTTCATCTTCAGGAATGGCACTTTCTGCATGTGGTTGTCAAGCATCTCGGTCTGGCTATGCACTAAATGTATCTTCTTCTTCTCATTCTCATGAGTGGCTCATTGATTCTGGAGCTTCTTATCACATGGCCAAAAACAAAGCCATGTTTTCTTCTTTAAATGATTGTAACACCAAAAATATATATGTTGGTGATGATAGATCTCTTAGTGTTGTAGGGACTGGAACTGTTCATCTAGACAATGGTCAATTTAATGATGTATTATGTGTTCCAACCTTATCCTGCAACCTTCTATCTGTATATCAGATAACCTATTCAGGTGAAGGTAAAATCGTTGAATTTTCACCTCACGATGTTGTAATTAAGGACCTAAGAGATCCTAGACAGATTTTAGCTACTGACATTGCTGATGATTCTATAAGGTTGTATAAGTTTCACAACTTTGGGTCATCAAATCTTCCCTCAGTATTTGTTGCTCATAATGATGAAGTGAGCAAACTTTGGCATGAGCGATTTGGTCACTTAAACTATCGCTCTCTTCAGAATCTATGTAAAGAAAATATGGTGACAGGTCTTCCCATGGTATCTTGCAGAGATGGTGTTTGTTCCGGATGTGTACTTGGAAAACATCATCGGGACAGTTTTGAAAAACGTGCCTCTTGGCACGCCTCAGCCCCTTTACAGCTCGTGCATAGTGATTTATGTGGTCCACTTCCAGTTGCTTCATTATCTGGCTCAAGTATTTCTTAACTTTCATTGATGATTTCTCCAGACGCACTTGGGTATACTTCTTAAAACTCAAGAGTGAAGTATTTAACATGTTCTTGGCCTTTAAGGCATTTGTTGAAAAACAATCTGGACATCAAATTCTTAAGCTAAGATCTGATAATGGCGGAGAATATGTTAAAAACACATTCATCAACTTTTGCACTGAGAATGGAATTCAAATGCAACATACTGTTCCAAATACTCCACAACAAAATGGTGTAGCTGAAAGGAAGAATCGCACCTTAAAGTAACTGGCTAATTGTATGCTTCAATCTAAAGGACTTAGTCTTAATTATTGGGCAGAAGCAATTAACTGTGCAAATTACATAATAAATCGCACTCCTACTAAGGTTTTAAAGAATATCACTCCAGAAGAAGCATGGAGCTCAATCAAACCAGATGTAAGTCACTTTCGTGTTTTTGGAAGTGAAGCATGGGCCCATATTCCAGATGAGAAACATAAAGCTTTAGAACCAAAGAGTGAAAAATGTATTTTTGTTGGATATTCTGAAGATGTCAAAGGATATAGACTTATTCCACTTAAGTCCAAAAATGTTATCATTAGAAGAGATGTAAAGTTTGATGAAAATATATTGGCCTGCGAGCCTAGTTCGGCGGATGTGCCACCTCTCCCTATCTCTTCTACTTTTGAAAATATTTCTTCTTCAGATGATGAAAATCCTCCCCCACCTTCTCAGGATCCTCCTTCAGCTCCTCAGCTTCCAAAATGGGTCCGTGCTACTTGGGATGCAGCAGGTGATCTTGCCAGTGATCCTACAGATCAGCGACGTATACGTTCTCAGTTCGAGAGAGCCTCTTCTTTACTGGCTCAAGCTTCAGTGAATTATGATCCTGACACCTTTGCAGAAGCTTCAGGCCATCCAAATTGGGAAGTAGCTATGAATGAAGAATATCATTCATTATTGGCAAATGATACATGGGATCTTGTTCCTCTACCAAAGGGACGAAAACTTGTTAGATGCAAATGGGTTTACAGAACCAAGTATGGACCAGATGGGAAAGTTGATAAACATAAAGCTCGTCTTGTTGCTAAGGGTTTTTCACAAGTTGAAGGCATTGACTATACTGAAACCTTCTCCCCTGTTGCCAAAATGAACTCTATCCGCCTTGTTCTTTCCCTTGCTGCCTCTTTCAAATGGGAAGTCCATCAGATGGATGTTAAATCCGCCTTCTTGCATGGGGACTTGCATGAAGAAATCTATATGGAACAACCTATTGGCTTTATACAAACAGACTCCAGCCTTGTATGTCGGCTTAAGAAATCCCTTTATGGTCTCAAGCAAGCTCCTCGAGCTTGGTATGCCAAAATGGATAACTTTCTTTTAGAATCTGGCTTCTCTAGGTGTCATTCTGATAACACTGTCTACACCAAGAAAGTGGGCAAGTCTCTTATCATTCTTGTTCTTTATGTTGATGATCTTATCCTGATTGGTAGTGATCCCAACCTTATAAACCATGTGAAGTCTAGCCTTAAAAGGAAGTTTGAAATGACAGACTTAGGACACTTACATTATTTTCTCGGTCTTCAAGTCTTGCAATTTAAGGAAGGTATTTCCCTTTCCCAGTCCAAGTATGCTTGTGATATTCTACGCCATTTTCACATGGAAGACTGTAAGCCAGCCCCTTCTCCCTTTCAGTCTGGAGTCAAACTTTCAGTCACTTGTACTTCTCCTGAAGTTGATGCTACCTTATACCGTCAACTTGTAGGAAAACTTTTGTATCTAACCCATACTCGTCCTGACCTTTCCTTTGCCGTTGGCCTTGTTGCTCAGTTTATGCAAAACCCACATGAAAGTCATTCGAAAGCAGTTAAAAGAATACTTCGTTATGTTCGAGGTACAGTTTAGTTTGGGATTCATTACAGTGCTGAAGCATCTCCTCTATTGGTTGGTTTCACTGATTTCGATTGGGCTGGTGACCCTGATGATCGGAAGTCTACTGCAGCTTATGTGTTCACTCTTGGTTCAGGACCTATTACATGGGCTTGCAAGAAACAAGGTGCCATTTCTCTTTCTTCAGCAGAAGCAGAATATCGTGGTGCAGTAGAAGCTAGTAAGGAAGCCTTGTGGCTTCGTCAGATCCTGTCAGAGTTTGGCTTTCAGCAGCAGCATCCGACTACACTTTGGTGTGATAATCAAAGTGCCATTCAGCTATGTAAAGATCCAGTCCAACGTCAGCACAACAAACACATTGAACTGCACATGCACTTCATCAGAAAGCTCATTCACGACCATGTTCTTGAAGTGCAATATTGTTCAACATATGATCAAGTTGCAGACATCTTTACAAAGGCTCTCACAGAGGCGAAGTACACTAAACTTCGATTTATGGTTGGAGTTCAGGAAGTTGTCACTAAGGGGGGATAGGCTCTAGTGCCTCCTTCCTTCTCCTATTGTGTCATATTTGTAAATCCTTCAATCCTATCCCAAGTTGTTCTTAAGGGGGGATGTTAGGATATTCCGACACATAGGAAATAGTTAAGTACAACTTGGTCTAGTATAGAGTTAGGTAAAGTGTGTTTCTTTACCTTGTACATTTTGTAACTTGCAATCCGACAGTCACGATATGTAGTGATCTGACGGTTCATTCTCTCCTCGATATTACCGACACTTGATCCGTGGCTTAACACCCGATTGGTCCATGATTTCTATTTAAAGCGCGTGGAGGGTCATTTGTAGGGTAATCCATCTATGAGAGAAGCATATGTAAATTTTCATTCTTTTATTAATAAATTGCCTGAAGTGGCCGCGTTGGCTCAGGGCGTGGACTGTTTCCCTCTTTGAGGGTTTTAACCACGTCAAAATACTGGTGTATTGATCTGTGATCTGTTTGTGAGCGGTGTCCTTTGGTGTTCTGTCTGAGGAACTTACCCTGTAAATTCCTACAATTTTGACCCCTCCTCCTCACTGTACATCTTTGCAATTGCATCTAGGAAGCCTTTCTTTACCTCTGGATCATCAATAGGAGGCACCCTCCCAGGGCTCTCAACATACCATTTTGGGTTTAATGCATATGCTGCCATGTGCAAAGGTGTGTTCATGCGATCCCACCTATGCTGAATGATGTGTCGAATCTGGGAAGTATAGAACTCTAATGAGGGCTCCCTCTACTGAATGGCTACCTTCACACGACCCAACATGCTATCAAAGGTCTCATAAATTTCTCCAAGACTAGGAGCATCTGAATCTGTGTAACGAATGACCTCCACAATAGGGCCTAAGAATGACACCAAATAAGAACAATCTGCCCACCAATCATTGTCCAACACCTGAAGCCTGACTTTCTTCCCGGTGCCTGTCTTTGATTCTGACCACCTTCCCCACTCTGAACTCACAACCAAGGATTGTAGAGGTGCTTGTACCTCTATCATCCTCTCCAATAACAAAAAATAGCTAGCATATCTAGTATCAGTGGGCTTGAGGAATTCCTTCCTCGTGTGAGCTCTGTACATAGCCAAGGAGGTGTGGTGGTTGCAGATAAGCATCTGCATATCTCTTGCCGCTGACACCAAGTCTGATATCCACTGAATCTTGCCAATGTCCTTCAGTGCATTATTGAGTGCATGCACACAACAAGGAGTCCAAAAAATGTGTTGATACCTGTTTTGAATCAATAACCTAGCTGATCTACAAATTGCTGTTGCATCTGTCACAACCTGCACCACACTATCAGGCCCAACATCCTCTATAGCTTCTCGAAGAATCTCAACTTGGAAAGATGCATCCTTGCGCTTTCCAGAACAGTGAGCAGCTTTAAGAAAGAATGGACCTTCTGAAGATGTCACTATGATGTTGATTAGTGGGCGTTTTCGGATGTCAGTCCATCCATCCATAACAATAGAGCAACCAAACCTCAACCATGTTTGTCTCATTCTCTCTTTCTGTACATTAATTTTGGACACTTGTCTATCCAAAATTGTTGTTCGTAGTTTATGTTCTCCGGGTGGTACATATGAAGGCCCTATTTTTGCAATTGCTTGGACCATTTCCTTGTAATAAGGAGAACGAACAACATGGAAGGGAATCCCATTAGCAAAAAGAAATTTTCCAATTGCATCATCTGTGTCATCTCGATCTAGAATGTTGTACATCCCAGACACTGTACCAGTACCACCCATTGCAGAAGAACGAGATGCACCAGTGGAAACCTTTGTCTTTTTTGATGAAGCACTGGATGGAGGAATATTTGTAGATGGATCAATATGTCTACTAGAGAACAATCCTTTTCCAGTGGATGCCCTTTCTAGCCTCCAAAGTTGCTCTCTCAGAGCTGAATCCAGGTTCTTTGAGGGACACATATTCACTCCTTTACCTATAATAGCCAAAATGTGTTGCTTCACCCTGGTATAGCTGCCAACAAAGTGATGCCCACAAATATTGCAGACCCAATCACGTCAGCCACCACCAACTTTTGGATTTTTTTCGGCAATCTTGTTGCATAGATTAGAAGTGGTTTTAGAGGATTAAATGTCTCCTTTGCAAATTTTTCCAGCTCTCTTGGCGGGCCTCCAGAATCTACACCATGCCTATTCTAGTATCTTGCCCCCTTGTGACCACTTTAAACTTCTTCTGCATCATGTGGCTCACTACAGTGATAGCTACTGTCACTGTTTCCAGAAGAAGTTTGACTTTGACTCATAGTTGTAACTTGTAACTTTGTAAGTTGCAAGTTGAATGACAAGTCAAAATGTAAGTTGCAGCCTGTAGGTTGCAACCTGAAATGAAAAAAAAAAAAAAAAAAAATTAGAAACATTACAGCCACAGCACATGCCACACACATTGAAGTTTTCAAGTTTTGAACACTGATTTTTTTTTTTTTAATTCACAAGAAAAAAATTAAAATAGAAATTAAATTTTAATACAGTCAAAAATTATAAACAAAAACAGTTTCAATTTTAAAACAGTTAAAGAATTCCTTGAGTTAAAGAATTCTTGGAGCAAGAAAGCAATGAATTTGAAAATTTAGTAATTTACACAATACTTCTTAGAAGAAAACTTAAACAAAGAGAGAACTGTCCTTCGTAGAAGAATAGTGATGAGCCCATTTTTGGTAGAAAAAGCCTAAAGGTGGCATGGAAGAAGTAAACTACCAAATTACAGATTTTTATGAGGTGCAGCACAGTGGCACACTATAGATTTTGGTCAGACAGAGGGAGAGCTTCAGCTTGATAAGGTAGCCACTGAATTCTATGAAAAAGTAAATGAACAGATCAGGAAGACTGCATTGGCAGTAGAAGGGGCAACTACAATGGGTTGTCCAGCTGTATTGGATCCAACAGCTAGAAAGTTTGTTATATTATTATTATATATAATATAAACAGTACACCATATGCTGAAAGAAGAGTTTTAGTTCCAGGAGAGATGAGAAGATCACATGAAAGAGTTTCTGACAGTTTTGAGTTTACTATCAAATGACATTGACTGCAGGATGACCATTTGCAAACCAACTTGGGTGACCAACGATGGCATGGATAATTTCAAATTTGTCTACCTTATTAGAGCAATGCCATGCAGTTCAAACTTCAAACTAGCAGTGTATTTCAGGGGTGAAAATAATTTTCAGACCTGAGAATTCACGCTGAGCAACTGTGCTCTGTGTAAATTTTGTAACTGTATAAATTCATATATAATAATATAACGGTGTTCCTGAGATTTCTTGCTGCCCATAGTATTTACTATTTTCAGTATTTAGCTCCACCATATATGCGTGCAGCGTGGGTAATTGACTTGTTCGCATGACAATAATTTGTTCTATTTTTTTGTTTAAACAGAAACAGGTAAGATTTATATTAATAAAAAGGCTGCGGCAGGGATAGAGAAAAGATCTAATCTGTTTGACATACGGACAAGGGGATGATGATGTGGCACCGATTTTTTACCTCTGGCTCTACGTGCTATATGGTCCAGCGAATTTCGGATTTCCATGATACTGACCCTCTAAAATAACGCTGGTTGAAACCAAAAGACAGCACAAGACAACACAAGGCCATTTTTTTGGAAAAAATTATATCGCTAAATTTATTGTGTGGCTTTCGCAGCAGGTATATGTTGGGTCCGAGGCAACGGAACAGGTTCATATGTTCTTGACAGCTAGAGAGCATAAAAAAATTAAAATGGCCGTAGAGTCTAGACAAGGCGGTCATATGAAATGGAAATCCTGCATAATATTATATATCACGTCCATCCAAAACAACTGGGCACACGGTTGATTTTGTTCACTTTTCTTAAAATTGAAGAAGACAGACAGATTAAAATTGAAGACAGATAGATGGGTTAATAACTTAATTTCCTGTGCGTGGCTATCCATAACTTGGATGATATCACAACTGAAATGTATTAAAAATTTTAATACGTTTTTAATACAGAGGAGAAGACAGACAGATTTAGAAGGGGCACTAAGATATACTGTAGCCGACATCCATGAAGATATCAATCAAAACTTACGCCGAGATTCGTTACTAACCCGTTAAATTGTAGGCTGTAGCAGTCCGCTCCTCAACACGCAGCGCTGCTCAGGGAGGTGCTGCTCGCACGATGGGAGCTGCTGCTTCAACTTGTAGACAGTAGGACGCTCGACCAAAGAGAAATCGGACGACGGAAATCCAAACAGTGACTGTGAAACAATGAGTGGAGCGAACTTACAAAGGATGTGTGTTGTTCATGGTCGACGGTGCCTTTTTTATAACATGAAACCGCCATTTCCCGACATTTTCCAAAACCCTAAATGCTAATTAAGTTATTAACTCTTAATTAAAGATTAAATTCAGGGTTTAATTAATAAAAATGGTTTTTAATTCATTAACGCCCCCTCATGCCCCCTCTTGTCCCCCCCTCGCCCCCTCTCATCCCCCCACGCCCCCTCACATCCCCCCACGTCCCCTTTTTTGGAAACACCCCCTCAGGGAAGGGAAACGTTTCCCTGGCAGGTCCCCCTGAGTTTCCTCCATTTTGGGAGCGTGGGGAAACGTCCCCTACTCGTTCCCAAGTCCCCGGAGTGCGGGGGAGCGAGGAAACTAGACCCCTAGGGGGGGGGGGGGGCGAGTCCCCGTGGAACACTGGTGTGGGGCTCCTGTGGGGACTTACTGGGCATAATGTACAAACATATCACCATCATCCCAAAATTGAATCGCTAGTAGTCTCTGAGCATTGATGAAGATCCGTTGAGTGTTGTCTACTCTCTTGGAGGCCAATGGCTCTCGATGCACACCCTATATGTGCCAATGTAGACCTCTGGGGGTTAGGGTCCCGTATAGGGAGACCAAACCCAAATGGAAACCACCTGTAATCTTGCATAAGATCCAATGTGTCCCCTAGGTTTCCAGTACAACCAGTCATTAAAATAATCGTGTAAAAGAGTTTACAAACCATGGATAACAAAGTGGGCACTTCATAATGGCATGCCCTTCCGTAGTGGGCTTTGGCATGTGCTAGTGTCTCCAAGCTCCAAAGGGGGTTAACCAAGTACCTTATTAGGTGGTTTCTGCCCTTAAAGGGGATAGTATGTCCAAGGTACATCCCTTTAATGGGGTTGGCAAGTGATAAATAAGTGGAATGGAGTAGGGAATGACAGGGGCAATCCTAGGCCACATATTGGGGCATAGGGGTAGCTACATAAGGGGAAGCCCACACCTGGGTATGTAATGTGTAGGAGGGAGCAATTGTGGTACATGAGGTGCCTCGACCTCGATTTTTCCACCCTTCTTTATATGCCTTTTGCCTTTCATGAATTTTCTTAAATTAAACTGCTGGGGGCTCAAACAACAAGAGCATGATGTGTAAGATATAGCAGTGATTGCCCCCTTTTAGGTAGGGCGGTTCATTTCCCTCTAGGGTTGGGACAATCATGGGTTCCTGAATGATAAAGGATGCTCATCTAGGGCCTATGGAACCAGGGTGATGGCCATGGATTGGGGTAGAGCTCATGTATTGGCTTTTGCCCATGTGCTAATTATTTTTCCTCGACCATCTTTTGCATTTTTTGGTACAATTTCTTGTTAAATGTGGCCAATTATGATATTTTATTTTTCTTTTAGCTGCTTCAACCTCTGGAGCATCATTCCAGGCCTCACTCAAGGTGGTTGCAAGGGGATAGGGAGGTTGGCCCTATGTGGACCCAGAATGGAAATGTCAACCTAGGTGGGAGAAATGATGAATGGGGTATAGTGAGTGGAAAGGGAGTAATATATGCAGATAAACGAGCGGGACCACACACCCAAAGTCAGGGTTTCCCAAGTAGTACCACCCTAGAACCAAATGGTCAATGAAGGAGATCCCACAAGACTAAGATCCAAGGGTGGTAACATCCAAAAGAGATCAAGGGGATAAGAGCACAAACTAAGCCCACCCTTTCCACCAAATATCCCCATCAATCCATACCTAGAAGTATCCATGATAAGTAAACCCAATACTTAATTACCAAATGACAAGACATACCTTTAGATTCAGGAGGCCCAGCTTCAAACATATGATCAATACAAGTGGGTGAGGGACCACATGGCTAGATCAGGTCGCAGAGAAATGGCACAACGAGCTAGTAGGAGGTTGCAAGGGGCTATTGGCTGAGGTTCATCATGGAGAAAAATTTCTCCTAGGGATATCACCCACGAAGTGGTGGGTAACATCTGGCTCCAACTGGGACGTGATCTCTCGAAGAAGTGGACGAGGCTGCTCGAACGGGAGGTCACAAGAACTCCAACAATCTCTTGGTCACCGTAGACCTATTATCTGCACATGTCAAAGATCAAAGCCATGGGGAAACATGTTTTTCACAGTGTCTTATGATCACCCATGCTTAATGTTAGCCCATAAACCAACAAGAAATAAAATATGTATTTTTTTTAAACCTAAATGCAATCTAATCTATCATGAGAAACATCATATGTGGTTAGTTCTAATGCAAAAATCATCATGCAATGCATCCTACCCTAACATGCATATAGTACAGAGTCAAGTATCAAGGAAAGGAGTGATGCGACTTATTTTGACCGGTTGAGGCCAAAGTTTGTCATTGAGTTTGGCAATGTAGTAATAGTCATCCCCAACTTTTCCATGAATCTTGACGGGAACCAACTCTTTGTCCACTAAGACCAAGTCCCCTATTTTGTATTCTTTCTTTGGTTTCCACCTTTTGCTTGGTTTGTGATTTGGTCTTTTAAGGATACAAACCTCTTGTGAAGGGAGAATGGGAGAAGGTTTCTCAGTGTTATGTGCTTCATAATAGGGACCAGGCTCAATTACATGAGATAGGTAGGTAGGTTCTCTATGAAGGATGAAAGGGGTCCCATCGGATTGAGGGATGGTAGCATATGATAGATCCATTTGAACGTGACCCCCAACAGTGGCTCCCCATTTCCTAGATAGCAACATCCCCCACACATCAGGAATATCAATGACAACAATGTCCATGAGAAGGGATATGTCAGGGTTCCTAGCCAGAGAGACCTTAAGATCTTTAATGAGACCCTCCACTTCCACAGGTTTGGAGTTAAATCCACACACCTTCTTGTATGGTCGGGTGATGTTGAGACCCAATTGCTTCATAATAGTTAAAGGCATGATGTTTGCAGAAGCCCTTGAGTCAAGCATACAATTATGGAGATAAAGGTCATTGATAGCCAAAGTGAGCATAAAAGGTTCGTGTCCAGGGTTACAATCGGGAATGTGAATGTTTTGCAAGTCTTCAGGTAATTCTTCCTCTTCAAAACCCAAGGACTTCTTAATTTGCTGTTGTTGCTCGGGAAGTTTAGCAATCTCCTTTAGAGGGACAGATACAGTCATCTTTCCAATAGCAACATCCATGTCAATGTTAAGCCCAACATGTTTTCCCTTTTCTTTCTTTTTGGTGTTTTCTCCCTTTTGAGGGCCCTTTTTTGGTTCAACTTTAGTTTGGGAATCCTTTTTCGGAGGATTCCTTGAAAGGGCTTTCTCTTTGGGAGGCTCTTTAGAGGGGACATTTTTGGGAGGATCTTGCTTGGGAAAAGAGTCCTCTTTGTTAGGTTCTTTGGAGTTTGTGGGGTCTTTGTTATTGTCTCTTTGGGAATATTGGACCCCTTTGAATCTTCCACTACGCTCATCAGTGTTTAGAATAGGCTTCTCTTTCTCATCTTTGGTTATGACCTCATTGATGGGAGGATGAGTGTATGAACCTCCAAGTAGAATGTTGAATACATTAGATTCTACAAGGTTAGTTTGCTTGTTTGTTTCATCATCACTCTCATCACTCTCACTAGGCTCATCTTCAGAGGATGAATCTTGGTCCACTATATTGGTTGGAGCCAAGGTATTTGGGACTTGAGATGAGCTAGGCTTATCCTCCTCACCTTGCTTTCTTGGAAAAGGCTTCCCCCTCGGAATAAAATTTGATTTTTGGGCTTTCTCCAAAGCGGTGATCTTGTTCATAACAATTCGATCTCGTGAATGGACTTCCTCGGTAAGCTTTTCCATTTTCTTGAGGATAGCCAGAAGGGTTTCCTCATGTTGATCCTTTGATTTCTCCTTCTTAGTCTCAGTTTTGGCTTTAGGGAGGTCATCAACATTCATTTTTGAGATACGAAGGTTTTCCTCAACCTGCATTTCCATCTCTTTAGCTTCAACCAATGTGGAAGGTTTCTTGTCTCTTAAGGCATAGGTTAGGTGGCCCCCAACAACTTTGACAAACTAGTAAGGGACGTTGGCATCGAAAGGCTTTAGGTGATCAGGGATATCTTGTACGACCCTATCAAAATTTTGAATGAATTCCCGAAGGTCTTCCCTTCCCTTGGATATCTGATAAAACTTCTCGATGTTGAAGGTTCCCTGGGCATTGCAAGACCACCTTTTCATGAATAGGTCTTCAAACTCATTAGAGTCACTAATGCATCCAGGGGGAAGACTAAGGTACCATTCTCTAGCTTGTCCCTCAAATGATAAAGCAAACAACATCATGATTCTATCTTCATCAAAGATCATCCTAGGGATAGTTGCCAATAAAATTCTTCAACAAAGTCACGAGCACTCATAGTGGCATCTCCTTTGAACCTGGGTAACCATCGATTGTATTTTTCAGGTAATGGCTTGGGATCATTACTCAGCTTCAAAGGAGCAAATACACTAACCAAATGTCTTTCACTTTTGGTCGTCTTGTTGTTGTCAGTGCCAGAAGTATCTGTCATTTTCGGAGTGGGGTCACTGACTTTTTCAAATTCAAGAAAGAGAGCAGTGCCAACAAGTGATGGCTTGTGCTTCCTTCTTGCAGCAACCCTAGTTAAAGGAGGAATGTTTTCGCCTTCAAGCAAACTAGAGTTTTGACATTGGGTGGAGTCACCAGAGGAATAATGCGAATGAATCAATTCCTCAATGATTCACTAGGGAGGCAGACCTGCTTCCTCCCTGGCAATGGCGCTAGAAACGTTACCACTCAAACCAACAGGGGACCTAAAAGTGGTTCCTAAGAGGGTAACTACTAGGTTAAGGGCAACGGTGGAGGCTTAGCCCACTGCCACCATAGCTAAGTCTCCCTGTTCTTTACAGACTTTCACTGATGGGAGGAGTCCCGATAGTGTAGGGTTCACTTGTAAAGTATATTTCAATGGATAGGTGGAAAGTGACCCTGGAAACCCTTTCCCAAGGATGGAGTGAAGAAAGGAACTTGCTTGCTCTTTAAGCAAGGGACTTAGTCCTCCATGGGTAAGGGGTGGGGATTGGAGGGTTGAGGGAGAAGGAATAGGCCTATAGACGAGGTTCTCAGTCCCTATAATCCTTGGGAAACTTGGATTCCCAAATGGTCCTTGACAACTAATCTTTATTGAGAAGTGGGACCACACAGGGCCAAGTGGACCCAGCTGAGGCTGGAGGATGGAATACAACAACCAATGATGTTCCTATCCTGGACAAGGTGAAGGGAAAGGACCAAATAAGAATATTTACTTCAAAATGTTGAATTGATCCTGTTGAGGTCTAGCCTTAGAGATTCCTAGGAAAAATTCGATCCTAGAGCTAGGGCTTGGGATTCTCGAAGATTCCACTATTAGAATTGCCTCAAATTTGGTGGAGAGGGAGGGTACCCACCAGTGCAGTACCCTGTAGGAGATCAAAGTTTTTCCTTGGGTCAATTCTTGGGAAATTGATGCCCTAGGTGACCTTTGAGGGCTCGACCTGGGAAAAAGTGGTAAAAGGTGAAGGAGATGACCACCCTTTTTAGGGATCAATGATTAATTTACTTGGGGATATGGAGTCAAGGATGATGATGAGTAAGAACTTGGTTTCTTGATCAAGGAGGTTCGGAAAGTCGACTTCATCCAATGTTGAGAGAAAGAAAAGAAAAGTGACCTTCAAGCATTGATACTTAAAAGAAAAAGATGAAATCTTATCGAGAAAAATAATTTGTAGGACATTTCATTCATATAATATTGGCCCATACATTAAATTAGCTAAAACATGCTTAATTCCACATTTCAATTATGCAGCAACTAGCCCTAATTTTAGCAGTATGTAGCAACAAGAATAACAATGTTAAAATTTACTTACAACGTTATAGAGTATATCCAACCAGCATTTCATTTTCAAGACAAAGCTTTAAGACAAGAAAAATAGCTCGAATCCATACATCAAAATTCATCCATCTCCAAAAATATCCTCCAAGAAAAAAATGCTAAGTTCTCTATGATTAGAGAGATCCCAAGTCAATTCATGATCCAAATGAATGTATCTAACATCAATATATAGCCTCCTAAGGAGTTCGAATTAGCCTATGGGCTTGCATTAGCCCCTAATGATAAAATAATGTGCAAATAAAACCCCTATTGGTGACAAGCCCACCAAACTAGCTCACAAGTCGAAAAATAACCCTCACAATGGGCCAAATAATAATATGTACATGTTGTGGGGCCCTCCAAAGGCCTAATAATGTCCTAAAGTGCCAGACTGAGGAATAAATTCCTCGGTATATGATGGACAAGTGGGTGGCCCCTTGTTTTCCAAGTAGTAGACCTGTGGTGCTCCCAGTGGGTCTGACAACACATAAATGACCCCATGGGTCTCCGTATGAATCGAAGATGCCTATAGATCCTCTTCAAGGGTCTGAGTGGTGGAATGAATGCTGCCATGACGTTGTATAAATCCTGGGACACCTGCCAAGAGTGTGGGGCTCCTGTGGGGACCTGCTGGGCAGAATGTACCAAGCATATCACCATCATCCCAAAAGTGGATCACTAGTAGTCTCTGAGCATTGGTAAAGATCCCTGGAGTGTTTTCTGTTGCTGTGGAGGCCAATGGCTCTCTATGCACACCATATATGTGCCAATGTAGACCTCTGGCGGTTAGGGTCCTATATAGGGAGACCAAACCCAAATGGAAACCACCTATAATCCTACATAAGTTTTGATGTGTCACTTAGGCTTCCAGTACAACCAGTCATTAAAATAATCATGTAAAAGAGTTTACAAACCATGGATAACAAAGTGGGCACTTCATAATGGCATGCCCTTTCGTAGTGGGCTTTGGCATGTGCTAGTGTCTCCAAGCTCCAAAGGGGGTTAACCAAGTACCTTATTAGGTGGTTTCAGCCCTTAAAGGGGATAGTATGTCCAAGGTACATCCCTCTAATGGGGGTGGCAAGTGATAAATAAGTGGAATGGAGTAGGGAATGAGAAGGGCAATCCTGGGCCACATATTGGGGCATAAGGGTAGCTACATAAGGGGAAGCCCACACTTAGGTATGTAATGTATAGGAGGGAGGAATCGGGGTACAGGAGGTGCCCCGACCTTGATTTTTCCACCGTTCTTTATATGCCTTTTGCCTTTTATGAATTTTCTTTAATCAACTACTCGGGGCTCAAAGGACAAGAGCATGATGTGTAAGATATATCAGTGATTACCCCCTTTAGGTAGGGCGGTTCATTGCCCTCTAGTGGTTGGGACAATCATGGGTTCCTTAATGATAAAGGAGGCTCATCTAGGGCCTATGGAACCAGGGTGATGACCATGGATTGGGGTAGAGCTCATGTATTGGCTTTTGCCCATGCGTCAATTATTTTGTCTCGACCATCTTTTGCATTTTGTGGTATAATTTCCTGTCAAATGTGGCCAATTATGCTGTTTTCTTTTCCTTTTAGCTGCTTCAACCTTCGGGGCATCATTGCAAGCCTGACCTAAGGGGGGGGCAAGGGGATAGGGAGGCTGGCCCTATGTGGACCCAGAATGTAAATGTGGACCCAAGTAGGAGAAATGATGAGTGGGGTATAGTGAGGGGCAAGGGAGTATTATATGTGGATAAAGGAGCGAGGCCATGCACCCAAAGTCGGGGTTTCCCAAGTAGTACCACCCTAGAACCAAATGGTCAATAAAGGAGATCCCACGGGACTAAGATCCAAGGGTAACATCCAAAAGAGATCAAGGGGACAAGAGCACAAACTAAGCCCACCCTTTCCGCCAAATCCCCCCATCAATCCATACCCAGAAGTATCCATGATAAGTAAACCCAATACTCAATTACCAAATGACAAGACATACCTTTAGATTCGAGAGGCCCACCTTCAAACATACGATCAATACAGGTGGGTGAGGGACCACATCGCTGGCTCAAGTGACAGAGAAATGGCACAACGAGCTAGTAGGAGGCTGCTGGATGTCGGCTGAGGTTCATCATGGAGAAAAATTTCTCCTGGGGATATCACCCACGAAATGGTGGGTAAAAGGTCCTATTAATGTGTATGATGGGGCAAACTAGATGATTAAATGATGTTGTTTGTATTCTTGTTCCTACATTTCACCTAGGAGGTTAGTGTTTGATTCTAGTCTAGTGGGGCCTCCTTTGAGGCGTTATAGTTTAGGAAGGGCACTATTGTGAAAGCACTGATTGATATAGCGTGTCCAAGGTAATCCATACTAACCACTTTCCATCTCTCCCGGTTTTGCATCTCCTTTCTTTGGGTTGGTAGTAATTGGTCATTGGGATTGGCACTCTTCATCCACATCCTTGTGCTAGGACCCAAAAACTTGCCCTAGAGATTGATGTAGCTGAAAGAAATTTAAAAGCATATAAAGACACTATGAAAGAAAATGTAAAATGCAAAAGATGGTTTTGACAATATTTAGCGTGTGGGCAAAATTCTAGCATCAACTCTACCCTGCTCATTAGTCATCACTTAGTTCCTCAAGCATTTAATACTTCATCTAAAGAAGTGAACTCTTGAAAGTCCCAACCTTTGATGAGTGAGAAAATACTACATCACAGAGGGGTATTGGAAAAATATAAAATCAAACTTGCGCTCCTAATCTAAGCTTCCTCACATCAGTGCACTCAAAACATTGGATCCCCATTAGCTAATCTCATGGCTATGACACCTACCTTGAAGTCTCTCCCACTCCATGACCACCATTATTGCAAACACCTATTGATTGATGGGCTTACCTAGGACATCTGACTCCCCTTGGGGGCTAGAAACACCTAATAGGGTTGTTGATCTAACCATCCCTAATATAAGTGAGGTAAGTTCTT
Organism: Pinus tabuliformis; assembly: GCA_031772625.1. Lineage (NCBI taxonomy): Eukaryota > Viridiplantae > Streptophyta > Pinopsida > Pinales > Pinaceae > Pinus > Pinus tabuliformis. Next base: position 1,269,838,027 of record CM062818.1, on the reverse strand, counting down.
TATAATTCCTGATCTAGCTAGACATTTGAAAGTGAGTTTTGTGTGAAGTGTTCTTGAGCCCTTAGTACTAGATATGGTTCACTACGATGCTTTAATGGGTTTTGTCCCTAATGATTGTTGATCTCACTTGATCTTGAGAGGTTTGTGTTAGGTGGTGTTCTCACTGTAGTAGATATCCCTTGAGGGATGGGTTTGACCCTCTTCAACACCACTTTAAAGGACGTTTTGCCCCATTCTAAGAGTAGAGGTGACCTTGATGCTTCAGAGTTGCCCCTCCAAATATGAGCGGTAGGTTTTTAGATTATTTGACACAATACTGCATCCCTTTATGTACCTACATATGCTGAAATGGTTAGCCATAGATTTTGGGCATTGGACTACTTGATCATGAGCCCAGATGGACCTAGGATGCCGCCAAGTTGGACTTGACCCTGTTTGATGTACGTTGCTTGTTCTGGAGCCTAGATGAGGATGATTGTAATTGAGATGACTTGGGAGGGCTAGCTCATACTCCTTCGACCCCAACACTTGCCTTGCATGATGCCATGTCATCCCCAAAAGCTTTAGAAAGGTGACATAGGCCTCTTTGTGGATGATGTCATGGTTGAGGAGGCACTTTTCGGAGATGTATCCATGTATTTTGAGTATTTCTTGGAGTTAGGAGCACTCATGGACATATTCATCACTTGCTTAATGAATCTTGATCGTTTCTAGAGGATGAGGTCATGAAGACTTTTCTTTCCCACATGTGTTGGCTATTTTTGGAATTTTGTTATGTTTTAGAGCTATTTTAAGGTCAACTTGTGATGTTTTGAGCATATTGAACACTCAAGGTTACCTTTTAGGGGTTTTGCATGTAAAATGATTAAAATGCGACTTGGTTTCCCTCATATAAATAAAGGGAGGTCTCATTTCATATGGATCGTCATTCATTCATCACACTTTCCTCTCTTTGGAGATGTGCACTAGCTATTTGTCTCTTCTACTTGGCTGCAATGTGATTTATATGGTGCGAATTGATCTTGGAGGTGGAATTTTGCTTGAAGTTGGTTTCTTGGGATTGATTGAAGAGATTCTCATGGAAACTTTTTAACTTTATTGCATATTTTCTATATTTTGCATGTTATATTGCTTGAAGTAGGGTTGCTACATTTGCCATGATTAAAATTGTTAAATCTATCTAGAAATATTGGTCCTTTATGGTAAGCAAAATTGTTTTCTTGAGTCTAAGGGAGTTCCAAGTTGTGCATCTCTTAAATTTAAAATCTCCCTAAAAGGGAGACCACTAGGGTTTGTAAGTAGATGTCCTTTCCATCTCACCCTCTTCAATAAGGTTGTCCTCATTGAATTTTCCCTAGATGACTCCATTTTCTGTTTAGATCAAGGCACTATTATAGGTTGTGGTGATCCAACCCTCTAATTTGACTAAATTCTCTCTCTTCTATCTTAAATTCTGGATATCTAGAGTTAAGGTTAGGGTTTTTATGAAATATTGTTAAAAAACTAATTTTGTTTCACGTGTCGTTGCTCTCTAAGTAAGAATTTCATTAAAAATTTGTCTAAAAGCAAAGTCTAGCATTTATTGCACGTTAAAACCCTATTTCTAGGGTTGTCGTCATCATTTTATTGCTTTTTTATGCATGTTTCAGTCATAAAAACTCTATTGCAAACCCTACACTCTACATATCTAATTGATAGTCTTGATTTTCTATTGATTTACCATTGTAAGACTATTTCTTCTTGTAATTGTATGACATTGAATGCCCCATAATAGAAAATCCATCAAACCCTAATTTATAACAACTTTCTTCTTTCCTGAAGTGGTCTAAGGTTGGAGTGCTTGTACTTTAGCAAATATTATATTATCCCTCTAGTCTCTCCTAGTACCCTACCCTAATCATTAGACATCATCCATCACCTTAACCCCTTCTTATAGAATATCATTAGGTGATTTGCATATAGGAAAACTTCCCTCGTGATGAAATTCTTCTAAATAGTTGGAGAAAGGTTGTGGATGTGAAGGTGGTAGCCGATCTCTTGTTGTCCTGAGGTTTGGATCTGCCTACTGAGGCTTTGCATTAGGCCTGCTACATTTTGTGGCGACAAGCCTTTTTGTTTATATATTTTTGGTTCAAAGATATATCGCACTAAGTGCTTTTTTAGTTATATGCACTCTTAGTTGCTATATAAATGGGAACTTTTGCATATTTGTGTATAAATGGTTTGGATTCGAATGGATACATATGAATATAAGTGTTTTTCTTTAAAATTTGAATATTTTATCTATTTTTAGGTCGATTGAATTTCTTGGTTTTGTTGTGTTACTTGTTCTCGTCCAGTTTTGACGAGTTCCTAGTTTGGGGGGTCTATTGTTTCGGTCAACTGTTCAATTCTAATAACGTTGGATAAGATTGATGGGTTCTCTTAGATAGAGGGAATTGGCCATGGTGTTACTCTTGTTTAATTGTTTTTTTTGAGATGAGGGAGTTGACCTAGTTTGAGTTGTTGTTTCAGTTGTTGAAGGTTTTGATGTTGAATGATGTTGAGAAATCTAGGCCATGGATAGATAAATGAGTTCTATGCTTGATAATTGCTTGTGATATACTTTTACATCTTAGCTTATGATTTTTTCTTCGTTGTATTATTATTGTCTTCTTTTCATCAAGACAATTACCAATAATAAAAGACAAGTGACACAGTACTGTGAGGCTCTTGAGAGGAAAACCTTGTTGAGAAATCTAGGGCATTAATCTTAGTTGATTTCTCTTCCATTAGTGACTACTTGTGGATGCTTTTTACTTCTTTAGATTATGATCTTTTTCATGTTAGATTATTAGTGTTCTTCTTCATCAAACAGTAACCAATGCATGAACATAAATACACAAGAGACACATCATGTAGGCTATGAGCCAGAGGAAAACCCACACAAATTCTTCTTATAGAGATTCCAATTGGCGAATACCAAGACCAAGACCCTTCACCTATTAGCCACTCCAAGACCAAGACACAAGTCCTCTTCCGCTTCTGTTTTCTAGATTCTTCTTCCACTGCGTTTACCTTCTTAGCATTGTGACATCATCATCTGATCCAAAATGGATTTTGGATAGACTCCTAAGTCTGAGTGTTCCTCACAGAGGAAAATGAAAGTCCAAGGAAGCTCCTGGAAATAGCCCCATTGCAGAGATCTTTTCATTCTGAATCCACTGCAACTTGAATGGGCAAAAATGGACTTAGGATGCAGAAGTTATCACAGAAAGAAGATGCCCTATGTTCTTTAGAAAAAGAGGAAAAATCCTCTAAAATGGGCAAAAGTCCTTATAAAGGGAAATCACATCGGAGGAGGGCCAAAGGCGGACTTAAGCGGAGAGCGAAGCCACCCCCGATTGCTGATCTTCGATATATCGGGTCGGAGATAGGCCTGTGTTCGATGGCGGGCCCCCGGGGCAATGCGATACTGCGATTGCCGAAATTGGCAAATCAACAATGGCATGGGACTTAAGGCAGGATCCCGGGCTGAGCGACATTGCGATCGCCGAAATCGGCAGATCGGCGATGACATGGGACTTAAGGCGGGACCCGGGCCGAGCGACATTGCGATCGCCGAAATCGGCAGATCGGCGTCAGCGATCCCTGATGCCGATAAAAAGGTCGGACCCGATAAGATTTCAAAGCCCGACTGTATAAAATTTGAAATCCGGAAAGTCAGATTTTCACGTATTTCCCATGTATTTGGGATTTTTCCCAAAAACACATATGTGATACGATATGCTGCGTAATGGCGGACCCAATAGGGATTTTAGGCGCGATTGGATGGAATTTCACGTCTGCAATACGTGCCCGATAGTGTATTTTGCAGAAATCTGTGTAATGAAATTTTCTCCTATTTTCGGCTTATCGCCTAGAAAATGGCCTGGATCCCTTGTAACAGCTCCTGATTATCATTCCATGCTACAAGCGGGCGTTTTTGGTAGGCGATGAGGCGTTTGAAAGCCATAGAGCCGGATGGCCAATCGAACGGACAGCGCAGAGAAGCCACAGAGCCGCAGGGGCATGATTGGTAGGGAAACGATTGAGGAAGTCGAAAAGCCAAAATAATGCCTCAAAGAAAGCCAGAGGGCCAATTGATGGAAAAAAAGAAAGAAAGAAAGAAAGTAGGAAGCTAGGGTGAAAGAGAGCAGACTTAAGTGAAAAGAGGCCGAGGGAGCAAAAGCGAATGTGCAGAGAAGCTTTTGGAGTCATTTGGAGGTCAAGTAAAATCCCAGAGAGCTGAAAGGAGGCAGAAAGCCAAAGCCAGAGCCAGAGCTTCAAGATCCAGGGATAAAATGGTGTCTAAACCCATTGTTTCTGATATAATAGTGGAGTTGAGCCAAGAGCTTGTAAAAAGGACTTTGCCATAATCCCAGAGAGTCTAGTTGAGTTGACTAGAGTTCACGAAGACGTAGCCCAAGAGTTTTGGGTGAACTCCTAAATAAATTGTTGTTTTATGTGTTTGTTTTACGACTGCAATTATTTACTGTTATATGTATTTATATATCAGTTTAAGCAAATCAATTCACAACACATAAACATTTCTAAAATATACATAAACATACACCTTATTTCAAGCACATATTTAATTCCGCATTGGTTAATAATAAAGACTTGGAATATTTAAAGCTTTGGAAGTGGGAGAGGTTTTTGAAAATTGGACATGAAGCCTAAGTGCCCCATTTTCAGATCAGATGGTATCGGAGCTTAAGTTTGGTTAACCCCTCCTTCAAAGAAGATTATATCAGAATGCTTGATTGATAGAGCAAAGATTGCTTGTCTGAAAGGTATTTGGGTAGTCAAGGATTGATTGTCTGATTGATTGTATGCTTGTTGCAAACTAACTATTTTCTGTGTTGCAGAGGTGAAGGGAAAGCTATTGATAGCTCAGTCCAGGAAGGACAAGGAGGAAGAAGGGCTGAAGGCATTCTTCTATCCCAAAGGACCTCAAGGTAGTCCTTAAAGCACAAAAGGTTTGTTGCAAAAGGTTGCTTAAATAAGCTCTTTAGTAATCTTGTTTGAAGTTCTTTTGTTCATTGGTATAATGACAACTTCTACAAGTGTATCCTCAAATTCCTCCTCCATCACAAGACTCTTTAATGGAGACATGAAGCAAGACTTGTTCATCATGATGGACAAGGTGAGAGAAATGTATGAGGATGGAAGGAAGAGCAACATACTTAGAGAGCAGTTGAATTCCATGAAGGAAGAGAAGCAGTTGCTTTCTGACAAATTGAAGGAAATGGAGAGGCAACTTCATATTGCAAATATGAACTTGAAAAGGATGCATGAGTTGGAGTCACAGCTCTTTGTTGCCAAAGAAGCCTTGGTCAAGTATCAGCTTGAAGAAGAGGTAAACCATTCCAGTTTGTCTTCAAATTCTTCTAAGAATGCTTATATTGGTTCTTTTGAAAAACATACTAGAGGCATAGGTTCCAAGCTAATGTCCAAGATGGGCTATGAAGGAAAGGGCTTGGGAAAGCATGCACAAGGTATTGTTGAACCAATAATGGTTGAGGAAAGGCCTAAGTATTTGGGTCTTGGCTATGGACAGTTTTATGGAGAGAGTTCCAAAGCTGCCATGAAGGCCATTGAAATAGCTCCAAGAAGGAGTTGCATTGCAGAGTGTGAAGATTGTGTTCAGGAGGAATGCAATAGCTTGAAACATCACTTGCAGGATGCAGGTGTTTAGAAGCACACACTTGAACCAGAGAGTTGTGGAAACTCTAACAGCCTTGAAGAGATTGATGTTCCAAAGGGAGCCACTTCTTCATTTGTTTCGCCTCCTCATGAAGGCAATAAAGGTGAAAGAGGTAGGTATAAATCTGGTTCTAATCATATTCCTTTTAATTTTGCAAAGCATGGTAAATTTGCACATGAGCATGGGAAAAGAATTGCATGTTCCTTTTGTGGTTTGGATAACCATCATGTTTCTAGATGTTGGAAGAGAATGGCCACATACAAAAAACTTTTGAAGGAAAAGAAACAAAGAGCTAAAGGTCCATTGGACAACGAAAATCATGCTGTCAAGAGGATGCACATGTGTTGCACTTATTGCCATAAGCAAGGGCATCTTGCTAAAAGGTGTTGGACTTTGAATCCAACAATGCTTCCACAAAAGCTGAAGAAAGTGGAAAGAGAAGATGGCAGAAATGGAAAGGAAGTTTCCATGAATGATGTATCTCAGGATGATTCACATGTTGATGCTGATGTGCAGACAAAGGAAAAACCTTTGAATTGGATTGGTAAGAAATGGTTAGGGTTCTTTTCTAATTTGCATGTCTATTGATGCATCTATTTGCATTTCTTTGTTGATGAGATGCAAGTTGCAGGTTTCTACCAAGAAGTTGAATGGAAAAAGGTTGAGTAGGAGACTCACTTTGTTGCTGCAACATTATATCTCATTTCAACTTAGAAAGTACAGTGTGCTTAAGTGGAAGTTGAAGGATGAAATGCATGCATAAGCATGATGTGCATGAACACATGGATGTTGGTGTTTTCCTTGTATTTGAACATGTATGTGTAATTAGCTTGCAGGGTTGATTGCTTTAACATGCATGTGATGCAATGTTGACATGAGGAAAGTTGACTTGGTCTCCAAGATGGAGATAGTGATGAAATGTTTCATCTTTTGAAAAGAGTCCTAATGGTCCTTTTCTACATGCTTGACTTGAAGAGTCATTTATTTTAAAGGCATGTTTTGTGGGCTTGTTGTCTAGTCCATCATTTGTATGCAGATGTAGGACATGGAGGTGTTCACAAGATGTAAAATCTGTTTCTTTTGTTGAAGCAGGAGTTTAGGCCATCCAGTTGTTGTCTGTGTTTCTGTTGTTGTTAACAATTGATTGTTGATAGCGTTTCAAACAGGTATAAATGAAAGTTTGTGGAGCAGGTGTACTTTACATTTGTTTGAGCCACCTCGGATCAATGATCAAGGCAGAGAAGTGCCAACTACCTTCTGTGACCATCTAAGCAGGAGTTCTGCAGGAAGGTAAGGAGGAAGACAGTTCTTCCCATGAGGACCAGCATATCCAGGAAGGAAAGTGGTCAAAGACTTTGGTTCAGAGGCACTATGCAATGCAAGTGTATGGAGACTGAAAGAAGAGGGTGTTGTTACTCTCAGGTACTGTTAGATTAGTATATCAGTCTTTTGGAGACCAAAAGTTCTTTTAGTGGGAAGGCGTGATCCAAAATGGATTTTGGATAGACTTCTAAGTTTGAGTGTTCCTCACAAAGGAAAATGAAAGTCCAAGGAAGCTCTTGGAAATAGCCCTATTGCAGAGATCTTTTCATTCTGAATCCATTGCAACTTGAATGGGAAAAAATGGACTTAGAATGCAGAAGTTATCGCAGAAAGAAGATGCCCTATGTTCTTTAGAAAAAGAGGAAAAATCCTCTAAAATGGGCAAAAAACCTTATAAAGGGAAATCGGATGGGAGGAGGGCCAAAGGCGGACTTAAGCGGAGAGTGAAGCCACCCCTAATTACCGATCTCCGATATATCGGGTCGGAGATGGGGCTGTGTTCGATGGCGGGTCCCTGGGGCAATGCGATACTGTGATCGCCGAAATCGGCAAATCGGCGATGGCATGGGACTTAAGGCGGGACCTCGAGCCGAGCGACATTGCAATAGCCAAAATGGGAAGATCGACAATGGCATGGGACTTAAGGCAGGACCTCGAGCCGAGCGACATTGTGATCACCGAAATCGGTAAATCGGCATCGGTGACCCCCGATGCTGATAAAAAAGCCCGACTGTATAAAATTTGAAATATGGAAATTCAAAGTTTCACGTATTTCCCGTGTATTTGGGATTTTCCCAAAAACACATATGCGATGCGATATGTTGCCTAATGGCGGACCCGATAGGGATTTTAGGGGCGATTGGATGGAATTTCACGTCCGCAATACGTGCCCGATAGTGTATTTTGCAGAAATATCTGTGTAATGAAATTTTCTCCTGTTTTCGACTTATTGCTTGGAAAACGGCCCAGATCCCTTGTAACAGCTCCTGATCATCATTCCACACTACAAGCGGGCGTTTTTGGCAGGCAATGAGGCGTTTGAAAGCCACAAAGCCACAGAGCCAGATGGCCAGTCGAACAAACAACGTAGAGAAGCCACAGAGCCGCAGGGGCATGATTGAACGCAGGGAAACGACTGAGGAAGCCGAAAAGCCAAAATAATGCCTCAAAGAAAGCCAGAGGGCCAATTGACGAAAAAAAAAGCAGGAAGCTAAGGCGAAAGAGAGCACAGAGAGCTCAATTGAGAGCAAACTTAAGCGAAAAGAGGCCGAGGGAGCAAAAGCGAATGCACAGAGCAACTTTTGTAGTCACTTGGAGGTCAAGTAGAATCCCAGAGAGCTGAAAGGAGGCAGAAATCCAGAGCTAGAGCCAAGAGCCAGGGATAAAATGGTGTCTAAACCCATTGTTTCCGTGTAAAATAGTGGAGTTGAGCCAAGTGCTTGTAACAAGGACTTTACCATAATCCCAGAGAGCCTAGTTGAGTTGACTAGAGCTCATGGAGACGTAGCCCAAGAGTTTTGGGTAAACTCCTAATCAAATTGTTGTTTTATGTGTTTGTTTTACTACTGCAATTATTTACTGTTATATCTATTTATATATCAGTTTAAGAAAATCTATTCACAACACATAAACAGCTCTAAAACAGGCATAAGCATACACCTTATTTCAAGCACATATTTAATTCCGCATTGGTTAATCATAAAGACTTGGGAATATTTAAAGCTTTGGAAGTGGGAGAGGTTTTTGAAAATTGGACATGAAGCCTAAGTGCCCCATTTTCAGATCATCATGACACCGAGATCTTCTTATGAATCTTCACCGAATCATAGCACAAAAGTAATCATAGCACTATATTGAACTCTAGTTTTAAACTGCAGCTTATCATGTACCTTCATCTGAACTGTCATTTTCTTATGTCATTGTTCATTCCAAGTTCAGAGAGAGAGAGACATCCGAGTTGTCTCCTGTAGTCCTTCCTTGCTGTCCCTTGGAATGTCTTTGCTGTCCCTAGAAAGGTCCTCGTTGTCCCTTTGATGTCTCTCCAAAAACCCATCCGAACTTACCTCCTTTCTTTGATCTGAATTTCAGAGGAATCTGAGCTTGATGATTGTGGAGATCTGAACCAAACCTTCATTGTCCCTTCTCTTTTATTCGAATTGCATGTTGTGATATAACATCCGAAAATCTCAGGAGCTGTCCGAACCAGTTGACTGTAATTAGCACCAAAAATCTTAGAGTTGTCCGAGTTCTGAATTGTCCTTATGCGAAGATCCGAGTTGGGTATTTATAGTAGTTTGTCCTCCATAAATGGGCGACATGGTCATCCGAATAGGTGTGTCTATTTGAGGTGAGCCGACATGAATATTTTATTTTTACTTGAAGCCAACATGAAGAGGAGGACTGTGATTTCCATTGGATGGCTATTTAGACATAGACGTAGACTCATATACATTTTACATATGCTCAAGAAGAGCCGTTCATACGTGACATTAATTCTTTTGACTCTAATGATAAATCCTAAGGCTTTCAGTGGGTCTACTAATAAAATAAAATCTCTTGATCAAGAAACCCATGAAGCTAGGCTTACAAAAATAATTTTATTTTCATTACATCATTACAATTACATGTGATTATGAAGACCGAACCTAGTTGCACTTTTCAACACTCCCTCTTAACTAGGGAGGTATTCATAATGGTACTTGGTCATTCTCAATTTGAAGAATTTCTCATAAGAAGAATTCAGATTTCTAACTCATTTGTATAGCAACGTACCAACCAACAATTTATATAGCAAGGCCTTGACTAACAGCTCTAACTCTCCATAGAGCAAAATGTTGGTGAGAAAAATGATTTATAGACTTTCTCATCATTGTCTCTCTCAGAACACACCCCACCCGGGTTCTCTCAGGATATGCTCCATGGAACTATTTCTTTCGTGGACTTCCTAGTCCCCAAAAGAATATCAGTCCCCCATGACTACTCTTCCATGGGATTCCCTAACTCATCCTACCAGAGCATCAGATGCCAAATGATTACACAATCCTCCATTTTGTCTTCTCAGGTGAAGCACATAACAACATGTCTATCTCTCCTTCTTATACCAAGAGATTTTTATTCCTTTGATGTACCCATTCCTATCACAGAGGAATGTACCTAAGCTTATGGCTTAGAAATTTCCGAGTTTCTTCCTAGTAATAAAATTCTTCTCATGCTCCCTCTTAACCAGGGACCTATACTTAGCTGCATGAAGAGCTCCTTTCTTTGATGTCATGAATTTCTTTTAAGGAGTCTTCAACTTTTGGGAACTTTTGTATATACAACACAGATCATCCATCACTTTTTTCCATGAGTTAGTCATGTCTCCAACTCATCATAAAGTGATCCATCATATTTTCCATTTGGCTTTGCTTCATGTCATTCTGCTTTCATGCCATATTTCCGGAAGAACATTACATCCTTCCATATGGTCTGCTTGGAGGCAGATCTTCCCTTTTACAGTTCTACATAAGCTCAACTAGATGTTAGTTCAAAAATAATCACTGAACACTTCAAATCAGATTTACATTTGTGATGATCTTTCACCATGACATCTTCCTGTAAGTATCAACGTCCTACATGCAAATTGACACATCTCCCACATATATTCAATGTCAAGGGTCTATCTTTTTCCAACTTCCATCAGAGTCTTCACATTCTTCCGGGAGATCTTTTAGTCAAATCCTCTTGGACCTCGGATGTTGAATGGCTTCTACTTTTGTTGCATATTATCACGATCTCTTCCTACCTTTTCACACACTTCATTCCTAGGGGCTTCCAATCAGAGTTCCTCAATCGTAGTCAACCACCTCATACTTCATATGAGGACATATTATGTTGATTTCATCTAGTGTGACTCATGCCTTCCAACATTCTTTCATAGGAGGAGATTCCTTTCCTTTGATCATGCTTCTCAAAATAGAAGTAGTGATCCTTGTTCCCTGCAACCATACGACATGGCTTTATAATATTAAATACAAACATACATACCTCATTTTATCTTTAGGTCATTTCTTTCAACAACTTCCTTGATCCCTGGGGGTTAAGTCAAAGTCAAATTTTTGGGGAAATTAACTCAAATGTTTTATTTTTGAGTTAATTAAAATGCATTTAATTAAAAATTTCGAATTTCCCCAAATATTTAAATATTTTGACGAATGAGATTAAAAGAAATTTTAATCTTCATCAACGGTCGAGATTGCTTTGACGAAGATCACTTGAACTAGCCGTTGGAGGATTTATCTTTAAATAGAAGGTCATTTGTTAGTTGATCCGTCCGATCTTTGAGTCGTGTGCTAAGCAAAAAGCTCTTGTGTAATATTTTTCTAGAAAATAAAGAAAGACTTTGGGGTTAATTTTTGCTGGTGTTACTCTTCATGGGAATACTGTAAGACATTTTATTTTCATGCATAATTTTTTCTAAAGCCATTGATGATTGCTTCTGAAGAGTGATTTGAGTATAGGTATCTTGCTCAGTTGCTGGGGTTTGAATAATAATTTAAATTTTGAACGTAATAGCAGGTATCTCTATTTTTAATGGCCGGATTGAGTTTTGCAGGGAAATCTTGAGTGAGATCATTGGGCATTAGGGGAAATTTTCAGTTGGACCAACCAACTCCCGATCTGTGTTTTCTGAAGAGCCCAACTAAGTTAGCTCTGGGCTTATCATAAGATTTTAGTGGTGATATACAAAGAGTTTTGAGTTAAACACTTCCTTTAAAATTTAAAAAATTAATTTTTGTGTGGGAAATTGATAGATATGGCTATTGAGAGCCATAGATTATCAGATCTGGGAGCAGAGTTGGACTCGTACTCCTCAGATTTGATAGATCTACCATTTGTGTGCATAGATATGTAATTTTTCTTAGTTTTCCGACTTGGGTTTCTGGGTTTTGTTTATTTTTGTATATCTAGGTTCTAGGTGTTTTTTGTTTTTGTTTTCGTTTTTGTAGATATAGGGTGCATATCTGAAAGAGAAATTTAATTTGAAGCCAGATCTAGGCCATGGAGGGTAAGATCTGGCTTCAATACCATTTTGCAGGGATATTGTTCAAAAGATTTTACACTCTGAAGGGTTTCAAATTTTCAGAGGATTTCATAAGTTTTGTGAAAGGAAAATTTAAGCAGAAGAATATATCATTTTAATCAGAAATTTCTGGGAAATTTTCTTAGTTTTTTTGGCTACCATTTGTCTCCTATCAGCTACCGCATTGAGCCTCTCTCTTATATTGCTGTGTTTTCTCCTTTCTGGAAAAATTTTGATTCCTTTGCCTGCGTTTTTGGGTTTATTCCTTTCTTTCTTTTGTGCTTTTTATTGTTGCCTACCTATCTCTTCATCTCCAGCAAACCCTCATTGAGTTTGCTTCATCCGCAGCTACGCTAAGCTTGCTCCCCTCTCCACTCTTCCTCTTTGTAGCTCTCTTCCTCAAACCTACAAAACCTGCATCCAAAAAACCGCGTCCACAACATTCTTCTTCCTCATCCCTCCTACTAACCGTCGAAACATGCATCTCCATCTATGTGCTCCTCTGCCAAACACTGCCTTAAAAACGCAATCCAACCTGCGGCTTCTGCTGCTCTCTTCGTTTTCCTCCTGTTGCCATCCTTCTCCTCCATCTGTAGCCTCCCTATGTATCCATTGCAGCCCGCAGTCTCCATCACCTACACTTTGCCACCATCACCTTTTGCCCTCGAGCTCCCCTTTCCGCCGCCGTCCAAGCCCAGACTTGCACAAACACTCAAAAATTCGATTTTATTTTTTTATTTTTGTATATTATGTTTTAGGTTTAGGTTAGCATTCGATTTTATTTTTGTTTGTGTTTCTTATGTTAGCTTAGGTTTAGGTTTATTAATAATTCGATTTTTTTTATTTGGTTGCTTTTTGTTTTTGTTTTTATTACATTTCATTTTTTTTATGACTTTGACTTAGATTTTTTATTTTTATTTTTTTATTTTCAAATTCAATTTCATTTTTACTTTTTAGTCCTAGGTTTGTTTTATTTTGATTATTTTTTCTCCTTTTTTTTAGAAGCATTTAAAAAAATATTCAAAAACATTTAAAAGCATAAAAAAATTTAAAAATTATTATTTTTTATTTATATATGTGACTTTAAAATTCCTAAAAGAATTAAATCAAAAGAGGATTTGCGCTTTCACATTAAAATTTTTAATGTGGCATATGGCCCATTAAAATTTCAATTTATTAATCCTTTTGATTTGTTTTACTTTTGTCACATTAAAAAATTTAATTTTTTCATTTACCACATTAAATTAATTGCCTAAGGGATAATTAACATTCAAATTTAAAGTTCCTTGGTGTCATTGGTGTTAAGTGTAAAATTTTAATTTTTGTGGTATTGATTTCTCTATTGGCAAGTGCGATTAATGTTTTAAAAATTATATTGCCTATAGGAGAATGATAAATTATTCTAGATCTGGGTTATTAATGAAAATCATTTTAAATCTAGAATCATTGCCTAGCATTTAAATTTCGCAATTCTTCACAGGATTTAATTGCTAGAATATCTTGCGTGATAAGGTTTTAGGCATTGACATTTAATTATTCATGATCGTCGCTTTGCCACATTTATAAATTTCTCTGGATAACTTATTTTTATTTAGTCTATGGTTAATTCAATATAAAGGCACTGGTCTATAATCTTTTTTATCTTGTGGTTATGTCTTATTTTAGTCTATCCATCTTAATTGACCACAGACTATCTTCATCCATTTGCCTTAGGGACCACCCCCCTTGACTTGTCTAGGAGAGACTCTAAACAGAGTGAGTAAGGATTAGAGTGACAACCCTTACTCTGAGCGTTGTCATGGTGCCTAGACACTTTCTGCGACAACAATGGGTTTGGTAGAGTTGCAAAGGGAGTTGATAGGTTTCTGTGAAAACAATTTCCTCATAAAGAGAGAGCATTAGTTTTTGGGGTTACATTGAAAGTGTTTATGCCATGTTTGGGGTGCTTCATGAGATTTGGGTTAGGATGTGTATTATTAGACCATAGATAGTTTGTGATGGGTTTGCACATTAGATATGGCTGGCTTAGTTGTTATTTAGTTGTACTTGAATGGCATTCTTCCTTAGGGTGTTGGAGACCTTTAAACAACTTGGTGACTTTCTACATGTTGGCAACATGGAGGAGGTTTCTTTCTTGGAGAATGCCTTGCATTGGAGGAGCTTTTGGTTACTTGACCTCAACTATGTGCTTGAATCACATTCTTCCTTAGGGCATTGGACATCTTTAGACAACTTGGTGACATTCCATATGTTGGCCACATGGAGGAGTTTGCTTTTTGGAGAATGCCTTGTATCGGAGGATGAACATTTCACATTCAAGAGGAGGGTGTTCAGCCTTAGACAACAAAGGGTGGCTTGGATGCAGTTGACATGGAGATCCCTGGCTTGCAACAATGTTCATGTAGGGGTAGTGGAATGTTCATGTAGCACATGGTCTAAGACAAATGTTGGAGTCCTAGGAGGCTTAGAGGAGTATTGGACACATCTTATGACTCATGAGTGCCCTTGCATTGGAGCCTTGTTTATGTATGACATCACCTAGGAGCTTGACTTGTGTACAATTGAAGTGCTCCACATATGTGAGCCTACTTGTGGCTTTCTAGGTTGCTTGTGTTTAGGTCATCTTATGTTTTGTTTGCCTCACCTCTCATATATATAGAGGAAGGAGAGAGTCCTTTCATCATTCTCATTCTTGTCAATTATCTTGTGTTAGATATGTGAGTAGCAGTGCACTAGTCTTCCTCTCTCTTGTGCATCTTCATTTACACTTTATCTCTCTACTTGGAGTCACTAGGGTTTCTTGGTGCTTTTGGAACATCTTGAATACTAGGGTTATTATTTCATCCTTTGGGGACTTGAATATTAGCATTTTGTGTTGAATCCCTAGGTTGTACTTGCTGAAGAAAAGAAGAGGAGGTATCTTGTCTCGAGGGCATTTTTCTGTGTTGTTTGTTGAAGCTCTTTGGTGTGAGTTAGGGTTTCTTGGTTTTCCCTCGTTAGGGTTAAAGGGAGCTAGGGGATTTGACTAGCCTTGGGATGAGGCTATGATATGTACATGAAATTCATCTCTATACATATATATGAAGTTGTTAGCTGTCCAAAAATTTTTCTTTTGCAGATTTGATTTTCAGCCATCTATTTCTTCATGGTTTTGTAATTTCCAGTGCTTGTATGTCTTGCTGATTTGACATAAGTTAAGGCTGAAATTGTTAAGTGATTTAACATTAATAGTGAAGAATATAGGGTAGATATGCTGCTGTATTTACAGCTACCATAAAGTGAGTTTCAGATCTGCTTTATTCATGAGAAGATTTCTCTAGAAGGCAGAAACTTGTTGGCACTCTTTAGTATCCTTTTTCTTGCATTGCCGAGTGGACTGAGGTTGTTAAGGGGTGAAATATTGTTCACTGTTCCTGCTGTTTATTTATATTTTGTAACAGCATGAAGGATGAAAATTCACAGGGTTACGATCTGGGAAACCTCTAGGAAAGAGGTGAAATTTTTGGAGTTTTATTAATTTTCTCAAGTCTATAAAATTTCTATACCCTCTTTTCTTCTTCGACATCAATAAATTAGTTGTTTTCTTCATTTTCTGTCTGATTTCAAGTTGGTGTATGTCTGCTTACCCAACGACACTTTAATTCTCTGTATTTGTAATACAGTTTGCAGCAGGTGTTGTATTACAAAAGTAACTGTTTGGAATGGTCACCTTGGAAGGGAAATTTCTGATGCTTTCGCGGTTCATAGCATTAATAATTATTACAATATCTGTCAATGAAAAATTAATCTGCTTTATTAAATGTGCTTATTCTAGTTTTGACCTAGCACAAACAATTGAATACGTATCAAAAATTAAAATCAGGCAGAGTAACACTGCTTCAGTATGCTCTATGATCAATTTTGCTTGTGACATTCAAATACAATCCATAATTTACTGAAGAATGTTTTAAAGCTCTCGTCATTTCAGGGGAGGATATTTTCATTTTGATTACCATTTTTGAAATTTGGGATTTAGTTTCACCAAAAGCAAGTGAGATTTTATATGACAGCTTGCCTCTTTCTCCAAAGAAGCTGAAATGCTCCGGAGTACAGATATTGACTATTTCAAATCCTTAAAAGTTTAAATCTCCAATGCTTTTGATGTTTTTTCAAAGCCTAATTATCAGCTATCCATTGTGTCAATGTGTTTCTTTTAGTGGCACGTGGTTTGCTGATTCTCTTGTATGAAGTGATGCCAATAAACATCTTACTGCAAGACAGGAAACAGTTTTTGTCATCAAGGAAGATTTGTTTGAAGATTAGATTGTAGGATAGGAAGACATTCACTTGGTTACATACCACATCCACGGGAGTAGGACATAGTATGCTGTTGACAATTCTATATCTAATTCAGTGATAAGTACCCGATTTTCCCAGCTATTTCCAATCAAATCTAGGATGAAGTAATACTCCTAAACAACTTACTGCAAGCCATGGAGTGATTTCTTCTAGCAAGGAAGGTTTGTTTGAAGATTAGATTCTAGGATAGGAACTCACTCATTTAGTTATTTACCGCTTCCATGGGAGTATAACATGCGTACTAATGATATCAGATCATAGTATACTTATGGCATCTCCATATCTAGTTTAGTGATACTGGATTTTCCTACCTTATATTCATTTGATTTCTTGTGTTACTTATTTGTTTAATCTCGTTCCCTTGTTTTCTCAACTTTGGGAACAAATATTGATTTTTTGTAAAAAGATTATTAATCAATAGAGGGTAAATTGGGATGGCTTTGTAAATTATGCGGAAAAACAGAATGATTTGTGTTGGCAACCAAAATAACATTTCAAATCAGATTGTTGTCTTAGATAACCAATGCACAGAGGTCACATGATACGTCTCATAAATGATAATAGTACACGCTTTCTTTCTCATTCAGTTTTTGCTTGTTGCCAATATTAACTGTGTTAAATCCCTTTCGATTTAAAGTATCGTTTATATATTGTATAGGGAAAAGCCAATATCTACAATGTGATTTCTGCATGAGTTACTTTTACCAGTCATCTCATTTATTGTTTACTAAACATGTTCCACATTGTTATTTTATTTCATGTTTTAATTGCCAACATAAACTCAGGCACATGATTTTTTTTCATGCCTCTTTGTTTGAACTTTGTATAGTATGCTGTTATCTTTTTCCTCGCATTATTTTTCTTTCTTTGTACATGGCATGGAATTATCTTTTTCCTTTGTATGACCATATAATCATCCTTTTGAAAATGTACATTTCAAAAGTATTTTTCTAGAAGATTCAACTGATTTCTTTTAGTAAAAATGCTCAAACTATTGACGTGAGCTTGCATCCACAAATTTGATTTATATGTATAATTTGTCATATTTTTAATCAAAATATCAACTGCACCTCAAGGAAAGGAAAATGGAAAAAACACCAGATTTTATAAACCGAAATGCCATTTATCAACTTCAATCCCTTGGTTTTTGTTGATATGGTATGTGCATAAGTATATTATGGACATGGGGAAATTTATCAATTATATATGCTCGAGTGCACATGTGATTTTATGCCAATATTTCTTTTACTGAATTGTTGGTTGGATTATAATTTTATAATATTGATAATTACATTCAGGTAAAGTCCGTCTAACTAGTGGTCCAGGACCAGTCAGTGAGATCACTTTGGAAGGACTGGGTATGAAATATTTTTTAGCTTTTTGTCATTTTAATACACATTCTTTCATTTTCCTTGTTTACATTTGTGCATATGGTCAATGGAAAATAAAAAAATACGGCTTCTACAGAAGGTGAATTGCTTTGTATAGATTTTTGTCTCTTTAATTCTACGTGCTTCTGTTCATAATAAGCAACTTCTATGTGGAGCAGGGGATAACTTATTCTGAAGGAGTCATGCCATTGATAATATATTTTGAGGCCTTTGAGACAGAATATTATTCAAGTTGCTCATGTCAAGATGGAACTTTGAATCCATGTAGTTTACGTTCCTTGTCACACGTGCTTTTATCTTTATGCAAGCCTGTGACAAGATAATTACACATCACTGGGCAAGTCTTATAGATCTAGTCTCCGTTGAGGTTGATGGTGAGATACATGCATGCTCAGCAAGTAATGATATCTGTACTAGTTTTGAAAACTACTGGCTGCTGCTGGATATATATACAGGTAGCACAATTCATTTGCTTGTTTGTTCCATGCCTTTATTATTGCATTTATCTGACACTTTTCAATGTCTATCCAATCTATTATATAACAGATTCATAAAATGTTCAATCAAACAACGGATATGCGTAGGTTTTAATTAATATACTGTGCATTTTTCGTCGTCTAAAGAATTATGGTTTTGATCGTAGCCTGGGAATACTAGGCAGAAAGCTTTGATCATACAAACATGTGTTTGCTGCCTGTTGAAATTTGAAAACTTTTCTTGAATATCATACACGGAAATCAGGAGTCTCAAGCTGCAAGCTAATGATATCAACATCTTTCTGGAAAGAATGTCAAACGGGTTCTTTAGCTGTGAACCTTTTTGCACCAATTAGGATGCCAACAGAGTATTTCAGTGATTTGTGGGTACCTAGCTGATTTCTTTGCAGATCCTACCTGCACATTAAATTGACGTGATTACATATATGGAAGTATTACCGAATACATGGTGGTCAAGGTAATGTAATCAAATCCTCTTAAAGTGGGATGACAAGTTGTATTCTTTTTGGTATACTTCAGTCGTAAACCAAATTGATGTTTATAAAATTGTGGGTAATTTGGCTACAACAGAAACTCCACAAATGAGTTCTTGTTTCTAAGGAAAAACGGCCACTTGCCCCTAGTATATTATCCTTAGAATAAAGGAGTCCTCTGTGATGATCCATTGTTGGATCCATTAACAAGGGTTTCTCAGATGTTATCATTTATATTTTGTGTACAATTTGTTCCATGTTCCACACATGCCAAACAGGTTTATTTTTATTGAACTATGTATAATGTGCAAGAACCTTGAATCATTTACTGATTATACATAGATGAATGATTATTCATTTTGTTAAGAGGCCACATTTAATTTTATCATTTTACTCTCTTTATGAAAGCTGCCTTTGCTTTTGTGTATTTGTTGAAAATTCATGATGATCCAGGGACATCACTATGGTTTTACAGAATAAAATGTATGTGTATAGTAATGTAGGAGTCTTATAGGCTCACAATATATCTAGTGCTGGACCTTTTGAACTCTATCAGAAAGAGATGCCCAACAAAGCACTTCATCATTTTGGTTTCCTATTTGTGAATGTCATTTGTTTCCTTTCCATATCTGATTATAATTTTAGCAACATGCCTTGGGACCAGGCCTGGAATTTCAGTTTCACCTTGCTTGTAAAATGAAAATTTGATGATGGTTAACTGATTTGAATGCTCTTCATTTCACATCTTATGCAAAACTATAGAATGCCATTTTTTTTTATATGTTAATTTATCAATATGTAAAATCCACTGCCTATCCATGATAGGAAACAAAATCTTGTCAATTCCAGCTGTAATAAATGTTGACAAATCCATCTTTTCTGCTTTGAATAGTTCACTAGCAAAAATACCATGAAATGCAAACTAACATCCATATACAATTAATCAAAAAAAAAAAATCAGAACTTGTATTCTTATAATTCTATTATTTTGATGGCAGAAATCAACCAGCAAGCACTTGAAGGAGCTCAATAGCTAATGGCACCGTATCACATTTTTCATGGCTGAGGGTGAGGTTATGGGGATGAAACTAAAAAAATTAGTCCAGTCTAATTTAGCAACCACTGTAGGGTAGATTTAAAATTGGTTACTTTATCTATTGGAAATAGGTAAAATATCCTTTTACTATATTCTTATTAGAGAAAATATTTCTATTATTTAAGTGTAAGAGAGTTTTTCTTTAGAAAAGAAATAAAAAGAACTGTTTACATATGCAACAAAGGGAAGATAATATTTTATTTACCATCTTAAAAAAATCATATTATACAAAGCTTGAAGCTTCTAGAGCTTTCTAATCTTCTGTGATTTTACTTTGAGATTTGATCAATGTTCAGAACAGCCTATGTTTTAGAAGGGGAAAATGTACAGAGACAAGCCCATCACTGTTCAAATAAATATGCAAATGCAAATTATTCTTGGCAATTGCAATTAGAAATTGAAACATATCTTATTATGCACCAAAAAATTGGAATAGGTCAATGCCCTTTCCTCCTGTAAACAGAACTTTGAAGGTTTTAGTGGTTTTTGTCACTGCATTGCTGTAAAAAGCTCCATGGCAATCTTCCCCTTTTCTCCAATGGTGACATATAGGTAACACTTGGGATTTGGCATCTGCTTGGATTTGAACCTTTGATTTGGGAAACATATTTAATATGACAAAATCCCAAAACCCCTTTCAATTTTTCAAAGTGCAAGCTCAAAATCTCTCCATTGTGATGACTGGTGTTAAAGAAGTTGAATGTTTTAAAAACCGATAGAGTAATTGTCAGTCAGTACAGGCTGCTGTGAAAAACTCCAATCTGCTTATTGGCAATCATACCATGCAACCAAGGAAGCTATCAGAATCAGATATTACTCCATCCTTGGAGGGTTGGTGATAAACCACTTAGTATTCACAACTTCCCTAGACCCAACATAACTGAATTAAATGTAGAGCAAAGAATCATTCCCAGAGAATATATATATATCACAATGAAATTTATGTTTTGAAGTTTTAATGAGATGCATTTTTTTACATTCTAATATTTAATTATTGTTGTCAAATATGTTTCCAACACTGAAAAAACGTCTTGTAGGATGTCAAAATTCAGGCTTTGCTTGAGACTACCCTGCATAATGTAAGGCCTGTTTCAATATTAGTTATGGGGATAAAAACAGGCATGCAGATCATTGCACATTGTTCAACCATTATTTTGGAGTTCCATTCTTATGGGGTGTTTTTAGCAATGTATACTTCAAACTACATCAATGGTCTAGATAATTGATGTTAGAGTTTGGTATCTAGGATCCACTGATGTCAATATATTTTGTTACTTAGATTTAGATATGGGGATGGTTCTTCATTATTTCATGTGTATATGTCAAAATTCAAGCCTGCTTGAGATTGTAAGGCATGTTTCAATATTAGTTATGGGGATGAAAACAAGCATGGGTGACATTGCAAATTGTTCAACTATTATTTTGGAGTTCCATTCTCATGGGGTGTTTTTAGCAATGTATGCTTTAAAGGAGACCAATGGTCTAGATAATTGATGTTAGAGTTTGGTGTCTAGGATGCACTGATGTCGATATATTTTGTTACTTAGATTTAGATACAGGGATAGTTCTTCATTGTTACAAGTTCATGGATTATTGCAAGCATACAACTCAACAAACATATAGTGAAGTGAGGTCTTGTATGTTTCAGATAGAGGGAATTTTCTTTGCTTCATGTCTTTGTGTATGTGGGGGTTCCTCTACAACTTGAGTGGAGGCAACTTTATTCACATCTTTGTTTGACTATGCGAGTGTACATAGATCATTAACCTCAAATCTATTAATCATACTTTTAGGTTTTGATCCTTGACATATAATAGTTTTGGGATTAGTATGGAGCTTTCTATGTGTGTGTAGTATATAATCATTGTATGGAAAATCAACACTCTTTGGGAATAAGAGTCCCACTTTCACATGTCAGTGGAAATAATTTGAACCCTTCCATTTATCCCAAGCGTTAACAATGTCTTTACCAATACACCATGGGGTACAAATGCTTTTACCAAATTGATATCTAATCTTAACAAATGAGAAAATAAGAAATAGATTGCATGATAGTTGTTTATGTTGAATTTTGTAGCTACAATTGGTGTTCAAGTCGGTCCTAAAAAGAAAATGTAAAGAAGAAAATTTAAAATTAAATTTATTTTGCCTCCAAATGTCAAGTCGACTCCTCCAAAAGGTCAAGTCGGTCCAGCATGTAGACATACCAATTCAGGATCATTTGATGACTATATAAAGGCCATTCGACCTCTTTCATTGGACATTAATTTGCATCACTCAAGTATCATATCTTTTGTTTATCTATGTGGACGAAAAAGGAGAGAAACAATTTGAAGTTTGACCAGGCTAGTCCAAGCATTGACCAAGCATCTTATCTTTGTTTTGACTTTGTTTGACTTCACATATGTGGGAGAAAACCAAAGTTTTTTGTGTATCTTTTTGGGCAGTTGTCTGAATTTTGAGGAAGGGGCATGAGGCTGAAATTGGAGGTTGAAATTTCTAAGTTTGAATAGGCTTAATGTAGGCATGTTTATTGGGTAGTTTGACTTTATTTGACTGGAAAAATTAAATTGTATCTCTTGTTGAATTGGACAATTTATCTAAGAAAAGGTTGTTGGGTTTTCCCTTAGAAGAAGGTTTTCCTAGGATAAAATTTTCTCTCGTGTTTGGTTGTCTCTTTATGAATTGATTGTCATTATTGTTTCTATTGTTGACATATTTTGTGTAATTACTTGATGATAAATGTGAACACAAGAAGAATTAAATTAAGAAATCATTAGAAGTAATTATCAAATTAGAAGGTCTTGAAAAATCAACATGGTATCAAAGCTATGGTGAAAGAGCAACCTTGAAGAAACCATCTTGTTCCTCTAGGTTGTGTTCTCTCATTAGCCCTTCTCATTCTATTTGAGATCAAATGCCTTAGATCATGGCCAAATAGCCTCAGCCCTAGCCATAGACTGATGGATTCAACTCTAAGTGCAAGAGGGGCGAAAGGTTTGAGGACAAAGGAGAAATGAGGACCGCATAATCCCTGTGTTGTGGACAAAATTGTTGAAGGAAGGTTGTGGGTAGGAGGTCAAAAGACCTCAAAGGATAATAAAAAAGAAGCTTAGAGGCTTGGGAAAACAAACCCAAGATGTCTTAGTTCAGTAAAGAAGCCAGCTAAGGGAGATATGTGATCCATACACCTTTGTCAAGAGCATTTGAAGTATGATTGAAGCCTTTTTTTAGATGTTGCAATTTTTTATAGTTTTAAGAAGCAAAGTATTGTTTGAAGCTTCAATTTGTTGTCATGAACCTTCCACTGCTTTGGAAAATTCTTACATGACTAAGGGCTTTGGAAGATGCCTTGTTGCTAATATTATTGGTTGATGATGATAGGGTATTTGGGTGATGTGAGTGATTAAGGACATGACCTATTTTGTGAATGACATGTTTAGAAAAATGGATGCCCAACCCAAAATGTTGGAGTCTATTCTTTGCACATAAAGGTCAAAATTGAAATGAGTGGGATCATTGTCATTAATATATTTGAAGAGAGCACACTTTGAGCGAGTTCATTGGAATGTCATGATGACATATTACTTTCATTTTTGACATGATAAGTTTACAATGAAGAAGAGGTTGAGTTCCTTGTCAAGTTTGAAGACTAAAGTCCTCTTGTGAAGAATGAGTCATTTGTGTGTCTCGAAATTGGACAACATGTCAGTGACATCTGATTTGTCTATGCAGTATTGCTTATAGGAAACTTTTCCTAGTTTTCGTAATATTTTTTTCCAGTTCAACGCCTCTTAGAACACAATGTATTTCAGTCCTGCCATTTGCATGTATGATACAGTTTAACTGGTGGAAATAAACGAAGCGAGAGTCTTGCTTGCAGGAAGTGTAATAAAGCATGGTTTTATCTAGTTCTAGTACTTGTAATTGGACTACTGCATTTCGCACATACAATCTCAAATGGATTCGTATATGCACTAGTCGTTGTCAAGTGTCCTTGGAAGTACTGTAAAATTGATATAGAAAAAAGAGGCCTAGTAACATGAAATCAAATTTATTTTAATCTTTTTTCTTTATCTATGTCTATATAAACAATATAATAAAGTTTACCATGCATATTCCACTCAACGAATAAAGTAGGTTTCTTAGATTTTCGAATTTCTCTCTTGTTTTCAGTGGACATATGAATATCAATTGTGAAGTTTGGAAAAATCTTTCTTGTTTTCTAACTATATTTTTTAGCAAGATCAACCGAAAAACGTTTTCTTGCATTTGTCTTTGAATTGAAAGACATGTCTAAACAAATGTATTGTGTACTTGAACATGTTACATATGTAGCCTTTGTAAAACAATACATGAAGATTGTATAATTGATAGACAATAACTTTGTAATAATGAAACTTTCAAATAAATCAAAGCTTACTATTGCCTTGTCCTATTTTGAATTGTCGTTTTTTTTATTTCCAGTGCATGTTGCATTGATGTGTGTGTTACCACAATAGCATTGATTGTGCCAATTGGAAATGGGTCTTCATTACGCGACAGGTTTGCAATCATCATATTTGGAAAGATTCAGTATTATGCATAAACATGACAAAAAAATTTCATTGCTACAACTATTTAGATAAATAGTTTTTCACAATTACCACTGTTGTATTTATGCTTTGAAATTATTTTTATATCTCTAATGGAAACACCAACGTGTTATATTGTTCGATAAACTATGTTGACACAAGCAATGTTATCGTCATTTCCACTTTCTTGTTTGTTAAATCTGCATGTGAGTATTGCTTTTGTCTTGTTTGCTTTGTTAAAAAATGTTTGATATATAACCAATACAATGCCATGAAAAATGTTTCCGATTATATTGTTATTGATATCTTCAATCAATAATGGCATAGAATCGATTACTTTTTACCTAATCACGAGCATTGAATAGAAATTAATTTAAAGAAAAAGAAAACAAACACAAAATAGAAATTTGATATACAGTTAACTAAACTTGTACAGAACTACCTATTTGCTTTTGTTTCCGCATTGGTTTCTATTCATTTCATTTTGTCTAGTGCGATATATGTTTCTATAGTATTGCTCATTGTTATCTGTACACTCTCATTTATCTCTACTATGACATCATTGGAACTTGATATCTTGTCTGTTCACAAATAATACATTGAAATCACTGTTTAAAAAGACATTATAATTGATACCAAGTAAAAACTCATTAGTGAAAACAAATTCAGATAACAAAAAGTCATTATTGATATACATAAATTCTAAATAGATTTTAGTTTCAGTGAATACAAATGTTTTATAGAAATGTTCAAAGTATTTTATTCCTTGTAATTGTTGTTGTGGATTTGAATCTCTAAGTGTTATATGTTTCATGAAAATTGAAAAATTAGTATATTAAGAATATAGCCAAAAAAAATACTAGGTTGTATAATGTAAAGATAATTAAATGACAATAAATAGAAGAAAAACACATCTCTTAACAAAGTTACTATTGCCTTTAATGGTATATGTTATGCTTGTGTTCATTTTTGTTGTTTTGATGATATAATTTATATCAAATATATAGAAATAAGAAAAAGAAGATGTTCCAATTTCATAGCACTGAAGTAATTCAAACGGAAGAACTATATGACAATAACATATCTTGTGTAAGCATGTTTAGCACTATCACATTATCTAGTATTTGAACTTTGTACCTCATTGCTACAAAACTATACCATATATTGTATAAATGTTCCAAGTACTTGCATATAAAAGAAACAATGCATTGTTTACTTGATAAAAACACTACACGTTTTGCACATTCGTTCAAAATGAGTTTGCAGTGATAATCCCTCACGACATGTAACTACCAAAATAACACCGTACAACTCAGACAAGGAATTTATTTGTAGCCAACTTGTTTGAAAAGTGATGTAACATGCATTCGTAATGTGTATGCTAAAGAAATTGCATGATGAACACTTT
Source organism: Pinus tabuliformis (assembly GCA_031772625.1). Lineage (NCBI taxonomy): Eukaryota > Viridiplantae > Streptophyta > Pinopsida > Pinales > Pinaceae > Pinus > Pinus tabuliformis. The sequence goes on along the minus strand of CM062818.1, from coordinate 1,269,812,137 downwards.
GTGAATGCTTTTACAAAGAACATAACCAAAATTAGTGGTTACAATTGTCATGTTACCTTATGTGAAATGCTTAAAGATTATATGGAACCTTAATACTCGTTTATTGTCTCTAGAAATCGAGCAAAATCAGAGCTACATGGCAAAATCAAACTTGTCAATGTTACATTGCTATTTTGTTTAATTTTTCTAGTTTTGTGATATGTAGAGGAAAGAGAAGCGTTGTGGGAGTACTATGCCAGAAAGGTTGTACAAGCAAAATTGGGAAGAAATATGCGATGGTAGCTTTGAAATATTAATTTAATGTGAAATATGAGAAAATGAAGAAAATTATAATAGATACAGTTAGAGGAAATGGTACACAATGATAACTTTGCTAAGAGGCGCGTTTTCTCCCGCACATACTCTATTCTCTACACATATTTCGTTTCGCACAACGAAATCTGTAAAATAATAAAATATAAACACAATAGCAATAGTTTTCTTGTTGTTAGTGTCAGAGCACTAATCGGAAAAACTCCCCCCACCCGCTCTTTTTTAGTTTTGCCTATTACATTTCGAATTGAAGTTTTTGTTCTTAGTCAAATTAAGCTTGCGTCTACAGAGTAAAATTCCCTCTGCATCCCAGTTCTTCCACACATACCTCATACTTTGCACATCCTTCAGTCCACACATATTCATAGCTCTATGCAACTGCTCCTGTGCACAACTAAATCTATAAGTCTTAAATGGAAAAGAGTTTTAAATTGATTTCATCTCATTTGATTATTATTATCATGTTATACAATTTTATTTTTTTTCCTCTATCTTTTATGTACTCGGTAACATGTAATATTGTATACAAAAAGGCACACGGAAATGTATACAAACATATGAAACATTATAGAACAATGTTTCTATTGATTGTCCTGCATAACCATTCTTTCACACAAAAGAGGCAGTGCATTTAATATTGCATAAACTTATGAATAAGAGCACCATTGTTCTATTTCTGATAAGCAATAGCAAATGTAAAATTTTTAATAGCCTTGAGTTAACATTTCCTGAACATTTTTTCAAGACTACTTTCCGTGCGAGGAAAACATATCTAGTATTTATTATACTAAAAACTAACAATAAGTGGTTAGTATTAATTGATTATGCATATGCATATTAATTATGTTTCTAGAAAACCAAAAAGAGTCTTTTCACTCCAAAACTTGCCTCGCATCATCTGAATCTGCTATATCCAACAGTTTTGCATATATCAAATAGAACATGCAACTATATTAAGGATCCACATAATCTTCAAGCACTCTGCACAATGTTCCCAATCTCCGCACAATGTGTTAACATTACTTGTTCCGCACCTATGCATAATTTTATACGAAAATTTATATAAGTGACAATGTGATGTTAAAGTTAAATTTGATTTCGTCATAGTCAAAGTTTCATTACGCAACTTTGGTTTCCCTCTTAGAATTATAACGAAACACTAAGATTTTTTGATACATTGTACGAAATGCGGAGGTGCCATTCGTACATTGCCCAGATTTATACATTGTATTGAACATAATTTATTAGTTAAAATGAGACTTATTTTGATATTAGATACTAACGCTACATTGCAGAAGCACAATCAACGTTTTCTTTATACGAATTGCGGAAGTGGAGTCAAATTTGCTTATCTCCACACATAGCTCTTATTGCAACCTTTGCACTTCGCGCATGTAGCCCTACGACAATGTGTCTTGGATACTAAGACTATTTTTCTTTTTGTGACGTAGAAGTGGGGGACGCAGAGGAGTTGTGTCCAAAATAACAATGTGTGGATCCACACATTGTATTGAACATATTTAATAGTAATGCAATAAAGGAAGAGTTCATTTTTTATTGGAGTGGGGCCCGCATTTTCTCGTGCGCAGTGCGGAAGGGAAGTGAACATTTTATTTGTGTGGAGTGCAGAAGTGGAGACACAGTTTTTATTGTACAAATTGTTTCTACATTTTTTCTTATCTCCACATATAGCTTTTGTCAACACCTCCACACTTAGCACATGTGGCTACTCAACAATATGTCTTAGAATTACAAAGAAATGCAGAGGTGTGGAAGCTTTCATTATGTCACAAGACAATCATTGTTTTCATTGTGCGAAGTGCTGAGGGATGACCAACTTCCTTCTGCAAATCTTTCACTATGCGCAATGCATATCTCCGTTATGGCAGAGTAAAGAGATGTGCGGAAAACAATATGTGCAGCGAAATCTTCATTCATTGTTTATAAATCTCTCCCCACAATGAAAGATCTCCGCATAAATCTTTACTGCTAATTAATTGATTAAAGGTTGTATAGTTTGCACAATGAAAGTTTTCCACACAATGAAGTCTCTTCGTACAAAACTTTTCACACTTCTTTTAACAATAATGCTTCATTTTCCTCAAAGTTCATACTCTACTTCAGATCAAAACATTTTATATCAAACAAATGTATACCCGAAAATTGAAATCGTATAAAATCAATATATCAATTTCATTTCGAAATACGAAAAAGGTATTCCATTATGCACAGTAGGGAGATACAAGTAAAGCATAATAAAATCCTTTCTCAGCCTTTTGCAGTCTACACAAATTTAAAATATTAAAACAATCAACATTATTCAAGCTTGATGGAAAACAAAAGTACTTAAAAATTAAAAAACACTAAAAATACATTTATATTATGTATTATTGGCATGTGTGTATGCATGGCATAATATAGGAGCTCAAAGCATAAGTCTCTAACATTAAGAAATACAATCACAATAACAAGAATTGTATCAAGTTTTAAATTTCAATCATCATAGCTATGATTAAAATAAATACAATACATAAAACATACATCTAAAATCTAAAGTTGTTATCGACTATTCATTATAATTGTGATCAATAATTTATGTTCTATTAATGTTTCTGAGCAGTGTCAGAATACATATGCATACAATATCTTAAGCAAAACATTAAGAACTCTAATTCTCAACGGAAATCGCTTTTATCGGTAATGAAAATGCTCAATAGCTCAGTTCATTGTTGAAAAATGTAGCAAGAAATTCTCAATTTGATTTTCCCTTAATTAAATTGAGAAAATTTGAAATTCCACATTAGCGGACAACTTGAAGGAGTTAATTGGGGTGACATGGATATTGTCACTCAGTGAGCTCAACTAATTCGAGTTAGGGGCCTGAAGTTCAGTTGTATGAAGTGATTCCTAAATTTTAGGGGCCTGAAGTTCAGTTGTATGTAGTGATTCCTAAATTTTAGGGGCCTAGGTTGAGTTAATTTTAGTTGTAATAAGTTAAACTAGTTCTAATTGTTAATAGAACTAGTTGGTGGTCAGTTAAGTAGTGGGACGTCAGTCTAACTCAGAGATCATCTAGTTAACTGATCAATCAACTAATAATTAGCTCATGCATGCAAAGAATACGAGTTGCCCAGTTTTGGTGGAGTTTCCTAGGAAGTTAACTAATAGTTGTAAACTAGTTGCATGTATAGGTGTTGCATGAGGTAAGGTGATCAACACTAAGGAATTGCCCAAGCATTTTGGAGGAAATTCCTAATTAATAGGGCCCTATTTCCTTAGGAATTGCGCAAGCAAATAGGGGCTCAAGCAAAGGTAGAAATTGGCTAAGTCTGGTTCAGAGCTTCTCAATGAGAAGAGAGGTAGGTTATGCACTTGCAAGTTGTGCTCAGTTGAGAAAAGCAATTGTAATACATCTTTAGTCATCAGATTAATGCAAGTAGGTATTGGGGTTTTTAGTAGTTTTCTTTCCCTGGAAAAAATACTATTTGCATGTGTGTGATTTCTTATTGCATGTCGAAGATTTTTGTTCTAAATTGTGAATTACTTTTCGCAGAGAAGTGGAGTATGTTTCTGTCTTGTGACCTTAATTAAAACTTCATGAGAAGTTTAAAATCTACAACATAATTTCTACACGGTATCAAAGTTGATTTCACATTAGAACGAGAATTTTGAAGTTTTTTCACAGGAGGTTCAGATTTGGAGTTCAGTGCAACAATATTTCTTTAGCGCTGAGAAGATGACTTTCAGTGGACTAAGGCTAAAGTATGCCTTAGAAGGCACCTCTAATTGGCAGTGTTCCACGGGGACTCGCCCCCCCCTAGGGGTCTAGTTTCCTCGCTCCCTCGCACTCCGGGGACTTGGGGACGAGTAGGGGACATTTCCCCACGCTCCCAAAATGGAGGAAACTCAGGGGGACGTGCCAGGGAAATGTTTCCCTTCCCTGAGGGGGCGTTTCCAAAAAAGGGGACGTGGGGGGACGTGAGGGGGCGTGGGGGGACGAGAGGGGGCGAGGGGGGACGAGAGGGGGCGTGGGGGGGCGTTAATGAATTAAAAACCATTTTTATTAATTAAACCCTGAATTTAATCTTTAATTAAGAGTTAATAACTTAATTAGCATTTAGGGTTTTGGAAAATGGCGGGAAATGGCGGTTTCATGTTATAAAAAAGGCACCCTCGACCATGAACAACACACAGCCTTTGCAAGTTCGATCCACTCACTGTTTCACAGTCACTGTTTGGATTTCCGTTGTCCGATTTCTCTCTGGTCGAGCGTCCTACTGTCTACAAGTTGAAGCAGCAGCTCCCATCGTGCGAGCAGCACCTCCCTGAGCAGCGCTGCGTGTTGAGGAGCGGACTGCTACAACCTACAATTTAACGGGTTAGTAACGAATCTCGGCGTAAGTTTTGATTGATATCTTCATGGATGTCGGCTACAGTATATCTTAGTGCCCCTTCTAAATCTGTCTGTCTTCTCCTCTGTATTAAAAACGTATTAAAATTTTTAATACATTTCAGTTGTGATATCATCCAAGTTATGGATAGCCCCACACAGGAAATTAAGTTATTAACCCATCTGTCTGTCTTCAATTTTCTGTTTGTCTTCTTCAATTTTAAAAAAAGTGAACAAAATCAACCGTGTGCCACTGCCCAGTCGTTTTGGATGGACGTGATATATAATATTATGCAGGGTTTCCGTTTCATATGACTGCCTTGTCTAGACTCTACAACCATTTTAATTTTTTTATGCTCTCTAGCTGTCAAGAACATATGAACCTGTTCCGTTGACTCGGACCCAACGTATACCTGCTGCGAAAGCCACACAATAAATTCAGCGATGTAAATTTTTCCAAAAAAATGGCCTTGTGTTGTCTTGTGCTGTCTTTTGGTTTCAACCAGCGTTATTTTAGAGGGTTAGTATCATGGAAGTCCGAAATTCGCTGGACCATATAGCACGTAGAGCCAGAGGTAAAAAATCGGTGCCACATCATCATCCCCTTGTTCGTATGTCAAACAGATTAGATCTTTTCTCTATCCCTGCCACAACCTTTTTATTAATATAAATCTTACCCATTTATGTTTAAAAAAAAGAAATAGAACAAATTATTGCCGTGCGAACAAGTCAATTACCCACGTTGCACGCATATATGGTGGAGCTAAATACTAAAAATAGTAAATACTATGGGCAGCAAGAAATCTCAGGAATGTCGTTATATATTATATATGAATTTATACAGTTACAAAATTTACACAGAGCATAGTTGCTTAGCGTGAATTCTCAGGTCTGAAAATTATTTTCACCCCTGAAATACACTGCTAGTTTGAAGTTTGAACTGCATGGCATTGCTCTAATAAGGTAGGCAAATTTGAAATTATCCATGCCATCGTTGGTCACCCAAGTTGGTTTGCAGATGGTCATCCTGCAATCAATGTCATTTGATAGTAAACTCAAAATTGTCAGAAACTCTTTCATGTGATCTTCTCATCTCTCCTGGAACTAAAACTCTTCTTTCAGCATATGGTGTACTGTTTATATTATATATAATAATAACATAACAAACTTTCTAGATGTCGGATCCAATACAGCTGGACAACCCATTGTAGTTGCCCCTTCCACTGCCAATGCAGTCTTCCTGATCTGTTCATTTACTTTTTCATAGAATTCAATGGCTACCTTATCAAGCTGAAGCTCTCCCTCTGTCTGACCAAAATCTATAGTGTGCCACTGTGCTGCACCTCATAGAAATCTGTAATTTGGTAGTTTACTTCTTCCATGCCACCTTTAGTCTTTTTCTACCAAAAATGGGCTCATCACTATTCTTCTACGAAGGACAGTTCTCTCTTTGTTTAAGTTTTCTTCTAAGAAGGATTGTGTAAATTACTAAATTTTCAAATTCATTGCTTTCTTGCCCCAGGAATTCTTTAACTCAAGGAATTCTTTAACTGTTTTAAATTGAAATTGTTTTTGTTTATAATTTTTTACTGTATTAAAATTTAATTTCTATTTTAATTTTTTTCTTGTGAATTAAAAAAAAAAAATAGTGTTTAAAACTTGAAAACTTCAATGTGTGTGGCATGTGCTGTGGTTGTAATGTTTTTAATTTTTTTAATTTTTTATTTTCATTTCAGGTTGCAACTTACATTTTGACTTTTCATTCAACTTGCAACTTACAAAGTTACAAGTTACAACTATGAGTCAAAGTCAAACTTCTTCTGGAAACAGTGACAGTAGCTACCACTGTAGTGAGCCACATGATGTAGAAGAAGAAGTTGAAAGTGGTCACAAGGGGGCAAGATACCAGAATAGGCATGGTGTAGATTCTGGAGGCCCGCCAAGAGAGCTGGAAAAATTTGCAAAGGGGACATTTAATCCTCTAAACCACTTCTAATCTATGCAACTAAATTGCTGAAAAAGAATCCAAAAGTTGGTGGTGGCTCACGTGATTGGGTCTGCAATATTTGTGGGCATCACTTTGTTGGCAGCTATACCAGGGTGAAGCAACACATTTTGGCTATTACAGGTAAAGGAGTGAATATGTGTCCCTCAAAGAACCTGGATTCAGCTCTGAGAGAGCAACTTTGGAGGCTAGAAAGGGCATCCACTGGAGTGTTCTCTAGTAGACATATTGATCCATCTACAAACATTCCTCCATCCAGTGATTCATCAAAAAAGACAAAGGTTTCCACTGGTGCATCTCGTTCTTCTGCAATGGGTGGTACTGGTACAGTGTCTAGGATGTACAACATTCTAGATCGGGATGACACAAATGATGCAATTGGAAAATTTCTTTTTGCTAATGGGATTCCCTTCCATGTTGTTCGTTCTCCTTATTACAAGGAAATGGTCCAAGAAATTGCAAAAATAGGGCCTTCATATGTACCACCCGGAGAACATAAACTACGAACAACAATTTTGGATAGACAAGTGTCCAAAATTAATGTACAGAAAGAGAGAATGAGACAAACATGGTTGAGGTTTGGTTGCTCTATTGTTATGGATAGATGGACTGACATCTGAAAACGCCCACTAATCAACATCATAGTGACATCTTCAGAAGGTCCATTCTTTCTTAAAGCTGTTGATTGTTCTAGAAAGCGCAAGGATGCATCTTTCCAATTTGAGATTCTTCGAGAAGCTATAGAGGATGTTGGGCCTGATAGTGTGGTGCAGGTTGTGACAGATGCAGCAACAGTTTGTAGATCAGCTAGGTTATTGATTCAAAACAGGTATTGACACATTTTTTGGACTCCTTGTTGTGTGCATGCACTCAATAATGCACTGAAGGACATTGGGAAGATTCAATGGATATCAGACTTGGTGTCAGCGGCAAGAGATGTGCAGATGTTTATCTGCAACCACCACACCTCCTTGGCTATGTACAGGGCTCACACGAGGAAGGAATTCCTCAAGCCCACTGATACTAGATATGCTAGCTATTTTCTCTTATTGGAGAGGATGATAGAGGTACAAGCACCTCTACAATCCTTGGTTGTGAGTTTAGAGTGGGGAAGGTGGTCAGAATCAAAAACAGACACCGAGAAGAAGGTCAGGCTTCAGGTGTTGGACAATGATTGGTGGGCAGATTGTTCTTATTTGGTGTCATTCTTAGGCCCTATTGTGGAGGTCATTCGTTACACAGATTCAGATGCTCCTAGTCTTGGAGAAATTTATGAGACCTTTGATAGCATGTTGGGTTGTGTGAAGGTAGCCATTCAGCAGAGGGAGCCCTCATTAGAGTTCTATACTTCCCAGATTCGACCCATCATTCAGCGTAGGTGGGATCGCATGAACACACCTTTGCACATGGCAGAATATGCATTAAACCCAAAATGGTATGTTGAGAGCCCTGGGAGGGTGCCTCCTATTGATGATCCAGAGGTAAAGAAAGGCTTCCTAGATGCAATTGCAAAGATGTACAGTGAGGAGGAGGGGTCAAAATTTTGAAGACAGTTTGTTCAGTTTGCATCTCTTAGTGGGCCCTTCAACACACGTGGTGCTCGGGTAGATCGCATAGATCTAGCCCAAGATGACCCAATTGGTTGGTGGAGGATGCATGGGGATGATGCTCCAGAGCTCAAAGATCTAGCCATGAGTTTGTTGTCTCAGATTGCTAGTTCCTTTGCAGCAGAGAGGAATTGGTCCACATATAGCTTCATCCACTCTATCAAGAGGAACAAGCTTACCTCTAGAAGAGAGAAGAAGTTAGTTGTTGTGCATAGTGCCCTACGTCTTGAGCATAGGAAGACACTTGAGTATTTGAAGGGACCAGCAACACGATGGGATGTTGATCCAGAGGATGATGCACAGGTAGATATGGAGGAGAGACTTGATGAGAGACAGATGGGGTTGGTTGGTGTGCCACTTAGCATGTTTGAGAATGCTAGTGATTCAGATTCAGATGGTGATATGGTTGATCCTGATTTATTCATGTAGCAGCTGGATGCAGAGACTAGCGGGGCATTACCTTGAGGCTTGAGCATTACCTTGAGGCATATTTTGCATTATGCTTGTTTATCTTTTGATATGTTGATGTTCTCAGTTCTTATCATTTGTGTTATCAGTTATTCAGATTCTCACTCTATAAAATTTTGACTCTTGATGTATCAGACTTGACTTTAAAAGTTTAATCTTTTATAATTCTATAAAATTTGGACTCTTGATATATGATGTATCAAACTTTACTTTTATAATTTTAAATTTTTATGTTAATATTGAATATTCATTGTTCAATATTCGATGTTCATAGTAGGAAGTGGAACATCAATATGGCTTAAACTTTAAACTTTAATGATTTAATCATAATGTATGATCATTGATGTATGATTATAAATTAGAATTTTAAATTTATTATTTTATATGATATTATAAATTTGGATAATGTCAAATGATATTCATATCAATGATCATGCTTTGCAGCTTTTCAATTCAAACCAAATTGTCATAGTGGACTCAATTAATAAATTATATTTTATATTTATAAAATTTTAAGACCCTGACGGTCCCCCACGTTTCCTAAAAAATGGTAGGGAGCTTTTGCATAGGCTGCTCCCGCGCCCCCTCATCCCGGAACCTTGTTGGAACATTGCTAATTGTGTTGCATGGAAGGATCACATGGAGGTGGTATTGGATGACGAATGGATTATTGGAATATGTCAAGATATACATTCCAAAACCAAGATCAACTGATGCCCAGAAACTAGCTCAATGGAATAAAGATGTAGCGAGAGCCAAGAGGATAATCCTGGAGGGTGTGAGAGACCACATAGTCTCAAAATTACATGGAAAAGAGACGCCCTTTGCTATGTGGAAGACCCTCACTGAGTTATTAAAAAATGACAGTGATGCCAAAAAATTCGGTTTGATGAACAAATTCAGGATTGAAGACAAAGGGTATGAGGTAGTCTTCAAAGATGGGAAGGCCTACCTCAAGCATCTTGATTCATGTCAGATCAATCAATTTGGTGTTAGCATCGAGAGCCTCTACATATTAGAGGAAGATGCATGCGCAACCTTGAGGAGCAAGGCAGGGATTAGAGATGTTGTGGTTGAGAGGGAGCATGATTTAACTCTCAATAAGGAGCCTCAAGAAGTTAGCAGTTGGGATGACTAGGAGGATGATGATGAAGAGGACCAAACAGAGACCTCCAGTGAGAGAAGAGTTTGATCTAAGTGGGCAGAGGGAGCACATGCAACAATACCTCCAGGTGTGAGGTGGGGTGATGTAGAGCCCTAGTCCTAGGAGTGCAGAAATTTGGGCAGGGTCCATTAAGGCATTCTCCTCATGGATCATTACCTTGCTATGGGGGCCCACAATATTTATTATTAAGAGGATCAATGTTAGTTAGATACTAAGGAGTGTTGATAGCAAAGCAGGAGACTCAATAGCAAAGTTAGCAGCAACACAATTTTCGTAGTCGACAGCTGCAGACACAGTTGATTCAATTTTCTTTGGATGCTTCTTAGTTGCAGATATTGCAGTAGCAGAAAAAACAATGAGAATTGTTGCACGTAGTAAATTCCATAGGTGAGAGATAGGGTTTATTGATAGTCCCTTTCTTGCTGAGAGGGAGTGTTGAAAAATGTAGCAAGAAATTCTCAATTTGATTTTTCCTTGATTAAATTAAGAAAATTCGAAATTCCACATCAGTAGACAACTTGGAGGAGTTAACTGAGGTGACATGGCTCTTGTCACTCAGTTAGCTCAGTTAATTCGATTTAGGGGCATGAATTTCAATTGTATGTATTGATTCCTAAATTTTAGGAGCCTAGGTTGAGTTAATTTTAGTTGTAATCAATTAAACTAGTTCTAACTGTTAATAGAACTAGTTGGTGGTTAGTTAAGTAGTGGGACATCATTCTAAGTCAGTGATCATCTAATTAACTTATCAATCAAGTAATAATTAGCTCATGAATGAAAATAATATGAGTTTCCCAGTCGTGGTGGAGTTTCCTAGGCAGTTAACTAGCAATTGTAAACTAATTGAGTGTATAGGTGTTGCATGAAGTCAAGTGATCAACCCTGAGGAATTGCGCAAGAATTTGGAGGAAAATCATAATTAATAGGGGCTTATTTCCTCAAGAATTGCACAAGAAAATAGGGGCTAAAGAAAAGGCATAAATTTACTAAGTCTGGGTTAGAGCTTCTCGGTGAGTAGAGAGATAGGTTATGCACTTGAAGGTTGTGCTCAGTTGAGCAAAGCAATTGTAATACATCTCTATTCACTAGATTAATGCAAGCAAGCATTGGGGTTTTTAGCAGTTTTCTTTCCTCGGGAAAGATACTATTTGCATGTGTATGATTTCGTATTGCATGTCTGATAATTTTGTTCTAAATTGTGAATTACTTTCCGCGGAGCATTCGAGTAGGTTTGTGTCTTGTGATCTTGATTGAAACTTCATGAGCAGTTGCAAATCTACATCGTAATTTCTACACTCACTAGCTCATTCACTATGCTATTTTGGCATCTTCTCTTGCATTCTAGAAAATTAAATGTGTTCATCCCAATGGGGACTGGGATTGGGCTCCCGTGAACCGTAATATGGAAAAAGGCAACTGCAAAAGAAAACAAGGAATTACATTGAGCAACTAGACTAGGTGACATTAATACAATTAACAAATCCCAATAACTAAATACTAGTAAACAAAAAAATATGCCAAGATTTAAGGACACTTACAATATGTGAAAGCATATACGTTAATTGTTTCACTATTAGTTATCTTCCAGATCCATGACATGTTGAACCAATGTCTTCAATGTAGCTTTAATGAAATCTTTCATTGGACCAATTGTAATTTATAGCTTAACATGTTGATTGAATATCTTCCTTTCAATCTCCATGGCTTATTTTTGTAATTGAGCAACTAAGATAGACACGTCATCATTAATACTAACAAAGCTAACTAGCCATTTGCTAATTTCTTCTGCTATAGAATCAATTACATCATTAAGTTGTTTTTCCTTAATAGTGGAGGCCGAGTGCTTCAAGATCATACAACTAAATAAGCTTTTGCAGAGTTGGTGAGAGAGAGCAAAGAGAAGGAGTAGCTCATCACATAGAGCATAAGGCTTCAAGCATTCTACACTTAACACATAGAGCTTGAGGCATTAAGGATTTCTATGCTTATTTGAGTTACAAGCATAAATGATGAATGAAAGAGGAGTTGAAAGCTATGATTCATGTGTTGCAGATTTACAGATCTATTTTCAATAGTCCACACAGGCATATACATAAACAATGTTGAGACAAATGAATCTGTGAAACTGTTACAAGCATTTGCATTAACATGCAGATACTAATGAATCCGTGAGGGAGCTTGAAATACATCTAGCAACTATAATTGCATGAATTCAGGGAAGAATAATGAACATAAAAATGAATTTGACGAGGGGAACACATATTGTAATACTTGAAGAAGGAATCACCATTGTTTCCTTGATATTCTAAAAAGATTTGTATTACAAAGGAGATACAGTCTGAAAATGACATGACATGTTTTCTCTAGAATTTATAAACCTTTTCTAAGTCTTGATTTCCCCTATTTATCTGGGGAGGGAAGAAAGAATGTACATTACAGTAAAAATATCTATCCTCTAGATTCAATTGTTAGGTCGACTAGTTGTATCAATCATGAATGGCTCTGTGGCCCAAAAAGATATTACATAAATAAATGCCTCATTGAAAGGAAGGCATGTTACAGGACATCAAAATGAATATCATTCAAAGAGAAGCATTAATTGTCTTAGTGCCCATCCCGGTCATAGCCAATGTTACAGATTGTAGTTGGCTTGTTGTATGGACTTTCGTGCTGCTCAGTTGGGTCCCATCACTTCTTTGTTTACTACTTGAAGGCCTTCCTCTATGGAGTAGGGGCTTGGTCAATTATAAGTTCTTGTATTTGCATTCCTTTGTTGTGTAGAGGGATGAGGCCCCATACTGAGCCATTAACCTTCTTGAGTCCTTTGTACCGCTCCATCATTGCACCATGCTCCATTAAAGTCTTCTAGTTGCCGGCCCATCTGCCCATTAAAACTTTGTACTGCACTATCGGTGCCTTGATAAGTGGGTGAGATGCATTACATGGTAACGACACAGTCACGCAGGCACAAGCTTTTTTCCTCTAAAACAGGCGAAACAATCATTTTGATTTCCCTTTAGCCCCATTTATCATAGCCCCTTGTGTGGATTTCCTCATATGACTGGGGCCTGGAACTAGGGGCTGATCCCTTAGGCGCTAAGGCCTTCAGACTCATGTCTGGAAGCCTTTTCCTTTATTTTGCAAAATCCCACATATCGCAATCGTACTTCTCGAGAGGGGAGCCCTTTACCCTTTTCCTTAGCGCGGGCTGACAGTCTGGACACGAGATCCTTATAGACCTTTCCGTAATAATTTATCGCATCCGTGGGGGAGTCCCGCATATCGCAACCATAAGCAGAATTGTCTTTAGATTTTCCCCTTAACTATTGCGATTGTCGATTTGTAGGGGTGACGTCATCACTTCCACATGTCACCCTATGAGTGATGAAACATGGCACACAGAAATGGCCCTATTTCACCCTTGAAAACATTGAAACCGAGTGCCACGTGTCCCTTGCCACGTCAGCATCCATACTACCACGTCATTGATGATGTCAGCTTCCCTGTTAGCTCAGAGGACCAATTAAAGGCCACCACGTGCCCCCCGTGGAGGAGAGAGAAAGAGGCATGCCCGACCCAGTTTTTTCAAGCATTTCTTTGTTAATATTTTCGTCCCTCTCCTAGCAATTTCACGTTATACCGCAGAATCGGCCCCCACAAGGTTTATTAAGTCAGAACCCCGCTGATCGATAGATATTGCGGGAGTGCAGATTCCGCCACGTGGAGGAGACAGAAGGAGGGTGGCCCAACCTTTGTTTTTCTATGAAATTCCTTTATAAATGATATCTCTCCCTCCTTGGAAATACAACACTATATAGTGAATTGGCCCCCGCAGTTCTTTTAAGTTCAAACCCCCGTCAATCCACTGAGTTGTAGGACTGCAGGGTTGCGGGAGTGCGGGATTCCACCACGTGGAGGAGAGAGAAGGGGAAGGGGGGGGGGGGGGGGGGGGGGGGGGGGGGCGCCCACTCCTGTTTTGTCCGCCTTTCTTGAGTTAAATTTTTTTGGCCCTCCCTGGAAATTTCTCATTATATCGCAAGATCGGCACCCACAAGTTCTTAGAGTATGTTGTGACTGCAGGGTTGCTGTGACAGCCGATGTGCAGGATGCAAGAATGTGGGGTGCCATCATACTTAGCCATTTTTTGGTTATCTAAGCTTTTCCAAAGGAATTCTTCAACAGGCCCTAACTTCTGATCCAAGAGCCCCTTTTTGGACTTCTATATACCATTGGAAATCTCTTTCTAAGCACTAGGCACAGGAGAGGGGCTGATCAAGCTTTGAGATCTTCTATGGCCTAGGATAGTGACTCCAAACTTCACTTCTCTTGGGCAATATTGACCAATTGAAACACACAATGCAGTGAGTGACAACACACAACATCAAACGACCATGTAGTAACCATAAGACAACAGATTATAAGATCCTTAGTAGGCTCAAAAGTTCAAGTGTGAGCAAAATTTTGGAGGGTGTTGATCATAGCAACAATCGAATAATAAATTTTAGTTACACTTTGTATCAAAAACATTTATTATTATTTATGGATGACAAGTGTGGGATGGATTGTTCTTTATTATAAAGATGATAGTAGTTGGCATGAGGCTTGAAAATGATAACCAATAATGAAGCCAATATATTTGTTACTTAACAAATAATTAATATTTTTAAGAAGAGAAACTCGAGGGAAGATCCTCCCTTTTTAGGAAATTGCGATAGTTAGCCACTGCCTAAATTAAATAAAAAACTCCTTATGATGTACCTAGTGAATACCTAATGGAACAATGAATATAATGTGGTCATAATAATGGAATAGGTCCATTATCTAATTAAATAGGTCATAATAATGAGTATTTGGTATAAAATCCTAGGAAATCTCATGATAAATTATAAATATACATGAGTATCATGGTATTGGAGGTGTGTTGGATTGTATTATTTTGTAGCAAGAATGACTTATATAGTGATTTCTTCCATAGGGAGTATTTGATTGTGTTACTCTACCCCAAGGGTTATTCTTTCCATATACCTCGCACTTTTCATGGTGAATGTTTTGGTATCTTTAACGTTCAAGAGTTTATTTATAAAGTTAAGATCTACATTCTCTCTTATGCATTTTAAGCTTTACTGCAAGTGATATCAAAGCTCTTTCTTGGGCACGATGTGTGGGAGAATTATTAGACATAAAGTGGGAGAAGTTTTTTCCTAATATTTTAGGAAAAATAGGATGACAACATTCAAGTCAATTCATGAAATTTTATATGCAGAATTCGGAGAATGTAGCCTAAGATATGAATTTCTCTTGAAAATTTACCTAATTTTAAAAATAAAATTGTCCAAAATGGAGTTCAAGAAGTGGAAATAACATTGATTTAAATTGGTTTTTTTTAAAGGGCTCTTTTGGAAGTGACCACAAATTTCGTAGATTTCATATCTTTTGTTAGAGTGTACACATTTTAGTCAAACCAATGCCAATAGATTCAAAGAAGCTATGGCATTTCATAATTAGCGTCATAATAACCAAACCAAGAAGTACAACAAAAGCTATGATCATTTTACATTTTTGGCCTCAAACCTTAAGAAAACACAAAATATATTTTGTGAATTTCTTTTGTACGATCCATAGCATTGAAGAATTCATAAAGGACCAAAGTCATTATGGCAAAAGAAATAGAATGATTCTCTCCACTATGGTTTCAAAGAAAATATTGCCATGTGGTGGCACTAATCTGAGTTTGACAATATGATGGCACTTTCAAATTAAACGTGTGAAAAAACTTTTAGAAAAATGATCTCATGTTAGTTAGAGGAATTTTGAGGTCTAAAATGGGCCTCCTAAGAAAAATTTACAAGCAAAATCAACTTTATAAGAACCAATAGGATTCAAGATAATGATGTCAACCATGGGGGATGATTCACTATTTTTGGATTAAAAAAGTAAAAATATTAAAAAATAATAAAATAATAAAACTACTTTTTCAACTCGTATTTTCAACTTATCTCCCTAAGGTTTTACTCAAATTTCGAGCGGGAGTACTTGTTGGATGCAAACTTTAATTCCTCATCCAAGGAGTACCCATGTTGCATACTCTTGATGGACCCTTCTACATGAAAAATGAGAAATACATGAAAAGTGTGATTGCAATCAAGTTTTTCATGTATTTATTTCCACTCGAAATTTGAGTAAACCCATAGGGAGATAAGTTAGAAATACGAATTGAAAAAATACTTTTTTTTTTCCTCTAAAATTTCATGATGTAATCTAATCTTATTTTATTATTTCCACTATTATTTTATAATTTCCTTAGGAGGCCCATTTTAGACCTCAAAATCCTCCTAATGGTAAAGGTAAATAAAGCACCAAGGGTTTGTTTTCATGCACAAAATTCATATTAGAGGTTTGTGGATGTATTCAACAAGAGAAGGTTATTGTTTCGATAAGCCATAGCAGCAAACATAAATTCATCAATGCTAATTCAGCTAAACAATTGAAAGTACCCACAAAGAATATTCAAAGCACACAAGTTGAGGTTGAAAATGTTCAAACTTTTTAAATATTTGAAGATTACCATGGATAAATATGTGTTGCATTCAGATTGTTATGTCAAAGATATGGATCATGTGGACAATGTTTTACAATATCTTTGGACGGAATCAACTGGTATAGTTAATATTAATGTGCTAAAGAAGTTTCTGAAGTTTTTGTACAAGAAAAATAAAATTTCATCACAAGACATTTCTTACTAAATAACAAGAACCCAATAGGGAACCTGAAGAAGTACAGGCTTGAATCATAAAAGGAGCCCATAAAATCACTTGAAATAAAAATCCCCAAGAAGGGCATAAATATGAAGAATAAGCTAAGGAGCTAAAGGTATTAAAGGAACTACATGTTGAATATTCAAAGAAAGAGAAATTGATAGCTAAGATTGATATACATTGTCATCCCCACCATTCAAAGAAACAACGTTTGCCAAGGCAAGGGCATGAGCATCAAAAAAATTACTATAGATAAACATGGAACTAGAAAGGTAGCCAACATGGAGGCTAATTTGTAAATTACTGAAGATATTCCTCTAGAATAGCTCATCGCAACAGATCTAATAATATAACTAAAATCTTTACTGTTTTTTCCTTAGATTCTAGATCATTTAGTTAGTTGAATATCTACTTAATTAATTAAATTAGCTGGAATGTGAGAAATAGAAAGAATAAATAAGTACACACACCATCCATAATAGACACGAATATTTGTTCTATGAAACCCCTATGGGATATAACCCAACTAGAAGATGAGGATGATCTACTCTCTTCTTCTCTTTTATGGAAAATGTGCAAGTACAAAGGAAGAGGCACTCTCTATGGAGTTATATAAGATCTGCAGTATATGAAAATTGTTAAAATTGGAAACCAGGGCAAAACTTCATGTGGGTCATCTTATTCATGGCTGATAATATTTTTATTAGATTCCTCTCATCGAGAGGTGTAGGATTGATATAAAGATCATCCGATTCCGATAAGTATTCATGGAGATATGAATTTATTTTGATTATGGAATTATTATCAAGCCGACCTACAACTCATGTAGGCTCAGAAGCCCAACAGTCGCATCTATTCACCCACCAACGTTGTGTATAAATATAAGAGGACTTTTCCTCATTTGGACTCACTCATCTCATCACATCTCTCTCTCTCTACTGCGTATATATGAGTCTCTTCTCTACTGCGCAGATATGAGTCTCTTCTCTACTGCGCTGAAATGGGTCTCTCTCTCACACACATGTGAAGTCGGAAGCTGTTGAATTTGAAGCTGCAACTGCAGAAGTAAAGATTGACTTTCATGGCCTAGAATATCTCCTCTTTGGAACTGCGTTGTAGGTTCATCTGAACCTCCTTTGAAAGCCGCAACTTTTGGTGGTGGAATGAAGTCAATCCGATGAACGGTTTGCAAGATATCGACTGCCCTAGTTTGAAGCCAGAAACTGCTGAAACTGAAGCTGCAACTGCAGAAGTAAAGATTGACTTGCGTGGCCTAGAAGATCTCCTCTTTGGAACTGCGCTATAGGTTCATTTGAACCTCCTTTGAAAGACGCAATTTTTTGTGGTGGAATGAAGTCAATCCGACGAACGGTTTGTAAGATATCAACTGCCCTAGTTTGAAGCCGGAAACTGCTGAAACTGAAGCTGCAACTGCAGAAGTAAAGATTGAATTGTGTGGCCTAGAAGATCTCCTCATCTGAACTGCGTTGTAGGTTCATCTGAACCTCCTCTGGAAGCCGAAACTTTTGGTGGTGGAATGAAGTCAATCCGACTGTCGGTTTGTGAGATATGGTCTGCCCTAGTTTGATAATGAAGCCGCTAATGCTGATGCTACTGATCTAGGGTTTGCCACTGCTGATATGAATCAGATTTATTGTACTATTTCTCTCTGCTGAATTATTGAAGATAAAATAAGATTTGATCAAAGGGTTTCCCCACACATTGTGGGGTTTGTCCCTGGCTAGCTGCCACATCTTGTGTCTCTTGTCTTGGCTTGTTTTCTGTCGATTGTTTAATGTTCTATTTGCACTTTACTTTATGTACATGTGATTGCTAATCGGTGGAATATAATAAGAAAAAGAAGTAAATTGTTATAAGCATAGAACATACCATAACTTAACATGGTATCAGAGCTGAGGTGAAGACAAAGCCCGAGCAAGAGCAAGAGCAATCATCGAAGAGAAGATTGGCAAGGCTATCCTAAAAGAACTATGGGGTCCTCAACACTCTTTCCTGCCGAAGACAAGCTCCGTGAGAAAGCTGACTATCACAGATGGAAGATGTCTATCGATCTAACCCTTGAAGATCAAGGAGTGCTGGACCATGTAAGAGGCAATATTGTTGAGCCTTCATCAAATGCATCTGCTGCTGCCTGGAACAAATGGAAAAATGGAGAAGTCAAAACAAAGAAGATCATCCGGGACTCTATCGACAAGCACTTGGTGGCCTACATCTCTGAACTGGACACCTCCAAGGAAATCTACAATAGATTGGTGAGCTTATTTAAAGTTAATGATGCAAATCAAGTTTTGTTTCTTAGAAATAAGCTGAGGGAAATCAAGAAGGGTAAAGATGAAAGTATGCAAGCATACTTCTTAAGAATCGCCGAGATCAAGAACGATCTCCTATCTATTGGGGAGACTATTACTGACAGAGAGATGGCACTCACAACTCTCGGAGGATTACCATCTGAATGGTATGTGTTCAGGACTACTCTTCTGAACAATAATGTAATTCCTAGTTTCGAGGAATTAATGGCTAGATGCATTCAAGAAGAAACAAGGGTAGAAGAGCAGGAAATTCCCTTGCCTAAAGGTCCTCCTGCTGCTTTTTCTTCTCATGCTAAGAAAAGAAATAATTCTGGGTCTAACTCGAAAAGAAAGGCTGGATTTAAGGGTGGAAGAAAATGACGATGTTACATTTGCGATAAAGCAAGTCACTATGTATGAGATCATGAGCATCATGATGAATGAGATCATGGACATAAAGGGCAACATGAGATCATGGACATATAAGATAGCATGATGATGATGCACACTAGTTTGAGCAGCATTATGATGGATAAAATCATGGACATGGGCAGCATGATGATAATCATGATTAGAGAAGCATGGTACAGTATGCAGTGGTGCAACTCGAAATCCCTCTGATGGAAATCAAAGGAATGACAAATTCAACAACAAAGGTAAGAGGAGAGCTGGGAATCAAGGAAGAGGACAAGCATTCAAGAAGGCTAGAAATTCTAGGATGTATTAAATGCACCTGACCTCAAAAGGAACCTAGTGTCCATCTTGGCAATGGAAGACAGAGGCTACAAGGTAACCTTCAGCAATGGCAAGGTATGTATATGGAAAAATAATGTTAAAGATGCCTTTACTCTTGGGTTTAGTGTTGATTCATTATATCAGGTCAATGGAAGTCCGCTAGGTGTCATGTCTTGTAACACAACTCTTTAGTCCGAACTTTGGCATCAGAGGTTTTCCCACCTTCATTACAAAGCTCTACCCGATGTAAGACAGATGGTAACAGGGATGCCCGAATTCCAAGTAGAGAAGGAAGGTGTATGTCCGGGATGTGCCAAAGGAAAGCTCAAAAGGGGACCATTCGCCTCAAGCCAAAGCAAGACCTCCGATATATTATAATTGGTTCACTCAGGCATACCTGAGGTTGGCATTAAGAGGGAGACTACTACACCACATACTCCTGAGTAGAATGGTGTGGTGGGAAGGAAGAACCGCATAATTGTGGAAGCTGTCCGGGCCATGCTACATGATCAAAGTCTTCCTAAGTTTCTATGGGCTGAAGCTGCAAACACTGCCATATATGTACAAAATCGATGCCCTCATCAAGCATTGAGTTCCAAGATTCCTGAAGAAAAATTCACCGGTAAGAAATCTGATGTTTCTCATTTTAAAATTTTTGGAAGCCCTGTATACTTTCATGTGCCGAAAGAGAAAAGAAATAAATTGGGAGTATCTGGAAAGAAGGGAATTTTCATGGGCTATGGTGAAAATACTAAAGGCTATAGAATCTATGTAGCCGGTCAAAGGGAAGTCATAATTAGTCATGATGTCACCTTTGACGAAGATATGGCTCTCAGCAAGGTGATCAATCTTCCGACTTTGAGGAGCTCTCAAGAAGCTGACACCAGGGAACCGAAAGAAAAGGATGATGAATCAATCCCTGATGTAGAAGAACCCATGGATCCAATTGATCCTCCTCCATATGAGCCTTCCTCTTCTAGGAAGAGGCCTTCATGGCTTAAGGGGTTACTTGATGATGCTGAAGGACATGCTGCACCCCGAGGAACCTTTCGTGAAAGTAAGAAACCTAATAGGTATCAAGGATACCTGACCATCATGAGCACGATCATACAAAATGAGCCTTCGTCATTCTCAGATGCCGTCAAGCATCAAGTATGGAAGGATGCTATGACCGAAGAATATGAGTCTATCATAAAGAATGATGTTTGGGAAGTAGTTCCCAGACCCCAGGACAAGACTGTTGTTACTTCCAAATGGCTTTACAAGATAAATCATGCAGCAGATGGAAGCACGGAAAAGTATAAGGCTCGTTTTGTTGCTCGAGGTTTCTCCTAAAAGGAAGGTATAGACAATGATGAGATAGTTGCACCTGTTGCCAGATATACGACCATCCGCTCGATCATAGCCCTTGTCGCTTCACAAGGATGGAACCTACATCAGATGGATGTCAAGACTGCGTTCTTGCATGGCTTGATCAAGGTCTACGTGGAGCAACCCGAAGGATTTGAGATTTATGATCGAAAATCTCATGTATGCAGGTTGACGAAAGCTCTCTATGGGTTGAAGCAAGCACCTCGAGCATGGTATGAGAGGATTGATAGCTACTTGATGAAGCTGGGATTCACTAGGAGTGAAGCCGATCCTAACCTTTACTTTAAGGTTGAAGATGACAAGCCTCTCATACTGGTGTTGTATGTGGATGACCTCTTTCTAACAGGTGCAAACCCTCTCATTCACAAATGTAAGAGGGAGATGGCTTCTGAATTTGAAATGAAGGACCAAGGACTTGAAGTGTGGCAGAAGCCAAGGGAAATTTTCTTATCTCAAGGAAAATATGTGGTAAATATATTGGAAAGAGCCGGTATGATGGACTACAAGCCTGTGACTACCTTGAGTATCTTAACTTTTAGAAGTTATATGGTAGTGATGACGGACCAGACTTGGGAAATGCCTCTGAGTTTCAAAAAACGCATTCGCATTGATGTTCTTGGTGAACCTTCGTCTGAACATGTTTTGCAGTTAACATTGTGAGCTCATATTTGGTTGAGCCTCATTGGATTGATGCCAGGAATCTTTTGACATGTCTTCAGGACACAATCTCTCATGGATTAAGATACACTGCCAGAGATGTGAGACTACTTGGATATACTGATGTTGATTAGGTAGGCAGTGTGGTGGACTGTAAGAGCACTTCCGGGTACTGTTTCACCTTGGGATCTGCTTCGATATCTTGGATGAGCAGGAAGCAGAAGTCGGTGGCTTTGAGCACCGCCGAAGCAGGATATATTGTTGCTAGCATAACCTTGTGTGAGGCAGTCTGGTTGCGAAAGCTCTTCAGTGAGCTGTTTGGATTTACATTGGATACCACTGTGATTCTCTGTAACAACCAGAGGTGGGATTCGATTATTGAGGAATCCCGTATTCGTCAATTGCTCCAGCAGATAGACATCATCTAGGATATGGTAAGTCGATGAGCAAGGAAGCTCCATCACATTAAGATGATGTACAAGTTGATACACCTTGTCAAAGCCCCGAGGAAAGATCTAATCTGTGATTTTCCCAAACGACTTGGAGTTGGCAAGAAACCCTTATACAAGGGTCCTGCATGTTGCATACATTGAGCTCTGGGAGCTCTGAGGACTTGCGGTTCCTACTGGAGCAACATATGACCACAGGGTGACTCACCCTCCCCTGGTGGTGCACACTGGAACAAGATGATTCGCTCTCTTGTGGGACAAGATGATTCGCTCTCTTGTGGAACAGGATGATTCGCTCTCCTGTGTAGCAAGATGATTAGTTCTCCTGTGAGGCCTGGATTGATGTGTTCTCCATGGCAGCCTGGATTGATGTGTTCTCCATGGAAATTGTAGCAGGATTGATGTGTTCTCCTGTGAGGCCTGGATTGATGTGTTCTCCATGGCAATCGTAGCAGAATTGATGTGTTCTCCTGTGAGGCCTGGATTGATGTGTTCTCCATGGAAATTGTAGCAGGATTGATGTGTTCTCCTGTGAGGACAGGATTGATTAGTTCTCCTGTCGAGGCATCCTACCCATGCAGTCTGGGACTCATGGGAAGTACCTGTCATCTGATCAATGATCAGGGAAATGAAGTTAGGGACCATAGTAGTACCGATGGACGCATCGTTGTAACTACCGTACTCTGTACGCTAGGATGACCTCCATTGATCTGGGATCAATGATACTGGTCTGGGACCAGTGGTAGGAGTTGTACCATACTATGACGCTGACTTCGGGTCGGTTGAGACTGGTCTGGGATCAGTGGTACATACTCTGAGACTGACTATGAGTCAGTGGAGGATGATATTGGTCTGGGACCATTGGAGTTGTACTCACTATGACGCTGACTTTGGGTTGGTTGAGACTGGTCTAGGACCAGTGGTATATACTCTGAGACTGACTTTGAGTTAGTATGATACATCCTCGATCATTTCTTCTTCTTCATAATTCGGACAAAAGTAGAGTAGAACAGAACAATGCAAGAGCAGAGCAGAACAGAACAAAACAGTACAGATCAGTGCAGGGAAAAACAAGACAAAGCAGAACAGGAAAAATAGAGCAGAGCAGGGCAAGGGTCAGGCTGTATAGGGCAGTGCATTTGATGGATGAATAGTAATGACCGATAGACAGATTGCAGATGAAGTTCTCCATGGTTGAGAGGGAGTGTTAAAATTGGCAACCAGGGCAAAACTTCATGTGGGTCATCTTATTCATGGCTGATAATATTTTTATTAGATTCCTCTCGTCGAGAGGTTTAGGATTGATATAAAGATCATCCGATTCCGATAAGTATTCATGGAGATATGAATTTATTTTGATTATGGAATTATTATCAAGCCGACCTATAACTCATGTAGGCTCAGAAGCCCAATAGTCGCATCTATTCACCCACCAATGTTGTGTATAAATATAAGAGGAATTTTCCTCATTTGGACTCACTCATCTCATCACATCTCTCTCTCTCTCTCTCTACTGCGCAGATATGAGTCTCTTCTCTACTGCGCTGAAATGGGTCTCTCTCTCTCACACATGTGAAGCCGGAAGCTGTTGAATTTGAAGCTGCAACTGCAGAAGTAAAGATTGACTTGCGTGGCATAGAAGATCTCCTCTTTGGAACTGCACTGTACGTTCATTTGAACCTCCTTTGAAAGCCACAACTTTTGGTGGTGGAATGAAGTCAATTCGACAAACGGTTTGCAAGATATCGACTGCCCTAGTTTGAAGCCGGAAACTGCTGAAACTGAAGCTGCAATTGCAGAAGTAAAGATTGACTTGCGTGGCCTAGAATATCTCCTCTTTGGAACTGCGCTGTAGGTTCATCTGAACCTCCTTTGAAAGCTGCAACTTTTGGTGGTGGAATGAAGTCAATCCGACGAACGGTTTGTAAGATATCAACTGCCCTAGTTTGAAGTCGGAAACTGCTGAAACTGAAGCTGCAACTGCAGAAGTAAAGATTGACTTGTGTGGCCTAGAAGATATCCTCATCTGAACTGCACTATAGGTTCTTCTGAACCTCCTCTGGAAGCTGAAACCTTTGGTGGTGGAATGAAGTCAATTCGACTGTCGGTTTGTGAGATATGGTCTGCCCTAGTTTGATAATGAAGCCGCTAATGTTGATGCTACTGATCTAGGGTTTGCTACTGCTGATATGAATCAGATTTATTGTATTATTTCTCTCTGCTGAATTATTGAAGATAAAAGAAGATTTGATCAAAGGGTTTCCCCACACATTGTGGGGTTTGTCCCTAGCTAGCCGCCACATCTTGTGTCTCTTGTCTTGGCTTGTTTTCTGTCGATCGTTTAATGTTCTATCTGCACTTTACTTTATGTACATGTGATTGCTAATCGGTGGAATATAATAAGGAAAAGAAGTAAACTGTTATAAGCATAGAACATACCATAACTTAACAAAAATACTACAGAACCTTAACCCCCGCTGTTATGTTCTTTGATTTCCCACTCTCAATTGTTTTTCTCAACTATGTAATAAAATATAATAACAAAGAATGGAACCCATATTCCTCCTGGTGGCCTGGTGTATAAAATAGCTTGATAGAAAACTAGAGGTAAGGTTTAACTCTTTCAACCCTCAACTAGAGTTAGGGGTTTAAACATTCTAGAGTCTTCTTCATAGTCCATTTTTTGATAGAAATGCATGTACAAGTATTGGGGGGCTAACATGGCATCCATTTTTACCATGGTGGTCAACATAATAGGTCAAATTATGGGAGGCATAACTTTTTCATATGAACTCCAATAAACATGATTCTTGCACCATTGGAAAGTTCTTTGAGTGTAGAACAACATGCAAGGTCCTACTCTAAAGAAATAAAAAATTAGCCCCAAGAAATTTCATTTAATGCCTCAAATTAGCTTTGGAGGGTTTTAGAACCAAATTCTTCAAATTGGTACCCACTTGTAAAAATGAGCGTGCAAAATGATTCCTCCAATTTTTGCACTCTAAAAGTATTAAGATGCATGAAAAATCATACAATGATCCAATTTATATTAGATGAACTTGGAGGAATAAAGTAAATGTAATGAGATATCAAAATATCATAGTGAAGACATAAATCCAAAGAATAAACCAAAATAAAGATCAAGGAGGAAAGGCCACAGTTGGACTCCATGTCCACATTTCACTGGGATGGATGAATCATCATGCATGGTACCAACTATTCACACTAATCAATAGGTCATATTATATGACTTCTTCCCATGTTTCAGGGATGAAACATTCCAGGGGGGTGGAATGTAATGTACCTAGCAAGGGGATAATGAATGCAATTTGGCCATGATAATGGAATAGGTCCATAATGTAATTAAGAGGAATTAATATAATAATAAGAGTTATTTGGCATAAATCCCTAGGAATACTAATGAGAAATTACAAATACAAGTGAATATCATTGTACTAGATATGTATTGGATTTTATTGTTTTGTAGCAAGTATGGCTTGTGGAGTGATTCCTTCCATAAAGAGTGTTTGGTGGTGTTACTCTACCTCAAAGGTTCTTCTTTATATAATAATTGGTGTTGCTCATGGTGAATGTTTTGATATATTCGATGTTGAATGCTTAATTTTCAAAGTTAATGTGATATTCTCTCTTATATTTTTGAAGTTTTACGATACTCCTCCTCTCAAGGCCATGCTCACATTATCAATTGAACTCTATCATTGCTTAAGAACTTCAACGGTATCATTTTACCAAATTTGGAGGAATATAAACTTGTTATCAAATGAGGTAGAGAACAAGGGATCCACAAAGATTAAAAAAGCACCATTAGGTTATGGAATGGTCGAAGGATATTAGGTTACAATACCATGCTCCTAGATAAAGCAACATAATAAAAATGGTATCACATGCCTTGTTTATTCATCACCATCTCATATTGTGGTGGTATAACAAGTAAAGATTTATCGTGCTCACTACTCTTAGGAATATTATATCTCATCACTTATTGTAATGACCTTATGCTAGGAAAAGATTATTATATTGTTTCAAGAATGGGAAAATTAGCGGGTCATCATGCCTCCCTCATTAAATTCTTCATAATTTAATGGTGATATTGATCAGTGGCCATCCACCTAATCTAGTGGCTCAAAGCATAGTTATCCATATTAGTAGTTTTTCTACATTTTTTTGGATATTGAACTTTTAGGGTTGTTTTGGGGCCCTAAATGATGTCTTTTTTATGTGGCAAGGGATTAGGCAACGGTCATGGGCTCTGGCTTGAGCCTCAATTAGAATGTGTAATTATTGCCTAAATCTTTCCAATGAGCTACCGAGTGTCCCAAATAGAAATCATATATAAAAGTGTTGTAGCGGCTACAACCACCCTCCAAAAATTTTCCTACGCTTCATTGGAGCCTCCCTTCTAAACCATAGTAGCTCATATTGCACTAATATGGGTACTTGTGCTTCAATTGAGCTTTATTCCTTTCATCTCGGCTTGTGTTTTCTCACTTGGTTCATTTTCTAACCCACAAGAAGATCTCTTGACTTTGTCTTTCAACAGTTCCGGGCTTGCCTTAGAGAACTAGCCTTGCTCTTGGGAATTGAACAATCCTAACTGTCAGTGAGCCTTGAGCTCGAGAAATGCGTAGAGCTAGATGGAATCCAGCCTTGAGCTAGGAAATTGCGCATACATGAGAGGCAACCCAAAGCCACTTAGCCCAGAAATTGCGCAGAACCCATTGTTCTTAGAAACTACGCAATGCATGAGCCAAAGAGTTTCCTAGTTCTTCCCAGAACTATGCGATATTTCCAAGAAATGCATGGTAGTTTTTCCCAAAAAAAGAAAAAAAGGAAAAAAAATCATCCCTAAAAAATAGGGACATATTTTTAGTAACCTGAAGGAGGCACTTGAGTTATTTTGGAAACTTCCACCAAGTGTCACTTTTTACTTGATTTTTGGCATGCATGTCATAAAACCTAACTTGAAAAAATCTATTTAATCGACCCTGCTAGAGATCATTTTCACATTTGATCTTAGAGCTCTAACATTCCCGAGGAGATCAAGGAACCTTCGGTGTAATCGTCATCGCTTTTCCGAGTGAGTTTTGCTCTTCTAGTCTTTTGTCGCTTTTTCTGCCACTTTTTGTTGTTGAGCTTGTGAGAGTGTCGTTTAAGTTGTTTCTTTGAATGACTGCTAGAATTTTAACTTGTTTTAAGTTTTATATTTCCTTTCCGAAGTGTTGTATGTCTTTGCCCATTTTTGCACCAACGATCATCATTGCAATGACTCTCTTCACATGCTTCATTTTCCTTCAATTTAGTTGATTCCTGCACTTGTTTCACATGCTTGCATCAATACTTAGTCAGATCTCCACTCATCATCTCACCATATTTCATATCTTCTTGATTTTCACGCTCCCCATGGGCAGATATGGGCTCCCCTTTCTTGGTTCGCACACTGCACAACATGCATTAGCAATTGGGGGACTCAAGCCTCTAGCTTTGCCTTTGGAATTGCATAGAGCATGGCCTGGGCTAGCTCCAACTATGCACTATGTAGTTCTAGGAGCCAGCCTCCCAGCTTGGCCACTGACACTGTGCAATGCGTAGTCACTCTCGACCTTGGCCCAGGACTGAACTACGCATTGCTTAGTTAGTCATCAAGCTTCTCGACTGACTGTTAGGACTGCGCAATGCACAATTTTCACAGTCAGCCAGAATTTCACAATATTTCCCATCATGAGCCCGACTTGTTGCTTGATCATGTCTTGAATTTGATTTGGTTTTTAAGCTTCCATTTTCTTGCCATGAGTGTCCTCTTTGTCCCACAGGTACAGTAGTTGTTGAGAATCTCTCTAGCAATTACAACTAACATGGCATCTAAGAGAGCTTCATCGAAGGAAACCACTGAGAGCAGTACTAGGGAATTAGTTGAGCAGATATCATTTGATCTACCATTTTATGCAGATACTCAGGTGTTCATTGCGAAGGGTTCAACACTGACATGGTAGTAAATCAAAGATACTTTTGTAAATAACTTCAAGGAAGAATTAGAGGACCAACAGGTTTATCTTAGTATCCAGTGGTTAGGATTATACAAGGTTGCATGCAGGTACCCCACCTTCCCATGTGCGGACATTATCAGCTAGATTTTCTCATGCATAGATGAACAGACCATGACATTGAGCAGTGCCAGTGGGATAGAGATTTCCACCTTTAGGTCAGAGAAATTTCAACAGATGTATCATTTACCCCAGTCGGTGAAGCGCATGGACCCATTTTTCCATGCCACCCATAGCTTTGTGAACATTAGAGATATTGTCAAGCACTGGTTGAAAGAAACGTCAAAGTTTAGACAGACACCCAATCATGTTTACAAGGAAAAGTCCCTCAGGAAGGCTTATCAATTCTTAATCATTTTTGCTTGCAGAATATATGGTCAAGAGAACACAGAAACCTTTCCTGAAGGGTGGGTAGTCATACTAGACCAAGTGAGGAGCAATGGGAAACCATGGTCAGATTTATTGATCATAGGTTGAAGATCCATGTGGCCAACGCTCGGAATCTGCCCAAGAATGAGCAAGAAAGGTTTTACATGTATGTGTACTTACTGGATGCAATATGTTCCCAACAGTAGTTCCTTGGCATGATATGGACATGGAAATCAAAAGAGTTTGTCGTCAAAATCTATTGCAAGTTTCTTTGCAGCTGCAGCTATCAAGGAGTGATGGCAAGGATAACTAACCATTTTATCATCTCGTTGTACAAGCTTATCTTTGAGTAGGATCCACCTTGCATGTCCCGAGAAGCAATGGAGGAAATAGTAAACATTGAAAATTAGTATGCCTCACCGGGTGGCACCTTCATCAGAGTGTTTGACAGAGAGAAGCCTCCACATGTTCTACCAAGGTATGTCACTAACAAGTTGATCATGCATGGGGTTTCATATCACCTCTTGACATGGTTTTCAGTGGGATTGAATAGGAAGAAGAAAGATCCATGGCTCATTCTTCCTTTGTGGATCAGATTATACGAGATTAAGAGTTTGAAGGATGCAGATTTTGAGGCTAAGGAGATATTGAAATTTGATTTCAGCACCAAACACTTTAATTCATATGATCACCACAGCATTTGCAAGTGTTGAAAATAGCAACAAGAAATGTTAAAAATAACATATCGAAATTCCAATTTAATTTGTCCTTGAATTAAATTGGGAATTAAATCGAAATTATATTCTCATAGCAACTTGTAATAGTTAATTAAGTTAAATTGACTTAATTGGCTTAGGAAATTCGATTTGGAATTATATCTAGAGTCATGTAGAGTGATCCCTAAATTATGGGTGCCCGGGTTGAGTTCTTTTGAGTTGTAATTAGATAACTCAGTCTAACTGAGTTATACTTAGTTAAACTAGTTCTAACTGTTGGAGGAACTAGTAGAGATCTAGTAGTGGAGTAGTGCACCAGTGCATCACCAGTACCGCACCAGTTAACTGAAGATACACCCATAAATAACTCATGCATGTCAGTTCAGAGGAAGACCCAGTTGAGATTAGATTTCATGGACAATGTACTATCAGTTTTATAATTTTCTAAGTTGTACAGATGGTCCATGCAATCAGTTGAGGGCCTATGGTGGATTGTGCAGTTATGAGTGGGGAATTTCCCAATAAATATGGGCTAATTCTCTCAGGAATTGTGCAAGAAAGTAGGAGCTTGGAAGGCTAGGAATTTGGCTAAGTATTGGTCAAACACATTCAGTCAGGAAGAGGATAGAAAATACTTGTGCTGTTTGAGCTCAAGATTGAGTGGAGCATATTGTATTCATCCAAGGCTTCCTTGTGAGCGCAAGGAAGTAGGGGCTTGGAAGGATAGTAAATTAGTTAGGTGTTGGTCAGAGTTAGCCTAGGAAGCAGAGAGTTAGATTGTACTAGTGCAGGAATTGTTCAGGATGAAAAAGCATTGTATTTTATTCTCATATATTTTGGTTAATGCAATATAGATAGTCGAGGTTTTTAACAGTTTATTTCCCCAGAGAAATATTGTGTTATGTGCGGTTGATATTCTTCATTTTCTTCTTATTATTTTTATCGATCAATTTTAGTTTTCGTTGAAGAGTAGAGTAGATTTCTTTCTTGTATTTTATCATATCACATAAGCTATTGACTCTACAAGTAAAAATCTATAGCAAGGACCACTGTGTGAGGGTGTATTTTCCATGGATCCACAAGACATGTCATTGGCCAAAGGAGGACCATTGGAGGTATTGTTACAATGCCTCCAAACTCCATGGGTCGGTCAATATAGCAACAACTTGGAAGGTTGTTCTGCAGACAGTAGTAGCTCTGGAAGCAACAACAACAACAACAACAGGCATCAATCTAGTGCAGCACAAGGGAAAAAGGAAGATTGTCGAGAACCCAGAGGTAGAGAAAATTTGCAAGATGAAGGTAGATCCTATAATGGAGAAGGAAGCTTTAGAAGCAGAAGAAAAGAGGGAGTAGCAGATAAAGAGAGCAGAGCGAAGGAAGAGAGAAAAGCAGAGCCTGCAAGAAGCAGAACTGAAGTTACAGTAGATGGAGAAAAATTTGAAGGAAGAACAAGGTTTGAGGAGGAGAGAAAGAGAAGAGAAGTAGAAATAGGAAGAAAAACAAATGCAAGGCATGATGACAGAGAAAATATCACCCATATAGGTTGATGAGTTGGAACAACCAGCAGTTGAGGAAGAGGGTGAACAGATGCAGGATCGGAAACTTGCTTAGCAGATTGAGCAACTGATTGAAGTGATAGACATGGAGATGGAGTAAGAACCACATAACGAAGACACTAACCTTATGTCGAAGCACCAGAGGTAATCTCTTAGTCTCCTCCACCTTCAGTGTCAGAACCAGTCTCGAGCGAGCAAGGAGAAAATGTTCTCCTTGACGATGATTAGGTCATGGATGTATACAATCTATCATTTGATGAATTGCAGAAGAAGATTGTACAGGTGCAGAGAAAGAACTTTACGAATGATCACGCATCACATTCATTCATCAAGGAAAGGGTGATAGTGGTAAACACCAAGAAGCATCTGACTAACATTTCTGAAGCTAGTTTGGTCTATGTGTTGAAATATGGCAACAAGAATATTCCAATTTAATTTTTCCTTGAATTAAATTGTAAATTAAAATCGAATTTAGTCTTAACAGCTACTTAGAAATAATTAATTAATTAATTTTAAATTAATTAGTTGGAGAAATTCAAGTTAGAAGTCTTTCTGAAGTCATGCAAGAGTTATCCCTTAAATTAAGGAGATAAGATTGAGTTATATTTGAGTTGTAATTAGTTAACTCAGTTTTACTGAGTTAAGTCCAGTTAAATTAGTTCCAAACTATTTGAGGAACTAATAGTGAGTTAACAGTCAGTTGATGCATTAATGCACTCAACTAGTGCTACTCCAGTTAACTTAATATTCCCTCGTCAAAAACTCATGCATGTCTATTTTTAGGAAGACCCAATTGAGATAAATGATCAAGCACAGTGTACTATTAGTTGCATTTGTTTTCTCATGGATAAAACTCATGCATGTAGTCAAGGATTCATGCTCGAGGATTGTGCGGTTTTGAAGATTGGTTTTCCACTTGGTAAGAGGCTAATCATCCACAAGGAACAACACAAGGAAATAGGAGCTTGGAGGGGAGAGAGGAAGGCTGGAGAGAAGCCAAGATTGCCTGTGAGCATCTGTGAGGATTGTACTGAGAGCTGGCTAGCTGTGAGAGCTAAGGCTTTGTATAATTCCTATGTATTTCCACCATGTATGATAATACAATAGTGGGGTTTTTAGTTGAGGATTTCCCCAAAGTATTTTCATGTAATTTGTGCCATTGATTCTTCTTCTTCTTGTTATATTGTTCAGCTCGATCTTTAAGCTCCTGCAAATTGATAATAGAAGTAGGTTATAGTATTCTACTTTGATTTATATTACATTATCGGGTTAACCTACCACCAGGTTTTCTACACTATGTAAGAGAGAAAAACCCAAATGTTAAGTACCTGACAGTTGAGAATGAACAACTGGAAAAGAACTTGTAGGTTGTCAAGAAAGCAGCAGAACAACTTCGAGTGTTAACGCCAAATGCAGTTTCCGTAATAGGAGAAATGAGTAAAGTGATACTCATTGAAGTATCAACACTTGAGGGTACCATGCAGAAGCTCTATGACAGATTTTTCATCATGCATAAAGTAGTTGTTCGTGTGCATGGCCTATAACAGTAGAGCAAAGAGTTTTTTCAAACTCTCAAGAACATACATGTTGTCATCACCCATGTACAAGAGTGGACAATGCAGTACAAAGGGGCCCCGATTGACATGGTTAAGAAGATGAAGCCATAGGAAGAGTTGGAGAAAGAAAAGGTTTGGATGTCGATCTAGAACTATGAGCAGCTTGCCCCATTCGTGAACAACATACAAGCCTCATATGTGTGGTTGTAGAAAAGTTTGGATGTCATGGTGGGGAAGCACAGGATCCCATCAATCAGTTCCCTCGCCGATGTTGGACCCAAGAACCAAGTCCGGCTAGAGATTGATGAGTACATGGACCAAATAAGATGAGAGGCCATTAGGGAAGACTTGGAGTTGAACATACACAACATGCAGAAGTGCATCGATGGTCCTTTCAAGGTCAAAACCATGTTGCACATGCATCAGAATGATTTGGATACAGGTTCCAAGACCATATACCCAGATGCCATGGAGGCAATAATCTGCTTTCAGAAAGACACCATCAAATAGTTTGGGGACACCATCATGTAGTACCAAGCTTGGCATCAATATGTGACTGAGAAGCACCAAGTGAAGGTTGTCGATTTGGTCTTTCCCCAAGCTTTAGAATCATAGTTTTTTGTCTTGTTAGGTTGTCTCTAGCTTATTTTGTCTCATATTAATACATGTGGAAAATGTAATATTATTTTTAAATATATTATAAGTGAAATTCCAAGAGTCATTAGTGGACTATGAAAATTCATCATGTTATGTAATGAGTTACTTGTAAAGAAGTTGAAGAGTCGTGAGGGTAGTCAAAGAGTCACAAAGGGGAATGTCAAGGGTCACCCCACCCTTTGTTATAAATAGAACCTCATAACTCATAGAATAGGTTTTTGAGAGCCAAGATATTGGCTAGACTTAGGCTTAGAGAAGGCTTGGGAGTATTGTGAAGAGCCTAGGATTCTCCATAGTGTACAGTGAGTATACTTCTTTGGAGGAGCAGGTTTTCTTGACTATAATGTTCCACTATTAGGGCTCATGTTCGTCAATGGTGTATGTATAGATGGAACTTTCACTTATAATAATAATATCATAACCAACACACTTTCATGCATATGTTGTTAATGTAGTTGGACTATTATGTTTGCTTTATCAATGTATGTTGTTTAACTTACGCATTTTCTTATGAACTAATTTGTATGCAATTGTACGAATCTTGTTGAATGTGTGTTGTTGGATTAATTCATCACTTTAATTTGTGGATTATTATGCATTTTAGCTTGTGATGTCATTCAGCACGTGTGTTCCTTTCAAGCTGCATACTATTACACACTTCTAAGGGGTACACTTCCTTTTCCCTTTTGTGTCTTAGAACCTTCATGCATCGCACTTGACTTCCCGCAAGGTCACACACTTTCTCTCACCCAAATTTATTATACTTACCTCTATGATCTACCACGGTTAAGGAATTACACTACCACCCACTATTGGGACTCCTACTCCAAACAGTTTGAGGTCTAGTTTTGACTTCATATTAGGGAGATCCCCAGAATGTTGGCGGGTCCATCACTATCAACATTTATGGTGCTAGAAGGAGGGCTAGATGACAAGTTGATCCCTTGAAGTCTATTTTCAATTTTTGCATTTATTTCATGACTTCTGTCCAAATCATAACCCCGACATGTTTCTCTAACTTTGTTGATTTTGAAGTGTCGACAAGCATCCTAGATGACTTGCCCAAATATAAGTTCAATGGTGAGGATGGAACATCCTTGTTTAGGCACACAGTCACTTTTGTTGGCTTACGTGACAGGCATGATGTCCCGTTGGATGACATTGCCTATGGGTTGTTCACTTTCATGTTCAAAGGGCACGCAAAGAAATGGTGTCACACATTTCCTGCAGCCTCTATACACTCTTTTGATCACTTGTTTAGAGAATTATGTCATGCATTCATTCTTTATGACCATAAAGCCCTTAATAATAATAAAAAAAATTGCGAAAATCTCTTGATGAATCTCTTCAAGATTTTCACGATCATTTTCTTCAATACTGTTATGAATTTCGTAAAGATGAAGCAGACTGGGATTTTCTAGAGGAAATATTTCAATATATTGTTCATGTTTCTGAGAATTCTAATGGGTTAGAATCTTTCGAACCTATCCAAACATACCTCAGTATTAGAGTTTCCAAATCTGAGATGGACAAGGATGTTGTCCCAAGTGACCCTTCATCCCCTTCTCATCAAATAGCTCTAGCTCTGCAGGACGAGGTGGGGGAATTTGAGAATCCACTTGTTGATTTGTCACCATCTCCTCCTACCCCATTTTCTCAGGATTTTTACACATATTTGTATTGTAACCCCAATGATTTTCATGTAGTCTTATCTCCTCAACCTTTGTCCTTTGGTCCCTTGGATCCTCTAAATTTTGGTGTGTTCTATTCGTCTGTCTCGGATCTCACATGTGATGTTCACGAGGATCAAGTTTTGGATGGAGTTGGTGTTGAGCATCCAACCTGCGCTATCATTTTTTATAAGTATGTGTGGGAATATGAACAAGAATCTACAGTGAAGGATGACCTCTTGTTGTCTGCACTTCATCCGCTTTTTCCTGACATATTCCATAATTCTACCATTTTTGTTCCATCTTGTGAAAATTCATTTTGAATGTTTCCACTTTCGATCATTCACTAAACACATGGAATGCCAGTTTTTGATTGGAATGAAGAGAGGACAAACCTATCTTCCCTTATCCTCCCAATATCTCATATTACCTTTCCAGAAACATAGAGGGTGAAATTTCTCATTTTTCATCATCCCCTCTGTACAATTCGTCATATCATGAGGATGTCGTTATCCATCATCTTGATTTTTTTTTTATTTTTTATTTTATTTATTTATTAATTTTTTTTTTTTTTTTTTTTTATCATGGTTTTCATGATATTTGTATCCATTCCTCTGATCATGGTTATGATTTTCCTATTTTTGATATTTCTAAGCCACCGGTCTTTGATGATCCATATTTTGATGAATTGGAAACTCCTCAAGTTGTCGAGGCACTTTAGCTTGAGCTGAGGGTTATGTCAGGTTCTCGTAGCCTTGAGGTTAGTTCCACTCCTGAACATGAATCTTTTGAATCTTTCCAGGCTCCTCATCACTCTATTGTTCACACTAAAAACAAACCTATTTCAATGTTTTCGTATCCTCCACCAGAATCACACGATCTTGGTGCTCATGCATTGGAGGAGTCATACGTCAAAGGCACTATTGCAAAATGGAAGTTTTCTTCTTTCTTTATGTTTTCTCGTTTTTCAAGTTCGAAGGTGTGTACATGCTTGTCTTCCATATGAAATGTGTTAGAACATCATGATACATCTGCAAAGTGCCTTTCATGTGCTTTTTGTCTGTACTTTTCTGTGGATGCATTCAAGATTCAAACTTATTGGTTTACATTTTTGTAACTTTTTTTTTTATGTTGGTTCTCTTGTACATATTTCTTTTTGATGATGCTCTCGCCTTCATGGGCCAACCAATGCGCTGATGGCTGCATTAGAAGTATCACTTTATGTGAGTTGGCCTATCCTTCGCTTATGTTAGGAGTAGGAGTAGTGTTTTCTTTTCTTGTTTGTTTTCTAATTTGTGTACTTTGTTTTTCTTTGTCTTGCTTCTTTTATTTTCTTGTTTTCTTATGCACTTGTAGGTTAGTTTCCGCATGAAACCATTTTTGGCTTCTTAGACAAGAAGGGTGAAACCAAAGAGGAACTTGTACAACTATAAACACTTGATTATCTATCTATTCCCTCTCTTTATGTGAATCTTTCATTTCTTCTAGTCGATGATACCCTGATGGAAAATATGTTCCTTTCAGAGAGAGTCATAGTGGAATCACGATGCTTGCACTCTTAACTAGTACCGCCTACTCTAATCAGTTTTCTATTTTCGATTAACCCTTATCAACTAAGTCAAGTAGAATAAGGAGAGGAGGAAAACCTTAACAAGTATGTCAGAGGTATATATAAATATCCTTCTCTGAAGGGAAAACCTCTTATGCTCTCAATAAGCTGGGATCCCTCTTCTGCCTCATGAAATAAATAAGTGCCTATGCACAGTTATTTAAAAAATTAAAAATAGAGGGCAAAAGAAGAAAAAGGCTTCTTTCATAGAGAGTTGAAGCAAGTAACTCCGCCAAGGTACTGTCCAGGCTTGCTAGAAGCATAGCAATGCTTGTGTCCATGAAGTGACTCCATCGAGGTACTGTTTAGGCCTGCTGGTAGCAGAGCAACACCAGAGATGAAACTAAAACTCTGATAGTCTAGTGTTCACTTGTGCATCTATATACCCCTCATCCCCAATCAAAACAACTCAGTTTGACTTGGCTTGGTTTGTGTGTTGTTGATAAAGAGAATGTTAGGGACCACATCTTCAACTTAAGCTAAGCGAAGAAGCTATGATAATTGAAGAACTGAAAAATACTTCTAGAAGAGTTAGACTCGCTTTGCACGAGACAAGGTCCATAGAGAGTTGGAGTTCTACCATTGTGTTGCCAATGTTGTAGTGGCTACAAGCACCCTCCAAAATTTAGCCTACGCTTCAGTTTTGGAGCCTCCCTTCTAAACCACAAAAGTTCATCTTGCACTGATCTAGGTACTTGCACTTTGATTGAGCTTTATTCCTTTCATATTGGCTTTTGTTTACTCACTTAGTTCATTTTCTAACCCACAAGTTGATCCCTTGAATTGGTCTTTCGACGGTTCTTGGTTTGCCTTAGAGAATTGCACAATTCTTGAGGGCAACTGGCCTTGCTCTTGGGAATTGCATAGTCTTGACTTCCAGTGATCCTTGAGCTCAATAAATGCATAGAACTAGATGGAAAACAACCTTGAGCTAGGATATTGTGCAGACATGAGAGGCATCTCAGGGCCATTCAACCTAGAAATTGCACAAAACCCACTATGCTTAAAAACTGCACAATGAATGAGCTAGAGAGTTTCTCGGTTCTTCCCAGAGTTGTGCAATATTTCCGAGCAATGCATCACAATTTTTCCAAAAAAATAAAAAAGCATCCCGAAAAAATAGGGATATTTTTTTAGCACCCCGAAGGAGGCACTTGAGTTATTTTGGAAAATGCCACCAAGTGTCGCTTTTTCTTTGATTTTTGGCATGCATGTCATAAACCTTAAATTTATAAAATCTATTAAATTGATGCTGCTAGATCTCATTTTCACATTCAAAATTGGAGCTCTGGCATTCCTGAGGAGATCAGGGAACCTTTGGTGCGATCATCGTGACTTTTTCTCTTCTAGTCTTTTGTCACTTTTTGTTGTTTAGCTTGTGAGAGTGTTGTTTCACGTGTTTCTTTGAAATAATGCTGGTTTTTTAACTTATTTTAGCTTGTAGAAGTATTTTTTCAAGTTTTAGATTGACTTTCTCAAGTGTCGTATGTGTTTTCACATTTTTGCACCAACGGTCATTGTTGCGTTGACCCTCTTCACATGCTTTGTTTTCCTTTATTTTAATTGATTCCTACACTTGTTTCACATGCATGCATCAATACTTAGTCAGAAATGCACTCATCATCTCACCATCTTTCAGATCTTCTTTATTTTCACGCCTCCCATGGGTAGATCTAGGCTCCCCTTGCCCGAATCTCACACTGCACAGCATGCACTTCACAATATGGGGACTCAAGCCTCTATCTTGGCCTCTAGAATTGCATAGAGCATGCCCTAGCTTGGCTCCAACTACGCACTGTGCAGTTCAGGGAAAATTTTAAGAACCCCCCCTAAATTTATAAATATAATAAATGGGCGAATCTCCATGGTATATAGGAAAAATGGAAGGCGATTTTATCAATAATATAATATGTATATATAATTTTTTGGCGAATCTCTCACCAGGCATGGCGAATATTTTACTCAATTATAAAATCTTGTAAGATCTTGGCGAGTCTTTCACTAAATAATATAACTTTGTAAAGTCCTAGTGAATCTTAGCATAGGCTACATGCTGGTTTAATTCCCCCATTTAAATAGGCTACATTCCAGGTGAATACCATGGGTCAATACCATGTGCCATTTTTATTTTTATTAATTCTAATATTAGGGTTAATAATGGTTTTTTGCATGGTATTAATAACAATCTAGTCCATGGTATTTGTCCCATAGTATTTTGGCCATAGGTTTCACCTAAATATAACCCATTTTTGAGTGTTCGTAAATATAAGGTGACTTATGGAGTAAATATAAAAAAATGTTTTATTTGTTTACCATACCTCTCGTTTATTTATACTTTTACTAATTTACCATACCTCTTTCACAAATATGGTATTTGGCCCATAGGATTCACTTAAATAAAACCTTTTTCTTGAGCCTTCATAAATAGAACAAGGGTTATGGACTAAATATAAAAAGAGGTTTTATTTATTTACGATACGTCTAGTTTATTTATATTTTTATTTATTTACCATACCGTTTGAGTAAGTATAAAAAGACGTTTTATTTATTTACCATACCTCCACTTTACTTATATTTTTATTTGTTTACACCGTTACATGTATATAAGGTGACTTATGGAGTAAATATAAAAAATGTTTTATTTATTTACCATACCTCTCATTTATTTATATTTGTATTAATTTACCATACCTCTTTTATAAATATGGTATTTGGCCCATAGGATTCACTTAAATAAAACCTATTCTTGAAAATGGGCGAATGGATTCACTTAAATAAAACCTATTCTTGAAAATGGGCGAATGGAAGGTTGTAAGTCCTAATTTCAAAAGCTAAATTTACCTTTTTTACCCTCTCCCTTAAAATAAGGTGGGCTATTTGAGGTGATTTGTAAAAATGTACTATGATACAAAATATTCGCCCACTAAAAATTTAAAACCCCTTAATTTCGCCAAAGGGCGAACATTCGCCCCTAAAATTATCCTTGGTGCAGTTCCAGGAGCCATCCTCCCATATTAGCCACTGAGACGGTGCAAAGCGCAATCTCTCCCAACCTTGGCCCAGGACTGAACTCCGCATTGGGAAGTTCCAGTTATCAATCTTCGCGACTGATTATTGGGATTTCGCAATGCACAGTTCCCACAGTCATCCAGTGACCTCTATCAAGCATAATTGTGTAATATTTCCCGTCATGAGCCCAAATTTTTGCTTGATCGTGTCTTGAAGTTGCTTTGGGTTTTAAGCTGACATTTTCTTGCCATGAGGTTCCTCTATGTCCCCACATGTACAACAGTTGTTGAGCATCTCTCTAGCAGTTACAGTTAAAATGGCATCCAAGAGAGTTGCATCAAAGGAAACTATTGAGAGTAGTATTGGGGAAGCAGTTGAGAAGATATCATTTGATCTACCAGTTTATGAAGATACTTAGTTGTTCATTGAGAAGGGTTCAACATTGACATGGCAGAAAATAAAAGATACTTTTGTAGAGAACTTCAAGGAATACTTAGAGGACTGGCAGGTTTATCTTAGTATCTAGCAGTCAAGATTATACAAGGTTGCATGCAAGTACCCCACCTTCCCATGTGCGGACATTATCAACTGGATTGTCTAACACACAGATGAACATACCATGACATTGAGAAGTGCCAGTGAGATAGAGCTTGCCACCTTCAGGACAGATAACTTTCAGCAGATGTATCATTTACCCCATCTGGTGAAGTGCAAGGACTCATTTTTGTATACCACCCATATCTTTTTAACACAAGAGATATCATCAAGCGTTGGGTGAAAGAGCCATCAAATTTTAGACAGACACACAATCATTTTTATAAGACAAAGTTCGTCAAGAAGGCTTATCAATTATTGATCATCTTTGCCTACAGAATATATGGTCAAGAGAACACAGAAACCATTCCTGAAGGGTGGGTAGTCATATTGGACCAGTTGATGAGTGATGGGAATCCATTCAACTAGTCAGATTTTTTGACTTGTCAGTTGAATATCCCTATGACTAACACTCGAAATCCACCCAAGAATGAGCAAGCAAGATTTTACATGTCTGTATACTTACTGGATGAAATTTGTGCCCAACAGCAGCTCCTTGGCATGAACTGGACATGGAAACCAAAAGAGTTCGTCGTCAACATCTATTGCAAGTTGGCTTTCTGATTGTAGCTATCAAGGAGTGATGGCAAGGATAATTGACCATTTTATCATCTTGTTTTACAAGCTTATATTTGAGTAGGATCCACCTTGCATGTCCTGAGAATCAATGGAGGCAATAGTAAACATTGCAAATTGGTATGCCTTACCAGGTGGCACCTTCATCAGAGTGTTTAGTGGAGATAAGCGTTTGCATGTTCTACCAAGGTATGCCACTAACAAGTTGATCATGCAAGTGGTTTCATATCACCTCTCCATAGGTTTGTCAGTAGGACTGCATAGGAAGAAGAAAGCACCATGGCCTGCTCTTCCTTTGAGGATCGAATTATATGAGATTAAGAGTTTTATGGATGCATATGTTGAGGCTAAGCAAATAGTGAAATTAGATTTTGGCACCAAATACTTTAATCCGTATGATCCCCACGGTATTTGCAAGGACCACTGTGTAAGGGTGTATTTTCCATGGATCCACGGGACATGTCATTGGCAAAAGGAGGACCCTTGGAGATATTGTTACAATACCTCCAAACTCCATGAGTTGGTCAGTATAGCAACAACTTGGAAGGCTTCTTTGTAAACAGCAACAACTCCGGAAGCAACAACAACAACAAAAATAGGTATGGATCCAGTGTAGGACAAGGGAAATAAGAAGATTGTCAAGAACCCAGAGGCAGAGAAGAGCTACAAGATGAAGGCAGGTCCTATCACGTAGAAGTCAACTTTGGCAGTAGAAGCAAAGAGAAAGCAACGGATAAAGAGAGTAGAGCGAAGGAAGAGAGAAAATTAGAGGCTAAAGGAAGCAGAACTGAAGCTGCAGGAGACGGAGAAGAAGTTGAAGGAAGAATAGGAGTTGAGGAGGAGAGAAAGAGAAGAGAAGAAGAAATAGGAAGAAGAATAAATGAAAGGCATGATCACAGAGAAAACAACACCCATACAGGTCAATGAGTCAGAATAGACAACAACTAAGGAATAGGGTGAACAGATGCGGAATCGGGAGCTTACTCAATATGTTGATCAATTGATTGAAGTGACAGACATGGAGATGGAACAAGAGCCACAAAATGAATATAATGACCTTATGTCGAGAGCATCAGAGGTCATCTCTTAGTCTCCACAAACTCCAGTGTCAGAAGTAGTCCAGAGTGAGAAAGGATATATTCTTCTCCTTGATGATGATATGGTCAAGGATGTGTGCAATCTTTCATTTGACAAATTGTAGAAGAAGATTGAACAAGCGAGGAGAGAGCACTTTCTGGATGATCACGCATCACCTGCATTCATCAAGTAAAGGGTGATAGTGTCATACAATAGGAATCATGTGATTGCCCTTGCCGAAGCCATCTTGGCCTATGCACGAGTGACAAACTCAAATGTTAAGTAACCGACGACCGAGAATGAATAGCTGGAAAAGGACCTGCAAAATGAACAACTTCGAGCATCAAAGTAGAATGCAGTTTCCGCAATAGGATAAATGAGGAAAGTGATACTCGCTGAAGTATCAACACTTTAGGGTACCATGTGGAAGCTCTGCAATAGATTTGTCACCATGCGTAAAGCATTTTTCCATGTGCATGGCCTACATCAGCGAAGCAAAGAGTTTGTTCAAACTCTCAAGAAAATACATGTTGCCATCGCCCATGTACAAGAGTGGAAAATGCAGTACAAAGGGGCCCCACTTGACTTGGTTAAGAAGATGAATCCAAAGGAAGAGTTGGAGAAAGCAAAGGTCTGGATGTTGATCTAGAACTATGAGAAGCTCACCCCATTCATCAACAACATACAAGCCTCATATGTGTGGTTGTAGAACAGTTTGGATGTCATGGTGGGGAAGCATGGGATCCCATCAATCGATTCCCTCACTAATGTTGGACCCAAGAACCAAGTCCGGCTAGAGATCGATGAGTACATGGACCAACTAAGATGAGAGGCCACTAGGGAAGACTTGGAGTTAAACACACACAACATGCAGAAGTACATCAGTGGTCCTGTCAAGGTCAACACCATGATGCACATGCTTTAGAACAAGTTGGACACAGGTTCCAAGACCATATACCTAGATTTCATGGAGGAAAGAGTTCACTTTCAGAAATAAACCATCAAACAATTTGAGGACACCTTCATGCAGTACCAATCTTGGCATCAATATGTGACTGAGAAGCACCAAGTGGAGGTTGTCGAGTTTGTCTTTCCCCAAGCTTCAAAATCATAGTGTTTTGTCTTATTAGGTTTTCTCTAGCCTATTTTGTCTCATATTTTTACATGTGGAAAATGTAATATTATTTTTAAATATGTTATAAGTGAAATTCCAAGTGTCATTAGTGGAATGTGAAAATTCATCATGTTATGTAATGAGTTACTTGTAAAGAAGTTGAAGAGTCATGAGGGTAGTCAAAGAGTCACAAAGGGGAATGTTAAGGGTCACTCCACCCTTTATTATAAATAGAACCTCATAACTCATAGAACGAGCTTTTGGGAACCAATTTTTTGGCTAGGCTTAGGCTTAGAGAAGGCTTGAGAGTATTGTGAAGAGCCTTGGCTTCTCCATAGCGTATAGAAATTATACTTCTTTGGAGGAGTAGGTGTTCTTGACTATACTGTTCCACTATTGGAGCTAGTGGTCGTCAATGGTGTATGTATGGATGGAACTTTCACTTATAATAATAATATCAGGGCTAGCATGCTTTAATGCATATGTTGTTAATGTAGTTGGACTATTTTGGTTACTTTAGCAATGTGTGTTGTTTAACATACGCATTTTCTTATGAACTACTGTGTATCCAATTGTAAGAATCTGATTGAATGCGTGTTTTTGGATTAACTCATCACTTTAATTTGTGGACTATTCTGCATTTTAGCTTGTGATGTCATTCCGCTCGTGTGTTCCTTTCAAACTTTGTACTATTACAAGATTCTAATGGGCTCACTTCCTTTTACCCTTCATTTGTTAGAACCTTCATGCATTTTTCTTGACTCCTTGCAAGGTCACACACTTTCTCTCACCCAATTTATCATACTTACCTTTGCATGCTACCGCAGTCAAGGCATTACGCTACCACCCATTGTTGGGACTCCTACTCCGAACAGTTTGAGGTATATTTGGGACTTCATATCAGGGAGATCCCCATAATGTTGGTGGGTCCAGGACCGTCAACAAAAATTTACGATCCCAGGAAGTTAATGTACCAACTAACCCCCATCATGGCCCACAAACCTTCTGGAATTTTGTATTATAAGTTTAGGTTTTAGGACCTCTAGGGTTATTGATTTATGTTAAAAGTTCATTCTTTTAGCCTCTTGTAATATCTTTTTTGAATACCACTGTTGGCTTGAGGGGGCTTGGACCCAGGTTTGGAGTTAGTTGTGCTAACCAAAAAAACCCTACACTACCCGCCCTTTCGACAACAACCCACGTAGCGTAGGCTGCAACCTCACCCGAGGAAGTATTGGGGCATTCTAGAACCATGTTTCTACATTGAGAGGGAAATGTGATGTGTTTTCTGCATATCTAGGGTTTTATCTTGACCTTCTCTAACCCTAACCCTTGAACTTGAGCACTTACAGTAAATAACAATTAACAGATTTATGCCCTTTGCCGGTTGTGCTAAACATGCATAACATCATACAAATAAGTAGATATGTGTCTTCGCGATTCTATTAAGTACTTTTCACGATTAAAAGCATTCAACATTTCATAAATATCGTAATTTCATAAATAAATATTAACACACATATACACAGATATCACTTCAAAATATGTATTTATTATGCTTCAGATTCTCAACTATAAATATTTCCAACCTTTTGCACACAACTGCAGGGGCCCGCACACTCAGTTTTGAACTTACCAAGGCCTCCATGTACACAGTTGCAAGAGCCTTCCCCTTCGCCCAAGTACAGAATAGACAAAATCAGATCCAACTTATGCACTTCTCTACTTCTTAGCTTTCTGATGTAGCGGCTACAACCACCCTCCAAAATTTTGCCTTAGCTTCATTTTGGATCCTCCCTTCCAACCTTCATAGCAACTTGCCTTGCTTCGTCAAGTTCACAAGTTTCAGTGTTTTTCTTACACAAAGATAGTCTGTCGATCACAGCTCAATGAATTCCCCTCACAAGTTGTTCACCCTAACTTGGTCCAGCTGTAGGATAAGAATCTCCCCCAAGAAATTGCACAATTCTAGAGGGCAACTAGCCTTCCCTCTAGAAATTACACAATCCTGACTGGTAGCCTATTGGGCTCTAGAATTGCGCAATTCTGGCAGTTAACATTCACGGTGAAAATTGCGCAATTTTCCCCAGCAGGGCTGCTCAGCCCAGAATTTGCATAAATTTGGGCAGGAGTCAGCTGCTCTCCCTAGAAATTATGCAAATCTCCTAGGTAGTCAT
Source organism: Pinus tabuliformis (assembly GCA_031772625.1). Lineage (NCBI taxonomy): Eukaryota > Viridiplantae > Streptophyta > Pinopsida > Pinales > Pinaceae > Pinus > Pinus tabuliformis. The sequence goes on along the minus strand of CM062818.1, from coordinate 1,269,767,169 downwards.
CCCAGCTCCCAACCAGAAATGTGCATTTCCTTCAAGCAATCGAACAAAATCTTGCAGGGGTAGCTGAGTTGATCGGTTCCCTCCAGGACAGAGTAAAGTAGAATTGCATGCATGGGCTGCTTCTCCCAAGGTAGCATGCAAAGGAATCGCTTGTTTCAGGGATCTATGTTTAGCAGTTGGAGGTTACATGCAAGGATCATTTCAAAAACCTCCCACCAAGTGTCCCTTTCACTATATTTGTGGCATGCGCGTCACAACCTCGATGTTACCAAAACTCATCAACCAGATGCTGCAGATCTCATTCCTCACATCAACCTTACAACTCTAACATCCCACGTCACATCTAGGAGCAGTCAGCACATTACGCTCACTTGTTTTGGGGTAAGCCCGCTTTCCATGCCTTGTGTTGCATTTCTAACTCTTTTTGTGTTTTCTCTTTTGTGAGTATTTTTTGCTTGGTTTCTTTGAACGCTTGTTGTCATTTACATGTATACTGGCTTGTCCTAGCACTATTTCAGTTTTTGTTTCTATCTCACTATTGTCACATGCATGAAACTATTTTTCATGAACGGTTGTCGATTTAGTGACTCGCCTCACCCACATGCATGTTGTTCCATTTTCTGAATCTGTCATTCACCGTTTGCATGCATGATCATTCACTTATGATCACACTCAGTATCACCATGCATTCACACTCACATTCACTTTCAGTTGCCTATCGGCGAGTCTGGGCAGCCTTGGCCCAGACTCTACCTCACCAAGACAACATTGTGCAATACTGAGAGGGAAGGCTATGTCTTCCTCTCACGAAATGTGCATTTCTTCCCAGGCACTATCATCCAGGACTGTTTTGCGCATTTCTAAGGGACAGTCGTTGCCAGCTGAAATTGTGCATTATGTAATTCCAGCAGTCAACAGTCAAGCTGGACTGTGCATTGCACAATTCCAGTAGACAGTTAGTCTCCCAGCAGCCATGACTGTGCCTTGTGCTGTCTTGGTAGTCAGTCTCTCGACCTCCCGGCTGAAATTGCGCAACCTTCATGATCAGTCACACAGGTATGTTGCAAGTCAGTTCTCAAGTTCATTTTGGTTTTTGATTGACAGATTGCTTGCCATGAGTGTTGCCATGTCTCGAGGCATTGTAAGGGTTCATCTACCTCTCAGCAAGTGTAGGCACAATGGTTTCCAAGAGAGCAGAGTCGAAGACACCATTCAAAGCACACCTAGAGATGCAGCCGATCAAATGTCTATGAGCTTGCCTACTCACGAAGATATCAATTTGTTCTTAGACAATGACATCAAGATATGACAGCAGCAACATCACAGTGAGCATCATCATGAACAACAAATGAAGGAAGCATATCAAATGCAATGAACGCAATGAATGCAATGAATGCGAGAGGAAGGTTGTTGACAACACAGAGGCGAAACAAAGTTGCAAGCTGAAGCAGATCCACTGATGATGAAAGAAACTTTGGAGACTCGGTCTATGAGGTGATGGCATGACATGAAGATCGTGTGAAGACAACGAATGGAACAAAGAAGGAGTTTCATGTGTTGAAGCAACAACTCAAGAAAGAACATGAAGCTGCACAGATAGACGAATGGGTTGCAGTAGGAACAGGAACAAGAACAACAGTGGGCGCAACATGCACTCACAGATGAAACTGCACTCATACAAGTTAAAGATCCATCCCAGCAGCTGGCACGGAGTAGACATGGTGAGCAGTGTTGTTGATCACATGCAAGGGATTCAGAAGCATGCATGTCATTGTGCACACACATGTGATCCAACCCATTCAGCACACTCACCAAGGCGAAGACAAGAAGCAAGTCCAACTGGAGCTGAACATGTACTTCGACAAGTTGATGTGCATGACCACTAGTGAACACTTGAATATCAGTACAGAAACTATGCATCAGTGTGTTGTTGGCTCAGCTACACCCAAGAAGATCATGTGCATGTTAGTAGACAATTTGGACGAAGAAGCCGAACTAATGCACTGGTTGCAACGGAGGCAAGAGTTCTCTTCAACAAGATGTGACCATGGGGTGCATGCACACCATCAAGGACGACCAAGCTTGGCATCAGCTCACCACCTTTTCCATCAAAAGCATGTCAAAGAGTTGGTCTCATCACAACGAACCAAGTGTCAGTGATGTCTTTCATGTATTGTTCAAACCATGTTGTCTCACATGAAGACGTGTGCATTGTAATGTAACGTCATGTCAAGTGTAAGTCAAGTGCCAATAGTTGGATGTAACAGTCATAGAGAAAGCGAAGAGTCATGAGGGTAGTTGAACTGTCACAAAGGGGAATGTCAAGGGTCACCCCACCCTTTGCTATAAATAATCCCTCATAAATCATGTATAGGCTTTTGGTCAGCCAAGCTTCTGATAATATTATCTTGGAAAGAGATTAGGCAATATTGTAACGCACCTTGGCTTCTCCACTACACGGAGCTAGTTCATCTCTTTGGAGGAGAAAGTGGATGTGGTTGTAACGTTCCACTGTTGTGGCTAGCAGTTTTACATGGATGTATTGTATGATTGGAACTTACACTTCTTTATATAATAAGAGCCAACACATTTTCATGCATATGTTGTTATTGTAGTTGGACTGTTCTAGTTATTGTAGCAATGTATGTTGTTTAACTTATGTAGTTGTGTATGAACACTTTTGTGTGCAATTATATGAATCTTGTTGCAGATGTGATATTGTTTTAACCATCACTTTGGATTTCTGGACTGACCTACTTTCCAGCTTGTGATGCATCTTTGCTTGTGTGTTCCCTTCCCAGTTAGTACACTTACATGTTGCCAAGGGGTGCACTCATCTCAACCCACTTGTGTTAGAAACCTCTCACACATCTTCCTTGACTCACTGCAGTGGTCACACCCTTGCTACCAACAAAGTTATCTTACTTTCCTCTGTGCGACATCGCGGTCAAGGCATTGCTTTATGACCCACTGTTGGGACTCCTACACCAAATGGTTTGAGGTCTAATTGGGACTTCTTACTGGGGAGATCCCCTTTACATGTTTTTAGGTCCAGCACCATCAAAATTTTTGCACTAGAAGGAGGGCTAGATGACAAGTTGAGTCCTCACATCTGTTTTGAATCTCTACACATCTCTCATGACTCACTACCGAGCTTCTCTTCCGGAATGTATGACTTATGGAAATGATTTCATCATCCCGAAAATGCTCTCAGATAACTTGTCTCATAAAACATTTGATGGTGGAGGCTACGTAGCCTTGGTAAGGCACGCGGTTAGCATTGTAGGCTCATGCGAAAGACATGGATTCTTGGAAGAATACATTAGTTGCATGTTGTTCATCTACACGCTTCGAGGACACCCAATGCACTGGTGTGCCACGCTGCCCATAAAATCTATTCATTCTCTTGTTCATTTGGTCGCAAAGATAGATCATTCTTTCAATCACTTTAACTATAAAGCACTCAACAAAGAAATTCTAGAATTACTAAAATCACCCATTGAATCCGTTGAATAGTTTCACACATGCTTTTGTAATCTTGCATGCCGATTCCCCGAAGATGATATTGATTGGGAATTTCTTGATGGAAGATATGAGTATCTTCTTCACATATTCGAACCCCACTCAGCACACTTTAGTGATGGAGCTGCACAATCATAGGCAGGCACAGTCGTTGTCACAAGTGATTGTCCCCTTCACCTCATCAAATAGCTCCACCATCGCAGAGTGATGTGGGAGTCATGCACACACATCTGATGAACTGTCACATGCTCCCACCCCACTTGATCTTGATATTTGCACAGATTTGGCTTGCAAGCATGTTGGTTGTCACGTGGATTCGTTCCCTCAATATCTGTCCTCGCATTCTATTGATCGTCCGAATTGTACTGTCTTGTGTTCTCCCATTCCGGACTCCTCACTTGCTGTGAATGATGATCAAGTTTTCGACGGAGTTGGTGTTATGCAACCAACCTGCGCCATCATTCATGATGAGTGTATGTGGGAATCTAGAGAATAACTTATAGTGAAGGATGACTCCCTTCCAACCGCGTCTCATTCGCTTTATCCTGACATCCCTTGTGATTCTGCCACTGTTGATTTCCCATGTGAAAACTCATTTCCAGATGCTTCTACTTCCGATCACTCACAGGACACGTTGGATTTCAATATTTCATTACAATGCAGAGAGGACACATCTTCCTCAGAATTTCCGTCCAATCTTTCATCTATCTTTCTTGAAAACACAGAGGGTGAACGTCTTTGCTTTTCATATACCCCTCTTCCCGATTCATCAAATCATGAGGATGCCCACGAACATCTCAAATTTTTTGATCTTGGTTGTTGTGATATATTCACTTCCTCATATGATCACGATGTTGATTCAATCATTTTTAGTCTATCCAGGACACTGGTCTACAATGATCTATCTGTCAACGAAGTTGAAACCCCACAGGCTATCGATGCACTTCAACTCGAGCTGATGGTTATGTCAGGCCCTCACTATTCTGAGATTGGTTTCACTTCCAGTCAGGAAATTGTTGAAACACTCAAGGCTCCTCATCACTCTCTGCTTTTCATTGAATATCAACCAAACACCCTGATTTCGCTTCCTCCACTCGAACTACACCATCCCATCGCTCACACGTTGGAGGAATCTTACACAGCAAGCACACATGCACAACACAAGTGGTCTACCTTTCTCACGTTTACTTGCATGTCACAATCAAGAGAATGTATACACTCAACATCTGCATGTAGTGTAGCACAACATCATGGAAGCTCCATAGAATGCATGTCATGCACTTTCACTCATCTTTGTTATGTGGTCACTTGTAAGCTCAAAGTGTGTTTGTATTCACTGTTACATATTTATTGTTTGTTGGTTCGCGCAACTGCCTTGTTCACGAACCATGCCTTCACCAACATGGGTCAACCAATGCACCAGTGGTTGCATTGGAAGTATCACTTCACGTGAGATGACCCATGCACTGTTATCTTAGGAGTAGGAGTAGTGTTTTCTTTTGAGTTGTTTTTTTGCATGCTTGTTTTCTTACTTGCTTTGTTTGTTTGTTTGTCTGCTTGCTTGTTTGTTTACTTTCTTTTCTTTCACTTTTGCTTCTACTATGGCCTTGCTTTGTTGTTTGTTAGTTCGCTTGTTTTGTTTCGTAGGATAGTTTCGCATGAAACCATCTATGACTCTTGAAACAAGCTAGGTAAAGTACAAGAGGCCTTGTCAGCTATCACTACTTGGCTATTTGCCATGCTGCCTCTGTGTGAAGAAATGTTTACTTTCAGCCCATGATATGTCGAAGGAAAATATGTACTGTTTGAAGTGAACCTTGGTGAAAACACAATTCTTGCACGCTAACTAGTGTCACCTACTGTAGTCAATTGTTTTTGGGTTAACCCTTTTCAGCTCAGTCAAGTAGAGTAAGGTGAGGGGGGAAACCTTAACAGGCACGTCAGAGGTATAATAAGCTACTTCTCTTTTGGAACAACCTCTTCTTCTCTTAATAAGTCGGTATCCCTCTTCCGCCTCTAAAATAAATAAGTTCTATGCATAGTTATGAAGATGAAAAATCAAAGAGTGAAAAAAGTTTGAAAAAACAATGAAAATGAATAAGGAGAAAGAAGAGAAAGGCTTCTTGTGCAAAGAGGTGATGCAAGTAACTCCACTGGGGTACTGACCAGGCTCACTGGCAGCGAAGCCATGCTTGTGTTCCTATGTGACTCCGCCGGGGTACTGTCTAGGCCTGCTGGCAGTGGAGAAACACCAAAGATGAAACTAAGACTCTGACGACTATATTGCTTGTGCACCAAGATACCCCTCAACCCCAATCGAAAAAATTATGTTGCCTTGGCTTGGAATGTGTGTCAATCGACCAAGATCTTGGCACATGCTACATATTACAATCAAACTAGTGTGGAAACCAAGAGGATCTGAGAACTGAACAATACTTCTAGAGGTGTTAGACTTGCTTTTCCTGAACAAGGTCCACTTAGAGAGCTAGATTTATACTAGTGTGTCACCAAGTGTTGTAGCGGCTACAACCACCCTCAAAATTTTTTCCTTAGCTTCGTTTTGGAGCCTCCCTTCCAACCTTCATAGTAGGTTGCCTTCATCAATTTCACAAGTTTCAATGTTTTGCTTGCACAAAGGTAGCCTGTCGATCAAATCTCAATCCATTCCCCTCACACGCTGTTCACCCAGACTTAGTCCAGCTGCAGGATAAGAATCTCACCCAAGAAATTGTGCAATTCTAGAGGGCAACTAGCATTCCCTCTAGAAATTACACAATCCTGACTAGCAGCCTGCTGGGCTCTAGAATTGCGCAATTCTGGCAATCAACACTCACAGTGAAAATTGCGCAGTTTTCCCCAACAAGGCTACTCAGCCCATAATTTGCGCAAATCTGGGCAGCAATCAATTTCTCTACCCAGAAATTTCGCAAATCTCCTAGGCATTCAACCTAGCTCCCAACCAAAAATGTGCATTTCCTTCAAGTAGTCGAATAACCTCATACATGTGTAGATGAGTTGACCGGTTCCCTCCAGGACCAAGAAATATAGACTTGCATGCATGGGCTGCTTCTCCCAAGGTAGCATGCAAAGGCATCCCTTGTTTCAGGGATCTATGTTTAGTAGTTGGAGTTTACATGCAAGTATCATTTCAGAAACCTCCCACCAAGTGTCGCTTTCCCTAGATTTGTGGCCTGCGCGTCACAACCTTGATGTTACCGAAACTCATCAACCGGATGCTTTAGGGCTCATTCCTCACATCAACCTTCCAGCTCTGACATCCCACATCACATCTAGGAGGAGTCGGCACATTCGGCTTAGTTGTTTTGGGGTAAGCCCGCTTTCCATGCCTTGTGTTGCATTTTTGTCACTTTTTGTGTTTTAACTTGTGTGAGTACTGTTTTCTTGATTTCTTTGAACGCTTGTTATCATTTACATATATACTAGCTTGTCCTAGCACTATTTCAGTTTTCGTTGCTATCTCACTGTTGTCGCATGCATGAAACTGTTTTTAACGAATGGACACCGATTCGATGACTCACCACACCCACATGCATGTTGTTCCATTTTTTGAATGTGTCATTCACCATTTGCATGTATTATCATTCACTTATGCTTACACTCAGTATCACCATGCATTCACATTCACATTCACTTTCAGTTTCTCATTGCCGAGTCTGGACAGCCTTGGCCTAGACTCTGCCTCACCAAGAGCCTCACCAATAGAACATTGCGCAATCCTGAGAGGGAAGGCTCTGTCTTCCTCTCAAGAAATGCACATTTCTTCCCAGGCACTATCCTTCAGGACTGTTTTGCACATTTATGAGGGACAGTGACTACTGGCCCAAAAAATTTTGCAATGTAGTCATTGAGACTACAATTATTGCCAGTTGAAATTGTGCATTGCATAATTCCAACAGTCAGTAGTCAAGCTAGAATGTGCATTGTTCAGATCCAATAGTCAGTTAGTCTCTGAGTAACCCAGAATGTGCCTTGCACAGTCTTGGCAGTCAATCTCCCAACCTTCTGACCGAAATTACGCAACCTTCATGATCAGTCACATAGGTATGTTGCAAGTCAGTTCTCAAGTTCATTTTGGTTTTCGAGTGACAGATTGCTTTCCATGAGTTTTTCCATGTCTCTAGGTATTGTAGGTATTCATATGCCTCTCAACAAGTGCAGTTACAATGGTTTCCAAGAGAGCAGAGTCGAAGACACCTTTCAGAGCACACCTAGAGATGCAGTCGATCAAATGTCTATGAGCTTGCCTACTCACGAAGATATCAAGTTGTTCGTAGACAAGGACATCAAGATATGACAACAGTAACATCATAGCCAGCAGCATCATGAACATCAGCTGAAGGCAGCATATCGAATGCAACGAATGCAATGAATGCAACGAATGCAAGGGGAAGGTTGTTGACAACACAGAGGTGGAACAAAGTTGCAAGCTTAGGCTATGAGGTGAAAGCACGACATGAAGATCGCGTAAATATAGAGAATGGAGAAAAGAAGGAGTTGCATGTGTTGAAGCAGCAATTCAAGGAAGAACATAAAGCTACACAGACAAACAAATGAGTTGCAATAGGAACAGGAACAGTAGTGGGCACAGCATGCACTCATAGATGAAACTACACCTATACAAGTTAAAGGTCCATCCCAGCAGTTGGCACATAGCAGACATGGTAAGTATTGTTTTTGATCGCATGCAAGGGATTCAACAACATGCATGTCATTGTGTGCATGCATGTGATCTAACCCATTCAGCACACTCACCAAGGCAAAGACAAGAAGCAAGTCCAATTGGAGTTGAACATGTACTTCATCAAGTTGATGTGCATGACCACCAGCGCATACTTGAATATCAGCACAGACAATATGCATCAGTGTGTTGCTGGTTCAGCCGCACCCAAGAAGATAACGTGCATGTTAGCAGAGGATTTGGACAAAGGAGCTGAACCAATGCACCGGTTGCAACAGAGGCAAGAGTTCGCTTCAACAAGATGTCACCATGGGGTGCATGCACACCATCACGGATGACCAAGCTTGGTATCATCTCACCACCTTTTCCATCAAAAGCATGTCAAAGATTTGGTCTCATCACAACGGACCAAGTGTCAATGATGTCTTGCATGGCTTGCTCAAGCCATGTTGTCTCACATGAAGACATCTGCATTGTAATGTAACGTCATGTCAATTGTAAGTCAAGTGCCAATAGTTGGATGTAACAGTCATAGAGAAAGTGAAGAGTCATGAGGGTAGTTGAACTGTCACAAAGGGGAATGTCAAGGGTCACCCCACTCTTTGCTATAAATAATCCCTCATAACTCATTGTATAGGCTTTTGGTCTGCTAAGCTTCTAATAAGACTATCTTGGAAAGAGCTTGGAAAGTATTGTAACGCACCTTGGCTTCTCCACTGCATGGATCTAGTTCATCTCTTTGGAGGAGTAGATGGATGTGGTTGTAATGTTCCACTATTGTGGCTAGTAGGTTTACATGGATGTATTGTATGATTGGAACTTACACTTCTTTATATAATAAGATCCATCACGTTTTCATGCATATGTTGTTATTGTAGTTGGACTATTCTAGTTGTTGTAGCAATGTATGTTGTTTAACTTACGTAGTTTTGTATAAACACTTTTGTATGCAATTATATGAATCTTGTTGTAGATGTGTTTTTGTTTTAACCATCACTTTGGATTGTCGGACTGACCTACTTTCCATCTTGTGATGCATCTTCGCTTGTGTGTTCCCTTCCCAGCTGAGTACACTTATAGGTTGCCAAGGGGCGCACTCATATCAACCCACCTGTGTTAGAAACCTCTCATACACCTTCCTTGACTCATTGTAGTGGTCACACCCTTGCTACCAACAGAGTTATCCTACTTGCCTCTGTGCGACATCGCGGTCAAGGCATTGCCTTACGACCCATTGTTGGGACTCCACCAAATGGTTTGAGGTCTAATTGGGACTTCTTACCAGGGAGATCCCATTACATGTTGGTGGGTCCAGCACCCTCAACACTTTCTTATGACTCTTCTATGATTTATATTCTTCCTTCATTACAATATCATGGTCTGCGAACCATGGGCGCGTCTCAAAACAAATTGAATTTAAGAAAATAAGGGGATTTGACCTTCCTAAATCCCCTTTAACTCCTATTGACCTGCACTACTCGCGCTCCGTGCCTCAAAATGCGGAGACTTTACAATATCTTAACAAAAATTTAACAAAATCTAACCCAAGGGACCTCATCCCAAAGCCCCCAACACAAAGTCGTGACTTGTCCCAAGTCACTCTGTTGGTGTTTCCTCAACCTTTGGTTGCAACCTGCTGAATTCAAGGTTCAATGCTTGAATATTTTTTGTTCCCTGCGAGGCGGCCTAGCGAACTTCTTTGACCAACTTCTCCATCATTGGACCTTCGACTACAAGGCCCATGGTCCTTTGTGTCCGTTGAAGGCTTTTAACTTGCTTTGGATGTGCTGCGATAGGTGTGCGACAGTTGGCTTGCTTCATTGTCCCATGGATACATCCTAGAGGAAAAGATAGAGGCCTTCCGATGCAACTCATCAACCTGGGTTTGTATGAATTTCCCTTCTTGGAGTTTGGGGAACCTCTGCACATGTGTTAAGGTTCGTTTTGTTGCCCTGATCTCGTCAAACCATAATTGCTTTTCACATATGTCAACTTCAATCATCTGCAAGTGTGGGTCCTCTTGCAACGAGGTCTACATTTCCATTGTCTGCTCAAATAATTGGCTGCAATCCTTGACTACAGCGGCCAGAGTTGTCATATATGCTTTAATGGGAGCTTCACATTTCTCTCTAACCTTCAGAGGTGTGGTTGGATGCAGCTTTAGTTGAAGCTATGAAATCTGCAGTTGTAGCTCAAACCGAACCTTTTTTATTTCCTCCTTTGGTTCCTTCACTGCAGCAGCTAACTTAAGAATTTTCTTTGTAGAGGCTGCCTCGGCTAAAATTTAGAGCTCACAGAGCTCGCTGTGCACTTGGGTAAGGGTTGCCTCTAGCTATTTATTGCGCTGCATCACCTTGTCACGATTATGCAAGACCTACGCTTTTTCTGCAAACATTCATTGATTATTAGTCTTTACTTCGTCGATAATAAATAGAGCTCTTTTCTCCCAGATGTGGAGCTCATTTGAGATTCCTTGGTGCAGCACATGCAAGGTATAGATAGGAAGTGTTGGAAGATTGATACTCATGTTGGTCATATGTAGAATCTTGCCTTGATCCTCAGCAATTTCGACATTCATGGAACCCTCCGGAAGCATTATTGCGCAGAGGTCTGAAGTCAGTTCTAGCTTTGATGTCCCGCTCCCTTGACTCATGCTCGCTTGAACCACACTCACCTAGATCACTCCTATCTGGACCTGTAATTCCTTCAGGCCCTGTTGCACTTTTTCCAATACCTGCTTGTACTGGTCCTTAATGTGCCCCCATATATTTTATGTTGCGGAGAAAACAACATCGCCTATCTCATCAAGATCCCCCTCCGTGAGAGCCAACGGTTCAGTACCCACAGACTTGTCAGACTTCTTCTTCTCTCATGATCTCGTTGAACTGCACTTTTGTATTTTCTTGATCCTAAAGGGGGACTCTAAGTCCTCTGATCCGACATAGGGGTCTGCGCCCCCTTCCTCTTCATCTGTAGTTTCAACTTCAACATCTGTGCACTTTGTCTCAGGTTCTTCAAGGTCAATGGTGACCTGCGATGTCACTGCTTGTGCATATTTTTACTTTTGTGCTTCCTTCTCTTTTGTAGAAGCCTTATGTTCTCCTTTCTCTTTCTTAGAATCCTTTTGTACTTCTTTCTCTTTGTTAGAAGCCTTTTGTGCTTCTTTCTCCTTATCTTTCATGGCCTCTATTGCAGCTATTGTTTTCCCCATTTTTACTTCTACGACCTTACTTGTTCTTGCGGCTTCGCCAGATGCGATGAGCCAATCACTCAGTGATCAGCTGATTACCCTCATAATATCATCCTCTCCGACTAAGTAAGCAAACTTGTGCCATGTTCCTGTGGCATCCTTCTTCACACATATGGACAGATTGTAAAAATTGGCTTTGAAATCTGCTATATTTTTGTACTACACATGTAGACTAGGTGACAACCATGGTCATCATTTGATCACCATACGCAACTCTGATTCAAACAACACCCAGAACATCTTGTTTTCAATGATATGGTCATGGTCCTTTGTTTCCCACAGCGAGGAAAATTTTGCAGCCTCGCACAAGTCTAGATCTTCTGGTCAGAAGTGGGAATCCTCAAGCGTCCTCCAAGCTACTAGCGTGATCAGTAACAGTAACCACGTGTAGTGGAACACTTTTCCATCCTCTTGGGCTTCGCGGAAATCCTCCAAGAATTATTGGCAGAGGTACTTTGCCCAATTGAATTGGACCCCCTAGTTGCACTACGAAACTAAGGATACTACTATTGTTGACACTTCATTGACGTGATACTTCCACATTTTTTTTCCTGCCAAAATCTGTGCAGCAAACCACACAGCTCCATCCGAGATAGAGCTAATGGTGTAGCCTCGTGACTTCTTCACCAACCTGAATTCGCTCTTCATTTGATCCACGAGATTTTTCTCTTGTGACTTCCCCACAAAAGCATCTACGAGGTTCGCGCCCTTATAAGGTAGCGTTGTGATTCTATGGACCAACATGTCGTCAATTAGGGTGGGCCCTCCCAGTCAAAGGCACCCATCATGAACAAGTGCCAACAATTGACGCACACATATGGTATTAATTATGTTGCGGCTAAAATGTGGGACATACAACATGTTGAGAAACCTTGAAAACTCAATGTCGGTCGCCCACTTCATTGGTTCAAGATTGGTGATGCCATCCTCCTCATAGTAGACTGATTTCAAGAACTTACTGGGTTCTAATGCGGAAACTTTGCATGATCGCCCAAATCGTAATCCTCCATCTTCAGATATCATACCCGGGCCAACAAGTCGCCCTCAATAGGTAATTCCTCCAGTAGCAATGGTGTGAATACCTTCTATTTCAACGAGTCAAGGTCCTGAGTCACTTTAGCAGTTGATTTCCTAGGGGAAATATATGGTGGTAACCGAGTAATTGGCTCTGCACGCTCTGCGTTGATATTTTCAATCCCCATAGTCAGCTCTTCTTCATCCAGATCCTGGGGTTCCATCGGTTGTTTATTTTTATCCATACGACCCTTTTGTCTAATCTAAGTTGGGATTTTGTGCAATGATTTATGAACCAAGGCTTATTGTGGCTTCTTATTTTCTTTTCTCTCTTGTTGCAGAGGCAGTAGGTTTTGGCCTCAGTGACCTAGGTGTTGTGGTAGGGATTGGTAGCGTTGCAGTCATCTTGTTAGGGCTCTCCCAGAAGAGTTTCTTCTTCCACTCGAAGAAATCTACCTCAAACCCAAGCCCCTTCTGTGAAAACTCCCTCTCTATCTCTTGTCAATCTTGTCTAGACATACAACAATCATTTATGCTCAATCCTAAGCACAAAATCTCAAGGAAATCTCTCTAGAAGCAAAGTGTTCGAATGTGGAGTGGGATGTTGTATTTATAGCTCTTTTTGAATTAAAATCCATCAATTCCCTCCAAATCTCCCTCATTAATGCTCTTTTGGAAGCAGATCTCCAAAGGTATTCTCCTTAAATGATTTTCCCTCGCTCTTTTCAATGGAAAAATAGCCATCCAATCATCTACAGTGCTTACAACAGTCACTGTCTGGCCAGGTTGTGCGGGACCTACCTCACTAGTGCAGCTCCTTTGTCGCAGCTCCCATCTACGCCTTTCTCCTAACCATTGCGTAGCCCAATATCTTCACCAAACGTTTCTCCTGACATAGTAGTTTATAGTCTCACACTTCCTCCCAACTACCTGAAGTAATAAGATTGTCTTGCCTCCATATGGTCGTTACACAAGGGCGGGGTCGCCCATGTACAACTTCAACTGGTTACCATTGATTCTTCCTGGAAATAGCTCCCCGTTCAACTTCACGAGATGAACCGCATCTCCATCCATAATTTCTTTGATAATGTGTGGTCCCAGCCAATGCATCTAAAACTTTCATGGGAATTTAGTAAACTTTCTATCATACATCATTACTAAATCTCCATTTTTGAAGGTTTGTTGCTTAATGTGGTGATTATGCCACACCTTTTCTCTCGCCTTTTGCACTTGCTGATGAAAACCTACCAAGAATCAATCTTCTTCTAACTCAAGTATCTACGCAAGGTTTTCTTCCATTATATCCCAATTTTCCATCTCCGTGACTACAACAATCCTCAAACTGGGCACTATGTATTCCATTGGCATCACCGCTTCTTGCCTATAAACCAGTCAAAATGTTGTATGTCTAGTCAAATTTTTACATGTAGTTCTATATGCCCAAAGAACAATTGGTATACGCACATCCAAATCATTCCTATTCATGTTATAGATCTTTGTCAGATCATTCTTCAGGATATTATTGAAATATTCAACTTTTCCATTAGCTTGAGGATGGTATGGTGTGTGTTTCTGATGATACATCTGGAATTCTTCTAGCAAAGCAGTGATTGTTTCATTCAGAAAATGTGTACCCCTGTCGCTCATTAAAATCTTAGGACAGCCAAACCTAGATAGAATGTACTCAAATATAAACTTCACAAATGTAGTTGCATTGCAATCCTTCACGGGTTGTGCCTTAGCTGGCCTAGTCAAGTATTTTGTCATCTTGATGATGTAGTGCACTCTTGTCTTCTTCCCTGGTGGTTGAATAGGTCCCACAAAATCTATTTCCCATTTGTCGAATGCCTGTAATGAGACTTGTGGGTTCAGAGGAAATTTATCCCATCGCGACGACTTCCCGATCCTTTGACAAACATCACATGCCCTACAATATTCCTTTGAATCTTTGTGAACAGTAAGCCACCACAATCCATCTCATAGGATCTTCTGTGCAGTTTATTTTCCAACATAACGACCTCCAGCAACTCCTCCATGTGTTACGGCGAGGATACTTTTTCTTTCATAATCCAGCACATACCTGTGCAGGACTTCATCCATCCCCATTTTGTACAAGTGCCTTGAAATTACGGAGATATCCGCAGCCCTGACCACCAATTCCTTCTTTTTTGCGTTGTATATCCTTCAAGAGCTACACCTATAGACAGAAATTGGATTATATCCGTAAAACTTTCATCCACAACGCGCATAGCAAAGAGTTGTGCGTCAGGCAATCCTTCATCAAGGCTTGTAGGTTCTTCGTTATTCTCAATCCACAAAAGGTGATCGAGTTCAACATTTAATCTTCCTAGCTTCACACTTACTTCAAATTCATACTCTTGAAATATCAATAACCACCTACAAATCCCCCCCCCCCCCCCAACACGGGCTTGTTGACCAAGTACTTCAAAGTTGAATGGTCTATATACATTTTGAAGTGTGCACCCAATAGATAATGCCTGAACTTCTAGAGCGCATATACCATCGCTAACCCTTTGCGCTCCGTGGTAGAATAGTTATTCTATGCCTTCGACAGTTTTCTTCTCACAAATGAAATCAGATGGTCGATATCTCATGCGCCTATTTGGGTTAAAACCGCTCCTAATGTTATGCAGGACGCATCCACATGTACATGAAATTATTTCTTCCAATCAGGGAACACTAGAATAGGTGTTGTAACCATCTTTTCCTTCAAAACATCTAAGCTTTTCTGGCAATCATCATCCCAGAAAAATATCGCATCTTTCTTTAATAAAATCTCCATGGGCGCAATGTTCTATGTGTATGCATTAATGAATTTTCGATAGTATCTTGTAGGGCCCAATGTTGCGCATAGCTATTTTACATTCCTTGGGGGATCCAAATTAATAATCACTACAATTTTAGTAGGGTCCACCATCAACCCTTTCTTACAAACAACATGGCCCAAAAGTATCCCATATGGTACGCAAAATATACACTTATTCATATTTAGAGAGATCTGATACTTCCTACAAGTATCTAGCATCAGGTGAAGACTTGAAACATGATTTTTAACTAACTCGAACATTGTCCAATCATCAAATTAGACCTTTAAAAACTTATGAATAAATTCCTTAAAGGCAACGACTACCACCCTAGAAAATATCATAGGGGCATTCTTAAGCCCAAAGGGCAA
This sequence comes from Pinus tabuliformis, assembly GCA_031772625.1. NCBI lineage: Eukaryota > Viridiplantae > Streptophyta > Pinopsida > Pinales > Pinaceae > Pinus > Pinus tabuliformis. The sequence goes on along the minus strand of CM062818.1, from coordinate 1,269,751,488 downwards.
AACTGTATACTAAAAAGAGCCCCATAATGTGGTGAAGGTAGTCTTACTTCGATCTTCTGGCGTGGTCTTGATCTGGTGATATCCTGAGAATCCATCTGTAAAAAAGTATGCTTCTTAACCACCAACGTTTTCCAATACTTCATCTGTGAACAGCATAGGCAATGGATCATGTACACAAGAATCATTTAACTTCCTTAGATCTACGCAGATCCTGATTTCACCCTTTGTCTTATTCTCTTGAACTACCATAGGACTAACCCAGGCTGATTCTTCTACAAGCTCAATAATCCCTTATGCGAGCATCCTATCCAACTCTTCACCCACCTTTTCTTTGTATTTAGGATTCAAAGGGTAGGAGCATTGCTTTACTGGCTTCGTATCTGGCTTCAGATTGATCTTCATAACACCCATATCACCTACTATCCCCTTTAGATTAGAGAACGTTGTTGGAAACAAGTCCTAATATTCGCGTAACAACTCTGCGACTTTTTCAATTGTGTCCTCATCCCATTAATCACTTATATTCACGAACTTCGGTTGTGCTTTTGACCCAATGTTCACTTCATTGGTCTTCAATGGTTTTTAAATATCAGACACCTCTACCTCAGGTTGTGCAACTTCCTGTTGTCCCTCTGACTCAGGGATACTGATATTCCTGGGATCTTCCTCACCTTCTTCTGTGGTAACATTGTAGCACTCTAGAGCATGGTGCAGCTACATGCTCCAATTAGGTTGTACCCATGCGATAGGCTCTACAAGTGTTCTGAATATTGCAGCCTTGATTTCCTGTAATGCTTCACCAATACATTCGAATCTGTCCTCAAAAATTGAATGTTAGCAAGAAGCTCTCCTTCAACATGTCCCAATTTGTGGTTCCATGTCATAGCTTTGTTTCTAACTACCAATTCATCGAAATAGTATCCAAGGTGTGGCAGAATATATGTACCCTTTCAAGTTGTGGTTCGTCGCCTCATGCTTCGTCTAATGAGCCAAATGCTCACGCGATCATCCTTTCCTATATATTTTCAGTAATATGGGTGTTTGCATAGCCAAATCACAACTTCATCATCCTTCGATACATCTTCCACTCTGCGAAATTGTCCTTATGTGTACCCACACCATCTGGTAGGTGTAGCTCTCAACGCAATGTCCAATGCCTGGAACCGATGCTCCTCTAGTACATCCCTTTCAAATTTATCAAGAAACAAATTTACACCTTCTAAACCATCATAATATGGTAAATTGTGTACCTCATTGGATATACATCATAGTGATTTAGTAAGTCGGTTGCAGCAGAGCGTTGATACTTCATGCAATATATTATACCAATGCTCAAGATCCTCATCTAAATTCAAGTTACGGGAGTTTTCCTTTTCCCAAGTAATTCTTCCATCCACCATAGGATTGATCCAATCCTTGTTCTATGCAACAAGATTATAGATTTGTTTGATATTGTCCTCCTCATAGTAATTTTGAACTAGTTCAGTATACCATGCACCTTTGGTTGGATCTAGTGGAAAAATGACTCTTAGTTCCTTCTTCTCAAACGTCATGTTGCGCTTCTTCAAGTTGATGACCACATTCATATCAAATGCCCAATCGATTCCAAGCAGTGTCGGGCAGGGATTACTATCATCCACTATTTCGATTACCTCAAAATCAGCTATAGTGCGTACCCCTTCAATGTCTATAGTTAATCCATGCAGGCGTCCCATAGGAATAATCTTTTGTTGGTTCGCTACTCACAACTGAATTGGGGACCACTGTAGCAGCGGCTTTCCCATTCTTTCCCGTGTATGTTTAGGAAATACATTCGCATCGAATCAAAAATCTAGGATCACTTGGTCCATTTCAAATTCCCCGATTTGTGCAGTCAATCTCATCTCTCGACCAATCATTTTCTTACTTTTGTCTACTTTATGGATTGCACATTTCTCAGGTAGTGGCTTGCCTTTGCCAGCGCATTTGTCTATTAATTCTTGTAGTCCCTCCACTGCTTTCTGGTCCCTTAATAGCTTCGTGCAAGTTCGTAATAAAGATTTCAATACTGAGGGATTTGTATCCTGCGCAGAAATGACCTCTTCAGGCTTCTCTGTTTGTGCATTCTGGTTCTTTGATGTGGAAGCTCCTAAATCGACAAAGATCTTCTTCACCTCCATAATTTTTTTTTTTTCCTTATGCAAATCAAATTTACTATCTTTGTCAGTAGCCCTGCGCACCCATGTATTATCTTTTGGTTGTTTCCCTATGGATTTATCTTCCCCGATAGCTACACTGCTTCACGTAACTATATTAACACTTGGGCCATCCTCATGTGGTTCTAACCTCATCATCTAGATATTCTGAGTGGGTTGCTAGTTCTTCTTCTCTTGAATATTTGCAATGAGTATTGGACAATCTTCTATTATGTGGTCAAAATGTCAGCAATACTGATAAGAGGGGTGTGTCGAGTTCTGACAATCTCGCGCAAAGTGGCCTGGTTCCCCACGATTGTAACAAATATTTTGTCTACGACCTCTTCCAGCTCCTCTTTCATGTCCTTGAAATCCTCCACGTGCTGCAGGTGCACCTTGATCCTGTTAAGGACATCTCTTAGCCTATACCCTATATGTCAGAGTTTTGTCCATCATTATCTCATAACTTCAGCAATTGCGCTCATCATGGCCTACAAACTTACAGAAATTGTAGAATAGTTATTGGGGACTCTAAATGAACTTCTGCAATAAATGGAAATTGTGATTTGAGTGTTTTCCTGTTATTTGGTAGATAGCACACCAAGGCACTACACCATTACTTGATCTAGCGAAAGTTTCTGGCTTCAGGGAATTAGGACCTTCCCCAATAAAATAGTTCTGATATACTGGGCAATGATCCTTGTCATGACCATTTCCTTTGCACTTTAAGCACCATACTTTGGAATGGGTCCCATTTTTTACTTTTCCCTTTTTGAGGTCCTGCAACTCCATATGTAGGCTAGCCAACTGCGTCTAAATCTGTTGTATGCCCAGATTCGTATCCTAAATAGGGAAAGCCTCCAACTTCATAGAAATTTCCAACACTTCAGCCTGCGATGTAATCTTTTGTTGTGACAATGGTAATCTCAAATGAGGCAACAACATAGCAATATACCAATCCTTATGTTGCTCATCTGAAATCTATAGATTAGCCTATTGTAATAGACATTTCAGCCTTTGATTAATATCCCATGCAAATTCATTCACCTTCTACTTAATTTCCTTGACCTCAATCACATACTGGGCTTGAGACTTTCAATTTCTAAATTCATTATTCAACACATCCTTTGTGTCTTTTAATGATGTAGTTGGATTAGTCGTACTATACTTGATATACCAAGACAGCGCCCTATCCTCTAATGTTGTGACCAGCTGCGCTTTCTTCAAATCGTCATCCATTATATGTTGTGACTTCTACACAGCATCTGCTACAAACCAGAATTGATCAGGGTCTTTTGTCCCCAAACCCTTGAATATAGGCATCTTCATAGTGTTCGCCATACTAAATAGCGAAGGTGGAGGTGGAGGTGGAGGTGGAGGTGTAGGTGTGTGAGATGGAGGTGATGGCGGAGGTGGAGTGGATGGATGTGGTATTCCCGCAGTGCCTTGATCTATCAACTACGGTGCACCTCGAGGCATCTTCAAGTTATTTCTTTCTTCTTCGCTATTAGATGTTGCCAACAGAGGACTGTACTCAGCAATTGTATCTAGGTCTTTTCTAAACTATTTCCCACTTCGCGTAGCTCCTGTCGAGCCTCTTCTAAACATCAATTTAGTGGCATAACCCATTTCTCGCACAATAGCATTTTAATCCATGTTTTTAGAGACTTTAGATACTTACCTCTTGGTCCTTTGAAAAATCGACGTTCAGCTTCGCTATAACTGGCAGTCATATTAATCACGAACTCATTGATAAATCCACCCAAAATACTCTTGATTCGGTAATCGACAACCTTCGCAACCTTGTATTCTGAACCCACTTCACTAACTCTGGAATCCACACAATAGGGTTATCTAGCTTCCAAGTAGGTTGACCCTCCACCAATTTAGCCAACCATTCATATAATTCACACGGAAAAGTGCAAAAGAAAACTTTGTATTCGTCTATATACAGATATCTCTCCAACCAATATTCTTTCGACGGGCATTGATTCCTATTTTCTTGAGCTGCAAACTCATGCAACTTCTAATCTATCGACTTTTCAATTTCCTTCTTTGTTGGTCTCCACGGACCCCACATCACACATCCCTCAGATATATCCTGGTCTTGACAAAAAAACCATTTGTTGGCTTGAAGGGGCTTGGACCTAGGTTTGTAGTTAGCTGCGTTAACCAACAAAACCCTACACTATCGGCCCTTTCAGCAACGACCCGGATAGCGCAGGCTCCAGTCTCACCCGAGGCAGTATTGGGGGATGATAGAACTAGGTTTCTGCATCCATAGGGCTATGTGATGTGTTTTCTGTAGATCTAGGGCTTTATCTTGACCTTCACGAACCTTAATCCTTGAAACCCATAACTTACATTAAATAGCAATTAACAGATTTATGTCCTTCATCGATTGCGCTAAACATGCATAACATCGTATAGATAAGCAGATTTATGTCTTCGTGATTCTATTAAGTACTTTTCACGATTAAAGGCATTCAACAGTTCATAAATATTGTAATTTCATAAATAAATAGAAACACACATATACACAGATATCACTTCAAAATATTTCTTTATTATGCTTCATATTCTTAGATATAACTCTATGCACACAGATACAGGGGCCCACACACTCAGTTGCGGACTTACCAAGGTCTTTGTGTACATAGCTATAGGACCCTTCCCCTTTGACCAAGTACATAATAGACAAAATTAGATCGAACTTATGCAGTTATCTACTTCTTAGCTTTCCTATGACTCTTATATGATTTATATTCTTCCTTCATTACAATACCATGGTTTGCAAACCATGGGCAGGTCTCAAAGCAAATTGAATTTAACAAACTAAGAGGATTTGACCTTCCTAAAGCCCTTTCGACTCCTATTTACCTATGCTACTCGCGCTTCGTGCCTCATAATGTGGAGACTTTACAATATCTTAACAAAATTTTAACAAAACCTGACCCAAGGGACCCTGTCCCAACAACCACCATATCTTTTTGTATAGAGATAGCTGCCATTATTGTAGCTAGTCTATGTTCTATAATATTTTCTATTTCATTTATTAATAGAATTTGGGTTTAGGCACCAAATATTGCCTTAGTCGGCCCCAAATTATCGTGCTAACCACAATTCTTAACTCTTGTGGGAAAAATACCTCTACATGGCCATAATTATATAATAGTGACTATAACCTCTTTTCCACATAATAGATGTTGATGGAGGAAAACAAGTTATGGACTTCCACCTCAAGGATCCACTCTTGTGCTACCTAGGTCACTTTTGTGTTCCTTCAAGCGAGCGTGCCAAGTTGATCTTGGAGGCACATTATAGTCAAGTGGAAGGATGCTTTGGTGTGGAGAAATGATAGTAGTAATTCAACACTATTTCTAATAGCTAAAGCTTCGATAGGATTTCCGATGCTATATCAAATCATGCACTTCCTATGCCATCACTAAACCAACCATCAAGAAGCAGGGGTTGTAGACTCCTCTACCTACCCTAGATAAGCATTGGGAATAAATATCCATGGATTAAATGTTAGGTTTTCCATACACAAAGCATGTTAATGATTGTGTGTTTTTTTTTGTCAATTGGTTCTTTAAGATGGACATTTTGGCACCCTCTGTTGTAGCTTCTACAACACCCTCCATAATTTTTCCTTCATTTAAATTTTGGATCCCCTTAATGGTCATGTGAATCTTCATTCTAACTCATCAAAGTCATCCTTGGTCATATTTTTCTAAGTGTTCAAGTATTCTTTGAAAATCCTAAGTGTTAGTGCTTCATGCATTCACATACCTAGCTTGTGATGCCCTCATGGCACACTTTTTCCAAGTATGTCTACCGCACTTCTTAGAGACAGCCAAAGTGCACTCCTGGAATACAAGCAAGTGCACCTCTTATTGATAGATAAAACACAATTTCTAGAGACATAACACATCTTCCAGAGATAGTTCTTGTGCACTTCTTGTGGATATTCAATGTGAAATTCTTGTTGATAGAGAGAGTGCACTTTCCCAAGTTAGTTTTGTCGCACTTCTTAGTGACAGTCAATATACTCTCATCTCCTAGTTTTTTGGCATGTGTTGAGTGCACTTAAAAACCATTTAACCCTAATTGCATGTGTGCTCTCCCTATATAAGGAGTCTATCCCAAAGCTCACTTCACATTCATCTTTTGCTTTGGATCTCTATGCATTCTTTGAGTACAAGGAGCATTCTCTCACTCTTGGTTGCTAGTGCACCATCTTCCGGGTAAGTTTCTTAATTGTCCCTTTTACTTGCTTTTTCTTTCGCATGTGTCTCTTTTCCTTATTTTTTCTCTTACAAGTGTCACTTTCATTCTTGCATCACGATTCTAGTGTATTTCCACATGCTTATACCTTTTGCATTCTAGTTATGGTTATGTTTGTATATATGTATGTGCACTTTTCAGCCTTTTCATTCTTATGATTCTCTTTGCTTTCTCTCATTCAACACTTAGGAAATTTTCAAAAAGATTTTTGTTTCCATACACTGTGCCAACTTCAAGATCTATAATCCTATCACCAGTGCATTGTGCTCTTCCAAGTAGTCTCAAACCCTTCTCCTTAGATCTATGACATGCCCTCATCAAAGAGTCAGATTCTCTCTAAGATCTCATTATGAAATTCTAGTTAGCAATCCTGACATCCGCTCTCACTATACTTGTGACTTGCACCCAACCTGACTTTCAATAGTGCAGAGTGCACTTCTAGTTGATAACACGTAGTCCTCTACTCACTGCAAATGTGATCTATGCCCTCCAAAGGGCCTCTCTTCCAGCATGAGCACATTGTGCATTCTTAGTAGTTAAGCACCTAAAATTTCTCTCTTGCTGATGTGACATGGACTCAAACCATGTCTCTTCCTTGCCTTAGCACATAACAAACATCTAGTTTCCAGTGACATCACCCTTGCCTCAAGTTTGTGCTCTTGTACTAAGAATTATCATACTATCCCTCCATAGTGACTTGATTTTTGCATAATTAACAAGATAGAGTATATGGTTTTCTAGGACTGATCATTGTTTTCCATGAGTGAATTTAATTTCCAAGTACTGTGGATCTAGAGCATATAATTTTTTCATCATCCATAGACACTATGCCTACAGTTACACCTCAAGGACCAATAAGAGAGGCAACTAAAAGCATTATCGAAGGTGTCGTAAACAGTCCGAAATATAAAGTTCCCATTCTATTAGACACAAAGTGCTTCATTGATAAGTCCACCACCTTAACATGGAAAATTATTTTCAAAGACTTTTTCAAGGAGGAGTTCCCATATTACTGGAGGAAAGGGAGGTTTAAATCAATGTTAAGGAGTCCATATTTTATATGATTGCTAGCAGGTATCCGCTTTTACGTTGTGTAGAAGTGATAGGATGGATATTGTAGCATCTAGACTCAAAGAATATAATCCTTAGCAGAGCAAGAGGGAAATGTTGGGTGTGCGTTATATTGTTTCCACGAATAGTCACACGTGCGGGGGGTTCATAGGGGGCGCGAGAGATCCCCCTGTTTGTTACGTCGGGCGCAACAAGGGGGGAACAGGGGGGTGTAGCCCCCTTATTGCGAGGTTTCAAGGGGGTTGTATCCCCCCTGTACAGGGTGTAGAATTTCCTGTAGATTCACAAGCTCATGCAATTTACTAAAGCATAGGAAAATAATCTACTTCTACTTTCAACCAACGGAAGCCAATAGATTGATGAAAACAATAATAGCAAGAGGAAGAAAAATCAATGGCACATAACACAATAAGTATCCGAGGAAAGCCAAAACTCAAAACCCACCATCTTTATTTCATTAAATTAGAAATCCAAGATGATAATACAATGCTTGTTCTCACAAGAACAATCCCACCACTCAGTATGGTCAATCTCCCAGCTCACAAGCAAGATCAAGCCAAACCTTAGCCTCTTCTTCTACTCTCCAAGCTCCTATTTCCTTACATAATTCCTATGGTTTATTAGCCCATATTAAAGGGAAACTGGTGCATCCAAAACTGTGCAATCCCTACTAGGTTCATTTCCTAATTGCATGCACCATCTGTACAACTCAGAAAATTATACAGTTGATAGTACACAGTGCCTGCACTCTAGTCTCAACTGGGTCTTTCTCAGAATTGACATGCATGAGTTTTTGTTGAGGGAATCTTTAGTTAATTGGAGTAGCACTAGTTAATGCATTAGCGCACCAACTGACTGTTAACTCACTATTAGTTCCTTAAATAGTTTGGAACTAATTTAACTGAACTTAACTCAGTAAACTGAATTATCTAATTACAACTCACAATTAACTCATCCTAGACCCCTATAATATAGGGAGAACATATACATGGCTTCAAAAAGACTTCCAACTCGAAATTCCTAAGCTAATTAAGTTAATTAAACTCAATTAATTATTTACAAGTTGCTATGAGAATATAATTTGATTTTAATTCTCAATTTAATTCAAGGACAAATTAAATTCGAATTTATGGAGCTTATTTTTATCATTTCTTGTTTCTATTTTCAACACTCCCTCTCAACAAGAAAGGAATTCAACTCAATCCCGATCCTGAACCTTTGGAATGTTCTACATGCAACACTTCTCTCTAGTGTTGTTGCTACAACAACTCCAAAAACAAAAAAACATCCAACCTAAATCATAATGATGCATCTGTCATCAAAGTCTCTCGCTGTTATTGCCTCTGTCGACTAAAAATTTTGTGCTTCTGTTGACTCTACCTTTCTACATTGTTTCCAAACCTTCTCTACGCTCTTAAGTATCTCACTGCTCTAGCCTTTGTCACTTTGATCTCTGACTGCATCAATCCCACTGATTCCTCCTGCTACTATGTATTTTGGGCTCCTGTAGCAAGGTACGATCCATGAAATAAAACCTCTCAATGGACCCTACCCAATTTTATCCCTCTTGGGACTATCACTTCACATCGCCCCACCTCACACTTGGAGGTATGGCTGCATGTGATCCCTCTGCTCACTTGGATCAAAATTTCCCCCTACTGGAGGTCTCTACATGAGTGGATGCTTCCACTCAATCTCCTCTTTGCTTCTCCAATTGTGGTTACTCCACTATTGTCTGAGACTGCTTCTTCTTTACTTGAGTGGATATCTCCACTTGGTCTCCTCTCAGCTTCTCTAGTTGTGGCTGCTCCACAACTTCTTGAAGCTGCTTCCGAGGCTTCTTTTTGGGCTGCATGTTGAGAGGCAATTCACTTTTTCTCTCAACTACCAAGTCTCTAACCTTTTCCTTACTCCTCAAGGCTTTGCATGCATCTTCAAACTCAAGAGCATACAGGTTCTTGACACATGCACCGATCTGTTTCACCTATCTCATGGTGATGTGTCTAAGGAAAACCTTTCCCTTACTAAAAACCACATCATAGCCACAATCTTCCAATATCGCGACTGAAACAAGATTCTTCTTTAGTCCTGGAACATACATCACATTTGCGATCCTGAGAGGGGAGTCAGACTACCTTTGAAAGGTAATCATACTGATCTTGGTAGCTCTATACCTCTCGTCATCTCCAAACTCTATGCTTTTCTTGAGTTCTTTCTCCTCAAAATCACTAAAGAGATCTCTATTCCCCGTCATATGGAATGAGGCACCATTGTTAAGATACCACATGCCTCCCATGATAGTGTTGGCCATTCATGCAACGAGAGTGAAATCCAGTTCCAATTGTGAAGCTAGAGCTTCACCTGTTGTTGCTGTTGTCGGCTCCTTCTTGCTTACTTTCCTCTGTGGGCAGTTCTTGGCATAGTGCCCGTGCTCGTGATAGCGAAAACACTTGACTTTTGTCAAGTCCATATTATTCCTACCCTCCTTGCCTTGGGACTTATTTCCCTTGGATTTCTTTGCTTACTCGCTAAGGAAAAATCCTCTTCCACTTCCTTAGAAGAGGTCCCATCACTGGTGTTCCTCCTAATCTCATCCTGCACCAAATCCGACCACAGTTGTTCCCAATCTTGTAGCTTCTCCCGACCATTGACAGAGTCTTGATAACTATGCCAACTCTTTGGGAGTCCTAGAAGAGCAAGATTCACCATATCATCCTCAGCAATAGTGATTCCAACACTTCCAAGTTCATCATGACATTGAGTGAACTTGTTCGAGTATTTTGGAATTGAGTCACCCACCTCCATCTTGATTTTTCGAAGTTTATCTTTCAGAGCCAACTTCCTTTGGTCACTCTAGTTCTAGAAAAGGTCCTTCAATGCTTTCCACATATCATGTGGAGTTTCCTTCCCATGGAGACTCAAGAAAATGTGGTCTCGAACTCCCTCAAGGATTATCTGCCTCGCCCTTGCCACACACTTCTTCCATTCAACCAGATTCTGAGCATCCGATGTTGGTGGCTTAGGAATTTCTTGATCAATGAATTCCTTCAAGCCATTATCCTCCAACATGGCCTCCATCCTGTCCTTCCAGGCTATATAATTTGAGCTTCCATCCAAGGCATACTCGAGCTGCAAACCGTAGAATGCCATCTACCGATCCTAAAGTATGTATTGCAAATTTGAATTTCACCTGTAACCCAAAACTCAGAACTTTGAAATCTCCTCTAGTATAATTTTCTTAGCTTCGATACCATGTAGAATGCTTTCTACAAATCTAGCTCCGATACCATGTAGAATTTCCTGTAGATTCACAAACTCATGCAATTTACTAAAGCACAGGGCAAGAATATACCTACTTTCAATCAGTGGAATCCAATAGATCGATGAAAACAATAATAGCAAGAGGAAGACAAATCAATGGCACATAACACAATAAGTATCTGGGGAAATCCACAGCTCAAAACCCCACTATTTTTATTACATTAAATCTGAAATCCAACATGATAATACACTACTTGTTCTCACAAGAACAATCCCAACACTCAGCATGATTGTTAAAATTGGCAACCAGGGAAAAACTTCATGTGGGCCATCTTATTCATGGCTAATAATATTGTTATTAGATTCCTCTCGTCGAGAGGTGTAGGATTGATATAAAGATCATCCAATTCCGATAAGTATTCATGGAGATATGAATTTATTTTGATTATGGAATTATTATCAAGCCGACCTACAACTCATGTAGGCTCAGATGCCCAACAGTCACATCTATTCACCCACCAACGTTGTGTATAATATAAGAGGACTTTTCCTCATTTGGACTCACTCATATCATCACATCTCTCTCTCTCTCTACTGCGCAGATATGAGTCTCTTCTCTACTGCGCTAAAATGGGTCTCTCTCTCTCACACATGTGAAGCCGGAAGCTGTTGAATTTGAAGCTGCAACTGCAGAAGTAAAGATTGACTTGCGTGGCCTAGAAGATCTCCTCTTTGGAACTGCGTTGTAGGTTCATCTGAACCTCCTTTGAAAGCCGCAACTTTTGGTGGTGGAATGAAGTCAATCCGACGAACGGTTTGCAAGATATCGACTGCCCTAGTTTGAAGCCGAAAACTGCTGAAACTGAAGCTGCAACTGCAGAAGTAAAGATTGACTTGCGTGGCCTAGAAGATCTCCTCTTTGGAACTGCGCTATAGGTTCATCTGAACCTCCTTTGAAAGCCACAACTTTTGGTGGTGGAATGAAGTCAATCCGACGAACGGTTTGCAAGATATCGACTGCCCTAGTTTGAAGCCAGAAACTGCTGAAACTGAAGCTGCAACTGCAGAAGTAAAGATTGACTTGCGTGGCCTAGAAGATCTCCTCATCTGAACTATGCTGTAGGTTCATCTGAACCTCCTCTGGAAGCCGAAACTTTTGGTGGTGGAATGAAGTCAATCTGACTGTCGGTTTGTGAGATATGGTCTGCCCTAGTTTGATAATGAAGTCGTTAATGCTGATGCTACTGATCTAGGGTTTGCTACTGCTGATGTGAATCAGATTTATTGTACTATTTCTCTGCTGAATTATTGAAGATAAAAGAAGATTTGATCAAAGAGTTTCCCCACACATTGTGGGGTTTGTCCCTGGCTAGCCGCCACATCTTGTGTCTCTTGTCTTGGCTTGTTTTCTGTCGATCGTTTAATGTTCTATCTGCACTTTACTTTATGTACATGTGATTGCTAATCGGTGGAATATAATAAGAAAAGGAAGTAAACTGTTATAAGCATAGAACATACCATAACTTAACATGGTATCGGAGTTGAGGTGAAGACAAAGCCCGAGCAAGAGCAAGAGCAATCATTGAAGAGAAGATTGGCAAGGCTATCCTAAAAGAACTATGGGGTCCTCAACACTCTTTCCTGCCGAAGACAAGCTCCGTGAGAAAGATGACTATCACGGATGTAAGATGTCTATTGATCTAACCCTTGAAGATCAAGGAGTGCTAGACCATGTAAGAGGAAATATTGTTGAGCCTTCATCAAATGCATATGCTCCTGCCTGGAACAAATGGAAAAATGGAGAAGTCAAAACAAAGAAGATCATCCGGGAATCTATCGACAAGCCCTTGGTGGCCTACATCTCTGATCTAGACACCTCCAAGGAAATCTATGACAGACTGGTGAGTTTATTTAAAGTTAATGATGCAAATCAAGTTTTGTTTCTTAGAAATAAGTTGAGGGAAATCAAGAAGGGTAAAGATGAAAGTATGCAAGCATACTTCTTAAGAATCACCGAGATCAAGAACGATCTCCTATCTATTGGGGAAACCATTACTGACAGAGAAATGGAACTCACAACTCTTGGAGGATTACCATCCGAATGGTACGTGTTCAAGACTACTCTTCTGAACTATAATGTAATTCCTGGTTTCAAGGAATTAATGGCTAGATGCATTCAAGAAGAAACAAGGGAAGAAGTGCAAGAAATGCCCATGCCTAAAAGTCCTCCTGCTGCCTTTTCTTCTCATGCAAAGAGAAGAAAGGACTCACACCGGGACAATGATCAAAATCCCTCTGATGGCAAATCAAAAGAATGACAAATTCAACAACAAAGGTAAGAGGAGAGCTAGGGATCGAGGAAGAGGACAACCATTCAAGAAGGCTAGAAAGTCCAGAATGTATTAAATGCACCTGACCTCAAAAAGAACCTAGTGTCCATCTCAACAATGGAAGTCAAAGGCTACAAGGTAACCTTAAGCAATGGCAAGGTATGTATATGGAAATGCCTTTACTCTTGGGTTTAGTGTTGATTCATCATATCAGGTCGATGGAAGTCCGCTAGGTGTCATGTCTTGTGACACAACTCTTCAGTCCGAACTTTGGCATCAGAGGTTTGCCCACCTTCATTACAAAGCTCTACTTGGTGTAAAACAAATGGTAATAGGGATGCCTGAATTCCAAGTAGAGAAAGAAGGTGTATGTCCAGGATGTGCCAAAGGAAAGCTCAAAAGGGGACCATTCCCTTCAAGTCAAAGCAAGACCTCTGATATATTACAATTGGTTCACTCAGGCATATTTGAGGTTGGCATTAAGAGGGAGACTACTACACCACATACTCTTGAGCAGAATGGTGTGGTGGGAAGGAAGAACCTCACGATGATGGAAGCTGTCTGGGCCATGCTACATGATCAAAGACTTCTGAAGTTTTTATGGGCTAAAACTACAATCATCGCCGTATATGTACAAAATCGATGCCCTCATCAAGCATTGGGTTCCTAGACTTCTGAAGAAAAATTCACCGTTAAGAAACCTGATGTTTCTCATTTTAAAAATTTTGGAAGCCCTGTATACTTTCATGTGCCGAAAGAGAAAAGAAATAAATTGTGAGCATCTGGAAAGAAGGGAATTTTCGCGGGCTATGGTGAAAATACTAAAGGCTATAGAATCTATGTATCCGGTCAAAGGGAAGTCATAATTAGTCATGATGTCACCTTTGACGAAGATATGGCTCTCAGCAAGGTGATCAATCTTCCGACTTTGAGGAGCTCTCAAGAAACCGACACCAGGGAACCGAAAGAAAAGGATGATGAATCAATGCCTGATGTAGAAGAACCCATGGATCCGATTGATCCTCCTCCATATGAGCCTTCCTCTTCTAGGAAGAGGCCTTCATGGTGTTAGCGCTTGAAATTTCACCTCAGGCTGAGAAAGGTAAACCTCAAGGCCACATCAAACCATTTAGCCTCGTAGCTAGCCCTACGGGGCAGGAGAAGGCTCTCTCCGGTCTATCTCGGTAAAATCTTCAATGGATGAGATGACCAATATGGTAACACTGATTTTAGGCTAGTAAACTGATCAGAACGGTTGTTTTGGGGCTTTTAGGGTTTTTGGTGGCAAATTGAGGAGAGGGCAATTTTGGGTGCGGGGATTGGACACAGTTTCTGCAGGGGGTTCCTTGGGGCGAGGTAGGAAACAGTATTGATGCCTTAAATTGAGATGGATGATCAATAATGAAAGATGAGGAGCTAAAGAGAGCAAACAATGACTTTGAATTCCCTTTAGACAGTAGAAAACATTGAAATTAAACAAATTTAAAAGCAGAGCATGGCTAGCATGAATTCATACTTTAACACTTCATTTGTTTAATGTGCAGCAATAAAGGAAAGGAAATGATTCAAATAAACACACTTACAAGAACATTGAGAAACACACCATCAACACATGAGTCCACAAGAATCCCAAAGAGGACTGCAAAACCCTGGTCTTCCTTAGCCAAAAATTGCAGAGATACAGTGAAATAATACAATGATAGCTTCTCCCTCAAGAGTCCAACCATGAAAATGAGCAAGAAAGTACATAATATAGATGATCTAACCTCTTTCCCTGCCTCCATGGCTCGATCTCACTATCCTAGGAGCTGTTTCAACCACTTCTAAACTAAGCACTACAATCTAGGCAGTCAAAACAACTTGCCTCTATAAGCTAGGAAACCAATCCATTCATTAAATATTTACCCTTTACATGAATGAATCTTCTAGAAGTGTTAAACAAGAGTAAAAGTGTCTTAAAGTTACAATAATTACATCAAAGATGATCATCTTCCACCCCAAAAAGTCAAACTGGGTCAAAACTGCGTTTTCTGGGCTGTACAATGCAATCTGGCAAAAACTGCCTGACGGGTCGTGCGCCTTTGGAGCGATGTTTGAGGCACTTGCAGGTGTCCAAATTGAGCAAAAGTGGGCTTGTTGGAAAGGTCTGTGAGTCTACTTTCCAACCCAACTAGAATTTTTGAATTTGGAGGTCATTTGCCCTATCAAAACTTAATTCTCCCAAGATTGGTTTCTGCAACTCAAAAAAGGGCCAGAAAGTCATTTTTTGGTAGTTTTTTGACCTTTTGGGGGACCAAAACTGCACAAAATCTCAAGTCCATCCATGGGCATATGTAACTTTGCATGAAAAATCTAGAAATGCTGAGTTTTCACCAAAAGGAGTTGCCATGATGAAGGGTCGCGCGCGGGGTGAGACCCGTTAATGGGAAAAACCTGCAAATTGCCTGAAAATGTCAAAATTCACCCAAAATTCTCAAAAAAATTTTGGGTTTTGTGCTGTGGCTGGGCTAATTAGTGCCTTGACCTTTGAGGGAAGCCTCAGCCAAGATACGGAGTGGATTGGTCCTCTTTTTCCGTTTAAGGGCCTCAGACAACCGCCTTTGAAACATTTTCATCTTGGCCTTGCACACATGCATTCTTGCCCAGTAATGATTCTTCATGTTCCTTAGCAATCTCTTCTCTTGGTTGGCCTTAGCCAATAGCCTCTCCAAGTGTGCATTGACCCAGATGAGCATGGACTCCCTCTCAGCAGGCAATAGGTCACCGAGCCTCCTTCTGTTCAAGTTTCGGTCTCCTCTAATCCTCCATAGCTCATCAAGGACTTTCTCATCCTCCAACTGTTTGTTGCGCTGCTCAAGGTAGGTGATGGTCCATTGTGCCCCCTCTAATCTCCTCTGCAAGGCATCATTTTCAGCTCTGAGATGCTGAATGATCTCCTTTGCCTCTTGGCTAGGAGAACTGGCCTCAAGGTCAACAAACTCAATATCGGGAACTCCTGATGGACCCTCATCAATCATGGGCTGTTTGCCCCTCTCTGATACCTGTGCTGGTGAAGAAAATGAGGCCCCTTCCACCTGATGTGGAGATAACACTCGCTGAGTCGATGATGAAGGCGAGACCCCTTCCACCTGCTGTGGAGATAGTACTCGCCGAGCTGCTGCAAACAAGGCCCTCTGGCCTCTCTGATAAGTGAGCTGAGGTGAGGAACTAACATGTCGAGTGACCGGAATATCAGGCTACTGAGATGGTCCTCCCTCCTCCTAAATGACCTCAGGATGTGGCTGGGGTGGTGCTGTGAAAAACTCACGGGAAATGAACTCCTCCCATGAGATGCCCTGCTGAGCCAACTGATGCAAGACTACGAGCTGAATCAAACCATAATGACATAGGCTCCTGTACTGCTGGGTCGGGCTCTTCCTCTGCATGACGGAGACCATCCTCTCAATGTTCTGATAAAAGAAGACCGGGATGTTCATCATCCGCACTCGAGTGAAGTGCATCAAGAGGCGAATGTGATATGAGTATACCTGGGAAAATCTGCCCTCACAGGTGAAATAAAGCATAATGAGTCTCAACATGGGGGCATACTGACTCCGGAGGAACCTGAAAGGAAACACACCGGCCAAATGTCTCATGAATGGTGGCCGGACAAAAGGCTCAAAGTGAACTGTATCCAATACCTTACGCTTATTCCAAATTTCCCCGACATTTGGAATCCCTGTAGCCTATGCAATGATCTCGGGTGTCAAAATGAAATCCACCCCAGCAAGGTTAACATGTCCCTCATGCAAGTGCAAGACAAAGAGGCGGGCCAACTCTCGGTGATGTTGAATCCGAGAGATCCTCTCACAAAACTCATAACAGGACATGTACTGAAAGCAAGAAACTGCCAAAGGACAAGCTTGTAGACCTGCCAAAGAAGTAGGCTCCTCTCTCCTGTGATGGCCACCTTTTCCACCTCCATGTGGCCTCCTCTGTATCTCAACCTCTGACACTGATGCTTGGTCATCACTCTGCTCATATGTTTTGGTTTCTGACATGTTTGAGGAGCAGAGTGGACAAAATGTACTGTTGTTTCTGCTTGTAAAGGTGCTGAACTCTATGCTGTTTCAAGGGGACAATGACATGAGGGAAATGTTAGGGGAGGGACCTCTTGCACAAGGAATTGGGAATATATGAATAACAGGGAATTTAGGGAATACATTGCAAACAAATATTTGCATATATACAGGCATACATGTACATAACAAGGATATAGGGAATCATTTACAAAATCACTGCATATAGGAATACATTTATAAACAGTGAACATATGGGAATATGAATACATGTATTAACAGGGGAAGATAGGGAAACATATTTACAAAACTCTTTACATATTCACCAACAAATTCTTGTGTTTACACATGCATATGGTGCAGCAAGATTAGGGTTTGAGTTTTTTGATGCTTTGGGAGAGGGGTAGGGTTTGCATTTTTAGTAATTAGGGAGAAGGGAGGGTTTGCATTTTATTTATAAAATAGTATGGGAAAATAGATATGAATGCAAATATGAGTAAAAAGGGAAGGAGGGAAACAATTTACCAAGGGAAATACCTTGAAACAACACAAACCCTAGCACATTTAAACATTAACAATGCAGCCATATAGTGTCTTTTCACTTGCATGATTTGAGGTTAAAACACAAGCATGAGGGCTTACATTCATAACCAACCACCAAAATGATGTGTAGAGAGCCTACCTTGAACAAATTCGATGACTTGGAGGAAGATTGAGCAAATTTGAAAGGAGATTGCAGAGAACAGGTTGACGGGTCGCGCACCCCTCCCAACGGGTCGCGCGCGCTTGACGGGTCACGCCCGTTCAAAAACTGAACTGCTGGATGGCCTCTGACGTGTCGCGCGCACCTTCGCGCGCCTGGCCTGACGGGTCGCGCGCCTGTCTTGAGCTCGAACCTTGACCAATTTTCGCCCAATGCTCTTGATGTTTGCTCACTCTCTCTCAACCATGCTTTGGATGCACAATGAGACTAATAGGAGGGAAATTGAACTTTTATAAACTCCATTTGAAAAAATTTAATGCTCAAACCCACTTTCTAAAGTTTATCTTTGACACTTTATAAAACTGACCTTTTGGCTTCCTTTTGCCCTGAAATCGACTCTTTTAGTGCTTTTTCTTGATTCTTTTTGCAGGTAGATCATCTGAGGGATCTCGGCAAGGGGACCAGGGTTTCATGATGTCCGCTGCAGTCTTTTGAAATTTCATCACTTTTTACAAAAATTTAAAAAAAAATGACCTTGGCTTTAAAAACAGAGTTTTTAAATCCAAGGTGAAAATTCACTGTACAAGATAAAAATATCGAAGAAACATGTTTACAATCCTCCCTCTGGCTTGCTGAGCACTCATGGACTTTCAGAGACATGACCTTGCAGAGATAAATGACCAAAACCCTAGACCTAGGACTTTGACCTCAAGACAAAACAAGACAAGCTTGAAAGAGCTTAATGACTGATATGACCTGATCCAGCAAAGCCAAGAGGGGTATAAATAGACCAGCTCCTCCATCAGGGTTATGGCATGCCTAACGGGATGCAAAACTTGACACTGATGAGACACCTACCTATGCAAATGCAAAGAGCTTTGATCGCTGATGGAGGGCTTCAAGACCGACACTAACACATGGCTTAAGGGGTTACTTGATGATGCTGAAGGACATGCTGCACCCCGAGGAACCTTTCGTGAAAGTAAGAAACCTCATAGGTATCAAGGAGACCTGACCATCATGAGCACGATCATACAAAATGAGCCTTCGTCATTCTCAGATGCCGTCAAGCATCAAGTATGGAAGGATGCTATGACCAAAGAATATGATTCTATCATAAAGAATGATGTTTGGGAAGTAGTTCCCAGACCCTAGGACAAGACTGTTGTTACTTCCAAATGGCTTTACAAGATAAACCATGCAGCAGATGGAAGCACAGAAAAGTATAAGGCTCGTTTTGTTGCTCGAGGTTTCTCCCAAAAGGAAGGTATAGACTATGATGAGATATTTGCATCTGTTGCCAGATATACGACCATCCGCTCGATCATAGCCCTTGCCGCTTCACAAGGATGGAACCTACATCAGATGGATGTCAAGACAGCATTCTTGCATGGCTCGATCAAAGAAGAGTTCTACGTGGAGCAACCCGAAGGATTTGAGATTTATGATCGAAAATCTCATGTATGCAGGTTGAAGAAAGCTCTCTATGGGCTGAAGCAAGCTCCCCGAGCATGGTATGAGAGGATCGACAACTACTTGATGAAGCTGGGATTCGCTAGGAGTGAAGCCGATCCTAACCTTTACTTTAAGGTTGAAGATGACAAGCCTCTCATATTGGTGTTGTATGTGGATGACCTCTTTCTAACAGGTGCAAACCCTCTCATTCACAAATGTTAGAGGGAGATGGCTTTTGAATTTGAAATGAAGGACCAAGGACTTGAAGTATGGTAGAAGCCAAGGGAAATTTTCCTATCTCAAGGGAAATATGTGGTAAAGATATTGGAAAGATTTCGTATGATGGACTGCAAGCCTGTGACTACCTCGAGGATCTTAACTTTTAGAAGTTATATGGTAGTGATGTCGGACCAGATTTGGGAAATGCCTCTGAGTTTCATAAACTCATTCGCATTGATGTTCTTGGTGAACCTTCGTCCGAACATATTTTTTGTAGTTAACATTGTGAGCTGATATTTGGTTGAGCCTCACTGGATTGATGCCAGGAATCTTCTGAGATGTCTTCAGGACACAATCTCTCATGGATTAAGATACACTGCCGGAGATGTGAGACTACTTGGATATATTGATGTTGATTGGGCAGGCAGTGTGGTGGACCGTAAGAGCACTTCTGGGTGTTGTTTCTCCTTGGGATCTACTTCGATATCCTAGATGAGCAGGAAACAAAAGTCGGTGGCTTTGAGCACCGCCGAAGCAGAGTATATTGCTGCTAGCATAACCTCGTGTGAGGCAGTCTGGTTGCGAAAGCTCTTCAGTGAGCTGTTTGGATTTACATTGGATACCACTGTGATTCTCTATAACAACCAGAGGTGGGATTCGATTATTGAGGAATCTCGTATTCGTCGATTGCTCCAGCAGATAGACATCATCTGGGATATGGTAAGTTGATGAGCAAGGAGGCTCCATCGCATTAAGATGATGTACAGGTTGATACACCTTGTCAAAGCCCCGAGGAAAGATCTAATCTGTGATTTTCCCAAACGACTTGGAGTCAGTAAGAAACCCTTGTACAAGGGTCCTGCATGTTGCATACATTGAGCTTTGGGAGCTCTGAGGGCTTGCGGTTATTACTGGAGCAACATACGACCACAGGGTGACTCACCCTCCCCTGGTGGTGCACACTGGAACAAGATGATTCGCTCTCTTGTGGGACAAGATGATTCGCTCTCTTGTGGAACAGGATGATTCGCTCTCCTGTGTAGCAGGATGATGAGTTCTCCTGTGAGGCCTGGATTGATGTGTTCTCCATGGCGATTGTAGCAGGATTGATGTGTTCTCCTGTGAGGCCTGTATTGATGTGTTCTCCATGGCGGCCTGGATTGATGTGTTCTCCATGGCAATTGTAGCAGGATTGATGTGTTCTCCTGTGAGGCCTGGATTGATGTGTTCTCCATGGCAATTGTAGCAGGATTGATGTGTTCTCCTGTGAGGCCTGGATTGATGTGTTCTCCATGGCAATTGTAGCAGGATTGATGTGTTCTCCTGTGAGGACAGGATTGATTAGTTCTCCTGTCGAGGCATCCTACCCATGCAGTCTAGGACTCATGGGAAGTACCTCTCATCTGATCAATGAGCAGGGAAATGAAGTTAGGGACCATAGTAGTACCGATGGAAGCATCGTTGTAACTACCGTACTCCCTACGCTAGGATGACCTCCATTGATCTGGGATCAATGATACTGGTCTGGGACCAGTGGTAGGAGTTGTACCATACTATGACGCTGACTTCGGGTCGGCTGAGACTGGTCTGGGATCAGTGGTACATACTCTGAGACCGACTTTGAGTCAGTGGAAGATGATATTGGTCTGGGACAATTGGAGTTGTACTCACTATGACGATGACTTTGGGTTGGTTGAGACTGGTCTGGGACCAGTGGTACATATTCTGAGACTGACTTTGAGTCAGTATGATACATCCTCGATCATTTCTTCTTCTTCATAATTCGGACAAAAGTAGAGTAGAACAGAACAATGCAAGAGCAGAGCAAAACAGAACAAAACAGTACAGATCAGTGCAGGGCAGAACAAGACAAAGCAAAACAGGCAAAATAGAGCAGAGCAGGGCAAGGGTCAGGCTGTACAAGGCAGTGCATTTGATGGATGAATAGTAACGACCGATAGACAGATTGTAGATGAAGTTTTCCATGGTTGAGAGGGAGTGTTAAAATTGGAAACCAGGGCAAAACTTCATGTGGGTCATCTTATTCATGGCTAATAATATTTTTATTAGATTCCTCTCGTCGAGAGGTGTAGGATTGATATAAAGATCATCCAATTCCGATAAGTATTCATGGAGATATGAATTTATTTTGATTATGGAATTATTATCAAGCCGACCTACAACTCATGTAGGCTCAGAAGCCCAACAGTCGCATCTATTCACCCACCAACATTGTGTATAAATATAAGAGGACTTTTCCTCATTTGGACTCACTCATCTCATCGCATCTCTCTCTCTCTACTGTGCAGATATGAGTCTCTTCTCTACTGCGCTGAAATGGGTCTCTCTCTCTCACACATGTGAAGCCGGAAGCTGTTGAATTTGAAGCTGCAACTGCAGAAGTAAAGATTGACTTGCGTGGCCTAGAAGATCTCCTCTTTGGAACTGCGTTGTGGGTTCATCTAAACCTCCTTTGAAAGTTGCAACTTTTGGTGGTGGAATGAAGTCAATCCGACGAACGGTTTGCAAGATATCGACTGCCCTAGTTTGAAGCCGGAAACTGCTGAAACTGAAGCTGCAACTGCAGAAGTAAAGATTGACTTGCATGGCCTAGAATATCTCCTCTTTGGAACTACGCTGTAGGTTCATCTGAACCTCCTTTGAAAGCCGCAACTTTTGGTGGTGGAATGAAGTCAATCCGACGAACGGTTTGCAAGATATCGACTGCCCTAGTTTGAAGCCGGAAACTGCTGAAACTGAAGTTGCAACTGCAGAAGTAAAGATTGACTTGCGTGGCCTAGAAGATCTCCTCATCTGAACTGTGCTGTAGGTTCATCTGAACCTCCTCTGGAAGCCGAAACTTTTGGTGGTGGAATCAAGTCAATCCGACTGTCGGTTTGTGAGATATTGTCTGCCCTAGTTTGATAATGAAGCCGCTAATGTTGATGCTACTGATCTAGGGTTTGCTACTGCTGACATGAATCAGATTTATTGTACTATTTCTCTCTGCTGAATTATTGAAGATAAAAGAAGATTTGATCAAAGGGTTTCCCCACACATTGTGGGGTTTGTCCCTGGCTAGCCGCCACATCTTGTGTCTCTTGTCTTGGCTTGTTTTCTGTCGATCGTTTAATGTTCTATCTGCACTTTACTTTATGTACATGTGATTGCTAATCGGTGGAATATAATAAGAAAAATAAGTAAACTGTTATAAGCATAGAACATACCATAACTTAACAATGATCAATCTCCCAGCTCACAAGCAAGCTCAAGCAAAAACTTAGCCTCTTCTTCTACTCTCCAAGCCCCTATTTCCTTGCATAATTCCTATGGTTGGTTAGCCCATATTAAAGGGAAACCAGTGCACCCAAAACTATGCAATCCCTTCTAGGTTTAGTTCCTAATTGCATGCACCATTTGCATGACTCAGAAAATTATACAACTGATAGTACACTATTCCTGTAGTCTAGTCTCAACTGGGTCTTTCTCAGAATCGACATGCATGAGTTTCTGATGAGGGGATCTTTAGTTAACTGGAGTAGCACTAGTTAATGCATTAGTGCACCAACTGATTGTTGACTCACTATTACTTCCTCAAACAATTTGGAAATAATTTAACTTAGCTCAGTAAACTGAGTTATCTAATTACAACTCACAATTAACTCATCCTGGACCCCTATAATATAGGGAGAACATATACATGACTTCAGAAATACTTCCAACTTGAAATTCCTAAGCTAATTTAGTTAATTAAACTTAATTAACTATTTACAAGTTGCTATGAGAATAGAATTCAATTTTAATTCTTAGTTTAATTCAAGGACAAATTAAACTGGAATTTCTGGATTCTATTTTTATCATTTCTTATTGTTCTTTTCAACACAAGGTCTAGAGCAGTGCCTCCGGAGAATTTTTGGACCCTGTATTAGATGGGTGGACTTAACTATGCTTTTTTGCATGTATTTTTTCATGGTTTTGGGCATGATGGTTTTCTTCCCATGGTATTTCGTAGATCTGGTCAAGGGAACTACGATTATGTTTTAATCCAGGGTAAATGGATTGGGGTTTATGAATTCTTCGGCATGGATATACATGTATTGTAACATTGAAAGGAACATAATGAAAAACCAATATGGTATTCTCGGTTTTGGGATCCAGGGGAAAATCTTTGTGTATATCTATTTTATGTTTTATGTTCTCGCCATTGTTTATTTTCTATTTTTAGAATTCATATGCAGGTAATTTTTGTACAGGGTTAAAACCTATAGGAAAGAGCTCGCTACGTATCAACCCTGTGATTTCCATTCTTATTATAAGCTTCTAAGTGCAGAGGAGTACCCAAAATCAAAATTCTATGGAGCTTGCCATTTTGAGTTTGTTACTATGGATATTCTTAAGCCATGGTGGTAGGATTCGAACAAATTTTTCCATAAGACTTATGGAATCCATAGAATAAATTCATTAAGGAAATTGTATCAGTATCTCATGTCTATGTGTTGCAGGTTGTATGGGTGTGAAAGCACAAAGTTCTTCAAAGA
Source organism: Pinus tabuliformis (assembly GCA_031772625.1). Classification (NCBI taxonomy): domain Eukaryota; kingdom Viridiplantae; phylum Streptophyta; class Pinopsida; order Pinales; family Pinaceae; genus Pinus; species Pinus tabuliformis. The sequence continues at coordinate 1,269,727,392 of CM062818.1, read as the reverse complement.
AGGATGGTTTATATGGATCACCCATGTGCTTCCTAGGGAAAGATTTTCAATTGGCCACACATAATAGCCCATCAATTACAAATGAATGTTGTGAAGGCGAAGAATATTTTGCAAGGTGAGTAACCTGAGTTCTACATGTCATCCTTCTTGCTTGATGGGATATGTTCTTAGAATGAATTCTCAGGCCTTGAGTGGAAATGGACTAAGAAACAACCTCCTGTCAACTCTTATTGTAAAAATTGTCAGACGTCAGCTATGGGGGAGTATATGATCAAATAGTTTAGCACTTCATCGCAATGCTTTATTAGATCATATTTGAGTTTGAGGCACATTGCAAGACAAACAGGTCCAGATAAGTTGTTGCATAAGTTGCAAATTGGTTTACATTTTCTCAAGGCACATTCATCAGAGTCTTCGGAGCATACAAGCCTCCACATCTTATGTTGAAGTATGTGATTGATAAAGTAGTCATGCAAGAAGTTGGCTACCATATATGCACATGATTATCACATCAGAAAGCTCAAGAAGTCCCCATGGCCTATCTTCCCTCTGCAAATAAGGTCATATGAATTAAAGAATCTAAAGGTAGAGGAAGCAAATATTAGAGAGCTTAACCACCTTAAGTTCGAAGAGATAAGCTTCCATCGATATGATCATGCAACACTGTGCAAAGTTGAGGTACACCTGACCTTATTCTTTTTTCCCTAGGGGAGATGAAGATAAGACAAATAACTAGTATAATGCTTCCAGAGAAGTTTCACAAGGTGATGAAGAAGGGTGTTATCATACAATGCTTATGTCAAATATTGATCAAGAAGGGACCCAATAGGAAATGGTTACTCGGGTTAGTGATAAGTCAAAGAGGAAGCAGAGACATGATCCCAAAGAAGAGAGGAGTAAGAAATTCAAGGTTGATCTTCACACTAATGGTGAAATAGAAGCAAATAATAAAAGGAAGGAATGGGAAGAAGGTAGGAAAATGGAGCACGAAGAAGAGCACAAGAAAAAAGAATAGAAAGGAAAAAATAAGTGAGAGGACATGTTAAGGAAGAAACAAGAACTGAATAAGAGAAAAGAGGAGGAAACTAAGAAGAAGCTATCAGAAAACAAAGGTAAGAAGAGGAGCAATGGAGGCTACAAGTTAAAGAAGAAAACAAGAGGAAATAGGAAGAGGAGTTCGCAAGAAAGTTATAGGAATATGCAGAGGCCCAAAACATAGACAATGAATGAGAGGAGGATGACCAAGTAGCAATCATTGAGTTGATCATATAAACTTTAAACATTCCACCCCCAATTCCTCTAACTAGTGGGCATGTCCCTTTTAATGATTTGGGATTCTTCCTCCAACCGATGATAGTGTCATGGATATCTCCAATATCACCTTTGATGATGTTAGGAAACCAGCTTACAAAAAGATAGATCAATGCCTTAGAATTCAGCCTCTTCAAGGGGGCAACCTCATTTACATTACACAAATGAACAATTCTTGGATGATACAAATGACTAAACCTCCCTTCTATATATAGGAGTCTAAGGGGTCACAATACAATCAAACTGACATAACAGTAATAACATAAGGGCACAAAAATAACAATAATGGGTTTCTATGGAGCATACTAATAACAATATGGGGACAATAGGGGCACAATAATAACAATAAGGGATACAATGACAATAGTAATGGGGGAATCACTAGTATTATAGGGGCCTAACATGCCCCTCTCCTTCCGAAAAGCATTGTCCTCAATGCTTGAGTAGTTCTGGATGCTTTTGTATAAAATTCTCATCCTCCCATGTGGAATCTTCAGTAGATAAGTTCTTCCACTTGATGAGATACTTCGAAATTGATCGATTTCTTAGTTATCGAGTTCTTATTCTGTGACTGCTTCTGGTTCCAATATGATTTTTCCTTCCTCATCAAGTTCTGGCAATATTGTTTGAACTGGGAGCTTGTCACCTATAACCTTCTTTAAACATGAAACATGGAAAACTAGGTGCACTCGGGAAGCTGCAAGAAGCTCCAATTTGTATGCCATAGTACCAATATTTTGCAACACCTTGTATGGACCATAATACTTTGGTGATAATTTATTATCCTTCTTAGCTTGCTTGAGGGACATTCTTTTATATGGTTATAGCTGTAGGAATACTCAGTCACCTACATCAAAACTTTTTTCACTGCGATGTTGATATGCTTGTTGTTTCATTCTATTCTGCGCCAATGTGAGGTTATCCTTTAAGAGTTGGAGAACTTGTTGTTGATGTTTGATGTGATGTTCCACTGTTTGAACCTTAAATTTTTCTATTAAATATGATGTGATGGATGGTGGATGATATCCATAAAGTGTCATAAATGGGGTCATTTTTGTTGCAATATGGAAGGAAGTGTTATACCACCATTTAGCCAGAGGCAACCATTTGACCCATTGTGTCTATTTATCAGATAAAAAGCAACGAAGATATCCTTCCAAACATTTGTTTACTATCTCAATTTTCCCATCAGATTGAGGATGATAAGATGAGCCATGAGCTAACTAAGTACTGATACAAGAAAATAATTTTGTCCAAAAATTTCCAGTGAAAATGGGATCTCTGTCACTTACAATAATCTTTGGGTTTCCATGTAGCTTTTGAATTCTTTCCATAAATGCAGTAGAAACTATATTGGCTTTAAATGGATGTGATAATGCACAAAAGTGTGCATACTTGGTAAGTCTGTCAACTACCACCATGATGACACTCTTTCCCTTAGATTTGGGTAAACCTGTAATAAAATCCATTGAAACCTCCTCCCAACGTTGGCTTGGAATGGATAAAGGTTGTAATAGACCTGGGGTCTTAATTGTTTCAAATTTATTTTGTTGGAAAACCAAACATTCCGCCACAAAATTTTGAATATCTCATTTAACGCCATTTCAAAAAAATTCCTTCTTAACCCTGTGGTAAGTTAAAAAAAATTTGAGTGCCCTCCTAAGGGAGAAGTGCGCAATTCCATAAGAATCTTTTGTTTGAGTTGGGAATTCTTACATATGTATAAGTGATCTTTGTACCATAACGAATCAATTTTCCAACTAAATGTATCAGATGTAGTGGGATCTTGTTGTAACTTTCGAATGAGTGCCCACACTTCTTCGTCATTTTTCCATTCCTCCCTTGCTTCATTTATCCAATCTAGCTGGATAATAGAAATGGCGCACAACAATGCTTCCATATCCTCATCCTTCCTAGAGAGTGCATCTTCCACAAAAAATTTCTTCCCTTTTTTGTAGATGATTTCAAAGTCATAACCCAACACCTTTGTGACCCATTTTTGTTGCTCTTTAGAGGATAATCTTTGTTCTAAAAAGTATTTAAGACTATCATGATCCTTTTTTACCTTGAAGTGTCTTCCCATTAGGTAGGGTCGCCATTTCTTAAGTGCATGTAGTATTGCCAACATTTCCTTCTCATAAATAGCTTTGTGTAAATACTTTCCCTTGATTGGATGACTTTCGAAAGAAATGGGTCTTTCATCTTGCATTAAAACAACACCAATTCCATTTCCTGAAGCATCACATTCCACAATAAAGGTTTTTGTGAAGTCCAGCATAGCTAAGACCGGTGCTTGGCACATTGCCTCTTTAAGATGTTAAAAGGCCTTTATTGCTTTTGGAGTCCATCAAAATGCATCTTTATTCAATAATGTTGTTAGAGGTGCTTATATTCTCCCATAATTCTTAAAAAACTTGCAATAATACCCTGTCAACCCGAGAAATCCTCGCAGATGCTTTATGGATGTGGGGATTTTCCACTCCTTAATGGCTTTAATTTTGCTAGGGTCTTCCTTAACACCTTCATGAGATAAAATATGACCCAAATATTCCACCTCTTGTACTCCAAAGAAACATTTGGAGCTTTTTTCATATAATTGTTTCTCCTACAATAGTTTGAGCACCCTATCAACATGTTCAACATGATCATTCCAAGACTTGCTATAGATTAGTATATCATCAAAAAATACTAACACAAATTTTCTAAGGAAGGGTTTGAAAATAGAATTCATCAAACCTTGAAATGTAGAAGGTGCATTGGTAATGCCAAAAGGCATGACCAAAAATTCATAATGATCCTCATGAGTTCTAAATGTTGTTATCGAAATGTCTTTAGTCTTTATTCTAATTTGATGATATCCTGAACGAAGATCCAACTTGGTGAAGTAAATTGATTCATGCAATTCATCCAATAATTCATCAATGATAGGAATGGGAAATTTATCTTTAATAGTGAGTTTGTTGAGCTCCCTATAATCTGAACACATGCACCATGATCCATCCTTCTTGTGAAGCAATACTACTAGAGCAGAGAAAGAGCTTTAACTAGGTTGAATTATACCAGCCTCTAGCATTTCTGCAACCATACGTTCAATTTCACTCTTTTGGGCATAGGGATATCTGTACAACCTAATGTTTGGAGGAGTACTTCCTGGAATCAAATGAATAGCATGATCATGATCACGAATAGGTGGGAGACCTTTGAGAGTCTCAAATACCTTGGAATGATTGTCCAAGACTTTTTGGAGATCTGGAGAAATAGATGATTTCGATGTGGGAACCTTTAGCGAACATAATTGTGCAATTACACCTCATTGTTCCTTGTTTCGAAGCTTTTTCATACCATTAGAGCTGATTATCTTTCCCAATTTCCTTGCAATACCCCTTAATTCAACTTCCTTTCCTTCCGCACAAAATTTCATGAAAATTTCTAGAAAATTAAAAGCTATTGTACCCAAGGATTGTAGCCATCTAACTCCTAGTACAACATTAGCACCACCCATTGGAATGGAAAGTATTGGGCTATTTAATACATATTCTCCCATGGATAGCTTGATGTTATGGCACTTTCTAGAGCAATTTATGGTTCCTCCACTTGCAGCCATCACTTAACACTCTGGTGTTGGATATAGGAAGCAATTCAATTCATTTTTTATCTTACAATGAATAAAATTATGGGTACTTCCCGAATCAATCAACACTATTACATTTTTCTTCTTGATATGTCCTTCTATCTTGATAGTTTGAGGAGTGGTAATTACAACTAATGCATTACAAGATATGGTCGAATTCATTTCTTCTTTATCTAGGGTTTGTTCCTAGAGTATATGCTCTTCTTTTTACATTTCTTGTTCCTTTTCTTCCTCCTCTTCACAATCTAGGTAGAATAATTTCTTCTCAGCACACTTATGACCTTTAGTGTATTTGCTATCACAACTATAATAAAGCCCTTTTGCTATTTTTTCTTCCAATTGTTGTGGTGTCAACCTTGTAGGTTCTGAAAGGCTAGGGGAAACAACACTTCCATCTTTATAGTTGTGAGTGGTAGGCTTCCTAGTTGCCATAATTTTGCTTTCCATTTTTCTTGCTAACTTGAATGCCTTCTTCAATGAATCAGGTTCCCAAAGGCGAACCTCATGTTGGATATTATCCTTTAAATTCCCTATGAACAGATCAATCCTATGCTCCTCTGGAATATCTTTTACCCTGATGTTCAATTTTTGGAAGTCCTCAATGTGCTCCATCATTGAACCCTTTTGTTTGAGATTTATCAATTGGCTAAAAAAGGTGTTGATTTTTGTATCCTCATAATGTGCTATCATTTCTTCCATAAAAATTGCCCAAGTGACAATTTGTTTACAAGAGAAAAACCATCAAAACCATACAAACTGATTTGGTTCCAAATATAAAGTTGCAATACGTACCTTTTGTGTGTTTTACACATTATGGAGATCGAAAATTTGCTCCATCTATAGTATCCATGTTCCGAGATCCTTGCCATCAAACTTCCTCATATCAATTTTTGGAACATGGTGGGTCTTCAATCCAACATTAGAGTCTATGAAATCATGATTAACATTTCTTTTATTCTCATCATGAGTTTCCTTTACTACCCTTTCACCATTAGTGACCATTTCTTGTATCAACTTATTCAAATTTATCTTCAGTTCTTCCATCTTATCGTCCATGCCATTCATCTTAGCACCCATGCCATTCACCTTAGCTTCCACGTCATCCATATTAGCTTCCATCTTAACTTTCATGCCATTCATATTAGCTTCCACGCCATTCATCTTGGCTTCATTTACCTTTAGTGAGAGTGAAATTTGTTGTACTTGGTCTTGTAATTTTGATATATCATGTTGCATTTCTTCCTCTTCTTCATGAGTCATGCTAGAGCTTTCAAGTTGCTTACTAGGTGTTTCCATTTTATTTCTTTGGGGAATTAATTAATGCTAATAATTCTTCACTATTCCCTTTGAATTCCTTCAAACTAATTTTTCAAACCAATCTTACGCAAAATTTAAAAAAAAAAACTACACACTTTTTTTTTCACTTTGTAAGAGCTCGATATTGAATCTGTTGTATCTTTGTAACTGTGGATCTTGAATATCTGAAATCTCGTCCTATGGTAGCCCTTTGAGTCCTCTTTCTAACCCCACAAGTATGATTAATATTGGATCCTCCAAGGAAGAGTTATTCCAAATCTCCCATAGTGACCTAATTATAAACTAGTTTAGTAGAGCGAACTTGTATGATGTGCCACGTGTCACTGTTTAGACCTTAGTACCTGAAACTGATACACAAAAAACTACAGACTGTCCTCTTTCTGAAACGTTTTATGAAATTTCAATATGATGCTCAAAACAAAAGTTATGACGATTTTTCCCAGGTCCCCTGTTTGGAATGTAATTTGAGAGTCTGCAAAAACCTTAACTTCCTCATATCATATCTCCACAAATATAGCGATACAAGCTCTAAAATTCTAACCCAAAGTTAAGAATGATTTTAGCTCAAATGGGTTTTTTTTTTGTAGCTTATGAAATGTCGAAAAAAAAAGTTATAGAGAAAATTCCCTGATGACTTGTTTGGAGCAGCGAAACCCTAGAATCCAAAGCTCTGATACCAAATTTTAGGAAACTAGCTCACAAAAATATAGAAAAGATAGATCAACACCTTAGAATTCAGCCTCTTCGAGGGGAAACCTCCTTTACATTATACAAATGAACAATTTTTGGATGATACAAATGACTAAACCTCCCTTCTATATATAGGAATCTAAGGGGCCACAATATAATCAAGCCGGCATAACAGTAATAACATAAGGGCACAAAAATAACAATAGTGGGTTTCTATGGGGCATACTAATAACAATATGGGGACAATAGGGACACAATAATAACAATAAGGGATACAATGACAATAGTAATGGGGGAATCACTAGTATTATAAGGGCCTAACAAATGAGCTAAAGAACAAGATCATACAAGAGAGGAGTTAATTCCCTAATGATCCAAATCATCATGTTTCCATCAATACGAAAATGGTGATTGTATCAAACACCAAGATCAATCATAGAGTATTTGCCTCAGCAAATGCAGATTTTGCGGTAGCAACATAAAAGAATACAAATTTCCAGATGAAAAAGAATGAATAATTACATAAGGAGTTGGTTGGTTCAAAGCAGCATATTGATAATCTCCTTTTCAAAAATAAAAGTATGTCTTCCACCAGTGCTAACAGAGAGGGATTATAGGTAGCCATACTTATAGAACTCAAGCTAATAGAAGACACAATGTATGAGGAAATGATCACTTTGAATAAGGAATTTGCACCCTTGTATGAGGTAAAAACAGGATCATAGGAGAATTTGGAAGTCTTGAAGACAACTTATGCAACTATAGATGCAATCCAGGAATGAGGCATCAAGTATTTGAATGTCCCTGTAATGTTGGTTAGAAAAGGAAGGCATCATGATAAAATGGAAAAATCAGAGATAAGAATGCTTATACAAGTCTATGAGCAGCTCAGTAATAATGTGACCAACACTATGTCAGCATATGCACAGTTGTATAATGGATTGGAGGCCTAGCTACGACTACACAAAATACCTTTTGTTGGTACACTTGGGGAGATAAAAGGCAGGAATACTATTGGGCGAGAACTAGAGGAATTCTTGAACCGTATCAAATGGGAGGCCATGCAAGATGACTTAGAAGTGACAAAATACTTCCTTATGCAATATGTAGTTGAACCAGTTAAGTTACATATAAAGTTATTCATGTTGTGGAATAGTGTACAATCAAGCTCTAGAACTATTTATCTAGATGCTTTAGAGGGAAAGACCAGATATAATCCATATCTACCACAAAATATTAGATATATAGTAGCGCAATAAATATTGGTATCAACACATCACAATGGAGCTTCATGTCACAATTAACGAGTTGCCATTCCCACAAATGCAAACATTTTGTGTTTTGTTGTATTTTGTGGATTTTTTCCATAATTTTGGAAAATGTAATTTTCTAATTGCAAAAAATAATAAAAAATGTAAATTGTGTGTGGAAGTATAAGAGTCACATGAGGAATGTGAAGAGTCATTAGGAAGTGAAAATTTCATATGGGAGCTCAAGAGTCACATGGGAGGTGAAGAATCACCCAATTTGTTATAAGTAGGCCCCCATGCCTCAAGTAAAGTACTTTTAGCCTTGGCTTCTCAAGCTTAGCATAGGAGGGAGAGATCACTCTTTTGAGGAGCAAGTGGTCGCTTCATGTTCCACTATTGGGGCTAGTGATGCATCATTTTAATTGTGTATCTTGGCACTTTCACTTAATATTTTGAATCTTGACGCACTTTCATGCATGTATTGTGTATGTTGTAAGAAAATTCTTTCACATTTGTGATGTATGTTGATGTTCATTTGTACTAAGGAAAATAAACTATTTTGTTGGCTTTGGTATACATCTTAATTGAAATGTGTGTCTTACTTTCTTTTTTTTATCGTTGTTAATTTGTGAACTATTTTGCGAAATAATTAACAATTATTTCTTGTATGTGTGTGTCTTTATTGGGATGGTACTATTACTTTTCTTCTAAGAGATCACTCTTTATTTTCCCATCCATGAAAGTTATTTATACACATTGCAATTGTATGTTTCATAGAGCTAACTTACTTGTTTATCTCAAAAGTTATGTGCATTTTCTCTTATATTGATTGATTTCAGCCAACATAAATATTTAAGATCATTATAACGACAATCAGGTCAATTTCCCAGATGGGGCTACTGTCCCAAATGGTGTGAGGTTTGATTGGGACTTCATACTATGGAGACCCCCTTTTGTTGTGTTGATTGTGTTGTACCCATCAACATCTTAGGGGATCTCCCCAGTAAGAAGTCCCAACTAGACCTCAGACCGTTTGGAGTAGGAGTCCCAACAATGGGTAGTAAAGTAGTGCCTTGACTGCGAAGTGCGCAGAGGAAAGTATGATAACTTTTTCGGAAGCAAGTGTGTGACCTTGCAAAGAGTCAAGTGAGATGCATTGGGTTCTAACACACAGAAGGGAAAAGGAAGTGTGTCCCTTAGAAGCTTGTAATAGTATGCAACCTAAAAGGAACACATGAGCAAAATGACATCATAGGCTAGAAGAGGAATAGTCCACAATCCAAAGTGACAGGTTAATACAACAACATTTCTACAACAAGATTCATACAATTTCATACAAAATAGTTCATACACAAATGCATAAATTAAATAACATGCATTGCTTAAATAACCAGAATAGTCGAAATACAATAATAACATATGCATGAAAATTTATTGGCTCAGTTAAAGTTCCACCCATACATACACCATTGACATCCACTAGCCCCAATAGTGTAACATTACGATCAACACCGCTTGCTCCTCCAAAAAGATGTACTCGCTCTACGCTATGGAGAAGCCAAGGTTCATCACAATACTCTCCAAGCATTCTCTAAGCAATGCCTAGCCAAAAGCTTGGCTCCCAAAAGCCCCTTCTATGAGTTATGAGGTTTTATTTATAACAATGGGGTGAGGTGACCCTTGACATTCTCCTTTGTGACTCTTCGACTACCCTCATCACTCTTCAACTTTTGTACAAATAACTCTTTACATTACATAGTGACTATTCACATTCCACTAATGACACTTGGAATTTCACTTACAACATATTTACAAATAATATACATTTTCCACATGTACCCATGTGAGATAAAATAGGCTAGAGACAACCTAAGAAGACACAACACTATGACTCTGAAGATTGGGGCAAGACCAACTCGACAACCTTCACTTGATGATTCTTGGTTGCGTACTGATGCCAAGCTTGGTACTATGTTATGATGTACCCAAACTGCTTCATGGTTTCTTCTTAATAGTGTACTTTTTCCTCCATAGCTTCTCGGTATATGGTCTTAGAACATGTGTCTGTCTCGTCCTGAAGTATGTGCAGTGTGGTGTAGACCATGACATGACCACCAGTGTGCTTCTGCATGTTTGGTGCGCTCAGCTCCAAGTCATCCCTGGTGGCCTCTCACCTTAGTTTCTCCATGTACCTATCGACCTCTAACCAGACTTGGTTCTTGTGCTTAGCTTTGGTGAGGGAACCTGCATATGTTCACTCTCTTACTCAATTGTTGTCTTTTCCAACTCATCAACCTGTATGAGCACTGTTTTCTATGTCATTGTGCCTTGTCTTTGTTCTTCTTCCTTTTTCTATTTCTTTTCCTATTCTTTCCTTCTTGACTCTCGTTCTTCCTTTGGTTCTTGTTCTGCTTGCTGCAATCTTAGTTCTACTACCTGCAAGCTTTGATATTCTCTCTTTCTTTGCTCTGTTGTATGTGTCCTCTACTTCCTTTTGATTTTTTCGTCAAAGATACCTGCATGAGGATTGAATCCACTTTCTTTTTGTAGCTTTTTTCTCCCTTTATTATGTCAGCAATTACCTCTTTCTCTGATCTTGTACTAGATTGTTGCCTTCTGCCACTGTTGCTGGTCTTGTTTCCATGTTAGTGTTGATTCCTTTTCTATAAACAGTTGGGAATCTTCATAAGTTGGTGAGTGAATTGGCTCTTTCTCAACTGCTTCCCTAATACTTCTTTTAGTGGTTGCTCTTGAAGCAACTCTATTTAGTGCCATGGTACAATGACTACTGGAGAGAAGTGTTTCATGAGTGTGGGATAGAAAGGACACTCATGGCAAGCAAACATTAGCTCTTACAAATATAATTTCATGACATGATCAAGCAGCAACCAGAGCATCTGATGAGAGGAAATGCGTAGTTTTGACTGACAGGGGTGACTGACTGACTATGGGAAGTGCGCAATCTCGACAGTCAGTGTGGAAGCTTAATGACTGGAACTGCGCAATACACAGTTCAGTCTCGTTCAAGGCCTGGGAGAGACTGCGTATTGCGCAATCTCAGTGACCAAGCTGGGAGACTAGCTCCTAGAACTGTGTAATGCACAGTTGGAGCCAACCCAGGACATGCTCTGTGCAATTACAAAAGCCAACGCATAGGCCTTGAGATCCTAGATTGTGCAGTGCATGCAGTGAGATGTGAGATCTGGGAAAGGGGGGTCCAGATTTGTCCATTGGGAGTGTGCAAAAAAGCAGATCTTAAGGATGATGTGAGGATGAGTATAGACTTGACTAAGTGTAGATGTATGCATGTAACACAAGTGTACCAATAGATCAAACTAAAGGAACATGAAGAATGTGAAGAGAGTCCCCCCAATGGTGACCTTTGGTGCAAAACAGGAAAACTCATTCGACACTTGATAAAGACAATATATAACTTGAAACAACGCTAAAACAAGTTTAAAGGCCATCGATTGTTCAACAAAATGAATGAAACAACACTCTCACAAGCTAAACAAACAAAAGCGACAGAAAAAGAAGCAAAAGGCGATAAAAGCAAAACTCACCCCGAAAAGCGATGATAATGCTCTGAAGGCTCCTTGATCTCCTAAGGAAGCTAGAGCTTGATGATCGAATGTATAAGTGAGCTCTAGAGGTATCCATTACATAGATTTGAGAAAAATGGAGTTCATGACACGTATGCTTGAGATCAAGGACAACAATGACACTTGGAAGAAACTTCTAAAGATGGCAATGTGTCACCTTCAGGAAACTAATAATAGATCCCTACTTCCTAGGGATGATTTTCCTCTTAGCTTCTTGCTTTTTGAGAAAACTTTCATGCACTGCATGGAAATATTGTGCAGTTCTAGGAAGGATCATGTAACTCTCTGGTTCATGCACTGAGCAGTTTCTGAGCATAGTAGGTTCTACGCAATTTTTGGGTTGAGTGGCTCTGGGTTGCCTCTCATGTTCTATGCAATTTCCCACCTGAAGGCAGGATGTGAACTGGCTCTTCACAATTTTTGAGATGAAGGCTCACTTGCTACCTCTCATGCTTTACGTAGTTTCCTAGTTGAAGATAAGCTGTCAGCTCGGTTTGCTCAATTCTGGAGTTGAAGCTCACCATTCAATTGCATTGTGCATTTCCTTAGCGAACGTTTAGTTTCCCTCAAGGATTGCACAGATCATCAAGGAAGTGCTATAACTGATTTGAAACCAAGTCACGAGGACATCTTGTGGTTAGATGGCAAAGCAAGTAAGAAAACACAAGCTGTAAAGTGAAGGATAAAACTCAACAAAAGCACAAGTACCTAGGAAGTGCGAGAAAAGTTGTTGGGATTTTAGTAGGGAGGCTCCAAAACAAAGCTTAGGCAAAATTTTGGAGGGTGGTTTTAGCCACTACAACATTGGTGACACACTGGTAGAACTCTAGCTCTATGTATGGACCTTGTCTCATGTAAAGCTTCTAACTCCTCAGGAAGTATTGTTCAATCCTTTGACTGTCATGGTTCCTTCACTAGCTTGAGTGAAAGATATAGTCCCTGCCATTCTCTTTATCATTCAGCCCACATACCAAGCCAAGTAAACTAAATTGTTTCAATTGGGGATGAGGGGTATATTGATGCACAATTAATATATACTATCATATTTTTAGTTTCATCTCTGGTGTTGCTCCGCTGCCAGTAGGCTTGGAAAGTACCCCGGCGAAGTCACTTCAGGAACACAAGAATCGCTCCACTACCAGTGAGCTTGAATAGTACCTTGGCGGAGTTACTTGCTTCACCTCCCTATGCAGGAAGCCCTTCTCTTATTTCACCTTTATTTTTTTAATTTTTCAAAGAACTATGCATAGGCACTTATTTATTTTCATGAGGTGAAAGAGGGATCTCGACTTATTGAGAGCAGAAGAGGTTGTCCCTGCAAAAAAGGATGTTATATATACCTCTGACATACTTGTTAAGGTTTTCCCCCTCACCTGACTCTACTTGACTGAGTTGACAAGGGTTAACCGAAAATAGAAAACCAATTAGAATAGACGGTACTAGTTATAAGTGCAAGCGTTGTGACTTCACCAAGACTCACTCTTAAAGGAACGTATTTTCCATCACAGTATCATTGACTAAAAGAACACAAGATCTTCATAAGGAGATGGAATAGACAGATAACCCAATGTTGATAGATGTACAAGTCATATTGTATTTCACCTAGCTTGTCTCAAGAAGCCAAACATGATTTTCGATGAAATCTAATCCTACAGGTGCATAAACAAACAAACAAGCAAAGGAAAGCAATACCACAAAAACAAAACAAAAAAGTAAGCAAATAAAAGCATGAAAGAAAAAAAAAAACATGAAAGCAAACACTACTTCTAATCCTAAGCTAAACAATGCATGGGCCTACTCACGTGAAGTGATATTCCAATGCATCCATCGACGCATTGGTTAGCCCATGTCAGTGAAGGCATGGTTGACAAGAAATATATTTAGACATACCAGCAAACAAGACATATATAGCAATGAAAACCAACATGCTCGAATTTTAAATGCGTCCACAGAAAATAAAAGAGTAAAAGTGCATGACAAACAATCTGTAGACGTGTCATGGTGTTGCATCACATTGTGTGTAGACAACAAGCATGTACACTCTTTCGATCTTGACAGATGAGAAAACATGCAAAAAGAAGAAAAATTTTGTTTCGCAACATGACTTGGTACGTATGACTCCTCCAATGCATGAGTGATGGGATCATGAGATTTTGGTGGAGGATGTGAAATCTGTAGATCAGGTTGATTTTCAATGTGCACGAGAGAGTGATGAGGATCCTGGGGTGATTCAACATTTTTTTATCTGAAGTGGAACTAACCTCAGGACTGCGAGAACCTGACATAACCATCACCTTGGGCTAAAGTTCCTTGATAGCTTGAGGGGTTTCCACTTCATCAACAGATGTATCATCAAAGACCGGTGGCTTAGAAAAATCAATAGTACGTGAATCAACATCATGATCAAATGAATGAGTAAATAGATCACGACAACCACAACCAGAAAATCGAAGATGTGCTTAGGCATCCTCATGATCTGACGAATCATATAGACGGGTTGATGAGAAACAAAAGTTTTCACCCTCTAAATTTCCAAAAAGAAAAGATGACATATTAGGTGAATTCGGAAAGAAATATTTGTCCTCACGACAATCAAATGATGAACTGACATCCTATGTGTCCTGCGAATGATCGGAAGTAGAAACATACAGGAATGAATTTTCACAAGGAAAATTAGAAATAGCAAGATCACAGAAGATGTTAGGATAGAGTGGATGAGGTGCAAAAAAAAGGAGGCCATCCTTCACCACAGGTTCTTCTTCATATTCCCACACATACTCATCATAAATGACAGTGCAGGTTGGCTACTCAACACCAACTTCGTCAACAACTTGATCCTCATGAACATCATATGTGGATTCCGGAACGGATGAACACAACACAGTCAAATCTGAAGGACCATAGGAACCAAAAGACGGAGGTTGAGAGAACAAGATCATGTGACAACCATCAGGGTTTCATTCCTAATCTGCATAGATATTAAGAGTAGGTAGGGTGGGAGGAGGTGACAATTCAACAAATTGGTTCACAACTTCTCCCACCTCATCCTGCGGAGCTAGAGTTTTTTTATGAGAAGAGGATGGAGGGTCACTTCTGATAGAAACCTTGTCTGTCTTAGATTTGGAAGCTCTAACACCAAGGTATGTTGGGAGGGGTTCGAATGATTTCAACTCATGTGTATTTTCAAATACGTGAAGAAGATACTGAAATCTTTCTTTGATAAATTTCCAATTAGTTTCATCCTTAGGGATTTAAAAAGAAAGATTACAGAAGCGATCCCAAAATTGCGCAATAGATTCATTAAGTGCTTTATGTAATTCCAGAATTTTTGTATTGAATGCTTTACGGTCATAATGGAAGAAAGCACTGTCAAACTCTCTGATCATATGATTAAAATAATGAATAGAGGTTGTGGGCAATGTGCGACACCATTGCTCAACATGCCCTTCGAACGTGTAAGCGAACAGCCCACAGGAAACGTCATCCGAGGGGACTTCATTCCTTTCATAAAAGCCTAAGAAGGAAACTCCATGTCTTAGCAGGGCTATTCTGCCTTCACCATTGTACTTTAGTTGTGACAAGTCATCGATGACATCCTCCGATGCGTCAAAATCATGTGCATGAGAAAAACATGCCAGAGTTGAGATTGTAATGTAAGTCATGAATGATGTGCAGAGATGCAAAACAAACTTTAAGGTCTCAACTTGTCATATGGCCCTCCTTCTAGCACCATAAATGTTGACAGTGTTGGACACGTCAACATTTCAAGGTATCTCCCTGGTAAGAATATCCAACAGTGGGTAGTAAAGTAGTGCCTTGGACGCGGTAGCGCTTAGAGGTAAGTATGATAACTTTGTCGAAAGCAAGTGTGTGGCCTTGCAACGAGTCAAGTGAAATGCATGAGGGTTCTAACACATGGAGGGGAAAAGGAAGTGTGTCCCTTAGAAGCATATAATAATACACAACCTGAAAGGAACACGTGAGCGGAATGAAATCACAGGCTGGAAGCGGAATAGTCCACAATCCAAAGTGACGGGTTAATACAACAACACATCTTCAATAAGGTTCATACAATTGCATAAAAAATAGTTCATACACAAATGCATAAGATAAATAACATACATTGCTAAAGTAACCAGAATAGTTGAACTACAATAACAACATATGCATGAAAATGTGTTGGCTCAGTTATATTATTATGTGAAACTTCCATCCATACATATACCGTTGAAAGCCACTAACCCCAATAGTGGAACATTATAGTCAACGCTTCTTGCTAGTCCAAAGGGATGTACTCGCTCTATGTTGTGGAGGAGTCAAGGTTTGTCACAATACTCTTCAAGCCTTCTCTAAGCAATTCCTATCCAAAAGCTTGGCTCCCAAAATCCCTTTCTATGAGTTATGAGGTTCTATTTATAATAAAGGGTGATGTGACCCTTGACATTCCCCTTTGTGAATCTTCAACTACCCTCATGACTCTTAAACTTCTTTATAAATAACTCTTTACATTACATAGTGACGATTCACATTCCACTAATGACACTTGGAATTTCACTTAAAACATATTTACAAATAATATACATTTTCCACATGTACCCATGTGAGACAAAATAGGCTAGAGACACCCTAACAAGACACAACACTATGACTCTGAAGTTTGGGTCAAGAGAAACTCAACAACCTCCACTTCATGATATTGATGCCAAGCTTGGTACTATGCTATGATGTCCCCAAACTGCTTGATGGTGTCCTCCTAATAATGGACTCTTACCTAAATACATTTTGGGTATATGGTCTTGGAACCTGTGTCTGTCTCATCCTGAAGCATGTGCAATGTGTTGTAGACCATGATAGGACCACCAGTGTGCTTCTGCATGTTTGGTGCACTCAAATCCAATTCATCTCTGGTGGCCTCTTGCCTTAGCTGCGCCATGTACCTGTCGGTCTCTAACTGGACTTAGTTATTATGCTTAAGTTCACTCTATTCCTCAACTGTTGGCTTTTCCAGCTCATCAACCTGTATGGGCATTGTTTTTTATGTCATTGTGCCTTACCTTTATTCTTCTTCATGTTTCTGCTTCTTTTCTTGTTCTTTCCTTCTCAGCTCCTGTTCTTCCTTCAATTCTTGTTCTTCTTGTTGTGATCTTAGTTCTACTACCTGTAATCTCTGCTCTTCTCTCTTCCTTTGCTCTGTTGTCTATGTCTTCTACTTCCTTTTTCTTTTGTCATTAAAGATGCCTGCATGAAGATTGAATCTTCTTTTGCTCTACAAATTTGTTCTCCCTTTATTATGTCAACAATTTCCTCTTTCCCTGATCTTGTATTGGATTGTTTCCTTCTACCACTACTGTTGGTATTGCTACCATGTTAGTGTTGATTCCTTTTCTGTAAACAATTGGGCATCTGCATATATTGGAAAATAAATTGGCACTTTCTCAATTGCTTCCCCAGTACTGCTTTCAGTGGTCACTCTTAAAGCAACTCTCTTTAGTTCCATGGTACAATGACTACTAGAGAGAAGTGCTTCATGAGTGTGGTACTTGTGGGATAGAAAGGACACTCATGGCAAGCAAACATTAGCTCTTACAAATCTAATTTCACAACATGATCAAGGAGAAACCAAGGCATATGATGAGAAGAAATGTGTAGTTTTGACTGACAAGGGTGACTGACTGAATGTGGGAACTGTGCACTATGCAGTTCCAATAGTCAGTGTGGAAGCTTCATGACTGGAATTGCACAATGTGCAATTCAGTTTGGGTCAGGGCTTAGGAGAGACTGTGGATTGTGCAGTCTTAGTGACCAAGCTGGGAGTCTGGATCATGGAACTGTGTAGTGCCTAGTTGGAGACAACCAAGGATAGGCTCTACACAATTCCAGAAGCCAAGGCAGAGGCCCTGAGCTCCCAAATTGCGCAGTGCATGTAGCGTGATGTGATATTCGGGCAGGAGGAGCCCAAATTTGTCCATGGGGAGTGTGCCAACAAGAAAATATGAAGGATGATGTGAGGATGAGTGTAGATCTAACTAAATGTAGATGTATGCATGTAACACAAGTGTAGCAATGGATCAAACTTAAGGAACATGAAGCTTGTGAAGGGAGTCGTTGCAACAACGACCGTTGGTGAAAAAAAGGAAAACTCATTCGACACTTGAGAAAAGAAATATATAACTTGAAACAACACTAAAAAAATTTAAAGCAATAGTGGTTTTTCAACAAAATGAGTGAAATAAGACTCTCACAAGCTAAACAAACAAAAGCGACAGAAAAAGCAGCAAAAGGCAATAAAAGCAAAACTCGCCCCCAAAAGCGATGACAATGCTCTAAAGGCTCCTTTCTCTCCTAAGGAAGCTAGAGCTTGATGATAGAATGTATAAGTGAGATCTAGAGGCATCCATTACATAGATTTGAGCAAAATGGAGCTCGTGATGCGTACGCTTAAGATCAAGGACAACGACACTTTTCAAAAACTTCTAAAGATGGAAATGTGTCACCTTCAAGAAACTAATAATAGATCCCTACTTCCTAGGGATGGTTTTCCTCTTGGCTTCTTTCTTTTCAAGAAAACTTTCACGCACTCCCTGGAAATATTGCGTAGTTTTGGGAAGGACCAGGCAACTCTTTGGTTCATGCACTGAGCAGTTTCTGAGCATAGTAGGCTTTTCGCAATTTCTGGGCTAAGTGGCTTTGGGCTGCCTCTCAGGTTCTATGTAATTTCCCAAGTGAAGGCAGGATGTCAGGTGGCTTTGCGCAATTTTGGATTTGAAGGCTCACTTTCTACCTCTCATGCTCTGTGCAATTTCCTAGCTGAATACAAGCTTCCAGCTGGTTCTACGCAATTCTAGAGCCAAAGCTCACTGTTGGGTTGCATTGTGCATTTCATGAGAGCAAGGTTGGTTGCCCTCAAGTATTGCGCATATCATCAAGACAGTGTTAGAACCAGTTTGTAACCAAATCAAGGGGTCATCTTGTGGTTAGATGGCAAAGAAAGCAGGAAAACACAAAGCTAAAACTCAATTAAAGCACAAGTACCTGGGTAGTGTGAGATAAGTTGCTAGGATTTTAGTAGGGGGGCTCCAAAACGAAGCTTAGGAAAAATTTTGGAGGGTGGTTGTAGCCGCTACAACATGTTGGCAGACTTCCAGTGTCATCAACATCCTACAATAAGAATATCACACCTGAAGCCACTACTAAACTCTTCTTTAAGAATATTCAGTTCATTTTGGGCTACCTTGAACCATTATTTTAGATATGGATTGTAGGTTCCTCAACACCCTTTGGTCTACCCTAGGGTGTCTCATGGATACCAAGTTTACCAAATTGATTACCTTTCATCCCCAATCAGGTGGATAAAAGTAAGTGGTCAATAAGATGATTGTGCATATATTATGCATGTACAACTCTAAGAACCCACATACATGGGAAGAAATCCTTCCATATGTTCAACACAACTATAGCAAAGCCCTCTAAAACTCTATTGGCCACAGTCCTTGTCAGGTGTGCTTGGGGTTCTAACCTATGACCCCAATTAATGTAGTTATGCCCATTGCATAGACAACAAAAGAGTCCTCCCATGCTCAAGTTGAGGCAAACAAGCAAACCAAATTTGTTGAGCAAATGAAACATCTCCAACAACAGGTCCATGAAATCCTGTAAAAAGGCAATGCCAAGTACAAGTAGCTACATGAACAAAAAGGTTCCACATATGTTTTAGGTTGGTGATAAGTTGTTGTTGTGTTTACATAAAGTGTGTCTCATAGACCCCAATCGGAAGCTTATACCACTATGATATGGGCCTTACACAATCACAAAGGAAGTGGGTGAGAACACTTTTGAATTAAGCATTTTCCCTTTCCTTGGTTTGCACCCAGTGTTTAATGTGGAGTTTCCTTAACCATATTTTCCACCTTTGTTTGACACCTTGGAGGAAGTTGATAAATTACCCCCCATAGAACTTATTCTCGACTACATTGAAACAACTACAGTGGATTAGATCATAGACACCAAGACAAAGGATACCCGCTAGCAACACATACAACTTTAATGGGTTGTGAAAGCAAGGAATCTTCCTCACCAAGGGAAGTGGTTCACTAGGATCCAAATTCAATAGAAGTTTCCCCATCTGATGGGGGAACTCAACACAATGGAGGCAATTTATTCATAAAGGGGTAGGAATGATCTAGGTGGATATCGGTGACCATCCACCTACTCCACTGGCTCAAAGCACAATTATCCATTTTGGTAGTGTTTTTACAGTTTTTCAAGTCCTGAAATTATATGGCCATTTATAGGCCCTAAATGGAATTTTTTTTATGTGGTAGGGATCGAGGTGATAGCCATGGGCTTTTGTTTGGGCCCAAATCAGAATGTGTATTTCTCATCTAGACCTTTCCAATAGGTTGTTGAGTGTGCCAAACAAAGATCGTATGCAAAAGTTATGACCCTGGAAAGTCGACGTACCAACTAACCTCAACTGGGGCTTGCAAATATTCAGGCATTTCATATTCTAGGGTTATGTTTTTGTACCTCTAGGGTTCTTTCTTTATGTTAAATGTTCATTCTCTCAACCTCTTGTAATATATTTTTCAAATTTGCATAGTTTCCATCTCTTTCTGTTCAGTGATAACTACCATCATTCTAGCCAATCTATGTTCTATAGAATGTTGCATTTCATTTATTAATATAAGTTGGGTTTTCACCACATTATTGTAATACCTATTATATTTCTCAGTGTGTGTTCCATTTATTTTCTAGCATTTCATTTCATTCCTTGTATGACATGTATTTGTGGTATCATAGTAATATGCTCCTTGTTGTTTCTCAGTGCATGTCCTCATTGAGGTCAGGGTACAAAGAGTTGGGTCTCAAGTTAGTTTCACTTGGGAACAATTTCTCTCAAAAACTCAAGAGGCGTCCCATAGTGGAAGAAAAGTGAGATGATGGAGAAGGAGATCCTATCAAGTTATTGCTCAAGGAAGCACTTGCATGATAGATGAATGAGATGATGGACAAATTCACTTAAATCTTTCAATGACTACCAATAGCGGTCGAGGCACCTTCAATAAAAAACAATTTTGGATGCACAACACCCTTCAAGGTAAATTTTAACTTTGATATCCTCTTATTTGAAGGTGAAATATATGTAGATACCTTAGACAAATGATTAAATCTACTAGAGGCTTATTACTCTATCCAAAATTTTTATGACAATGAGAAGATCACCTTTGTGCCTCTAAAAGTCATTCCCCATGTCAAACATTAGTGGGAAGGTTATTGGGAGAGACAGGGAATATGAGTATGCAATGTTCAATGTAGGACCAACTTGGGACACATTTTTTTATTCACTTAAGGAGGGATTCTACCCTTTAGTGAACTATGAGTACCAATACACAAGATGGACAACTTTGTGATAGGAAAGATACCATACGGTATTAGAGTACATCAAAAATTTCCATACCTTGCGCTCAAATCTAGATATCAAAGACTTCTAGTGACACTTGGTCTTAAAGTATCGTAGTATCCTACATGGGTACATCCAAACAAAGATGGATTTCTTGGACATATCTTCATTGGGAAACACTTACTGATATGTTGTCAAAATTGAGCAGAAATTGAAACAGTGGAATAAGCGGGAGTTCGGGCCTACAAATTCTCCACAACAAAATATTGTAAATGGAATCCATGACTCATAAAACAAGGGACAAATCAAGGAGGGTAAAACTCAAGATGAGAAGAACAATTTGCAAGCAAATAAGGGTGATGGGAAGTTAAGAAAGGACACTAGAAAGTTGTGTGAGTTCAACAAAATCCACTGGCACAACAGTGATGAATGTCTCTCGAAACAATCATTGTTGTCGAGGTTGAAAGAAAAGGAAATAGATTCTGGATCTGATCTTGATTTAGAATAGGATAAGGGAAGCATATCATCGATGCAAAGCCTAATTCTACCACCATGACCAAAAATATACAACCATATGAGTCAGAGGAATGTGAAGAGGAGGAGCGCCTCTTCTACTCATAGATGTGGGTAAAGGGGACTCCACTCCATTTCATCATTGATAGAAAGATCCAAAAGAACATGATATCAACTAATGTCATCAATAGATTTAATTTTTTAATAGTGCCACAACCCAAACCATAGCTCATTGGTTGGTTGATACATGGATGAAAAATCTATGTCATCCAGAAGTGTCACCTGTCCTATGACATATGGCCCTTCAAAGATGAGGTATTGTGTTGCCCCAATTAAATCTTGTGATGTTCTTTTAGGAAAACCTTATATGTGGAAACGACATGTTGTTTATGAGTATCTTCCTCGTAATGTCATTTTTACTTGCGAAGGTCATCCATACAGGATATTAGAATTAGTCCCAACTATTGCACTTTCATTTATATTAGCAAAATAGTGCCAAAAGGTAATATCTCAAACTACAAATTTTGTTCTCTTCGTAGTTTAGGAAGAAGGTGATAAAAAGGTCACTACAACCACCAACACCTCTACATGAGGCCTCTCTTCATAATAGAAGCAAGTGGACAAGATTGTAGAGACATACATAGATATCTTCACTCCACCTATGGGGTGCATCTACAATGTCAGATCAAACACTAAATAACTTGATACTTTGTGCTCCTTGACCTAATGGTTGAATATATTGACACACTATAGACACTAGAATGAGAAAATAAAACATTAGATTCATGAGCTCATCCAGAAGGGCCACATTCGACCAAGATCCTCACCTTGCAAGAGTCTAATGGTATTGATGTAGAAGAAGGATGGGACATGGAGACTCTATATTGATTATCAATACCTAAACAAAATCTTTGTCAAGAACAAATACATGATCCCTAGTATTGATGATCTTATTGATCATCTTAAGGTTACGAATTTATTTAGTAAGATTGATCTAAATTTAGGCTACCACTATCTTCCAATCAAACAAATTGATCAATGGAAGACAACTTTCAAATCTAAAGAATGCTTTTTTGAGTGGTTGGAATTACCCTTTGGCTTGATATAATGCTTCAACAATGTTCATGAGGATGATGGATGATATCCTACGGCCATTCACAAACTCTTTTGTGTTTGTATACTTGTATGACATCCTAATCTTTAGAAAAACATGTACCTCAGTCACCTTGTCCTGAAAACAAAGTCGTCTTGTCCTCATAAGTTAACCACCCACAATGTACACACCCCAGAAGAAGATAAAATTTTGGGAGAATTGAAGAATTTGTGTGTCAAAATCCCTCTCCTTCAACCCATCAAGGATGTTCCTAACTATAATAAGTTCATTAAAAAGGAATGTCTTAGAATGCCAAGTAGGAGGAAAAGAGATTCCTCTACTATTAATGTGATAGGGTGGCTCGTTGATCTTATGTGTAATACCCCCTATTGGCTTATGATGTAAATATGATATAATTATATGTATCTTGATATTAGGTTGGTGAGTTAGATGCATATTGTGGGCCTACGTGCCTTTGTGGCCTGTGTTCCCATATAAATATGTTATATATTGTGGGGCTAGTGTGTCTAGGCATATGTGCATGTGTTGGTTAAGTGGTCGTAGGGCCAAGATTGTAATACAATGTAATTTGTAAATATTTTAATAATAATAAAAGAGACTAGTTATGAAGCCCACTCCATGGAAAAAAGTATGAGGGGAGGTGTAACTCCATGGTGTTAGGAAATAGAGTGTTTGGAAACAAATGTTGGTGAAAAAGGAAATTGGGGCCCACACGACTTTAGAAGTGCCACATGGCAAGGAAAGGCCATGCAGTGCAAAAATTATTTATAAGCATGCTTGTAGAGGTGGTGTATTATTATCATGATGGATATTATGATTATGGTGATTAATCAGAGGATTATGGTTCCCTTTCGTTCAAAGGAACTAGTTAGTGAGTCCTAGAAGGTGGCTACCATGGAGGGATTGGTAGGTCCTCGAGAAGGGTGTGACACATGGGTTCTGAAACCAACTAGGGCTCTGGTGACTGGTTGGTAAACCCTGGAAGGTGGACATCACAGAGGAACTAACGATTTATAGAGAAGAGTGTACCACTTAGGTTCTGAAATTTATCAAGCTAGTTATTGCCAGGAAGGGTGCCTAGAAGCCCTGGAAGTACCGTGAGCTCTTGGAGCCCTTTTGGTGAGAAGTTCCTAGTTGGTCATAAGGTTCCCTAGAAGGTGGGTGTCACAGAGGGACAATCGAGTCCCAAAGAAGGGTGTGCCACTTGGGCGCATGTATAGGGAAGCAGAGCACAGAGGTTGGATTTGTGGTTGTTGGGCTGGTGCTTATGCCATGGACATGTTATTATCAGTTTTTCTATTGCTTGTGGAGTTGCAAGCCCAACTCAAGGGTGACTCGTGGTTGAGATTGACGAACCATGAGGTTTATGGTTGGGTGGAACATGGATATCCTGCATCCACATGCCATTTTTATATAGATAAGTGTCTAATTTTTATAAGCCTCGCTAATTACTAATTAATGGTTAATTATTATTTATTTTTGTGCGTAATGTTGACATGTATTTAAGTGTGGTTACTTATTATTGTGTTAATACATTGTTGCTTGACACCCTAATTTGATGAATATAAATGGACATGTTTAATTTAGCTAATAAATTTTGTTGTTCTATGATGAAATCAATTTTATGTAATAAATGACATGCCCCAAGTAGTTTAAATTTGCATTGCATATTTGAATGCTAAGGGTTTCAGTTTCACGATGAAATTGGACACTTTTAAGTGTAGTGGTTGCAGTAATGTTGCCAGGAAGGAGGATGGGGTTGTTACAAAGTGGTATTGCATCCACGTTTTCAACACTAGGCTTGATTGGGCCACAATTAGATGCAAAATATGAAAATTATAGATTGTTTACCAATCGTTTGGAAAAGTTATTGTTCACCAACTATTTGAAAAAAGTCATAATGGTGGAATTAGGTTAAATTCACTTGGAGAAGAATGTAGGTGCCCAAGAAGGATTTAGCAGGTAAATTTACTATGAATATAGTAAAAAAATCGACAATTTTAGCCTCGTAAAGCTAAAATTAGAGCACATGACACCATTTCTACGTGTTTAGTCTTTTTCGTATATATATATATATATATATATATATATATATATATATATATATATATATATATATATATATATATATATATATATATATATATATATCGCATATGAAAGGTCAAATTCAGAGAAACACATAATAATTTACATGTGTATAGTATTTTATATTAAATGTTTTTTATTTCACATTATAATGTTTTATGCGCCCATGTGTGTGTGTGTGTATGTGTATATATGAATTTGGGGAGTGATGTAAGATTATATATATTTCATATGAAATGTTTTATATAAATTTTATTCAACCTTGTTGAGTGCGCAAATCATGGGGCAAGTGTTTTAGTATGTTTTATTATGTAAATGTCTTATACAATGTTTTATATAAAAATATCTATATGTTTTATATGAGAGGTCGAATGTAGAGGCGTTACAAGGTATAAGATGTGTGTCATTTGAAACATCGATTATGTTGAAATGTTTTAAAGGATATATGAATAGAGAGAGAGAGAGACACACACACACACATACATATTCAAACTATGGTGTAATAAGATTATTCGAGCTAAGGCGATCGTGCATTGTTAGGAGAGGTACCCTGGATAGGGCATAGACACTAGGCATGGTGCGGACCCATGGGCCATAAGGTCATGTGTTATTTTTCATAAACGAAGTGCAAGGTGGATACAAAGGCAAGGCATCTAATCCAAAACTCGTGACAGAGTGTGGGTGCATTAAACGATGGACCTGTTTTCTGCTTGTGTCTATATGTGTGTGTGTGTATATATATATATTTGAACTATGGTGTAATACGATTGTTTGAGTTGAGGCGATCAAGCATTGTTAGGAGAGGCACCATGGAAGGGGCATATACCCCAGGCACGGTGTCAACCCATGGGCCATAAGGCCATGTGTTATTTTTCATAAACCAAGTGCAAGGGGGCTACAGAGGCAAGGATCCAATCCAAAACCCATGGTGGAGTGTAGATGCATTAAATGGTAGACTTATTTCCACTTGAAATCAAAGGCTTTCCAGTCAAATTGAACTGTCGAGAGGATGAGGGAATCATGATAGTGGACCCCCCCCCCCTGGTGATGTTAGAATTGGGGAGGCGGGGGGGGGTGTTACACTCTTCCAAGAGCAATTGGATCATCGTGAATGCTAGTAATTGTCAAATGAGGAGAGTGGAACTATGATCTGGAACGGTGATAGCAGACCCCCCGCCTTGGTGACATTGGTAGGGGTGGGGGGTGGGGGTCTGCATTTGAATCTCGATCATAGGTTGTGCGATAGCATCACCATCATCAATTTGAACCATAAGTGTATGCATATGTTAGCACTAACAATTAGGGAGGGACAACAATGTTGTGTGGGGTCAATGTCATATGGTCAAGGCTACTTGGCGGAACACGTGGAATGCCCTTTATATATTTATATTTATATTAATGTATCACATAAGTTTTTTTTTATATACGCCATGGGTCATATGTTGTCGACCCTGTTGGGTTGTGTTATATTCTTTCCACGACTAGCCCATGTAGTTAATCGGGGGTTAGAAGGGGGGCGGAGCACCCCCTTCGTTGCACCGATTGTGTAGCGAGGGGAGGTCACGGGGGGTTTAAGGTGTACCCGTAACTCCACGTTATGGGGTCTAGGGCAGCGCCCCAGAAAATTTTGGTTTTGGACCCTATGTTAGGTTAGGCGGACCCACCTATGATTTTGTGCATGATTTTCGCACATGTTTTTGGACTCGATGGTTTTCGGTCCATGGTATTGGACGCGATGGTTTTCGATCCATGGTATTGGATGCTTCGGCATGTATAAATATGTATTATAACATTGAAAGAAACATAATGAAAAATCAAGCTGGTAGTCCCAGTTTTGGGATCCAGGGGAAAATCTTTGTGTATATGTGCTTTATGTGTTATGCTCTCGCATTGTTTATTTTCTGTGTTTTAGAATTCGTATGTAGGTAACTTCTGTACGGGGTTAAAACCTACATTTGGTTTCAGAGCACATTTGGCTTCAAGGGGACGCCTTTGTTGCTGAGGGGTTTCGCTCGGGCCTGTGGTAGACCCTGTTCAGTGGGAGATCTGCGAGATCGATTCTGGTGGTGAAAGAAGATGGCGAGCAGTGGAAAGATAGAGATCGAGAAATTCAATGGTCAAAATTTTGGGTTGTGGAAACTCAAGATGGAGGATTCGTTGGTGGATAAAGATCAGTGGATCGTGGTAGATATGGGTACTAAACCAACGAGAATGTCCGATGAAGAATGGAAGAAGTTGGATCGGAAGGCAAAGAGCACAATACAATTGTGTGTCTTAGATTCAGCATTGCTGAATGTATCAGGGGAAGCTACGGTGAAGGCTTTGTGGGACAAGTTAGGGACTTTGTACCAATCTAAGTCTTTGGTGAATAAACTGTTCCTATGGAAAAAGTTGTATAACATGAGGATGAAAGATGGAGACTCGGTGATAGAGCATCTGAATGCATTTAATACTGTGGTAAGTCAGTTAGCATCTCTTGATATTAAAATTTCAGATGAAGATAAGTGCATCAGTTTGTTGTGTTCTCCACCAGATTCTTGGGATAGTTTGGTTATTGCAATAGGTAGCAATGCAACTACCTTGTAGTTTGATGAAATAGTCTCAGCCTTGCTGATGGAGGAGATGAGACGGAAAAATATGGAGAGCCAGAATGGTGATGCCGTGTCTGTACGAGGACGGTCCCAGAACATAAACAAAAATAAGTCATCGAGTGGGATATCTAAATCTAGAGGGAGATCTAAATCTCCAAGAAAACCTGTAAAGGTGCTGTGCTAGAAATGCGGAAAGGAAGGCAACTTTAAAAGGGATTTTAAATCTAAAGCTCCTGACAAAGGAAAGGGATCTGATGAGGCTCCTTCTGCAGAGGCGAAACCACCTCAAATGAAGGTGGGGATGTGTGCTTGGCTTCTTCAAGTACACATGTAAATCATGAGGCATGGTTGATTGACTCAGGTGCATCCTTTCACTTCACTCCCCATAGAGAGTGGTTCTGGGAGTATGATAAATATGATGGTGGTGATGTCTTCATGGGGGATGACATGAAGGCTAGAATCATTGGTCACAGAAAATTAAAGTTGAAGTTGCAAGGTGGAAGGGTTAGAATGCTTCCAGGTGTTCTACATATTCCTGCATTAGCCATAAATCTAATTTCTGTAAGCAAGCTGGATGATGCAGGTGTAAAAACAGTGTTCGAGAAGGATACCTGCAAAATGGTTTGGGGAGCACTGGTATTGATGCGGGGAGTTCGGATTGGAACTCTGTACAAGCTACAAGGTAGCACTGTTATTGATGGGTGCAATAGTTCTATGGTTCCTGAAAGTGGAGCAGAAAATCTAGTGGTATCTGGAGAGAAGACCATGCTTTGGCATCAAAGGCTTGGACATATTGGAGAGAAGGGCCTTCGAATACTTCATGGTAAAGGTATGGTAGAAGGTATGAGTAATAACTCTCTGGATTTTGATTTCTATGAAAATTGTGTATATGGGAAGCAAAATTGGGTGAGTTTCCCCTCTGGTGGTAAGAGGGCGAAACAGATATTAGAGCTTGTGCACATTGATGTGTTTGGACATGTGAAGGTTCCATCACTGGGTAAGTCTGTGTACTATGTATCATTTATAGATGACTTCTCAATGAATAGATGGATATATTTCCTTAAGAAGAAATCTAAAGTCTTTGATAGGTTTAAAGAATTTAAGGCTCTGGTGGAAAACCAGACAGAGAAGAAGATAAAGGTGTTGAGGACAGATAATGGTGGAGAGTTTTGCAGCAAGGAATTTGAATAATTCTGTAAGAAGTGTGGTATATCATGGCAGAAGACTACTCCATATACACCTCAACAAAATGGAGTTGTAGAAAGAATGAACAAGACATTAATGGAAAGGGCAAGAAGCATGCTCAGTGGTGCCGGGTTAGGACAAGAATTCTGGGCAGAGGCGGTGGATACTGCATGTTACCTGGTCAACAGGTCACCTTCATCAGCATTGGAGGATAAGACTCCACAAAAGGTATGGACTGGTAAGAAGCCCTCTCTTTCACATCTAAGGGTATTTGGATGTGATTAATATGTACATGTTCCAAAGGAGAAAAGAACCAAGTTGGATAGTAAATCTGAAAAGTGCATCTTTATTGGGTATAAGGATGGTTTAAAGGGTTATAAGCTTTGGAACCCAGTAACAAGGAAGGTTGTGTAAAGCCGAGATGTGGTGTTTAGAGAGGTAAAAGATGTTATTAAACATGAAGTCCAACCAAAGGAACCTAAGAAGATAGAGTTTGAGCTAAAGGTGGAAGAATGAGACTCTACAGCAGAGGAGGAATCAGAAGATGAAGAGCCACAAACTCTGGTTGTGAGAAGATCAGTTCGAGAAAGAAGACAGCCAGAAAGGTATAGTCCATCTGCTTTCTGTTCAAATTTTTCTTTGTTTGTTGCTGATGATGATCCCAGAACTGTGAAGGAAGCAGTGGATTTAGAGGATGGAAAACTCTGGAAAGAGGCCATGGTTGAGGAAATGGCATCTTTGCACAAAAATGAGGCTTGGGATCTGGTGGAGTTGCCGCCTAGAAGGAAACCCATTGGCAGAAAATGGGTGTTCAAAAAGAAGACAAATGCAAAAGGAAAAGTGGAGAAATACAAAGCTCGGTTGGTAGAAAAAGGTTATTACCAGGTGCTAGGAATTGATTTGGTGATATTTTTTCTCCTATTGCCAAGGTAACTTCTATTAGATTACTTTTATCTATTGTTGCTGCTTTTGATTTTGAGATAGAACAGATGGATGTGAAGACAACATTTCTTCACAGGGATCTGGAAGAGGAGATCTACATGAAACAACCTAAAGGCTTTACGGTGAAGGGTAAGAAAGAACTGGTATGCAAGTTAAAGAAGTCTCTGTATGGGTTAAACAGTCACCAGGGATGTGGTATCAAAAATTTGATACATTTATACAGGGACTTGGCTTCACCAGAAGCAAAGCAGATCATTGTGTGTATTTTAAATTAATTGGTGACTGTGTTATTTATCTGGTCTTGTATGTGGATGATATGTTGCTGGTTGGAAATGACAAAGAAATTATCTAGGATTTGAAGACCCAATTGTCCTCCAAATTCGACATGAAAGATCTTGGTGCTACAAACTATATTTTGGGCATGGAAATTAAAAGAGATCGTACAAAGAGGAAGCTCTGGTTAAACCAGAGGAAGTATGTTGAGACAATACTGCAGAGGTTTAATATGCAAGATAGTAAATCGGTGAAGGTTCCTATTCCCATAGGTGTGAGGTTATCTGCTGAATAGTGTCCCAAGACACAAGAAGAGGAAGAGGACATGTCCCGTGTTCCATATGCAAGTGCAGTCGGTAGCCTGATGTATGCAATGGTCTATAATAGACCAGACATTGCACATGTAGTGGGAGTATTGGGCAGGTTTATGTCAAAACCAGGGAAGGAGCACTGGACAACAGTGAAGCGGGTTTTCAGGTATTTTCGTGGCACTAGTGATTATGGTTTGTGCTACCAAGGAATACCAGGATTGGACAGAGTGTTGGATATTCATGGCTTTGTTGATACAAACTGGGTTGAAGATCTAGATCAAAGAAGATCTACAAGTGGGTATGTGTTTAACCTATTTGGAGGTGCAGTCAGTTGGATGAGTATGAAACAATCTATAGTGGCACTATCAACTACAGAGGCAGAATACATGGCAGCCACTCATGCAAGCAAGGAAGAAGTTTGGTTGCAGAGATTGTGTTCAAGTATGGGGTTAGTACAGGAAGACATAAGGATATACTGTGACAGCAAAAGTTCAATTTTCTTGGCAAAGAACCCTGCATATCATTCAAAGACAAAGCACATTGATGTTCAATATCACTTTGTGAGGGATATGATAGAAGACAAAAAGGTGTTGCTGGTAAAGGTGGACACTTTGAAGAATACTGCAGATGCATTGAAAAAATTTGTGAGCTCTGAGAAGTTCTCTTGGTGTAGAGGAAAAATGGGCATTTCAAGGCTGGAAAAATGACTAAGCTCCCTTGTGGCCCCCTATGGAAAGAAAACAACGAGTGGGAGAATGTTGGGTTGTGTTATATTCTTTCCACGACTAGCCCATGTAGTTAACTGGGGGTTAGAGGGGGGGTGGAGCACCCCCTTCGTTGCACCGATTGTGTAGCAAGGGGGGGTCACAGGGGATTTGAGGTGTACCCATAACCCCAGTTTATGGGGTCTAGGGAAGCGCCCCGGAAAATTTTGGTTTTGGACCCTATGTTATGTTGGGCGGACCCACCTATGGTTTTGTGCATGATTTTCACACATGTTTTTGGACGCGATGGTTTTCGGTCCATGGTATTGGATGCTTCGGCATGTATAAATATGTATTATAACATTGAAAGGAACATAATGAAAAATCAAGCTGGTAGTCCCAGTTTTGGGATCCAGGGGAAAATCTATGTGTATATGTGTTTTATATGTTATGCTCTCACATTGTTTATTTTTTGTGTTTTAGAATTCGTATGCAGGTAATTTCTGTACGGGTTAAAACCTACAGACCCGTCGCATAGATTAACAACCTTAAATATTTTACCAGGTTGTTCTTGAATTGTGAACGAGGTAATATGAAAAGAATTGTATACATGAACAATAGGGAGAGGGCTTCATTGTTGAAGCACATAAATTCCAGTTGCTAAAATATTGCATAGTTGTTTGAAATTACATTCAATATTTTTCTTAACAAATGCTACATATGTTTGGTTGTTATTTCTCTTAATATGTGTATCTACATATTTATTAGACATGTGTGTGACGATTTCATGTTGATTGGAAGAAATATATTGTTGTATTAGTAAAGTACATGATTTGAGAACTAATCTTGGTTGTTGTGATGCTAATGATGCAGCTTCTTAGGATAGCAATCGTACATAAAATAAGATTTCTAGGTTTGTATTATTCTTTCATATGAAGGCCTTGGAAAGATGGATCAAAGATGGATCACCTTAAGGACTATTAACCGGTGAATGGGATGCATGAACCTAGAAAAGTGAGTATCATAAAAGAAGAAGTGTTGGAATGCAACAAGCCACCATGGAGGTGGTGGCATAAGATTCCAGGGACTATTGAAAGCAGTGAAGGGGTGCACCACATGGGCGCAACTGATGGACATTGGGTATGTACCTGATGATGGGCAAGTATATGGCCAATGAAGTCAACATCCATCTACTCATGCAGAAGACAAGTATTAATTCCATTTACATGCTTTTTTCTCGATAGGAATGCATGGGTATATGTCAAAATTCTTAAGAATAGAATATTCATGGATAAAATGCTTGGCTTATGTACATGGTTGTAATATGCTAATTTTTATATTGAATATTGTAGGTATATATTGAACAACTATAACCATGGAGAGGAATCTCATAATAATGGAAGAAATTTGGGAACATGAACTCAAGACCAGTGAGAATCAAATATCCCATAGCAATTGTTTACTGATGAAGGCAAGGAACACTAAGGACAATGTTGTTCTAATGGGGGGAGGAATGTAATACCCCCTACTGGATTATGATGTAAATATGATATAATTATATGTATCATGATATTAGGATGGTGATCCAGATGTATATTGTGGGCCTTCGTGCCTATGTGTTCATGTTATGTGGCCTAGTTTCTCATTTCAATATGTTATATATTGTGGAGCCAACATGCCTAGGCATATGTGCTTGTGTTATTTAAGTGGCAAGAGGGCCAAGATTGTAATACAGTGTAATTTGTAAATATTTTAATAATAATAAAAGACATTGGTTGCAGAGCCCATTCCATAGAAAAGAGTATGAGGGTTGATGAAACTCCATGATGTCAGGAAACATAGTGTTTAGCAACAAATGTTGGTGAAAAGGGCACTTGGAGCCCACATGGCTTCAGAATTGTCATATGGCATAGAAAGGCCATGTAGTGTAAAAAGTATATATAGCCTTGTTTGTAGAGGTGGTGGATTATTATGATGATAGCTATTATGATTATGGTGATTACTCAGAGGCATATTTTGGTTCTAGACTTCAATTTGAAGGAACCGGTCGGTGAGCCTTGGATGGTGGGCATCACGAAGTGTTTGGCAAGTCCTAGAGAACGGTGCGCCACTTGGGTTCTAAAACTGACGGGGTTTTGTCGACCAATTGTTGAACCTTGGAAGGTGGACCATTAGGGGAATTTTGAGGTCTAAAATAGGCCTGCTAAGGAAATTATAATATAATAGTGGAAATAATAAAATAAGATTACATTACATCGTCAAATTTTAGAGAGAAAAAAAAGAAAAAACTATTTTTTCAACTCGTATTTTCAACTTATCTCCCTATGGGTTTACTCAAATTTCAAGAGGAAACACTCAGTGGATGCAGAATTTGATTCAAAATCAAAGGAGTACCCATGTTGCATACTTTCAATGGACCCTACTACACTAAAAATAAGGAATACATGAAAAACGTGATTGCAATCACGTTTTTCATGTATTCCTCATTTTTCAGGGTCCATCAAAAATATGCAACATAGGTACTCCTTGGATGAGGAATTAAATTTTGCATCCAACAAGTACTCCCACTCAAAATTTGAGTAAAACCTTAGGGAGATAAGTTCAAAATACTATTTCAAAAAGTTGTTTTATTATTTTATTATTTTTTAATCTTTTTACTTTTTTACTCCAAAAATGGTGAATCATCCCCCATGGTTGACATCATCATCTTGAATCCTATTGGTTCTTATAAAGTTTATTTTGGTTGTACATTTTTCTTAAGAGGCCCATTTTAGACCTCAAAATTCCCCTAATGATTGCAAAGGAACTTGCAAGTTCTGAAGAAGGGTGTGTCGCTAGGGCTCTAGAACTGACCGAGCTAGTTATGGTCTAGAAGGGTGCTTGGAAGCCATGGAAGCAACATGATCTCCTAGAGCCTTGTTGTTTATAATTTCATGGCTAGATGTAAGGCACCCTAGTAGGTGGACATCTCAAAGGGACTATCAGGTCTCAAAGAAGGGTGTGCCACATGGGCGCAGGTACAAGGAAGTCGAGTGTAGAGGTTGGAGTTGTAGTTGTGGGGTTGGTGCCTTGGCCATGTACATGATATTTTTGGATTATTATTGATTTTTTTGTTGCCTATGGATTTTTAGCCCTAGCTCATGGGTGAACCGTCATTAAGATTGACAAACCACGAGGTCTATGGTTGGGTGGAATGTGGAGAGCATGGAACAAGTTGTCATTTTATACATATAAGTGTCCAATTTTTATGAGCCATGTTGATTACTGATTATGGATAATTAATGGTTAATTACTTATTTTTGTTGTGTGTAATATTGGAATATATTTAATTGTGCTTACTGATTATCCTATTAATACATTGTTGCTTAACACCCTAAGTTACTGAATATCAATGGCCATGTTTAATTTAGCTAATAAATGTTTTTGTGTTATGATGAAATTAATTTTATGTAATAAATGGCATAACCCAAGAATTTTTCATTTGCGTGGCATATTTAATAGTTGATGGTTTTGCTTTTGTGGTGCAATTAGACATTTTTAAGTGTCGAGGTCGTGGTAATGTTGCTTGGCATGAGGTTAGGGATGTTACATTATGCTTGGGAGAGTCATCATCCTTAAGTACTTAGATATTGGGAGCCTCACAGTAGATGTCCACATCAATGATATTGTATTTCCTACCACTCTCATTGACTTGGGAGTTGTAATAAATGACATGACTAAGGAGGCTATGCTCAAACTCAATCTCCAATAAACTTTAAGGAATAGCACCACGATGCTACAACTTGTTGATAGATCCATAGTAGCACCTGAAGGTAGATGAATAAATCAACAAATCCTATAACAAATTAGCAAATATAAATAAACATGAAAAAAATTGTTTGGTTGGATTTAGGTAGAGGGCTAACAAATCCATGATCTAGGGAGAGTGGAGAATGGTGGGCAGGCATGGCAAGACATCGTACCACCATATGATTATAACGAAAATGATGGAAAAAAATGGCTCTAGGGATTCCTCATAGGGGTATGATTCCACGACATGGGAAGAAAACAAAAAGAGGCATCATGTAGGAGAGATAGAGGAATTGGACAGAGAGCTCTCGAGAGAAGAATCACACACTAGAGGACAAGAAAAATGCGAAAAGAAGGTAGGAAGAGGAGCACACAATGAAGGGAGCATAGAAAGGCACTGGAAGAAAGGTGTAGTGAAAGACTTAGAGAGAGGATGAGAGAGGATTTACTCGGGAAAAAGGCTTGAACAAGCGCAAAGAATATTGTTGTGCAAGGTTGAGTGTTGAAGTTAAATAGGTGTTTGTGGATGAGCTATAGGTGGGGCTAGCGCCATGGACTTCTGCATGTATCAGGTGGAGGCTCTGGGATCGCATAAGAATGTACATATTGGTTGGTGAATATCCTTTAGCACTTCCCTTCACAGGCTCTAAATTGGGATAGGGGGTGGTTGGTTGCACTGAGAGACAATAATGTAGCCAACCTATGGTTGGGTAGAGAGTTGAGTCCAAATCTCAATTTCCAATCTTTTAAAATATGATATAAGTTGTTTATTAATATTCAAATGTATGTGTGTGTGCGCGCGCTTATTATTGTTAATGAAATTCATGTATTACCATGAGGAATGTATGCATCTTCTACGGTGATAAATGGATTGCTTGTAATATACAAATAGTTAGTATTGTGCATGGCCCCCTGCCACTATGTTAACTTATGATTATGGAGTTGTGGTTATTATTATCGTTCTCTTATTGTAGAGTGTGGCTATGCTTGTGCATGGAAACCATGCATTGGGAGTCTGCAAGTCCTATTTATTAGTGCCTCAGAGTTGGGTCGAACATTGGTCCTAGTGCCTTTTTACAATGCTGATCTTAGGAGGGATAGTTTAAATGTGTGTGTGTGTGTGTGTGTGTGTGTGTGTGTCTATATATATATAGATATATATATATATATATATATATATATATATATATATATATATATATGTCGACTCTCTCAACACAACCATGTGGCCTATCTCTCTTGAGCTATATAAAATTTAGGCTCAGGAGAGATAGGCCGCATGGTTATGTCGAGAGAGTTGACATGTATTCATATATATAAATATATGCTCAGGAGGGAGTCATAGAGGCTAAGTATCAAGGAACTCCCTACACACACACACGCGCGCGCTCACACACACATATACATGTTTATGCAAAGTTCAGGAACATGTTTTAATTTGTCTAAGTGTTGGGAGGACCTTAACAGAGTGAGCATTCTTGTCTTATAATGGAGGGAATATCCATCCCACACCGGATGAGATGAGTGCTTTCCATAAGTGGAGTGACCCAAGGCTACCAAGGGGCGGGAGATGGGAGATCTCCTTGACAAATGACAACAAAAATTTCCATTAGAAAGGAACCCTTAGATATATATATATATATATATATATCATTGTGGTGATCAAGGCACAATCGACGATTCAAACAAGATACAAAAACCCCTTCTTCGTCAGGGTTTCTTTCCAATGGAAATTTTTGTTGTCATTTTCCATATAATAGGTGTGTGTGTGTAGGTCTTAACCCTGTACATAAATTACCTGCAGACGAATTCTAAAAACAAAAAATAAACAATGACGAGAATATAAAACAAACACACAGAGATTTTCCCCTAGAACCAAAAACTAGGACTACCAGATTAATTTTTCATTATATTCCTTTCAATGTTACAATAGATATATATACATGCTGAAGCATTCATAAACCCCAATCCATTAACCTTGGATTAGAACATAGTTGTAGTTCCCTTGACCGATCTATAAAATACCATGGGAAAAAAACCATCATGCCCAAAACCATGTGCAAAACCCATGCACAAAACCATAGGTAGGTATACCCACCTAATACCCCCTGCTACACTCGACACAATGAACAGGGGATGCAATACCCCGCCGTGTGTGCGACTAGTCGTGGAAATAATATATAGCACACACACACACACACACACACATATATATATAGAGAGAGAGAGAGATACACACACACACACACACACACATACACATGTTTACGAAGATTTCAGGGGAAAGTTGTAATTTGTGTAAGTGTTGAGAGGGCCTTGACAGAGTGGGCATTCTTGTCTTATAATGAAAGGAATCTCCATCTCACCGTGGAGGAGATGAGTGATTTCCATAAGTGGAGTGACCCAAGACTGATGAGGGGCGGGGGATGG
This sequence comes from Pinus tabuliformis, assembly GCA_031772625.1. Taxonomy (NCBI): domain Eukaryota; kingdom Viridiplantae; phylum Streptophyta; class Pinopsida; order Pinales; family Pinaceae; genus Pinus; species Pinus tabuliformis. The sequence goes on along the minus strand of CM062818.1, from coordinate 1,269,690,251 downwards.
GATCTCTCCTTGATGAATTATCGGAAAAAATTCCATTGGAAAGGAACCCTGACGAAGAAGGGGGTTTTCTATCTAGTTTAATCGTCGATTGTTCCTGAATCACCGTTATCATTGGATGGAGAGGGATAAAATATTTACAATGGAAATTCATAATTGCATAAGGGTGAGGACCCTAGTGGGACACTGGCCAAAGGGACTAGGTGGCTTAGTAACATGAAATCGGTACCAATGTGGTGTGCAGGAAGCAAGCCAAATGGTAGGCACAAAGAGTTGTATTGGGAGTCTAATTGGCCCAAAAATGAGTGAAATGTGGCATCCTTGGAGAATAATGTGTGGAAGGCAAGTATCTAGCATGATATAATCTTGAGATGATATAGGCATGACGACAGTGTGACACCATTTTAGACCTCAAGAGGAACTATGGAAAGCATGTTTCCACTTCATGCTTGAAGACCTGAGTAGCATGTTAAAGGTTGAATAGGCTAATGGTTGTGGGAATCACTCGGAGTCCCAAATGACTTGAGATAATTTAGTGTTTGGGGCCTTGGGATGTAAGTTCAGTGCATCCCTACCGAGGGCCCGAAGTCTTGAATAGTTGGTTCGAGGCTTAGTGGATTAATGGTTTTGTAGTTGATTTAAAGGCTCGAATCTGGGCTCGGACCTAAATAACTCTGGACATTTGGTATTTGGAGTTTTGGGATTTTTTGTTAAGTGTTCCCTATCGCGGGGTCGAGAACACGAATAACTAATAGCATGAATCTTAATTAAGGGCCTAGAACAGTGGGGCCCATTGAAGAGGAGACATGGCCAATGTCGCGTGGGCATACTCTTGGAATTAACAGGGTGATGTGGATCTCCTAGGAAAGGTGGGATTACCACATGGGTGCCACGTGGAAGCCATGCTGAAATGGTAGGGTTTAAAAGGGCCAAGTTTCAAATGGATATTACTTTTGATTCTTAAGTTGGATTGAGGATAAATTTGTATCATCGAAAATCTTTAAATAAGCTTCCACAATGATGACATTAGTTTTTAGATTCATGGAAGTTGCAAATAGATGAATTCAATACTTGGACCTATGGAGATAAATATTGGGGTCTCTAACATTGTAGTGTAATGTGTTAAGGTTTGTTGCAGAGTAACATCATAGCAAAAGGTTTGACATTGGACCTTTGGAGATGAGTTAGGGGCTCTAACACAATGCAATAAGGTGTTAGAACATGTTACAAAGTATGATAGTTGTATTGTGTTTGTGACCTTAGATGCTTTTCATTCCCTAATAGTTAAAGTATTGCTTGTATGGTTATATGTTTGATTACCTATGGTGCACCAATATTGTTGGCTAAACAGTACACTTTTACATACTTGGAATGAAATGTACATGTGGATGTGCATATGATATGAGGAATTTGGGGAAATCCTTGTATTGCTTATATATACATAGAATTTCTTGATTATGTTGAATTTTAGGTGTTTATATAGGTTTATTGGGACGTGAGAATCCCATGGTCTATATGTATATGTGGTAAATATCCTTAGTAGATTGGACGCATAATATTTTGTGACTTTATTACAAAGTAATGTGTTTTCTGATGATTTTAAGTGGGTTTTAGTTGTAGCATTGCGAGTGTTGGTTGTGTGATGATTGCAAACTGTATCACGTGCATATACATGATAATATTATAATTGTGAAAAAAATTAAAAGGTGACAGATATTGATGTGTCAGATTATTTTCTAACTGGCCCTTTTAGATTGTCTATGTCATGGCTACTGGTGTTGAAAAAGAGGCTAAATTTAATTACCTTTGTTGGCCTTGGTAAAGAGGTTGAACTTAACTGTTGTTGCTAACCTTGTTAAAGAAGTTGATTTCCAATTAATTATGTTCATCTTACTAAGAAGACTGAATTCTGAATTTTGTGACGGCATGATTGAAAACCTATTGATGTACATGTGCATGTAATTTTTGAGTTTTGCAACACGTGGCTAATAAAAAATTGGAGATGTATGGATAACTACAACTGACATGCTTGATATTAACATGGAAAGGTAACAGTTGAATTGTTTATTCTATTTTAACTAACGTCTAAGTGGATGTGTGACACTACATAAGAAGACCCAGTTGCAACAAGAAAAAAAAGGCATTTATAGTGGAACCTTCAAGAGTTTGAAGGCTAAGGTCAAGAATTGCAAGGCAGAGAATAGAAGAATTATCATAGAGAAAAAGAAATAGACAAGACTGAACACCATGTTGATGAAAAAACTGCCGTGTATTTAAGGATTGTTGCAACACACTTCAATCCTCCAAGATTTGGAAAAATGTCATGGTGACATGGAGAAAAAGAGGCCTTGTAAGGCTAAGTAAGAAAGGAAAATGATTTCTTGTTAGCATTGTGAAGGGGAAATTTTGAAAAAGGACTGCCCCAATTAAAAAAATAAGAATAAGAAGAAGGAAATTTCATGTGAGCCTCATGCACATGAACCAACAACGTGTAATGACATAGGAGAGGAGGAAGCACCCCCTCAAGCTCTCTAATATGTGTGTGTTTGTGTGTGTGCATGTGTATTCCAAAGGGGAAAAACGCGTAATTTTATTCATCTTGAAACAAGGAACAAATTACATTTTGCAGATGTTGAAAGGATTCCATTCTGTGTGTGCATGTGTGTTCCAAAGGGAAAAAAAACCCATAATTTTATTCATCTTGAAACAAGGAACAAAATTACAGTCTGCAAATGCTAAAAGGATTCCATAAGATAAGCCTCTCAGCTAATGAACTAAAGACAAAAACAAAGAAATTTATATGTGAACATACAATGCTAAACTTGATAGTAATAATTACTTAACTTTTCTTTTTGCCTTAATTTTTTTCCACTTTTTTCCACCCCCCTGAGTTTGGATCAACTATAACCATTACCAGTTCGCTTCCTGTTGTCTTAGAGGGGGATTGTTTGTCTGATTTTGAGCTCTTACAAATATGAGCTCTCTTTGTACCCCCCATCCCATTTTCTGTGTGTGCCTCAATTTTTTGGAACCATCCCCCTTAACTTTGATAACAATCACTTAACTTTTCTTACTTACCTTTCTTTTTCTACACTTTCTACCACCCCCTTGAGTTTGGATCAACTAGAACCATTACTAGTTCTCTTCATGTTGTCTTCGAAGGGGATTCTTTATATGAGTCTAAGCTCTTAGTAATATGACCTCTCTTTCTACCCCCCCGTCCCATTTTATGTATGTCCTCATGTTTTTGTTGTTCTGATTCCTAGATCTCTTGAGATTTTATGTCATTCTAGGTACGGGAAACAGTTCCATTATGGACCTGTGCATCTAATTCTACTTGGTTAGGAGGTTTTTTCATTGATTCTTACCCTTCTCCTTCTTCTACATGGTGGGGATCAGAAGGTTGCCATCCTTTTGATTTGTGGGTCTGCAACTTTTCTTTTTTGGGTCTTTTTTTCCTGTGGACATGTGTTCAACAAGTGTCTTATTTGGTAGAATATTCAACATCTGAATGTCATTTTTTCATAATCTAATACTTGGGTCCACTGAACATTTTTTGTCATTCAATTGAATGTGATCAAGTAGACCTTTGTTGAGGTCTATTTCTACACATATTCTAGGGAAGGTAAATAGACCTTTCTCTATTATTTCAAGATACATATTTTTTTTAATTTCCCAAGGTGTTTCCAATTTCCTCTAGGACCTTGTGGTGCCAGAAAGGGAGGGGAATATTTGGTAACCACACCCATACCAACATTATTGGGACAACAATTTTTGTGACATCAAAATCTATGAACCAATGGGTAATGAAGAGGCCAGTTCTTCTCCAAAAACAAATCCCATCATTTAGTACTTTCTCCAGGTCTTCCTGTGTATCAAATTGAATTAAAAAAAAAACCCTTGGAGTATAAATAAATATCACAGTTCGGGGAAATGGGATGAAAATTCCCACTAGTGTAAAGCATTTTATTTAGGCCTGAATCCATTAGACCCACAAATTTTGGTCTTAGATTGGAGAGTAGAAAAAAGTTAGTTTACCTTTTGAAGATTTACCTCCATTACAGGCACTTGTTTCATTTGTTCTATAATGTATGGTCATAGGTTGTATTGAGGTTGATCTTCTAGGCTGGAAGTCTTTCCTTGTGCTACATCCTTGTAGAAGGTAGATCCACCATATTTTTTAGGTCCTAGAGCTCCACCTCTTAGCCTTAGGTTCAAGATTATCGTAGAGTTCCTTGATATGCAATAGTATTTCATTTGGGTCAAATCCTAAAGCATATTCCCTTCAAAAATTAGGTTATGAGTATTTATAGGGAAGCCCAACCTATTCTTGATCCACTGCTCCAATATCTCCACCAAGTTTGAATCCCCGATCCAAAATATGGAAGAATTCTCATTTATATTTTAAATAAAGATCTGGAAGATTTCTTGCTCCAACTCTTCTGGTATTTCATCCATCACAGAACTGAGAGAGTGTGGGAGCTATTTTTGTGTAATGTATCATACCTTAGCAAAAGCAGATGCTCCTCTGTGGTAATGGATACTAAGCTACTACATGCCCTAAGAACACTACCAAAAGTAAGTTGGTTTGGTTGTGAACCTATGTGTTGCATCTCTTGTACACTTCTCAAGGCCTCCACAAGAAACCCATTTTGTGCATAGCTTGAGATCAGGCCACTCCATGAGACCAAATATTATTGAGGCATTTCATCAAACACTTGATGCACAACCTCCATTATTTGGCACTTTGCATACATGTTGAAAACAAGGTTTCCTTGAAATATTTTTCCCCAAATCCACATTGGATAATGTGGGAATGTAAAATTTTTCCTTCTACAAGTGCTTTCATATTTTCACATTCTTGAACAAATAAGGCATGTGTCCTAATGCTTGGCTAAATGGCTCATTGGCCCATCAAATGCAGGATCTCCAGTGCGTCCTTTAATTGTCCTTCCTTACATAGTATACTCATAGTCTCTAGACATTGAAGGCTTATGTTTGAATTTGGCGCTAAAAGGAGGTTGTTGTTATAATCCCTTCTCAAGAAGCTCATTGTTGGGTAGAGTGGATTGACTAAAATTTGTATCCCATCGACGACGTTCTTGATTATAAATAAACACACACACACATGGAAACGTCCCCTCCATGATTTATTTTGAGGGGTGTTGAAATTTTAAGTTTACATAAAAGCCTTGGTAAGCACTCCTTATGATTTTATATATGTGTATATTTATATATGGTGGCAATGACACAATGAACACCAAGACTCATGGGGATTAACTTGATTGTGGTTTATTGAATGTTTATATGTTTTTCATCTTTTTTATTTGATTCGTATTTTATTTTGTTGGTTTAATTGTTGAGTGTGAGCATGGCCATGAAACCTTGCTTATGATTTTGTGTTGCTATAATAAGTTTTTTTGTCCTTCGTCTCTTTTATTCTTGCCTTTGTGTTTGGTCTTGGTGGGTGTTGGGTTTGGGAAGGAGCTGAGGGGAACCCAATGAGAAGCATAAGACCCAGATGAAGCCCTATATATGAATAGAGGGAAGTTGAAGGAAGGAAAGAAGAATATGAAAGTTACGAGGGTTGGTTGGGTCCATGAGAATAAAATGGAATATTATATGACAATCATGAGAATGGCACAAAGGAAAGTTTTATAGACCCCTGAGATTACATGGTTGACACATATGTATATACAAGTGTATTTCCCATATTATGATGTAATGAAGGGATGAATATGTGGTTGGTGAAATAAGTCTTTGGTTGAGAACCATCATAGCAACAAGATAATCAAATTGTCTTTAAAAATATTACGACTCATGCTATGGCAGGGAAATAGAAATTGTAATTGCCATAATAAGTAAACCAGTAAGGTTATTTGACGGTTTCAGGTGACCTAGGACAACTTTGGGTAGTGAAAAAGATGGGTCACTGTTGGGATTTCTGTAGTAATGGTATTTCCATGGACTGAAAAGATCATGAGTGAAAAATGAGAAAGGATGGAAATGGGCAGCAGGTGCTTGGCATGGATGAGAACATGTTGAATTGAATGCAAGGAAGAACACCTTTAGGAAACTCACATTGAAATAATATATTAATGCATAGGATGGTGATAAGCTAAGGATTGTTGAGTATGATAGACAACATAAAATAATAGCTAAAAGCATTGATAATAACAACAAGGTGAAAAGGTGAAAGGAAGGATTTTGGGTAAAAGAATTCCTTTGGCCGAATTGGAAATTGTTGTTTCGATTTTATGCATGTTTTGCATAAATACAAGAGGACTTCTTAACCTTAATTTTATTTGACCTTTGTGAATATGTGTTATAATTTTATTTGACCTTTGTGAATATGTGTTATAATTATTGACATGTTGATGATTAAATGAATGTATTAATATGTCATTATGATCAATAGGTTCTTGTCAGGGACCATTATTGTGGAAGAATGGTTGATTATACTCATGAATTTGAGGCATATATGAATGGAAGGATTTGATAACATGATAGATTTATCCATTGAGATTCCCAGTTGTGTGATGAATCCATTGAGCAAGAGGTATTTTTTATTGATTAATGATTTCATTATCATGATATTATGATACTTATGTTTATGTCATGTCTATGAAAAGGGAATGTTGAAGGTTATGTCAGCAAGTATATTGATGACAAACTAGATCCTCGTTTAAAGAATGAGTAACATATGTTATCATGTGCAATACATATAAGTAGACCACACAATTTGGGGGTTTCCTGGGCCTAGGAGATGTGATGACGAGGGAGTTGCGATGATTGTGTCTTGTTATAATATATATAATTATATTGTCACGCCTATGACATGTCTACAAAAATGTGTTTATATATGATTTTATGATGTGTATTTGTGATGATAAACTAATATTCATGTTGATAGAAGGCTACCAAGGTTGGTAGTGCTCACACTCAGAGGGAAGAGACTAAGAGGGCGGGTTGGGGGGCTATTGGAGCATATACATCAGTGGGTGCTTTCCAAGTTTAGCAACCAATTTAGTGCGTGATTCAAAGCTGAATATTGCATGGAGCATATCCACCACTGGATGCTTGCCAAGTTTGTCAATTGATTCAATGTGTGAGTTAAAGTTGAAGATTGTGTGGAGCATATCCACCATTGGATGCTTTCCTAGTTTGGCAACTGATTCAGTGTGTGTGAGTCAAAGGTTGAAGACGACATAGAGCATATCTACCACTAGATGCTTGCATATTTTGGCAATTGATTCAATGAATGTGAGTCAAATACTAAAGATAGCGTAGAGTATATTTGCCAATAGTGCTTGCCTAGTCTAGCAACCAATTCAGTGCTTGTGACTTAGAGAAAAAGAGGAAATAATTGAAAGGAGTTATGTGAGCACTATCAGGTGCTAGCCAGACTTGGAAAATCACTCAATATGTGTGGGTCAAAGAATAAAAAATAAAATCAAAGATAAGTGTTAGTTATTCCATTTAATGAATTTCTAGTTACAATCATGGTTTTGTTTAATTTAAAATTTTTATTTGCAACAACTTAAAAGTGTGGACTAGTATGACTTTGTTATGACCTAAAAAAAATCAGAATGCAAGACTAACCTTGTGAATAAATTTGTTGGTAAAGGTAATTGTTTGGGATTTTTTGTATGATGAATCTCATGAGAAATCATGTGCCCACGATGTAGGAAGATCATTGAGATGATCGGTATGAGTGTGTGAACCTAGCTACAAGTCAAACAATAACACCATTAAGCAAATTTGAGTGTACAACAATGTATTGGAACTGAGAAATTCAAGAACATGACCATTACGGTGACACTAGAACTAATAATGTCCATTGATTTCCATGAAACATGTCATGACTGATATGAATGTTTTAAGGCAAGGAAATGCCTTGGTTATGAAACTCTTTCAATATGAGGAATCCTTGCCAAGGGATGGATCACTCAAGGGAGTGGGAAGCGAAGAAGGGGATGCCAAAATTTGAAAAATGAGTTCGTTTTAAAAGAGTCATGGCATGAATGATTGGGATCATGGGTTACATTGGGTAGTTCTCAAGAAATAATGAGCCAAAAAAATTTGTTCAAGGAGCACTAAGCGCAATGGACAACAACGTTGGTCGTGGAGGAAGACAACACTTTGGAAAAAGAAAGCCATCAAAGTTGGACTAGGTGCATTGGAAGCACCATGAACTACAAAGATCCACAAAAAAAATGGATGAGTTAATGTAATAATATACCCATTATTCTTTTGGGAAAGAAACTATGAATGTAAATGAGTTTCATTTATAAAGCTCATATTAAATTTATGTTTAGGAGAAAAACACCAAGGACAATGTTCCTCTAAAGGGGTGGATTTTGTAACAATCCCATTGCCAACCTTTGTAAATATTGATTAAGCATTGCTTTGTACATGATGTAAATTAATAATAAAAATAATGACTATATTGAGTGGGACAATGATTCAAAGCTTGTGGAGGTGAAGGGGGGAGACTTCTTGGAGAAGTTGAACCTGCAATAAATCCTCAAATATAAAGAAATATGAATAAATTTGATTGGTTGGACCAAGGGAGAGGGTTGACAGATCCACGGAATAGGAAGAGTGGGCAGATATGGGTAGGCATGGCAGGATGTCGCACCACCATATAGTTACAACGAAAATGATGGAAAGAAGTGATGTTGGGGATTCCATAGAGGGGGGTGATTCCACAACATGGGAATAAAACTTAAGAAGGCATTATGCAAGAGAGACAGACGAATTGGAGAGAGAGCCCTTGAGAGAAGAATCACACACAAGAGGTAAACATAATGCGAAAAGAAGGTAGACTATGGAGCACATAATGAAGGGAGCGCAGAAAGGCACCAGAAGAAAGGCACAAAGAAAGGGCGAGAGAGAGGCAAAGGGATGATTTACTGGGAAAAAAGGATTCAACAAGCACAAGGAACATCATTGTGAAATGCCAAGTGTTGGAGGTAAATAGGTGGTTGTGGAAGAACTACAGTTGGGGCTAGCACCCTGGACTCCTGTATGTATGAGGTGTAAGCTCTATGTGGGCTCTAGGCCCCCATAGGAATGTGCATACTGTCTAGTGAATATCCTTGAGTAGGCTCTGAATCAGGCTTAGGGGCGGTTGGCTGAAAGAGAGATAATAATGCAGCCTACCTATGGTTGTGTGAAAAGTCAGAGTCCCAATATTAGTTGCCATCCTTTTAAAATATGAAATAAGTTCCTTATTCATTTCCTTGTGTAAATTAATGGTCTCTCTCTCTCTCTCTCTCTCTCTCTCTCTCTCTCTCTCTCTATATATATATATATATATATATATATATATATATATATATATATATATATATATATATAAGACTCCCATAAGGCATCCCAGTCATTCCCCTTACCATCCCCTGGGTCCCACCGACCATTAAACCCCTATAAGTTCCCTTGATATGGACAAGGGTGCATCTAGGAGGCTTCAGATGCTCGCACAATAAGGCGTGCATGCATCTGGGGACTTTTCTCCTCAGACCTATGCCTGTGACTCATGTATTTGTGCCACTTTTCAAGTACAGAATCCAGGTCACTGCCCAGAAACCCCTATAGGTTTCAGAATCCATAATTTACACGATGATAAGACTTACAAATCAAAAACTGACTCCAAGACTAGGCTTGACCATCCCCTACCAGGAATAACATTTTGTCAAACACTTGGCATCAATGCAACCTACAGGAAATGAATACAAGACAAAACATAAATGACTAATAACTCATAAGAGACTTGACAAGAAGGATCACCACCCTCTTCCCTTAATTTTTTGACATCAATTAGGTCTTGCATCTAGTATCCTTTCAGTTAAAGAAAATACATGAAATAACCATGACCATAACCAATCATATAACTATGCTTATAACCAACATTAAACCATGTAAATAACAATGAGATAACAACTATTAAGGCCACATAATAAATATAAAAGCAAGAAAACTTAGCTTTTATTAAACATAGGAAAAAGTCAACCAGGTTCAGGACTTCCACGTACCACCCAACCATAGACATGGTTGAACCAAATATTTCTTTCAGCCAGCCACCCTTGTGCCATATTCCAAGCATGAATGTGGGATCTCATGGATAAACCAATCCAAAAACAATCAAGGGAATCTAGAGTTTAAACCACCTCCACCCTCACCAAACCGTTATCTCACCAAAATCAGCACTGAGATCACAAAACCAAACTAAGCTAGGAATGCCTCCAAACTCCATCACTATCCTTGAAGAATTTTCCATCTTTATGTCTCTCAGGATTTACCATAATTTACACCATACCACTATCTAGTCAATTTAACGTCTTAAATTGCTCTACATAAATTATCAATCCGGGTATCGTAAACTGATGAAGTGTGGTGCACCATATGTGCTTAGTTCACCTTTTTCTTACTTCGTTGTTTTATAGATTTTATTTTGTTTTGGGGTTTTGTTTTTGTTGGTTTCCTAAAGTGTCTAATGCAAATGGAAATCCTATTCTAAGGTCTTAAGAATACTTTTAAAGGATAAGTATGGATAGAGATTTCAAGACAATGCCTATGTCCCTAATGGTAACTTCCAAAACTTAGCACTTCAAAAGATCTCAAAACATGTTATTGGTGGAATTAGTACTTGAACAAAAGTGTAAATATGCAGCTACTTCAATCAAAATGGAATGCAACAACCAATCAATGAGCTAGTGACTATGAGACCCAGTATCCTTGCTACTGTATGAAAAAGAAAGTAAAAACTGAACTTAAAGTAACTCAAAGACTGAAAGCAAAGCAACTAATTCATCACACTACTTCAACTCTTCTGATCCTTTACCCTTCAGCTCAATCTACCTTATGGGAAGCAATCATGAACAAGTTAAGAAATATGATATCTAAATTGCAAGAAATTAAATTGCATAAAGGAAACTAATCACACTACTTCAACTCTTCTGATCCTTTACCCTTCAGCTCAATCTACCTTATGGGAAGCAATCATGAACAAGTTAAGCAATATGATATCTAAATTACAAGAAATTAAATTGCATAAAGGAAACTAATCACACTACTTCAACTCTTCTGATCCTTTACCCTTCAGCGCAATCTACCTTATGGGAAGCAATCATGAACAAGTTAAGAATATGATATCTAAATTGCAAGAAATGAAACTAATCACACTACTTCAACTCTTCTGATCCTTTACCCTTCAACTCAATCTACCTTATGGGAAGCAATCATGAACAAGTTAAGCAATATGATATCTAAATTGCAGGAAAGTAAATGAGCAAAACAAAACTGATTGAAATAACAATGTTGGAATTAGAACTCAAAAAAAAAAAATCAGCAGAAGGACAAGATGATTCCGTCATGTCATTAGTCATTAAAAAGCTATGTGCATTACTAACCTACAATCAACCGGTTGAACACACTTGCATGAATTAAAATTGCATGAATGAAAAATATAATCTATCAAACTTGAAAGCAATTAAATGACATAATGAAATCAAAGCAAAATTACAAAATGAAATCTACTCTACCTTACATTCTAATATGTTCCATGAAATCTACTTCACATCTCCTTCCATGTTGAGAACATCAAAGCTTTATTCAAATTCTTCAAAATTACAAAGTACAACAAAGTTCTCCAAAGCTTTCAAAAGCCATCAAGGAAGAACTACAAACTCCAAGCTAAAGAACTCACAAGCTAAAAAGACTAATAAGCTAAGCTCTAAGCTAACAAATGAAGGAGAGAGATCTCCTATTTATACAAAAATATGAGAAGCCATCTCATTAATGAGAGTCCATGAATCTCTCCCTCTACCTCTAGAGTCCTAATCAAAATAGGAACTGATAAGACACATGTCTTCTTAGAGTTACAATACAATTAGGAGATCTGACACATATCCTCATGATCCCATGATTCTTTCCACTCAAATTCGAATTTGGCCTTAGAGTGCCACATAAGGGTCTTCTAGAAGCCTCCTTTCAACCTACACATGTCAACAATCTCAACCCATTTGTTAGGTATAAGCATATGCACATTATTTTCTAATTTTTAACCACAAGTTCACTTAAAAGGCTTAGAAATAATAAAGATTGGAAAAACATAAAGGTGGCCCAATGATAATGAAAGTGGGATGAATGTGGTGACATAGTAGTGAAACAGAGGTGAAATGGAGGTGATATAATGGACATAATAGTGAAAGTGTAATGGAAATGAATGACATTTTCAAGACTCAACATACCCCCCAACTGAAGCTATTGCATGTCCTCATGCAATATATATTACATTAACTCTTTTGATCCTTGAGATTTGGCTTAACTTTGCATGATATCATTTGATAACTTCATATTTCTGCAAAGTGTTTCACTTGAATTGCAACATGGTTGGTTCTTGTGTTACAACCAATTTTTTTTTTTTTTTGTTTCCTTCTATTTTGATCTTTGAACTTTGCATAATGATATTTTGATTATTGTTGCAAAGTATATCTTTATTGGATTGCATTATGGTTGGTTCTTGTGTGACAACCATGATTTTGTTTGTATCCAATTTATCCTGTAAGCACTTTTTTTCAAAAGCCATTGTATGCTCATAATAGCAATGTAATAATTAATATATGTTGGAAGTATGTGAGCTCCTGAATATGATATGGACATGGCAAGATATGAATATGAATGTATCCCCCCCCCCCAACTGATGGTATTGGCAATTTTATGAAATGAGGAAGAGAAATGTTTTTCCAACAATTATCATTCTAGCTTTTTATGGAATTCTATGGTCAAAAGTTAGAAACTGACGTACCTTCACTTACCCTTTGGAATGGATGAGTTGTATGTGTGGTGGCTGAAAAATTCTGATCATATTCTTCTTCAAGTGGCTGAACAAAAGGAGTCATGGATAGAGAGATAAGATGACTTTTATTGCTTCTACTAAAACTTGCTGAATCTGCTCCAAAATGCTGAAAATAATAGTCTTCACGTCTTCAAAACTCATTGGCACAATTCCTACTATGTGAAAAGATGTTCTGATGTCGAACATAGTAGGAAATTGTTGGCTTAGTGGCCACTAATGGATGCCACTAGTCAACATGAGAACTCTCACCATTGATGACAATGAGAGTCAGGATGCCCAAACATATCTTGCTAGGTACGAATGAATTTACTGATGTCGAGTCACCTAGAAGATCTAACGAACAAGGGACATTAATGTATTCTCATTGTTTGTCAGCATGAGGACTTGCCATTAAGGCATGCAAGCCTCAAGGTGTTTTTACAAAGAACTTAGACTCAAAGGACTATGGACTCAATAATTTGCATTGAAGCAGGGCTTATTTGCGGAATGAAAATGACAAGAAATGGAAGATGAAAATGGAAGATGGCAATGGAGAGTAGAAATGGCAATGGGCAATAAGCATATGAATGAGCCTCTTGCTTTTATTTGTGGGTTATGAATGGACAAAAAGAGATGGAAAGTGTATGTGAATGTAAGTGGAAAGTATGGAGTGGAATGAGGTGAATGGTTTATTATGAAGTATGGATGTGATGGATGGATGTGATGGAGACAATAGTATCTGAAAGTTTTTTTTTTTAAGTGTTTGGATCTGATTTTGCATCAGCATATTTCCTCTTTGTTGCTGATCATCCTCTTATGAAACAAATTGGTCTCTTAGAGAGACACCATTCTCTTGTAGTCATTTGTCCTTCCTCCTGGAACCTGCAAAAAAAACTAATACTTCTTCTGCAATGGAATGTAAGATTATCAAAGGAGAGAGATGGCCAATCTCTCTAGTTATGCTATTTGCATACAAAACTAAGAAATTGTATTAGTGAAACAAGTTCTCAAAGGAAAAATCAAAAGAATTTATACCTGATTTGGAATTAGTAGCCTCAAGTTGATGTTGCTTCTTTTCAGCAATTTATTTCATTATTTTCCATTTCAAACTCAGATAATGGATTTCTCATTCTGTAGATCTTGTTGAGATCTTTCCAATGGTACTTAAATCATCAAAATCTGATTTTGTATGAAAGAGTTAGACTGATTTGAACAATGAGGTTTTTCTGGCTGCGGAATTGGAGAACAGCTGCGGAATGTGCACAGTTTCTGTAGCTAAAAATATTGAATAAAAAGTTAGCCATTCATCTTTCATCATCAATCCAAAATTAATCAATACCTTCAGAAAAGTGAGCAAATAACTTATTCATTTCATTGATTCAAAAATATTTATTTTTTTCTTGACATGCAGCGACTTAGTGTGGCGACTTAGTGAAAACACTCAACTTGACTTCCCTTTGACTGGGGTCTTTTTCATCAAATTTGACCGAATGAATAGGACATCATCTATGTACTGACATTCCCCCAACTACCCATGTGGCTTGTTTTGCTTGATGACACCTGCAACCTAGAGTTTAACAAAACAGCTGCAGAAAGTTAAGCCAGTTGTGGAAAGTTGAGCCAGCTGCGGAAAGTTGAATCAGCTGCGGAAAGTGGCTTGTTTCCGCAGCTAATGAAAACAGTGTAGAAAATACTGTGAAATGGAGTGGTTGTGTGTGTGGAAAAGAAAAAAAAAATGTGGAGGAGTGAAGGCTTATGTGAGCATAGTGGAAATGAAGCCATAGTCAAATTAACCATGATCCATAATCACAAATGGAGTGTGAGAATATTTCCAAAATTTGAGTTAAACGTGGAGGAAAGAGGATTCATGCATTCCACCCAAAGCGATGCATGCATTCCACCCAAGTACAACATATGGAAAGTTGAATGCAGTAATTACTCCGACTATGCCAAGAGGATTCCAAACCTCCATCATCATATGATTGGACCGTTCTAAAGGTATGCTGGAGCACATTAGCATTCCAAAACTTGTGATGACTTTGTCTATTCTATAAATATCTACACCAAGAATTGCCAACATATGAGCCGATTGAGTGTATGGAAAGAACATTTGATTGACAGCAAAGCCGGTGCAATTTCCCACCACTCTAGGGACTTTCTTTATATTCTTTCCAACATTTATAAGGTCAACAATAATCTGCGGTGAAGTTTTCTCTGTTCGAACAATTTAAAGGAGTGGCATCACATGCACAGGACTGAAAAAATGTGCCCCTACTATACGGTCTTGAACATGTATTTTTTCACTAATGAGATTGAGATCAATCTTAGACGTATTAGAGGCCAAGATGCTGTGAAGAGCGGATAGAAAAACAATGCAGAGTTTTTGGCTGAAAATATGATCAAACTGCCAAGCACGTCATAATAAAATTAAACACGTACACAAAACATGTTAATGAAGACAAGATTCATGAGTAGTAGCAGTGTGCCGATATTTTAGCAAGTAAAACGCCGAGTCATAGGAATAGTTGTTGGAGAAGTGCCGTATTTGATTATCTTACTGTTAAATGGGCAGACGGGTGGTGGAAGACGTGTTCAAACTATTCTCTATTCATTTAATAAAAATCTTTTCCTCTCACCAGGGAAAATTTTAAGAACCCCCCCTAAATTTATAAATATAATAAATGGGCGAATCTCCATGGTATATAGGAAAATGGAAGGCGATTTTATCAATAATATAATATGTATATATAATTTTTTGGCGAATCTCTCACTAGGCATGGCGAATATTTTACTCAATTATAAAATCTTGTAAGATCTTGGTGAGTCTTTCACTAAATAATAAAACTTTGTAAAGTCTTAGTGAATCTTAGCATAGGCTACATGCTAGTTTAATTCCCCCATTTAAATAGGCTACATTCCAGGTGAATACCATGGGTCAATACCATGTGCCATTTTGGTGAATACCATGGGTCAATACCATGTGCCATTTTTATTTTTATTAATTCTAATATTAGGGTTAATAATGGTTTTTTTGCATGGTATTAATAACAATCTAGTCCATGGTATTTGTCCCATAGTATTTTGGCCATAGGTTTCACCTAAATATAACTCATTTTTTGAGTGTTCGTAAATATAAGGTGACTTATGGAGTAAATATAAAAAAATGTTTTATTTGTTTACCATACCTCTCGTTTATTTATATTTTTATTAATTTACCATACCTCTTTTACAAATATGGTATTTGGCCCATAGGATTCACTTAAATAAAACCTCTTTCTTGAGCCTTCATAAATAGAATGAGGGTTATGGATTAAATATAAAAAGAGGTTTTATTTATTTACGATACATCTAGTTTATTTATATTTTTATTTATTTACCATACCTTTTGAGTAAGTATAAAAAGACGTTTTATTTATTTACCATACCTCCACTTTACTTATATTTTTATTTGTTTACACCCTTACATGTATATAAGGTGACTTATGGAGTAAATATAAAAAATGTTTTATTTATTTACCATACCTCTCATTTATTTATATTTTTATTAATTTACCATACCTCTTTTATAAATATGGTATTTGGCCCATAGGATTCACTTAAATAAAACCTATTCTTGAAAATGGGTGAATGGATTCACTTAAATAAAACCTATTCTCGAAAATGGGCGAATGGAAGGTTGTAAGTCCTAATTTCAAGGGCTAAATTTACCTTTTTTACCCTCTCCCTTAAAATAAGGTGGGCTATTTGAGGTGATTTGTAAAAATGTACTATGATACAAAATATTCGCCCACTAAAAATTTAAAACCCCTTAATTTCGCCAAAGGGCGAACATTCGCCCCTAAAATTATCCTTGCCTCTCACACATTCAGTGACATGGTGGATGACCTGGCAGCCAAGGAAATCGGATCTGAGCGGATTTCTCAAAGAAATTGACATATGGCCACAATTGTTAAAAAAACATTGTTTTTCACACGCGGAAGGCAAACAGAGGATCCAAAGAACCAAGGATTTCTCCCATACCGCCAGAAATTTCTTCAAACGGTTTCTGGGTTATATAATTGACCCAGCTGTCAAAAAAACCCATGTTTTCTTTTCTTGAAATTCACCTCTGTTTGGGAAAATCGAGCGTTTGAAGTTAGACGTTTTTTCAGCTGTTTACGTTTTTCCTGAGTTAATTTTTCTTTTCTTTTTTTTTTATTGTTCTGCATTATTACGAATTGTTGCATTTGGCCTTAAGATCAATCTCAGAGGGGGAAGAATTGTTTTCAGATGCAGTCAATAACAAATGAATCAGTCAGGGGAGGAGATGCTATAAAAAAAATTCTTTGCGAGTCTTCCAATTGCAGAATTTGTATGGTATACGCCTGACTGCAACAATCTACTTCTTTTCATGGTGTTTCCTAAATTCCTTTTAAATCCTAAGGATAGCAATCACTTCAAAATTTTCTTCTTTGGTTAGACAATTTCCAGTTGATTCAAATGTCTTTACTCTTAATTTAAATGAGTATTCTTGAAATGCAACTTGAATCTTGCTGCTGCCTAAGTAGTAATGCGAATAGCAGCAAGAGAATCTCTCATACAGAGTTCATCTTCTCTTAGATTCTAAAAAATTTCAAACTCATTAAAATTAATCGTTTTCCTTGGCTCATTGTTATTATATTCTACAAGATATCCAGTCTTTCTTTGAAAGCCATATCAGCAAGAGTCCAACCAAATCCCAAAAACACAGAGTTTTTATTTTAACACAGCAGTCCATGCAATTCGATCTATTTTTTTTAAATGTTCTTGCAGGTTTGTTTTAAGGCCAAAACTTGAACAGGGATGCAAATTTCTTATTGAGGCCAGTTAGGATTGAAGATAGCCATAGATTGTTTTTTTTTTCTTTTTTTTTCTCTGAAATTGTAAAATTTTATAAAAAGGATTCATGATTTTCAATTTCAGGCAGCAAATACTTCAAGAAAAACATGCTAAAAACAGGACTTTGACTGAGGTCCTAGGCTAGTTTTTCATCGATCTAAGTTGGGTGTCTAGGATAGGATCCATGTCGGGACAATTCTGGAGATGCCCATGTGGTCAGTTTTTTCATTGGACGCTTGTAACCTGCTAAACCTTGAAACAGCTGCGGAATTCTCAACTGGCTGCGGAATCAAGGCACTTTCCGCAGCTAAGTTGCAAAACCTTATTAAAATAGGATACAATATTTTGAAGACCACTACAAACCATAACCAATCAATTTTGGACAATTTGAACCTATCAAAGCAGTTGAGTTTTTTTTTTTTTGAATCAATTGAAATGATGAAGTTTATTTTGTCTCCTCTTTATTTTTATTTTTTCTTTTTTTATAACAATTCTTTTTCTGATCCTCCAGATCACACAAAGTGCAGGAGGAGAGCATACTCAAGAATTATTAAATTTTTTTCATAACAATCCTTTTTTCTGATCCTCCAGATCACACAAAGTGCAAGAGGAGAGCATACTCAAGAATTATTAATTTTTTTTTAGATGTAAGAAATAAGGTCTCCTAATTACACTTCCCCGGCAACGGCGCCAAATTGTCTAGTCAATTTAACGTCTTAAATTTCTCTACATAAATTATCAATCCGGGTATCGTAAACTGATGAAGTGTGGTGCACCATATGTGCTTAGTTACCTTTTTCTTACTTCGTTTTTTTATAGATTTTATTTTGTTTTGGGGTTTTGCTTTTGTTGGTTTCCTAAAGTGTCTAATGCAAATGGAAATCATATTATAAGGTCTTAAGAATACTTTTAAAGGATAAGTATGGATAGAGATTTCAAGACAAGGCCTATGTCCCTAATGGTAACTTCCAAAACTTAGCACTTCAAAAGATCTCAAAACATGTTATTGGTGGAATTAGTACTTGAACAAAAGTGTAAATATGCAGCTACTTCAATCAAAATAGAATGCAACAACCAATCAATGAGCTAGTGACTATGAGACCTAGTATCCTTGCTGTTGTATGAAAAAGAAAGTAAAAACTGAACTTAAAGCAACTCAAAGACTGAAAGCAAAGCAACTAATTCATCACACTACTTCAACTCTTCTGATCCTTTACCCTTCAGCTCAATCTACCTTATGGGAAGCAATCATGAACAAGTTAAGCAATATGATATCTAAATTGCAAGAAATTAAATTTCATAAAGGAAACTAATCACACTACTTCAACTCTTCTGATCCTTTACCCTTCAGCTCAATCTACCTTATGGGAAGCAATCATGAACAAGTTAAGCAATATGATATCTAAATTGCAATATGATATCTAAATGGGATGAATGTGGTGACATAGTAGTGAAACGGAGGTGAAATGGAGGTGATATAATGGACATAATAGTGAAAGTGTAATGGAAATGTATGACATTTTCAAGACTCAACATAAACCAAAATCAGCACTGAGATCACAAAACCAAACTGAGCTAGGAATGCCTCCAAACTCCATCACTATCCTTGAAAAATTTTCCATCTTTATGTCTCTCAGGATTTACCATAATTTACACCATACCACTAGGCCCTAAACCGAGACACCAATCTCTCAATATTTATCGCAATCCACACCGGATCACTAGGCCCTATACCGAGACTCCAATTGCAACCTTTACCGTGTATCTCTCCAAAACCAGTCAAGGAATTCCTAGGCCTTTGGGAATTTTCCTAAGACCACCTTCACCCTAGATTCTAAAACCATCTGACAAATCCAAAGCTCAAAACTGGGAAAACAATCCCATCACACCATGGCTATCTGGAAAAATGAAAGGAAAGGCTTACAACCACTGTCATAACCTCATAAAACTATGCCACCAACAACAAGAGAACCATATACCAACATGTAAAGCCATGCATGTCAAAACCAGCAAGGAAATTGCACATGCAATATGTTACCTGCAAGTATTCCTGTTGAAGTTGCTTGATCATACTCCTCCTTACTTGATACTTTCTTTCCTTTCCTTCCCTTGTCCTTCCTTTGCTTGCTTTCCCTATCCTTGCTTCAATGTTGAGAAAAATCTTGAGAAAAAAGCCTAACATTGACAAAAATCTTGAGCAAAACCTTTCCAACTGATCCTCAAAAGCCTTTTTATCAATGAGGCCTCTATTTTCTTCATTCTCCATTATTTTCCTTCAATTTTTGTTGGGTGTGGACCCTGATTATCTTATTTATTTAGAGGTATCGCCACATTGGACCCCAGTTCATAATGTGGTGGAAACACCGCCCATAAAATGTACACTGCAAGGGGGGTCCAAGGGGGGGCATCTTTGGGAACCCCCCCTGGCGGGGGATTGGGGGCAGCACCCTCGAAGCTAAAAATAGATGTAAAATTGCCTTGTAAAATGTTGTAATTTTGTAGTCAATCTGGGTCGTTGTAGAAGTTATGTTTAATTTAGGGTATTTTGCCCTAGAAGGCAACCCCTCGATATATATATGACGGAATTGTATTGCATCTATGGAGATATGTATTCTGAGTGATAAAGAAATAGGAGATTGTGTGAGAGCGAAGAGGGAATTAGAGCGGATCTGATGTAGGTTGTATCTCTTCAGTTTGATGGATAATATAAAAGGAAGGACAGGCCATTTATCCATGGATGTAGCCCAAATTGGTTGAACCATGTATATCTGTGTCTCTCTTGTTTTATGTGTTTTCTGTGTTTATATTTCTGCAATATATTTTATGTGCTCCATTGTAATATATAATTTCCTAACAATTGGTATCAAAGTCAAAGGTCTATTTGGCTAATAAACTCGCAGGAGAGAAGGGTTCCTATTTTGAGTGGGAGCAATGGCAGAAGATGGTAGGTTTGGGGTCAAAACATTTAATGACTAAAACTACCAGTTATGGAAGATGAAGATGGAATATTATCTGTATCAGAAATATTTGTACCTACCATTGAGTGAAAAGACAAAGAAGCCGACAGGTATGACTGACACAGAATGGGATATTCTCGACAAAAAGGCACTTAGAACAATACGGTTGTGTTTAACAGCGTCGGTAGCCTTTAATATTTCAAAGGAAACGACAACAAAGGGTTTAGTGTCGGCATTGGCCAAATTATATGAAAAACCCTTGGCCTCAAATAAGGTATTTCTTATGAAGCGTTTATTTAATATGAAGATGTCAGAAAGTGGATCTATTGCTGATCATTTAAATGAATTTAATACAATTACCAGTCAATTAAATTTTGTAGGGGTAAATTTTGATGATGAAGTTAGGGCTCTGTTATTTATGTGCTCATTGCCAGAAAGTTGGAATGGTTTAGTTATGGCCATTAGTAACTTTGTCTCTGGATGTAGTACTTTAAAGTTTGATGATGTTGTCGGTGCAATCCTTAGTGAGGAAATGTGACAAAAAATCTCTGGTGGGACATCAAGTAATGCTTTGACTGCAGAGACTGGAGGAATAAAAATGGAAAGAAGAAAGAGCGTAGGATATCGCAGTAAGTCAAGGAAAGGCAGATCCAGGTCTAGATTGGGGATAGTGTGCTGAAAATGCGGGAAGAAAAGACACCTGAAGAAAGACTGCAAGTCTCGGAAGGGAAAAGAAGGAGACACGCAGCAAGAAAACAATCATGAAGCAAATGTGACAAGTGATGTGTTTCAAGATGCTTTGATTATTTCATTAGAAAATATTATTTATGCCACACCTCATAGGAAACATTTTCATGATTATGTTCAAGGAGATTTTGGACAGGTTCAATTGGGTGATGATAAACCCTGTAAAATCATTGGAATGAGTACAGTTTTCATAAAACAAAAGAATGGAAATCAATGGCTATTGAAGGAGGTAAGGCATGTTCAGATCTGAAGAAAACTATGATTTCAACAAGGCAGTTGGGAGGTGAAGGCTGTGTAACTACTTTTACAGATAAAACCTGGAAGGTCACTAAAGGAGCCTAGTAATAGCAAAAAGAGAAAAGGTTGGTACATTGTATTTATGCAATGGTATTTCTAATTCTGTTAATGCTTTATCTTCTACAGGAGAAGATATGGCATTATGGCATCATAGGCTTGGGAACATGAGTGAGAAGGGGATGCAGATTCTTCACTCAAGAAATTTGTTACCAGGTTTGAAGCATGTTGATTTAAAATTCTGTGAGAATTGTGTTTATGGAAAACAGAAGAGAGTCAGATTCCTCAAAGTTGAGAATGAAAAGAAGAGCAGAAAATTAGAGCTTGTGCATACAGATGTATGGGGACCAGCTCAGGTATCATCTCTCGATGGATCTCATTATTATGTTACTTTTATTGATGATGAAACCAGAAAAACCTGGATTTATTGTATTCGAAATAAATCTGATGGATTTGATACTTTCAAGAAATGGAAATATTTGGTTGAAAATGAGACAGGAAAAAGGTTGAAGTGTCTCAGATCAAACAATGGAGGTGAATATTCTAGCAAAGAGTTTGATAGGTATTGTTCAGAGAATGGAATTCACAGAGAGAAGACAGTTCCAGGTATACCATAGGAAAATGGTGTGTCAGAAAGGATGAATGGGACAATCATGGAGCATGCAAGGTGCATGAGATTACGTGCAGGATTTCCTTTACAATTTTGGGCAGATGTTGTAGATAATGTTGTTTATCTAATAAATAGAGGGACTTCAAGTTCCTTGGATGGTGGTATTCCAGAGGAGGCATGGATAGGTAAAAAGGTAAACTACTCATTTTTAAATACTTTTAGTTGTGAAGCCTTTGTCCTCATTAATAAAGAAAATAGAACAAAGCTTGAGGCAAAATCAAAGAAATGTACCTTTATTGGATACGGTGTTAATGATTTTGGTTATCGCTTTTATGATTGTGAAAAACACAAAATCATTAGGAGTAGAGATGTCATATTCAATGAAAAGGTTTTGTATAAGGATTAGATGCAGGAAAGAAACAAGAAAAAGAAAACAGAGAGTACACGGTGCTTGATGAGATCATAGAAAAAGTGAAGGTGCCTGAAAATCATAATGATCAACAACCAGAACAACAACAGCAACCACAACAGCAACAAGCACCTCAAACACCTGAAAGTGGTGTTAGAATATCTACCAGGATAAGTAGACCCCTGAATGATACTCTCCTTCATTATATTATATATTGTTGACTGATTCTAGTGAACCAAAATGTTATGAAGAAGTAGTGCAGGTAGAAACCAGGAAGAAGTGGGAGCAAGCCATGAAAGAAGAGATGGACTCCTTAGCACATAACCAGACTTGGGACTTAGTCAGGTTTCCTACAGGTAAAACATCATTGCAGAATAAATGGGTTTACAGGTTGAAGGAAGAAGATGGAGGTAGAAAAAGGTATAAAGCTAGACTTGTGGTGAAGGGGTTTGCACAGAAAAAGGGTATAGACTTTGATGAGATATTTTCTCCTTTTGTTAAAATGACTTGAATCGTAACTATTTTAAGTCTAGTAGCAGCTGAAGATTTGCATCTTGAGCAGTTAGATGTAAAGACAGCCTTTCTCCATGGGGATTTGGAGGAAGAGATATATATGCAGCAGCCACAAGGATATGAGGTAAAAGGGAAGGAGAAACTAGTGTGCAAGTTGAAGAAGAGATTGTACGGCTTAAAACAGGCTCCAAGGCAGTGGTATCTAAAATTTGACAGGTTTATGTCTAAACAAGGTTATACTAGATGTCACTCTGATCATTGTGTTTATCTCAAAAGGAAAAATGATGGCAGCTATATTATATTGTTATTGTATGTATATGACATGCTTGTTGCAGGTTCTAACATGCATGAAATAAATGTGCTCAAAAGAAAATTGGCAAACTCATTTGCAATGAAGGATTTGGGTGTTGCAAAACAAATCCTTGGTATGAGAATAACTAGAGACAGGAAGAATTGCAAATTAACATTGTCTCAGAGTGAGTACATACAAAAGGTGTTGAAAAGGTTTAATATGCAGAATGCAAAACCAGTTAGTATACCTTCAGCTAGCCATTTCAAACTAAGTAAGGAAATGTGCCTCAAGACTCATGAAGAAATGGATTATATGTCTAAAGTTCCATATGCATTAGTAGTTGCAAGTTTAATGTATTCAATGGTCTGCACAAGGCCTGATATTGCACGTGCAGTGGGAGTTGTAAGCAGGTACATGAACAATCCAGGAAAAGAACATTGGATGGCAGTGAAGTGGATTCTCAGGTATTTGAGAGGTACCACAAATCAAGAATTATGCTTTGGTGGTTAAAACATTGCTCTACAAGGGTCTGTTGATGTAGATATAGCAAGTGA
This sequence comes from Pinus tabuliformis, assembly GCA_031772625.1. Classification (NCBI taxonomy): domain Eukaryota; kingdom Viridiplantae; phylum Streptophyta; class Pinopsida; order Pinales; family Pinaceae; genus Pinus; species Pinus tabuliformis. The sequence continues at coordinate 1,269,666,180 of CM062818.1, read as the reverse complement.
TAGAGATAACAGGAGGAGCACCACAGGGTATGTGTTTACTGTAGGTGGAATAGCTTTCAGTTAGGTCTCAAAACTGCAAAGTGTTGTTGCACTCTCAACAATTGGAGCAGAGTATGTTGCTGCTACAAAGGATAGTAAAGAAATGATTTGGTTACAAAGGTTTCGGGATGAATTGGGTAAGAAGCAGGAGTTGGGCAGGTTATACAGTGACAACTAGAGTACCATACATCTTGCAAATAACTCTTCATTTCATTCCAAGACTAAACATATACAGCTCAAGTTCCATTTCATATGGTTAGCATTGGAAGATGGACAGTTGAAGCTGGAAAAGATACACACTAGCCAGAATCCTACAGATATGTTAACAAAAGTTGTAACCAAGGAGAAACTAGGATTCTGCTCAGTTTCAATTTGTCTTCAAGTATGATGAAGAAGATGAGAAACATCCAGGTCCAAATTGGAGTCATTGTCCAGCAAATGAAGTAGCGGTGGACTTGATATAATCAATCTCCAAGTGGGAGATTGTTGGGTGTGGAGCCTAATTATCTTCTTTATTTAGAGATATCGCCACATTGGACCATAGTTCGTAATGTGGCGGCAACGTCGCCCGTAAAATGTACGCTGCAAGGGAGGTCCATGGGGGCATCTTTGGGAGTCCCCCCCTATCGAGGGATCGGGGGCAGCGCCCTCGAAGCTAAAAATAGATGTAAAATTTCCCTGTAAAATGTTGTAATTTCGTAGTCAATCTGGGTTGTTCATTAGGCAGATATCTGACGATAAAATTTATGTTTAATTTAGGGTTTTTTGCCCTAGAGAGAGGAGATTGTGTGAGATAGAAAAGGGAATTACAGTGGATCTGTTGTAGGTTGTATCTCTTCAGTTTACTGAATAATATAAAAGGAAGGAGTAGTTGTTTCTCCCTGGATGTAGCCCAAATTGGGTTAACCACGTATATCTGTGTCTCTCTTGTTTTATGTGTTTTCTGCGTTTATATTTCTGCAATATATTTTATGTGTTCCATTGCTCTGTAATATATAATTTCCCAACAATTTCCTCCTCACATGCAACCGGTGACCTTTCACCTTCATTTTCTCCTATTTTCCTTTATTTTCATAAATAAATGTGCCAAAAATACCTTTTTGCCTTTTTAATGTCTTTCCCATTATCTTTACTAATTTCCTTAGCCATAATAAACAGAAATGAACACCCACACCAAGATGTCTTGCCAAACATTCAACTTGGAATATGTGTCCCTTAACGTGGTCTTATTTTCCTTTATTAAATTTTATTACGAGAAATTTTAACCAGGGGTTGTTACAGACCCCTCCCCCTTGGGGAACACCATCCTTGGTGTTAAACCACGCCAAGACCTTAGCAAAACCGCTAAAAAGGAAACATACTGCCCATGGAGCTTTATAACTTAGCTCTTTGCAGTATTTACAATGAATGACCTGCTCTAAAGTAAAACATCATGAAAACATCACAAGATACCACATACTAGAGCTTTATAACGTAGCTCATTACAGTATTTTCAATAGCTATGTATGCATATTTTCTAAACCAACAAATAAAAGGATACGATGCCCATATCAATAAACAAGGGAATCCACACTCTTACACCTCCACCCACAAAAGTAATACAAGGATTTACCTCTTCCCCAAGAAGTCCATAATCCACTATCAAAGTCAAAGCTACATCCAATGTCGCTACAATCATGCGCCGCTTGTCCTCTCAATGAATATTTACTGGCTCATTGTTCTAAGGCGCACTCCCACTGTGCATCTAATTCCATCTGGCAATTCTAATGACCAAAACAAATCCATCCCCAACCTTCCTTTCTTTGCTACACAGTCCCTCAAGAAATTCGGTCACCCCCTTCCATGCAATCACTCACCTTCCAAGTTCCCCGGCATCCCCTATCCCATGTGATCCATCCCTTGCGAAGGCTTCCTCACATCAGAAGGTCAAACAACCAAGGCATATACCTACCTCAAAACCATTATATTGTTCATACCATGCTCATGGACATCGATGAACGTTATTGGGTGCTAGTGTCCCACAATGGCCCTGCTCCTAAATGATTTATTAGCATATTGTTGCCTGTTCCAATTCCTTTTTTTGTTGCTGCTAGTGCTTGTTGTCAGTTTTGACCACCTAACTGGGCATTTCATGCTTTCCTATACCAAGCACGTAATTTCCATTAGATTAAAAATAAATTGAAATAACTTCAAATCATACCTCATTGGTGGCCCGTCAACAAGGTACACTTGCAATCATGTTTACTTCTTTTCACAACAATTCAAACTAGAACCTTTGATCAAGTAATCATGTATAAACATATCACATCCGGTTAGCTCAAAGCACAACCATCATAGATCAAAATCATAAATCACATTTAACCATAACAAACCAGAATCATAGATCACATGTAATCATTATAGACCATAATCATAAATCACATGCATAATAAGACTAAAATAAAATATTGATTCTTATCCTTTAATCAATCCTTAGCTTCTACCTTTGTCCCGATTTTGTACGCACATCGCACGGTTGCCACACCTGACAAACACCCAATGCCTTCTCCTCAACCATGTGCAAGTACACATAGTGTGCATCACACACATACAACCACCCATGACATACAACACCATGCAATACATGCACTTACACCTGACATACAACACATACACCTACACCCAGTGTACAACACAACACAATACATACTCCTACATCCGGTGTACACCATAACGCAATACATACACCTACCCCCGGTGTACAACAAAACGCAAATATGTACATAGAGAAGAACACCATGAATACATATGTCACAATACCACGACTACACAATGCACATACATAGTATTGCATGCCAACAACACAACATGTATGACATGCACACAATACCACATGTACACCAGTACCATATGTACAACATGTACACAGTACCACTTGTACAAAGCACCACCTGCACAACATGTGCACAACATCACATGTACACGACACCACCTGCACAACGTGTAGACAACGCCACATGTACATTGCACCACCTATACAATGTGTACACAATGCTAGACGTACACAACACCACATACACATGTAAACCACACCACATGTACACAACACCATATGCACGACATGTACACAACACCACCTGCACACAACACCACATGTACAACATGTACATGGAAACACATTCTCACAATGCCACTTATACAATCAGGCACACAACACCATATGTACATAGCATCACATGTACAAAATGCACATAACACCATATGTACATAGTGTTGCATATACAATGTGTACATAACACCCTTTGTACACAACATTGCATATCCAACATGTGCACAATACCATATGCACACAACATTACATATCTATCATGTGCTCAGTACAATATGTACAAAACATTGCATATCTTACATTCACATAGCACCATCTATATCTAGCATTGCATATACAATGTACATACAACAGACACACAACATCATATGTACACAATAATACATATATTACATGTAAACATCACCATAGGTACAATCACTAAATATACAACATGCACAACATATACACAACACTAGTATTGCACATCCAAAACCACATTATCTCTACCAAACAACCTTACTTCTAGTGTCTCTCTGTCATCCATGCTTATCCTAGCATGTCGTGGATCTCATTGCTTTCATTCAGCTGATGTATCCCTCAGAGTTAGTGGTCATAACATAAACACAGACATAATACAAGCATACAACATCAATTCATATCCACATGATACTGACCTCGTATATTTTTCATGAATACTCTCCCCACTTGATTCCCCATAAGACCAAAAACCTCGTCATCCCACTCACCTCCATAAGTAATCATTCCTCCAGAAGAATGATCCCTAACAACCCTGTCGGATAGTGACATAATACATAGATACATATACATAAACACTAGCATAAAACAATCATGATCCTGTCAAATAACGACATACATACACACATATATACGTATATAAAAATCATCAAAATTATGATCATAACATAATTGCTAGATAGCATAAGGTCAAGGTTAAGAGAACTACCTTTATATGTGCACACCATTCACAACATCGAGAACAATCATTTCAAACATAGCCAAGGCATCTAATGCCTCAGATCCATTTACTTCACCTTTGTTGTTACATTTCTCATGACTATATTGCCACTGTCCATTTACACCAATGGACCAAACCAATCCAATTGATTGTCATATTCTTACCTTCAAATTCCCTTACTCATGCACCGAGCTTCATTCGGGTCTTACATTACCTGCTAGGTTTCATTTAGCTCTCCCTGAACTCCATTAAATTTCATCTTTCCCAACCAATTCCAAAGACCATTAAGACATAAAAGGAAAGACAAGAAACAAACAAGAAGAAAATCATGAAAGTCAATAATAATATGACACCGCAAACAAAGTGGCAAGGCCTTGCACCAGACATAAAAAAACCACAAATTAATCTCAACAAATCACAAAAGACCAAAAGCACAAGACTGGCAACAAACACCATGACTCCATCCCCACGGGTTTCTAATTATTCCAAGTGAAAGCTCAAACTAAGCCTTCTTTAAGATTCCATGGAAATTGCTTTTTCCATGCAATCCCATGCATCATACTGCCATAAACACATAGTTGTCAATGCATAAATAAACATAACAACATCCTAGTTACCTTACCTTGTCATACTAATGTCAAGCATGTTACCTTGCAACTGCTCACACATGTCAACCACATGTTCCAAATATCAAGACAAACATATCTATCAATTTGAAATCAACCTTTACCAAGACTAACAATCATGTCATAATCCATAGTCAACTCGTAGTCATTAGACATAATGTTACAACTGTCACTTACATACACTCGAGTACATATCATCTCTGTCAACACATATGTGTTAGTACAATCATCTTAAAACAATATCATTCCTTCATGCAATCTTACATACACATACTCATATCATGCAACTAATTAAACATTCAAACAAACTATAAAAGTGTCATGTTAGATAAATAAACTAGGTGAGATAATAGACACCAAACACTCGAACACCAAATAGACGACATAATCAAAATCATACCTCAATGTATCTCAGAGGAGGCTATCTTGTCTACATAATCAAGCTAGATTAGAAAAATATAACTTTGCAATATATCAACTCAACCATAAATAAGGCCACGATATCCATAGCAGTAACTAGCTAACATGTTCACATCATAAACTCACAAACAATTTTCATTCATGCATAAAAATCACATATGCATAGTCAGTCTAGATTAGTAAAACACAATGTCACAAATAATTTGACTCATACCTGAATGTCATAACCCTAACCATCTGCACAGGCCAATCCAATTTAGCATGATACATATAACATCAAGATCTTACTGTAATAACCCTAATCATCAAGCTAAACAACATATAACAACAACAAGTTAACATATAACATGCTCATCAACAACATATAACATAATCATTAGGTTAATTATCATAAAACAACAATAGCAATGCATACAACCATAGGTTATTATCATTCATGACTATCTGACACATGTGCATATGACTACACTAATCAACTAGCGTTTATCATACATGTAACCATAATAATAATAGAATGGCAAGCATATCAATAACCCTAATGCTTATAAAAAACATTAACCAACATACCTACATGCCCACCATACAAACTTCTATGATGATTTTCTCTTACCCCGAAGTCCATTGTTGCAAATTCACTTTAATGATTTGCATCTCCTGCTCTATCTCAACGAACAAATTAGCATCATGATGACCTAATTGCATACAATTACCTCATGCACAACAACCTTCATCATGATAAGCATGCATAACGATATATAGTCACTGACATGCATAACAAATTCATATACAACCATACCCTCATGATGACACATTCCACAACAACACCATCAACCTTCACATGGTGACATCACTACAACCATGATCAATCACCATGAAAATGAAACAAGCATATGGATAGAAGCGTAAGGAACACATATGCAAGTTGCAACCGACATGAATGCATGACTTACACACAAGCCATCCAGTCTGAGGGGTGAACCATGCTATGATACCACTTTGTCAGGACCTCCTCCCACATCTACCTAAGTAACCAGCCAACTGGGGTAAACATGTGACGAGAAGTTACTATGATATGATTTGACTCCCTATGTGTCAGTTAAGGAAGTGGAATCAACGGAAACATACCATAATAGACCTTTTTCACCTGCTATAAGACTCCTATAATGCATCCCAGTCATTCCCCTGACCAACCCCTATGTCCCACTGAGTTTTATACCATTAAACCCACGGATTCTCCCTTGATATGGACAAGGGTACGTCTAGGAGGCTCCAGATGCTTGCACAACAAGGCGTGCATGCATCTGGGGACTTTTCTCCTTAGACATATGCCTGGGACTCTTGGATTTATGCCAATTTTCAAGCCCATAATCCAAGTCACTACCCAGAAACCCCTGAAGCTTTCAAAATCCATAATTTACACGATGACAACACTTACAAATAAAAAATAACTCTAAGACTAGGCCTAACCATCCCCAACCAGGACTGACATTATATCAAACACTTGGCATCAATGAAATCTATAGGAAATAAATACAAGACAAAGCATAAATTATTGATAGCTCATATGAGACTTGACAAGAAGGATCACCACCCTCTTCCCTTAAAAGTTTTGACATCAATTAGGTCTTGCATCCATTATCCTTTCAGTTGTAATAAAATACATTACAATAACGAGTCATATAACCATGCTTATAGACAACATTAAACCATGTAAATAACAATGAGATAACAATTATTAAGGCCACATAATAACAAGTACAAAATCAAGAGAACTTAGCTTTGATTAAACATAGGCAAGAGTCGACCAGATTCAGGACTTCCACGTACCACCCGACCATAGACATGGTTGAAGCAAATATTTCTTTCATCCATTCACCCTCGTTCCATATTCCAAGCATGAATGTGGGATCTCATGGATAAACCAATCCAAAATCAAGGGAATCTAGAGGTTAAACCACCTCCACCCTCACCAAACCGTGATCTCACCAAAATCAACACCGAGATCACAAAACCAAACTAAGCTAGGAATGCCTCCAGACTCCATCACTATCCTTGAGGAATTTTCCATCTTTGTGTCTCTCAAGATTTACCATAATTTACACCATATCACTAGGCCCTAAATTGAGACTCCAACCGCAGGCTTTACCGTGTATCTCGCCAAAACCATTCAAGGAATTCCTAGTCCTTTGGGAATTTTCCTGAGACCACCTTCGCCCGGCTTCTGAAACCATCCAGCAATTCTAAAGCTCAAAATCGAGAAAACAATCCCATTACACCATGTCTATCTGAAAAAAGGCAAGGAAAGGCTGAAAACCACTATCATAACCCAAAAAACCATGCCATAGACAGCAAGAGAACCATATACCAACATGAAAATCCATGCATGTCAAAAGTAGCTAGGAAATTGCACATAAAATATGTTACCTACAAGTATTCTTGTTGAAGCTACTTGATCCTTCTCCTCCTTTCTTGATCTTTGATTTCCTTTCCTTTCCTTGTCCTTCCTTCGCTTTCTTTCCCTTTCCTTGCTCCAACACTGAGCAAAAGCTTGAGCCAAAAGCGTAACACTGAAAAAGGCTTGCCAACTAATCCTCAAAAGCCTTTTTATTAATGAGGCCTCTATTTTCTTCATTTTCCATTATTTTCCTTCAATTTCCTCCTCACATGCAACGTGTGACCTTTCACCTTCCTTTTCTCCTATTTTCCTTTATTTTCATGAATAAATGTGCAAAAAATACTTTTCTCCTTTTTAATGCCTTTACCAATTTCCTTAGCCATAATAAACCGAAATGAACACCCACATTGGGATGTCTTTCCCAACATTAAGCTTGGAATACTTGTCCCTTAACCATGGTCTTATTTTTCCTTCATTAACTTTTATTACATAAACTTTTAACCAAAGGCTATTACACAATTGCAGGTGGGGCTTACACCATGGACTCCTGTGTGTCTGAGGTGGACGCTCTGTGTGGGATCTAGGCTCCCATAGGAATGTCCATATTGGCTAGTAAATATACTTTAGCACTTCCCTTCATAGGCTTTGAATCAGGCTCAGGGGTGTTTAGTTAAAAGAGAGATAATAATGCAGACAACCTATGGTTGGGTGAAAAGTCAAAGTCCCAATCTCAGTAGCTAAAATATGTAATAAGTTGCTTATTCATGTCCTTTTTGTAAATGAATGCTCTCTCTCTCTCTTTACCACATGGTTGTGTCAAGAGAGTTGACATGTATTCATATATATCAATATAAGCTCAAGATGGATTTACAGAGGCTAAGTATTGAGGTCTTCCCAGTATACATAATACATGTGTGTGTGTATGTGTGTTTATGTAGAGTTCGAGAGTAGGTTGTAATTTATATAACTGTTGGGAGGACCTTGATAGAGGGGCATTCTCGTCTTTAATGGAGGGAATCTTTATCTCGACTCAGAAGTTGAGAGTGCTTGTCATAAGTGGAGCAAGCCACTATTGATGGAGGTAGGAGATGTAAGCTCTCCTTGATAAATGGCGAGAAAAAATATTGTTGGAAAGGAACCCTAACGAAGAAGGGGGTTCGCTATCTAGTTTGAATTTTTTATTGTGCTTGGATACCATCATCGTTGGACAGAGAGGGATAAATTATTTATAATGGAAATTTGCGATTGTATAATGGTTGGGACCAATGCTAGGGGGCTAAGGTGGCATAGTAATGTGGAAATAGGATCGATGTGGCATGCAAGAGGTAAACCACGTGGTAGGCACAAAACGACTATATTAAGAGGTTAAGTGGCCCAAAAACATGTGACATGTGGTGTCCTTATAGAATCTCAAGTGGAAGGTAAGTTTTCATCCTCACATCATCTCAAGGTGACGTCAACATGATGATCATGTGACATCATTTTGGACCTTGGGAGGAATTGTGGGAATCATGTTTCCATGTTGGGACCAAAGACTTGAGTATCCTATTCAAGATGAATAGGTTGCTGCTTGTGGGAATCGCTCAAAGGCTCCAACGTGGGCTTAGGCTCAAATGGCTTGGGAGATTTTAGTGTTTTGGGCCTTGGGGTGTAAGTTCAGTAGATCCCTACCAAGGGCTTGAAGTCCCGAATAGCCTGTTTGGGGTTGAGTGGGTTAATGGTTTGTGAGTTGATTTTTAGGCCTGAATGTGGGTCGAGGCTCAAAAAACTCCATTCATTTGGTGCCTAGGGACTAGGGAATGTTTGTTAAGTGTTCCCTAATGCAGGGCTGAGAACTTGAATAACTAATATAGCATGAATCTTGATTAAGGGGCTAAACTGGCAGGGTCAATTGAAGAGGAGACGTGGCCAATGTCACATGGGCATACATGTGGGCTTAATATGGTTATGTGGATCACCCAGATGAGGTGGGATTACTATGTGGGAACCATGTGAGTGCCACTTGGTAGCCATGCTAACATGGCAGGGCTTAAAAGGGCCAAGTTTCAAATGGCTATAACTTTCGATTCATAAGTCGAATTGAGGTAAAATTTATATCGTCGAAAATTTGTTGACGCGCTGGATACAATGGTGGTATTACTTTTTAGATTCAAGGAAGTTGGGAATTGAGGAATTTTATGACCCCAATTCCATGACAAGACTATGGAGGTTGGTTTAAATGAATATAACACCTTCCAATGAGCTAGTTTAAGCTAAGGTGGTGGAAGGGGATGTTACAATAGAAAAATGAACATTGTTAACAATATGGTTGATATAGTGGAGTCACAGAGAAATGTGTTTTTGATCAAGAGTCTAAGCAAGCAATGGTTTCTTAATGTCAATGGATATGTCATCAATAATGTACTAGTAGAGTGTAATAGATAGATGGCCACGAACAACAAAGTATCAGATAGAGGGGTTGCTAATGTGGTGTGTGTGAACAAGTGATTCATTGACAATGAAATGATTAGTAGGGGAGTTATTGATTGTGGGATGATCAAGAAGAGAGTTTTCAATAAAGTAGAAATTGACAAAAGGGTCATCAATGAAGGGTTGTTCAACAAGGTAACACTCAACATAAAGGTCATCAATAAAGTGGCAATCAATAGGAAAATTGCTAAAAAGTTTTCACTGATAGAAAATTTGTCGATGAAGATGATTGACATCATTGACAAGGTATGCATTGAAAAAGTGGTCATTGATAAAAGATCATTAACAAGATAGTTGTCTACAAGGGTTGTTGATAGAGAGAGTCACAGGCAACATGATGATCAATAAAGAAGTTATCGGTAGAGAGTGGTCATTTATATAGTTTGATTGATAAAGGAGTTGCTAATAGCAGAGTCAATGAAAGAAGCCCATGTAGAGGATGAGATAGATGGATATGAAAGTGTTGCTTGGAAACCAAGAATAAGAAAAAGGAAAAGACATCGAGAATAGGTAAAAGATAAAGGATAGCTGGAGCATTTAGATGCAATAGGGGAGGAATTAGAGAAGAGATTAGAGGCTAAGATGGAGGCATACACATACACATTGTATGGATAAACAATATTGACACAATTAGTGAAGAGGAGATTAAGAAGATAGAGAAATTAAACCAACATATTTAGGAGATAAGAAGGTTGAGATGAACAAGTAAAAAAACATAAGAACAAATAGAAAAATTGAAAACAAAGAAAAGATTATCCCAAAAAGATATAATAAAGAGATTAATCTAAAATTGTTTAATAAAAATAGAATTAAAAATAAATAATCTTAAAAAAAATATAAATATAACTAAAAACTTTTTCTAACATTATAATTACATGTCTATTAATAACATGAGTCGTTGAATTACTCCCTCAAAGTCAGTTTTTATGTTTCTTTCATTATTTTCTATCATTACAACTGCAGTACATCATTGTACTTGTCTCATTCTTACAACCTCATCTCTCATGATCCAATGTTAATTATTTTTTTTATTCTCAAATCTCTATAGAAAATATATGTGTTAATAATGTTATTTTCAATGCAATGAAAACCAAATTTGCAGATGTAGAATTGAGACCCATAATTAGAAGTTTATCTACTAATTTAAGTCATGGAAACAATATTAACATTACCCAGACTTTAGAAAAATTTAAATTCTTCAAGAATATATTCACTGCTTACACCTAAATATCTTTCAAAATTAATGTGTCACGTTGGTGCTCATTGATCAGGGTGCTGCCGCATGCCCGAACCATACTCCGAGGGCTGAGAAGTATTAAAGGCTCCATTACCAATGCTAATACCCTTGTATTTAATATACATCGGTATTTTGTTGGCCATAAATATAAATATAATGGTTAGTCACGGGTTTCAAATATTACAGTTGAACATTGTCATATAAACTGAATACTATACTAGTAATATATTTTTATAAAAAAGACAAAATTTGCAAGAAGTTTGCAGGGGGCCTATCTTTTCGGTAACCATTTTTCCTGGGCTTATGAAACACTTCATCTAGCCTCAACAACTTTTCATATAATTTTCCTTGAAGCAAGATAAATTAGAATAACCAAAAACACAACCATAAATATATATCTCGTTCTGTCAGATATTCTCAACACAAAACAATCACCCCCAAATATATAATCCAAATCAAATTACAATATTTATAAATGGTATAACCAAATCTTCAATAACTATTTATTAGGATAATATATATAAAATTTCAAAATTGATTTAAGTAAAGTTTTTCGGTAGAAATTAAATAAGAGAATTTTTTGGCTTACCCATTTTGAACTAATAAGTGTGGTTCATCATCAAAACCATATAAAATATTAACTAAAACAAATTAATTTTAAATAAAATTAAATAAACAAAAATAAAGATATTAAATTTTATTAGAAATATTATAAATTATTAATAAAACCACTTTAATAATAATAAAATATATTTTTTTATCAATAAAAAAATTATAAAGAATAAAAAACAATAATTTAATTTAATTTATTATATTATAATTTTGTTCTATGAATAAAATTACAATTAAAATTTATAATGCTTATATCATAATGAGATTTTAATATTTATATTTTATTACAATATACTTATATATGGATAATTATTATTTATAAAAATGAATTTATATTTAAATTTTATTGATAAATATAATTATATGTGAAATATATATATATATATATATATATATTTATATTTATATTTGAGCACGAATCAGTTGGGTGGGCAAATATTGTTCACCCAGCCAATTAGAATGCTTGGATTTCGCCCTTCTAACCAGTACCAGTACCATCGTGAGATGTGTTTGCCCTTCCATCTTTCCATCTATCAAACTGCATTTCTGCACAAGGCTCACCTACACCATCCTGCCATACTCCTCTACCTTCAGCATTTACTTCTCCTGCAAACTGGCAAGGTGGGGTTTCATTATACTAGTCCAACGAGAGTGAATAAGTTCGAACCCAAGAGGAGATACCCATGGTTGGAAGTTGTTGTTCTCTGCATTGCTACACTGGAGCAGGAAAGGGAAGCCACGGTTGTGCCCTTTGGATTTTTTCTCTCCCAAAACCTAAGGGTTTGAAATTCGATTTCCACTTAGCCTCCCAATTCTCGAGTCAAAAAATCCGCCCTCTGCCTTTGGACGCCCTCAACCCGGCGTTGTTCCATTGAGCTGAAGAAGCAACATGAACAGGAAGGGGCGCAGAAAGGGGTGATTCCGGTCTTCAATCTTCAATCTGATATTTGGGATGTGAAAGCTTCAATCTTTGGGCGATTTATGTGTAGAACTCTCATTTGGGTCCAGATCTACTATTTTTAACAATATCCACGCATAGAACATTGAGTTTTCTTAATCTCAGGAGCTCAACAAAGCCAGGTTTGACTTTTACCTCTCTCGTCTTTATCCTTAGACAATTCATTCGCTCTGGGAATTTCTTCTTCCTGATGAGACAGTTCCTCGTCTTGTTTAAGATCAAATTCTTCTTTTGCATGACCAGGATGCTCCTCTTCTTGTTTAAGATTGGGTGGTTCATCAATGTATTACCTAAAATTGAAAACAACAACAGATTTTCCTCCAAAGAATAAACTTTTTGAGTCTTTAACATTAAGAATGGTGGAAAGTGCATTGATACAGGCTTGCACTGAAAAATTAGTTTGATATATTAGATTCTCATGATAAAAATTAAAGAAACAAAAAGAGAAGAAAGAGTCAAACCTCTTTGTTGTGACTATACATATTTTGTGAGTTATCTTGAGTGATAGTGTTGTACGGACAGTATAGATGACGAAGCGGACCTATTGTGAAGACAAAATTCTTATATAGATGTTACTGAGGTGGTGCACTGAAAGCTAAGTAGATTTAGGTGGTGCACTGAAAGCTGAGTGGAGTGATTGTGAGGTACTTCTGTGGGAATGGACAATGAACATTTGGTAGCTACAATTGCTTACTGATCCAACTGCGGATCCCTCTGATTTTACGAAGGTCCAAGAATTTGTATTTTACTGAGTTTGCATTTTACTAAAGCCCAACTGCGGATCCCTCTGATTTTACGAAGGTCCAAGAATTTGTATTTTACTGAGTTTGCATTTTACTAAAGCTTCCCTAAATAAATGTGTCGTGTTCTCCAGTTTCTAGAATCTTCCTTTCTTTTCTGAGAGAGAGCATATTAAACTAAATTCTCCTCGAATGATCCATGGATGATCTTCAATGATGGGAGAGAAACTGCTTAATGAGATCAAATATAAGAGTTAGAATTTCACGGTTAGAATTTCACAAATGGTGGACATGTTAGAGAGGGTCACTTCCTCAAGATTTTGAAATATTGCCAAACCTTGGGTTGGTCTCTGTGCATATATGACTACAAATTGAAAGTTTCTCCACTTGCATGCAATTACTCTATCAATATATTTACTAGAACGCTTAGTTTCTTATGTCATCATGAAATCTACCCTTTCCTGTTAGAATATCAGATCTACTAAACTAGTTATCTATCAACATATAAATAAGAACATAAAAAGAACAAGGAAAAATAATACAACAGATATACGTGGTTCACCAAATTGGGCTATTTCCACGGGAAGGTTGTCTTCTATTATCTCCAACAACTACAAATAACCCGATGATGTGAGCACATGATAAGATGTGATGGTATCACAACATGGTATATGTCTTAAAAGGCTCCCTTGACCCTATTATATACCCAGAGATGTGGAGGAATTACTCTCACATATTAAATGTGGGATAATATAGTTCTCCAAAATAACACCTCTTTATATAATAAATGGACACAAGAGCATACTATGCCATAATAAATATGGGATATAATGTATTACTCTTTTACATAAGATTATGGACAACTTCCAACATAATACAAAGACATTATTACCTTCCAAGTAATATAATATATTCCAACACTCCCCCTTAATAATGGTTGAGAGAAGGGCCCATCCTAACACTAAAGAAGAAGGATTCATTACTGCTCCCCCTTGATGACAATTTCCCTCATTTTCTTAGATAGATAGCTAGTTTAGTAGATCTAATATTCTAACATTTCCATCTCTTTTCAAGGATCACGTGCTTTCTTTTGTAGCTCAAGTCCCTTATATTCCATCATATTACTTACACTGGGAACTTGGTTGGGTGGAGGAATGAACTTGGTTGGCTAGAGGAATATACTTCTAAGATTAGCTTGATTCACTTTGAATTGACCAGCGTTTCCTCTAACTCTTCGAGTTTTTATTGGATTTCCCTCCCTTTATTCTTTTCCTCTTTGTACACATTTTTGTACACCGTGGGAAAAACCTGAAATTTGGTTCTCTCATTTCATATAAAAACCTGAAAAACCTATGAATATGTTCGTTATTTCACAAAAAAAAATGTTGAAATAAACCAAAAATAAATAAATATGCACTGCAACGACAACACTTTTAAATTCAAGACAAGAAGGAGATGCCTAGGCACAAAATCCTGCCAATATACGATTTTTACAACCTAAAAATAGAAATTTGAAATTTAGCACATGAAAGGGGATCAGGGACAAAATCTTGCTTGTCAGATGTCTCCTACCACAACTAAACCAAGCACCTAAGCCTTTGCTTTCAGCTCTGGATTCTTTGTTTCGCATTGTTCCGGCTGACATACACCAATGTTCCGATTGAAACTCATGGGCATATCCAGGCGCTGAGCTACACCCTCTTAAACTTAATTAAGAGACATACACCAAGGTTCTGATTAAAACTCATGGCCATATCCAGGCGCTGAGATACACCCTCTTAAAATTAATTAAGAGAGTAACCTCTCCACTGGATCTTGATATATTTCATTTCTGTAAAACGTACTAGGACAAGACTCCTATTTTTGAATCACCTATGTGTTTGAGACTTCAAACGCATAAACCTCCATTTCCATGACCGCTGCCAATTATGGCTCTCATTTTTAATTTGTCTCACGGAGCATTGCAAGTTGCGATGCTACGTTGTTAAGCTTGTGAGAGCTATCTCCCTGAGGACAATGTGAGATGGCACGTAGCCTCATGCAGGGATGCACGTTACTTGAATGGAGATGTGGGTTATCCATATATTAAATTTATATTTATAATTCTTTATAATTTCCACGTACAGACGGTAAGATGCACGATATGTTATGTTTTTTAAATGAGAATGGGGAGGTCAGAATTATTAAAATAAGAATTGAGGAGTACATAAGGTAGTTTACACTAATTTATTCAATGCTTAATCAAAAAATAGTTGTGAAAGCAAGAAAAAATCAGAATAAAAAAACAAATATTCAAGTAATACGTTAATTGGAGCATAATGGCACCAAAATTAGCATCAACTGATATTTTTTTTCATATTTTCCCGCGCAACGAACTACCCTCACATTTGAATACAGAGTACGCATTTTCTGCTGGCAAGGCATGAAATGACCTCCATTGAGATTTAGGTTCATGCACATTACACTTCACTATTTTTTATTTTTGCTCATCCAGCCCAACATCCATGGGACATCCAAAATATAGATAATTATAGTATGCAGAGATGAATTTATGGAAAACAAAAATTCAAATGAATACCCAAAAGTGGTGTTGACAGTGACAAACAAGGGGAACCATGCTAGGTACTCTGCTTCCGAACTCCGATAATTGACTAAATCTAGAAAAATACACATGTTCTAGGCCTTTTTTATTGAAATTATTCAACAATTAAGCAAATAATGAACATTCCGGCCTTTTAGTAGTAAGGCAGAGAGATGGAGAAAGTGCTAGCATTAAATAGAGATGAAAATGATGATAAATATGTTCAGTGTTGTGCTGGTTTCAATGAACACTGATACGTATATCCATCGAAATTGATAGTCATGTCCAGCGAAATCAAAAGTCGTTCGATAAAGTATTTGACTAGGTGTTATTAATGATTTATAGCCAGGAAAAAACCATCAATATATTCTGGAATTTTATTTTTTTGAAAATCAAACGTTTTCTCACACCCTACATCTTCTGGAGGGCCATCACTAAAAGTGTTTGTTTATTGATTTTCACATCAGCAATTTTAATGCTTTTGAAATAATGCTTTTCTTGTTGTTGCTAATTTAAGGCTGATAAATTTATCAAGTTGTCCAGGCGCTCTCATGTCTGATTCCAAAAAGTTATAGTTGCATGAGTAAACAATATCTTCTTATTATGTTCTATTTATATTGGCAGATTCTTGGTTCATTTCTTTATGGCGTTAGAACAGTTTTCTTAATGTTGGTGAGTGATCCAAATTTGGTCAAAGGCACTGTTAGGTCTGTAATCACTGTTTCCAGCCTTAAGAAAAAACCCACACAGATTATCGGCGGTTCTTTGCATCTCTTGGTACAAATGCTAGTTTTAAGATTTATTAGGTTTTGGTTTTAGTTATTACTCTGTATATGACTATATCGGCACGTCTCCTTGGTCACCAAGAAGCTTGGGAACATATTTAAGATGTTGTCGGGATCTGGTCACTGTGCCTACCTCCAATGTGTTTACTTATCATCTCTCTCCCGCTTATAAGATATTAATTTTATTTTATTTTTAATTTAAATATTAGTAATATTAAAAAATTATATTTAATTTGAATATTTTTATTTATTTTGAACATATTCTTAAATTTTAAAGTTTAGAAAATAATTTTAAAAGTTTTTGTTTTTTTTTTCTATATTGAAAGTACACATGGCTATAAATGGAACAAATTGTGACATCATTTAAGGTAATTTTGTAAGTCTCATTTAAGATAATTTGTAAGTTTAGAGCTGAGAAGATGTGAGAGATGTGTTGATCTAGGCCCATTGTACTACCATTTTTGGCTCACTTAGCTGAAGCAACCAAGATATATGAATCAACGAGAGATTAAGTTGGTAGTTTTAAGTAAATATAGTTTATTTATTTGACTTGAGGGTTGAACCAAATGTAAAATATTTTCAATTCTAAAAATAATTTATTTATTTGACAAGGATTACCCAAAATCTCTTTCTTGAAATTGAGGAGATCATAAATTCAACTTTCTTATCTCTTTAGAGTTCTGAGATTGGAATTAGGTTTTTTAATTGTATATATTTTAGGTTTAGTTTAAGAAAAAAAATATTGTAACAAAATATTGAGAATTGATATGTAATGTAGGTGTATAAAAGACATTTTAATAAAATTGTTTTTCATCTTTAACCTTCTTAACGTCATAAAAATGAGATTATTTGGATATTCTAAGTTTAAGGAATTGTTCAATGCCTTATTTCACTCTGGAGCTCATTAGAGGTTATTCTCATTTTAACAATATTGATTTTTTGGATAGAAGAAGAACTATCAACCCACAATGTCAAAGTATTTAAAAAACAAATAGAACTACATGCACAAAATTCATTTATACAAAAAAAAAAAGCAATGACATGCCACCACGTGGCTCTTGTTTAATGTAATTTTCTTTCTTTTTGCTCTATCGTACTTATTTGTGTTATATATTTGTAATATATAGAGTTATGGTTCGATGGATTTGATTGAATATGATTCATTGATTTAATGCTAGAATTTAATAATTTATGTACAAGTGCTATGAACACTAGGACTTTTAGGACTTCTATGTTATGAGCGGATTGAAAAAATGGTGAACGTTTTAATTTATGGAATGGATTTAAAAAATAGTTAATGCTTATAAAGACAAAATCAACCCTCTAAGAGGGCAAAGGTTAGCCACATATAGTCTAATCTGGTGTCCATACACTGCACTTCGTTAAATTATATTTCCTCTCTTCCAATTCAATAGGATTTAACGGTGCTTGTCGATGATTAGCGTTACATTGTGAAAATTGATCAACAATTCGACAACATTAACAAAAAGTGGTTCAAGCAATGCTCTTTAACCAATAGATGTAATGACTTGGAGCCTAATAGGGTTATATATGTTGAATGGAAGTGATAACTTTGCAAGATTGTAATTATAGTTACACATGTTTCAGGCA
The DNA here is from genome assembly GCA_031772625.1 of Pinus tabuliformis. Classification (NCBI taxonomy): domain Eukaryota; kingdom Viridiplantae; phylum Streptophyta; class Pinopsida; order Pinales; family Pinaceae; genus Pinus; species Pinus tabuliformis. Next base: position 1,269,647,661 of record CM062818.1, on the reverse strand, counting down.
TTTGTCATGATGTATTGTCAAAGATATTTACAATGCACATTGAGCAAGGCATTGGTTATCGAGTGAGCCCCACGTTATCTATTTTTATCATATTTGTTGTGAATAATGAACTAAATCTGAAATTTAAATTTTTTTGTATACTCTCATTTTTCATATGTTTAGTTGAATAATCATTGTGTTTCTTTACCATGTTTTTGAAAAATAACATAAATCTGATCATGCCAATTCTGTGTTGATATGGTTGATTGTAAAGTAGTTGAAGTGGATGTGTTGATATGGTTGATTGTAAAGTAATTGAAGTGGATGATTTTAAATTAGGGATTTTTTAATTTTTTTTACTATGGTGAATCAGTAATTTGTTAGAGTAATTTGGGCAAGGATCGGGATCAAGCATATCACAAATAACCCACAAGCCAGATATAGTAGAAACTCATAACTCAGCTAGGACAAAGGCGTCTGAAGACCATCGAAAATGCTTGTCCTTCTAGATTTACTATGATGGGTCATAGTGCCTCATAAAGGAATTTGACCAAGTGGTGGGGATAACATTCCAATGAGACAACAACCCCATCATCCCATGAAGAAACTTAAATTGAGGATTTGTTAAGTAGTGTTGACTGAGAAACGGAAAGGACAAAGGCAATTTGAAAGTCCACATATATCTTGTTCTCCACAATGATAACAATTATCGGCAATGATAATAGAGGTGTTTGGAGGATGAATAAGGGTAAGGGAACACATTTTAAGTTTGCATTAGATTGCATTATCGACGGATTCACAAGCTACGATATTGTTTAATTTAAATTAGATTGATTATAATAGGGTATAATTTTTTAATTTTAATTATTTGAGTGTTTTTATATGTTATTAGAGTAAATTAAATGCTAAGTTTGAATTTTATATTAATAAGGAAAATGATTATTAAATTTGTTGGTTTGAAAAGTTGAAATTTAATTATATAAAGTAATTTTGTTATGGAAATTTGAAAATCTTATTAAAACATAATGGTTTAAGAGAAGAACCACAAAATAAAGGTATCTAATGAATCAACAACAACCAATTTAAAATCCATATTCAAAATGATAAGCATAACCTTTTCTAAAATGAAAGTCATGGAGATGAAATTACCTAGGTTGATTGAAGTTGAGGAAGCAACATCAAAGCATAAAAACAACCCTAAAAATGAATGGCTCTAGATGAAAACTCAATGTATATGCTTGAAAATCATTTTTCCAATCAAACTATCATGTTTTCCAACCTTGTAAATAAAACTAAAGAATAGAGAAAATTAGTGACAACTATCAAAGTATACCATGTCATCTTACTTTTAAATGTACTAAAAGGCTTTCAACATTTTTTTAAAATATAGATGGAGATTGATATCGATCTTTATATAAGAGTTTTCATATTTAGTGATTTAGTTTTTCAAGATGATCTTCCCAAATCTTCTATTCCTTCGGTGTACCTTTGCACCTTTAGGGGCAATTGCTAGTTATATTTATATGAAAATATATAAATGATTGGTTATATATATATATATATATATATATATATATAGATATATCTTAATTTTATGGAAAGGAAGCAAAATTGTAATTTGATTTGAAGTATGTCTTAAAACTGCATTTGTTTATAAGGGCGACATGAGAGGGAGGGACCCCTCGAGATCCCGATGAGCAACATGCAGTTAAGTTCGCCTAGGGACTTGGTAAAGGAACCAACAACATGGATGAGATGTATGGGCTCTTGTTAGGTCTTCAATTAGATAAGGAAAGAGTCATTCCCGGGATCATCATCATAAGGGACTCTTTCAAAACGATTCAATTTTTTCTCAATGGATCTAATCAAAAGGCCAACTATTTAAACCTCCTCCTTCTCAAAATCAAGAGTATATTGGATACCTTCTTGAGAAAAAGTTTCTTCCACACGCTAAGGACATAAAATTATGATGCATATAAGTAGGCCAATCATGCCTATCGATTAGAGAAGGGGAAAATGAAATTAATGGAAAAATTGGATGGATATCTATCCCTTGACATCAGTTATGAGAAAGACATGCTCTCCCCATATACTAAAGTCTGAGACAACCATAGAGCCAAGTTGGAAAGAATTGAAATAAATACTCATTCCTACGGATTAATTGTATCCCATATCCATGTGAAAGCTCTCAAATCAAATTGGAGGTACGACAGTGGATTCACCACCAAGGTGGCAGGAGACAAGCATGCAAGCCACAAGCCCCCTCGTCCCCTGCCTCAAGTGAATTTGATTGGACATATTTGGATTAATTTTCCCTATTTCGAGCAAGTTCAAACCATGGATCTCGGATTGAGTAATTTAATGTGCATTTTTAAAGAAATGACATATGTATTGTGGGAGGTACCAAGCATAAACTCCTCATTCATGGAGTTTGGTAACATTTTAACTATGGAAACCCTTTTATACTGGGAGCACGGAGGCATTTGGGACCATGTGAACTTTGGTTATTACATTCCCATGGTCCTTTGATTTGCAACAAGCTTGAATACAGGGCTTGTAGTTGTGCTTATTGAAGTTAGGGTTTGAAATTGGCCTCTCATCTTACAAATGACACTTCCTTCTGAAGATTTTAAATCTCGTGTCTCTCTTACCACTTGTAATTGGGAGAGTCACAATATAGGTTGTAGGCTTCAATAACAGACTCTGAACCAAACAGTTCTAGGAATTCACAAACTCTACAAGTACAACTTTGAAACCACTCTCTTCAAATCCTTCTATCTACAAATCATCGAGTTCCCCTCTGTTTCAATTCCACTTGTCTTGCAAGTCATTCTTTGGATTTGGAGTTAGGCTCCATTAGTTCTAGGGGTCTGTATTATCTACTCATAGGACACCAATATCAAATGGATAAGCACAACCCCAACCATAAGGAAGCAAAGGCACCCCAAAAGGATTGGATTCGTGCTCTTTTTTCCCTCATTGCCCTGTCAACACACACCCCATGGACCAATCTCTTCCATAGCATATTCTCCAACTCTCACAAATGTATATAGATTTGTTTGAAGGAATGAAAAGGCTGCAAGATCAAATTAATAGGAAGAATGATGAAATCGACTCTCTCTGCAGTAAATTGAGTGATCTTTCCTCCTTTCATCATGCAATAAGTCAACAGAGCTCTGGAAGAAACTCAGGTGAAAATTAGTCTAAAGCGGTGTCGATAGACTCCCCTTATTAAATTTCAATGTTTCATAGAATTGTCGTGCTGTGTGGCCAATTTTGTCAGTTATATAGCTGCAAATCTGTTAGTAGCATGTATGTGTTTGGTATCATGCATGTATGAACTAGCTCCTAGAACTCATTGTAAATCTCTTGGGATTTTGGTTGCGTTCCAGGCACAAAATTTATAAAACACTACTCATCATTGATCACAAATATTGATTTTGTTTAGCTAATAACTCGTCTTCTTTGACTGTACGGAAACAAGTCAATGATTTAAGACCCATAGGCATCTCGCAAGAGTGGAAGACTGCCCCCTTACGAACACCTAACGAGTAATTCTAGGTAGCATGGCTTTCCCCTTTATAACATTATGTATCAATTAGTATTATAACGTTCAGAAATGATACATCCTAATTGACCATTATGTTATGTGAGTTTTCCCACTTTGTTTTAAAAAAAATAGGAAGCAAAATTATAATTGATGGTATTTTGTTATGTGTGGGTGTGTGAAGCTAAATGTTAATAAAAACATTTGACTTCATTGGAGTTAGTTTTAGTGATGAGTACAAAGGTCATTAGTTTTTTTAATGTTATTTATGTTAAAATTTCCTTTTGATTTTGGAGTAAGATTTAAAACTATTTTTGATTGGTCAAAAGCTCGTCTTTATTGATTGTAAGGAAATAGGTTAATGGTCCAAAAAAGAATGAAATTCTTCCCCTTTATAAACCACCAGTAAGTCATTTAAAGCAGTGTAGTTTTCCTTAAACAATGGTGATGAGTAAGCTCACACTCACAAATAATATAAATGATGACTATCCTTAATACTACTTTACTAGTTGATAACTGAATTATGGTAAAATTTGTAGCTTTAAGAAAAAACTCTTTCTCTATTAATGAAATCACTTTTAATTTTGTTTATTCTCATCCTAAGATAAATGGAGATATCTCTTATCTCAAAGTTCACAGTTACTTCAAATCACTTGATTAGAAGGAATTGTAAATCAAGAATAGTCATTATCAAGCCTTATATAAATAAGTGTCATTGTGGTGGTAGTGCCCCTACTGAGAAGGTCTTACAATCACTTAATAGAAGTTATTTGCAACGTACAAATACAGAGTTTGGAGGATATTTGATACCTATCTTGAATAGACATCAAGATAGGGTCTCTATAAGTAATATTAAAGTTGATGTGCAATTTCCCTTGCCAAGCATATATGTGCAAGATATGTTGAATATGTTTACCTAGAAAATATAAATATTGAAGATATAGTTGCTCTACTTGGTGAGTTATGGGTCGCTTGAGTTGTTTGTGTCTATTATTGCAAATTTCCACTAAATTATTATTGATGTTAAAATAATTTATGTAAAAATTTTAATAATAATAATAACAACAACAGCATTCTAATTTTAAGGTCATGGCCAAGTTAGACACCAAATTGGTGTATTAGACCCTCTTGTTTGTCGGACAAGGGACCTCCACTCAGTTTCAAATTCCACGGGGGCACATCTTTGGCCCATTGTGATAAGGCTCAAGTAGTAGGCTCCCCCAACATTACAGAGTATCGACTCTTACTAAGTCATGAATTCCTTATATACATAGCTTATAGGTTGTGGATATATTCTTGGTGTTATAGTAGAAAGTGTTAGTTTTGATCTTGTACCTCGCCCAAATTACTGCAACAAATTACTAATTCATCATGGTAAAAAAAAAAAATCTATGGAGATGTACATATTGTACCCCGCTTTGGATTTGAACGTGTGACCTCTTGAGAAGAAACACACATTTTTAATCATTATGCCCATAATATACTTGAATCCATATGTTAATATTCATCCAACATTTATGTCTCAAAACCAAATATTTTCATAATCACTAATAAATCACATAGTCTAGTCTCCTTGTGGGATGACTGAGTGGTTTTCAAAATGGGTTTGTATTCCCTCCACCTAATTTAAAATCCCACAAGGGACATCTTTAGCCTATTGTGATAAGGCTCAAGGAGAAGGCTACCCCACCCTTGTGGAGTCTCGACTCTTGCTAAGTCATAAATTCCTATTATGTTGGCTTGTGTTATATTCTTTCCACGACTAACCTATGTAGTTAACTGGGGGGTTAGAGGGGGGGCGAAAGCCCCCCCTATCTAGGAGGTTTGAGGGGGGCATGTAGCCCCCCTCTACAAGGTTCGGGGCAGCGCCCTGGGAAATTTTTTTTTTGGACACTATATTAGGTTGGGCGGACCTACCTATGGTTTTCGCACATGGTTTTGGATGCGATGGTTTTTGGTCCATGGTTTTGGACGTGATGGTTTTTGGTCCATGGTATTGGATGCTTCAGCATGTATAAATATGTATTGTAACATTTAAAGGAACATAATGAAAAATCAATCTGGTAGTCCCGGTTTTGGGATCCAGGGGAAAATCTCTGTGTATATGTGTTATTCTCTCGCATTTGTTTATTTTCTGTTCTTAGAATTCGTATGCAAGTAATTTTTGTACGGGGTTAAAACCTACATATTATATCTAACTTACGGATTGTTGGATATACTCTTAGTGTTATAGCGACATCCACTAGGTTTCATCTTCGACCTATCCAAGATTACTACAACGAGATACCGCGTCACTATGATAAAAATAAATAAATCGCATAGTCTAACTAATAGATGAAATGACTCTTTTCAAGAGCTTTTATGGTTCATTTTCCCCAAAATCCTGTAGATAGTTTTAAGAATCATAAGTGTAAGTTGTTTATTCTGCAAAGTTCAAGTGCATCAAGGGTTTTTCAAGGTGGCGAGTCCATTTATGCATTCAAAACTGAATTTTAAACAATAAGAAATTACAATTGATCCGAATTTAAACAGGAATGCAAAAAATTATAGATATAACCATAAATACAAAGATGCAGTAGAAATAACACTTCATTTCATTAATATCAAATACTGAAATATGGTTAGTAACATAATGGAAATAAGACTAGCTTGGGCGATGGTATCTTATATCTGAAAAGATATGTGGCGGCTACATCCTCTGAATTGTGTTACAATGAGGCTCAAAAGCCTATTTATTATTGAGAAACAATGTAAAATCCTAAACATCCAAAAACCTAACCCTAGGAGATGAAGCACCAAACTATGGGCTTCATTTAGGTAAATTGGTTCAACTTCCCGGATTGTAACTTTGGCTTACGATCTCTTTTTGACGTGCACAATACCTCGTTAGAAAGATCTATATGAGGACTACAACTGTCAAGTGGCCAACATACATTTCGCATTGATTTTGGCCCCAAGTTTCCAAAAAAAAAAAAACGTCGTTTAGGGCCTCAAAATGGCTCTGGAAGTTCAGGACCCAAAAAAACTACCAAAAGTAGTAAATTGTGCTACAAATAAGCAAAATGAATAACTGAAAGAGATAGTGGTGGGGGTCCAAGTGGAATAAGCAAGTGGCCACCAACATCCACCTGGATCAGTCCTCCCCCCTTAGGAACCAATGGTCCCCATTGCGTTGAGCGCCTCCATGAGATGGGGAAACTTCTACTGAACTTGGTCCCTGCTAAGCCACTTGCCTTGGTGCAAGAGTTTGCTAGCTTTGACAACGCGATATAGTTGGATCTTCTACTAGAAATTATTATTGACCTGTGTGTCCATAATTTGATAAGTTGTGGCATGTTCCATGCAGTCTGGGTTTAACTCTATTGGTGTGAGTTGTTCTGCAATGTCTGATGTGTCCAGTAATGGTGGGAATTATGGTCAAAGGCGTTCCACATTGAACATTGGTTGCAGGGAATGGGGGAATGTTGAGCTCAAAAGAATTGTCTCCGACAACCTTGGTAATGTTGGAAAGACCATATTGGAGAAGTGTGAGCTTTTGATCGGGTCCGGTAAGGCATTCTTTCTGCTAATGCAACCAAACTTTGTCACCCACCTGAAACTTGTGTGGCACCCGATGTTGATCATGTCGATTCTTGTACTTGGAATTTGACTTCTCCAGGATGTCATGAACCTATTGGCAGATATGTTGGATGCGTTCAATAAATATGGTCTCTTTATCAACCTCGGACAATACATTTGTGGATTTTGTCTGTGTATTCGCGTGTGGCATGGCAACATCAATCAGGCACAATGGTTGAAAGCCTAGACCCACTTGAAAGGGACTGCGACTAGACAAGCTATGGAGAGCTCTATTATAAGTGTGTTGCACATATGGAAGACTCTCATCCCAGGTTCGATGATGTTTGGAGTTGTGCATGTGGAGTATGTGCACTATCATCATATTTACGACCCCATCTAGCCATCATTCTAGGGATGGAAGGTAGTCGACTTGGTGAGCTTGGTGTCCAATAGTGTCCAGAGGCTTGACCAGAATGTGCTCAAGAACCTTCTATCCCAATCTGATTTAATGGTCTGTGACATCCCAAAATTTACCCATACTGGTTCAAAGAAGAGTTTGGCAGTGTCCTCTATGGTTATACTCTTCTTGTAGGTTGCCAATATAGCCATCTTAGAAATTGTCCACGACCAAAAATACATAGTCATTACCATGTTTAGTAGAAGGGAGGCTAGACATATAGTCCATGGAGATGGATTCCCATGGTTGGTTAGGAGTAGGAAAAGGAGTGTACAGGCCTTGCTTCTTGATGGATGGCTTGGCGATGGCACAGACAGTGCAGGATCTGATATATTTCCCAACATCTAGTCATAGTTTGGGCCAATAGAATTACTTTTGCAGTACAACCACAGTTTTCTCCACCCCAAAGTGCCATGCGATCCGATTATAGTGCGCCTCCTAAATCAGTTTGACACGCTCACTTGAGGGAACACAAATGTTTCCCATGTATCATAATAATGCATCCTAGAGATGGAAATCAAGAACATGCTTCCCATCTACTAGCATCTAGTATGTGGAGGCGAACTCTTGATCATTTTGTATAGTTGTGGCCATCAATAAGTCTTGTGAACACAAGAGTTGAGAATAGTAGTCAATGCTGCAATTGGGGGCCGGCTAAGGAAATATGCAACATGATTGGTGTTTCCCTTTTAGTATTTAATGTTCAAGTGGAATTGTTGCAGACATGTAGACCACTTTTGATGGCGATAATTCTGCAACTTCCTCTACGTCTTTATAAACTAAAGACGTCGGTGATCGGTGTGGATGACTGTCTCCTTCCCTAGAATGTAGTGCGTACACTATCGATAAGCCTGCATGATGGAATACATTTCTTTATCATAGGTGGGGTACTTCTGTATTGTATTGGAAATCGTCTCACTATGATAGGCCACTGGATGCCCGTGTTGGGTGAGGACTGCACCAATATCATAGTATGAGGCATTTGTCTCGATTTAAAATGGTTGTTGTAGGTCTGGCAGTGTGAGTATTGGTGCATAGTAGAGGTGACGCTTCAACTCAACGAACTCCTTCTATTGGGACGCAGACCAAGAAACTTTGCTTTCGCCCCACCCTTAGTAATCTAACTCAAAGGCCAAGTGATATGGGAGAATCCCAACACAAACCTCCGATAAAAATTCGCAAGGCCCAAAAAGCTTCCAAGCTCCATTACAATGGTTAGGGATGGCCAATCCTGAATGACTTGGATCTTGGTCAGGTCCATATGCATGCCACGCTCATCTATGATGTACCCCAAGTATTGGACCTGGCTCATGCCAAAGGTTCATTTCTCTAAGTTGGCACAAAGTTTGTGTTGTCTAAGGGTTTGAAGGACTTGTCGAATGTGTTGCAAGTGTTCTTCCCAATTCTTGCTGAAGATGAGGATGTTGGTGAAGGGCTGCAAGATTTCATCCATTAGACTCATAAAAGTAGCAGGGGAGCTTTTCAACCCGAAGGGCATAACCAACAATTCAAAAAGGCCTTCCTTGGATTTAAAGGTAGTCTTCCATACATCTATGGGATCTATTGGAACCTTGTGATAACCAAACTTTAGATCGGTCTTGCTTAAATACTTGCCCCCTTTGAGTTGGTCCAGCAAGTCATCAATCTGTTGATTGGATACCCTTTCCTAACAGTGATTTTCTTTAATGCCCGACAATCAATGCAGATCTTATAGGTTCCGTCCTTATTCTGCACCAGTACAATCAGGCTCCCACAAGGCGAGGAACTTGGACGGATGTGTTAGAAAATTATATATTACGGAGCAATGGAACACATAAAATATTACAGAAAACACATAAAACAAGAGAGACACAGATATACGTGGTTCACCCAATTTGGGCTACGTCCACCCCGAACAGCCAGTCCTTCCTTTCTATTATCCAGCAAAATGAGGAGACACGACCTACAACAGATCCGCTATAATATCCTCTATTTTCTTCTCACAGTCTCACCTCTCTACTTCTCGCTCGGAGAATACACATATATTACACAGAATCAATACAATGCCCTCATACAAAGAGAGGGGTTACCTTCTAGGGCAAAAAACCCTAAACTAAACATAAGTTCTACTGTCAGATCATCCGCCTAATGAACGGTCCAGATTGACTAGAAATTACTATACTTTTACAAGGCAATTTTACATTTGTTTTTAGCTTCGAGAGCGCTACCCCTGAAACCCCCCCGCTAGGGGGGGGCTCCCCATAGGTCGTAGCTGCCCCCCCTGGACCCCCCCTGCAGTGAATATTTTACGGGCGGCGTTGCTACCCCATTTCGAACTAGGGTCTAATGTGGCGATACCTTTGAATACAAAAGATAATCAGGCTCCACACCCAACAATATCCCACTTGGAGACTGATTATAGCAACTCCATTGTTGCTTCATTGGACAATGACTCCTCTTTGGACCTTGTTGTTTCTCATATTCATCGCCATCCTTGAAGACCAATTGAAACTGATCATATTCTCAGTTTCTCCCTGGTTACAACTTTTGTTAGCATATCTGCAGGATTCTGGCTAGTGTGTGTCTTTTCCAACTTCAACTCTCCATCTTCCAACACTGATCGTATGAAATGGTACTTGAGTTGTATGTGTTTAGTCTTGGAATGAAATGCTAAGTTCTTTGCAAGATGAATGGCACTTTGGCTATCACTATATAACATGCCCATATCATGCTCCTTACCCAATTCACCCATAAACCTTTGTAACCAAATCATTTCTTTACTAGCCTCTGTAGCAGCAACATACTCTGCTTCTGTTGTTCAAAGTGCAACAACACTTTGGATTTTTGAAACCCAACTAACAGTTGTTCCACCAACAGTAAATACATATCTTGCAGTGCTCCTCCTATTATCTTTGTCACCTGCCATATCTGCATCAACATATCCCTGTAGAGAAATGTTTGAACCACCAAAGAATAATGCTTGATTTGTGGTACCTTTCAAATATCTGAGAATCCATTTCACTGCCATCCAATGTTCCTTTCTTGGATTGTTCATGTACCTGCTTACAACTCCCATTGCATGTGCAATATCAGGCCTTGTGCAAACCATTGCATACAGTAAGCTTCCAACTGCTGATGCATATGGAACTTTAGACATATAATCCATGTCTTCTTAGGTCTTTGGGCACATTTCCTTACTAAGTTTGAAATGGCTAGTAAAAGATGTACTAATTGGTTTTGCATTGTGCATATTAAATCTTTTCAACACCTTTTGTATGTACTCATTCTGAGACAATGTTAATTTACGATTTTTCCTATCTCTAGTTATTCTCATACCAAGGATTTGTTTTGCAGCTCCCAAATCCTTCATTGCAAATGAATTTGCCAATTTTCTTTTGAGTACATTTATTTCCTGCATGTTAGACCCTGCAACAAGCATGTCATCTACATACAATAACAATATAATATAGCTACCATCATTTTGCTTTTTTAGATAAACACAATGATCAGAGTGACATCTAGTATAACCTTGTTCAGACATAAACTTGTCAAAATTTAGATACCACTGCCTTGGAGCCTGTTTTAAGACATACAAGCTCTTCTTCAACCTGCACACTAGTTTCTCCTTCCCTTTCACTTCATATCCTTGTGGCTGCTGCATATATATCTCTTCCTCCAAATCCCCATGGAGAAAGGTTGTCTTTACATCTAACTGCTCAATATGAAAATCTTCAACTGCTACTAGACTTAAAATAGTTTTGATTGAAGTCATTTTAACAATAGGAGAAAATATTTCATCAAAATCAATACCTTTCTTCTGTGCAAACCCCTTCACCAAAAGTCTAGCTTTGTACCTCTGTTTTCCTCCATCTTCTTCCTTCAACCTGTAAACCCATTTATTCTTCAATGTAGTTTTTCCTCCAGGCAACCTGACTAAGTCCCAAGTCTAGTTATGCATTAAGGAGTCCATCTCTTCTTCCATGGCTACCTCCCACTTCTTCCAGCTTTCAACCTGCATAGCTTCTTCATAACATTTGGGTTCTCCAGAATCAGTCAACAATAAATAATATAATGAAGGAGAGTATTGTTCAAGGGGTCTACTTATCCTGGTAGATCTTCTAGCACCACTTTCAGGTGTTTGGGGTGCCTGTTGCTGTTTGTGGTTTGGTTGTTGTTTGTTGTGGTTTGTTGCATTATTTATTATTTTGAAGGCATCCTTTCTTTTTTAATGATTTCATCAAGAACTGCATATTTC